>BSBN01000205.1:3527857-4800714 GCA_027924645.1 Cunninghamia lanceolata
TATACCAGGTTCCTTCATGCTCTCACCAAGTTAGAGGATTCTGATCCAATTCACTACATAAATGAATTTATAGTGTTTCTAGAAACTTTTGAAAAAGATGAAATGGTTTTACAATGTTCGATCTACGAAGCCATTGATGACCTTAAAGAAAAAGATGAGAATAAATGTTTATCAGAAACTTTTCTTCAAAATCTATTCAAAGAAATGGGGGACAAGTGAACAAGAACTTTAAAACAAATAATTAAGTTGACATCATTGAAGGTGAAGACATGCTATTCGTATCATTTCTTATGAAAGGTTTCTTTAATCTTTCTTAACATCCACATAATGGTTTTGGTTCACAGCTTTCATATGTCTTATGCCCACTCTTCTCGAATTGATATGCCAAGAGTCACCCGAGACCTCTCAATTTGTCTTGTCGTTTATGATATTTCTTTTAAAGAAAAGGGGATAAGTAAATCCTTTTAATAATCGATTATGGGAAGAGAAGGTCTTTTTATTGTAACTTATTTTCAAGAAGCCATTATCGAAAATGAAAAAGGAGAGTATAAGAGAGTTTTATTTTTACTGGTATGGGATCTTTTTCCAGCTTCTCGAGGAGAGGGCTTTGGAGGAGAAAATTGATTTTTTTGTAATTTTCTAGCAGCAACAATTTTTCTCAACTTCGTCAATGTACAAGGGAATTTTAGAAACTTTAAACTTTGTTTTGTTGAAGAAAGGAAGAGTTATTTTCAGAACTTTGTGTCTTTTAAATTTCTTCTTTGGTTGCAATTTTTCTTATGTTAATTTGTAATCAATCTTCAATGTTTTCCCTATTATATATAGCTGCATCTGAATTCCATAAAGGAACTTTGCATCTTGTTTCCAACTCCATATCTTGCTTATGTTTGATGTGTTGGCAAAAGACAATGTGTGGCTTCATGAGTGTTGTCATTGACGGCAAAAAAGTCTATCCCACACATCCGCAGCACATAGTATGCCTATACTAGAAGTTAGATTGAAGAGTGTTTTGGTCCGGTGAACAAGAACAGAGCATGTAGCAAGGTCTGACAAATAGGTCCGGATCTCTCTGATGGTGTAACTCAGCAAGTTGTGGACTTGGACAAGTCAAGAGGAGTATCATGACTACTTTATTCCAGAGGTTGAGCCTCCGGTGATGAAACATGGAAAAGATATGAGCATCTGAGTGTTGGGTTCTAGACAGGCAGAACAGACTGAGGAAGAACTGACCGGCAGAGTATCAAACTTCAATCCGGATGAGTAATTGATATTGATCAAGCTATTTGAGGGATCATACATGGTTGTCCGACATTATTGATGACTTCTATGTCTATGTTTTTGATACGCATCACATATTAAGCATGGATTCAGCCGATAGATCAGTATTTTGTAAATATCTTGAGAATTCCAGTTGCCAACTAGAAAGTTGTTGAAATCCTTGATGTGGATATAAATACCAGATGAATTCTAGTATGTTGAGGTGTGCATGTGTGTGTATGTGATGAAATAAGGTGTGAAGAAAGGCAAAGATAAGTGTGGAAGCAGTAATACAAGTCCGGTATGTGACAGAGTAGCAGCACTAGAATAGAGGAAGAATGAAGTGCATTAGATCAGTATATTGAGCCTAATCAGAACTAAACTTTAGCATTTGTGGATGCCTCTCATCAGTTCAAACACCTGGTTACCTTCTATAAACTTTGTAGATAGTGAGTCTCTTGTAGGCAATGTGCCTCTTGTGAACAGTGTGCTCGGGTAGTGAGCCCTAATTGGCAAGTGCCATTTTGTACTTATTCTTTTAACAGAGAATACAATCTTGGGTTAGTCACCCCATGGTTTTTCCCTTAACAAAGTTTTCCACGTTAAAGTCCTTGTGTTATGTGTGTTGATTTCATTTCTTCTCTCATGATTATATATGCTTATATGTTTTGATGCTACACAAATTATAAAAAGAAAAGGAAAGTAAAGATATTAGAGATAACTGATTCACCCCCCTATCAGTTATCTACCTTATTTCCAACAATTGGTATCAGAGCTAAGTTCCTGTAAACAGAGCCTAACAGCTTGAGGAAGATCTTGGAATCTCAATGGATATGTATGGTATGAAGGAACAACTTCAGTCTGCCCTAGATGATCTTGAGCAATCTCACTCTGAAGTCAATAACTTGAGAGAAAGACTCAAACAAGATGATGATTTCATAAATGAGCTAAAAGAAAAACTAAGTATGTCTGTGAAAAAGAGAAAGGAACTACTTCAAAAATTAGCAAGTCAAAGTGAAGCCAATGATACTAATGAAGATATGAATGAGAAAAACAAGCTATGTGAGAAGCTATCAAAAGAGGTCAGTATGGTAAGACATGAGATGGAATCAGGGGTTATGAGATTCACCCAAGAAATTGAAGAGAAAAGGAAAATTAAAGATAATCTAAAACAATCTCTCAAGGAGAAGATAGAGGACTACCACAAAATGGACAGAATAATCAGGCATCTTAAATCTAATCTTGAAGAAGCTAGAGACAATGAAGAACAACTTGAGAATCAGATAAATACTCTTAAACAAGATCTTCAAACAACAAATGAATACAAAGAGAAATTCAAGATAAGCCCAAAGTGATAAAAATCACAGTCTTGAACTGGAGAATGACATCTCTATCATGTCCGGATCAGTTCCAATTAAGCCCAACAATCTCTGCTCTGCCTTTCGCACGTTTCTTCACTATGCCACACTCATCCACACACCACACCTTGAAATGAACTCACAAACCGTTATTTATACAAGACATCGACTTAGGAACAAACATCTAAGTCAGAAAACAACCATAGGAGTATCCGCAAGATGAATAACACATCCGGTCAGCCATCACAAGAACATTCGCAGGATGAACAACTCATCCGGTCGGCTAAACAGAGCAAGAACTTCATCCGGAGGAATAACTTCAATTCCGGGCTCTACCATCAATGTGGACCAACAACACAACCTAAACATGATCCAAGAACCTTTACAAGCCTGTCTGAATATCCGGATACATCCGCACTTCCTCTACTTACTGGGATCTCTTGTCTTCCTCATCCGAAACTTCAAGAACACAGTCTGTTGCCACTGTCATAATGCAAGATGTACTTTCGGACCTCCAAATCATACACAAATCAGGATGACACATCACTAGGACATCCCAAACACTTCGTCCAATCCGCAGATTAGGATGATACAATTCCGGACCTCACCGGACCTTTTTGTGATCCTCTGTCACCTCTGGATACTTGCCGGACCCGGTTCTATACCGGCAGCCACAACTCCTTCAGATCTTCATGCGGACCTCTGAAATCTTAACTGTAGCATCTCAAGACTCATATCTACTAACCCTTTAATCCGCATCCTCTGGTTCTCATCCTATACAGTACATTTACCTTCTTCTCATCACTGTTCTTCACTGTTCCTGACTGAGGCTAATTTTCTCAATATCCTCAGCACACAGCTCATCAAATCCTTCTTGTCAATGCAATATGAGTATGTTGACATCAATGACAACAATGGCTCACCTCATACATGCAACAATCTCCCCCTTTGTCATTGATGGCAACATATGATGTGAAAAACCATTAAGACAAGAACTTCAACTTTTCATATTGCTTCTCTTCCTTTACTGCTCCCCCTTTGATCATCAACCACTTGTTTTTCACATGTCTTCTCTCCCCCTTTGACATCAATGGCAAAGGGCTCATACTTACAATTCTCATACATCAAAATCATACCAGCTGCTCCCCCTTAGTTGCAGCTCCCCATTAGTCCGGATCACAAGATATGACTGTGAGAGCCACCGGACTGATGCACATCAGTGCATCTTAGTTCATCACCGGAGGGGCCATGACCCCTAACTTCTCCCGGAGATATTCAAAAGAGTCCTTGGGAAGAGGTTTTGTAAAGATATCTGCAATCTGATCCTTGGAGGGAACATACTCCAATCTGACTTCTTCCTTGTTTACTTGTTCTCTCAAAAAGTGAAATTTGATAGATATGTGCTTAGTCTTAGAATGCAATACCGGATTCTTGGAAATATTAATTGCACTTGAATTATCACAGAAAATTGTGATAGGCTCCTCATATTCAACTTTGATGTCTCTTAGCATCTGCTTCATCCATAAGATTTGAGTGCAACTACCTGCTGCTGCAATGTATTCTGCTTCAGTTGTAGACAGAGATATTGCATCTTGTTTCTTGCTTAGCCAAGAAACCAATCTCTTCCCCAAAAAGAATGCTCCACCACTAGTGCTTTTCCGATCATCCACATCTCCTGCCCAATCTGCATCTGCGTAAGCATGAAGAGAGAAATCCGGATCTCTAGGATACCATAGACCATACTCAACTGTTCCTTTCAAGTATCTAAAAATTCTTTTGATTGCCATAACATGAGATTCTCTAGGATCAGCCTGGAATCTTGCCACAAGACCAACAGCCTGCATTATATCTGGTCTAGTTTGAGTGAGATACAACAATCCACCAATCATTGATCTATACTTTGTCTGATCTGCCTTTGGAGAATCATCATCTTTGCTTAGCTTACATCCGGTTGCCATAGGAGTGTTCATTGGCTTTGAGTCTTCCATACCAAATTTCCTTAACAATTCTTTCACATATTTGGTCTGAGAAATGAAGATCCCTTCTTTTGTTTGAGTAATTTGCAGTCCCAAGAAGAAATTCATTTCACCAAGCATAGACATTTCAAACTCACTTTTCATCTGATTAGCAAAAGTTTTGCACATACTATCTCTTCCTCCAAAAATGATATCATCCACAAACACTTCAACAATCAGAATGTTTTCATGATCAATTTTGAAATATAAGTTACTGTCAGCAGTACCTTTGTTGAATCCAATCTGCACAAGATGCTTATCCAACCTTTCATACCATGCTCTTGGGGCTTGCTTCAATCCATACAAGGCTTTCTTCAACTTGCAGACCATATCATTATTATCAGACAATTGAAATCCATCCGGTTGTTCAATGTAGACTTCTTCTTCCAGATCACCATTTAGGAAGGCAGACTTGACATCCATCTGATATACCTTGAAGTCTTTGAAGGTAGCAAATGCAAGAAGTAATCTGACTGCTTCAATTCTTGCTACCGGAGCAAATGTCTCTTCAAAGTCAATTCCTTCTATTTGAGAGTAGCCTTTGCAGACCAATCTAGCTTTGTTTCTGATTACTTCACCAGCTTCATTTAGTTTGTTCCGGAAGACCCACTTGGTTCCAATTACATTCCTGTCTCTAGGTCTGGGAACAAGATCCCAAGTATGATTTTTCTCAATTTGCATCAATTCATCTTCCATTGCTTTGGTCCAGTTTTCATCATTGCAGGCTTCATTTATTGTTTTAGGTTCAATCTTTGAAATCAGACAACATTCATTCTAATTTTGAGCAATATTCCTTCTAGTTTGTACACCTTTGCTTCTGTCACCTATGATCTGATCTTCAGAGTGATTCAGTCTTACATACCTTGGAATTTTGGGAGTATCCAACACTGTTGTTTCTTGATCAGGCTCATTCAAACCTATCTCTTCTTCCTGATTTACCGGATCAGGCTGACTCTGTCTCACCGGAGAGGATTGAGGTCCTTGAACACTGTCTTGGTCATCTTCATCAAACTCATAAAATCTTGAAGGCTTCTCAATTCCTTCATCAACCTTTACATTGGTGCTTTCTATCATCTTCCTCAATCTCTTATTGTAACACCGGTATGCTTTGCCTTGAGTGGAGTAGCCCAAGAAAATTCCTTCATCACTTCTAGCATCAAACTTTCCTAGATCTTCATCTCTTTTAATATAACACTTGCTACCAAATACTCTGAAATATTTCACAGTAGGAGTGATGCCAAACCAAAGTTCATAGGGGGTCTTACCGGTGTTGTTTCTGATTTGAACTCGATTGAGAGTGTAGACTGCAGTGCTGATAGCTTCTTTCCAAAACATTTGAGGAACATTTGCTTCCAACATCATTGTCCTAGCAGCTTCCTAGATGGTCCAGTTCTTTCTCTCAACTACTCCATTCTGCTGTGGAGTCTTAGGAGCAGACAACTGTCTCCTTATACCCTGTTTCTCACAAAAGTCAATGAATTCACCAGATGTAAATTCACCACCTCTACCAGACCTTAGACACTTTAGTTTCAATCTGGTTTGATTCTCCACCATAGCTTTGAAGATTTTGAACTTCTCAAAAGCTTCTGATTTTTCTTTTAGAAAGGTAACCCACATCATCCGAGAATGATCATCAATTAACAACATGAAATATCTATCACCTTGCAGACTCTTGATTCTTGTCGGACCACATAGATCAGTATGTACTAATTCCAACAATCTGGTAGAAGACTGATCTTTGCTTTTGAAAGAGACTCTGCTTTGTTTACCTAACTGACATTCTTTACACACACTATTTGTAGGTTTCATCAATTTTGGAAGATCTCTCACAGCCTGAGTATTGCTTATCTTGATGATGTTATCAAAATTTACATGACACATTCTTCTATGCCATAACCAACTCTGATCAATTTGAACAAACAAACAACTTTTATTTGAACCAACCAGATGAAAGATGTTACCTTTTGTCTGAGTACCGGATGCAATTTCAGTTCCGGAGCTTGTAAAGATTCTGCATTTTCCATTCTTGAACCGGAGATCATAGCCTTTGTCCACTAACTGACCAACACTGAGAAGATTGTGCTTCAATCCTTCAACATACAGTACATTTCCTGTTTTACTCTTACCATAAAAGGAAATAGTTCCCCTACCTCTGATTCTGCCAGCAGAATTGTCACCAAACTTTACCATTCCTCCTTCATATCTTTCCAAATCTAAGAACTTATTCTTGTCACCAGTCATATGGTGAGAACATCCACTGTCAATAACCCAATCATCCTTTTCTTCCACTTGAGCAGCCAAGGCTTTTTCAACAAGTTTGTGATTGACAGATTCAGAGAGTATTGAATCTTCTTCCTTGATGGCTATAAACACCCACTCATTTCCGGATTTGCTTCCTAGTTCTGATTCATCATCTGTTACTCCTTCATTGTCATCTTCTTCATGAACATAATAGCAATTCTTTTGAAACCTTTGTCTGTGAGTATTAGATCTTGCAGATCTCTCCGGACATCTTGAGGCAAAATGACCAATCTTATTGCAGTTAAAACACTTAAAGGGTAGTTTTCCTTCATACTTACCGGATCCTCTTGGCAGTCTCTTTGCAATGAGGGCTTCAAGTTGAGCTGTTTCTGCTTCTTCTTCTTCCATGTCTCTTCTTGCTTGATCATACCATGACATTTTCCTTGATGAGTTTTCACCCGGATCAAATCTCTGTTTGCCTTTCACATAGGCACTGGCTTTGAAAGCAGATTCAGTCTTGGGAGGATCATCTCCAAACTCGGTCATTTCAAATGCAGCTAGTTTGCCAGCCAGTTGTTCTCTTGTGACAGTTGTGTGGGCTCTGAATTCATCAATGGCAGCAACTTTGATTTTGTAGGCAGCAGGAAGGGATCTTAGGATTTTGCAGACAATCTCATTTTCATCTAAAGTTCCACCAACATTTCTGATTCCACATACCAGCTCATTTACTCTTGGCATAAAGGTAGTGATGTTTTCATCATCTCTCATTTTCAATCTTTCAAATTTCCCTTTCAGACTTTGCAACCTTGCACTTTTGACAAACTCATCTCCTTCATACAGAAGTTCCAGTTTAGTTAGGATCTCATATGCAGTTGGTAGGTCAATGACATTCAAGAGATCTAAGTCATTCAATGCGCTTAGAAGAGCTTCCTTGGTCCGCAGATTGTTTTCAGCTTCTGTGATTTCATTCAGAGTTGTCGGACCACCTTGTGGAGGTACATATGGTTTTGAAATCATAGCCAAGTATGCTTTTCCCATACATTCCAAGTGACACTTCATGCGACCTTTCCAGAGAGTGAAGTTGGTTCCATCAAACTTCGGACTATCTTTCTTGTATGACGACATCCTGGATCTCCTCAAGCGGTTAAGCTCCTATCAGAGGAACTTGGCTCTGATACCAATTGTTGGATCTAGGGCATACAACTGAGAGGGGGGGGGTGAATCAGTTGTATAAAACTTCTTCTCTTTTAAACACTTAATTCTCTGTTGTTAGTTAGCAGCATATCAAATAATCATCCATGGAAGCATAATACATAAACACAAGAGCAGATAAGCATCAACACATTGAACACCAAGATTTTGACGTGGAAAACCCGGTTAAGGGAAAAACCACGGGGTGGTTAACCCAAGAATTATTCTCTGTTAGAAGAATAAAGAAAAATGAATGGCACATGCCAATAAGGGCTCACTGCCCGAGCACACTGCTCACAAAGAGGCCCACTGCCTACAAGGAGACACACTGTCTACAAAGTGATAAAAATCACAGTCTTGAACTGGAGAATAACATCTCTATCATGTCCGGATCAATTCCAATTAAGCCCAACAATCTCTGCTCTGCCTTTCGCACGTTTCTTCGCTATGCCACACTCATCCACACACCACACCTTGAAATGAACTCACAAACCATTATTTATACAAGACATCGACTTAGGAACAAACATCTAAGTTGGCAAACAACCATAGGAGTATCCGCAAGATGAATAACACATCCGGTCGGCCATCACAAGAACATTCGCAGGATGAACAACTCATCCGGTCGGCTAAACAGAGCAAGAACTTCATCCGGAGGAATAACTTCAATTCTGGGCTCTACCATCAATGCGGACCAACAACACAACCTAAACATGATCCAAGAACCTTCACAAGCCAGTTTGAATATCCGGATACATCCGCACTTCCTCTACTTACTGGGATCTCTTGTCTTCCTCATCCGGAACTTCAAGAACACAGTCTGTCGCCACTGTCATAATGCAAGAGGTACTTCCGGACCTCCAAATCATACACAAATCAGGATGACACATCACTAGGACATCCCAAACACTCCGTCCAATCCACAGATTAGGATGATACAATTCCGGACCTCACCGGACCTTTTTGTGATCCTCTGTCACCTCTGGATACTTACCGGACCCGGTTCTATACCGGCAGCCACAACTCCTTCAGATCTTCATGCGGACCTCTGAAATCTTAACTGTAGCATCTCAAGACTCATATCTACTAACCCTTTAATCTGCATCCTCCGGTTCTCATCCTATACAGTACATTTACCTTCTTCTCATCACTGTTCTTCACTGTTCCTGACTGAGGCTAATTTTCTCAATATCCTCAGCACACAGCTCATCAAATCCTTCTTGTCAATGCAATATGAGTATGTTGACATCAATGACAACAATGGCTCACCTCATACATGCAACAGATCTATCATTCTAGCAGGGAGAATTTTGTGTCTGGGACTACAATATATACAGCATATCAGATGCTAAGGGAAAATGTAGATTATGACTTATGTGATATTCTTTTAAATCAACTATTAGAAAATGTGTAGAAGATCAAGAAGGATAAGAAGAACTCATTCAAGTATGGTTGTTTAATAATGTGTCTATTCTTCTACTACATGAATGAGCTGCCCAGATCAAGTGGTTGGGTACGGCAAAATAACAGACCAGTTGCCATATAGATCAGAGAGTATATGTATGGACTTGGTGATGTAAAGGCTCAAAGCACAACACTCTGGGGATACTTTAAGAACTTCCAAAACATGATGCAAGCCAAAGAAAGGATACCTTAATCCATAGTAGAGAAATACAAGGATACAGTGTGTTTTATGGTAGATACTGATCAATGCCTACTGAAGGCAATTGAACCCAAAACAGTTTGGATAATGCTAATGGGATATGAGGTTGATGAGAAAATCTTGGATCTACACATTCAACACTTGCTAAGTTAGTCTGAGGACCCTGAGGCATAAAGGTTTGGAACCTCTCAAGAACTAAGTGTAAAAATTCATGTCAAACTGAGACAACTAGAGATAAAAAGGAAGGTTAGAAGGGAAGTAGAGGAAATTGCCAAAAGATATGGCATATGAAAAGAGGCAGTTGATGCAAACAGAGAGAAAATAGAAAGAGCTGAGAAAGAGAAGCAAGAAGCAGAAAAAGGAAGTGTTCCAATACAAGCCTCCTCCTAGACTAGATCCTCAAAGAGCTCTGCACCTACTACTCCAAAGAGCTCAAAAGCCACCAAACTAGAAGTCAAGACATCTGGAAAAGGAGAAAAAAGAATGAAAACAAAAGCCATAAGGTCTTACACAAGTCACAAGGATGATGAAGAAATAGAATCTGATAAGGAGATTAAGAAAATGAAAAAGAAGAAAACATCTGGGGAATCCTCTTTTGATAAAAACAAAGAAGAAGAGTCAAAAGAATTTGTTGAAAACAATGATATCATCAAGGCAGTCATTGTGGATGAGAATCTATAACCAGTAATATAATTTTATGATGAATATAGTGATACTAACAAGAGGATCTTGGAAGATGCTACAGTTAGGTACCTGAATATTTATAATAAAGCATTTGTTGAAATCATCTCATTAATTTCCAAAAGCTTAGAGAAGGTACTTGAACTTAGAAAATAGAATGCCAAGGTAAAAGACTTAGAGATCCGAGAACAGATTGCAATTCAGCTCTATCCTTCCATTACTCCAAAGAAAATGAACATGATCTTTAAGGACTGCAAGGATGAGTTCTAGAGCAAAGCAAGAATGAGCAAACTTATGCTTGGAGAGACTGATCAAGTAGTAAGAGAAACAAAAGACATCCTCTAGAATGCCTTCAAAAGATTCAATCTTCTTATTATAGAGAAAATAGATGAAGAACCTTCTACCATGGATGTCAAAGGATTAAATGCATCAAAAGAAGAATCTACTGAGAAAAATGTAGAAGGGTCAAAAGAGATAGATGAGGAGAAGCCTAAGGACTTAGATTCCTCTATTCCAAAAGAGGAAGTCCATGAAGTAGTTAACATCTCTCCTCTAGATCCCACTGTAGACACTTTAGATCTAGGAACTGAAGGAGAAGGAAGAAAAGAGGAGAAATTGAGTCAAGAAGAGGAGGTAAAGGGAAGAGAAGAAGAACAAACAGAGAAGATCTCTGATGACCATTCTGAGATTGCAAAAGGAAAGAAGACTCAATCTCTAGCAAGAGACACTGCAGAGGCAGTAAAGAGCTTCTTGAATAAAGAAATGATAGAGATAGATGAACTGGAACTATTCCAAGGACCACTAAATTTTGATTCCCTCTCTCCGATCTAGACAATGAAAATATCATCTTTTGCCCAAGCTAAAGCTAAAGAAAAACTTCTGAAATCTCACATGGAAGACTGTGAGCTGTTAGAGATTGCATCTGGTATGTTGGAGAAGATCATGTCATCTTTTCAAAAGGATCCTTCGGCCTCTCCATCTAGTAATTTGAAATTTCTTGTAAACTTTGTTAGCACTCATTTTGATTCCTTAGAGAAATTGGCAGAAGAAAAGGTCCGGAAATAGTTTTTGGGAAGAAGGTTCACTGAAGTACAAGGACTCATTACTAATGATAGGAGGACCCTAGATATTTGGATAAAGAGCCTAGAAAATACTCTTAAAGATGGTGGGGACATGTACAAATTTTGTCTATCTTGGTCTAAAGTGACAGAGGATATTGAAAAGAAGGTAAAAGAACAAGAAGGTAAACTGTCAAGTTCATCTCAGAATTTTGATCCCCACTACATCCATAATGAATCAAGAATGCCAGGCTATTGCCATTATAAATGAAATAAAGAGGCTAGATAAAGAGAAGAAGAATATAATAAGCAGGATGAGTGAACTTAGAGGGATAATTATCCCTATGTTAGAGGCAATGCATGAGGCCTTAACAAATGCTCTGACCAATGATCCGACAGACTTAAGAAGAGCAGAAGCTTATGCATTCTTGTTGAGTGGTCACATCTCTATTTTGGATAGGATGAAGCAGAACTGGGCCATAGAGTATGTATAGTTGAAGACCACTTTTGCGGATATACTCAAGTATATGTAAGTATAACATGTATATACATACTTATGCGACTATGTATAGGTCAATTTTTGCAAATTTTAGTGTAGATTCCGCCCTATTCCATTGATGTCAAAGGGGGAGTGAGGAGTAGTGAAAAATGTGGAATCTAGCTAAGGGGGAGCTCCAATAAAATAGTGCACAAGATAGAGCATTAGCCAAGGGGGAGTTTGTTGTGACACTTAGTCATTTTTCACTACGTGTTGCCATCAATGCCAAAGGGGGAGATTGTTGGCAAAAGACATTGTGTGGCTTCATGAGTGTTGTCATTGATGGCAGCAAAGTCTATCCCACACATCTGCAGCACATAGTATGCCTATACCGGAAGTCAGATTGAAGAGTGTTTTGGTCCGGTGAACAAGAACAGAGCCTGTAACAAGGTCTGACAAACAGGTTCGGATCTCTCAGATGGTGTAACTCAGCAAGTTGTGGACTTGGACAAGTCAAGAGGAGTATCATGACTACTATATTCCAGAGGTTGAGCCTCCGGTGATGAAACATGGAAAAGATATGAGCATCTAAGTGTTGGGTTCTAGACAAGCAGAGCAGACTGAGGAAGAATTAACCAACAGAGTATCAAACTTCAATCCAGATGAGTAATTGATGTTGATCAAGCTATTTGAGGGATCATACATGGTTGGCCAACATGATTGATGACTTCTATGTCTATGTTTTTGATACACATCACATATTAAGCATGGATTCAGTCGATAGATCAGTATTTTGTAAATATCTTGAGTATTCCGGTTACCGACCAGAAAGTTGTTGAAATCCTTGATACAGATATAAAAACTAGATGAATTCTAGTATGTTGAGGTATGTGTGTGTAGATGTGATGAAATAAGGTGCGAATAAAGATAGAGATAAGTGTGGAAGCAGTAATACAAGTTCGGTATGTGACAGAGCAGCAGCACTAGAACAGAGGAAGAATGAAGTGCATTAGATCAGTATATTGAGCCTAACTGGAACTGAACTTCAGCATTTGTGGATGCCTCTCATCAGTTCAAACACCTAGTTACCTTCTATAAACTTTGTAGACAGTGAGTCTCTTGTAGGTAGTGTGCCTCTTGTGAGCAGTGTGCTTGGGCAGTGAGCCCTAATTGGCAAGTGCCATTTTGTACTTTTTATTCTTTTAACAGAGAATACAATCTTGGGTTAGTCACCCCATGGTTTTTCCCTTAACAGGGTTTTCCACGTTAAAGTCCTTGTGTTATGTGTGTTGATTTCATTTCTGCTCTCATGATTATATATGCTTATATGTTTTGATGCTACACAAATTATAAAAAGAAAAGGAAAGTAAAGATATTAGAGATAACTAATTCACCCCCCCTCTCAATTATCTACCTTGTTTCCAACATGATGTGTGTTGGGGAAAAGATAACTGCATCTTCATTTATCAGTTACTGTTGTGGGCAAGAAGTTTATGAACTTTGAGTTATTCTTTTTCTGTTCACTCTTTATCATAAAAACTTCCTTGGGAAATTATGGGTGTTTTTCTTACATCTCACACCTAGGGTCCTTTTCCTCTCTTTTCTTTTTTTGTTATTTACTTTCCTACTTTATGGTTAAAAGCATAGTCCATAAAACCTCAAATTAGATCTTACGAGGGAGTTGTTCCTCTCAAACACAAAGGAAAATTATTGTTTCATAGGTGATTTCTCCAACTGTTATAAGCAGTTTGTCTCTTTTTCCCTTGGGTAGAGCAAATGATTATGATCTATTTTCAAAGGGACAAACCTGTATTTTTTACTAACAGAATTATTGTAGGTTTCTTATGTATCTTATAGTATGTTTGGTTTTAAATTAAGCATTAGCATCTCATTACTTTTGTTGAAAATTGCATCTATGTATTTCTATGATATCTAACCTTTGTTGGATGTGTTGAAGTTGGGAAGTATTATTTTTCTCTTGAGAACTTCTAGGAGGAAGTCCATTCTCAAGGGAGGAGAGTGTGAGGTCACTTAACCCTTATGACTCATCCAGAGGATGCACACACCGAAGTCGTGATATTATGAACAAATGTGTACCTTTGAGGTTATCAATGTCCAGGTCAAAGTGGATAGGCAATAATGCCAAGGGTGGATCATGTACCCACATTTAGGTATGCCCATAAGCATTGAATATTGTTTATAAATATTTGGATATGATGATCAAAATGGATTTAAAAATAGCATAAGGTAGCATGCTAACTCATAGAGGGATCCATCTGTATTTTGTCTTTGATTCTTCCTTGTATTGTTTTGGAGATTTTTTATGGGAGGCCATACTACATGACCATTGTTATGCATCTAGGAATATGATATGTTAGTGTGGTTATTTTAAGATTCTAAAGATAGTAATGGTCTTCATGATGTTTAGTTTGTAAAGCACACTTACGTCTATAAGGTTGATCTTAGTTTCCATAATGATATTAGTATTTTTAGGCTTGTCGCCTTACTTATTAGGAACAAAATAATGGTATATTGCTTTGATGATTTTTGTATTATAATGGTTTCTATTTGTTATCATGACCCTATTTCAAGTGCTTACATGAGAGTTAATTTGTGAGGATGTTTTTAATTCCTTGAGAGTAGTTGGTGTATAGTTGGTGTAGATAATGTGTTATCATATATCTTAGGTCATCGAATTTTGTAGAGAGGTTAACTTAGAGTTTATAGATAATAAATTTTTCTTTCTAAAATACGGTGGACCATTTTGGTAATCCATAGATATTAAAATCTGCCTTTTGATAGGGCCTTGAACCATATTAGAAAATCTTAATCTCATTAGACTTTCTAAAGCGGTTTTTAGTTTCGATTTTGGGAAGTATCAATGGTGAAGGAAGGCAGTTAGCTTCTTTATCGGCTTTTTTGGAGAAGGCGTGGGGAAGAAGGGATGAAAAGCTTGCCATGAAGGGGATGCATCGAGATCTCTCATGCAAGTCTACCAGGGCTAAGGCAATCGGTTTCAAGGCTCCTTCTTCAGCACAGGTGATTTACAATGTAATGATTATGGAATGTAGGCTTTACGCTTGCCAAGTACATTTGCTTGAAAGTTTTCTATATTCTTATTAACAAATCCATCGGATGCATATTTGAAAATCATTGCATGGCATTAAATCAATTCCTTGAGGCATTCAACCAGATTGTTCGCGTGCCCTGTGTGTGCTTTCACATTTTGTTGGATGGAATTGGAAATAGGACAATCAAATTTTAAGCCTGTTGCACCTTTGTCTTTTTAATGCTGTGTTTGAGGAAAAACAAGCAATGGCGCATCTTTCTGTAGAGAGAGCCCCTGACAATATGAATAATGAGCGATCGACGTAGGATGATCTTTTCATCTGACGGTTATTGTTCATTGTTTGATCGTGCAACTCATAACTGCATTGGAAATTTGGATCCTCTAGGTGACTTGCACTGGAGTTTGGTTAATTATAGTCGTGCCTCCAATTTTGATAGTTTGCATACCTTTCTTTACTCCACCTATCACTCTTTCCTCTTCTATATCATAGATTAAGAGAGGCCGATATAATAGTATTTCCTTGTGAATTTTCATGCCATCCTTTCAATCGCTCGATCTCCCTCTAAGCGGCTAATAAGCTCTTTTTATCACAATATGAAATCATGTTTTATGATGCAACCTTGTCCGACCCTTCAAAAGCTGTGCTATTGGTTGTGATGGTCGCGTTTGTCATGTATATAGACCTGCGTATATTCTTTTTATGACTGGTGCACTATAGATTCAGAGATGATGCATTGTGCATTGGAATGGTTCGCACCCTTGTGCGATGCTTATAATTTGGCTGCACAATGTATTAAGGGGCTGAAGCTTGTGGATTATGGCTGCATTGATGCTAAAGTACCTTCGCCACTCTTTTATACCTGCACACTTGCAATGGGATCCTTCCGAGCAGTGAATAGAATCTTGTATTATAACATAAAAACCCAGTGGCTGCACTACTAGATCCAGACCACTCAGACTTAAATATCATCCATTTTAAGGGTTCTCTGTGTTTTTGTAATGGGTTTATACTGCCTTGGCATATAATCAAACAGGTACTCCTATCATGACTTTAAAACCTAAATTTTTCAGTAACCTATATACAATAATGGAGTATAGTAAGAAAAGATATATATGTTGTAACAGCTTGGGCATGACAACATCCATTTCCATCCTTTATCTCTTTTATTATTATCATTAACTTAGTGTTGACACTTAACTAAGGTGTAAGGAAGTTTTGAATTTCAACCTTTACACAACAAACCCTATAGGATTTCTTAGCACCACCAAGTTTGTCCTTCTCTTAGATATCATCAAGTTAATAGGTTATGTAGGCGTCAAAGATTTAATTTTTCTCAAGGCAAAATCACACTAATTTGGACAGAATCACACCTTTGGATTGGATCTAGTTCTACAATTGAATTGGCAAGTCTCTACATAAAATAATATCAATCAAACATCCACATTCTACTAACTTCAAGGTATACAGCCTTAATCCATCACATTTATATTCTTAATAGAGAGGAACATTTTATATTTGTTCAAGCATAACAATAGGAATGCCCACAAAATTTAAAAACAAAAATTTAAAACTTAAATGTATAGGAAAGTTCTCTAAAAACATTAAAGGTTAATGTAATTAACATTTTTTTAATGAATATTTCTATTATTCTACATAATATATAAAAAAGAACAATAACCAGAAAAAAAAGGATGGATGAATAACAAATCACACTCTTGCTATCTCTTTTGTGAGCCTAAAGGATAATCCTGAAGATGATAGTGTCCTCTCTGTCATTCTACCCCACTAATGTATGGGGAAATAATCTTGATGATCAAGATCTATGTTGTGCTACTACTTTAAAAGCAGATTAACATATTGAAAAAAACCAATATAATTTAACTTTAGATGCAGAAGATGCGAATAATTGTAATGATCTGGTTGTCTTATTATTCGATTTTATCTGCCTGGGGTTGCTAATGAGTTGAAAAATAATCGTAATGATCTGGTTGTCTTATTATTCGATTTTATCTGCTTGGGGTTGTTAATGAGTTGAAAAATATCCTAGTATATATTTTCAAAAAACTGTATCATATGAAAGGAGAAACTTTTGATAAACTGTCAAAATTTAGATAAAATTATAATTATATATCTGGTTTATATGTAATTTTACTTATACTATAGTATGTCATATTATTTTAAGATAACTGCCATAAAAAATTTGCTTGACAGGCAGTGTCAACCGTCAAATTTAAGCCTGCTCTACGCCATCATAAGCACCTACGGTTTTAATATGATACATGCTCTACCATTAATTGCATACTATTAGACCAACACTCAAGGTGAATGGAAAATATTTATCTTCCTTCAAGTGGAAGGAAGCTATATTTTTTTAAAAAAATCATAGGCTAAAGTTGGAAAATCAATAAATCAGTTTTTAAGATCGTTGTTTCCTTCTTCTTGATAACTTTCAATTTGATGTTCTTAATCATTTCGAACTTGGGAAGTAAGATGGACAATTATCATGCAACTAAAGATTTTTGAGTGATTGGAGATATTAATCATGCAAACTTTCCATAAATCTGAGAATTATTGTAATCTAATTTTAAATATCATCCACTTCAATAGTCAAAGGTTAATTTGGGCTAATAAAAATAGGACAAATATTTAACACTTTTTATTATAAATGAGATATAAAATTGCTATTGAATGTTTGATCATTAAAGTGAATGATATTTAAGTAGGGTGTTAATAGTTGGGCTAATGCAGATGATGAAGATGGTTAAAAGGCGCAAGAGAGATGACGAAAATGGTTGCATTACAGAAATTCCAGAGGAACTCACAGTGGAAATATTGTGGAGACTCCCCTTGAGGAAACTTGTGCAACTGAAAATTGTTTGTAAGCAGTGGCGTAGAATCATCTGCAATAGTCAACAGTTGGGCAATATGAGGGAGCAACATAATATGGACAGGTGCCTCCTCCTCTGCTACAAAGATGGAACTGCTGCGCTGTTTGACATCATTGAGCAGCAACTGTTCAACAATATATTTGGTCACTACATAGAGTGGCCATGGAGAGTTAGAGCTGCAAGTGGTGGTCTTTTGCTTCTTTTCAGTGAAGACAGTGGAATGTTCAGAGTCTTGAATCCACTCACAATGCAATCCCGCTGTCTACCTGATGAAACCATCAACAGGGGAAATTATATGCTCTCTTACTACATCACTCGGCGGTGGAGTTGGTCTTTTGCTGTTGAGATTAATGTTGATTCTAGAGCCAACTCATACAAGGTAATTGATGTTTTAGACATTGGAAACTCTATTCAAAATTTAAAATTGGAGCTCTTTATATTTCTTCTTTTTCTAAGTAAGTTAGTTATTTACTTTTGGGCATACGTATCCTATCTAAGTTAGTTGGGTGATGTTTGTATCAGGTAATTGTTATCGGCAGATTCACTGGCGGAAGATTACATATTCTCATATACAGTTCCATTCAAGAGTCATGGGAAATCATAGTTTCTAGTGATAGTCTACCTGATCAAGCGCGAACAGAAGGGGTTCCCAGCACTCGGTGCAGTAGACAAATGGTAATATGGAATGAAACAGTGTATTGGTTTTCTGTAAGTGGAAGATACTGGATTTCATTCAACTTAAATGGGGAAGAGAGATCTGTGAGAGTTATGGGAAATGGTTCAATAATACCATATGATGCTACAATTATTTTGTACAAAGGTTGCATTACCATGGTGGAATCCACAGACAGTTCAGTTTCTATATTTAACTTCAAAGATGGTTGGCAGCAGTGTAGAGTAATAGAAGCAGATGAAAGACTATGGTATTTGCGAAGTACGTGTCAGGATAGAATTCATGTTGGCAACGATGCAGATGGTATCTGGGTGCTAACAGGGGAAAACGAGATGTCATCGTTCCACTTGGATAATATTTTCACCACTCGGCGAGTCCATCCTATACAGAGGACTTCCACGAGTTTTTTTCCTTTGTCTTTAAGTTATTTGGCATGTCCTTAAGCTCAATAGCTTATCTATATTGTTTCTTGTTTAAATAGTTTTAAAAGTTGGATCATCAGAATATTAATTAATCAAATTATTAACTTTTTATCAATTAAATTATATTTTATTAATTTAGATTATAATTTTTAATATATTAAATAGGTAAATATTTGATTTTTTCCATTTTACTTTATTTGTTTACTATTCACATTATAATTTTTAAATTCTTATAGAATGGTTATATTTTTATGTAATTTACTTTTTAAGTATTCTATCACTTTTTTTTAATTTTTTTTTTTATTGATTAATGTTAAGTGCATTTATTATATCTTAAACTTTCCCTTTTTTTTTTAAAAGAAAACTATTTAATTTGATTATTTTTATTAATATTTTTTCAGTTTAATTATTTTATAGTTGTGTTTAGGGGGTTTAAATTGGATGGGTGTATGATTAACCATAAAAAAAATTTTAAAAAAAAATTAAAGAAATTACACTACCTAAAAGACAAGATTTTAAAATTTTAAGAAAATTATATTGCTTCAAAAAGCAAGAAGAAAAGTTTAAGTAAAATTACTAATTTGAATATATACACAAATATATACAAACACATACATACTAAATTGAATACATATATACATATCCAAGGGAGCTTCCAATCTTGATATACATGAATATGGAAAATTAGATGTACCAAATTCCCCATCTCTTAACCTCTGCCATTGCCTTTAAATAGACAATAAAAGAATCATTAACCATATCAATGAAATCTTTTAGAATTTCTTTAATTTCCACGTATGAGTAATATTCATAGACCTTTTGCTTGCCTACCCCCATCACACCTATAGCTTGAAGTCTAGAGAACAATTATCTTCTAGCTAGTGCATAAAATAGATATGAGGTCATGTAGAATGTTTAAAAATTCTTTGGGCTACATCATTTTTTTTTCTCATGTAATTTTTAACTGATTAGGATGGATCAATCAACAAATTCTCCCTTTGATAGGATCTTTGCAATGTATTAGTACATCTATGTTTGGAATTCCTTATCCATCTCCTATCTAGTGACTTTGTTTAATAGTGTGATTATGTTAGTTACTTCCTCATAGAATGTGCTTCTAAAAAGCTTCTTTGGAAGCCTAGTGAATGATTATTTTGGATTAGAGATCCAACTTCTATTTATGGTTTTGAGACAATTATCTATCTCCTATCTAGTGACTTTGTTTAATAGTGTGATTATGTTAGTTACTTCCTCATAGAATGTGCTTCTGAAAAGCTTCTTTGGAAACCTAGTGAATGATTATTTTGGATTAGAGATCCAACTTCTATTTATGGTTTTGAGACAATTACCTATAGGGTCATTGCAATAGTTTTGAGTAGAGCCCATGGTGATCTTAAAGTAGGCTTCTCTAACAAGAAGATTAGACATCTCAACATACTAGTATTAGTGTTGTATCAACAACACTATGTTTCCATATAGATTTTTTATATCCCTTGTATCCCTATTATAATTTTGGGTTCATGTCGTAGCAAATCAACTAACTAAACTATCACTGTAGGAAAATACATACTTGAACAAGTTAACCTATCAAGACAACATATAACTCAAATTAAAATCTCTTTTATGCCTTTTTATGTTTAAAATTTGATCATTTTAGTGATTCAAAAATTTATGATGTGTTTGTATGAGAAAAAGATCAAACTTAAAGGAATTGGGGCTTTATAGGCTCAAAATAGGAAATTCAAGCTATCCAAGGTAATTTATAGTTGAAGCATTTGGGGTTTGAAAAGGTTGATCCATAGGCTTAAAAGGTCTCTCTTAACTAACTCAATCATTCAAAGTTAGGAAAGGCTAAGCTCACACTTGAAATGCAAAATTCTTATATCCAAGTTTGGGGTTTTTGATTTTTGAAAGGCTGAACCATAGGCTTAAACATGCTCTTTCAACTTACCTCAATGTTTTAGAGTATGGTAGGCAAGGTTTAAATGAAGAAAAATACCTCAACCTTCACTATCCCAAAGTTTAGGCTTTGCTAAGTATGTGACCATGAAAAGGTTTCTTCCTCAAATATTCAAAACCTTGAGTTGTCTATTAGCATAGTTTGTTTATGTTATAGAGTTTAGTCTCTAAATTGTGTTAGTGTTTAGACCCTTCATTTGAATCTTCTAATGGATTATGTTAACACTTCAAAGGCTTGAGACCCCGAGTTAGTGATGAATATGGTCTTGTTAAGTTTTGGAGCCTAGACTCTAAATTGTATTTTAAGTTGGGAAGTGTTTGATTTTTAGTGGTCTTGTTAAGTTTTGGAGCCTAGACTCTAAATTGTATTTTAAGTTGGGAAGTGTTTGATTTTTAGATTTTGGACCCACTTTTAGACCCAATATCTTATAGTTTGGTGTAGAAGTTGTGAAACCAACCTCACAGGACCCAGAACTTAACATACCTTCCACAAGAGAAAATAGCAAAGAGAGCAATTTGCACAAAAAGGATGCAATTAATGAAATGAATTTATGAATTACATGAGAGTACTTTTTTTCTATATTTGCAAGTTAGAAAACCCTAATGAGATATTCCTAAGTTTAGCTTAAGTGAAATAAAGTAAATGTGACTTAATTAATTAATCAATATGATTAAATTAATTAAGTAAAGAACCTATTACTCTAACACCCCCCTTAAGATGAACTTAGGGAGAAGCTAAAAAACTAAGGACAAATGCATGAAAGCAAAGATGGGTCCCGCCAACTAGGCCTACTGAGGTACCCATGTATAAAAGAGTCTCTCACAAATAGAGAAAAGGAGAAAACCACATGGTAAAAACTCTTCTCCAAAAGAAAGAACAAGCCTCCCTATAAGAGAGAGAGAAAGAGTGAAGGATTAAGAAGCCTCCATAAAGGATGTCCCAAAAGAATGGGAACATGAAGAACTCCATTAAAGCATGAAGAAGCTGCAAACACTGTCGAAGACTGACTGCTATAGTGCTGAAAGAAGAACATCCTCCAAAACAAGATGAAGATCATAATCTAGTAGACAAGAATCTGCATGAGTGCCCCCAGCGAAACTACTTAAATTAGGTGGCAAACAAAGGAAAAACATCTAAAACTCGAAGATACAAATGACATAGGTACCAAAAGTCTAAAGAATTGATCAAGTGAAAATAGGTCACCTCCACAAAAGGAATGCAAGAGTGTCCATATGGTAAATGCTCCATCTCACTGAAATGCATGGGTAACCAACTACTAATGTACCACTACATCCGCCTAGTACATAGGAACAAATACTAGATACATAACACAATCCAACGTGAAACCAAGGAAGCATTAGCACCAACAATAGAAACCCCCCCATAATGCAGACAAGGGAGAGCCATGATAGGTACATTGAAACTATGTGAAACCAAGAAGTGAATGTAGAAGAAACATGAACATTTGAATGTGCAAACATGAAAGTACCAGCCAATAAAATAGTGTGCAGACCAAGGCACACATGCATGACAAATGTGTGATGGTAAAACAAAAGGCAAACATCAACCCTCCATGGCACTTTATATCATAGTGCGAGTACAATAAGGCACAAAATGATGTCCAAGAGCTCAAGAATAAATGTACAATGTTGAGGCACTTTATTTGAGTGCATTTACATATGAGAAGTGCTTACAATAGAAGCTCATAATGTCTAAAAAAGATGACATGCTGAAAATACAATTCTCTAATAGAAATAGAGGAAACTGATAGCACCATGATGAAGTACATAGAAAAATATGCACTTTCATAAAAATAGGACCCAAAAAGGAGTCTGGATGCAGAAGATATGGCCTGTCAAAGTCTCCAAAATAAGAACTGCACAACAATAGTACTGAGAAAAATGATTTTTGGAAAAAACCAAAAGTCAAAACAAAAAACCACCTACACCACTATGAAGAGCATGGAATTCTACCTTTTTAAAAAAAATTGCAACGAAAAATACCATCGTATGACCGAGATATCGCCATTTGAAGATCGAGTGCAAAAGTGAAAAGCTCAATGGAGAGGGGCTAGACTAGTCACAAAAGCATCTCCACCAAATTTAGCACAACTGCCACTAACTTTGGAGGTCTACCAAAAATAGAGACTCGCAAGATGATTTGGAGGTTTGCCAGGTATAGATGGGCGCAGACAAATTTAGAGCTCTACTAACTAGAAAAAATCTGCCAAATAAGCCTCTAAAATAGAGCTTTTGCTAAAAAAGGCCACCAAGTGCCACAAATCCTGAGGCAGGTATAGAAGTATAGGGGTAGATTTATTGCATGTTTATTTTTAATAAAATAACATTAAAAAATTTATTACACGGCATAAATTTTTTTTGTAAAAAAACATTTAAAAAAAACATTGAAAAACTTTTTTCTTTTAAAAAAAATTATTATGAGGTTTGGTTTGAACCCCCCACACCCCATATGGGTACACAACACCTAAGGGACCGCAGTTGCTTTGGGGTACGGGCCCTAGTCCTGCAATACAGGTACACTGCATAGTACCCTGCGCATGTACCTTGGAAACTTTTTTTTTTTAATGCTTTTTTTATTGTAAAAAAATACGTGTTTTAATATAATTTTTTTCAATAAATTTTTTTTAAAAAAATCTTTTACAATGAAGAAAAAATATATATTTTTTTTTATAGTCACCTCGGCTTGCATGCTGGGGAGGTTATACAGCTTCCCTGGCAAAAAAAATTGGCCCTAGAGGAGCCTAAAGTTGATTTCAATGATTTGATAGTTGATCTTAAAGTTTTTGGGCCTTCTAAGCATGATGATTAGGTTCGTTTGGGCCCAAAACACTCAAAAAGAGTTTTCCTTTGGATCCTAAAAAACACCCGCTGAAACCCTTGCTGATTTGGCCTACGAAGCTCAAATCAGCCAAATGAAAAGCTAATCTGACTATTTTGACTATTCTAAATCCAATGTAATACTCTATTTTACATAGAAAAATACCCAACAAATGGTTCTTGCTCAAAATTTTCTCCAAATCTAAGAAGGGGCTTGTAGATCTGGAGCTCTGATACCATACATAGAAGTTGTGAAACCAACCTCACAAGACCCAGTGAACACCTACAAAACCTAAGAAACCTTCCACAAGAGAAAAAAGAAAAGAGAGAAATTTGCACAAAAGGATGCAATTATTGAAATAGATTTTTAAATTATATGAGAGAACTTGCTTGTATATTTACAAGTTAGAAAACCCTAATGAGAGATTCCTAAATTTAGCTTAAGTGAAATAAAGTAAAGTTGACTTAATTAATTAATCAATATGATTAAATTAATTAAGTAAAGAACCTATTACTCTAACATTTGGGACTTCACGATTCTAGAGATCTAGAATCCATTTGACAATTAGAATTTTCATTTAGTTTTCATGTTAGAGTTCAAACCCTGAGTTTAGTTGTTGTTTGGGTTGCTCAGTCCTAAAGGTTATAAAGGTTTGGTACTTCCTTGTAGATTTAGCACATTTCAAAATTTATCAAAGAAAATGTGAAATGGTGGAGCTTGAATGGTTGAATTCTTAGGGCACAATTTAGTTTCTAGGTTTAAAAATTTAGATTAAAATAAAGGTCCCTAATTATGTGAAGAGGCGTTCTACACTCACAACAAGGGCTAAAAGATTTAGATTCCTGTAACTAATAAACAAAAAAAAAAAAAAAAAGCAAATAAATAAAATAAAATCAAACAAAATTTAATGCATGGTGGTAGTGGATCATAATGAAATGCCTTTATAAATGCCAAGAATGAAACACTGCCAATAATTTATAAAAAATAAAAAATAAAAACCAAAAACCAAAAAACAAATTGGAAGATATCTCTCGGCATACTATAGATATATATTTTTTAAATATAAATATACTAGTTAGAATTTACCTAAAGACTAATATAAAATGAAAATTTGGTTTCAATTACAGTTAAATCATTCCAAATTGCTATTATTACAATTACAAAATGGTAATTTAATTTTCATCCTAGATTTAAAACATCCTAAATTAATCCCTTGAATCCCTAACTTTTAAATAAATGATAGTACAAATATCAGGAAAATGAACAATAGATGGGAACTTGGAGAATACAAAAAATGTCAAATGTATGCCTAATAATTTGAATTTGAAAAGATAATAGTTATAGTACAAAATGGAATGACAAAGGTCATACAGAAATGCAAAAGAAGACAAATGAACAAGATTTGAAATGGTTTTTCTTATACATCGTAACCTACATGTGTGGCCCATAAACATGCAATAACTTCAAACTTTGGGGTTTGAATAATACCTCATGCAATTACCATTTTGTATTATTACAATTACAAAATGGTAATTTAATTTTCATCCTAGATTTTAAACATCCTAAATTAATCCCTTGAATCCCTAACTTTTAAATAAATGATAGTACAAATATCAGGAAAATGAACAATAGATGGGAACTTGGAGAATACAAAAAATGTCAAATGTATGCCTAATAATTTGAATGTGAAAAGATAATAGTTATAGTACAAAATGGAATGACAAAGGTCATACAGAAATGAAAAAGAAGACAAATGAACAAGATTTGAAATGGTTTTTCTTATACATCGTAACCTACATGTGTGGCCCATAAACATGCAATAACTTCAAACTTTGGGGTTTGAATAATACCTCATGTAATATCCCCATTTTTGAGTTCTCTTGAAGTGCAGTTGGAACTGATCTTGTGGGTGTGTGTCAATGTTATCAGAGGGGTTATTTAAGGATTCCAATTAGCTTAGGTGGTCTAGAGGACTCATGTATGCTACTTTTCGGGGTGATTTCTAATTTTTGGTGTGCTCTCCAAGAATCTTAGAGAGGGTGTCTATTTATAGTAAGTCACCCAGTTGGCTCCATTTATCATTATTCTTCATCAAGATCACTCTAGTGCAGTCAATTTTTTATTTTGATGCATTCTGACAGTTTTCACAAAATGGATGTATTAATGGCTTTATTTTAACTATTTTACTAAGGTCACTAAATATTATTTAAAATATTTTGAAAAGCACCCTAGTGTTATAGCTCATTGGAATTGGAATGAAATATTTTAAATCATGGATGCATTAAACAAGGACCTTGCATGTCAAATTATCATTATTTTAATTAAAAGGTCTTTTTCAGAGCTAAAATAGAGTTTTAATTAAAAAGTGAATTTTAAAATATAAGCTTCTAGAGAGTTTAGAAGAAAAAGTATAAAAGGGAATTTGAGGGGCTCATTTGGATTATGTAGGTTATTTTATTTCTCTAATTGAAACACTTGTGGTTTAGCAGATTGAACTTGATTCATCTCAGCCTTCTTGAGGATGAAAACCCTCTTTGAGATGATCAACCTCGGTGATGAAAGATCATCTTAGGTTGATTGCTGGTAAACTTATTCAGAGTTTACGCATTGCACTTCATTGTAGGTTTGGCATTGTTTGGACTTCAAAGTAGGTATTTATTTGCAGACCATCTTGGAGGATTTATTGGTGATTTCATTTCAGGGAATACATTAAGCTAATTGGAAGCATTTACAGGTTGTTGCAAAGAAGCTATTCATTTTTGATATCAGATTTCTTTCCGTGATAATTTGATATATATATATATATATATATATATATATATATATATATATATATATATATATATATATATATATATATATATATATATATATATATATATATATATATAAGAGACAATGGTGACCGATTTTCACATGATTTGGAGCATATTTAGAGGGTTCGTGAGTGATTTCATATTGAAGTCACATTGAACTTCAAATGGCAGATTTAGGGGTTTTGCATTGGAATTTTTAGTTGCAGCAATTTGGTTTCATGGATGTTATGAAGTTGTGAGTTCACAGGTAGATTTTTGGAGTGTGAATTTTTGGTGTTTTACCATTTGGATTTTGGTGCATAACTATTCACATGGGCTACAACTGTAAATGTTTATGGTAGTAGTCTGATATCATTCTAGAATAGCTTGTGTACTGGGGAATCACATATTTTCATTTGTGAAGTGTTCTTTTAGAATTGTACTTCGATGGTGGATGATTGAACTTTGTATCAGCAAGCCATTCTATCATAGATCAATATATTATTGTTGGATTCAAGGTTAGATTTGTGTTTCATTGTTATTTCTATTGAATGTAAAGTGTTTGTTATAATGTCTATGTTGTTTATCTGCAAATTTGAGATGTTTCATGTGTACTTTCAATTCTCAACTGCATATTGAATGATCCCAAACACAAATACATTGAAATGCATTCAAAACAACACCAAAACAACAAACAAAAAAGTGTTTGACGAAATGTCAGCTCACTAGAATGCAGTAATCTTATTAGATGTTTGAGAATTTTTTTTACAAACTAGGGTGTATTTTGCAGTGGTATCAAAGCAGTGTATCTTGATAGCCTGTTGGGTCGTGGGTATATCAATTCAATAGTGATTTATCATTTAGAGGATTGTTGATATAGGGGCATCTTATTAAAATTCAAAAATTGTCATTGACATTTGATTTTTGGTTTTAATGTATGGATCAAGTGACAGGAAGTATGTGGAAGCAAGCTCTTGTCGCCAAGGCAACATGAACAAAAATGGATGATTATTAATTCTAGAAATCTAAATAATGGAGAAGATGGTGATTATTAAAATCAGTTACATTGCTATTTTGAGGAAATTGGAAGTAAGAAGGTTCATTGGCTATTTTGAGGAGGTGCCGGCCATGATGTTGATGGTGTCATAAAGAGAAATTATATATTGAAACAAAGAGGAACGGCTAGTGACTGACAATGGAAGGTGCAAAAAGGTAGAAAGAACCAAAAAGAGACAAAGTGGTAGAAGAAAAATAAAATCAAGCCACATGCAAATGGAAAGTTTGCGACCGAGCAGTTGCAGAATGAAGGCCATTAGGATAAAGGCTCAATTTGTGTAGAGAGAGAGAGAGAGAGGCCGATATAAAGACAAGCCAATAATAATGCAAAGGAAGGATGGGGCAACAAGGAGAAGCTGTCATTAGACAGGAAGGAACTAGGCTGATATAAGATGGCTGAATGATCAGAAGCAAAAGGGAAGGAGAGTGGCAGAAGAAGAGGCTACCAGGGTGATAGTTAAGAAGGACTATCAGAAGACAATCAGATGAGGCCATAAAGGGAATGTAGGCCAAAAAGATGGGAAGGCCAGTGCAGTAAGAGGCCAATCTTAGCAAAAGGAAGAGGGTTGATAATGATAAGGGAGGTGAGCAATAAAGAGTTGGTTGATTAATAAGGAAGGGCCAAAAGAAAGAAAATAAAAGGTTGCGAGCCAGAGGCCGAGGAGGAGAGGAGGAAAATGTGGTGTTGGTCCAGTTGGGAGAATAACCAGAGAGAGGAAGGTTGAATGTAGACCAAAACAAGTGCTGGGCAAAGCTGTGAGGCAGAACATGAA
This sequence comes from Cunninghamia lanceolata, assembly GCA_027924645.1. Taxonomy (NCBI): domain Eukaryota; kingdom Viridiplantae; phylum Streptophyta; class Pinopsida; order Cupressales; family Cupressaceae; genus Cunninghamia; species Cunninghamia lanceolata. The sequence continues at coordinate 3,556,276 of BSBN01000205.1, forward strand.
AGAATGTTGAGGTGAAGGTTGTTGGCAGAGGAATGGAAGAGAAGTTGACGGTCCAAGTGTGGATCGATAAAATTGTTGAACAGTCAAAGAGTTATGTTTGCAGGCTAAGAAAGAAAATTGAAAGAGAAGAATGAATAGTTGAGAAGTAGAAATTGAATGTGGCCAAGGGCCAAATAGTATAGACCAGCGAGGTGGTAGAGGCCGATGAGAGGCCAAAGAGATTAAGATGTAGATGTGATTTTGAATAGTTTTGTGATATTTTGTAATAAAGGCCAAGTTGGCTAAATGAAATAAAAGATCAATTTCTTATGCATTATGTCTATGTATCATGAGTGTGGATAGCTCCTGTAGCTAGTTAGAACTAAGCTAAATTCATGTCATTCTTGTCATTAATTTATTGTATGATTAGTTCCTATCATTTTAATGACCAAGTCGTGTGAAAGCCATTTAAGTTGTGCAGAGACTTGATTTTCACTTGATGATTGTAAGGGGTATTAGTGCATGTTTGTGAAACCCGTGCTATCAGATTGGTATCAAAGCTCAAAATGATCTAAGTGTGAATGTTTAATGTGATATTGACCTTTTGAAGGTTATGCATTGTATTGTTGTGTTTGATTGACATGGGAGATTGGAAAAAGAAGAAAACCCTATGGAGGTGACTAGAAGATGAAGTAAGAAAAAAGATGCAGAAGCAAATGAAGAAAGAGAGTCTCACAAAAAGAGACAAAAGAAAAGAAGGCAAAAGGATGCTGGATGTAGAATTCAAAAGAGAATTAGCAAAGTTGAGGAGGGATTTGATGTTGGTAAAACAATGGTACGAAGAACAAGACCTAAGATATTATTGGGTTTGGCCAATGAATAAGAAAGTAAAGTGGTCTATAAAAGAAATTGTTGAAAGAACGAAAAGGTAGAGAAGAGGTGCCTTGAGAAGAGTAGAGAAGGATGAAAAGAGTACCCATAGAGATTGGGATAGCAGAGAGTTGCCATTGGAGCAACATAGACCGGAAGAGGTCAAGAGAGTTCTCATTGAGGAGAATAGGAGAAAAGAGAAAGAGGAAAAGGTGCAGCATGTAGCACTTGACAAAAAGAGAATTGAAGAAGGAAGAATGTGCATAAGGAGGGCATTGATAGAGACATTGTGGTCTCTCATTTTATTTACTAATGATATGTTTACAGATTTGTATGCATGTATGAAGAATGTGTGGAAGAAGGTCGAGAATGAGACCTTGAAGATAATGAAAGTTGGGGAAAGAATAGCTCCTGAAGGAAGAGTGGAGGAGGTGAACAAGGAAAGCTTAATGGTAGAAAAATGCCAAGAAGAGTTTATAGCAGGGATGCATTACAGAGTACCTAAAAATGAAGAAGAAATTGATGCTAAAGATGTTCAGTCTGCTGATGAAGATGAAGAGGAAACCATAGAGTTTCATGATGCCTATGAAGATATTACAGAAGTAGCATAAGAAGAAGAGTTACAAAGCCATGAAGGGTATGTGCAGGATCATCGTGGGCCAAACAGTTGCAATAGGAAAAAAATCACATTTTTATTTAGCCAAATTCGCGACTTGGCAAAGTTTGACTTTTAAACAGATATCTGTTTTGGTTTGGATACCAAACCAAAATGGATATCTGTTCCAAAATGGATATATGTTTCTAGAAATACAAAATGGATATCCATTCTTGAAACGAATATCTATTTTCTAAAAAAATTTGGGAAAAAGGCTTTTTACTCTTTTTGAAAATATACCTCTTAAATCTTGGATCTCCCATCAATATATGAACCTCCTTAAAGATCATTTCTGGTGAAGGAGGAGGGAAAATTAACATTGGTAGCTTCTTTACACATTGATCCATAAGGATTTGTTAAACACTAAGAATCATCACTAATGAATTACTCAAATAATCAATAATAAAATATTCAGTTTTGTTCATCAGATGAAATAATCACTTTTAGACTATGTTCCAATATTTTAGGGATAGGAATGGTGGGGCAGTAGGGGATGTGTTTCGGGGCATTTTGGATTTCATGCCCTAAATTGCTTTACCCAATCCTTCATATGATTTGATTCATGATACATGGTTTGAGAAGGATACACATGATATATCCTTACCCTCTAGTGATAAAATTATGAATGATACTTTATGTGGTGAAGCTACACCTTTGTTAATCCTTCATGACATTGTTATTCCTTGTGATGATGATGTCCTTCATGTGATATGTTAGGACATAATGCAAAGTTAACATGGCATGAACTCTCTTGGAAGGGTAAGCATGGACTATAAGAACATTGAACTAGTTGGATCTGTTAAGCTTTCCATTTATGAAAGAACCTTTTAAAGGTTAACCTTAATTAGGTAAGGTTATGTTTCAGTGTGGTTGTTTGTGCAACAATGTGTAAATTAATGTTACCGAAGGATAAATTTAACTATACTAACATTTTAATAACCATGAGAGCTAGGACTAACAATTAGACTAAAAACTTGACAAACAATACAAATTAGACACATGTAGGACTTGGAAAATGGAAAAGAAAATAATAAAATGTGGAAAACAGTGAAAAAGTGGTATTAGTTGCACCTATATAGAGAAGTGGTTTAGAGGTTGGTTAGGGGAATTATTTAGGGTTTAGAGGTTTAGGGTTGCTCGGGTTTAGGGGTTTAGGGTTTATAGTTTAAAGAGAGATAGAGAGAAGGGACTGATAGAGTTTGGGAGAGATAGGGAGATAGAGAGTGAGAGACATGTCCAAGGACATAGAGAGAGAGAGAGAGATTGAGAGGTAGAGGGATGATAGAGATAGGGAGATAGAGGTTTAGGGTTGCTTGGGTTTAGGGGCATTATTTAGGGTTTAGGGTTTATGGTTTTGGGGTTAGGGGTTAAAGTTTAGAGGTTTAGGGTTTAGGGTTTAGAGAGAGATAAAGGACCCATAGGGAGATATAGAGGAGTCCGAGGGGAGAGATAGGGAGATAAAGAGTGAGGGACATGGCAAGAGACATAGCGAGAGAGATTGAGAGGTAGAGGGACAAAGGTGATAGGGAGATAGGGGAGAGATGGGGAGATAGTGGTTTATGGTTACTTGGGTTTAGGGTTTAGGGGTTTGGGGTTTAGGGTTTCTCAGGTTTAGGGGTTAGGGGTTAGGGTTTAGGGGCATTATAATTTAGGGTTTAGGATTTATTGTTTAGGGGTTAGGGGTTAGGGGTTAGGTTTAGAGGTTTAGGGTTTTGGATTTAGGGTTTATAGAGAGAGGAATGATAGGGAGATATAGAGGAGTCTAAGGGGAGAGGTAGGGAGATAAAGAGTGAGGGACATGGCTAGAGACATAGGGAGAGAGATTGAGAGGTATAGGGACAAAGGTGGTAGGGAGATAGGGGAGAGATAGGGAGATAGTGGTTTAGGGTTACTTGGGTTTAGGGTTTAGGGGTTTGGGGTTTAGGGTTTAGGGTTTCTTAGGTTTAAGGGTTAGGGGTTAGGGTTTAGGGGCATTATTTAGTGTTTAGGATTTAAATTGTTTAGGGGTCAGGGGTTAAGTTTAGAGGTTTAGGGTTTTGGATTTAGGATTTAGAGAGAGAGAGGAATGATGGGGAGATAGAGAGAGGACATGGAGGAGAGAGATAAGGAGATAGAGAGTGAGGCACATGGCCAAGGACATAGGGAGAGATATCAAGAGAGGTAGAGGGATGATAGAGATAGGAGAGAGATAGGGAGATATAGGTTTAGAGTTGATTGGATTTAGGGTGTACCTGGGTTTAGGGTTTCTCAATTTTTTAGATAGCTAGATAGAAAGAGAGAGGAGACTAATAGGGAAAGATAGAGGTGACAAAGGGGAGAGATAGGGAGATAGAGAGTGAGTGAGATGTCCAAAGAAATAGGGAGAAGGATTGAGAGGTAGAGGGATGATAGAGATAGGGAGATAAGGGAGAGATAGGAGATAGGGTTTAGGGTTGCTCGCGTTTAGGGTTTAGGGTTTAGGGGTTACGGGTTAGGGGTTAAGGTTTAGGGGAATTATTTAGGGTTTAGGGGTTAAGGTTTAGAGGTTTAGGGTTTAGTGTTTAGAGAGAGAGGACCAATAGGGAGATATAGAGTGAGGGACATGGCCAAAGCATAGGGAGAGAGATTGAGAGGTAGAGGAATGATAGTGATGGGGAGATATTGAGATAGGGAGATAGAAAGATAGAGGTTTAGAGTTTCTTGGGTTTAGTGTATAGGATTTAGGGGTTTATGGTTTCTCAAGTTTAGGGTTTAGGGGTTAGGAAATAGGGGTTAGGGGTTAGGGTTTAGGGGTTAGGTTTAATCATGCATTAATACAGGTTGTGGAGTGAGAAATGGGTGGTATGGGTATGGTTGAATGGAGTAATGAGGTGATTTAATTGGTGATGACCTAGGTGAAGTGATGGGTAAGGTGTCTTATGTGGGATTGCTAGAAAGTGTGATTGGTAATGGTGGGGATAGCTAAATGTCATCTTCTAAGGGTTCAAAGGTGAGGAAAGTGTAAGATGGGGATACGGGGTAATCCATGGTTTAATTATTATTCAAGGGAGTGTGCTTATATAATGATTATCAATGATGGTGTCAATAGGGGGAATGTGAGCTATGACATTGGGATTACAGTATTAGATGAATAATGGAAAGTACCTGGGCACCTGTCTAGTGATGGAAGGAGTCACATGATCAAATGATGTTTGGGGAAGGGCTTTTATTAGGAAAGTAAGGATTCAGGTGACGGTCTAGGGTTTAGTGGAGAAGAATTTATGGAAAATGTGGAGGTCATTAAAATTAATATCCCTCCACCTCTATCTCCCTATCTCTCCCTTATCTCCCTCTCTCTATCATCCCTCCACAGGTCTCAATCTCTATCCCTATCTCTCTAGACATCTCACTCACTCTCTATCTCCCTATCTCTCCCTTTGTCTCCTCTATCTCTCCTAATCTATCTCCTCTCTCTCTACCTATATCTATCTCTCCCTATCTCTTGCCTCTCTCTCCCCTATCATTCCTCTATCTCCCTATCTCTCTGGACATCTCTCTAACTCTCAATCTCCCTATCTCTCCCCTTCATCTTCTCTATCTCTTCCTAACTATCTCAGGTCTCTATCTCTCTGTACCTAGCCATCTCTCCCAATCTCTCTCTATCTCTTGCCTCTCTCCCCCTATCATTCCTATATATCCTATCTCTCCCCTCTATCTTTCCCTCTCCCTTATCGATGAAGGAAATGGAAACAAGAAAACTAGGATTCCCTTTCTTAGGTTTAGGGTTTAGGGCTTAGGGGAATTATTTATGGTTTATGGTTTAGGGGTTAGGGTTTAGGATTGGGGAATTATTTAGGGTTTATGGTTTATCTATTCAAAAGTGCCTTTCAAATACTATGAGATACCTTAGTATAAGTAAATCATATAAAAATCAAATATATATATCATCATAATCCTATATAAATTTTGATAGTTTGTCCAAAATCTCTCCTTTCATATGATACTGTCTTTCTAAAATTTGGATTGTATTTTATAGCTAAAATGCCTAAATACTAAACAAAAAAACAATGAAAATAATTGAGAAAAAGAAATGGATATTCGTTTTGAAAAAACATAAAAAGCAAAAAAGGCTCACATTTTTGCAAACCTGCGGCTTGCAAAAATGCAGTGTCATCTCTAAAGAATAGATATCAGAGGTGAAGAACGAATATCCAATTCGAAAAGGTAAGATCTTTCACGTTTTTTTTGTTTGTTTTGTATATTCAAGCAATTTGTTTGGTTTTTTATGCTAAGTGGGTATGTTTTATATTTTAATTAGGTAAAATGGATGCACAAAATGAAAACTCAAACCCTCCACCACCAAACCCTCCCCCTCCAACAATAGAAGAGAATATTCAAAGAAATATTGATCAAATAAGTAGGATCATAGAAATGTATCACCACCACCCTCGATTGTCTACAATGACATTGAATTTAGAGGGAATCATTAATCATGTTCAAACCTTGTCAACCCAACACAGATCATTTAGGCAATGGTGAGAAGCCAAGAAGGCCAAATATGCTAATGGTTTGTCATATGATGAAGTTAAAGAATTAGGGATTACAAAAACTATGTTAGCCCAATGCTTTGTCAATCCTAAAACCGGATTGCATGTTGATGTTCATAAGCCCAAGTTTTCAATCAAATGGTGTAATCATGAGGGCATTAGTCAAAATGTTTGGGATCGTTGGTGTATGGTTTTTGATAAACCACCCAACAACAATTTAGATGTACCTTTGTATTTCCTTCGTAAACTCTATGCAAAGTTTGTCATTGGTCAACATGTTAATTATTTTGATTTTAGAGAGTCTCAAGGAGTGGGTAAGGGAATGCCTCAAGATAGACCTAGGGCAGTGAGACAAGTACAAGGTCCCTATATTCCCCCTCCTGCTATCCCTTATCCACCCCCAATGCAACACCCAGACATTGTTGTAAATGCAACACAACAGGGCCTTAGTGCCATACACTCTTTGACCGAGCATTTGATTATACAGATATCTCAGTTTGCACAAGCACATGATGAAGGCAATGATATTGGATCACCTAGTTCTACTAGACCGTCATTGTCCACACATGTATGTGTGCCCCATCATTTCATTTCTTGCAATCATTTATGCTTAGGTCCTATTATGGAGAGTAGTGAGCCACCATTGAACACATCAGAGTATGATCTCCATTCGTGAGATGAGGCAATGGGGTCCAAAACTCAAGCTGAGGGGTCAGGGACAAGAGTAGAGGCTACCAGATCAGTGAACCATAGAGAAAGAGAAATGCATGAGCAATCTTTTATGCAGGTAAAATTTAAAGTTAAATTTTATGGTCTATTCCATTTGAATATATAAACAAATTTATTAGTACTAATATATCTAAGTGGGATAATAGTTGATGACAGAGAAGGATTTGATAGAAGTTCATCATGGAACTTTGTCTGCCATCCAATTTGGCTTAGACTTGCCGGTATAATTTGTTCTACACATCAACTTTTTTTATGCATTTATTTCTTTGTAAATAATTATATATTAATTTATATCTTGATGTTAATTTTATTTTATAGTCAATCAAAAATGTGAGTGATGTGGCATCTTTCCCAATAGTCTTTTCTCGAACACCTGATCGACCTAAGGGACTATCATTTGCAGAATGACTTTCTCAACGCCAACAAAGGGTGGAGGTAATTTGATTGAATTGTACTTTAATTGATTGTTTGTGTGTAGTACATCTAACCTTTTTAAATGTATACATTTCTTATTTTGCTTAATAATTATATATTAATTTATTTCAATGTTACTTTGCTTTTATGTAGTCTCTTGAGAATGTGAGTGATGTGCCACCTTTGCCATCATGCTTTAGTAGGACCCCTAATCGTCTTAAGAGAAAATCATTTGTAGAACGATTGTCTGAACAACAACATAGAGTTGAGGTAATTGAATTGAATTTTTCTAAATAATTGATAGTTTATCTAGCAATCTTATAGTTGATTGTAGTGATTTAGATGTATGTTAATAAATGAAAGTTCTTAATTGTAGTAGATAAGAATCTATTTACTAACTTTAACTTATTTTTATTTACCATTGATGAGATTAATCAAATTTGTGTTTTGACTTGTTAATGCAGGAAACTTTGCCTCCATCAATTACTAGTCATTTTGGTACAAAGAGGACACTTTTTCAAGATCCATCACAGATTGAGGATCCATCATAGATTGAGGGTCAAGTGGACTTGTAGTATTTGATGTAGCTATTTGGCATGTAGATTGTATATAGATTTTGAGACAAGGCATAAGCCACATTTCATAAAAAACGTTTTGAGTTGGCATATTTGCCAAATTTTTGTATATGTCTACCATTATAGACTAGATTTTAATATATATACACCTGTAGACAACTAAAAATGTCTTATACCATCAAACTAACTCCTAACATCCCTAAACATATCAATTTCCCTTCTAATCAATTAATTAAATTTTATTTAATTAATTGCCCCTTTCATTTTCCAAATTCACACCATTTTATCCCCAAAATTGAATTAATTTCATTAATTCAATAGTCCAAACCTTAGCTAATAGATTTAATAAATATGCAATATTTATTAAATCAATTTCCCCGTTTTCCACTAAATCTAATTAATTAGTTAAAACCATGATTATCTAATTAATTCAGCCTATAATTGACCTATCCCTACCCTAAACAATTAAATAGCTATTATTTAATTGCCTACCCTAGCCTACCTCATCCTAGCCCTAGGATTAATTAAATGAAACCTATGTTTAATTAATCCTAAACCCTTCATTTGGGTGGTCAAACCTTGTTTAACACCCTTCCCCACATCCTCCAAATAAAAAATTGAATTAAATCCACATAAGTCAATTTTTTATTTAAAAACATCCCACATCACATTTATTTCTCCTTACAACCCCATACTCTTTATTTCCTCTCTTCCCCAAATGAATTTTTAATTCATTTACATTCCCCCATATGAATCTTTTATTCCAAAATAATCCTTCACCCCCATGCTCATTAAATAACCCATTTTCCCAAAATGAATAAAAGAATCACTTTTATTCCTAGCCCTACATTCATTCAAGATTGAATCTAGGCCCTCCACATCACTTTTGTCCTCCACCATTGATCTTCCAAATCAATCTCCACCCTTGGATCAAAATCCCTTCCAAAAATCTATAAATAGAACCTCTCCCAAACCATTTTCATCATCCAAGTCTATGCAAAGTCATAATGCCAAAATCACTCTTGAGCTAGGATAGTGAGTTGCACAATTTGAATAGCATTTCACATTAGAATCCATTGTCTATGGATAATCTTGTCTTAGGAACTTGTTTTAGGTGCATGGTTCTTCTCCTTTGATGAGATTGGGTCTTCAAGTGAGGTATAACTCTTGTGATTTATTGCATATTAGTTTGTATTCTTACCTTATTTGATAATCTAATCTACATTTGCACGCCTGGTGGGACCCACAAGGTCCAAATCTAATCCATTTTTTGGTGAGTTTTTTTGCAAGGAACGTGTGGTTACAGGTGTGGCGCCATCCTACCCCTGCAACGACACCATCACTAGCTAGTTTTAGTGTTATTTTCCTATTTTTGCACTATTTTTGCACAACACATTTCGTTTTTACTAACTCACTCAAAATGTCTTTCTCTTGTGATCTCTCTGCAGTTTTTGGTGTTTGAGTGCTCTCTATTTCCACAGAGATCTATAAATTACAAGGGGAGGTTATGTGTAAATTTTTGTAAAAAATCTAAAAACAACACATTGACTTTTGTTTGTCATCTTGTTTTTCATTTGTGTGGACTAACAAGGCTAACAGGACGTCATATGTGTGTAGCCTAATCCTCCAAGTTGTTATCAAATCACCTTTTTTTTGCAGGTCAAACTCGTTCAGTGTCGTATCGGTGCTATCACCCAGATTGGCGCTATCCACAGACAAAAACTAGAGCACTGACTAATTTTGCAGTGACGCGTTTATATCTATATTGTGGCACTATTATTTATTGTAACGCCTTATGTAGTTTTTATTAGCACTAAAAATTGTATTAGTACCTTAAATGTAATATTGTAGTGTTATATTCTGTCATGGTGCATTTAGGGTTTGTTATTAGCGCTATACATTTAATTGACGCCATCTGTGTAAGTCGGGTTGTTCTGCCCACAGTGGCACTATTTAATATATGTTTTAGTGCTATTTTGGAAAACTTACTTTTCTGTTTGTGCAGGTACTGGCAAGTTTGTTGCAGGTCATATTGTGGGTACTAACAAGCTTTTTGTAGGGTGGTTTGATTTCGAGTTAGCAAACACTTTGATTTTGCAACTTAAAATGAACCCTTCGCATGTTAGTTAGTCAAACATTTTGATTTGGTGCAATTAAAATTGAACAAGCAAACTTTTGTGTGAAGTGTGTGTGCCAAAAAAATTTACTTTGGTGTTCTAAAATCTACAATTTGTGTGCAAACACCCAACAAATCTAAACAGTTCAATTTGGGCTCTAAAAAGAACCACAACTTGCATAAATTGAAAGCATTTGGTTAAAAAGAACAACAACTTGCATCTCTCACGCATATAATCAAGAAAATCATTTTTAATTGTGTGAAGTGTCTTGTGCTCTTTCTGCTTGTGGTGTGAAAGCATATGCTCTTCCCTCGCACCATTTTGGTGACCTTGGGAGTCAAAATCTTATCACAAAACTTGCATTAATCACACCCCATTTAATCCAAAGATCTAAAATTGAACCATGTTTAGTGTGATGCAATCATAGAAGATATGTATGCTCTCCCCTTGCATCTTTGTATGAACTTGGGGATCAAAAGTGTTTTCATGATTGTATTGCTTTTGTAAACCTTAGAGGGCCTACCACCCCACTTCGAAAGGTGGGAACGACCCAAGTGGCATCAAGCTAAAGCCAAGCTCTTCCAAGCTTCTATATAAAAAAAGGCGTTTGGGACGAAAGTCTCAAGCGACAAGTGTTGTTGTATTATACCGACGGCCAACCTCCCCCAAAATCCTCCAAGGTCTAACCCTTGAAGGCTAGGAGACTCCATAATGGAGAGTAGCGTTGCCGCACGTATAACCACCTGAATGGATGCCCTTACTACAAACCATTGTTTAGCAAGCCAAAGTCCTTCTATTTGTTGGCGCAGAAGGGAAACCTTTGAAGCAGCCCTGATTCATGTGGTTCTTAGCCGAGGTAGCAGGGATAACCTAAAGGTTTGGTGAGGGACAAGCCTTATAAGAAACCTCGATCTTGGTATGCATGAGAAGTGTGTGCAATTGTAAGGAGGAGTCGGTGCTACCAAGATCCTGGAGCTACCTGCTTTGAATAGGCGCAACTAGGGGATTCAATAAATACTATCACATTCTCACCTTAGGTTGTTCAAAGTGATTGTTAAATAAAATCACACATTTTTTTTCAAAACAAAGCAAAATCTTGATTGTTGTGTGATCATTGTGCTTGAATTATTTGCAACAACATTGCCAAGAGACAAAACAAATCATTTGATCACATTCCAAACAAAAAAAATCCAAAATTGCCATAAAAAATCTATCTTTTCAAGACCTTGACAAACACTGTCTTGTTTTAGCACCATATCTGTCTGATAGTGGCACCATTCCACCTTTGGATTGGTGCTATTCTCATATTTACTTGCCTAAAGCAGAGACCTATCCATTTGAGATCTTCACCATCTGCACTGCCATAATCCATAGTCACATCCCAAAAATCTGACAACAATACATCCATTTTCCTCCAAAATTTTCCAAAATCACACCTTAGAGAATTAATTGCCACCATTGTTGGACCCTATCTCATTTTTTTCATATCAACCTCATCTTTATTCACATACCTTTTGGACGAAACCAAGATTCGTGTCGTAAGAAAATCATTCCCAAAAATCCCTAAAAGTTCCCACAATCAACACATCATCAAAATCTGTCATCCCCTTGAGCTAAAGTTAGATCTAGATTTCATCCTTCACATCACATCTTACTTGGAAAGTCAATAGTCTACCTTCCAAGAGGAATCACTATCCTTCTTTGCATAAGGTCATTAGTCTACCCCAAACAAAGAAAAATATCCATTCGGACAACCACAAATCTAGGTCATACCTAAACTCAATATGTTGACTATCAAAATCATCCACATCAAAATTAAACATCAACAAAATCTCTTCAAAGAAAACGTCATCCATCACCTATCTCTTTGGTCCAAAATTGTGTAGAAAACCAATATCGCCCATCCATATCACCCTTAGGTTGAAACCTTTAGAAATACATATCGATCTTCCACCGCATCTTCTCTTCTACTCCATCTCACTACCACATCAATCTTTGGGTCCAACATAATCAATCAGATTCTCTAAGGTCTCCATCCCCATCTCATCATACATCTAGAAATCAACTCCATATACGTGCATGCCCATCACGAGATCACAAAGCAAAAAGAAGCAAGAAATGGCAGAATATTGACCATTTGGCATGCCTAATACCGATAGTAACAACATACCCATCTATCAAACATGCAACCCACCTACATATTCTTACCTTCCCCCATATGGTCCTAATGAAAATCCTTTTCATTACTTACAACAAAGACAACCAACACCACCACCAACACCAACACAAAACATCCCCATCATCTCCCAAGATGTTCTAGATGTCTTAAGCTTCACGCAAGACACCAATAACATGGACCTACTTGATAAAATCCTAAGGTCAGACCCAAGTAGATATCTTGATCATCTTCTCAAAATTGGTGCTCAACTTCCCCCCATCACAACATCATCACAACCATCTACTTCCACAATCATCCCTACCCCATCAAATTCCCAAGCATCTACATCACATATCCAACCCACTACCTCTCAAATGTCAACACCTACCGTATCTACCACTTCCACAAGCTCAAACGCTACCACCTCTACAATTCCCACAAATACCTTCATCCCTACCATCTCCCAACCCATCATCACTTCTACTACCACAACTACCATCAACCCTTCCGCTTCACAAATCACCATGGGCATACAAGGCAACATCACACAAGCAAGTACCTCCACAAGTGTGCCCCCACCCAACCCTCAAACCATTGCATACCTATGACAACTATTCTCACAACCACCTCACAACACATCTAACCCCTCCAATGTCCACATACCCAACATCAATCCATCTAATGTCACCTACCCACATAATCCCATAAATTAGTATAATCCCAATCCCTAAATACCACCACATGTCCTCCAATAACTCTACACGCACCAACAACATCAGGCACCAATCAACCCAAACACCAACACGCAATACCAACACCTTAATCAAACAAATCCCCAATATCAAATCCTGCCCCATCTCCAACATCTCACCAACCAACAGATGTACATACAACAACCACAACAACCACAAGATCTCACAACCATCTTACAAGGCTTAATCCAAAAGGTAGATGACCTACAAACTGGGGGCAAACACAAACACTATTCCTTTGAGGATATTTGCCCCTACCCATTTGATCACACATTGTACATGCCCCTTTTCCCCAAGAACTTTGAGACACCTAAATTTGACAAATACAAGGGAAAGGGAGACCCTAGGGACCACCTTAGGGAGTTCTACATAGCTTTCTTAGAAGTCTCTAATAACGACACCTATCTAATGAGACTATTCCCATGAAGCCTCGGTGGTCAAGCCACTCAATGGTTCGCACATCTTCCCCCAGGTATTAGGACTTTCCCTGAGCTTGCAAAGAAATTTGTGAACCACTTCTACAATTTTGAGCATGAAATGTCCATGACAGACCTTTGCAACACCAAACAAAAGAATAGAGAAGCCTTCACTTCCTTCTTGCAAAGGTGGAGAAGCTTAGCAAGCAAACTCCCATGGCCCATTCCTAAAAAACAACTCGTCACCATGTTCGTGGCCAACCTCAATCAGGAATTAGGGTTTCATCTACAAATACTTTGTGCATCTACCTTTGAAGAGGTCATCGACAAAGGCACCACCATCGAATGAGCCCTCATTGCCAAGGGCTCCATCAAACTGTATGACCACAAATCCAACAACAACAACTACTACTACAAATCTAATAACAACACCCCTAATACCAACAACAACGCCAACACACAATCAAATGACAAATCACATTATTGGGGAAAGAACAAGAATAATCTGAACGATGGTGTCACGGATGTGAAAACTATCCAACATATACAAAACCAAACACCTATGCATGCGTATGCCACAAATGTAAATAACCAGAGAGGCCCAACTAAACCACGCAAACCACATAGACAATTCACACCCTTAGGGGAACCTATCGAAGACATCCTTGATAGATGTCTCAAGCAAAATTTGATCACGCTCCCACCCATTAGAACCTATCAAGAGAATGAACTAAAAGCCGCATGGTACAATGAGAATGACTACTGTGAATACCACCGCATTGCAGGTCATAAAACAACCGACTGCATGCAACTAAAACATTGCATCCAAGACCTTATCGAACAAAATCTAGTCAGTCTTGATCGCAGTGCCCTACCATCACCAAACGCCAACCTAGGAGCTTACAAGGATCCCCTACCTAATCATAACAAAGCCTCCTCATCCAACCAAGCATACAATGTCACCCCACCACCTACGTCTTACGACTCTATTGTAGGACGTATAGAAGCATCATCACATCATGTTAACACAATCACCATTCGGGCACAAGCACCCGATTGTGCTGTTACAACTCACCATGGCCGTGTATCTATCTGTATAGCCCCTCCCACTGAACAAATGCCTGCATCCACATCTGATCCCCTACCTCCACGTCCAAACCCACGTCCATCACCTACCCACCAGTATAACCTCCTAGAACACCTAGGAAAGACACTCGCACAAATCTCCATCCTCGAGTTGCTTCACACATCTCCCCTTCATAAAGACGTCCTCAATAAAGCACTCTTGCAAACACAAGTCCTTGCAAACTTGAATGTAACTCAATTCCAAGCCATGGTAGGGGACATCGCCGCACCCCATCATCTCACCTTCTCAGAAAAAGACCTACCTGCCTCTGATCACATACATAATGACGCCCTGCACATTGAAGTCAGCATCCACAAGCACACCATTAAAAGAGTCTTAATAGATGGTGGTTCCAGCCTCAACATATGCACTCTAAAACTGCTAAAACACTTAGGGTACTCCGATGTGGTTGTTGACACCAGCGAGTGCATTACAATCAAAGGCTATGATGACACTGAGCGGCACTCTGAAGGTACTATCAAGCTTCCCATACAAGTGGGATAGAAAATATTGGAAACTAAATGTCAAGTTCTCGATCTTGACCTCCCCTACAACATCCTTCTTGGTAGACCATGGATTCATGCCATGCAAGCCATTCCATCCACCTTCCATCAATGCATCAAATACCCTCATAACAACACAGAAGTCACAGTCTATGCCGACCCTCGCCCCTTCCAATACTATAGTTTTCTGGAAGGCCACAACCAAACATTCTGCCCATATAATAAAGCCACCACTGAAGCCAATCCAACAACCTCAAACTCATATATCGACCCTGCAAACATTGCCTCCACTTCATCCCAAGCCACTCCACCACCTGAGGTCCAAATCAAGCTATCCAACATGGGATGTAGGGAATATGACCTACACGGCACCTTTTGTATGGGCACATTACCCAATCCTAAGACATTTGGCATCCCAACAATAGAGATAGCTAATATAGTCATTATCAAGTGCAAACCCTCGCCCATCTTTGACAAGAGGCATTTCCTGGATCAAGATGTACTCGAAGATATCTCATCTTGGCTTTACAAAGATGAAGAGCCTGAGCAAGAAGCCCCCACAATCCCCACAGAAATCTACGACAAAGGTTATGAAATTGTCAAAAGAATGGGCTATAAAGGACAAGGCGGTATAGGCCTTCATGAATAGGGAATAGTAGAACCACTACAAGCAACAAAGAATCCCTATACTCAATGGTTAGGGTATGGTCAACCACAACACATCCTCACTACTGGTGAGTGTATCTTGGCCGAGGTTGCTACGATCTCCTTAGATGTTGACAATGTTAATGAAATGGGCCTTCAAGACTCCTTTAGTGATTTCACTAACTTCTTCAACTCATCCATTTGTACCATCTACTCCGTCACCACTCTCGCTTCATCCTCCAATGAATTACCACTGGTTTACCTGAACTCAATGATTGGGACCAACGGGGACCTCCTGTCTTCGACAGCGCACCTAACAACGAGGCTATCGCTGAAATGATGGGGGTAAGAGATCACTTCCCTTTGGGCGATCATCAAGAAGGATACATAATGGAACTCAATCTGGATGCCTATTTTGGGGAGACAACCCCTGCTTCCAGTCACAAAAACACAAAAAGAAAAAAATGGATCTGATGGTGAAAACCATTCCACGGCAGTATCAGATCCCAAAATAGTAAAAATAAATGATGTATCTCCTGTGAAAACCTCCATGAGGCACCAGGAGATGGAAGCATGGGCCTCCCTGAGATAAACAAAGTCTATCCAAACAGATCACCCATCTTGGTCGAACCAACTCAGGAAATGAATCTTGGAATAGAGGAAGAGCTAAAAATCACACACAGAGAAGAATCTCTCAGCATACAGGAACAGGAGAATTTTTTGTCCTTCTTCACATGCAGAAATTGCAACTTTGCGTGGACCTACGCAGACATGCCAGGGCTAGATCCCGCATTGGTGGTTCATCACCTTGCAGTACGCCCTGATGTAAAACCAGTCAAATAGAAGCCTAGAAAAATGAATCCACAAGTGGCTCTCCTCGTCAAAGTAGAGCTCAAGAAATTATTGGATGTTGGGTTCATTCACCCAATCGATTATCCTGAACGGGTTTCAAATCTTGTACCAGTTGCTAAACTAGATGGCCGAATCCGCTATTGTACCGATTTCAGGATCTCAATAAGGCCTGCTCGAAAGATGACTTCCCACTACCAAACATCGACATGATAGTGGATCTCATAGAAAGATATGAAATGTTATCCCTCATGGATGGTTTCTCAGGATACAACTAGATAAAAATCACCGAAGAGGATCAGCACAAAACGACCTTCATATGTCCATGGGGAACATATTGCTGGGTGGTAATGCCATTCGGCCTGAAGAATGCAGGAGCCACCTATCAAGGAGCCATGACCATCATCTTCCATGACCTCTTCCACCATGTCATGGAAGACTATGTGGATGATTTACTAGGAAAATCAAAGACCAGAGAAGAACACTTAGATGTGCTGGCCAAGATCTTCGATCGGTTGGAACAATACAATGTTCGTTTGAATCCAAAGAAATGCATCTTCGGCGTCACCTCAGGCAAACTCCTGGGATACATAGTCTCGAGAAGAGGAATCAAAGTTGATCTTGCAAAGGTCAAGGCCATCACCGAGATGCCACCTCCAAAAGCACTGAAATAGTTGCGAAGCTTGCAGGGAAAACTCTAGTCCATCTGACGATTCATTGCCCAACCTGCGGATTAGTGCCAACCATTCCAGCATCTACTTTGAAAAGACATAGCTTTCATTTGGAACACCCAGTGTCAAGACGCCTTTGACCAACTAAATGAATACCTGGCTAATCCTCTTGTGCTCACTCCACCAAGGCAAGACGAACCCCTCCTACTTTACATCTCTGCAACAAAGACAGCCATCAGAGCCTTGTAGCACAACTTGATGAATAGGGGAAAGAAAGAGCCATTTACTATATCAGCCGCACCTTGATCTCGTATGAGCTCAATTATACACAAATTGAACGAGCATGTCTAGCCCTTGTCTTTACGTCACAAAAGTTAAGACACTATATGCTCAATCACAAGACCAAGCTCATTGCTAAGATCAACCCACTGAAGTACCTCCTCAACAGAGCTACTCTTACTGGCAGAATGGCTAAATGGGTCATGATTCTCATAGAGTTTGATATAGAATACACTGAGAGAAAGGCCATCAAAGGGCAAGTTATAGCAAATCAGCTAGCGGAAGCACCCATTTTAGTAGAATATCCTACAATAGCAGAATTTCCTAACGAAGCTATCCTGACAATCACACCAGCCATAGACACATGGAAGATGTATTTTGATGGATCATACACCCATAGAGGCTCGAGGGTAGGTACCCTATTTGTTACCCCTCAAGGTGACACAATTCCTAAATCCTTCAAGATCACGTTTCCATGCACTGACAACGTAGCAGAGTACGAGGCCCTCATCACAAGTCTCTACATGGCCATCCAATGGAAAATTGAAAAGATACTGGTGTACGGCAACTCTCAACTAGTCATCAAGCAGGTCAATAATGAATACAAAACCAAGGACGACAAGCTTCTTCCCTACAAAAAGATGGTCGATGATTTCAAAGACTACTTCGAAGACATCCATTTCAAGCAAATCCCAAGATTCAATAACAAAGTAGCAGATGCCATGGCAACTATCAGATCTCTGGTAGACATGAAGAAGGACAGCAAGAAATGCGAGTTCTTGATCAAAGAACTCCCCATTTCAGCATACGATGTTCCTCAATCCGAACTAGTGTGCGAAATCATTGGTCCCTTGTCCTCGTGGTACCAAGAAACATATCTATACCTCCACGACAACATCCTCCCCTCTAATCTGTCCACCTCACAAAGAAAATCATTCATCCGTCAAGCCTCCCGTTTCACCCTTGTCGGCGATACTTTATACAAAAGGAGTCTTAATGGTACACTTCTACGATGTTTAGACTCTAGGGAAGCCGAAGTAGCCTTGGAAGAGGTACACATAAGCATCTATGGGGCGCATCCAAGTGGACCCACTCTTTCTAAAAAGATCCTCAGGACCAGATATTATTGGCCCACAATGGAACAAGATTCCCACAGGTTTATCAAGAAATGCCTCCCATGCCAATAGCATGGCAACCTCATCCACGCACCAGCACAGGAACTGCAACCGATCACAATGCCATGGCCTTTCTCACAGTGGGGACTTGACCTCGTAGGAAAAATACATCCTCCATCACTGCTACCGAATACTTCACAAAGTGGGTGGAAGCAATACCACTCACCTTCACCACAGGTATCCAAATCTCAAAATTCATCCTCCACTATATCATCTTCTGATATGGTATTCCCCATTCCATCATCACTGATAATGGAAATCCCTTCAAAAACCAAGAAGTTCACACCTTGTGCAAAAAATTTGACATCAAACACCACTTCTCCACACCATATTACCCTCAATGAAACAGTCAAGCAGAGGCTTCTAACAAAACCATCCTCCACATTCTCAAGAAGACAGTCAATGAAGCTGACCGTGACTGGCACCTCCAACTCAACCCAGCCCTATGGGCCTACCGCACAAGCATCTGCACTCCTATAGGAGCCACCCCATTCTCACTAGTATTCGGATCTGAAGCCATTTTACCTATAGAGGTCGAGCTCCCATCTCTCCGAGTGTCCATGCAAAACATTATCTCTGATGAGGACTACCGCGTCGGAAGGTTGCATCAACTAGAACTACTAGATGAGAAACACCTGAATGCATTGAATCACCTACAAGCATACCAAAATCGCCTCAGAAGAAGCTACAACAAAAAGATCAGAAACAGAACATTTGAGGTAGGTGACCTTGTTCAAATGGAAAATCAGAAGAACCTGCAAGAGCATCTGAAGCAAGGAAAGTTTGAACCCAATTGGCTAGGACCTTATGTCGTCATGGTCGATTATGGGTCAGGAGCCTATCAGCTTGCAACACCTAAGGGGCAGCCTCTAGATGAGCCAATGAACATCCTACATCTCAAGAAATTCTATGCATAATCCATCTGGTACCCCAAGTCAAAAAATCAAAAAAATAAAAAAAAATCAAAAACACCAAAAAAATCAGAAATCAAGAAAAATCAGAGTGCAATAAAAACTTCCAATGGTGAAAATCACTCCAGTGACACCTTGGATAAGTTCCATGGTGAAAACCTGTTTCAAGCACCATGCGTAGTGGCCAGTTCTACCATCTAAGAAGTCTTCTTTCCGTCACCTCACTCCATATTTCACGCATCCCATGGATTGGAATTCCAAAACATCAAGTCCTATCGCCCAACCCATCCTATCCCATCCCAAGGCCAACTCATTGAACGAGGATCTTTGTAAGCTCTCTTTGTACATACAAAATCAAAAAATCCATAAACATCGCAAAATCAAAAAATCCAAAGACATCGCAAAATCAAAAAACCCAAAAAACAACACATCTCATCGTAATCATCAAACACACATCAATCTTCATCACATCACACCCATCCTAAACCATTCCCACATCATCAAGTCTTGCCAGAACTACATATTCATTTCACCCACATCTTGAAAAGTACCTTGATCTCATGGACATAGGATATGTAGGTAATGTGGAATACAAAGGATGTTTCCAGTACTTAGGTATATAAGATGCACCCATCCAACCTGTTTGGATGGACCCCCTTCACTGAGCTTTTAGGATCTCATAAATGTTACACACGCTACGTATACTCTTGAAACATGTTCCCTAACGCAAAAATCATCAATCAACATACCAACTATAATCCTACACATGGCCAGATTGTTCTTTTGTCCATCTTCCAAAAATTCTCCAATCAACACCAAAGGATCTGCGTCCTAGGATATATCTTTCCTACAATGGACAAAAATCTATTATTCTATCATCATGTCTCTTGGCAAGAGCACACAAAGGCTATTTGTATCTTTTCGTTTATCTTTTTACTTATTGATTTTTATCCTTTTGTCTTGCTCTAAGTCATCTCCAAAGCTACCTTGATCTCATTATATCATGGTAAGCAGTGGATAGCACCTGGAGTAGACATAGTCATTATTTCTGTATGATGTGCTTGTGGGTTGGTTTCATTACTCCATGAATAGTATTCATATCTTGAAGTCCAGGTCGGTTCTAGCATCATGGGTCCTATTTGCATATACAGGCATCAAAACCTTATATGCATTATTTGCACTCATCGCTATGAGTCCCCTTCCTCGACTAGGCAAGATTCTACTACCTTGGGCATGCATGAAATCAACCTATTGTTTGTGGGTCTAGTCCATGCAATTGTAGGGTATACATCATCACCTAGGTCATTTCATACCTTTGTGAACTGTATCCTACATTGCTACATTAAACTAAGAAATGCTCTCAATTAATGTTTTGCAACTACTGTTACTAGCTCAAAATCATCATCCTAATCACTCAATCAACACTCCCATCTCAGCCTAGATTTGATCATCATTTTCCCCCCACCCCACCCCCACCAATCTAATCCCCTCACTAATCCCATTTCCCCACCATATTTCCACTCAACACATCTCAACACATCTTAAACTGAAGCAAATCTCCCCTCAATGACGTGGAGTCTTATGACCGAACAATCCTCTCCTCTCCCCACCGACCACCTCTAGACACTCCCACCCCTATCCTCTCCCCACCTAATTCTCTTTCCCACAACCTCACCACTCAAGGTTAAATAAAGAACATCATGTGTATCAGGACTGGATCATCTCACCTATCACCTAAACTGCATCTAGCATATCATTTAGGTTCATTTTAATCCATAATTTGCATATCATTTAGGTTCATCTTAATCCATAATTTGCATATCATTTAGGTTCATTTTAATCCATAATTTGCATGACATTTAGGTTCATTTTAATCCATAGTTTGCATGACATTTAGGTTCATCTTAATCCATAATTTGCATATTATTTAGGTTCATTTTAATCCATAATTTCCATATCAATTAGGCTCATTTATCCATTTAAGTTTGCATAATAATTAGGTTCATTCTAGAATCATTTAGTTGCACAATATACATCACATTTCATAAACCACTTAGTCACATTACATCGTCATATAAACATTTTACATTTCCATAATAAATATTTCTGACACATTCATTTACATTAGATATCATATATCCATCATCCATAAAATCAAAAACAACATCCATAGCATATAAAATCCATAAAGAAATACTACATCCATCACATAAGTATCATCATAATAAAGCATCATAATCATAGCATCATAAACCACTTAGTCACATTACATCATCATATAAACATTTTACATTTCCATAATAAATATTTATGACACATTCATTTACATTAGATATAATATATCCATCATCCATAAAATCAAAAACATCATTGCATACACATAACACATCCATAGCATATAAAATCCATAAAGAAATACTGCATCCATCACATAAGCATCATCATAATAAAGCATCATAATCATAGCATCATAAACCACCAGAAAACATCATATCATATAAAATCACCGCAAAAAAATGTACATCGCTCATATACACACCAAAAAATAAAGTGTCCTGATACAAAATGCCTCCAAGGGCTATCATGATATAACTATCACATAGAGGATCCCCTGTTTGATGGAGTGGGAGACTTTGACCCTGGTCGAAGCTGTGATCCTGTCAGCAGATGTGGCTACGGTGGTGGTTATGCCTGCACCTAAGGACCCTACTAGGGCACGTGTGAGGGAGGAGGCATCGTCTGCTGAACCGACTGAATAGATCTCGATCTATGTGATCTTGATGCCCCTGATCTACTAACCTGGCTGTAACTTGGTGCCCGCTACACTACTGGCATGACCGCATAATATAGGCCTCTATAGTACTCCATCCACCTGCTGCTCTCTGTCAACTCCCCCTATACCTGGCTCAACTGTCCCTGCAATTGATAGCACTATGACTGAGCCTACGACAACTGTGTCTGCATCACTGCCAAAACTAGGGCAAGACCACCACCTAATGCTTATAGACTACTCAATGAAGTCTCTGCCTGCTATGCCCTAATGAGTGCTGCATCTAACTCCCCTATCAAAGTGACTATGTCACCCTAAGCCTGTGCTAGCTCTACCTCCCAGCCATCTAGTGCCTCCTGAAGGCTCGCCACCTATGCTCTCAGGGTCTCCATCTCCTCCTCCTCATCCCATCATCACCGATGAGGTGTCAACCTCTCAGTCTCTACCCCCAAAGTTGTCCCTGAGGTCCCTACCTTTTCATCATGCCTACCAACCCGTCGCAGCCCCACCTGTGGTGGAGATAAGTTACCCTCATCTGCCCTCGGCTATCGCCCACACCGCCGAGGTCCTCTAGGCTGTCGTGCTGCTCTAACCTATACCTGCTGTGCAAGAACCTGCTGAGCAGGAACATGCTGCACAGGAACCTGCTGCCCCAACTATCCCTGTCCTGCTACCGCTGCTACCAA
Source organism: Cunninghamia lanceolata (assembly GCA_027924645.1). Lineage (NCBI taxonomy): Eukaryota > Viridiplantae > Streptophyta > Pinopsida > Cupressales > Cupressaceae > Cunninghamia > Cunninghamia lanceolata. The sequence goes on from BSBN01000205.1 coordinate 3,579,061, forward strand.
CACATCCATCGGCTGGCCATCCCTCCCAACCAATCTCTCATCTCCATCATCTCCCATCTCCACAAGGTAGTCCTCAATAACCTCATCTCCATCCCCATCAGGGTCATCTCCATCTCCACCTAAATCACCCCTCTCTGCTGGATCTGTCAACCGAGTGGACCGATGCATATGCCACCATATATCATATCTAGCCGTAGTCCCTGCATCTCTAACTATGCTCCTCCAATCCCACTGCACTAGCCGTAGAGCGGCAAAATCTGCTAAGGCGACCTGTGGCTATATGGCTGTAGGCTAATAGGCTGCATCTCGAGGTGTCTGTACAAATATCACCGTTTACTGGGGAGTGTCTTGGACCAAACCAAACTATCGCATGACCCGTGAGGGTAGATACATATCTATCATATGGTCTCCTCGACCCATCAAGAACTGCTACTAAGACACAAAAGGGAGATGCAGGTCATCATCTGGCCACGGCTCTACACTGATGTATGGTCGTTGGGTCACACTGACCACATCATCTAGCATCCTCCACCAATGCTGCACCTGCCTAGTATATGTGTACTCTGTATCCTGATATAAAAACACAAAGGCCTCAAACTACCATTGATAGTACCCACATATAGGCCTGGTAACTGGGATGTACTCCCAAATCCATATGTGAAGTAGAGTAACTCCAGCCGATAATGCTCTATCATGCAAGTAGGCAACTGTATGCATCTCATGATATAACTACCCTAGCATAGCCGGTCCCCATGCATAGACAGTCTCATGCACCACCATCCCCTCTATTATCCTGCCCCAGCCAACCAGAAAACCCCTGCCTCGCCTGTCAAGCATCACGATGCCTCCAATCAACGTACAAAGGAATAAGGCAAATGGATCTGCACCCGCAGCCAGTGTCCCCTCATAGTCCATCTCCCTCTCATTCGGAGAGAGAACAAGATGATCTGCACCAAACACCCTGACTAATGCACTCCGCCCTCTCCTCGTGTCATATCGAACACACCAGCTCCGAATAGGTAGCTTGAGGATGCGATAGACATCATCAAGTGTGATGGTAATCTCTCTAGTAGGTAACAGAAAACTGCAAGTCTTAGAGCGATACCGCTCCACCATCACTATCATCAAAGCTCTATGAGCTCGTAGAACTAGCATCAAGCACACTGACAGAAGCCCTAATCTCACCAACCGCGCCTGTGTAGCATCATCAAAACTGTCGAATAATGCCATCATAGCAGGAACTCGTTGCTGTCGTGACTACAATATAAACCGCTCTATATCCTACATATAGAACATTATGGTTAGATGTCAACCTATCTATTTCTCAACCAACCTTTTCCTTCTAAGTGTCTAACAAGCCAGCATCAGGTGGCATGAAAACAGACAACTCCTTGTGCCCTTTTTCAAATGGTGCTAAAATTTCTTCTAAATGGTGCTAAAACAGAACATAGCGCCACTGCACATAAGTCTTTGTGCCAATCCAAAAATTAGCTCTACTGCGCGCTATCCATCACACCATTTATCCAAATGGTGTCACTATTTGTTTTGGCGTCAATCCTCCAAATGGCACCGATTTCCCCAATGGCACTAATCTAGACAATCGCGTTGATCCCCCAAATAGTGCTAAAAGTAAAAATAGTGCTATTACCAAGGATGGCACTATTCCAGAGAATAGCGCCACTTTAACCCCCATCTAGTGCCAAAACGTCAAAACCCTATTTCTTCCATAAATCATGCTAATCGAGAAGATAGCACTAAAACACCTGCCTAATGGTGACAAACCGCTCTGACCCTACCCAGGGAGATCACACCAATCTAGAGGATGGCGCTAATCTACCTTGCCATTGGTGCCACGCGCTCCAATCCCGAACCCTAAAACCCTAAACAATTACATGTAAAAATGAGAAAATTACAAAGTCAGGGTTAGGCCCTACCGAGGGTCCAGCGCCTGGTGCCCGGCCAAACTCTCGGAACTGCTCAGAGATGGGTCGAAGTCGCAGGAACTGGGGGTTGCGATTAGCCATCTCTCCTTCGTTCTTTCTTCTCCAAAGTCAAAACTGTGCAAATGTGGCACTCTAAGGGCCAACTTTGCCTAATATAATGGGCCATGTCATTCTTCCACCCCCTCATTTTCCCTCCAGGGTGCAGATCTCAGCCTTTTTCCTCCATTTTTCTTCCTGTCATCCTTTTTTCCCATCCCCTATCCAACTTTCATTCCCGTGGCTTCTTTTTCGAGAACTCACCCAGAAAATTCTTATTTTCCTGCCGACCTCTCGAGGGGGCATCCCTTATCCATCTTATTTCTTCCTGGCAGCTGGGGCATATCTTTCTTCGACCTGACACCACTTCCCTCCTAGGTCCAGACGCCACATCAAAGAGGGGTAAATGTAGACACCTAAAAATGTCGTCTACCAACAAACCGACTCCTGACATCCCTAAACATATAAATTTCCCTTCTAATCAATTAATTAAATTTTATTTAATTAATTGCCCCTTTCATTTTCCAAATTCACACCATTTTATCCCCAAAATTGAATTAATTTCATTAATTCAATAGTCCAAACCTTAGCTAATAGATTTAATAAATATGCAATATTTATTAAATCAATTTCCCCTTTTTCCACTAAATCTAATTAATTAGTTAAAACCATGATTAACTAATTAATTCAGCCTATAATTGACCTATCCCTACCCTAAACAATTAAATAGCTATTATTTAATTGCCTACCCTAGCCTACCTTATCCTAGCCCTAGGATTAATTAAATGAAACCTATGTTTAATTAATCCTAACCCCTTCATTTGGGTGATCAAACCTTGTTTAACACCCTTCCCCATATCCTCCAAATAAAAAATTGAATTAAATCCACATAAGTCAATTTTTTATTTAAAAACATCCCACATCACATTTATTTCTCCTTACAACCCCATACTCATTTATTTCCTCTCTTCCCCAAATAAATTTTTAATTCATTTACATTCCCCCATATGAATCTTTTATTCCAAAATAATCCTTCACCCCCATGCTCATTAAATAACCCCTTTTCCCAAAATGAATAAAAGAATCACTTTTATTCCTAGCCCTCCATTCATTCAAGATTGAATCTAGGCCCTCCACATCAATTTTATCCTCCACCATTGATCTTCCAAATCAATCTCCACCCTTGGATCAAAATCCCTTCCAAAAATCTATAAATAGAACCTCTCCCAAGCCATTTTCATCATCCAAGTCTATGCAAAGTCATAATGCCAAAATCACTCTTGAGCTAGGATAGTGAGTTGCACAATTTGAATAGCATTTCACATTAGAATCCATTGTCTAGGGATAATCTTGTCTCAAGAACTTGTTTTGGGTGCATGGTTCTTCTCCCTTGATGAGATTGGGTCTTCAAGTGAGGTATAACTCTTGTGATTTATTGCATATTAGTTTGTATTCTTACCTTATTTGATAATCTAATCTACAACACCTTTATATACAATATAATTTAAATTCCTTATGTGCATGTCATGATACTTCCCATGATGCCATACATTATGATGATAGTTCTATTGATAACTGAGAGGGGGGTGAATCAGTTATCTTAATTATTTCTACTTTCTGATCTTCCTTAACAATTAATACAGTATTAAATCATATAAGCAAACATAACCATGAAATAGAAATAACATCAATACACATGACACAATGATTTTGATGTGGAAAACCCTGTTAAGGGAAAAACCACGGGGTGATTAACCCAAGATTGTATTCTATGTTAGAAGAATAAGATAGAACAAAATGGCACTTGCCAATTAGGGCTCACTACCCGAGCACACTTCTCACAAGAGTCTCACTACATACAAGTTATAAAGAAAGTAACAAGATACTTGAACTAATAAGAAGCATTCACATATGCTGGAGTTCAGCTCCGGTTAGGCTTAATATACTAATCTACTGCACTTCGACCTTTCTCTTCTTCTATGCTATTGTCCTTTCACATACCGGACCTGCCTTACTGCTCTTCTGCTTTTCTTCGCACACCACAACACCTTCACATCTAAATCCATCTGGTATATATATCCGTAGAAAGGATTTCATCCTCTTTCTACTCGGCATCTGGAATAGTCAATATTTTCCCAAAATCTAGTCTGTCGGTAGAATCCTTGCTTGCCAAGTGATGTGAATCAAGGAGATACTTATAGAAGTCATCTAACATGCCAATCATGGATGATACCTTAAAAACCTTGATCACCATCAATATCTCATCCAGAATAATTCTAAAGCTCTTTCGGTTATTTCTTCCTCTATCTACTCTGCCAAACTAGACCCCAATACTTAGATGCTCATATCTCTTCACTCTTTCATCACCAGAGGCTCAATCCCTGGAATCTATTAGTCAAGGTATTCCTCTTGACTTCCCCAAGTTCGCACTTTACAAAGATACTTCCTCTAACAGATCCAGACCTGACTATCAGACCTTGTTGCATGCTCTATTCTTACTTATCGGACTAAGATATTCTTCAATCTGACTTCTGGTAAAGATACACTATGTCCTGCGGATGTGTGGAGTAGTCTTTGTTGCCATCAATGACAACACCAATGAAGTGACATAGTGTCTCTTGCCAACAATCTCCCCCTTTGGCATTGATGGCAACACTTAGTGAAAAATGACTAAGTGTCACACTACACTCCCCCTTGGCTGATGCTCTGTTCTAATGTACATTTTTTCGGAGCTCCCCCTTAGCTGGATTCCACATTTTTCATTGCTCCTCACTCCCCCTTTGACATCAATAGCAAAGGGTAGAATCCGTATACCAACAATCCTCAAAAAATCAACTATACTTAGCCACATAAGTATAAATACATGATACACTTACATATATTGAAGTATATCTACAAAAGATGTCTTCAATTGGGCAAATTTTGTTGCCCAACTTTGTTTCATCCTATCCAAAATTAAGATGTGACCACTCAACAGGAATGCAAAAGCTTCTGCCCTCTTAAGATTTGTCGGATCACTAGTCCGGGCTGTGGTCTGGGCATCAGTTAGGGCCTCATGCATGGCGTCTAATTTAGGGATAATCATCCCTCTAAGTTCGCCCATCCTGCTTAATATGCTCTTCCTCTCCTTCTCAAGCTTCTTAATCTCATTCATGACTACAATAGTTTGACATTCCTAGTTTATTATGGATATAGTGAGAAGATCAAAATTCTAAGAGAGGCTTGACAATTTATCCTCTTGTTCTTTCACTTTCTTCTCAATATCCTTTGTTACTTTTGTTCAGGATATACAAAATTTAGATACTTCTCCTCCATCCTTAAGAGCATTTTCTAAGCTCTTTATCCCAATATCCATATTTCTCCTATCATTGGTTATAAAGCCTTGTAACTCAGAGAATCTCTTATCCAAAAACTCTTTCCGAACCTTCACCTTAGCTGATTTCTCTAAAGATTCAAAATGAGTGTTGACAGAACTAACAAGAAACTTGATATTACTAGATGAAGAAGCTGAGGAATCCCTCTGAAAGGATGGTATGATCTTTTCAAGCACACTGGATGCAATTTCTAGTAGCTCACAGTCTTCCATGTGAGACTTTAGAAGTTTCTCTTTAGCTTTTGCTTGGGCAAAGGATGTTATCTTCATTATTTGAACCAGGAAGAGAGAACTAAAGTCAAATGGTCCTTGAAGTAACTCCAGTTCATCAATCTCCATCATTTCTTTAGTCAAGAAATCCTTGATAGTTTCTGTAGTGTCTCTTGCCAGAGACGAAGTTTTCTTTCCTTCTGCACTATCACTTGTGTTCTTCTCATCTTGACCTTCTTCTCTTCCCTTCACTTCTTCTTCTTTCTCCTCTATTCTTTCTTCTCCTTTGGATTCAGAAATTGCTGGAGAATCTGAATTTACTTCTCCTTGGACTTCCTCTTCTAGACAGAGGAATCTAAGTCCTTAGCTTTTTCTTCACTAGTCCCCTTTGCCTCTTCTGCTACTGTCTTAGTGGATTCTTCTTTGTCATCCATGGTAGAGGTTTCATCATCTAAGTCTTCTACAATGGGAATGTTGAATCTTTTATATGCATTCCAGAGGATCTCTTCTATCTCTTTTGCTATTTTGTCAGTTTCACCAAGCATAAGCTGATTCATTCTAGCTTTGCTCCGAAACTCATCCTTGCAATCTTTGAAGATCATATTCATTTGCTTCTAAGTGATTGAAGGAAAGAGTTGAATGGCTATCTATTCCTGGATCTCAAGATCCTTTTCCTTAGCATTATTCTTTCTTATTTCTAATTCCTTCTCTAGGCTTTTGGGAATGAGAGATATGATTTCAATAAAAGCCTTATTATAGATATTCAAATATCTGACTGTAGCTTCTTGCAAGATCTTTTGGTTAGCTTCATTATAATCATCATAGAATTCAGTCATTGGTTTTAGGTTTCCATCCACAGTGACTGATTTGACTACATCATCAATGGATAGAGTGGGCCTTTCAACAAATTCTTTTGCCATCTCTTCCATGTCTTGACCTGTAGAAGATTCACCGGATCCTTTCTTCTTCTTCTTCTTCATTTTCTTTACCTCCTCATCTGACTCAGTTTCTTCATCATCCTTCCGACTGATGTAAGACCTTGTGGCCTTTGTCTTAGTTCTTTTCTCTACTTTACTGGATGATTTTTCTTCTAGTTTAGATGCCTTTGAGCTTTTAGTAGTTGCAGGTGCAGAGCTCTTAGAAGATATGGTCTGGGAGGGGGCTTTTACTGGAACACTTTCTTTTTCTGCTTCTTCCTTTTCTTTTTCTGCTCTTTCCATCTTTTCTCTATGGGAATCAAGTGCCTCTTTTGAGATTCCATGCCTCTTGGCAACTTCTTCAACTTCCCTTCTCACTTTCCTCTTGATTTTATGGTGTCTAAGTTCCACATGAACTTTTACACTCAACTCTTGGAAGGTTCCAAACCTTTCTGCCTTAGGGTCTTTGGGCTGGCTTAGCAGATGTTGGATATGTAGCTCTACCATTTCTCATCTACTTCATACCCCATTGGCATGATCCAGACTATCCTTGGCTCCACTGCCTCCATTAGGCATTGATCAGTGTCAACCATGAAACACATTGTATCTTTGTACTTCTCAACCAATGATTGGGGAATTCTTTCTCTGGTTTGCATCATATTTTGAAAGTTCTTGAAGTAACCCCACAGAGCTATATTTCTTGCCTTAGCATCCCCAAGCCCATGCAAGTAATCTCTGATTTGAATTGCAACAGGTCTATCATTTTGCCATACCCAACCACTGGATCTGGGCAGCTCATTCATAAAGTAGAAAAACAAACACAATATCACCCACCATACTTAAAAGAGTTATTTTTGTCCTTGATCTTTTGTAAGTTTTCCATCAGTTGGTTTAGAAGGAGTTCACAGAGATCATAATCTACATTCTTTCCCAACATTTCATAAGCAGTATACACAGCAGTTCCAGATACTAAATTCTCCTTGCTAGAGTGATATATCTTATAGCCAATTATAATAGATGCAAACTTGATATCCATATCAGTGATATCTTCTATGGTCATTGCTCTCTTATCAAATTTTGATCTGGTGGCCTCAGTCATAGTTTAGTTTTTGACAGATTTGAGAATAGGTAATGCTTCGGAAGAGTGTAAACTAGTTATTGACCTAATTACATCCTTGGTGATTTTGAATGGTCTATTCAACCATAAGAAGTTATCATGCACTCTACTCAACACATACCGGACCCACTCATCTTCTTCAAGATAGGGGAAATGGATGTACTGACTGAAATGTTTATCTTGAATGGCCTTATACTGAAGTTTTAGTTCAAAAGATTCATCTATCAGTTCCTTGTGGTAGATGTCCATCATCTTGGATTCACCAAAATCTTCAATGTTTGCATGAATGTAAACCCTAACATCTTCTACATGCAAAACCCCATGCAGAATGCTAGAAAATGCCTGGGATCAACTTCTAGGGATTTATATGGATGTCTCTTGAATTTAAGATGCAACCTATCAATGATCCTTACAACATTTGATGTAGCCATCTTCAAAAAGATTTACAGAGAAATATTCAATAACAGAAAATACCTTTTGCGCTTCTAGGGTTCGCGGAGTGAGCCGGATTGATTTGCTGGATGAATCGACTTCAACAGTTGATCTTTGAGAAATTTGAAACAATTTGTTGCAAAGTTCCTTTTCTTTTCTTTTGGAATGCAAATGACGAGCGAATGAACCCTTTTATTTATGAGAAAAACCCTAAATCCATAGTGTAATAAATGCGCAACTTATGTCATTTCGGTTGCCTAGTTCTTCTTATTTTGAGAAAGATCTTTTTCCGGATCACTGAGATATACTTAGAGTTATCCTTGGTGATTAATAACAAACTATCTTGCTTTCCCCAAACATTTTGATCTATCCACAAATCAAGATGCCACGAATTTGAATCATACTGGATCTAACTATGATAATCCTATTTTACCAGATGATTGTTAAACCGGATCAATCTTGGAAGATTAGACTCTTCAAATCTTCCTACAAATCTTCCATATCTTTACCAAACCTTCTTTATATGTTTCTCTAAGAATCCTTTAATCCGCAACCTTTTATGTGCCGATTTTGGGCACCTAATGACTGGCTGGGGGGAAATGTTTTTCTTTTGTTACTCCCCCTAAGCCAGAGCTCATCTATTTAGTTTCCAGAAGGAATATCAGCACCAGATTTTGGTGCGGATCCATCCTCAACATTTTTTGTACTCCTCTTTACCCAAATTTTGTTCATCTCCCTTTGAATTTCATCTGCATTCATTTTTTCCTTTTACTTTGTCTTGGTTTTGATTATGATGTACCAGACTCTCATTGTTTTGATTCTTATTTCTACAGAATTTGGCAATATGACTAGATCTATTGCAATTGTAGTAGACAACATTTCTTTGAATATTTGACTGATATCCTCTTGATCTACACTGATTAGCCATATGTCCCATTCTATTGCATGCAAAGCATCTTCTATTGAATGAATTATTTGTTTGCATATTTCTTCACTCATGAGATTTGTGACCATACCTTTTGCAATTGAAACATTGTCCAGAGAAGGATGAATTAGTCTAGTTCATTCTTTTTCTACACTGATTTTCTTTATGACCAAAATTATTGCAGTTGTGGCAGTATCCATTAAAGGATGGATATCTTTGAGCATTGGGTTGCCTTACCAGAGGTCTTCTAGGCCCGTTTCTTGGATTTTTTGATCTGGAGTTCTTCTGACTGGATCCAGAGCTTTCACCTTTCTCATACCCCAAGCCTTCCTTGTCATCTACCTTTTTTTGTCTTTGCAGAAGAATTTCAAGTTGGGCAAAGCTTATCTTGAATTTCTCTTTGTATTCATTTCATGTTTGAAGATCCTTTTTAAGAGTGTCAATCTGATTCTCAAGTTGTTCTTCATTATTCCTAGCTTCTTCAAGATCAGATTCAAGATGCCTGATTATTCTATCCATTTTGTGGCAGTCTTCTGATTTCTCTTTGAGAGATTATCTTAGATCATCTTCAATTTTCCTTTTCTCTTCAATTTCTTGGGTAAATTTCATAACTCCTAATTCCATTTCACATAACTTGGTTTTCTCCTTCAGATCTTCATTTGTATTATTATCTTCACCTTGACTTGCCAATTGCTGAAGTAGATCCTTTCTCTTTTTCATAGAGATACTTAGTTTCCCTTTTAGTTCATTTATGAAATCATCAGCCTGTTTGAGTCTTTCCTTTAGTTCATTGACTTCATAGTTGGATTGTTCAAGATCATCTAGGGCAGACTGAAGTTGTTCCCTCATACCATACACATCCATTTGAATTCCCAGATCCTCCTCAAGTTGTTAGGCTCTATTTGGAGGAACTTAGCTCTGATACCAGTTGTTGATAACTAAGAGGGGGGGTGAATCAGTTATCTTAATTATTTCTACTTTTTGATCTTCCTTAACAATTAATGTAGTATTAAATCATATAAGAAAACATAACGATGAAATGGAAATAACATCGATACACATGACACAATGATTTTGATGTGGAAAACCCTGTTAAGGGAAAAAACCACGGGGTGATTAACCCAAGATTGTATTCTCTGTTAGAAGAATAAGATAATACAAAATGGCACTTGCCAATTAGGGTTCATTGCCTGAGCACACTTCTCAAAAGAGGCTCACTTCCTACAAGTTATAAAGAAAGTAACAAGATACTTGAACTGATAAGAAGCATCCACATATGCTAGAGTTCAGTTCCAGTTAGGCTCAGTATACTGATCTACTGCACTTCATTCTTTCTCTTCTTCTGTGTTGTTGTCCTTTCACATACCGAACCTGCCTTACTACTCTTCTACTTTTCTTCACACACCACAACACCTTCACATCTAAATCCATCTGGTATATATATCCGCAGAAAGGATTTCATCCTCTTTCTAGTCGGCATCTAGAATAGTCAATATTTTCCCAAACTCTAGTCTGTCGGTAGAATCCTTGCTTACCAAGTGATGCGAATCAAGGAGATACTTATAGAAGTCATCTGACATGTCGGCCAATCATGGATGATACCTTAAGAACCTTGATCACCATCAATATCTCATTTGGAATAATTCTGAAGCTCTGTCAGTCAGTTCTTCCTCTATCTACTCTGCCAAACCAGACCGCAATACTTATATGTTCATTTCTCTTCACTCTTTCATCACCAGAGGCTCAATCCCTGGAATCTATTAGTCAAGGTATTCCTCTTGACTTCCCCAAGTCTGCGCTTTACAAAGATACTTCCTCTAAGAGATCCGGACCTGACTGTCAGACCTTGCTGCATTCTCTGTTCTTGTTTACTGGACCAAGGTATTCTTCAATCTGATTTCTGGTAAAGATACACCATGTCATGCGGATGTGTGGAGTGGTCTTTGTTGCCATCAATGACAACACCAATGAAGCCACACAGTGTCTCTTGCCAACAAGTTCTTTAGTCCATTGATGATATGTTTAGCATTGAGAATGGTTTTAGATCAATAGAATCAATAGAATCAATATGACAAAATTCTTTATATGCCCTAATCAAGAATAGTAGCTTGAAATCTAATAAGGTCATGATAGACCATTTCATCATGTATTTAGTCTTCATCTTGTCAAATTTTGTAAATATGTCAAAGTTGTCATATGAAAAATGTAAAAAAAATGCAAAAGTATGGAAGATGAATAGTCAAGTACTCAAAAGTTAGTTGGAGACTATTGGTTTCCCTCAAATCATGTATAAATATGCATTAACCTTCATGGAAAAGGCATTGGAGATGTATTGAAAACATTTTGAAGATGAATTGAAGACAAGTTTGAATGAAATTAATGTCAAGAAACTATGTTTTTGCAGATTTTACTATTTTCTTGCTATTTCTTTGTTTAGTACAGGCCTGTATGGATGTGTTAGGGATTGAGAGGAATTGTAATTGAGAGTTGGTGGAATCTACTTTCTTGTGCTTTAGGTGCCAATAAGGACAATAAGGATATTATTTTAGTTGGGTGTGTGTGTGTATGCAAATCCCATTTATGGTCAAGAAGATCTCTATTTACTATTATTCAACTCGTTGATAGAAGGTTGGCTCTACAACTATTGCAATTTGTGTATGAAACCTAGATGCCTATGAGATCATATATATATGTATGTATGTAAATCCTATTTATGGTCAAGTAGCTCTCTATTTACTATCATTGAATTCTCATTGATACGAGGTTGGCTCTCCGACTATTGCAATTCAATCCATTTGTAATGATTCCTCTATCATGTTGAGTTGGATCCTATCTTTGCATCAATTTAAAATCATGAAGATCACAACACAATACAATCCTCATTGGGCTGTTAAAATGCACAAAACAATCATACAAGACAATCATTCATGAAATTACTATGTAAAGAGGGTTTATAAGTTGCATTAGGGTTTGTACAAATGATCTAATGGATTTATAAGGTTTTCAAACACCAAAATGGATGATTTATATGAGTTTTGGGACTGTCACAGTCCATGTACAACTTACCCTTTATGATTGTTAAAAAGATACACATGGCTGTCCAAAACTGCCCTTTATGACTATCCTAAAAAAACATTGTGTATATGCTCATAAAATCCATCAAACTCTGAGAATAAACTCATCATTGGATAAGGAGTGGAAGGATAAAGTCACATTCTCAAAAACCTCTTAAAATCACATGTTTCCCCTTATGAAAACTAGGGTCTCTGCCGATACATTGTTCTGTAACAGCAAAGTCACTTAAGATCCTAGAGCAAAAACCTTGCCAGGTGCCATATTTTTTGTTTTCTCATCGTGGGGTCAAACAAACTATGCCAACACATCAGGGTGGGCAGTTAAATGCCATTAGAGGTCTTGTTTCATGCGCCAAACATCCTAGTCATTTCGGGCAAGAGCTACCGGCAAAGTCCCTTAAGATCCCTAAGACCAAAAATGTGCCAAACTTTGACGAAGCAGTTCTCAGAATTCGTGATAGTTGGGAATTTTGTGTTTGGATCTACAGGTGCATGTGGGGCTCGTCAATAATAACCTCTCTCATTTTTGGTCAACTCCATTCCATTTGACCGTGCTGAAATCAAACGCATTGTTGTAAAATGTTTCAATTGATGCAGTGGAAAGGTGCTAGGTGTGACATTTTTCATTCCATAGCTTGTGGGGTCAAACAGACTATGCCAATGCATTGGGGTGGGTGGGTAAATGCCAATGGAGGTCTCATTTCATGTGCCAAACATCCTAGTTGTTCCGGGCAAGAGGCTACTTGCAAAGTCCCTTAAGATCCTTGAGACCAAAAATGCGCAAAACTTTGACGAAGCAGTTCTCAGAATTTGTGATAGTTGGGAATGTTGTGTTTGGACCTATAGATGCACATGGGGTCTTTCAATAATAACCTCTCTTGTTTATAGTCAACTCCATTCCATTTGACTGTGCCAAAATCAAACGCATTGTTGCAAAATGCTTCAATTTGATGTAGTGGAAAGGTGCTAGGTGTGACATTTTTCATTCCATAGCTCATGGGGTCAAACGGACTATGCCAATGCATCGGGGTGGGCAAGTAAATGCCAGTGGAGGTCTCATTTTGTGTGCCAAGCATCCCAGTCCTTTCGGGCAAGAGGCTACCAGCAAAGTCCCTTAAGATCCTTGAGACCAAAAATGTGCCAAACTTTGACGGAGTAGTTCTCAGAATTTGTGATAGCTAGGAATGTTGTGTTTGGACCTACAGGTGCACGTGGGGTCTATTGACAATAACCTCTCTCATTTTTGGTCAACTCCATTCTGTTTGACCATGCTGAAATCAAATGCATTGTTGCAAAATACTTCAATTTGATGTAGTGGAAAGGTGCTAGGTGTGACATTTTTCATTCCATAGCTCGTGGGGTCGAACAGACTACGCCAATAGGTCAGGGTGGGTGGGTAAATGCTAGTGGAGGTCTTGTTTCGTGCACCAAGCTTCCCAGTCATTTTGGGCAAGAGGCTACCGACAAAGTCAAAAGTTGCTAGGATTGAAATTTTGTATTCCATAGGTGTTGGGGCCAAATGGATTATGCCAACATGTTGGGGTGGGCAAGTAAATGCTAGGGGAGGTCTCATTTTCTGTGTAAATCATCGTAGTCATTCCAAGCTATAAGTTACTGGCAAAGTGACTTTGCCGGTAGCTTATAGCTTAGAAAGACTGGGAGCCTTGGCACATAAAACGAGACTTCCCCTAGCATTTACTTGCCCACCCCGACGTGTTGGTGCAATCTGTTCAGCCCCAGGACTTGTAGAATGCAAAATTTCAATCCTAGCAACTTTTGACTTTGTCGGTAGCTTACAGCTTGGAATGACTGGGACGCTTGGAACACAAAATGAGATCTCCACTAGTATTTACCCGCCCACCCTGATGCGTTGGTACAGTCCATTCGATCCCATGAGCTATGGAATAAAAAATGTCACACCTAGCACATTTCCACTGCATCAAATTGAAACATTTTGCAACAATGGGTTTGATTTTGGCATGGACAAACGGAATGGATTTGACTAAAAATGAGAGAGGTTATTGTTGACGGACCCCATGTACACCTATAGGTCCAAACACAACATTCCCAGCTAACAAGAATTCTGAGAACTGCTCCATCAAAGTTTGGCACATTTTTGGTCTCAGAGATCTCAACAGACTTTGCCGGTAGCCTCTTGCTAGGAAGGACTGGGATGCTTGGCTCACAAAACGAGACCTCCACTGGTATTTACCTACCTATCCCAACATATTGGCATAGTTTGTTCGACCCCATGAGCTATGGAATGAAAAATGTCACACCTAGCACCTTTCCACTGCACCAAATTGAAGCATTTTGCAACAATGCTTTTGATTTCAGCATGGTCAAACAGAATGGAGTTGACCAAAAATGAGAGAGGTTATTGTTGATGGACCCCACATGCACCTGTAGGTCTAAACACAATATTCCCAGTTGTCACAAATTTTGAGAACTGCTCCATTAAAGTTTGGCACATTTTTGGTCTCAAGGATCTTAAGGGACTTTGCCGGTAGCCTCTTGCTCGGAACGACTGGGATGCTTGGCACACAAAATGAGACCTCCACTTACATTTACCCACCCACCCTGATGCATTGGCATAGTCCATTCAATCCCATGTGTTATGGAATGAAAAATGTCACACCTAGCACCTTTTGACTGCATCAAATTGAAGCATTTTGCAACAATGCGTTTGATTTTGGCACGGTCAAATGGAATGGAGTTGACCAAAAATGAGAGAGGTTATTGTCGATGAACCCCACATACACCTGTAGGTCCAAACACAACATTCCTATCTATCATGAATTCTGAGAACTGCTCCATCAAAGTTTGGCGCATTTTTGGTCTCAGGGATCTTAAGGGACTTTGTCGGTAGCCTCTTGCCCGGAACGACTGGGATGCTTGGCACACGAAATGAGACCTCCACTGGCATTTACCCACCCACCCCGATGCGTTGGCATAATTCGTTCGACCCCACAAGCTATGGAATGAAAAATGTCACACCTAGCACCTTTCCACTGCATCAAATTGAAGCATTTTGCAACAATACGTTTGATTTTGGCACGGTCAATGGAATGGAGTTGACCAAAAATGAGGGAGGTTATTGTTGACAGACCCCACATGCACCTGTAGGTCCAAACACAACATTCCCATCTGTCATGAATTCTGAGAACTACTTCGTCAAAGTTTGGCACATTTTTTGTCTCAGGGATCTTAAGGGACTTTGTCGGTAGCCTCTTGCCTGGAATGACTGGGATGCTTTGTGCACAAAATGAGACCTCCATTGGCATTTACCCACCCACCCCGACACGTTGGCGCAGTCTGTTCGACCCCATGATGAGAAAAACAAAAAATATTTTTCTAGTTGACACATTCTCAATCATTGACGTGGATGATATCTCAGTACCATTCATTTAGGCACAATATGAGCTTCCAAGGGAAGGTTAAATTGTGAGGTTGGAGATGATGAAAAGTGTGCCTCATTCACAATCATGTTTTACTTGTCTTCAATGATGATTCCTTGATTCAACTTAATCCTTTGATAATACATTTTAACCTCCTTGTCAAAGCGCACTTTCAAGGTTGCTTGAGCAAGATCTAGCGTCTCAACATCTAGGCACACTTTTGGTGTTCTAGAAGCATGAACTAGCACCTCAAATAGTAAGGTACTCATTCTAGGTTGTTTGTTCAATAATTGGTGCCTTGTATTCTTTAGACATTCTTTCAACTTGTGGAGACAACCTCAACGTGCAAGATCAATTCATTATCAAGGCACATATCCAAACTCATAGAGATATGAAGTGGTGCCTCACTAATCTAGGTGCACATTTGATGGTGTAGAGAGGTAGATGTGCGTCCAAGTCATCATTTGATGCCTTCAATAACTATAAACTCCTTTGATGATGCATTTTATCCTTCCAATTCAATATCTAGCCTTAGGCACACAATTTAGGTTGATCAATCATAATCTAGTGCCCTAAGTACCAAGGTGCACTTTTAGGTTAGTTTGATCAAGGATTAGCACCTTCACTTCTAGGAGCAAGTTTAGAGTTGAAATACATCAAAATAACAAGTTTCTTCATCACTTCATATTGTCACATGTTGTAAGCCATGTATGTGAAGATGTAAACATAGTATTGGTGACATGAGAAACACTACTACATATTCTTAAGTGTTGTAAATATGTATCTTCTTATTTAATCATGTGTTGTAAATGAAGGAATCCAATGATTGCAATATGTGCACAAAATAGAATTTTTGATAAGGATTGAAAGTAAATGTTATGAAAATGCAATTGGTAGGTGTATATCCAAAGTGTGGAAGCATAGACAAGGCATGTGAACAGTTTGGCATGACACCTCAAAGAGATGCTATCTCATGGAATGCAATGATTGTAAGATATGCACAAAATGGATTTTTTGAAAAGGCTTTAGAAACTTTGAAGCAAATACAATTGGAACATTTAAAACCAAATTCCATAAGCTTTCCAAGCATTCTCACTACTTGTGCCAAATTAGGATCTTATATATACATATATGCATAATGTCATGAAAATAATGTATAGTGTATATATCAAGCCATATAGGCATGTACAAATAAAACCATATGGGTATATACAACGATATACATTGATAACATACAAAAGTTTGTTTACAAAGCCAAATAGGCATATGTAACAAAATGTCCCAAAATCAAATCTCCTATGGATTGCTATCAAATAATCTATGGCTCTTGCTAGGCCATGAAGATGGTGAACCAGTCAATGACTCATCCTCTATCGCTCATCGACTAGACCTCCTCGATAGAGATTTTTGAATTTACACCTATTAATACAATCAAACAACGTGAACACTAATTTAGAATTTAATATACAAAATATATAACATGACATAAGTAATCAATCACTTACCGCCAATTGGTGATCCCTCTTGATCATTTGTTGTCTCTCTTCTTTTGTAGAGCTGGATGGGTAGGGGAGGTGACGTCCTATGAGAAGCATGAACAAGCAAATTTAAGTAAATCCCAATTCTTTGCCAATGGGCACTCTGCAACGTCCATATCACTACTACAAAATAGATATCCATTTTATTATGTACATTTAGATTCTAGACTAGGGATTCATTTTATTATTCTATAAACTTGTGAATTACCATCTAATTTGAATGTTTACACACTAATCCACCTAGGTATCAACTTAATAAAGCTCTAGATATAAGCCATTATTTGATTTGAGTAATCTTACTTTGGACACATTTGTGAAGACTCCTAACGAGCCTGGACATAAAATTGTAAAGATGATATAGCCTCCATATAAGCATAAATATGATATATAATTTTAGTTTGTTGAAGGCCATGTAAATCAGTCATTGATGAGGACTTTGCTACACCTAAAGTTGAGTCCTTTGTTTGGAACTTTGAAGCATGCAAAGAGGCAAGTGACTTGTAATGCTTAAGTAAACATGAGTCTCAACATGATGTAGTTCAACTTGATGACATGTCTAAATATGACACATTTTAGTTTGTATTGCATGAGGACTTCCTTATTCATGCATATTAAATTTATAATTAGGTATATTTTTCTGAAGTGTATGAGTTTGAGGCTTTCAATTTTTGTATTGACTCACTTGAAGATGCTAGAAGCCATGTGAACATGATTAATATGGGATCCAAGAGTTGTCCTTTTCCCATGCATTTGGAGTGGATTGTTGGCCCTTATGATTGTTTACATCATGTTGGCCTAGCATTTGAATAGTTGCTTCGTGACATGGATGGGAATAGATAATGTATAGACTTTATCACACTTTAGGGTTTTCCCATTATGCTAAAATGTTATGACTATCCACTTATTCTATTTTAGGCTATCATCAAATGAGGAGCTTCTAAAGGCAAAAATGTTGTCCCGAAAGAAGGCTCAATGTTATTTGTAAAGACATTAGATTGTTAAAATACAAATTCAAGGATAGATATTCCTTGGGCTATTTTAGTATAGACAAGCAAAATTGCAATATATGACTATCCTAGGAATTAAAATGGTTGAGCATAGGATATTCATGGCATTTTGATATTAATGGATGGATTGATGGATGTTTAGGGAGTTTAAGTTTAAATGTAATGTATGAGAATTCTTATTTATGAAGGATCTAATAGGTCTTATGTCTTATTTGCAGGCCATTCAAGAAAGAAATGAAAAGATGCCAAGGACTATCATAACACCTATTACAATTAGGTTCATCAAAGGCTTGTCATCCAGGACCTTACCAATATGGTAGGTTATCAAAACCATGTCATGTTTAAAATTAAAGGATTTATCACCTCTTTGTCCCTATAGGCCTATTAGAACAATAGGTCACATTTTATTCATATACTGGGGTTGAGAATAAACACTAAGAATTTGTAGTTATGGCAAGTGTAAATGGAAATAGATTACAACTTTAGACAATCTATCCTCTCCTAGATAGCACTGACTGAGTGGAAATTAAAAATTCCCTATCAATGTCCTTTATATACTGAAGGTATGGGTGAGAAAGGTAAACTTTGTATGTTGTAGACAAGGCCTCAAATGTAAAATATATTATGACAATAACGATAAGGACTGTTAGGCATGAATGCTATCACTATTATAGATTGTCAAACCAACCATAGGCTACCATAATAGTACACTGCTAACTATCATACCTTTAGGCATGGTGCCATGAACCTTATGAGTAGACTGCATTGGTATTTGTGAGAAATGTATTTCTTATGTTAAGAATAAGTATTTATATTGTTTGAACAATATCAAAAGGTGGACTACAAATACGACTTTGTCAAAGGAAAACTTTAGTGGAAAAAATCTAACTATGAACTATTGTGCCATCCAAGAACAATCATGACCAACATCAAGGGATAGTCAAGGCATGGGTGTCTTAAGAAACACAATTGAAATTGTCCATGGATATTTGAAGTAATTCGCAATATTCATGATCAAGAATCAACTCTGACTATCTCAACAATGGTAAATTTGGCTTCAAGACAATCAAAAATGAGCTTAGGGATTCATTATCACCAAGTAATAAAGAAGAGTAACCGTAAGTGTCAACCTTCAATTTCATTATACAAGAGGATGAAAAAGGGGCCATAGTATTTTCATACCATAATACAACATACAAAAGGAAAATCATGAAGTCAAAACATGTACAAAGGGTATCTATGTTAAAGAGGAGAGTTATGAATGGATGATGACTATCACTGTCAAAATAAGATATAGTCTCACTAAGGATAGTTAGGTGATTTGTGGATTGTCATGTCTACAAGGCACGAGAATCTTGTGTATGAAGAGAAAAGAAATATAAATAAAAGAAGATTGAAGGATTGTTGCACCTGGGTACAATGATCTTAAAGGATTGTCATGCTAAAAGGATAGTCAACAGTACAAAGATTCATATTTCAAGGCTATCCTTAATCTCATTCACATCCATAACTTTCAAACCATTTCACCTTTTTGAGATCTGAAACCTGCGTCACACTCTATGCTTTTCTGGCTATAGGTTAAAAAAAATTGAATTTCAATTTTTCTTTATCGAGTTAGGTTGGCTAGAAATTTACTTTTTATTTTTAAAAAAAGTCACAGTAAAAAAATCATAACTAATTATTTTATTGGAAAAAAATTTCAAATAAATATGTGTCACATCTAGACATGAGTCATCTACTTATTTTGAAAGTTTCAAAATATATATATATATTTTTACTCATAGTTAGGTTGGCTGGACAGACACCCACTTTTTTATTTTTTTCTGAAAAATTTAATAGCTGTTCATTGAAATATTCAATTTTCACTAAGTAAATTTAGTTTTTTTTTTTTATATAGTAGCCTATAAACTAGATTCAATTCTCTACAAATTTTGTTCTTACATCTTTTCCAAATTGTGTAGATAATCCATTCAAATTTTCACATGAACTTGATAAAGTCTGATTTTTTGTATTTTCATTGCCACTTAGAGGTATAGTTTGGCCCATCATGATCCTGCACATACCCTGATGTCAAGGTGAATAGTAATTTGGGACAACAAATCCTTGCACAACAAAATGAAGGTAAAATTGTCACTTTTGATCATGAATGTAGAAATAAAAATATGGATAGGCAAGGTGATAAGAAAAAGAAATTGGAAAATGTAAATGTGATTGAGGATCATAGATATGTAGTGCCATATTAGCAAAAAAAAAGGATTGATGTAAGGAAACATTTGAGTTGTAAAGAAGTGAATGCCTATGCTAACAAGCAAGTGCATAGAAAGAGAGATGTGTAGATAAATAAGTGGCAATCTGATGAAAGGTTGAGATGGTGAGCAAAGAGGCCTAGAAAAAATAATTTGAGGATGAAAACAGAGCAAGTGAAGAGAAGCTTGAGTGTAGCAAGGAAAGGAGTGTGGGTGGTAAAGCAAGCAGCAGCAAACAAATGTGTTGCGGAAAAGACAAAGAATTGGAGGCATGACAAGGAGAATAGACTCCTAGAAACTAGAAGCATGATGAATCCACTAGAAGATGGCAAGAAAGAGAAGAAGCATACAGTGAAGTTGCAACAAGAGAAGCCAAGTGTAGGCAAGGTAAGGGAAAAGAAATCTAATTTTTTTGTTGATAAAGCTTTGAATTAAATTCATAATAATGAGGAAAATATAAGGAGATTATTAGATGAAAAAGAGATAAGGAGAAATAGATATTTGAGAAGACAAGAATGTAGGCAAAGGTAAATTACAAGATGCGGGTATGACAGAAAGGAGGAAAGGTGGAATAGAAGAGTTGTATGGAAAAGGAAGATAGCAGAGGTATGCATCGAAGATGCAAATTTGACCCAGCAAGTAGCTACAGAGGAAGAAGATAATGATGGAGCAACTATAGTTCTAGAGAAAGAAAGCAAACAAAAGAAGAATGAAAGCAAAGAAGAAGGTGGAGTAGCAAAAGAAAATGCTAAAGAAGATTTGTGGAAGTAGTTGGCAGCCATCGAACAAGAATGGAATGAGAAGATTAAAGGTGTGAGCATAAATGGGACAGCGAAGAAGATGGAAGACAATGGTATAGAAGTGGTTGTAGAAATAAAGATTGAAGATGTTCCAGATTTGGAGAGTGAGATGATAAAAGATGAAGCTATAAATGATTTGGTGTTGTAGCAGATGACCATGAGGGAAGAATGGCTTGAAGAAATGACAGATGAACAAATTGAGGTTGATATAGGAAGGGTAAGTATTGATAATGAGATAGGAGTTTTTATAATTTTTCCACTTGATTATGATTTGTTTGAGATAAATGAAAGAAGAATTCAAGTTTGGAGGTGGATTGTAAGTGATGCAGATGATCATGAAGAAGAAGCTCACAGTGTTGCACAAAAATGTTCAAAGAACATTGCATATGAGATAGAGAAATTATGGAAAAGGTAGAAGAAAAAGGTTTGATTAAGTTTGTAGAGGAACACATGTGTCGGAGCACATGACTTTTGTCTCCTGGGGAGTTGGATGCAGGGACATCTTATTAAAATTCAAAAATTGTCATTAGCATTTGATTTTTGGTTTTAATGTATGGATCAAGTGACACGAAGTATGTGGAAGGAAGCTTCTGTCACCAAGGCGAGGAACAATAATGGATGATTATTAATTCTAGAAATCTGAATAATGGAGAAGGTGGTGCTTATTAAAATTAGTTACATTGCTATTTTGAGGAAATTGGTAGCAAGAAGGTTTGTTGCCTATTTTGAGGAGGTGTCGGCCATGATTTTGATGGTGTCATAAAGAGATATTCTATACTGAAACAAAGAGGAACGGCTAGTGACTAATAGTGGAAGGTGGAGAAAGGTAGAAAGAACCAAAAATAGACAAAGTGACAGAAGAAAAATAAAAGCAGGCCACATGCAAATGGAAAGTGGGTGACCAAGTAGTTGTAGAATGTTGGGAAAAAGGGCCCAATTTGTGTAGAGAGAGAGGCCAATATAAAGACAGGCCAATAATAATGCAGAGGAAGGATGGGGTGGCAGGCTGAAGCTGTCATTAGATAGGAAGGAAGCATGCCAATATAAGATGGCCGAATGACTAGAAA
This sequence comes from Cunninghamia lanceolata, assembly GCA_027924645.1. Taxonomy (NCBI): domain Eukaryota; kingdom Viridiplantae; phylum Streptophyta; class Pinopsida; order Cupressales; family Cupressaceae; genus Cunninghamia; species Cunninghamia lanceolata. The sequence goes on from BSBN01000205.1 coordinate 3,601,144, forward strand.
TAAAAGGGAAGGAGAGTGACAAAACAAGAGGCCGCTAGGGCAATAGTTAAGAACGAATATCATAAGACAATCAGACAAGGTTGTAAAGGGAATGCATGCCAAAAAAGATAGGAAGGCCGATGCAGTAAGAGGTTGATCTCAACAAAAGGAAAAGGGTTGATAATGATAAGGGAGGTGAGCAATAAAGAGTTGGTCGATTAATAAGGAAGGGCAGAAAGAAAGAAAATAAAAGGCTGCGAGCCTTGGAGGCCAAGGAGGAAAGGAGGCCGACATGGTGTTAGGCTAGTTGGGAGAATAACCAGAGAGAGGAAGATCAAATGCAAACTGGAACAAGTGTCAGGCAAGGCCATGAGGCAGAGCATAGAAGAATACTGAGGCAAAGGTTGTTGACAGAGGAATGGAAGAGAAGTTGACGGTCCAAGTGTGGATCAATAAAATTGTTGAGCAATCAAACAAGTATGTTTGTAGGCTGAGAAAGAAACTCGAAAGAGAAGAATGGATAGTTGAGAAGGAGAAATTGAATGTGGCCAAGGGCCAAATAGTATAGACCAGCGAGGTGGTAGAGGCCAATGAGAGGCCAAAGAGATTAAGATGTAGATGTGAATTTGAATAGTTTTGTGATATTTTGTAATAAAGGCCAAGTTGGCTAAATGAAATAAAAGATCAATTTCTTATGCATTATGTCTCTATGTCATGAGTGTGGATAGCTCCTATAGCTAGTTAGAACTTAGTCTGAATTCATGTCATTCCTGTCATTAATGCATTGCATGATTAGTTCCTATCATTTTAATGACCAAGTTTTGTGAAATCCATTTAAGTTGTGTAGAGACTTGATTCTCACTTGAGGCTAAATAGTGTATGTGTGCATGCTTCATGGGAGCATGCTATCAATTTTCTAAGGCTGATTCTTCTAGGGTATGAATTATGGCATCATTCAATGAAGAAGATGTGGGAAAGAGGCTTTATAGAGCAAGTAAGAAACTTGAACACTTGCCACAGTCTAAAAAAGATCTACTTTGTATTTTAGAAGAAGTGGGAATGTGCTTATTCATGATAGATCAATGAAATTCAAAGAGGCTGCAATATGCTATGGCTCCATTAGTGAATTCTTTTCTTAAGCCAGAGCTCATGAGACATCCAAATGAGGAGGTAAGACTTGCAATTACTTTTTGTGTTAATGAAATTGTGAAATTAACATCTCCACAGGAACCTTATAACAATAGTATTATGAAGAAGGTTTTTCAGTTGATTATAGAAAGCTTCAAAGGTTTGCATGATTTTAATAGTCCAACTTTGGCTAAAAGCATCTTAATTCTAGAAAATGTTGTAAAAATCAAATCTTTTGTAATTATGTTGGAATTGGGTTGTGAAGTTCTTATTCTTGAAATGTTTCAACATTTCTTAGTTGTTGCTTGTGAGAATCAAATGGAAAATGTTATATCCTCTATACAGACCATCATGTCAACTTTGATTATTAATGAGAGTGATCAAATTCATAATCATTCTTATTTTCTCTACTAGCTATTTTGAGGCAAGAACAAGTTGCTTCTTGTTTGCCCCGATCCTTCCATCCAAAATATAAAACCTTCTAGCAAAAATTAATCCTCTATGTGAAGTCATATTTTTCATTTCAAATACATTTGGGGTTGCGTTGCATACTTTTAAATCATAATTTGTTATCATGGCATTTTCCTTCATCTTATTTTCTCTCCATTTAAAGCTTCAAAGCAATTTTCGTGCCAAGGCAAAACTCATGGCTTAGGAATATTTCACTTCAGGTCTATTTTCCATTTTGGCTAAGTCCGTGTTAATTTTTGCTTCTCACCAAGTCCATTTGCATCTACTTTTGATCCGCACCAAACTCGCGCCAATTTCCACTTTTTGCTAAATATGCGCAACTTGTGAGTTTTCCTAAGTTGTACACTTTCATTTTAACTGATGGCATGGGTTCGGGGAGATGAAAAAGTTTTACACTCACTTATGGCTACATTCACACTTTCACATTTTTACATGCAACCGTGAATTTAACATTGGTTTTTATTTCTCAAATCACCAACTTGCACATTTTTCTCCTCCCAAACAAGTGCAAGAATGCTTTTCTTTTACCTTTTTGAGTTTTAATGAAACAAAACATTTGTGGCTACATACTTCATACTCAATGCCAGCAGTTATCATGGGTATTCATGGAGGTAAAAAAACAAACAAAATGTGTTGAAGTGTAGTCTTGACAAACATACTATACGATTAATTCATGCCGGGAAGGGTCGTTACACTTATACCAAAATGATGGCTATTCATAAACTTGTCACCTTGTGTATGTCATGGCATTTATCCCATGATTAATGCAATGTGAAAGACACATGCCATCAAAGGCGGTCAAAGTTAAACATTATCAACAGTGAAAGATGTGAAAATGAAATGTTACTATGGCAAATTTTTGGTGTATTGCTAACAACATTAAGCAGTGAAGTTTAAAGATTTAGTAAGGTGGCACTTTGTTCCTGTTATCCTGGTGGAAAGGAGGCCCAAACAACTGATGTAACGGTGAACTCCATGTAAGAGAACTGCGCCAACTTCTACATCTTCATGCATGCTGATAAACGTGAGAAGCATTAAGAATGCTATTATGCAATGTATAATCACATGTCATCAAATCTGCTGCAAACTCCAATTTCCTCCATAAAAGAATGAAGCCATCAATATCTTGCTGTCGGCACTCGGGTGAGAAATTTCAATCTGAGGATTGACATCTTGGCTCTAGTTAGTGAGCAGTTCTAAAATGTTATGGAGTTAGTTAAACCCAAACTTTTGTTTGAGTTTGGTGCTCCTATCAGTATTTAGTATGAAATGGAACTGTTGATTTGGTTTTTGAAACCCTCGGGCTAGTGCGAATGTAAAGATGGAGGAGACACTCATCGAGACTGCACTACCAGAGATGAAAGTTGTCTACTGCAAACAATAGGGCGAAGCGTGATTGTTGAAATAGACGTGAAATAGATTGTGAGTTGTCACTGTCAACTTGGCCACCTTGACAGACCACAAAGAGCACTGTTAAAATCTGCGAAGAAATGTAGTTTTATGCACTGTCTAAATATAAGCGACTCTACACAATGATGTGCTTGAGACTCCTTGAAGAACATACAACTCACCCACTTAAAAGCCAAACTCCATAATTGTGAAAGCATCCTCTCGTCATAGTAGAATATACAGAGTTGATTAAAACATGATGTGAAGGAAATTTTTGCCCTAAGCAAACATGCTCGTCATCATCATTCTACCACCAATGTTAAGAAAGATCTGACAGAAGCAAAGCTTGTCATTCGTGGATATTAAAAGCAAATGACGACAATGTATGTTGAATTGACAGTCAGAAATCATCAAAGCACAGATGGCAGAATCATTGGTTGTATTGCACTGCTTTGTTTATAATATGGATATTCATTGAACATTGTTGAAACACAACTCTATCCCCATTCATATATTTGGTAATAATACATAGTTGAGGGTTGCGAAATTCTTGAAAGAATGCTTCCAAATTTTCCATCAATAAAACCTTATCTCTGCCAAGGGATTGTTTGCTCAGAAAATTAGTTGCATGTTATGCTCATTGTCTGTTTATTAAATCTCTTGTGAGTGCAAGTCTCAGCTGATGTGGATGGAAGATGTGAAATCACAAGCCATTACATGTGAATTATACCTCAGATTGGTTTAATTGTCATACAAAGGTGCAGATCTGTGAAGAAATACAGAAGTATGGACACCGACAAATGTAGTTCTCTTGCAGTGCAATCATGTCTAGTCAATGAAGATGTCCGAGTATGAACACTTTTCTACCTTCTAGTTGAATGGTGTATTTTTCCAAATTTGAAATTCATTGCAACAATTTGCAAACTGTCAAAACAAAAAACCTCCTAAAATAGTCTAGTAAAGCTTTGAGAGAGAATAAACACAGAAAGTTTTCACATCTAATTGTAAACATTTCATCATGAAATTCAGATACCAGGGGTTTGAGTTTCTCTCAGTCCTTGAATCCACTCTTCTAGAAATATCAAATACTTCTTAGGGGCACATCAGCTTGACAGATTTCTGGGAGACAATGAAACAAGAGAAGAAATCACCGATGACTCAGAAGTTGTTTGACAGTGGATTGGCCCAAGTAGCTAGTTTTCCTATGGCAGTCCAATGCACAGACATGATTCTAGAATGTATGAAGTATTACAAACCAGAAATCAGAGAGATTAGAACCATTGACGACAAACTTACTGTCAGGTTAGATAGTGTTTCAATTGGTATAGCTTTCAGATTACCTATCAGAGATCAGTTTGTGAACATAGATAAGAAGCTCACTCATCAATATTTTAATGAAAGATAACATCAATGTCTCAATACCATTGCAAAACATTGGTTACATACACCGAAAGGAGGAAAATCACAGTTGCCTGAAGTTCTTCACAGATCATGTTTGATAGAGGATATTTCAAATATGATTGTTCTACTTCATAGAGTGATGGGAGATGAAAAAGTAGCAAATTTTGAAATGTGGATGTTTCTCTTTGTAAATGTTATTTGTGCAGGAAATCAGTTTATTGATTGGGGCAGCATTATTAGTGACAATTTGCATTATCAGTTGACCAATTTTGAGTTGAATGAACATTTCTATATGTCCTCTTACTTATTTTATGCAATTGCATGAATGAAATCATGGCCAGGTCTTGCTACTAAAGGAACTTATGACAACATAACACAGATCTATGATCATTATCTTTATTTGCAACTGGAACAAAGTTACAAGCACTACCGTAGAGTAAACGATGCTTTCACAATGTTAATAGTAAGAGAACTTCAAGGTAACACTGCACTCTGGATATCACCAGAAGCTGCCAGTTTAATCAAAATATATGGGAGATACTTCATTCAGTATCCTAGATTTACCTATCTAAGAGTTAGCGGGTTTGATGGATATCCATATAAGTTACCTAGATATGTAGATGACAAGATGGTATTGATAGAACTATGCAGGCAAATTGGTTCACTTAACAGGAAATGCAAAGACAAGAGGAAACCTACAGTCCCATCTCCCATTGGCCTTAGTCACTACAGCTGCAAATCTTCCACAGATGCTCAAAACATAGAGAGATCTCTGATAAAAATCAGCTTGTATGCCTATGCTATGAGATTCCCTTTTGACAGTAAAGGATATGTCAAAGACAATCTACGGCTTGGTGCAAGATACTGTCACTTTCAAGAACTTGAAGACTTTTGGGAAGATTGTGAAAATGATTATGAGGTATGTAAATGGGACTGGATGATGATGACCATTCCACAGATCAGAGAATTGAAATTAGATTGCAATACAGATGGAATTGAGGAAGATGGTTCAGAATTAATTGATCTTGTGTATTTTGATAAAATTGAAACACAGTCTTTACCACCTATCAATTGGACCAATGAGGAGGTCAAAGATTTAGCTACAAGAACTGCACATATCATTCAAAGGACTAAAGCTTGGGTAAAGAAAAAGGCTACTAAGGCAACAACTACTAAACCGACAAGTAATAATGCTTTATCATCTAGTAGAAAAGAGAAGTATTCGAATTCTTCTTCTTCCTCTTTTCGTTCTCATTCTCCATCTTTAAGAAGTGGTTCCCATAAGGGTACTCAAGGAGGAGATGACAGAGAAGATCCATCAAGAAGAAAGGGTACTAAGAGCATCTGTGAAAATGATGAAAAACAGGAAAAAGGGAAAACAAAAATGAAGGATAATGCATTGCCTCTCATACAGGAAATAGTTGAAGTAAACAAGTCTACAAGTCCTGAAGTAACCCATCAAAATGTTGAGCATTTGAATGTCTCTCCTTTACCCCTTGTTGCTTCTCCTTCTCATGAAACACCTTGTTCACCTCATGCATTACAATTTTCACTCCCACCACCTATGAATATATTCAGTGAGCATATGCTTCCTTTAAACATAGTACCTCTTTCCACAAATATTCCAGAATCCTCACATAATCCTTCTTCTTCCTGGTTGCAACAAAGTTTGTCAAGAAAAAGAAACACTGCTCAATTAATCATGCCAGATTTTGATATAGTCTCTAATTTGCTGCAAAGGTCTCCCAAATCTAGAAAGATAAAGGTCACATCAAGGATGGTAGTGGATTCTTCATCAGGCAATCTTTGTGTTGAGGTTGCACAACCTGTTTTAGAAAAGAATTTGAATGAAGCCACGAAAAGTGATTTTAACATCACTAAGGTAGATCTTGGTCCATCTACATATGAGGGTGACATGCAAAACTTTCAAGTATCAGCTGCCCAGTTAATAAAAAGAACAAAGAAGGAAAGACACACGAAAGAGCAACTAAAGCAACAGGTGCAAGTTTTGACATCCTATCTCAAAGCCATCATAGATACATCAGCTTTTCCTCTTGAGGCTTTTTCTTCCTCCACTAATTTCTCTCTTGAAAGTAATGTTGAAAAGGAAATTATTGAGAGTGTCAACAAATATTAGTTGTATGGAAAGATGACTGAAAAGTGGGTTGAAAATATGAAATCAAAAGCTTTCAGTTTCTTTGAGCAGGCAAGGAATCTATTTGATGAAGCAGAAACAAAGAGGGAAGAGATTGAGAATGAAATGAGAGGTATCCAAAAAGAAGAATTGTTATGGTAGGGAATATCCAAAGACCTCGGTGAAATGATCAAAACTGATAATGAGATATTACTTGCTGAAAAAGTCTTTCAAAACATTGAAGAAAACCAATCTAGTTCTTGGCTATGTTCAGTTGAATGGAAACTGTCTAATATAAGACAAGTGTTGGCAGCCCAAGAAAAGCTCTTGGAAGTTTGTGAGCAGGTAAAGAAGAATATTCGGATTGATTTATTGACAATCAATCCTGATATAATTGAGATAGTTAAATTTTCAGCTTTAGAAGCCCAAACTATCAAAAGAAGTTTTGAAGACATGATTAATACAGGGTTGTTCAACAAATAGGTTTTCAATGAAGGACTTATGGATAAATTAAACCTCATCTTCATGGCTGTCAATTCTGGCATTGATCACATATCAATTTATGGACATAATTTGAATGATGTCCATAAAGATCAATCAGAATGGAAGCTTCACATGACAGGAGTAATTGTTCCCAAAAATAAGCTAATAGCCGCAGCAGTGAGGATGTTCAGAGTATACAAAACAAAGTCTACCCTCCCTTCACAACAATTTGGAATAGCAAAAACATCTTCAGATGGTGTCAAACATGGCGAGGACAAAACCTGATAGTCTCTCATGAGATCCATCTTATTGGTCTACTTTTCAAAGTTTACAAATGAAGGTATTAGTTCTCTTTCTATGAAAGTGACTTTATGTCACTCTTTTGTAATTAAGGTAAAAAGTGCATTTTATTCTTTCAGGGACTTTTTGAAACATTATATAAAGGTTACCTAAAGTGCACTTTTATTTTCATAACATATTTTGGGTAGTTACAAGAAGTAGTTATAAGGTAGTTATAAAGTTGGTTACTAAGACAAGTCTATATATACAAGGCTTGGTGTTTGTAATAAGGACTTTTTGGCTTTCGCATTCATAAGGATGTTATAAGGAACAGAGTTGTACAACTCAGTGTGGAGAACTAAGAAGCATTTTGGATTGTGTGATCTCAAATATCTTCTTAACAGTATTCATTCCTCTTATGTTGATGGATGATGGTTTTCTTTACATAATTTTGCATCTGCAATGTGGAATAACAACTAGTATTGAAGGAATTGGTTATTAGATAATGTTTCAACATGTGTTGAATATCTCCTGAATCATTTCTTCCTTCTAATAGTACACTCATTGTAATAGTTTAAGAAGTATTCTTATATTGTTTTGGTGGGATTGTTGAACTTTATGCATGCGGGATGAGTCAATGTTCATAAGCCCAATGTCTTCATTTTCCAAATCTTTCTTTAATTGTATTTCATTCTCAAAAATCTATAATTTATCAAATGAGGGAGCTACCCCTCTACACGCAAAGGTAAGTTGATAGAAAAACTACAACTTTACCAACTATTGGTACTTATTTTCACTGTGTTTTTTTGGGCAAAGAGTCAATATAATCAGCCATATGTTATAGTGCAAATCTGTTTACCAACAGATTTTTGGTGACTCCACTGGGGACCGGATTCAAGCATACCTCTTTTGTTTGGAAAAAGTTGCCTTAATGTGTTCAAAGCAAATCTTTTTTATTACTAAATATGGTGCTGCAACATAGAGCTAGACCTGTTTTACAACCTAATGTCAACTGGTTGGACCTTGAACAAGAAGATATAATTACTGATTAGTGTGTATTGGCTTGGAGATATAGGAGGTCAAATCACCAATATCAAGAAATAGATCCAGTGCTCGATGAAGAAGAAGACATAGGAATACAAATTTGTGTTCGTGCTCAGTTAATAGCTCAAGGCATCGCAGAAGAAGATTTGTAAAGAGATAACAAGCATTTTCCTTTTCAAGTAGCTCCAAGAAGAGATAGAGAAGTTGGTCCTCCTATCCGACCTGTTCAAGAATATCACCCTATCAATTCTCCTCAAAATCAACCTGGCCGCCAAGAGGTACACTAGAAGAGACTGTGAAAAGGGCATCCTGGATCTTGATTATGAAAAGCTATCAAGTTTTGATTTTTCTCAATCTTTTCTTCCCTCACGAAGGAATATTAAATCTTTTAGTAGGCCCCCTTCACCCACAAGAAGTCCTACCAGAACCGCTACCTCCTCTGCCACTTACCAAGCAATAACCTTACACGGGACTGCAGTTCCTATTGTTATAAATATTCAACCAATCCCACCACTGCAAATGGCTCAGCTTGTGCCTTGGGGAGTAGCTATTGGTCCCCTCTCCTTAGGTAATCAGTTGCATGAATTACCTCATGGATCCAGAAAAGTTTTGCCCAAGTTCACTGGAGATGGAAAAGTTTCTATAGCTGAGCATATTAATGCCTTCTTTTCTGCATGCGGTGTTCTAGGCGTCATGCATGAAGATGTCTCTGTTTGATTGTTTGTTGAATCTCTAACTGAAGGAGCAGCATAATGGTTTCACCATTTGCCTGCCAGAACTATAAACTCATGGATGATTATGCGCCAAAGATGTGAAGACCATTTCAAAAGTGCTGAAGATGAACATGCATTATTAGCACAACTTACTTAAATGAAGAAAGAGATTCATGAGCCAATGCGGGAGTTTGTGGCATGATTTAACAAGTTGGTGAATAGAATCGAAACTACTAAAAGGCCAACTACAGAGAATCAAAAATGTTTCTTTCTAAATGCGCAACCTCCAGATATAAGTTTCCATTTGAGAAGAGCTCGAGTTGCTAATTTACAAGTAGCACAAACTATGGCCATTGAGATCGAGGATGATTTGTTGACTACTGGGAAATGGAACAAAGACTTACAGAAGGGGAAGACATAGTCATCTAATCCATCTACGACAAACTTGATGATACAGAAGCCAGCTAATGATTTGCTCCTACTCAGAAAATAGCTTCCGCATAATCCACCTCCGCTATATCAAGATATACCAAGGAGAAATTATGTACCTTACTAGTAGAACAAGCCTCCTAGGCTTCCTCCTCCTATGTAAAGGCTAGCTATTGAACATCCTTCTTCTAGTCATAAACAGACTACAACTACATGTGATTTTCATCTGACTACTGACCATGATGGCAACACTTGTCCTGAAATGGCAAGGTTCATGCAGATGAATCTATAAGTGAAAAGATAGAAGAGTATGTCTCTCAAGAAGACGAAACAAATGAGGCCTATGGTCAACCAACAATCAACTTTCTTGAGTACAAATCTGATGAGGAAAAAGAAGAAGTTCATGACATTAACAATCATTCTTGTAATATCTTCACAAGAAATCAATATCAGAAGAATGAAGGAAAAGCCAAAGTTGAACCTGTACACAAAATTCTAGAAAATACCCTAAAGATTCTATCAAGAAAACAACCTCTGGAGAATCAACCTCTTATTGCCATGAAGGATAAAGGCACACAAGGTTCCCCTCTCAGTGATTCATCTCTCCCTCCTGATGATGCATTCGATTTCATAGAGCATTGCAAAAAAACAAAGGTACAAATTTCTCAACTTGATTACTTGAAGTCAAATCCTCAACAGCTGGAGAGACTAATGCATGTTGTCAAAGGAAAGCTAGATCCTACTTCTTCAGTACACCAATAGTCAAATGACTCTCAACCTGAATAACCTTCACATGATGATTTCCTTGGTGAATCTCCATAAAAAGGTACTCCACTGGTAAATGTTATTCTCCCAGATAAGCCTGACCCATTTTATGTTTCCTTGTATATAGCTGGTTGTAAACTTAGCAATTGCATAATAGATTCTGGCACTTCTGATAACATCATGCCTACTAAGGTTGCCCATGCCCTTGGCCTGTCATTAAATAAACCTTCAGGTAAAGTCTACTCGATGGAGTCCAAGTTAGTCCCATTAGTATGTCAACTCAAAGACGCACAAGTTGCTTTAGCCACTTTCCCAGAAAAGAAATTAAAGCTCACCATCTTAGTTACTGACATTCCCGCAAGCTATGGCATGCTACTTAGCAGAAGCTTCTGTAAAGACCTAGGTGGAGAAATACAACTAGATTGGTCTCATGCCTTAGTCCCCATCCATGGAAAGAAAGTCAGACTAAATCCAGAACCCAAAGTGAAGTATACAGTCCTAAAATCTGATGATCCAAGAGCAGAGATACTATATGAAGAAATTGGACTGGGTACATATATGCTTATGTAGGAGAAAGAGGTAACCCCTGAAGTTATCTCTCCTCACATGTCTTCTGGCCTTTGGACAATGGAATTTGATGGTAGTTGCTCTTCTTCTGACTCAGGGGTTGGAGTTGTTCTTATTTCACCTACAGGGGAGAAGTTTCCTATGGCTTTCAAGTTGGTTTTCGACAACACTAATAATATAGCAGAATATGAGGCACTCATTTTAGGCCTCAACATTGCTAAAGAGAAAGGCATCAAAATGTTGAGAGTTCTCAGAGATGCAGAATTGGTTGTCAAGCAAGTAAGAAATCAGTTTCAAACAAAAAACACCAAGTTGAGAAGATATCAAAAATTAGTATGGGATTAAATAGAATTCTTCGATACTTTCTCTATAGACGCTATTCCTCAAACTCTTAATTCTAAATCCGATTGCCTTGCAGTTTCTGCAGCTCTCTTGCTTCCACATCTAGAGTTCAAAAAAGATCAATACAAGATTGAATTAGTATACCAACCAAGCGTGCCTAATAATGATAAATATTGGCAAGTTTTTTATGATGACAGACAAATTGTGTCCTTTTTGGAGAAGGTCGGTACTTTTGTCAATCTGTTATTTGAAGGAAGTGAAACTTCTCTAGAAGATGAAGTACTACAATTAAAAGTGAACACCATTCTAAAGGGTTTGATTACTCTAGAGAAATTGTTTGATAAGCACAATTGCTATGTGAAGAATAAGGATCAAGAGAAAAATCCCAATTCTTCTTAGTATGATAAAGTCGATATAGGCACTAAAGATGATCCTAAAATTGTTTGCATCAGCAAAGCATGTTCGCCGGAAGAAAGAAAGAGGCTCATCACCTTGTTGGTCAAATATAAAGACGTGTTCACATGGTGCTATGATGATTTAAAGAGTTTTAGGGGGGAAAATTTCAGCATTATATCACTCTTAAACTTGGAGCTACTCCTTTTAGGCAAAAACAAAGGCAATTCAATCCTAAAGTTGCTGGAGCGATCTTTGCAGAGATTGATAAGATGTTAAAGGCCAGAATTATATATCCTATTCATCATTCAACTTGGGTAGCAAATATAGTTCCTGTGAGGAAAAAGAATGGCGAAATGAGGATTTGTGTTGATTTCTGCAAAATTAATCAGGCATCTTTAAAAGATAATTACCCTTTGCCTGTGATGGATCATGTTTTGCAAACCATGGCTGGATCTGAAATGATGTCATTACTTGATGGGTTTTCTAGGTATAATTAGATAGAGGTTGCTCAAGAAGATCAACATAAGACTGCTTTTACAACGCCTTGGAGAACCCTGGCTTACAATCGAATGCCATTCAAGTTGATTAATGCCGGTGCAACTTTTCAACGTGCCATGGATCTCTCTTTGGAGATTTGAAAAACAAGATTATTGTGGTGTACTTGGATGACCTTACGGTCTTTTCAAGGAAAAGAGAAGACCATATCAAACATCTGGAGATAGTCCTACAGCATTGTCATGAGCAGGGGATATCTCTTAACCCCAAGCAGTCCATTTTTGGGGTTACTGAAGGAAAACTACTAGGGCACATTGTGTCTAAAGATGGGATTCAAATTGATCCTGAATGTGTTGAGGCCATCCAAAAATTACCATTACCATCAAGCAAACCTGGAGTAAGGTCTTTCTTTGGTCAGATCAATTTCTTAAGGAGATTCATACCAGATTTCTCTGAATTAACTCACCACATTGTAGACATGATGAGGGATAAGGTGGTCTTCAAGTGGACTGAAAAAGGGAAATAGGCATTTCAAGATATTAAAACAGCGATTGCAGATGCTCCAGTTTTAATTCATTTAGATTTCTCCAAAGATTTCATTATATATTGTTATGCTTCGGAGCATATTTTATCTGCTATCTTGACTCAGCAAAATGATGATCGTATAGAAGCACCTATTGCATTTATGAGTGTCCCTCTGAAAAAGCATGAATTGAATTATTCCTTAGTAGAGAAGCATGCTTATGCAGTTGTCAAGGTAGTAAAACATTTTAGATTCTATATTCTCAATTCACATTCTAAGGTCTTTGTGTCAGACACTTAGATCAAAACCATACTTACACAACAAGAAATAGGTGTCAACAAACAAACCTCTTGGATTGTGAAAGTTCAAGAATATGATATTGATATTAAGCCAACCAAATTGGTAGGAGGAAGAGGCTTATGTAAACTCATAGCTGACAACCACATGATTGAAGAATTTCTAGAAGAGAATACTGAATTACCTCAAACATTATTTGTAGGATTGACAGATGAATGGTTTTCAGATATTGCTTATTTCTTGACATATGGTGAGTGTCCTTCACACTTAACTCCGAAGCAGAAAAGAGCAATCAAGTTGAAATCTGCAAAATATATTATTTGGGAAGGTAGTTTATACAAGAAGGGGATTGATGGAAATTTTCTGAAATGCGTGGATAAAGAACAACAAGAAAAATTGCTTCAATTCTTTCATAACGAAGCTTGTGGTGGTCATTTCTCTTCCAATGTCACAGCCTATAAGATTCTAAGACATAATTATTACTGGTCTGGCTTATTCAAAGATACAGACCAATAGGTGAAAAAGTGTGAATCTTGTCAACAATTTAAAGGCAAGGTCAAGCTAGCCACATAGCCATTGAAACCTGTTATTATTGAAGAACCTTTCTGTCAATGGGGGCTAGATTTTATTGGTCCACTTCATCCAACATCTAGCACCGGGCATACCCACATCTTTGTGGCCACAGATTATTTTACTAAATGGGTTGAAGCCATTCCAGCTCATCAAACTTCCTCTTAGGTGGTGTGTGATTTTCTAAAGCAGAATATTCTTGTGAGATTTGGTGTACCTCAGAAAATTGTCACAGATAATGCTTCCAATTTCTCCTCACATGAAATCTCTGATTTCTGCTATCGACATGATATCATACTTGCACATTCTTCTAATTATTATCCACAAGGGAATGGATTGGCTGAGTCCACCAACAAAAACCTCATCTCTATCATATGGAAGCTACTAGAGGAGAAACAAAAGCATTGGCATAAAAAGTTATTTGATGCATTATGGGCTGACAGGACTACATACAAAAGAATCATTGGCATGTCCCCCTTCCAACTTGTTTATGGAGTTGATGCTCACCTGCCAATTCCTCTAGAACTTACTGCTCTTTCTCTTCAGACAATAATAGAAGGTAATGAATTTAAAGATTCTCTGAAGAAAAGAATCATGCATCTGACAAAACTTGAAGAATAAAAGAGTCAAGTAGTTGACAGAATAGAAGAACATCAAGCAAAAGTCAAGAAACTATTTGATAAGAAGACCAAACAAAGGCAGTTTGTTGTAGGAGATCTAATTCTACTCTGGGATAAGAGGAAAGAACCTAAAGGGATGCATGGAAAGTTTGAGTCTCTCTGGAAAGGACCTTTCCAAGTTAGAGAAGCGTGTGGTGCTAATTCATTCTACTTGGCGTATCTTGATGGCACTCATCTGCCCTTGCACTACAATGGGTAGCACCTGAAGATTTACAATCAGTAATGTGGGAGTTACTCCCAACTCTTTGTACATAGAATAGTTTTGTTGTGTTAGTGAGTTTCCTTGTTTGTCCTATTTTTGTCGTGTTGTACATCTCTTTTCTAGTCTGACTCTATTTGCCCTGAGATAAGATCACTAGTCTTGTCAAAGACACTAGGGTTCATCTACGTCATTGTAGTTCTTGTCCCCAAGTAGAACTAGCTATTTTCCCCGATCCTTCTATCCAAAATATAAAACCTTCTTGCAAAAATTAATCCTCTGTGTGAATTCATATTTTTCGTTTCAAATACATTTGGGGTTGTGTTGCATACTTTTAAATCATAATTTATTATCATGGCATTTTCCTTCATCTTATTTTCTCTCCATTTAAAGCTTCAAAGCAATTTTTGTGCCAAGGCAAAACTCACGGCTTAGGAATATTTCACTTCACGTCTATTTTCCATTTTGGCTAAGTCCGCATTAATTTTTGCTTCTCACTAAGTCCATTTGCATCTACTTTTGATCCACACCAAACTTGCGCCAATTTCCACTTTTCGCTAAATATGCGCAACTTGTGAGTTTTCCTAAGTTGTACACTTTCATTTTAACCGATGGCATGGGTTTGGGGAGATAAAAAAGTTGTACACTCACTTATGGCTACATTCACACTTTCACATTTTTACATGCAGCCGTGAATTTAACATTGATTTTTATTTCTCAAATCACCAACTTGCATGTTTTTCTCCTCCCAAACAAGTGCAAGAAAGGTTTTCTTTTACCTTTTTGAATTTTAATGAAACAAAACTTTGGTGGCTACATACTTCATACTCAATGTCGGCAGTTATCATGGGTATTCATGGAGGTAAAAAAAACAAAATGTGTTGAAGTGTAGTCTTGACAAACATACTATATGATTAATTCATGCCGGGAAGGGTTGTTACACTTATACCAAAATGACGGCTATTCATAAACTTGTCACCTTGTGTATGTTGTGGCATTCATCCCATGATTAATGCAATGTGAAATACACATGCCGGCAAAGGTGGTCGAAGTGAAACGTTATCAACAATGAAAGATGTGAAAATGAAATGTTACTATGGCAAATTTTCCATGTATTGCTAACAACCTTACGTAGCAAAGCTTAAAGATTTAGTAAGGTGGCACTTTGTTCCCGTTATCTCGGTGGAAAGGAGGCCCAAACAACTGATGTAACAATGAACTCCATGTAAGAGAATTGTGCCAACTTCTACATCTTCATGCATGCCAATAAACGTGAGAAGCATTAAGAATGGTATTGTGCAATGTATAATCACATGTCGTCAAATCTGCTGCAAACTCCAATTTCCTCTGTAAAAGAATGAAGCCACTAGTATCTTGCTGCTAGCACTTGGGTGAGAAATTTCAATCTAAGGATCGATATCTTGGCTCTAGTTAGTGAGCAGTTCTAAAACGTTACAGAGTTAGTTAAACCCAAACTTCTGTTTGAGTTTGGTGCTCTTGTCAGCATTTAGTATGAAATGGGACTGTTGATTTAGTTTTTGAAACCATCAAGCTAGTGTGAATGTAAAGATGGAGGAGATACTTATCGAGACTGCACTACCAGAGATGAAAGTTGTCTACTGCAAACAAGAGGGCAAAGCATGATTGTTGAAACAAACGTGAAATAGATTGTGAGTTTTTCACTGTCGACTTGGCCACCTTGACAGACCGCAAAGAGCACTGTTAAAATCTACAAAGAAATGTAGTTTTATGCACTATCTCAATATAAGCAACTCTACATAATGATGTGCTCGACACTCCTTGAAGAACATGCGACTCACCCACTTACAAGCCAAACTCCATAATTGTGAAAGCATCCTCTCATCATAGCAGAATATGTAGAGTTGATTAAAACATGATGTGAAGGAAATTTTTTCTCTAAGAAAACATGCTCGTCGTCATCATTCTACCACCAACATTAAGAAAGATCTGATAGAAGCAAAGGTTGTCATTCATGGATATTAAAAGCAAATGACGATAATGTATGTTGAATAGACAGTTAGAAATCATCAAAGCACAGATGGCAGAATCATTGGTTGTATTGCACTGCTTTGTTTATAATATGGATATTCATTGAACATTGTTGAAACACAACTCTATCCCCATTCATATATTTGGTAATAATACATAGTTGAGGGTTGCGAAATGCTTGAAAGAATGCCTCCAAACTTTTCATCGACAAAACCTTATCTCTGCGAAGGCATTGTTTGCTTAGAAAATTAGTTGCATGTTATGCTCATTGTCTGTTTATTAAATCTCTTCTAAGTGCAAGTCTCAGCCGATGTGGATGGAAGATGTGAAATCACAAGCCATTACATGTGAATTATTCCATAGATTGGTTTAATTGTCATACAAAGGTGCAGATCTGTGAAGAAATATAGAAGTATGGACACCGACAAATGTAGTTCTCTTGCAATGCAGTCATGTCTAGTCAATGAAGATGTCCAGGTATGAACACTTTTCTACCTTCTAGCTGAATGATGTGTTTTTCCAAATTTGAAATTCATTGCAACAATTTGCAAACTGTCAAAACAAAAAACCTCCTAAAACACTCCAGTAAAACTTTAAGAGAGAATAAACACAGAAAGTTTTCACATCTTATTGCAAACATTTCATCATGAAATTTAGATACCAGCGGTTTGAGTTTCTCTCAGTCCTTGAATCCACTCTTCCAGAAATATTAGATACCTCTCTGGGGCACATCATCTTGACAGATTTCTGGGAGACAATGAAACAAGAGAAGAAATCATCGATGACTCAGAAGTTGTTTGACAGTGGATTGGCCCAAGCAGCTGGTTTTCCTGTGGCAATCCAATGCACAGACTTGGTTCTAGAATGTATGAACCATTAAAAACTAGAAACCAGAGATATTAGAAACATTGGCGACAAACTTATTGTCAGGGTAGATAGTGTTTCAATTGGTATAGCTTTTAGATTACCTGTCAGAGATCAGTTTGTGAACATAGATAAGAAGCTCGCTTCTCAATATTTCAATGAAAGACAACATTAGTGTCTCAATACCATTGCAAAACATTGGTTACATACACCGAAAGGAGGAAAATCACAGTTGCCTAAAGTTCTTCACAAATCATGTTTGATAGAGGATATTACAAATATGATTGTTCTACTTCATAGAGTGATGGGAGATGAAAAAGCAACAAATTTTGAAATGTGGATGTTTCTCTTTGTAAATGTTATTTGTGCAGGAAATTAGTTTATTGATTGGGGCAGCATTATTAGTGACAATTTGCATTATCAGTTGACCAATTTTGAGTTGAATGAACATTTCTATATGTCCTCTTACTTATTTTATGCAATTGCATGGATGAAATCATGGCCAGGTCTTGCTACTAAAGGAACTTATGACAACATAACACAGATCTATGATCATTATCCTCATTTGCAACTGGAACAAAGTTACAAGCACTACCGCAGAGTAAATGATGCTTTCACAATGTTAATAGTAAGAGAACTTCAAGGTAACACTGCACTCCGGATATCACCAGAAGCTGCGAGTTTAATCAAAATATATGGGAGTTACTTCATTCAGTATCCTAGATTACCTATGTAAGAGTTGGCAAGTTTGATGGATATCCATATAAGTTACCTAGATATGTAGATGACAAGATGATATTGATAGAACTATGCAGGCAAATTGGTTCACTTAACAGGAAATGCAAAGACAAGAGGAAACCTACAGTCCCATTTCCCATTGGCCTTAGTCACTACAGCTGCAAATCTTCCATAGATGCTCAAAACATAGAGAGATCTCTGATAAAAATCAGCTTGTATGCCTATACTATGAGATTCCCTTTTGATAGTAAAGGATATGTCAAAGACAATCTATGGCTTAATGCAGGATACTGTCACTTTCTAGAACTTGAAGACTTTTGGGAAGATTGTGAAAATGATTATGAGGTACGTAAATAGGACTGGATGAGGATGACCATTCCACAGATCAGAGAATTGAAATTAGATTGCAATACAGATGGAATTGAGGAAGATGGTTCAGAATTAATTGATCCTGTGTATTTTGATAAAATTGAAACACAGTCTTTACCACCTATCAATTGGGCCAATGAGGAGGTCAAAGATTTAGCTACAAGAACTGCACATATCATTCAAAGGACTAAAGCTTGGGTAAACAAAAAGACTACTAAGGCAACAGCTACTAAACCGACAAGTAATAATGCTTTATCATCTAGTAGAAAAGATAAGCATTAAAATTCTTCTTCTTCCTCTTTTCATTCTCATTCTCCATCTTTAAGAAGTGGTTCCCATAAGAGTAGTCAAGGAGGAGATGACGGAGAAGATCCATCAAGAAGAAAGGGTACTAAGAGCATCTATGAAAATGATGAAAAACAGAAAAGAGGGAAAACAAAAATGAAGGATAATGCATTGTCTCTCATATAGGAAATAGTTGAAGTAAACAAGTCTACAAGTCTTGAAGTAACCCATCAAAATGTTGAGCATTTGAATGTCTCTCCTTTACCCCTTGTTGCTTCTCCTTCTCATGAAACACCTTGTCCACCTCATGCATTATAATTTTCACTCCCGCCACCTATGAATATATTCAGTGAGCATATGCTTCCCTCAAACATAGTACCTCTTTCCACAAATATTCCAAAATCCTCACATAATCCTTCTTCTTCCTAGTTGCAACAAAGTTTGTCAAGAAAAAGAAGCACTGCTCAATTAATCATGCTGGATTTTGATACAGTCTCTAATTTGCTGCAAAGGTCTCCCAAATCTACAAAGATAAAGGTCACATCAAGGATGGTAGTGGATTCTTCATCAGGCAATCTTTGTGTTGAGGTTGCACAACCTGTTTCAGAAAAGAATTTGAATGAAGCCACAGAAAGTGATTTTAATGTCACTAAGGTAGATCTTGGTCCATCTACATATGAGGGTGACATGCAAAACTTTCAAGTATCAGCTGCCCAATTAATAAAAAGAACAGAGAAGGGAAGACACACGAAAGAACAACTAAAGCAACAGGTGCAAGTTTTGACATCCTATCTCAAAGCCATCATAGATACATCAGCTTTGCCTCTTGAGGCTTCTTCTTACTCCACTAATTTCTCTCTTGAAAGTAATGTTGAAAAGGAAATTATTGAGAGTGTCATCAAATATCAGTTGTATGGAAAGGTAACTGAAAAGTGGGTTGAAAATATGAAATCAAAAGCTTTCAGTTTCTTTGAGCAGGCAAGGAATCTATTTGATGAAGTAGAAACAAAAAGGGAAGAGATTGAGAATGAAATGAGAGGTATCCAAAAAGAAGAATTGTTATGGCAGGGAATATCCAAAGACCTCAGTGAAATGATCAAAACTGATAATGAGATATTGCTTGCTGAAAAAGTCTTTCAAAACATTGAAGAAAACCAATCTAGTTCTTGGCTATGTTCAGTTGAATGGAAACTGTCTAATATAAGACAAGTGTTGGCAGCCCAAGAAAAGCTCTTGGAAGTTTGTGAGCAGGTGAAGAAGAATATTCAGACTGATTTATTGACAATCAATCTTGATATAATTGAGATAGATAAATTTTTAGCTTTAGAAGCCCAAACTATCAAAAGAAGTTTTGAAGACATGATTAATACAGGGTTGTTCAACAAATAGGTTTTTAATGAAGGACTTATGGATAAATTGAACCTCATCTTCATGGCTGTCAATTCTGGAATTGATCACATATCAATTTATCGACATAATTTGAATGATGTCCATAAAGATCAATCAGAATGGAAGCTTCGCATGACAGGAGTAATTGTTCCCAAAAATAAGTTGATAGCCGCAACAATGAGGATGTTCAGAGTATACAAAACAAAGTCTACCCTCCCTTCACAACAATTTGGAACAGTAGAAACATCTTCAGATGGTGTCAAACATGGTGAGGACAAAACCTGATAGTCTCTCATGAGATCCATCTTATTGGTCTACTTTTCAAAGTTTACAAATGAAGGTCTTAGTTCTCTTTCTATGAAAGTGACTTTTTGTCACTCTTTTGTAATTAAGGTAAAAAGTGTATTTTATTCTTTCAGGGACTTTTTGAAACATTATATAAAGGTTACCTAGAGTGCACTTTTATTTTCATAACATATTTTGGGTAGTTACAAGAAGTAGTTATAATGTAGTTATAAAGTTGGTTACTAAGACAAGTCTATATATACAAGGCTTGGTGTTTGTAATAAGGACTTTTTGGCTTTCACATTTATAAGGATGTTATAAGGAACAGAGTTGTACAACTCAGTGTGGAGAAATAAGAAGCATTTTGGATTGTGTGATCTCAAATATCTTCTTAACATTATTCATTCCTCTTATGTTGATGGATGATGGTTTTCTTTACATAATTTTGCATCTGCAATGTGGAATAACAACTAGTCTTGAAAGAATTGGTTATTAGATAATGTTTCAACGTATGTTGAATATCTCCTAAATCATTTCTTCTTTCTAATACTATAGTCATTGTAATAGTTTAAGAAGTATTCTTATATTGTTTTAGTGGGATTGTTGGGATGAGTCAATGTTCATAAGCCCATTGTCTTCATTTTCCAAATCTTTCTTTAATTGTATTTCATTCTCAAAAACCTATAATTTATCAAATGAGGGAGCTGCCCCTCTACACGCAGAGGTAAGTTGATAGAAAAACTACAACTTTACCAACTGTTGGTACTTATTTTCACTATGTGTTTTTCTAGGAAAAGAGTCAATATAATTAGCCATATGTTATAGTGCAAATCTGTTTACCAACTCTTCTTCAGCTGCATATGAATTGGTTAACAATGTTTTCAAACAATATGAGTAGAAATTGAAGCCATATTAATCAGTTGATAGGATAGAGGAAGGAGGATCACATGATGTATCTACAAGTAGACATGAGGATGGGAAAATTTTTGGGGTTGACAGAAGAGATGAAGAAATCTCCTACAAAGGAGAAAATGACTTACTTCATGAGACATGCATGACCAGTACCAGAATGACCTCATAAAAGTACATGCAAATACAAATGATGGAATTGAGCTTGAAGGAAATTTTAGAACAACAACCTTGGTTACAACTTTAGATCAATCTAGTGAAGACTACGAGATCTATGGTTCCCATGATAACACCATTGGAAGGTATACAAATGATAAGAACTTTGAAGTCACTAATAATAAAATTGGGTTGGCTAAAAATTCTAAATTAGCACAGAACTTTGAACACTCAGATAATTCTAATGAAGTTGATTCAAAAATTGAAGAATTTAGCAAGAATAGCAATGGAGAGGAAGTTCACACCATTTAAGCCAAATCAAAAAATTTGAGATTTGATGAGCAAAGTTTCTTTGTTGATTATGATCAAGGGCCTAAAGAGCTATAACTTTTAAGGGAAAAATTAATGGTTTCAGAAGAGAAGGTTGTGAAAGCCTTGACTAGGTTTGATAACACACACAACTTAGCTAAAGACCTCTTCTAGAAGATTCAAGTCTACAAACCATCAAAGAAGCTCTACAAGAAATGAAATTAGACTATTTGCATTTGTTTTTTGATAGGGATAATGCCATCAAGTTTGTAGAGGACACCTATGATGCCTACCAAGAGAAGGAAAAAGAGGTTGATGGGCTTTGCCTTGATCTTAGCCTAACTCAGCACTCTCTCTACCAAGCTGAAAATCAGTCAACTATTGTAGCTATGAACAAGGACCAAGTAGAAAATGCAAGATTCATGGAGATCAAGCAACTAGTTGAAGGCATTGATGAGCTCCAAAAGGATTCTCATTTGGAGACAAATTGTCCACCTGTTTATGAAGAAGAATTTAGCAAGGATGAATTATTTTATGATGATTGTAGCATACCACTTGTTGAATATTTGAGTACATATCACAAGGAAGTGCCAAGCTTTATGGTTGATAATCCTCTAGGGAGTCCACTTGATAAGGAATGTGTGAATTGGGTGGAAGATGAGGATTTCATTTGGAATGTGATGTTTCATGAAGGTAACAACATTGCTAACTTTGAAAGGGGTTCAAAAGGAGATTTTGAGCTTGTTGGAATTTTCATAACATCAACAAACAAAGCAAGTTTAGAATTTATCTCGCATGAATATTTGGTAAGACAAGGGCCTAAACATGGTTTCTCTTCTTTGGACAATCTACCTCTTGGATTGGAAGTTGATATGACTTTTGATAATCCACTCTTCGAGTTGGATGATGGAGACTTTACCAATTTCAATGATGAGATTAGAATTAATCATAGGATTTGGGACCCAAGTGAAGTTTTCAGTTGAGAGATAATAACTCGGGATTGGGGTGGTGATTTATATTTTAGAGCTAGTACCACTGTCCACCTTCCAATCATCCCACATAAGACCTTGGTTGCTTGCACATAGATGATTTGGCATGTATTTCCAACTCAACAGTGGGGTATTTTTTGGTTGGAGTTGGATTGTAGAGGTGATCTGGTATTTGGTGAGATCCTTCCAACCACTTTCACGCTCATATTCCCTATGTATACAAGCATTTCTTATTGTGATAGTTTTTGCCCCAACATTAAAGTGTTGAGTTTGGAAACTACGGTTTATGAGCATAGTAATTTTGATTACTTGTAGGTTTTATGGCAACAGATTGTGGGAGATTTTTTAGATATAGTTTAGATAATTTTTACTTCCATAATGCTGAGTGATGGTTACTATAGTCATTTCATGATGCTGGTATAGATATCTTTAGATGATGCTTTCATGATTGTAGCTAGTTGGGTGAGTTGGTGTGCTCAAGATCACCTTTGTGACACTTGGAAATTAAGTGTCGATGTGATGTTATCAGTTTATGACTACATAGGCATTCTCAGGATAGCTAATTTCAAAGTTGGTATTGTTGTCATCTTCTATATTATCCACTTGTCAGGGACTGATCTACATCATTTTTGGGACACCATGAGCAGATATGCTAAGAATTATGTGTTGGGTTCTAGGAGATTATTTTTCCTGTTGCCTAGGATCGTGTCAGGCAATGAGATTGCAAAGGTGGACCTTACTAAAATGTTTTGGTAGGAGATCTTTCATGATATAGATTTAAGCCCTTATAGGTATTTCAGTTTGGGTTTTGAGGATGGATACTTTATTGGTTTACAAGAGAGGAGGGTGTAGATTGAACATGATGGATTTTTAGTTATATTAAGAGTGGTGTAGCATCAACATGGTGGGTTTTTTCTAAGGTTGATGTGGGACCCTGGGATTACATTTGGTTGTAGTCTAGATTAGTCTAGTGATTCTGATGTTGTGTCAAGGCATTACTTGAGGACAAGCAATCTTTGGGGAGGATAGACTGTAATGTCCCCATTTTCAGGTTCTCTTGTAGTGCAATTGGCACTGACCTTGTGGGTGTGTGTCAATTTTATCATAAGGGTTATTTAAGGATTCCAATGAACTGAGGTGGTTTAGAGGACTCATATGCCACTTTCTGGGGTGATTTTCATCTTTTGGTGTGCTCTCCAAGAATCTTGGAGAGGGTGTTTATTTATAGTAAGTCAGCCGATTGGCTTCATTTATCATTATTCTTCATCAAGATCACTCTAGTGCAATTATTTTTTGATTCTGATACATTCTGACAATTTCTGTAAAATGGGTGTATTAATGGCTTTATTTTAATTATTTTACTAAGGTCGCTAAATATTATTTTAAATATTTTAAAAATCACCTTAGTGTTATAGCTCATCAGAACTGAGGTGAAATGTTTTAAATCATGGATGCATTAAACAAGGACCTTGCATGTCAAATTATCATTATTTTAGTTAAAAGGTCTTTTTGGAAGCTAAAATGGAGTTTTAATTAAAAAGTGAATTTTAAAATATAAGCTTCTAGAGAGTTCAGAAGAAAAAGTATAAAAGGGCATTTAAGAGGCTCATTTGGATTATGTAGTTTATTCTATTTCTCTAATTGGAATCCTTGTAGTTCTGGAGATCAAACTTGGTTCATGTCAGCCTTCTTGAGGATGAAAACCTTCTTGGAAATGATCAACCTCAGTGATGAAAGATCCTCTTAGGTTAATTGTTGGTAAAATTATTCAGAGTTTACACATTACACTTCATTGTAGGTTTGACATTGTTTAGAGTTCAAAGGAGGTATTTATTTGTAGTCCAGCTTGGAGGATTTATTGATCTCATTTCAGGGATTACATTGAGCTGATTGGAAGCATTTACAGGTTGTCGCGGGGAAGCTATTCATTGTTATATGTTGCAAGTATGTGCCTAATCGGTGTTGTCATTGATGTCAACATATCTGTTTTGTCATTGGTGTTAACTATATTTTTATCTTTTGATTGATTAGAAGCCTTATATGTTGAGGACAATGAGAAAATTTGCCGTCTGAAAGAAACAATGTGTTGATGATAAAAGAACAGTGCAGAAGATTGCTCCACATTTCTCATTGATTGAATATATTGGTCTATAGATTGGAAGATATTTAGAGGCATGTCTAAAGATGCTACATTCTAAGTTTGACCCTTCGGTATAAAGAATTGAGGAAGTTGTGTTCACCAGAGTAAAACATTCTTTTTCTATTCATTCACTGGTGTCCAAGAGAAAGTATTTTGCTTCACATTCCTCCATAGTTAAGTATTTCAGTCTGCAGTTCTAGAGTAATGTCTGGGATGATGTTATGCACCTACAATTGCAATGGTTCATGATTTGGCAGTCCGTAAGTGACTTTCTTTAATGACAGTTGATGATAGTTGAGTTCTTATGCTCCGGTTGGAGAAATCTCATGGTTTGAGTGATTAGATGTTGTGGGGATGTTCCTGACAAATACAACATTCTTGTGGGATCATGTTCCTACATTTACATTGGTTTGTGTTAAGGAATTAAGATCATGTTTGAAGATTATTCCCAAATAACGTAGCATGTAATCAGTCTTAGCTGACTTGGTTAATTCAAGAAATTGCAGAGATCTCTTGAAGATTGTAGAAGTGTGTTGTGGCATGGAAGATCATATTTAAGTCCTATCTAAGGCATGGTGTGATCCATATACATCTTTAAGTTACATTTTCTTAGCATAATTTTGTATTAGGTCAAGACCTATTTTATGTATGTTTGTAATGCCAACCTTGGAGATTGTTCCAACGGTTGATGATTGTAATGCTGACCTTGATGATCATTCCAAGGTTAATGTAGTGTATAAATACTTGTAATTAAATCATGAAAATACATCCAAGGGCGCAAAATGTGAAGAGAAAGGAGTCTAAGGTAGCAAAGCAGAGCAGAGGTGTTTGTGCTTCAATGGAACTGAACCTTGGCATGGAGGAGATGCTATTATCTCAGTTTAACCTTTTGGCAGTGATCCTTCTCTTGGCAGTGAGCCACCCTTCGACAGTGAGCCTTTCTTTGCAGTGAGCAATTTGGGTAGTGAGCCCTGTAGGCAGTGAGCCTCTATTTTTTAGTATTGATATAACATATATATTTTTGTGGGCTAACACCCACCATAGTTTTTCTCTTTTTGGGTTTTCCAAGTAAAAATCTTGTCTCTCTTATGTTGTTCATGCTTTTGTGTTGAGTTTCCTATTTGATTCTTTCATGATTATATCTGATCATAAGTAATTGATGAGTTGATGATCATATTTGGTTGAAATTTTTAGGACAACTGATTTAACCCCCCCTCTCAGTTGTCTAGTGCAGTTCAACAATTGGTATCAGAGCAAGGTTCCTCTGAAGAAATCCTAACAACTTGAGGAAGATCTAGAATGTCTTATAAAAAGGAAGCTCCACATTTTGATGGGACAAATTATGCTCTTTGGAAGGTACAAATGAAAAGTCATCTTCTTTGTCTTGGTTACAAAGTATGGAAAGCTACAGAAGAAATATACACCATGCCTCCAAATCGTTTGATGATTGAAGATGAAATCAAAGAATATGAGGTGGATATCAAATCAAAGGATGCTTTGTTATGTTCCTTAAGTGACTCAATACTGACAAAAGTTGTAGATCTTGAAACTACAAATGAGGTATGGGAGAAGCTAAAAAATCTGTATGAAGGAGATGATTTTATGAAGGAAGCCAAGCTACAAAGTTTGAAAGTGAAATATGAGGGTTTGAAGTTGAATGAAGATGAAAACATAAAAAATTTTATGCAAAGAGTTGATGAACTTGTCACTGGGATAAAAGGTATGGGAGGAACTCTTCGTGATAAGGAAGTTGTGATGAAAATTCTTAGATCACTACCAAAGTCATATAGTCACAAGGTAGCTTCAATTCAAGAATTTATGAGTGTAAAAACTATTGACAGAGATTAGTTACTTGGTAAGCTTACAGTATTTGAGATGAGATAATTTGGTGATGCCCTGCCTAAAGTTGAATCAGATTTTTAAGCTAGTACTTCAGTTGAGACCTCTAGAGCTGAGAAATACACAGTGGATGATGAATTTAAAGAACTTGAAGCCAACTTTGTTAATAGGCTTCAAAGAGGCTCCTGTAAGTTCAAAGGCAAATTATCTTTCAAATGTTTCTCTTGTGGTAAAGTAGAACATTATGTTTCTAGATGCCCTGAAAGAATTGAAAGGAATAAGAAGATATATGAGAGAAGGCCTAGAGTTCCAAAGAAGTGTTACTATAGAAGAGATTTTAATGATGAAGGAGTGACTGATGATGAATCTGATGAGGCTAGTACTAGTGCAAATGAATGCCTATTTATTGCTAGTAAAGAAGATCATGTGTCTACTAATTCTGCTAGTTGTGTGAAGGATGAAAAACCAGTAGAAGAAAGTACTTTGGCTATTTAGGTTAAGAAAGATAAGGATGAATGGATTATTGATAGTGGATGCTCTCATCATATGACTAGTGACAAAAGTAAGTTTGTATGTTTGGAAAAGTATGATGGTGGACTAGTTAGGTTTGGGGATAATGTAGCTGGTAAGATTTGTGGAAAATGATCTATTTCATTTGATGGAAAGCATAATACTAACAATGTTCTATATGTGAAGGGTTTGAAACATAATCTTTTGAGTGTTGGTCAGATGTGTGACGAAGGATATGATCTAAGATTCAAAGACAATGGGTGCAAGATCATGCAAAGCTCTAGAACTATTATTGCTAATGGTAAGAAGACAAAAGGTAACATCTATCAATTGAAAGGAACAAATTATTATTGTTTATTGGCTTAGGCAGATGAAAGTTGGATGTGGCATAGAAGGATGTGTCATATAAACTTTGATAGTCTAGTCAAAATAAGCTCAATTCAGGATGTGAGAGATTTACCAAAACTTGTGAAACCCTCCAACTCAATTTGTAAGGAATGTCAATTGGGAAAGAAGATAAGGATAAGCTTCAAGAGAAAAGAACAATTTTCTACCAATTTACTAGATCTAGTGCATACAAATCTCTATGGTCCTACAAGGGTGAGAAGCCTACAAGGTGATAGGTATTTCATGCTGCTTATTGATGATTATTCTAGAATGACTTGTGTTACTAAGAGATAAACTATAAGCCCTAGAGAAATTCAAATCTTTCAAGGCAATGGTTGAGAATGAAATAGATTTGAAGATCAAATGCCTAAGATCTAATAGGGAAGGTGAGCTCACATCAAATGAATTCAACATTTTATGTGAAGAGCATGGGATAAAGAGACAGCTATCCACACCTAGGACTCCTCAGTAGAATGGAATTATGTAAAGGAAGAATAGGACAGTTTAGGAGGCTGCTAGGACAATGATGAAGGAAGAAGATCTACCGAAAGTCTTTTGGAAAGAAGCTATCCACACTAATGTCTACATTCAAAATAGAGTTCAAGTGAAAGGTAATGGTACTAAAACTCCCTATGAATTGTGGCATGGAAGAATTCCCATAGTAAAATATTTCAAAGTCTTTGGAAGTAAATGTTATATTAGGAGAGATGAAGATCTAGGAAATTTTGATGCAAGATGTGATGAAGGAATCCTTCTTGGATACTCTACCAAGAGTAAGGCTTACCGGTGCTACAACAAGAGTCTCAAAAAGATTGTTGAGAGTACAAATGTGATGGTAGATGAAGGCAAAGGAAGAATATCAGACCTAATTTGTTATGAACTAGATGAACCTGTGACTATATAAATTGAAAAAAAGATGAGCAAGCAGACAGTCAAGATGAAGAAGAGGCTCTAGAAAGTACTGTCAAGACTCCTAGGTATGTAAGGATCAATCATTCTAAATGTCATATTATAGGTGAAAAGAACAGAGGTGTGCTAACAAGAAGAAGAACTATAGACGAACAAGTTAATTACTATTTGCTTTCAAATATTGAACCAAAAAAAGTGAATGAAGCATGCAATGATGAAAATTAGGTAAAGGCAATGGAGGAAGAACTACTGCAGATAGAGAAGAATGAAACTTGGGAATTAGTTCCTAGACATGTTGACAAAAATGTAATTGGAACTAAATAGATATTTAGGAACATGTTGAATGAAAATGGAGAAGTTGTAAGGAATAAAGAAAGACTTGTATGCAAAGAATATTCTTAAATTGAAGGGATAGATTTTGAAGAAACCTTTGCCCCAGTAGCTTGGATTGAAGCAATCAGAAAGTTTCTAGCATTTGCAGCTTAGAAGGATTTTAAGGTATATCAGATGGATGTGAAATCTACCTTCCTAAATGGGGAACTAGAAGAGGAAGTTTACATTGAGCAACCAGATGTATTCCAATTGTCAAATCAAGAACATATGGTATGCAGGTTGAAGAAAGATTTATATGGACTCAAACAAGCTCCTAGATCTTGGTATGCAAGGTTAGATAGGTATTTATTGCAATTGGGATGTAGTAAAGGTATTGCAGATAGCAATCTATACTTCAAAATCAATGATGATTAGATCTTAATTGTTGAATTCTTTGTTGATGAAATTATCTTTGGAGGAAATGAAGGTATGTGCATAAGGTTTGCTAGTGAGATGAAAAGTGAATTTGAAATGTCCATATTTGGTGAAATGAACTTCTTCTTGGGTCTACAAATCAATCAATCAGATAAAGGGATCTTCATTTCTCAATCTAAGTATTTGAAATAGTTGTTGAAGAAGTTTGGGATGAGGACTCCAAACCAGTAAGCACTCCTATGGTGATTAGTTTCAAACTAAGAAAAAATGATGATTCACCTATGACAATATCAGAAAAGGTATAGATCCATGATTAGAGGATTACTTTATTTGACTCAAACCAGACCTGACATAATGCATGCAATTTGTCTTGTGGAAAGATTTCAAGCAGAGCCTAAAGAGTCACATGTGATGGCAGTCAAGAGGATATTGACATATTTGAAGGGAACACTAGAGCATGGCTTGTGGTATCCAAAGGATACTGATTTCATCCTCTGAGCATACACAAATACTTATTGGGCTGGAGATATGGATGATAGGAAAAGTACTAGTGGAGGTGCATTCTTCTTGGGAAGCAGATTGGTTTCATAGTTGAGTAAGAAGCAAGACTCAATCTCCTTGTCCACTGTAAAAGTAGAGTACATTGCAATAGCATGTAGTTGCACTCAAGTGTTATGGATGAAATAGACATTAAGAGACATCAAAGTTGTGTATGAAGTTTAAGTTGTAATCCTCTATGACAATACAAGTGCCATAAACATATCCAAGAATTTGGTGATGCATTCAAGGACAAAACATATATCTATAAGATATCACTTTCTGAGAGAAAAGGTGGCAGAGAATGAAGTCAAGTTGGAGTATGTATCTACAAAAGATTAGATTGTAGACATTTTCACCAAACTGTTGGCAAGAGACATTGTGTGGCTTCATGAATGTTGTCATTGATGGCAACAAAGTCTATCCCACACATCCGAAGTACATAGTATGCCTATACTAGAAGTCAACTTGAAGATTGTTTTGGTCCAGTGAACAAGAACAGAGTATACAACAAGGTCTGACAATCAGGTCTAGATCTCTCAGATGCTATAACTCAGCAAGTTATGGATTTGGACAAGTCAAGAGTAGTATCATGACTACTATATTCCAGAGATTTAGCCTCCAGTGATAAAACATGAAAAAGATATGAGCATCTGAGTGTTGGATTCTAGACAGACATAGCAGACAGAAAGAACTGACTGATAGAGCATCAAACTTCAATTTGGATGAGTAATTGATGTTGATAAAGCAATTTGATGGATCATACATTGTTGGCTGACATGATTGATGACTTCAATGCCTATGTTTTTGATATGCATCACAAATAAAGTACTGATTCAGCTGACAGATCAGTAATTTGTAAATATCTTGAGTATTCTGGTTGCCGACTAGAAAGTTGTTGAAATCCTTGATGCGGATATATATACTAGATGGATTCTAGTATGCAAGTGTGTGTGAATATAGAGATGTGAAATAGAGTGTGAAGAAAAGTAGGGATAAGTGTGGAAGCAGCAATACAAGTCTGGTATGTGATAGAGCAACAACACTAAAGAAGAGGAAGAATGAAGTGCATCAGATTGGTATATTGTGCTTAACCAGAACTAAACTCTAGCATTTGTAGATGCCTCTCATTAGTTCAAACACCTAATTACTTTCTATAAGTTTTGTAGACAGTGAGCCTCTTGTAGGTAGTGTGCCTCTTGTGAGCAGTGTGCTCAGGTAGTGAGCCCTAATTGGTAAGTGCCATTTTGTACTTATTCTTTTAATAGAGAATACAATCTTGGGTTAGTCACCCATGGTTTTTCCCTTAATAGGGTTTTCCATGTAAAAATCCTTGTGTTATGTGTGTTGATTTTATTTTTGTTCTTATGATCATATATTCTTATATGTTTTGATGTTGCACTAATTATTAAAGGAGAAAAGAAATTTAAGATATTTGAGATAATTGATTGACCCCCCACTCAGTTATCTATCTTATTTCCAACAATTGGTATCATAGCTAATTCCTCTAAATAGAGCCTAACAGCTTGAGAAAGATCTAGGAATCTCAATGGATATGTATGGTATGAAGGAACAACTTTAGTCTGCCCTAGATGATCTTGAACAATCCCACTCTAAAGTCAATAACTTGAGAGAAAGATTCAAACAAGCTAATGATTTTATAAATGATCTAAAATAAAAACTAAGTATCTCTGTGAAAAAGAGAAAGGAACTACTTCAAAAATTAGCAAGTTAGAATGAAGCCAATGATACTAATGAAGATTTGGATGAGAAAAAAAGTTATGTGAGAAGCTATCAAAAGAGGTCATTATGGTAAGGCATGAGATGGAATCAAGGGTTATGAGATTCACCCAAGAAATTGAAGAGAAAAGGAAAATTGAAGATAATCTAAAACAATCTCTGAAGCAGAAGATAGACGACTGCCACAAAATGGACAGAATAATCAGGCATCTAGAATCTAATCTTGAAGAGGCTAGAGATAATGAAGAACAACTTGAGAGTCAGATAGATACTCTTAAACAAGACCTTCAAACAACAAATGAATACAAAGAGAAATTCAAGATAAGCTCAACCCAACTTGAAGTTCTTCTTGAAATCCAAAAGAGAGTAGATGATAAGTGTGGCTTGAGATATGAGAAAGGTGAAAGCTCTAGATGCAGCCAGAAGAACTTTGGATCATGAAATCAAAGAAATAGGCCTAGAAGACCTCTGGTAAGGCAACCAAATGTTCAAATATATCCATCCTTTAATGGATACTGCTTCAATTACAACAACTTCGGTCATAAAGAAACTCAATGCAGAAGGAGAATGAATCAAACTAATCCATCCTTCTCTGGACAATGTTTCAACTGCAAAAGGTATGGTCACAAATCTCTTGAATGCAGAAATATGCAAATAAATAATTCATTCAATGGTAGATGCTTTGCATGCAATAGAATGGGACATATAGCTAATCAATGTAGATCAGAGGATATCAGTCAAATATGTAAAGAAATGTTGTTTGTTACAATTGCAATAGATTCGGTCATATTGCCAAATTCTGCAGAAGTAAAAATCAGGATAAAAAGGGTCTAGTGCATCATAATCAAAAACAAGATAAGGGAAAAGGCAAAGTAAATGCAGATGAAGTTCAAAGGGAGATGAGAAAGATTTGGGTGAAGAAGAGTACATAAAATGTTGGGGATGGATCCGTACCAGAATCTGGTGCTGATATTCCTTCTGGAAACTAAACAGATGAGCTCTGGCTTAGGGGGAGTCACAAAGAAAAATAAAATTCCCCCAGCCAGTTAATTGGTGCCTAAATTTGGCACATGGAATGCTGCGGATTAAAGGGTTCTCAAAAAAATATCTAAATAACCCTCAGTAAAAATATGAAAGATCCGGATGGAATTTTGCAAGAGTTTAATCATCCATGATTGATCCAGTTTGATAACCATCTAGTAAAGCAGGATTTTCACAGATAGATCCGGTATGATTCAAAATTGAAATAATTTGATCTGCAGATCCATGGCATGATTGAAAAAAAGAAGATACATTGTCAATCCTCACTAAAAATGATTCTAAGTGCAACACAGTGATTCAAGAAGATCTCTCTCAGAACAGGGTAACCGGATAACTTATGTTGTGAATTTATTGCAAAAGGAAATTAGGGTTTGCACAAAGATAAAAGGGTTCATTCACTTATTTTTTGTACATTTGCATTCAAGAAGAAGAAAAGAAGAGCTCTGCATCAAAGTTTCTACAACTCTCTCAAAGATCAACTATAAAATCCAATTCAACCAGCGATTTGTTCTGGATCTTATTTCAAACCCTAAAGCTTAACAAGGTACTTCCATTCTAAAAATGTCTCTCTGAATCTTTTGCAAAATGGCTATTCCAATGGTTGTCAAGATCACTGATAGGCCATGCCCAAAATTCAAGATACACCCCTATAAATCCCTAGAAGTTCATCCTTTAGGTGCTTTTTCTAGCATTAAGCATGGGGTATTGCACGTAGAAGATGTTAGGGTCTACATCCATGCCAACATTGAGGAGTTTGGAGACTCTAAGTTGATGGACATCTATCATAAATAGTTAATAGATGAAAGTTTTGAACTCAAACCTCAATACAAGGCCCTCTGGGATAAACACTCTGGACAATGCATCCACTTTCCCTATTTTGCTAAAGATGATTGGGTCTAGGATGTCCTAAGTAGAATGCATGATAACTTCATGTGGCTAATGAGGCCTTTCAAGATAAGAAAAGATGCCATCAGGATAGTAATTGGACTGCACTCAATCGATGGATAACCTACACTCAAATCTGTCAAGAATCAGACAGTAACTGAAGCCACCAGATCTAAGTTTGACAATAGAGTAATGACCATAGATGACATCATAGATCTAGATGTCAAATTTGCCTCAATAATAATTGGGTATAAGATCTATCATTCTAGCAGGGAGAATTCTGTGTCTAGGACTATAATATATGCAGCATATAAGATGTTGAAGGAAAATATAGATTATGACCTATGTGATCTTCTCTTAAACCAACTATTAGAAAACTTGCAAAAGATCAAGAAGGATAAGAACTCCTTTAAGTATGGTTGTTTAATACTATGTCTATTCTTCTATTACATGAATGAGCTACCCGGATCAAGTGGTTGGGTTTGGCAAAATGATAGACTAGTTGCTATACAGATTAGAGACTATATGTATGGACTTGGTGATGCTAAATCTCAAAGCATAGCTCTCTGGGGTTACTTTAAGAACTTCCAAAGAATGATGCAAGCTAGAGAGAGGATACCTCAATCCATAGTTGAGATTTACAAGGATACAGTGTGTTTCATGGTAGATACTGATCAATGTCTAATGGAGGCAGTTGAGCCTAGAACAATGTGGATAATGCCAATGGGATATGAGGTCAATGAGAAAATCTTGGAGCTACATATTCAACACCTATTGAGCTAGCCTAAGGACCCTGAGGCAGAAAGGTTTGGAACCTTTCAAAAACTAAGTGTAAAGATAGATGTTGAGCTAAGACAACTGGAGATAAAGAGGAAAGTTAGAAGGGAAGTTGAGGAAATCACCAAAATATTTGGCTTATCAAAGGAGGCAGTAGATGCAAATAGAGAGAAAATGGAAAGGGTTGAGAAAGAGAAACAAGAAGCAGAGAAAGGAAGTGTTCTGGTACAAGCCTCCTCTCGGACTAGATCCTCCAAGGGCTCCGCACCTGTCACTCCTAAGAGCTCAAGAGCCACCAAACTGGAAGTCAAGACATACGAAAAGGGAGAAAAGAGAATGAAAACAAAAGCCACAAGGTCATACACAAGTCACAAGGATGATAAAGAAATAGAGTTCGATGAGGAAATTAAGAAAATGAAGAAGAAGAAAACATCCGGGGAATTCTCTGCCAGTAAAAATAAAGAAGAAAAGGTAGAAGAATT
This sequence comes from Cunninghamia lanceolata, assembly GCA_027924645.1. Lineage (NCBI taxonomy): Eukaryota > Viridiplantae > Streptophyta > Pinopsida > Cupressales > Cupressaceae > Cunninghamia > Cunninghamia lanceolata. The sequence goes on from BSBN01000205.1 coordinate 3,635,725, forward strand.
TGTTGAAAATCCCACTCCTTCCATTGATGATATAATTAAGGCAATCACTGTGGATGGGAATCTACAACCAGTAATAGAATTCTATGATGAATACAGTGATACTGACAAGAGGATTTTGGAAGAAGCTATAGTCAGGTATCTAAATATTTACAATAAAGCATTCGTTGAAATTATTTCATTGATTCCCAAAAGTCTAGAGAAGGTACTTGAACTAAGAAAAGAGAATACAAAAGAAAAAGAATTAGAAATTAGGGAACAGATAGCAATTCAGCTCTATCCTTCTATTACTCCAAAGCAAATGGACATGATCTTTAAGGACTGTAAAGATGAATTCTGGAGCAAAAAAAGAATGAACAAACTTATGCTTGAAGAAACTGACCAAGTAGAAAGAGAAACAAAAGACATCCTCTAGAATGCCTTCAAAAGATTCAATCTTCCTACTATAGAGGAAACATATGAAGAACCTTCTACCATGCATGTTGAAGGATTAAATGCAACCAATGAAGAATCTTCTGACAAAAATGTAGAAAGGTCAAAAGAGATAGATAAAGAGAAGTCTAAGGACTTGGATTCCTCTATTCTGGAAGAGGAAGTTCATGAAGCAGTTAACATCTCTCCTTTGGATCCCACAGCAGACATTCCATATTTAGGAGCTCATGGAGAAAGAAGGAAAGAGGAGAAAGTGAGTCAAGAAGAGGAGGTAAAAGGAAAAGAAGAACAAATAGAGAAGATCTATGATGATAGTTCTAAGATCCCAAAAGAAAAGAAGACTCAGTCACCAGAAAGAGACACTGCAGAGGCAGTGAAGAAATTCTTGAACAAAGAAATCATGGAGATAGATGAACCTGAACTATTCCAAGGACCACTAAATTTTGACTCTCTCTCTTCGATCTAGACAATGAAAATATCATCTTTTGCTCAAGCCAAAGCAAAAGAAAAACTTTTGAAATCTCACATGGAAGACTGTGAACTGTTGGAGATTGCATCTAGGATGCTGGAGAAGATCATGCCATCATTTCAAAAGGATCCTTTAGCCTCTCCATTTGGTAACTTGAAATCTCTGGTAAACTCAGTTAGCACTCATTTTGAATCTTTAGAGAAATTGGCAGAAGCAAAAGTCTAAATGGAGTTTTTGGGAAAAAGATTCACTGAAGTACAGGGACTCATTGCTAATGATAGGAGGACCCTAGACATTGGAATAAACATCCTTGAAAATGCTATTAAAGATGGTGGGAACATGTACAAATTTTGTGACAGAGGATATTGAAAAGAAGGTGAAAGAACAAGAAGGTAAACTGTCAAATTTATCTCAAAATTTTGATCCCCCCACTACATCCTTAATAAATCAAGAAAGACAGGCCATTGTCATCATAAATGAAATAAAGAGGCTAAACAAAGAAAAGAAGGATATAGTAAACAGAATGAGTGAACTTAGAGGGATAATTATCCCTAAGTTAGAGGCAATGCATGAGGCCTTGCTATATGCTCAGACCATAGCCTGGACCAGTGATCCAACAAATTTAAGAAGGGTAGAAGCATATGCATTTTTGTTGAGTGGTCACATCTCCATTTTGGACAGGATGAAGTAGAGCTGGGCCACAAAATTTGTACAGTTGAAGGCTGCTTTTGCAGATATACTTAAGTATATGTAAGTATAACATGTATATATACTTATGCGTCTATGTATAGGTTAATTTTTTCAAATTTTGGTGTGTGGATTCTACCCTTTTCCATTGATATCAAAGGGGGAGTGAGGAGTAGTGAAAAATGTGGAATCCAACTAAGGGGGAGCTCTGGTAAAACAATGCATAAGATAGAGCATCAACAAAGGGGGAGTTTACTACAACACTTAGTCATTTTTCACTAAGTGTTGCCATCAATGCCAAAGGGGGAGATTGTTGGAAAGAGACACTGTGTGGCTTCATGAGTATTGTCATTGATGGTAACAAAGTCTATCCCACACATCCGCAGTACATAGTATGCCTATACAGGAAGTCAAATTGAAGATTGTTTTAGTCTGATGAACAAGAACAAAGTATGCAACAAGGTTCGACAATCAGGTCTGGATCTCTCAGATGATGTAACTTAGAAAGTTACAAAATTGGACAAGTCAAGAGGAGTATCATGAGTACTATATTCCAAAGATTTAGCCTCTGGTGATAAAACATGAAAAATATATGAGCATTTGAGTGTTGGATTTCAGAAAAGCAGAGAAAATAGAGAATGAACTGACTGACAGAGCATCAAACTTCAATCCGGATGAGTAATTGATGTTGATAAAGCAATTTGAGAAGTCATACATTGTTGGCCGACATGATTGACGACTTCAATGCCTATGTTTTTGATACACATCACAAATCAAGCACTGATTCAGCTGACAGATCAGTAATTTGTAAATATCTTGAGTATTCTGGTTGTCGACTAGAAAGTTGTTGAAATCCTTGATGCAGATATATACTAGATGGATTCCAATATGTAGGTGTGTGTGAATATAGATATGTGAAATAGAGTGTGAAGAAAAGTAGGGATAAGTGTGGAAGTAGCAATACAAGTTTGGTATGTGATAGAGCAACAACACTAAAGCAGAGGAAGAATGAAGTGCATGAGATCAGTATATTGTGCCTAACTAGAACTGAACTCTAGCATTTGTAGATGCCTCTCATTAGTTCAAATGCTTGATTACTTTCTATAAGGTATGTAGACAGTGACTCTATTGTAGGCAGTGTACCTCTTGTGAGTAGTGTGCTCAGGTAGTGAGCCCTAATTGGCAAGTGCCATTTTGTACTTCTATTCTTTTAACAAAGAATACAATCTTGGGTTAGTCGCCTTGTGGTTTTTCCCTTAATAGGGTTTTCCACATAAAAAACCTTGTATTATATGTGTTGAGTTTATTTCTATTCTTATGATCAATGTTTCGATGATGCACTAATTATTAAAGGAGAAAAGAAATTTAAGATATTTGAAATAATTGATTCACCCCCCCTCCTCTTAGTTATCTACCTTATTTCCAACACAAACCTCTGCCTAAGGATACTTTTGAGTATCTCAGGGAAAATTTAGGTGTTATCACCCCTCCTACTCTAAACTAAGATGTACAAGAGTGCATCAGTCTAGTGGTGCATAGAGTCCCACCTTTAGATTTGGATTGATGCTTTATGGGCTACTTCTCAAGGGGAATAGTTAGAGAGTTCAGAGGAGAGTTGGACTAGAGAAGCACAATGCAAGTATGTGCCATTTTCCATTGATGTCAAAGGGGGAGAGAATTCATGTGAAAAACTCAAAGAGGAAGAGTGTAGATGTGTAAAGAGAAAGGGGGAGAATCTTGTCATGATGGTTGTTGTGGTTTTTCACATCATATGTTGCCATCAATAACAAAGGGGGAGATTGTTGCAAGTATGTGCCTAATCGGTGTTGTCATTGATGTCAACATATCTATGTTGTCATTGGTGTCAACTGTATTTTTATCTTTTGATTAATTAGAAGCATTATATGTTGAGGATATTGAGAGAATTTACCCCTTAAGAAGGAATAGTGAGTTGCAATAAATTGTAGTGAAGACAATGTGTTGATGATAAAAGAAAAGTGCAAAAGATTTCTCAACATTTCTTGTTGATTGAATATCTTGGTCTGCAGATTGGAAGATATTTAGAGGCATGTCTGAAGATGCTACATTCTGAGTTTGAGCCTCTGATATGAAGAATTGAGGAAGTTGTGTTCACCAGAGTACAACCTACTTTTTCTATTCATTCACTAGTGTCCGAGAGAAAGTATTTTGCTCCTCATTCCTCTATAGTTATGTATTTCAGTCTATGGTTCTAGAGTAATGTATGCAATGATGATATGCACCTACAATTGTAATGGTTCATGATTTGGCGATCTGTAAATAATCTTTCTTTAATGACAGTTGATGATAGTTGAGTTCTTATGCTTCGGTTGGACAAATCTCATGGTTTGAGTGGTTAGATGTTGTGTGGATGTTCCTGGTGACTACAATGTACTTGAGGGATCATGTTCCTACCTTTACATTGGTCCACGTTAAGGAATTAAGATCATGTTTGAAGATTATTCCTAGATAACATAGCGTGTAACCAGTCTTAGCTTGCTTGGTTAATTCAAGTGATTGCAGAGACCTCTTGAAGATTGTAGAAGTGTGTTGTGGCATGGAAAATCATGTTTAATTCCCCGCTAAGGCATGGCATGATCTGTATACATCTTTACTACATTTTCTTAGCATAATTTTGTATTAGGTCAAGACCTATTTTATGTATGTTTGTAATTCCAACCTTGGAGATTGTTCCAATGGTTGATGATTGTAATGCTGACCTTGATGATCATTCCAAGGTTGATGTAGTGTATAAATACTTGTAATTGAATCATGAAAATACATCCAATGGTGCAAAATGTGAAGAGAAAGTGGTGTAAGGTAGCAGAGCAGAGTAGAAGTGTTTGTGCTTCAATGGAACTGAACCTTGGCATGGAGTAGATGTTATTATCTCAGTTCAACCTTTTGGCAATGAGGCATCCTTCGGTAGTGAGCCTTTCTTTGCAGTGAACAATTTGGGTAGTAAGCCCTAAGGGCAGTGAGCCTCTATTTCTGGTATTGATATAACATATATATTTCTATGGGCTAACACCCACTATGGTTTTTCCCTTTTGGGTTTTCCACATAAAATATATGGCGTCTCTTGTGTTGTTCATGCTTTTGTGTTGAGTTTCTCATTTGATGCTTTCATGGTTATATCTGAACATAAGTAATTGATGATTTGATGATCATATTTGGTTAAAATTTTTAGGACAACTGATTCACTCCCCCCTCTCAGTTATCTAGTGCAGTTCAACAATATATATAAGAGATTATAATCGTGACCGATTTTTAGGTGATTTGGAGCAGATTTGGAGGGTTTGTGAGTGATTTCATATGGAAGTCACATTGAACTTCAAATGGAAGATTTAGGGGTTTTGAATTGGGATTTTTAGTTGTGGTATTTTGGTTTCATGGATGTTATGAAGTTATGAGTTCACAGGTAAATTTTTGGAGTGTGAATTTTTGGTGTTTTACCATCTAGCTTTTGGTGCATAACTATTCACATGGGCTACAATTGTAAATGTTTATGACAAAAGCCATATATCATGCTACAATAGCTTATTTGTACTGGGGAATTACATATTTTCATTTGTGGAGTGTTCTTTTGGCATTGTACTTCCATGGTGGATGACTAAACTTTGTAAAAACAAGCTATTCTATCATAGATCAATATATTATTGCTCCAGGATTCAAGGTCAAATTTATGTTTCATTGTTATTTCTATTACATGCAAAGTGTTTGTTATAAATTTGTCTATGCTATTTATCTACAAATTTGAGATGTTTCATGTGTACTTTCAATTCCCAACTGTATATTAAATGATCCCAAACACAAATACATTGAAATGCATTCGAAACAACACCAAAACAACAAATAGAAAAGTGTTCGACAAAATGTCAGCTCACTAGAAGTCAGTAATGTTACTGGGTGTTTGAGAAAAAAATATGTTACAAACTAGGGTGTATATTACACCTCACAACATCTAGACACTTGGGGTTCAAGGTGTCAAGTTCCATTTTCACAAAAAATATCATTTAGTCCTAAATACTTGGCAATTTATGGTTCATAACTTGAATAAATTTCTACAACACTTTTGAAAACAAAAGATAAGTCTGTATTTCATCAAAACAACAATCTTAAACATTCTAACTAAGAGGGATTTACTTCAAACTTCTATTTTACATCTTCTTATATACTTGTGGACATTTGAACATATCACAAGACTCATATGTTCAACATGAAACCACAATGAATAGGGGTAACCTAAACCTGAATATGACAAAATTAAGAAAGTTGAACATGATCGAGACAAAACCAAACAAACAAAATATGGGTTCCAAAATTTAAGAAATTAGTACTCTACTATGTAGGTCACAACAAATGCCCTGCTTTAAAATGATTTTTTCACTTAAAACCAATTTACAATTGATATGAAATAACATGAGTGACTCAAGTTTCAAAATTAAGAACTCCTTATTAACAACAATGATCACATCCTAATTTTCCTAGCTAGGCATGAGTTTGATGGAGGAAAATTCCATGATAGTTTACTCTAGATAAATTAAAATAGGAAAATTTTATGAGGAATAATTTTAATGATGAATCTATTAGAACACTCATAAGCTAATGTTACAATGACATCAAGATCAATTTCACCTAGGTGTGTGATTTTTATTCTTTCCTTTCTCCACCTATGAGACTTGGCTAATACAACTTAGATATCAAGTTTCATGACTTTAATATTCATCTAGGTAGATGCCTTCTTTAGATATGATAGTTGGTATCATTCAAGCGTGCCTCTATTGATTACTTGGACATAGCTCCACTACTAGGGAAGTGTAAATAATCCCAATAGAGGTCACCTGAATCACCTAGAGTGAAAGAGATGTTTAGTTCTCTTTTCTTTCTTTCTCTTTTCTTTTATATATTCTTTATTTTCTCAATCCATAGGCATTGAATCCCATCTCCATATTCAAGTCCACCATGCTAAATAATTTCTTTTTAATTTAATAGTAATTTATTTTTTATTTGATACCTTAGTTACAATCACCTCACCAAATAGGCTCAAGAGCATTTAAACTGTGAAGAGTGAGGGATGAAAGGAATGCAAGATACATATTGGAATCACATATACCTTCTTAGGCATGAATACAACTCTACACATCCAAACAAAAGATTCATGAAATCTTCACCCTAGGGTTGTTAGTGTATGTTTTTTATTCCTTTTCATAAGGTTTTTCCTACACATATTATTAATCTTGCTTAGGTTAATAAATTGAGTTTAATTAGGTGATTAGGTTATGAGGTGTCACCTTTACAAGTGAGCATCCATTACCTATCTTGGGAAGATGCTTTTGCTATCTTTAGTTCAATAGATGGTTGCTTCTTATTGCTTGATGTTGCCACCTCCACCCCTCTCCCTAGTCTATTTAAACTCACTACCTAGCTTGTATTTTGTAATTTCCATGCTATTATTTGCTATTTTATGAGCAATCTATTCAAACTATTCTGATATGATCTCTTTTGCAATCTTCTCTTTGTGCTTTCCTTTAGCTTTCTAGATTTTGGGTTGTGATTTCATAACAAAATCTAACATGGTATCAGAGTAGGTGAATGCCTTTGGTTAGTCATTTAGAAGATCTAGGAGTTGAGATCTTGGTTTCTCTTGAAAGTTGAGTATACTCTTCTCTTGCATCTAATGATTACTTGGAGAATTAGAAAAACTTGATAGACATACTAGTTTCTAGGGAGGGTTTTGTGTGTGGATTTGTGTTGTAGGTTCTTTTGGAGCTTCTTCAAGACTTTCTAAGCTCAAATTTGACAATCAGCTTGCATATTCTATATTTTGATCAATCTTGTAGGTTGTAGCATACCTTTTCTTGTCTTAGGTAGCTGATTCAGTCTTTGCATGCCATTTTTCCATTGTTAGAGTCATTTTTTATTGCTAAAAGGCATTTTTTACATTAGAGTCACATCTTCTATACATCAAAAAGAAAAAAAGACTTCTAGGTTTTGTTTGCAGCATTGAAAAACCATCTGGGTATCAATTACTTTTTGCATGTAGCTTATGTATTTTGTAGAAATGAAATCGAAAAGATACAACAAACTCCCTCACCATTGTAATTTTTAATTTTTCAGCTAAAGTTCGAGAGGCCCATTCTTGGTCATACAAAGTTATTTTTTAGTGCAATTTTTTTTTAAAAGGGTAGAATTTCATGCTCTTCATAGTGGTGTAACTATTTTTTACTTAGGTGATCCCATTTTTTCCATAAATTTTATTTTTTCATTAGTTATTTTGAGGTTCTAATTCTGAGATATTTCTATACTTTTAGTATTTGGGTCCATTTTGGACATGTAAAACTCTAGAAAACTCAACTCTAGCATTGTAAATGCACTGATCTATAAAGTGCCAAATCAGATATTGTCAGGGGGATTCTTGATTGATTGATTTAGGGGGGGTCTCTTGGTGTTCCTGCTTTTGTTGGATTTAGTCTCTTAATTGGTCTTATGTGTGACTTAATTTAAGAAGTAATCATGGGTAACACAAAGCATCCAACTGTAATTGAACTAAAAAGAGGTAACTATAAGTCTTGGTGAGATGGTATGCTGAAACATTTCAGATGGCTTAATCTTTTGCCCTATCTCTATGAACATGTTCCTCAACCTGTATCATTCTAGAAAAGCATGGTTATGTAGTAGCATTTCTTGGTTCAAATGTTGATGTTCACACAATGAGTACATTCACATGGGTTTCTTCCCCTCGTGCTCATTGGACCAAACTTTGGGTGATGTATGGTGACTTGGATGAGTCTCCATTTCCAAAGGATCCTATTGTAGACTGTTTAAAACCACTTGATGTTTTTCTACCATATGATTTTAAAATGGCTATGAAGCTTGATGAATGGAAATCAATTCAATGTCCGAATGACATAGAGACTTCTCTAGATACTCCTCCTTCAGAGACTTCATGCAATCCAACATTATTAGATATTTCACATGTTCATACTAATTCATCTTACGTGGACACATCATTTGGGGATGAACAATGTAGTTCAATTACATGCATTGAGCTCTCATCTCCTCCTTAATTACCTATTTCTCTATTTGAGTCCAGTTTGAGTTCCTTTCATGACTTCTAATGATTCTATGTAGCAGGATCATATCAATCTTCCAGAAGCAGTTCCTTGGGATATATTTCTACCAGGCATCTCATCCTTGTTTGTAGAGTCCCACATTGCAGATTTGGGAGACACTATTGACTTCGTTCATCTTCTCTTTGAAGGAGTTAATTCTTCTTCAAATGTTTTGAGGGCACATTCATGCCCTTCTATTCCTTCTTTACCTACATTTTCTTCTACAGTGATAGTTTCTATAGATATTCATGAGTCCACATATTTGACTCAGTCATCATTCATGTTGACATCCTCTATAGAAGTACCAGATTCTCATTGGTCCAGTTAGCTTATTGATGGTGAGAACCATACATCCATGGTTACTATACCTAAATCTTCTATGGTACTTGATCCATATCAGTACTTGTCACAGTTTGGCATTAGCTTAGCGATCATTGAGCAGCATTTAGAGAAGGCATCCTTGTCTTTAGAGAAGATATCATCTTCTGAGATTATTTTTCATCCTCCTATTCAGTCATAGTTTGGCATTGGATTGGAGACATTTGAGCAATTTTTAGGAGCATCATTGTTGTCTTTGGATCATGTGCAGAGTTTAGAGACATTTATCCTTCTTCCTTCATATTCCTTTCAAGAATGGGAAGACATCTTGCATACACCTTTGGTTTTTCTTCTTCCCAAGGGCATAAATGTTATTTGGTGAGTGTGGATCATCTTCTCCATCTAGTTCTAAGCATCCACCATTGGTAAATTTGCTTCACTTCGGGTGGAGCTTCTTAGTCCTTCTATTCTCTCTCTCTATTCTAGGGGGTGTTCTCTCTCTATTTGTGGGAGGGGACTTCTATTCCTTTTTTTTTTTTTGAGGGGAGGTGGGGGGCTTCTTCTCTTTTGGGGGGATATCATTGTACATGGGTACCTCATTAGGCTTCATTTTCTAGGACCCATGTTTTCACCCACCTAAGCTATGCTTAAGGAGGGGTGTTAGTGTAGGTTTTCTATTCATTTTCATAAGGTTTTTCCTACACATATTATTAAGATTGCTTAGGTTAATAAAGTGACTTTAATTAGCTGAGTAGGTTATGTGGTGTCACCTTCCTACAAGTGAGCATCCATTAGCTATCTTGGGAAGATGCTTTTGCTATCTTTAGTCTAATAGATGGCTGCTTCTTATTGGTTGGTGTTGCCGCCTCCACCCCTCTCTCTAGACTATTTAAACTCACTACCTAGCTTGTATTTTGTAATTTCCATGCTATTGTTTTCTATTTTATGTGCAATCTATTCAGACTATTATGATATGATCTCTATTGCAATCTTATCTTTGTGCTTTCCTTTAGCTTTCTAGATTTTGGGTTGTGATTTCATAGAAAAATCTAACAAGGGTTTGATCCATCATGAATGTAGAAGGAATAAACTATATATAGAAGAAGCTAGGAAATGTACCTAGAACAATTCACAAGTCACACATGATCTTGTTAATTAACAAAGAATAAGACCTTAAACCTAATTAATAATGACTTAAGGGTGGAAACAAACTAAAAGATCCACAACATAACCAAAGATCCAAAAGAAAAGAAATCAAATACCAAATGCCTAACTAACGTTTACCAAAAATTAAAACAAGAAAGAAAACAAATCAAAATTTCTTACCCTACCCAATTAGGACAAATGTGATAGTTGAAGGGTACAAATACTATAAAGCTTCCATTTCTTTATTTTTTTAATTGTCCAAAAATAAGAGCTTTGTAGTTGTAGTCCTAATCACTATGGATTTATCTTTAAATTATGATTAATGAGTTTTAGTTTCCTAGGATCATACTCCAAATGTTTATCTACAAAAATTAAGAGCTAAAGAAGCCCAACATCCTCATGCTCTACCCACAAGCATGTTTTTTATTCTTGAATCTTTGTAGTCAAAGTAATAGGAAGGTTTGGTTTTCTTATTATTTATAATGGCTTCTTGATCAACTAAATTATCATTTGACTTGTTAAAATTTCAACTATTAGGATTAGGATTCATATAATTTACTTGTAAATTATAACTAATTTTGTTGGTAGGTAAAATAATAAAGATTTCATTTTTTTACCATCAAAATCAGAATAACAAAATGAATGACATATAAGAGAGGGTTTAGTGATATGTTGTATTCTAATTTCATGTGCGTTGTGCTGCTCAATGTGTGTTTCTTCATCCAATTTAGATAGTTCATTGAGTACATGCACATTACACATAAATTCATTAGTTAGCAATGCATCCCATGATTTTAGATCAATAAAACATTCTTCAATATATTCATGCTTTTCTGCTAAATTTATTTGAAGACCTATAGAATGACCTTGTGATTCCTTCTTTTTAAAATTGAAATTAAGAACATCACTATCAATATTTGTTTTATTATGCACATGTCATCAAAATTCTACCCTAGAAAAATATACATTTAATGGCTATATTTGATTTCTCAGAATCAACATCATTTTCATCATGTTCAAACATTGGATTATTATGAATTTTAAAGTCCATTAGAGAAGAATCACTCAAATCAAACTTATCAAATTTATTGGCACTTTCCTCATCAAAAATATGGTTTTATTATAAATATTAAAGCCAAATAAAGATGAATCGCTTGTCTCTCCCAACTAAAATTGTTCATAAACTTCTTGTACAATTTTATGGTTGAGATCATCCAACTAAAGAATCACAAGATCTGTTGGTAAGAGACACTGCTAGGCATGATAAGCATTTTCATTGATGGCAACTAAGTATCTACTACACATCTATATTTCATAATTTTCCCATATTGGAAATCAGATTGAAGATTTGTCTAAGTCCAGGAAGTCAAGAACAGAGTGTGTGACAGGGTCTAGTATCTTGGTCTGGATCTCTTTAGGAGTAGATCAGAGTTTTCTGTGGATCTGAGGGAGTCACAAGCACTACTAGGGTAATCTATATCTAAAGGTTTGGCCTCCGGTGATAAAGGATTCAATAGTTATTAGCATCTGAGTATCATGTTAACAGTTTGACAAAGCAGGTAGAAGAAGAACATGCCAACCTTGTAATTGATCTTGGTTCCAAATGTATGGAAGTTGTTGGTCGAACAAGTTATGATGATTAGTGATAGTAGCTGACCTGATTAATGATTTATGAATGCAAGTTTTGGTTTGCATTACAAGTATACATGGATTTAGCTGACAGAGCAGAATTTTCAATAAAGTTCTAAGTGTTATAGAAGCTAACTGAAAAGTGATTGAAGATCTGGATGTGGATATATATAGCAGATGGATTTGAATGATTTGGGTGTGTGTGTGATGTGACTATGTAATAAGTGTGGAAAGAGTAGAGATCTAAGATTCAGATGCTAGCAGAACAGTAAAAAGGGTAGAGTGAAGATGAAGTGTATCAATTGTCCAGACTAATTCCAACAATTGGTATTAGAGCAATGTTTCTTTGAAAAAACTTAACAACTTAAGGAAGATCTGGGAAGGTAGTAAAATGGATGAATATAGCCTTCAAGAGAAACTTAATCTCACCCTAGAAGATCTTGACCAGTCCAAAGCAGAAGTCCAAGAGCTACAAGAAAACCTCAAAAATGTTAAAGACTTCATTAAAATTTTAAAAGGAAAAATGAGCAAATCAAATGAAAAAGGGAAGGAGCAACCTCTTCAACTGGGAAATCATTATGAAGACAAGGTCCTAAAAGAGAAGACAAAGGTTAGCTAAAGAAGTTGTTGTCATAAAACATGAGATGGAATCTAGGGTGATGAGACTAACCAAGGAAATTGAAGATATGAAGAAAACTGAAGAAGAGATGAAACAAAATTTGAAAGGGAGAACTGAAGAATGCTGCAAATTGGATGGAATAGCTGGTCTCCTAGAATCTAATCTACAAGAAAATAGAGACAATGAGAGATAACTTGAGAGATAAATTATCACTCTTAGACATGACCTAGAAGTTGCGAATGAAAATAAGGAGAAGTTCAAGATAAGCTCACCTAAACTTAAAGCACTTCTTGAAGGACAGAAAAAGGCTGATGGCAAGCATGGTCTTGGATATGAGAAAGGTGAAAGTTTCAGATCCGAACAAAGAAATTTTCAACCAAGGAATGGGAGAAACATACCTAGAAGACCTCTAGTAAGATTGCCAAATGCTCAAAGATATCCATCCTTCAATGGAAATTGTTTCAACTATAATAAATTTGGCCATAAAGCTACTTAGTACAGAAGCAGAGTAAATCAAAAGGATCCATCCTTCTCCAGTCAATGCTTCATGTGCAAGAGGTATGGTCATAGATCTAATAAATGTAGAAGTATGATAATAAATAACTCTAATGGCAATTCTTTCAATGGCTACTATTTTGTTTGAAATGGGTTTGGGCACATGGCTAATCAATACAGATCAAGAGGAAATCAAGTATATAAGCAAGGAAATGTTGTATGCTTTAATTGCAATAAATTTGGTCATATTGCAAGTTCTACATAAGCAGGAATAATAAATGAAGAGGTTCGGTAAACAGAAAATTAGATGAGCCGAGACAAGACAAAGGAAAAATAAAAATTGATGTGAATGAGATATACAGTGAAATGAACAAGATTTGGGTGAAGAAACATACAATGAAAAATGGTGATGTGTCCACACCAGAATCCAGTGCTAACAATTCCTTCAAGAATTAAATTAGGAGCTTTGGCTTAGGGGGAGTTGCATTGAACATCAAATTCCCCTAGTTAGTAAGTGGGTGCCAGTATATGGCACAAAGAGAGAAGATAATTTGAAGTGTTTCAGAACTTTTGGAAGGATTTTTGGAAGGAAAAATGTTGATATGGAAATTTACGGAGTAATTCATGAAGAACAGTTCAAGAAACAGAGTAACTGGATAGAGTTAGGGAAGTGCATTTATTACAATGTGAAATTAGGTTTTGTGAAGGATAAAAGGTCACTTAATCGTGCATTTTAACCACTTTGCATTCAAAGGAAACAAGTAGAAGAGCTTCTAGCGGCAAATCCAGATATTGAAGAACAAAGAGCGAATTAAATTGGTAATTGACCAACCCTAACCTCACAAAAGAAAAAGGTACTTATTTGTGAAGCTTTGGATCTAAAATCTATTGAGATGACTTCTCCTCATGTTGTTGACATTAATGAAAGGCCTCAACCCAAATTTAAGAAACATCCTCACAAATCAATAAAAGTCAACCTACTAGGTGCTTTTTAAAGTGTTCTGTATGGTGTGTTGCATGTTGAAGATATTAGGGTTTATATTCATGCAAACATAGATGAATTTGGTGATTCAAGGTATGTAGACTTGTTTGAGAGTCATCTCAAGGATGAAAATCATGATCTTAAACCTGAATATAAGGCACTACATGATAAACACTTTATTCATCTTATGGAGTTTCCAACTTTTGATGAAGATAAATGGGTCTGATATGTTTTGAGTCGAATGCATGATGAATTCATTTGGCTATTAAAACCATTCAAGATTATGAAGGATGTTATCACAATTGTGATTGGGTTAAACTCAACTGGTGGATTACCCATGTTAAAATATGTGAAAAAACAAACTATTACTGATGCAACTGGTACGAAATTTAATAAGAGGGCTATGACTATAAATGACATTATAGAACTAGACGTGAAGTTTGCTTCCATGGTGATTGGCTACAAGATATATCACTCCAGCAAGGAGAATTCTATGTTCAGAATTGATACAAGGACTAATCAATTTGGACACTCTCTCTTTGGACCAAATGTTGAAGATATCATCACTTACATAGGCCAAGGCAAGGGAGAAAATGCTCAAGTCTCACATAGAAAATAGTGAGTTGATAGGCCTAGCATTTAGAATACTGGAAAAGATCATGCCCACATATTAGAAAAATACATCTGATTCTCCTTTTGGTAATTTGAAAAATCTTGTGTATTATGTAAATACAAATTTTGAGTCTTTTGATAAGTTAGCCAAAGTAAAGGTCTGGAAAGAATTTTTGGATAAGAGGTTTAGTAAACTAAAAGGCCTTAAAGATAATGATAGAAAAACACTCGATATTAGTATAAAGAGTATTGAAAATGCTCTTAAGGATGGTGGTGATGTATATAAGTTTTTTTTATCATGGCCCAAAATAGTAGAGGATGTTGAGAAAAAGATAAAGGAGGAGAAAAAGATGCTAGACCTATCTCAAAGTTTTGATCCTTTAACAATATCTCTAGTGAGCCAAGAGTGTCAAGCAATTAGCTTAACAAATGAAATAAAGAAACTTATCAAATAAAAGAAAAACATTATGGAAAGAATGGGTGAGCTCTAGGGACTTATTACTCCTTAGTTGGAAACAATATTTAATACTTTGTCAGAGGCCCAAAGTACTACCTGGGCAAGCAATCCCTTAGATCTAAGGAAAGAAGAAGCATATGCATTTCTGCTGAGTGGACACATTTCAATTTTGGATGGTATGAAGAGAGGTTGGGCCACCAAATTTGTATAGTTAAAGAGTACTTTTGTAGATATCCTTAGATATATGTAAATATAACATATGGACTATTTGTACATATGTGGCCTTATATACAGAATTTTTGCATGATTAGTGATTGCAGATCCCACTCTTTGCCATTAATGTCAAAGGGAGAGTGAAGAGCAGTGAAAAATGAAGAATACAACAAATGGGGAGCACCAGAAAGTAGTGTGAACAACAATATGGAGCACAAGCAAAGGGGGAGTTATTCTGACACTTAGTCATTTTTCACTAAGTGTTGCCATCAATGCCAAAGGGGGAGATTGTTGGCAAGAGACACTATTAGGCATGATAAGTGTTGTCATTGATGGCAACTAAGTCTCTACTACACATCTTCATTTCATAATTTGCCCATACCAGAAATCAAATTGAAGATTTGTCTGAGTCTGGGAAGTCAAGAACATGGTCCGGTATCTTGGTCCAGATCTCTCCATGAGTAGATCAGAGTTTTCTGCAAATATGAGGGAGTCATAAACATTGTCAAGATAATCTAAATCCATATTTTTTGCCTCCTGTGATGAAGGATTCAATAGTTATTAGCATATGAGTATCGGGTTAACAATTTGACAGAGCAGGCAGAAGAAGAATAGGCCAACCTTGTAATTTATCTTGGTTCCAGATTTATGGAAGTTGTTGGTTGGACAAGTTATGATGATCAGTGATAGTAGCTAACTTGATTAATGATTTATGAATGCAAGTTTTGGTCCACATTACAAGTATACATGGATTTAGCTGACAGAGCAGAATTTTCAATAAAGTTCTAAGTGTTCTTGAAGCTGACTGAAAAGTGATTGAAGATCTGGATGTGGATATATATAGCTGATGAATTTGAATGATTTGGGTGTGTGTGTGATACAAATATGCAATAAGTGTGAAAAGAGCAGAGATCTAAGATTCAGATGCTAGAAGAACAGTAAAAAGGGCAGAGTGAAGATGAAGTGTATCAATTGTCCGGACCAATTCTAACAACATCAACTAAATAATACAAAGTAGGACAACCTCTTGAATTTATGAATTTGGACAATGAACTTCTTCAATACTCACACTCATGTCTAAATAGATAAAATCAATGATAATCAACTCATTAGACTTTTGGCAATCTTGTCTCATAGGCACCAAAAGATTAACAATACCATCATTATCTCCTTCACTATAGGTTTAACTAGAATCTCCATTTAGAAAAATTCTTGAGCTCAAATCTTCAATCAATATGTCCTTGTATCCCTACACTTCAAGTAGACTTGTTTATTGCATATCTCCTTTCTCACAAGCATCTCTCTCATTTGATTCGACATTCCCAACATGAGTGTCATGAATTTCAAAATCACACACACTAGAAACTTTTACAAGTCAACTTTATTTTCACACCTATTTGTGAGTGTACTAGCATCATGATTTTTTTTATTATTTAAGTTTGAGTACCATTGAATTAGCTACTAGATCAAAGAAACCTTGGTACTCATAATTTTATTTCATCTCATTGAGTAAAGTGGGTAAATTTGATGCAACTTCATTTTTCCTATTAAATTTTTCTAAAAAAATCATGGGCTAAAATTGGAAAATCAGTAAATCACTTTTAAGACCATTGTTTCCTTCTTGATAACTTTCATTTTTATGCTCTTAATCATTTCAAAATTAGGATGTAAGATAGAAAATTATTATGCAAATAAAGATTTTTGAGTCATTGGACATACTAATCATGCAAAATTTCCATAAATATGAGAAATATCATAATCTAATTTAAATAAGAATGGGTTTATCTAATATATCTAATGTAGTTGGTCATTGGGAAATTTTATATAATGAAGATAGCTAAAAGGGGCAAGAGAGATGGAAAAAATGGTTTTGTTACATAAATTCCAAAGGAAGTCAAGTGAAAATAGTATGGAGACTCCTCTTGAAGAAACTTGTGCAAACAAAATTGTTTGTAAGGAGCGACACAAAATATTTTGTAAAAGTCAACAATTGGGCATTATGAGGTAGCAACATGATATGGATAGGTGCCTCCCATTCTACTACAAAGATGGAACTATACAATTTGACCTCATTGAGACTTGCAACTATTCAACAATATATTTGGTCACTCTATAGGGCAACTATAAAGAGGTATAGTATAGTTGCAAGTGATGGTATTTTACTTATTTTCAATAAAATTATGTGCTCTCCTACTACATGAGGCTTCCACATTGACATATTACTATTGAGATTAATGTTGACTCTAGAGCCAAAAATACTAGGTAATTGATGTTTTAGAGATTGGAAACTCTATTCAAAATTTAAAATTGGAGCTCCTTATATTTTGATTGTAACCACCTCAGATGCACTTTGATACCACACTAGAGGTGATTGCCACAAGAACTCCACAAACATGCCAAGTGGAAGCAAACTTGGGTTCTCCTCTTTGATAGACATTGTCTATAGCTATTTGACAGTCAATGCCCTAGAGACTATCACCTAACCTACCATGACTATCCTACAACACTTTACATGGAGCTATAGAGACCTATCCTATGTACACCCCAAACACACACATATGGACACCAAATGCTAGCAACCACAAATAACATATTTTATTTCATTTAACAGTTTCTTTCTATTACATGCAGGGACTTATACTTCCTATGTTTGCATCCACTTATAAGTGTACTCAACCCCTTGGTTGTACACACTCACTTGTAACCTAACTCTTTCCCTTTCTCTCTCACAACCTTGCAACTCATGAGTAGTTTCTTTCTCTCTCATATGTTTCACACTTGCTAATTCTTTTACCATACTCCTCACATGCAATGTCACCTCCTATGAGATTGATGGTACCATAGTCTAAGACACCCTAGTTCTCTCTTGATGTAGATGAACCTATAGTTATTCAAGACCACTTATTTAGCCCTCTTCATCTTCTTCCCACATTTCCAAGTCAATGACTCTTTCCCTTTCTCTCTCACAACCTTGCTACTCATGAGTATCTTCTTTCTCTCTCATATGTTTCCCACTTGCTACTTCTTGTGCCATGCTCCTCACATGCAATGTCACCTCCTATTAGATTGATGGTACCACACTCTAGGACACCCTAGTTCTCTCTTGTTGTAGATGAACCTGTAGTTATTCAAGACCACTTATTTATCCCTCTTCATCTTCTTCCCACATTTCCAAGTCAGTCTCATGCATTCCTTCTTTCTATGGCCTACTCATAGTCCCTTTTGCTTACTAGCACCTCTGCTTAGCTCATCCCAATAATGTTTTTACCCTTCTCTCTCCTTGACTAAATCTTTCTCTCAGCTCTACTAAACCCAAACTCTAAAAAATATCATCCCTTTTCCTACCAAAATCTTCTCCCTTGACTCCTCTTTTCCTTTATTCCTTCTACCCCTTCTCAAATCTTCCAACCTACTTGCCTTTTACCTTGGTTTCCACCCAAATCCCTAGGTATTCAAACTCACCTACCACCTATCATTTCAACCACTCCATAACCATTGATCATGCACCCAAATCTTGTCAAGGTATAAAGTGATCATTCCTCTACCAACCATTAATTCTCTTCATCCTTCAAATGATTCCTTCCAATTCATATTCTATTGCACCTTGTCCTTCACACAATTAATGTGTGTATCTCACAGCCTCCATTTGACTATTCCTACCTATTGCTTATCCCAACCATTAAATTCCTATCCTTTCCATATGCAAGCTTTCCATTTTACCACCCAAACTTGTTGTCACCACCCTTCCTTCATTGAATCCCCTTCAATGTTATTGCGACTTCCTTTATCACCTAATCATGGACTCCAAATGGCCTTGAAATCTCTTCGCCACCACTCATGTCTACTTGCAATGTCATTACACCACATGTATCCTTCTTTTTAATCTCTCCTACTTATATTCCACCTTCATGCAACCTATTGGATCTATCTTAGCCCATTGTGCACCTTCTTATCCATGTAATTAGCTCCATACCTTTTACCCACTCATCCATGCAACCAATACACCTCTACAACATCCCCAGACATTATCAATGCCCATGTCAGCAAGCAACATTTCCATCACCACCTCTTTATCTTCATGGTCACCTCTCACTCAACTACCTCTACCTTGCCAGTAACCCAATACTCTCCATCATATGGTACTGACCTTATATTAGTCCTATAGCACCTGAACTCACCTCACAAGAACCTCCACCATGTTCCTTTGCTATAGGTGAGACTGTAACATTAATACTCTCCTGATGATGTCCATATCCTTATAGCCTCTCAATTGTTGTAGGTGCCTACATATAGGTGATCCACCTCCTTTTTTATATGTGCTCATTGATGCATAGGAAAATCCTTCATTTTTGTAAGTAGCCTCTTCTTTACTATGGTCTCACATTACTGCAAGTGAGCATATTGGTTCCCAAAATTACTACAAGCCAAAACCCTAAATTTAATCACTTAGGCCAGGGGTGTCATCAGAGTGATTGGAAAGGGTTTATCAACAGGTTTAGTGCAATTTTGACCAACTTATAGGAGTGGGTAAACTCCTCTACACTTCAATCTTAGCTAAGCTTAGGAGGGTAATCCCGAGGTATCCCTTATAGGGGTTTTTAACTACACACTATTTATCTTCAGATTTGTAACTTTGCAGCAATACCCAGACAATTGTTTTAATCCCAAAAACTATCACTAAATTAAAACATCGTTGTTCCATATTTGAATCTCATTCTAAATGGATGGAAACTTCTTGTATGAATACAAGTTGTTGATATGTACAGGTGATTTATTTTAGATATGGTTTGAAAATAGTTCACAGTTTATATTCCCTAATTAGAATTCAAATCACACAAGACATACATATCTGATTACTTCTATCTTGCACTAAGTTGATTTGTTTTATTTATAATTTTTTTTGGTGATCAAAATACCATTCAAACTAATGCCTTTAATGGGTTACAGAGTAAATATAGATTATCAAAAAGGAGGACAACAATGAAATGATAGTGAGTTGCCTAACTGGAACAACCAGATGCATGAAACTTGAAAATAGAACTAGACATGCTTATTGATCCCTTCTCACTCAACATTCATTCATTTAAAAGCTTAAAATGACTATTACAACATGAAGTTTATTATGGACCTATCACACCCTTCAAATGAAGATTACAATCACACCACAAATCGTGGCAAGAGGAATCTTGTAACAAATACAAAATTCCCTAAATGAACATTTGCAACAATGGAGACAAATGATTCTACTGAAAAATTTTGCGTTGATTTGAATCCATATGATATACAAAAATTTGTCCCTAAATATTTGAAACTTTCATAGTGATAGAAACCCTATCGTGCTGCACCAATTGTCTGAAAAATGTCAAAGTGACCAACCCTTCAAAATTATTTTCAATCTTCTTTTTATAACACTTAAAACTTGGATTTGATGGGAAAATGGGAGGGAAAAGCCCAACAACTCCACCTACTACATTAAAAAGTTCAAATTCAACCACCCACTTCAAATTAATGGTGAACTGGAGAGTAGCCAGAATGTTTTCACGCATTTCTGGGCATTTCTAGACCTCTAGTGTGTGGTGGGATAGTTGGAGAACCTAGCACACATGAACTTGTGCCAAGGTACTGGTGGGACCCGAAGTCCCGTTGGAACCAAAAGTGACCAAGGTCCCAAATGAAAGCTTGACCCAAAACTCCATGAAATACTTAGCCATTTTCTCAAAACATTATTTGAAATTTTGATTTTCACCCCTTTAAATTTGGCTTGAAAATTGAAGAGGTCCAAAAGAATTTCGGACTTTGAAGATCTTTGCTAGTGGGGATCGAGAGTTTGGGGGGATGAGTAACTTTTGGAACCGGGTCCAAAGGTTCTAATGGAACCCAAAATCCTAAAGGGAAAAGAAGGGGTTGGGTCAGGAAAAATGTTTTGGCTGGGAACTTTGTAAGGGGAAAGAGAGTGGGGAGTGGTGAAGTGGAGGGTAATTGTACCTTGGGAAAAGTTCCCAAGTGCTGGTGGGACCCAAAAAACTCATAGGAACCAAAGGGCTCAAAAAAGAAAGAGGTCCCGGACATTATATACATAAAATATAAAATATAAGTTTAAGTGGTAGTATTTTAATATCTTATACTTTATTTATATTTCATCTATATACTATTAGGATGTTTGAGAGTAGTTTTGGATCCATAAGAGCTAAAATACAAAATCTAGAATTTGAAGGATCACTTAGATTTCAAACTTAGCCAAATTTAGGGGTTTAACAACATGCATTAGGGTAAAGGCAAAAGGACCCCTTAGAAAATTTTTAAGGAATTTGAAAATAATTTGCAATTATGAGGCTTGAAAACTAGGTGCAAACATTGGCTCTAGTTGGGGAAATGTCCCAAGAAATACCACAATGAGAATCGCAGATCTTTAGGGTAGACCTATTATGTAGTTAAAAGAGACCTAGGCTAACATATACATCACCCTAATCAATCTTTCTTTGTATAAAATTGGAACACAAAATCAAGAAGACTTAATGCTCAACTACAGTCCTTAAAGGAGAGTTTATTGGTCTTTTATTTGGTCCCTTTTTTGCCAAGGAGAGAGATCTTATGACTAAATATCAAATCTGTGGTTCCTAGGGCTAAAATAGAGAAAATAGGAGTTATAGACCTAAAACCGTCGATAGCCTAGAAAGTCGTGGTAGGGAGGGGCTGAACAAAGCTATGATAACTTGATTCTAGAAGGTTTTGACCACCCAAACAAGTGGTTCAAGGGTGCTAAGCACCCTAGTCCAAGTGACTAGAATTTTTTATTTGATTATAGTTGTATCTAAGTCTTCTACCTTCTTGCAACTTGTCTCTGTTGGAAACCTTTGATCGTGACCTACACATGAAACAAGGAAGAATGTTAATGCTATTTAGGAGCTTACCTAAGTCAAGCCCTGAGAATGGTGTTTCCACTTCCACAATAGCAATGATACGAGATCAAAGAATGTGTTCCCTAAGAGGTCAAAGGAAAATCTGAAATAAAATGGAATGTTGCAATCAAGCATGAAGGAAAGGTGTCACCATGAGCATGGAAACCCTAGCTTTCTTAATTTGGCATCACAACTTAACTCAAGAAGTTGGTGTAGCCCAAAGAAGTAGAAAGATCTTCACAAGACCTCTAAGAAGTTAGTGGAACAACAATAATCCACCACAGAAAGCTTCCACATCATGTATAGAAGAATAGAGAACATGAGAGAGAGAGAGAGTGCTAGACTGCTTAGAGAGCTTAGGTGTTTAAATGAATAAACTAACTTGCTTAGATATACATTCCTGTCTATTGTTGGGGAATTAAACCAAATGAGGCCATCATGAATAAATATTAGTGATGTCATAAGTTGACATAACCTTAATTTAGCCTCGAGCTAAAGGCGGGCTCAGGGCGTCAGGTGCCCTTGACCTTTAGATCCCATAAACTCTGGGATGTTCTCAATTAAGTGGGCCTAGTACAAATCCAAAGTCACTTGTAAGGGTATATTCATTGGGATTAAGATTTAATTATTTTTAGGTCTAACTAAGTGCTAAACTAGGTGTAAAATACTAGTGTACACATTTTACTCCATACCATTTAGCCCCCATTTTAGTGTGGGTATGATCTTACACTGATACTCACACTAAAGTACATGAAGAAGATAGATTTGAATCACAACAAACATAGAATTCACAGAATATCACCAAGTTGGGAGTTGCGTGAGCCCCCAAGCTTAGGATTCTATGAATCTAGAAGAATTGCATACATATTAGACACAAGGCATAATTTCTACATATTTGAAGCACTTATAAAACATGAGACAAGATAAGACATACACAAGGCATACACTTGAGAAATCACCATGTATACACAGAGTATACATGCAATACACAAAGTATACATAGAATACACATGAAACACACATGGAATACATGTGAAGTACTCAAGGAGAATACATGAATTATACAACATCCATAAGGTGAAAGCAAGTAGCAAAAGACCTTGAGTCAGCACATCAAAAGAGACCTCAATCTCAAAGGTTCTCTCAATCACCATGCATCATTCCTCAAGATGCAATAAGAAGAATTCTAAGAAGGGGTTAATTAGAAATGAGAAGAATAAGAGGATACAACACATCATACAAATAATCCACATCTAGAGAAGTGTTTCCACAAGGGAATACAGAACCCAACTCTTGCAAGAGGATTTTCATGAAGTCTTGCAGAATAAACTCTAGTTGGTGGTACAACCTTTCACCCAAATAGACAAGACTTCAACCATGGAAAGCAAGATAGACTCAAGATATTGCCTCCATGAAATTTCCAAGAGAAGTGTCTATCTTTAGCAAGATGCTTCAAATATAATCAAATAACACTAGTTGTGTGGTGTATAACAAAGTAAATATCATGATATATACCCCCAATTTAAAGAAATTGCTTAGTTCTTCTAGGAGCAATTCCCTTTAAGGTAGAATAATCGATATAAGCAAAGATGAGCACGAGAGATTTTAGGAAGCATATGCCAAAATGATATGTGTTCACCCAAACTACATCGCAACAAGGGGTTACCCCCAAAAAGGATGATCTGAGGTGATGTTACATGCATGATACACAATGACCTGTGCAGTCATGGTATGATGCCGAGCATAGCAACAAGGAGCCACATAGATTAAACCATACAATATTATATCAAAGTGGCTTGAATTTGTTGATTTTTTTCATGCAAGGATTGGCATCTATTAGTGGAATGGCCAAGTACTCGATGATATGCACAATGATGAATTGATGATTAATTATTTTGTTAAGAATTTTTACATGATGGATTAGGGAGAGTGATTAAGCCATCTCTGAGTTGAATCTTCAAAATACTCTCATGTTGAGATTAAAGCAGATAATTAATTGGAGTAGGAATTAACCCTTTTTCTTGTGAACATGGTGGAGGGAATGTAGAAGTTCAGAAACCCACACCTACTTTAGACAAGTGCAGTTTTGGTTCCACGGGTTCCTTAATACCTTGTTCCTTGCATCCTAACCTATTTCCATTGTATCCATGTTTAGAAAGAATTTTGAATCCATGCCCATAATGCATCTCCAAGTCTGAAGGAAGAGGAGAGGTCATATAACTAGATTTTTTATTTTAGAAGTGTGATTATATGTTGAAGAAGTAGAAGGATCAGACTTTTGATCATGGTGAGGAGGGTCAAGCTTGGATTCAACAAGCCCATGAGGGTTGAGATCTAAAGGGACCTCATCATTACCAAGACATGCATTATAAGAAGATGATACATTAGATTTGAGATTTTTAGATTGAGATGATATTTTACATCCTTTCTCACAAATGGCCACCATTTCTATAGAAGAAGGCAGATCATCATTAGTGGTAAAATTAATATCAAAAGTTTCATCGTCATTACTTTTAAGTTTAAGTTTTTTAGGAGAATGAGATTGTGTTGGAGAAATTGCATTTACCTTTGAGGTTTTTGGGTGTGATGGTGAGATTTTATACTCACCTATAAAGGTGGGCATAAAATCTCATGAACCCCAATCATCACCTAAGAACACATTCTAAGGACCAACACTATCTTGAACATCACTATTGTTAGCAGTGTAGGGTAGTGGTTTAGATTTTGTTGAAGAAGGGATCAAATTATTTAGAGGAATTTGATGTATTGCTTCCATTTGTAAGTAACTTTCTGGAACTAGATCAACTTCAATTGTTTGGAGCTTATTGTCATAAACAAACTTGATTGATCGATGAAGGATAGACAAGACTGCCCCCATGACATGAATCTAGGGTCTACCAAGAAGAAGATTGTAAGAAAGAGAACCAGACATGACATGGATAAGGGTAGATAAAGTCACAGGTCCAACCTTAATAGGTAAGGTGATAATACGTAATGTTTGTCTACCAACATTATCAAAGCCACGAATATTGAGTTTATCTAGTTTAATGAGAGATGTATCAATATTGATTTTATGTAACAATTCTATGCCACAAACATTAATACCTAATCCATTATCAATCATAGTCTATCTTATCTTCATTATATTAATAATGATGAACATCATAAGAGTATCATATTGTTTTTGAACTTCTATGGGAGGTAATTCATGTTGTTGAAAAATGATGTCTATTTTTGTCGCATGCATACAATCTAACAAGGCTACTACATCATTTGGTTTAACACATGGAACAACCATATTTTGTAAAGCTTCTTGGAGCATCTCATGGTATGTAGGTGATGTTTGTATTAAATCTCATAGAGATATCTTATCCAGAGTAGCAAGGAGTTTCTCATCAAGATCATATTCTCTACCAACATGTTGAGAAAGATGAGGAGGTGGGGGAAGAAAAGGTTGAGAAGGTGGAAGAGAAGTGGGTACACTCGATGCTTTCTTACTTTGTTTGTTATTATAGGTGTTGTATGTGTGATAAACTAAATGATTATGAGTTTGTTGCAACATATTTTGAACACCTTGATTCTTTTGAGTAATTTACTTTGCAAAGTTGAAGATATAACTAGGAGATCGAGATGGTTTTGGAACACCTTGAACTATAATCACATGTTTAGTGAAAGGAGGTGGATTAGGTGCCTCATCCACAATGATTTTAGGATTTTTTTTAACATTAATGCACCTATCCAACATCCCCTTGGTAGGTTGGATAGATCTATTGATGATGATGGAATTTACATTGTTATCTTTTTGAGAAATACAAGATTTAGGAGAAAACATGGAAAAAGTATGTTCAACATCTACCTATGGGGGATACATTGTCATAGAAGGATATTAATACACTAATGCTTCATATTTTGAAGGGAGGGCATTATAATGAATAGAAGGTTGAGTTATGTTAAGAAATGTATTAATGATTTTCTCCTCTTGCGCCAAAATATCCTCACAAGTAAGAATGAGGGATCCAAAAAATAGGGTGACGTAAGCAAAGATAAGTCACCATCATATGTATTAGAGGGGATATCAATGGAAATAGACATGGAATTATCATGGCTTGTAGAAGAAGTAGTGATGCAGGAGCATCCAGTGGTGTAAGGGCAATCTTGTATCACCCAAAAAAAGATGTGTTTCAAAATCGTTGATGTTCTTTCCATTTATTTTCAAAATTTGTGGTTCTAGTTCCATAATCACTTGAATAATGATGTAGGACTTTCAGTTTTTCCAAACTACTAAAAATAGTAACATGTTATTTTTAGAAAGTTTGCATTTGGGCATGGATTGAAGTGAAAATTTACAAGAAGTTACAGAACTGAAATATAAGACCTTTGGCAAAGGAATCACGCAAAAATCATTTGCAAGCTGAAAGATATTAAAGTTTCTGTTTCCTGAAAAATGCCTGAAAATTATTCAAACTCAGGTTTGAGGCACTAAACAGCCCCGTACGGGCCTAAAAATGGTTGGAACCGGTAGAGAGGGTACTTTGCACATAGAGAACTTTATGATCTTTTTGATGCATAAAACGGTTCATCAATTAGACACCCAGATCAAAAGTTATGGCTCCCAGAAGTTGACCTATTTTTGGAGGGAGATGCAAATTTTAAAATTAGGTTGTTGGCCACTAAAAAGGCTATTAATAACTATTTTTGGGAACTTGGGGGAGTAGTAGAGTTAAGGGGGAAGCATAGAGTCAAGAATAGGTGGGAAAATAGAAACCCTAGCTAATTTGGGGTTACAGAAAGTAGATGATTCCAAAGTCTTGCGAGAGGAAGCTATAATGTGTTGCAGCATGTGGAGGGTTGATTCCTCTGATTGTAATTGAGCATCTGTAATGTAATAAGTTGTTTAAATCAATAAAATAAACTTATATTTTTATATGTTCAATTTCTATTGTTGTGTGTTTTGTGATTTACCCCCTTCATCAAGTGGTATCACAGGGAGGGTTCCTGAGTGTGTAGACAGATTGCCGACTATGAGGCAGTTTGTACCATGACCTGAGGTTATGGGTTTGCTGCAGAGATCAAGATGCCTCCATGAAGAAACCGTATTGTGAGGAATGCTTTGACGGAAGAGGGTTTTTGAGCCCTGCAAAGGCAAATTGATGCATTGCAAGAGGAGCTGCGATGAGGGTTAGAGCCGAGAGAAAGAGAAGAAAGTGAAGATGAAGTTGAAGAAGAGCTATCTAAGGATGAACAAGAAGTTGTAAGAGATCCTGCAGAAGTTAGGTTGTTTAGGGCCATTTCGAAGATCGAAAAGAGGCCTAGGATTGAAGTTTCTACATATTCTGGAGATTTGAATTCGAAACAACTTATTGATTGGATCAATGACATGGAGGAATATTTTGAGTATGAAGATGTAGAAGACCCAGATCAGATCAAGCTTACAAAAACAAAATTGAAGCGCCATGCCAATATTTGGTGGAAGGAGGTCCAATTAGAGAGGAATAGAAGAGGAAAAGGAAAGATCACCAGATGGGATCAAATGGTGGAGAAACTAAAGAAGCAGTTCATTCCTGTGGACTATGAGATGGAGTTGTTAAAGAAGCTGCAAGGACTGAAGCAAGGTAACAAGTCTATTAAGGAGTATACAAAAGAGTTTTATAAAATTACTATCAGGATAGGCCATGCAGAGCCCAACAAGGAGAATAGCCCATTACATTAATGGGTTGAGGCCAAATATTCAAGAGGAGTTGAGCATGGTCAGAATGACCACCATAGAAGATGCATACTAGTTTTCCCTAAAGGTGGAAGAGAAACTGAATAAAAGATTTGACAGCAAGCAAAGGGGAAGAGGTCAAGGTGGAAGGACTAGTGGAAGACCCTATGGAGGCCGAAATGAAGATTCAAATAAAAGTGAAAAAGCTGACACCATTTGAAATTAGAGAGGAGATAATACCTACTGCCCTCATGACCAGAACAATGGTGAGAAAAGAGGAAGAGGAAGAGGCAGACCTGGGCAAGGACCTGAAAGAGGAGGTTTCAGAGGGACCTGTTTCCAATGTGGAGAAGAAGGGCATCGAGCATACGAGTGTCCGCAACATCAAGGAAGGACAAATAGAAGACCTGAATGCAATGCACAAGTTGCACATGTAGATGAAGATGCACATTCTAAGCATTCTGAAGATGCTAAAAGGGGAGAAACTCTAGTTGTTAGAAGAACCTTGCTGAATGAGGAGAAATAACCCAATCAGGGGAAGAGTTTATTCCACACAAGGTGTAAATGTGAAGGTAAGTGTTGTGATATTATTATTGACAGTGGAAGCACTGATAATCTTGTTTCAGAGGAGATGGTTGACAAGTTGAAGTTGCCAAGAAGAAAGCATCCGCATCCATATCAGATTGCATGGTTGTAGAAGGACCATAGAGCTTTGGTCAATGAGCAGTGTTTAGTGAAGTTCAAGATTGGTGACTACCATGATGAGGTGCTGTATGATATCATACCAATGGATGCAAGTCATATGTTGCTGGGGAGGCTGTGGCAGTATGATAGGAGTGCTGTCCATGATGGCCGTGCAAACACATATTCCCTAACAAAGGATGGAGTTCGTCATAAGTTGAAGCCCTTGAAGGAGGTGGAAGAAAAGGTATGTAGTACTACCAAAATTTTCCTAGTAGATGGTAGGAAATTTTTGGAGGGTATGAAGCATGACCGTCATTGCTTTGAATTGATTCCTAAGATTAGTCAAGAGAACTGCGAAGATGTACCAGTAGAAGTTTTAGATATGTTGGAAGAGTTCTAGGACATTATCTCTGATAATGTACCAAAAGGTTTACCACCAGTAAGGAAGATAAGTCATCAAATGGATTTGATACCAGGGGCCAGTTTGCCAAACAAGGCAGCCCACAAAATGACCCCTGCAGAGAATGAAGAGCTAAACAGACAAGTTTAGGAGTTGTTGAGGAAGGGACTGATAAGGGAGAGCCTAAGTCCATGTGCGGTACCTACAGTACTAGCACCAAAGAAGGATGGGGAATGGATGGTGTGTATATACTCTTGAGCCATCAATGAAATAATGATCAATTTTAGATTTCCATTGCCAAGAATGGATGACATCATGGATTGTTTGAGTGGAGCCAAGTACTTCACAAAAATTGACTTGAAGAATGGGTATCACCAAATCCATATCAGAGAAGGAGATGAATGGAAGATAGCCTTCAAGACAAAGGAAGGTTTGTATGACTGGTTAGTCATGCCATTTGGGCTAACCAATGCACTGAGCACATTCATGCGGCTCATGAATGAGGTACTTGGGAAGTTTTGTTATTGTTTATTTGGATGATATTTTGATTTTCAGTAAGACTTGGGATGAGCATCTGATGCATATCAGAAGAGTTCCAGAGAAGATGAGGGAGGAGAAGTTGTTGATTAATTTGAAGAAATGTAGTTTTGAAAAGAAGGAGTTGGTATACCTGGGATTTGTTGTCTCAAAGGAAGGTCTTAAGATGGACCTAGAAAAAGTAAGGGCTATCATTGAATGGCCTATGCCAAGGAGTGCAATGGAGGTAAGATATTTTTGTGTTTTGGCAAGTTTTTATAGAAAGTTTATCAAGAAATTTAGTAGCATTTTTGCACCCCTAATTGAGACAATGAGAGGGGTTAGAAAAGAGTTTATATGGACTAAAGGAGTAGACAAGAGCTTTGATACATTGAAGCAGAAAGTCATAGAACAACCTGTTTTGGTACTTCTAGATTTCAATAAGGTATTTTAGGTAGATTGTGATGCTAGTGGTAGTGGTATAGGAGCTATTTTGAGCCAATAAGGTAAGCCCATTGCCTATTTTAGTGAGAAGCTTAATGATGCCAAGAAAAAGTATTTTGTTTATGATTAGGAATTTTATTCAATAGTTTAGGCTTTGAAGAAATGGAGACATTATTTGTTGCCAAAAGAGTTTGTTTTATATACTGATCATCAGGCTTTGCAGTATCTTAATAGTCAACGGAAGTTGAACCAAAGGTACTTAAAATGGGTTGAGTTTTTGCAGAGCTATACTTTTGTTTTGAAGTACAGGAGTGGAAAGTCCAACAGAGTTGCAGATGCCTTGAGTAGAAGGCAAAATTTGTTGACAGAAATGAAGATAGAGGTTGTTGGGTTCGATGAGCTCAAAAGTTTGTGTCTTGAGGATCCAGATTTTGTAGAGGCCTGGAAAGCATGTTTGGAACCTATTACTTTGGAAAGGACAAAATGGTTGGATTTCATAATCCAAGATGGCATATTGTTTAGAGGAAGCCAGTTGTGCATTCCAAGGATTTCCATTAGAGAGAATCTAATTAAGGAGAAGCATAGTGGAGGATTGGCTGGACACTTTGGTCAAGATAAGACCATTTCTATTGTTGGTGAAAATTATTATTTGCTACAATTGTAGTAGGATGTGAGGAAATTTGTGCAGAGTTGCAGAGTATGTTAGATGGAAAAAGGAGCAATTCAGAACATAGGTCTATATCAGCCATTACCTGTACCAGAGAAGCCATGGGATGATATCAGTATGGATTTTAGAGAGGACATGATTCCATTTTTGTGGTGGTGGATAGATTCTCAAAGATGGCACATTTTATTCCTTGCAGGAAGACTAATGATGTTGTTCATATTGCTGAATTATTTTTTAGAGAGGCGGTGAGATTACATGGTCTACCAAAGAGTATAGTTTCAGATCGAGATACCAAGTTTGTTGGTTATTTCTGGAGGACATTATGGAAGAAGTTGAAGAGAGATTTGAAGTTCGATTCTGTAAACCATCCACAGACTGATGGACAGACAGAAGTGGTGAATAGGAGTTTGGGTAACTGACTACGATGCTTAGTAGGAGATAAGCCCAAGGGATGGGATTTGATTTTACCACAGGCAGAATTTGCTTACAACAATTCTATCGATAGGAGTACTAGTAAATCATCATTCCAGATTGTATATGGAAATAGTCCAAGAAATGCTTCAGAGTTAAGGAATCTAGACAAAGGAGAAAAGACAAGTGCCGAGGCTGAAGACTTTGCAAAACATCTGAAACATTTGCATGAAGAGGTGATAAAGCACATTAATAAGATGAATATTTAGTACAAAGCTAAGGTAGATTAGAAGAGGAGGTATAAGGAGTTCCAGGTAGGAGATGAAGTCATGGTTCACTTGAGAAAAGAAATGTTCCCAATTGGAACATACAATAAGTTGAAAATGAAGAATTTTGGACTGTGCAGAATCTTGAAGAAGCATGATTCAAGAAATGCATATGAGGTAGAATTACCAAGTGGGATTAAAATTCCCCCTGTGTTCAACATTGCTAATTTAATAGAATATCATTAGGATGGCACAGAGGATGGAACAATAGAACAGTGGAGTATTCCAGAATCTACTTCAACGGAGGAGATATAAGAGATCTTGGATAGCCATGTGGGAAGAAGTACTCAGAACAAGCAATATGAAGAATATCTAGTGAAATGGAAAGGAAGACCTATTGAAGATTCTTCTTGGTTATCTAAGGCAGAGGTTGACCATTTGGGTTTTCCTCATACAAACACCTGAGATGTGATAGGGTCACTTCTTAAATTACCCTAGGTGTCTAATGCAGGAGCATCCAGTAGTGTAAGGGCAATCTTGTATCACCCAAAAAAAGATGTGTTTCAAAATCGTTGATGTTCTTTCCATTTCTTTTCAAAATTTATGGTTCTGGTTCCATAATTGCTTGAATAATGATGTAGGACTTTCAGTTTTTCCAAACTGCTAAAAATAGTAACCTGCTATTTTTAGAAAGTTTGCATTTGGGCATAGATTGAAGTGAAAATTTACAAGAAGTTAAATAACTGAAATATAAGACCTTTGGCGAAGGAATCATCGAAAAATCATTTGTGAGCTGAAAGATATTAAAGTTTCTGTTTCCTAAAAAATGCCTGAAAATTTTTCAAACTCAGGTTTGAGGCTCAGGTTTGAGGCTTAGACCTAAGAATGGGTAGAACTAGCAAAGTAGGTTCTTAGCATGTAGAGCACTTTGTGAGCTTTTTGACACATAAAATGGTTCATCAATCAGACACCCGGATCAAAAGTTATGGCTCCTGGAAGTTGACCTATTTTTGGAGGGAGATGAAAATTTTGAAATTAGGTTGTTGCCTACCAAAAAGGCTATTAATAACCATTTTTGGGAACTCAGGGGAGTAGTAGAGTTAAGGGGGGAAGTGCAGAGTCAAGAATAGGTGGGAAAATAGAAACCGTAGCTAATTTGGAGTTATAGAAAGTGGATGATTCCAGAGTCTTCCGAGAGGAAGCTGTAATGTGTTGTAGCATGTGGAGGGTTGATTCCTCTTATTGTAATTGAGCATATGTAATGAAATAAGTTGTCTAAATCAATTAAAGAAAGTTTTATTTTTTTGTGTTCAATTTTTGTTGTTGTGTGTTTTGTGATTTACCCCCTTCATCAAGTAGAACAATAATTACCATCATCATCTTTCTCATGACAATTCATGGAGATGAATTTAGTAAAGTCTTCTAATACGGAAGGTTATACACCCATGAGAGTCATGAAGCTAGCAAAATCAGATATATAAAAAAGGATATCATATATGGAACATATAGAAATATAAATATCATACATGAATGCTATAGGGTCTAAGATATACAAATGAATATTAATGAATTTAGAATTTTTTTTTCAAAATCTATAATATATGCATGCAAAGATTCCAAAGAAGAACAACTAGATGAGGCCACATGACAAAATGACTTGTCTACTATATGCAAATATGATATGGAACAACAATGTACAATCAGATTTATTCATTAATCAAGTACAACCAATATCAAAATAATATTGCAATTAATGACCTACAAGTGCAAGAGAAGTAGGGTTTTCTAAAAATGTGATATTCTTGGTAACCACAACAACTAAGTCTTGCAAATGTAAGATGTGTAGTATGTGCAAAAGGAGAGCCTAAATTACTTATCCACTTAAATGCAAAAAATATTTATAGAGCTTTTCTTTGATGAAAATTCACAAGTGCCTAATGAGGTATGCAATTAGAGAGTTTTGTTTATGCTTTTTTCTTTCAATATTTTGAAGAGAAAATAGATGTATGAACTTTCTTACTTTCTAAATTCAATAAATATGACAAGTATGATATGTTATAGAAACCTAAAACCAAATTTAGCAATTAGTCAACATAGAAAATATATGAAAATAAGATTTCAAATTCAACCACTAAATGCAAGACTAGCTAGGGTTTAACATCAAACCCTAGATCTTATTCCCTAATCCAAAATGTAGCAATGCAAGAATGCTTTTTATTCTTAATTTAAACACAAATGATAATTACTATGTGCTACAATAATGCTAAATCAAATTTGAACAACTAATATGTTAGAATTAGGGCACACAACTAAGAGGGGGGGGAATTAGTTGTGCAAAACTTTCTTCCAATTAAACACTTAACTCCACTTTGCAATTCAGCAGTATAATAAAAAATCAATCATGGAAACAGAATGCAACAAATTAAGAGTAAAAACACATCAACACATGAGACACCAAGATTTTGACATGGAAAACCCAGTTAAGGGAAAAAACATGGGGTGATTAACCCAAGATTGTATTCTCTATTAGAAGAATAGAAAGAATAAAATGGCACATGCCAATTAGGGATCACTGGCCAAGCACAGTGCTCACAAGAGGCTCACTGCCTACAAGAGACACACTGTCTATAAAGAAATAAGTATCACCTACTTGAACTAGAAAATAGCATCTTCACCATGCTTGAATCAGTTCCATTTAAGCCCAATACTTCCACTCTGCCTTTTGCTCTCCTCCTCACTACCACACTCTCAACTCAAGGACACTTTGAAATGACTTCGCAATCCCTTATTTATACAAGACATCAACTTAGGAATGATCATCTAAGTCATTAAACATCAACAAGAACATTCGCAGGATGTGTAACTCATCCAGTCAGCCAATCTCAAGAAGAACACCATTATCTAGACGTTATTTCTCAATTGTGAGCTTCAACTTCAATATAGACCACCAACACAAACTAGACATGATCCAAAGACCTCCACAAGATTACTTGACTCACCAAGAACATCCACACTTCATCTGCTTACTGAAATCCTTCTCTCCTTCATCTAGAACCTCAAGAACATAGTCTTTCATTACTGTCACAAAGGAATAGATGCTCGTGAACCTTCAAACCATGAACCAATCAATTTGACACTTCACAAAGACTTCCTCAACACTCCCTAAAATCTGTAGAATAGGACAAGGCATTTCTAGATCTCACCGGACCTATTTGTATCATTCTATCACCCCTAAATGTCTGTTGGAACTAGTTTTACTTGAGCGGCCACAACTTCTTCAAATCTTCATGTGAACCTCTAAAATCTCTACTAGACCACCTTAAGACACATATCTACAAACCCTTTAAACTATATCCTCTGATCCTCATCTGATCTTAGACTTTTACCTTATTGTCATCACTGTTCTCCATTGTTCCTGATTGAGGCTGATTTCCTCAATATCCTCAGCACACAACTCATCCAATCCTTATGATTAATACAATAGGAGTATGTTGACATCAATGTCAACACTGGTTAGGCCCATACTTGCAACAATCTCCCCCTTTGTCATTGATGGCAACATATGATGTGAAAAACCATCAAGACAAGAACTTCTCCTTACTGTCACAACTCCCTCTATCAGCAACAACCATTCACATGTCTTCTCTCCCTTTACTTCTCCCCCTTTGATCAGCAACCACTTGTTTTTCACATGTCTTCTTTCCCCCTTTGACATCAATGGCAAAGGGCACATACTTGGAATTCCACCACTTCAGAATCATACCTGCTGCTCCCCCTGAGGAGTAGCTCACCAACATCAATCTGGATCACAAGATGTGACTATGATACCCACCAGACTGATGCACATCAGTGCACCCTAGTTCATCACCGGAGGGGCAATAACCCCTAACTTCTCCCTGAGATACTCAAAAGAGTCCTTAGGTAGAGGTTTAGTAAAGATGTCTACAATCTGATCCTTGGAAGGCACAAACTCTAATCTGACTTCATTTTGTTCACTTGCTCTCTCAAAAAGTTAAACTTGATGGATATGTGTTTAGTCTTTGAATGCAACACCGGATTCTTAGATATATTTATAGCACTTGAATTATCACAGAAGATTGTGATAGGTTCCTCATACTCCACTTTGATATCTCTTAGCATCTACTTCATTCATAAAACTTGAGTGCAACTACCTGCTACTACAATATATTCTACTTTAGTTATAGATAGAGATATTGCCTCTTGTTTCTTTCTTAGCCAAGAAATGAATCTCTTCCCAAAAAAGAATTCTCTACCACTGGTACTCTTCTGGTCATCCACATCTCCTGCCCAATCTGCATCTATATATGCATGAAGAGAGAAATCATGATCTCTAGGATACCACAGACCATACTCAACTGTCCCTTTTAGATATCTAAAAATCCTCTTGATTTCCATGACATGATATTCTCTAGGATCAGCCTAGAATCTAGCAACAAGACCAACAACCTGCATAATGTCTGGTCTAGTTTGAGTGAGATACAATAGTCCTCCAATCATTGACCTATACTTTGTCTGATTAGCCTTAGGAGAGTCATCATCTTTGCTCAAATTACATCCAGTTGCCATGGGAGTATTCATTGGTTTTGAATCTTCCATCCCAAATTTCTTCAACAATTATTTCACATATTTGGTCTGAGAAATGAAGATTCCTTTCTTTATTTGAGTAATTTGTAGACCCAAGAAGAAATTCATTTCACCAAGCATGAACATCTCAAACTCACTTTTTATTTGATTTGCAAAAGTTTTACACATACTATCTCTTCCTCCAAAAATGATATCATCAACAAACACTTCAACAATCAAGATGATTTCATAATCAATTTTGAAATACAAATTACTATCAGTAGTACCTTTGTTGAAAACAATCTTCAAAAGATGTTTGTCCATTCTTTCATACCAGGCTCTTGGGGCTTGCTTCAATCCATACAGTGACTTCTTTAACTTGCAGACCATCACCATGATCAGACAATTGAAATCCATCCAATTGCTCTATGTACACTTCTTCCAAGTCACCATTCAGGAAGGTAGACTAGACATCCATCTGATATACCTTGAAATCCTTGAAGGCAACAAATGCAAGAAATAATCTGACTGCTTCAATTCTTGCCACCGGAGAAAAAGTTTCTTCAAAATCAACTCCTTCTATTTGAGAGTAACCCTTGTAGACCAATCTGGCTTTATTTCTGATTACTTCACCAACTTCATTTAGTTTGTTCCGAAAGACCCATTTGGTTCCAATCACATTCTTGTTTCTAGGTCTGGGAACAAGATCCCAAGTGTGATTTTTCTCAATTTGCATCAACTCTTCCTCCATCGCTTTAGTCTAGTTTTCATCATTACAAGCTTCATTCACTATCTTAGGTTCAATCTTTGAAATCAAACAATACTCTTCTGAATGTTGAGAAATTCTCCTTCTTGTTTGTACTTCTTTGCTTTTATCACCTATGATTTGATCTTCAGAGTGGTTCAATCTTACATACCTGGGAACTTTGGGAATTTCTTGCACTTTTGATTCTTGATTAGGCTCATTGAAACTCAATCATTCTTCCTGATTTACCAGATTAGTTTGAATCTGACTTACAGAGGAGGCTTGGGCTCTTTAAATCAGAACACCATTCTGATCATCTTCATCATATTCATAAAACCTTGAGGGTTTCTCAATTCCCTCATCAACCTTCACATTTGTGCTTTCTATTATCTTTCTTTGTCTCTTGTTATAACACCGGTATGCTTATATTTGAGTAGAGTAACCCAAGAATATTCCTTCATCACTTCGAGCATCAAACTTTCCTAGATCTTCATCTTTTTTAATGTAACAATTGCTACCAAAAACTCTAAAATACCTTATAGTAGGAGTGATACCAAATGAAAGTTCATAAGGAGTCTTACCGATATTGCTTCTGATTTGAACTCGATTGAGAGTATAGACTGCAGTGCTGACAGCTTCTCTCCAATAGATCTGAGGAACATTTACTTCCATCATCATGGTCCTAGTTGCTTCCTGGATGGTCCGGTTCTTTCTCTCCACTACTCCATTCTGCTGTGGAGTCCTAGGAGCAGACAACTTTCTCTTTATTCCATGTTTCTCATAGAACTCTATGAACTCACCGGATGTGAATTCTCCACCTCTATCAGACCTTAGACACTTCAATTTTAATCTGGTTTCATTCTCTACCATAGCCTTGAATATTTTGAATTTCTCAAGAGCTTCTGATTTCTCTTTTAGAAAGGTTACCCACATCATCTGGGAATAGTCATCAATTAGTAGCATGCAGTATCTATCACCTTGAATACTCCTGATTCTTGCCGGACCACAAAGATCAGTATGAACTAAGTCCAATAATCCGGTAGAAGATAGTTCCTTACTTTTAAATGTGACTATGCTCAACTTACCCAACTGACATTCTTTACACAAGCTGTTAGTAGGTTTCACCAATTTTGGAAGATCTCTTACAGCCTGAGTATTGCTTATCTTGATATTATCAAAATTCACATGACACATCCTCCTATGCCACAACCAACTTTGATAAAATTGAACAAATAAGCAACTTTTAGCAGTACCAACCAAGTGAAAGATATTACCTTTAG
This sequence comes from Cunninghamia lanceolata, assembly GCA_027924645.1. Lineage (NCBI taxonomy): Eukaryota > Viridiplantae > Streptophyta > Pinopsida > Cupressales > Cupressaceae > Cunninghamia > Cunninghamia lanceolata. The sequence continues at coordinate 3,673,514 of BSBN01000205.1, forward strand.
TTTGAGTACCAGATGTAATCTCTATTCTGGAACTTTCAAAGATCTTACATTTTCCATTCTTGAACCGGAGATCATAGTATTTGTCCACCAACTATCCAATTCTAAGAAGATTGTGCTTCAAAACTTCAACATACAGTACATTACTAGTTTTGTTCCTTCCATCAAGAGAAATAGTTCCTCTACCTCTGATTCTACCAATAGAATTATCACCAAACTTTACCATTCCTCCTTCATACCTTTCCAGATCTATGAACTTATTTTTGTCACCTGTTATATGGTGAGAGCAACCATTGTCAATGACCCAATCATCCTTCTCTTCAACTTGGGCAGCCAAAGCTCTTTCCATAGTCTTATGATTGACAGATACAGAGGACATTAGATCTTCTTCCTTGATGACAATGAACACCCATTAATTTCAAGATTTGTTTCCTATCTCTGACTCATCATCTGTTACTCCATTATCATCATCTTCATGTACATAGTAACAGTTCTTTTGGAATCTTGGCTTGTTAGGATTTTGCCTTGAAAACCTTTCCGGACACCTTGAGGTAAAATGACCAATCTTATTGTAGTTAAAACAATTAAAAGGTAATTTTCCTTCATACTTACCGGATCCTCTTGGCAGCCTCTTTGCAATAAGGGCTTCAAGTTGAGCAGTTTCTACTTCTTCTTCTAGATCTTTTCTTGCTTTTTCATACCATGACAGCTTCCTTGATGAATTCTCTCCCGGATCAAACCTTTGTTTACCTTTAACAGAGGCACTGGCTTTGAATGCAGATTCAGTCTTGGGGGGTCATCTCCAAACTCTGTCATTTCAAATGCAGCCAATTTTCCAACCAATTGATCTCTTGTGACAGTTGTATGGGCTCTGAATTCTTCAATGGCAGTAGCCTTGATTTTGTAAGAAGCAGGTAGGGATCTAAGAATTTTTCCAACAATCTCATTTTCATCCAGGACTCCACTAGCATTTCTAATTCCACAAACAATCTCATTTACTCTTGGCATAAAAGTAGTAATATTTTCATCATCTCTCATCTTCAGATTTTCAAATTTCCCTTTCATACTCTATAACCTTGCACATTTAACATACTTGTCTTCTTCATGCAAAAGTTCTAGTTTTTGCCAAATCTCAAAAGCAGTTGGTAGGTCAATAACATTTGAGAGCTCTAAATCAGATAATGCACTTAGAAGAGCCTCTATAGTCCACAGATTGTTTTCAGCATCTGTGATTTCATTTTAGGTTTTTAGACCATCCTATGGAGGTACATACTGTGTTGTAGCCATGGTCCAGTATGCCATTCCCATACATTGCAAGTGACATTTCATGCAACCTTTCCAGAGATTAAAATTGGTTCCATCAAACTTCAGACTATCCTTCTTGTTAGATGACATCCTAGATCTCCTCAAGCGGTTAAGATCCTTTTAGAGGAACTTGGCTCTGATACCAATTATTAGACTTAGGGCACACAACTAAGAGGGGGGGTGAATCAGTTGTGTAAAACTTTCTTCCAATTAAACACTTAACTCCACTTTGCAATTCAACAGTATAATAATAAATCAATCATGGAAACATAATGCAACAAATTAAGAGTAGAAACACATCAACACATGAGACACCAAGATTTTGACGTGGAAAACCTAGTTAAGGGAAAAACCATGGGGTGATTAACCCAAGATTGTATTCTCTATTAGAAGAATAGAAAGAATAAAATGGTACATGCCAATTAGGGCTCATTGGTCGAGCACACTACTCACAAGAGGCTCACTGTCTACAAGAGACACACTGTCTATAAAGAAATAAGTATCACCTACTTGAACTGGAAAATAGCATCTTCACCATGCTTGAATCAGTTCCATTTAAGCCCAATACTTCTGCTCTACCTTTCACTCTCCTCCTCACTACCACACTCTCATCTCAAGAAGGACACTTTGAAATGACTTCGTAATCCCTTATTTATACAAGACATCAACTTAGGAATGATCATCTAAGTCAGCAAACATCAACAAGAACATCCGTAGGATGTGTAACTCATCTGGTCAGCCAATCTCAAGAAGAACACCATTATCTAGAAGTTATTTCTCAATTACGAGCTCCAACTTCAATGCAGACCACCAAAACAAATTGGACACGATCCAAAGACCTCCACAAGCTTACTTGAGTCACCAAGAACATCCACACTTCATCTGCTTACTGAAATCCTTCTCTCCTTCATCCAAAACCTCAAGAACACAGTCTGTCATTACTATCACAAAGGAATAGATACTTGCAGACCTTCAAACCATGAACCAATGGATTTGAAACTTCACAAAGACTTCCTCAACACTCCCTAAAATCCACAGAATAGGACAAGGCATTTCCAGATCTCATCGGACCTATTTGTATCATTCTGTCACCATTGAATGTCTGCCAGAACCAGTTTTACTTAAGTGGCCACAACTTCTTTATATCTTCATGTGAACCTCTAAAATCTCTACTAGACCACCTTAAGACACATATCTACAAACCCTTTAAACTGTATCCTTTGATCCTCATCTAATCTTAGACTTTTACCTTACTGTCATCACTGTTCTTCACTGTTCCTGATTGAGGCTGATTTCCTCAATATCCTCAGTACAGCTCATCCAATCCTTATCCTTAATGCAATAGGAGTATGTTGACATCAATGACAACATCGGTTAGGCCCATACTTGCAACAATCTCCCCCTTTGTCATTGATGGCAACATATGATGTGAAAAACCATCAAGACAAGAACTTCTCCTTACTGTCACAACTCCCCCTATCAGCAACAACCATTCACATGTCTTCTCTCCCTTTACTTTTCCCCCTTTGATCAGCAACCACTTGTTTTTCACATTTCTTCTCTCCCCCTTTGACATCAATGGTAAAGGGCACATACTTGCAATTCCACCACTTCAGAATCATACCTGCTGCTCCCCCTGAGTAGTAGCATGCCAACATAAATCTGGATCACAAGATGTGACTGTGATACCCACCGGACTAATGCACATCAGTGCACCTTAGTTCATCACTGGTGGGGCAATAACCCTTAACTTCTCCCTAAGATACTCAAAAGAGTCCTTAGGTAGAGGTTTAGTAAAGATGTCTACAATCTAATTTTTGGAAGGCACAAACTCCAATCTGACTTCATTTTTGTTCACTTGCTCTCTCAAAAAGTGAAACTTGATGGATATGTGTTTAGTTTTTGAATGCAACACTGGATTGTTAGATATATTTATAGCACTTAAATTATCACAGAAGATTGTGATAGGTTCTTCATACTCCACTTTAATATCTCTTAGCATCTGCTTCATCCATAAAACTTGAGTGCAACTACCTGCTGCTGCAATATATTCTGCTTCAGTTGTAGCAATGCAAGAATGCTTTTTATTCTTAATTTAAACACAAATGATAATTACTATGTGCTACAACAATGCTAAATCAAATTTGAACAACTAATAAACATCACTAACATTTGAAATAAGATTGTACTCAATAAACCCTAGGTGCAAGACCAACTAGGTTTTCTAAAAATGTAATATTTTTTAAAACCATAATAACAAAGAAATGCAAATTAAAAATATGAAAGTAGGATATGATTAACTAATGAAATACTACTCACATATGATGCATAAATGACAATGTTGTCAAATGCTAGATGAGTTGGGTTCACCAAAATGTTATGTAGGAAAAAGAGACCTGGGCTAACATATTCATCACCCTAAATCAATCTTTCCTTATATAACATTAAAACATAAAATCAAGCAGACTTAATTCTCAACTAAAGTCCTTAAAGGAGAGCTAAGTGGTATTTGATTTGGTCCCTTTGTTTCCAAGGAGAGAGATCTTATGACTAATTATTGAATGTAGGGTTTCTAGGGCTAAAATAGAGAAAATAGGAGTTACAAACTTGAAACCATCGATAACCTAGAAAGTTGTGGTAGGAAGGGGTTGAACAGAGCTATGAGAACATAATTCTAGAAGGTTTTGAGCACCCAAACAAGTGGGTCAAGGGTGCTAGGCTCCCTAGTCCTGTACACTCAAAGCCATGACTTGGTGGCTTGGGGTGGTCGAGTCAGCTTTGGCACGCACATGGACCCCTCTCCTTGCCACTAGGTGAACCTCCAAGTCACTCTCTCTCTCTCTCTCATGGAAGTATCTAGTTGAGAGGAGGAGAGACACAGGGGAAGTCTAGCTTGATTGAGAGCTAGACTTCATGGAGAGTGGTTGGCTAGTCCTGGGGCCTTTCTTGAGCCTTAATTGTAATCTGGTGTTATGTGATTGTTGTTGTTAAAATAACTATATCACCCGAATGGTCACTAGTCACCATTCTTTTATTGGGATTCCTAAGGTTCCAACACTATGTATGTTGATTGTTTTTTGTTGATACTTCTTTCAATTTGGTGTTGTTTTTCAAACTATTGGATGATAGTCTATGTTTGGAATGTCCTTAACCTTTGTTGTTGTTGTCAAATGATATGTTGGTCTTGTTGTGGTCTAGGGTGGATCTCCTCTATCTCATCGAGGATTGCCCTCACCCATTCACCTCTAAGCCCAAGGCACATTCGTGAGCCCAAACCAAGAGAGGGATAGTTAAAGTTAAGCTTGATTTGACTTAAGGTTTCAACTTAGGGTTTGTTTGACCTAAGTTTTTACTTTGTGTTGACCTTGTATTGATATCAAGGGTTTGTGACTAATGTTTACCAAAGTTGACCTTGTGTTGGAATCAAGGGTTTGTGAACGCTCTATGATGCTAATGTTTTTGTTCCTTTTAGTCTTTAGATATATGCAAGCCTATATGAGTGTGAAACAATATTTTTTTGCTTTTTTCTATTTATGGAAATGAAAGTGCTTTTCCTATTCTAGTAATTAAAATATGGATGCAATCTAATATGAAGTTAGCTAATGCAATTGATCTATGTTTTGTTTTGTTTTTTTGAATATGTGGAACACTTACTCTAGGAAAAGGAAATTGCCTTGAAATGAATCTAATCTATGAACTTTTGAAAGTAAACTACTTTAACAATGTAAGATCTACTTAGCCTATCAAGGAAAAAGCAACATGCATTTACTATTTCCAAAAGCAAATTGTGATTCTTTAATTATTGTGAAATAAAAGAATGAAGGAATTGGGAATAAAGAGACGTGTGAGCCTCAATACCCTCAGAAATCCTTGTATGGTAACATCTTATCCTCTTGCAACAGTGGGGAAATCCTCTTGGCAACAATAAGAAAGGGATACATAAAGAAGCTTTTGGAAGCTTGAATGAGAGCTCAATGTGAACTTGTGAGCACTGTGGCTTGTGATGTGAGCAGTGTCTCAATGCTAAATGAATCTTTTAGAAAAGCTTGATAAGACAACAATAAAAAGAAAAAGGCTTAATTGGAGAGCAAAAACATGCAAGAACTGTGTGTACAAATGAAATTACCTCCTAAAGGGGGGAGTTTTGAAGCTATGCAACAATAAAATCTTTGAAGTTTTGAAACTTAAAGGAAGAAATAAAGAAAGAGGTTCAAAGGCATGTGAAGAAGCTAGAAAAAGCTTGTGAAGAAGGGAAAAAAATCTCCAACTTGAGAAATAATAAAGAGGGGAGGGGTATTTATAGGTTGAAAGAGGCTATGAAAGGTGGAATTGATTCAGAAGTTAACTCAATTTGATTGAAGAGTTAACATGCTTAGTTGAGGAGTGAATTAGATTGATTAGGGAGTGATCAAGGCAATATAGCTTATCACTAAAGAAGAAATGGAGTTAACAGAATGCATGGATTGACAACTAAAGATAAAAAGTGATAAATATGCATGCTTGAATGCATGAAATAGTTAACTCCAAATTTAGGAAAAATTTTATGCAAATAGGAAGTAAAACAAACAAAACAAACCTGTTTTGGCTAAAAATAGAGCTATTTTATCCAAAAACTTGAGTTGAATCATGGTTGGGAAAGATGGAAAGGGCACCACTTGGTCACCCCTTTTACCAGTTAGGGTTTCCTGGGGGTGACCCATGGGCAACCCTTAGAGGAGGGGTCCTGGGTGAAAGTACAAGGTTGGAGATGAACCAGGAGGGGATAGAAATTGGTCAAATAGGGGCCAAAAACCAAATCTCTACTTGCAAAAGATGGATCTCCTAAGGGAGATCTGGAAATAATAGGGGGAGATTTGTACTAGTTGACTGAAACTAAAAACTGGAGATGGCTTGGGAGGTCCTCTAAAGGGATCCTAGGGGTGGGAATGGATGAAAAACACTAGGAAAAGGTTAAAATACAACAAATGGACAAATACAAGGCTTAGGAATGAAGTTGCAAGCATAGGAAAAAAAATTGTCAAGTGTCGAAAAGTGTCAAAAGTGAGGAAAGGGTTAGCATGACAAAGGGGGAACAACAAAAGGAAGAAGAAATCACATGCTACCATGAGAATCGCTACTAGGAGGGCATTATTCCATGCTTACATGTATGTGACAAGGATTGTGAGTCATCATCAAGGTCCTTGTGAAGGCTATACGTGATTTTGGTGCTTACATATTTGCCCCTCAGGGATGATAGTCTACATGAAAGGTAGGTACCATTCCCGAAATAGGCCTTACTTGTCAATTTTTTATAATCGTACCTACAATAACTAGTATCACTAGTAGAATTTTGGCAAATAAATGACTACGAGACTAAAACTTTTAGTCACAACAACTAAAGATGACTAAATTCTACTCATTTTTTTGCAACACAACTATAAATGACTAAATAAATGACTAATTTGATCATCATAAGTGACTAATTTGATCATCAAGTAAAAAACACAACTAAATAATTAGTCACACAAATAAAAATTAGAAAATATGATATTAAAGTGGATAATTAAAAAAATACTCGGAATTGAGGGAGTGGGTTGTATTATATTATAATATAATAATAATATATTATATTACAATATAATATATATATTATTATATAATATAATATTATTATATAATATTATATTATTATATCATACTATATTATTAATATTACAATATTATATTTATATTATAATGTATTTAATATATTTAATATTATATAATAATATAATATCATAATATATTTAATAATATGGACGCTTTTCATTTTACCCTAACCTATTTTAACTATATGGGAGCCAAAATTTTAACAATGGGTGCCAAAAGAGAAATGGTTAAAATTTTGGCGCCCATCATTGAAACCATAAAGGTAAACCCTAACTCAAAAAGGCTCAAAACCCTAACCTATTTTGTTTCATCTCTGGAACTAATCAGATGATGGTCCGCTTCTTGTATATCACCATTTTCCTTACCAACACTCTAATTGCGTGAATGGTGTGAGATTTTGGTCAAAATGCTTTCGCTTAGAGCGATTTACCTAGGTAGTGGGCCCTTATCTTCACTATGTTGCGCCAACTGTTAAGGGGAAATTGGATCAACAATGAATAAACAATAATAATCAATATCAAGTTACCCAAAACTCAATGAAATGGTGAACTAAGAAAATTAATCAAATAAAGCAATGAACAACAAAGCAAACCTCCTTAATTCGAAGCTTCCATTGATCACCTATCACAATCATTCTTGCATGTATGAAATAAGGCCCTCAGAGAGTGCACTTCCTTTCTATGCTTCAATAATGTCAATTGGGAATGGTAGTGATATTATCGCAATGAAGAGGAGCTTCACAACGATGGTAGTAGTGCGTAGTGTGTAGTAGCGAATGTGATCACAAGTAATGAAGGAATGACATGGGTGCTAAAGGTGCACTGTAATTCCTATAGAGTAACGATACTTAAAGCTTGGATGAATGAAATAGAAGAATGAGGTTCAATTTATAGACTTGGGAGAATGAAGATCAATGGTATAGAAAGAATGAGAAGATCAATGATTGAGAATAGATGAGGAATGTGCAAAGAATAAGAAGAAGACATGTGTCTTGCTTTCTTTTGCATGAGAGGAGTTATCAAGAATAGAAGAATGAGTTAAAGCATTTAAAAGAATATAATAATCAGTTAAGTGATTTAAAACAAGAAGAAGGGATTTACATGAGAATAAGAAGATATTTTGCTTTATTAAATATTAGGAATATTTAATTACATGTGCAAAAAGATTGAATTATATTTAGAGATAACTCAATTTAGAAGAAAAAGCAACTTAAATAAATATTTGATTTATGTAAATTTAGAGAAGATATTATTGGAAGAAACAATTAAATAAGTGGAATTATTTAATTTAGAAGATAAGAAAGCAAATTAAATAAATAAATTTATTTAATTGTTGTGCATGATTTGGAAGAATAAATAAAATATTTGATTATATTTTATTTTTGGAGATTGAGAGGATTTAAATAAATTTGATTTGATTTATTCAAATTTGGAAGAATTAATTTGACTTAATTAAATAAAATTTAATTAAATAAGGATTTGATTTAATTTTGACTTTAGAAGAGATAATTAAATATTTTGATATTTAATTAACTTAGAGGAATATGAATCAAATAAATAAATTTATTTATTTATTTATTGATAGAAGAATTAGAATGAAATAAATATTAAGAATATTTATTTAGATCGAATCGTGTCATTTTTAGGCGTATACATTTTTCCCCTCTTTGATGCAATGCAGTTTATTGCGTTGCTTCAAAGAATAAATAGTCTGACAATGATACATGCCCTAGTTTGCCCCTAGTACAACTTATGATGTCAGGATGCCCCCTCAGGAGATTAGACGAGAAAAAGGTAGAAGGACGTGAGACGAACAATCTCACGATGAAGAAGGTGAAAAATAGGTTAGGATGAAGAAAGAGCCGAATGATACGCAATGCAAGATAGAATGATAACACACATAAGCAAGTAAGCAAGTATACACAAATGATACAAGAACAAACAAGGTATTGCCCCTGTCGAGCGGTAAACCAACGATGTACTGATAATGATATACAATAGTGTTGTCATGGTGGGGAACGTTATATCCCTAGACCAACATGGGAGGCGTGTTGTCATGACAAGGAGTGATAGATCCCTATAGAAACATGAAGGATAGTGTCTGGTTTTAGGAAATGAAACATGTCATGTAAGACACGTGTGTTGGTCTAATTTCAACAATGCAACCTCCTATATAAGACAATTGATTGATTATAATTGATCGAGTTGGTTTACGACTAGACAAGAATCAAGACCATTGATTGTGATTAGATTATTTGACAATATTGACTTGACTTGATTGGTATGGATTTAAGTATAGACTTGCATTTTGATCATTGCTCGGATTGACAGCTAGAACTAGATGAGAGATATGAAGACATATAGAAATTTGATGGATAGAAGAATGACTCGACAGAAGAAATCACAAGATTTTGTAAACATTGATACTCTGCATAGAATCTTTACTACATGGGATATGGATATAGATATGGATATGGATATGGATGTGGATATGGATATGGATACGTGTCATCTTGATATTGCAAGTATTTTGAAGTGCTTTATTTCATCATTGGGCTTCTAAAATGTTGTAAGAAAATACAAGAATCTAGGTATAATTAAACCTAGATGACCTAAGTATTGCTTACATGGATTTTGATTTAGCAAGTTAATACAAACATCTAGGTATAATTGAACCGAGAAGACCTGAGTATTTCTTGCATATCAACAAACAAGGATTGCCCCTGTTCATGTTAGACCTTTGATGTCCTCGATGATCTTTTGTCGATCATGTCTTTAGACAAGGCATCACATTACTAAATTTTAATCCACAAACAACAAACAAAGAAAATAATCATGCCCCCATCATAGCATCTCTAGCTTTTGGCATCCTTGAGTAGCATAGAAAGACATGATAGAAGAAAATCAAGACTCTGTAAGTTAACCTAACCAACACAAAACATTCTTGCATTTAGATGTGTTTGTTTCTTGCCATAATTTGAGTAAAATCATTTAGAAAGTCTTAGGAGCTTGTTTTCTTTGCTTTGGATAGGTTAATGTCCTGCGTCAGGATTTTTGCTTTAAAAGAGTGGGTTTTTGCTTTCGCTTGCTTGCCTGGTGAGAAGATTCCACAATATTTATTGGTGAGACGGACCCTAAGGGACTGACCTAGTGCCTTAGGGGCTCATTACTAAATGGCCTTGCCTACGTGATGATGCAGAGGCAATGTAGTTTAGGGTGAACCCTAACGGACCTAAGACCTAGGTGGTAGAAAGTGGTATGGAGTTAGATAGATAGAAAGAATAGACATGGGATGGATAGGACCGTGGGAGCCTCAGGGGTGTGTTTGAGAAATGGCCTTGCCTTTGTGACAACGCAGAGGCAATGTATTTCATGGATTGACTTCGATGGACCTAGGATATGGATCAGATGAGACACGATATGGAACAGTTATGGATCAGACATGGAATAGATATGGATCAGATAAAACACAATATGGAACAAATATGGATCAGATAAGACATGATATGGGTTAGACATGGAATAGATATGGATCAGGCAAGACATGACATGGAACAGATATGGATCAGACAAGACACGACATGGAACAGATATGGATCAGACAAGACACGACATGGAATAGATATGGATCAGACAAGACACAATATGGAACAGATATGGATCAGATAAGACATGATATAGAATGGATATGGATCAGACAAGACACAATATAGAATGGATATGGATTAGACAAGACATAATATAGAATGGATATGGATCAGACAAGACACGATATGGAATAGATATGGATTAGACAAGACATGATATGGAATAGATATGGGACAGATATGGATTGGATGATACTAATGACAAGGAAACACCATGGATAGGTAGATGTATGGATAGGTAGATGTAGATGCTTTGTTTAGATCTCTGAAGTCATTGCATAGTCTGACTCGACCATCTAGTTTGGACACTGGTACAATGTTGGAGACCCATTCTAGATAGTCTATAGCTTTCATACACCCTACATCCAGTAGTTTCTTGAGTTCTTCTTTTACAAGTAGTGCTATGTGTGGATGCATCTTTCTAAGCTTTTGTTTTACTAGTTTCACTCCTGGATCTAATGGAAGATGGTGTAGAATCAAATCTGGATCTAACCCTAGCATATCTACATATGACCAAGCAAAATTGACTTGTTTTCTCTTGAAGAATGGTACAAACTTAGTCTTCTCTGGTGTGGTTAGAGATTTAGCAAAGTGAATGATCTTAGGCTATTCCTCTATTCCAATATTAACCAGCTCTGTGGGTTCCACAACAATCTGAGACTCCTCCTAGTGCATGTCATTGGGGAGAGTGTCAAACCTTCCATCCTTAGGTACCATAGTTGGGTTTTCACCTTCAGATGCATCCTTTCTTTTTACTATTTTGGGATCTGACACTGTCGCAGGATGATTTTCACCATTAGATCTAGTTTTTATTTTGATATTTTTGTGATTGATTGGAAGGCTTGGCACCCTCTCTGAAATAAGCCACTGTATTAAGTTCAATAGCAAAACCAACTTTATAATCTCCTTTGGGTAGGTGGTCCCTAACTTCCATATAGTCAATATAAGCATCATCATTTCAGAACATATCTTGTTGTGGGGTTCCTCGTAGATCCTAGTCAATAAGTTTAGGATGCACAAGGGGGAGGGAGTTGGAGGATAGATCTGATTCATTGATAGTTTGAATGGATATACTAGGAGTATTGGTAGGGGGAGTGTTTAGGATGGTACTTTCCTCCAAATTGTTTATTGCGATAGAACTCGAACCTTCCTTGAAAGTTGTATTCTCAGAGATAGGCAAATTAGACTCTAGTGGTCTGTTCGGTAGCATTTGTCCCTCATGGTAGGGGCTATAAGTTTGAATGGTATCGACCTCTTTGTCATTGTAGGAATGCTCTGTCGACTCATCCCACTCATATTCATTGGAATCTATGTCACTGTCTACTTGAAGTGTATGGATCATTTATACAAGACAAGCATTTTCTTTAGCCTTGCCCTTGCCTTTATATCCTAGGCCATTTGTATTTCTAGCCAATGAGGATGAAGAAGGTTGAATGGGTTCTATGATTCCTTCTTTTCTTAGGCTGATAGGGCCTTGTCCTTCGTAACCCATTCTATGTAGGATAGCTTCTCCTCGCCCATAGAGTTCTGTTGGGAGCCTAGGTGGTTCTTGTTGTATGTTCTCTTCTTTGGTATAAAGCCATTGTAGGACATCTCTTTCCTCTGTTTCATCAGATAAGGTCCCCCAATTTACAAAGGGAGCTATGGGAGGTATAGGGGGAGTAGATGGCTTTGGAAAATGTTTGGGTTAACCAAAGGATCTAGGAGATAAAGTCATCTTGGCTAGATTGAGGCTATGCTCAATGGAGTATTCCCCAACTCCAGTTTCTTTGATGGTAATCTTCTTCTCTTTGAGCCTTGATGAGGAAGCTTGAGAGATATGATCATGTTGCAGGGTACGGGATGTAGATGCTCTATTGTTTGGTATGATGCAATCAAGTTTTGAAAGGATAGAGTTGCAATGCTGAAAGGGGTCAGGGTCTCCTTAGATGGTGACTTGTTTGCCATTATGCAAGAATTTTATGCATTGGTGATAGGTTGAAGGGATAGCTTTCATGGCATGAATCCATGGTCTCCCTAGGAGAATATTATAGGTGACCTCCCTATCTAGGACTTGGCACACAACATCTTTTATTATTGGTCCCACTTGTATGGGTAAGACTACTGTTCCCTTTGTAGTTCTCTCCTCTTCATCATAGGCTTTGATAGTAATCTTCTTCCTTGGATCGACAACATTTTTAGAGAACCCTAATGTAAGGACTAGCTTTAACGTGCAAATATTTAAACCGTCTCCCCCATCAATGAGAACTCTCTTGATGCGGTGCTTATGGATGAAGGCGATGATATGTAGAGGGGTGTTATGAGGTTGAGACATTGAGAGATCATCTTGCTCGGTAAATGATATGGTACTTGAGGAAGTCAGATTACCTACCATGGCCTAAAACTTCTCTTGGGCCAAGTTAGTAGGGACAGTGATTTCCACTAAGGCTTTACTGAGAATCTCCTTATGGGAAGGAGATAGACACAATAACTCCAAGATAGAAATGTGGGCTGGAGTCTTTTGTAGTTGGTCTATGACATTATACTGACGGAAGTTGGACTGAGAAGGTGACAACCTTAGAGGGACGGTATTCAATGTGACTTTACCGCTACAAGTAATGATACTACAACCAGTTCTATTAAGTTTTGATTGTTGGTTGGGCGTGACCACATTGATTTGTGGGACATGCTCTGATATGCAATTTATTGTATAGTTAAATGGCACACTTGCATAGTTAGCATTACTATTTCCACTATTCTAATTTTGCCTGTTGCGATTGTTGTTGTTGTTACCATTGTGTTTGTTGCCATTATTGTTATTGTTGTTGTACGGCCTGTCATGATTGAGAAGTGGATCCCTGTAAGACACGTGTCTCATTAGAGGTATGTTGTTGGGTTGCTCCTTGATTTTGATCAAACATCCTGAATAACATGTTTGAGATGGACACAATTATTGGTTGTATGTCCCCTTCCTTGATGATACTCACAATAGTTGGTGTCTTTCCAATAGTGAGGTTTGACTGTAGGCTCATAATCACTTGTTGGCAGTAGAGAGATTTCATTATTGGCCAATAACTTTCTTAATGCGAACTCTTGGGACTCACCCAGTAGTGTGAACTTTCACCTTGGATTTGCACTGAACCATGGTCTTGGCTCCCGAGAGAATATTTTGTTGGGTGTAACATTAGTTGCCTCTTCTTTGAGAATGAGTATGGGTTGTTGTTTGGGAGCCACCACCTTGGTGTCAACTACTCCATCATTGACAACATTCTTGTTCTTGGTCCAAAAAATTTGATTTGTCAGTTGTGTAGTTGGAGGTAGGTGTGTCCTTATATAGCTTGATTTGTCCCTTGGAGATCATAGACTTTTTGATAAACAATCCCATTTCAATGACTTTTGAAAATGAAGTGGGGCATTGTATTTGTATTTGATAGCTAAGATCGATGTTGAGGTTATGGAGAAACATCTCCATTAGTTGCTTCTCAGGTACATCGTAAGAGCACTTTCTTGCTAGTTATCTCCATCTTTGTAGGAAGGTGGTGAATGATTCACCACTCTTTTGCTTGGTGTTGCATAAATCAAGCATAGAGACTTCGTGTTCAATATTGTAAGAGAAGTGCATGATAAACTTGTTGACTAGCTCATCAAAATATTTGATGCTTGGTGGGAGTCGTGAGAACCACTCCATAGCTTGACTACCTAGAGATCTAGGGAATAGTCTCATTAAGTAGGTCTCATTGTGAGCTACTTCCATGCATGCTGTGTTGAATTCCTTAATGTGATCTCTAGGGTCCCCTTTCCCTTTGTATTTGTCAAATTTAGGAACTTCGAATTAAAAGGGAAATGGTGTCATGTTCAAACTTTTATCAAAGGGGTACGGTGCAATATCTTCCAAGGAGTAGGTTTTAGTGTTTGTACCCATCTTGAGATCTGACATTTGTTGTTTTAGACCCTCGAGTTGTTTCCTCATCTCTTCCATAGGAACACTTGGGTCTATGGATTTCTTTCCTTTATCCTCTGCATTAGGGTATATGGCTTTTCTTCCCTCTTCATGATTATTCTCCACATTTTCTTGGATTGTGCTTATATCAAAATCCATAGGGAGTTTAATTCCAAGACTAGCAAGATGATAGAAATACTTGTGAGGATCCTCATGGAGCACTTTCTCTAGAAAGCATTGAAATTTATGATCTTGGATGCTTCCTTGATAGTCTTCATTAGAGATTTCCTCATCACTATCATGAGGTGTGAGGATATGGTTGGATGATCTGGCCATTTTAAGTTGCTTTTTGTATTGAGATCTAGTAAGAACCATGCAAGGTGACGTGGGATGAGGTGGAATGGCACTAGAGATTTTGGCAAGGTGTCGATGAAGACTGCTGAGAATGGGATACTTATGACAAGATTTGGACAAAGGACTTTTGTTTCAAGTATGGGCCTAACCGGTGTTGTCATTGATGTCAACATACTCATGTTGCATTAATTAGAAGGATTAGATGAGCTATGTGCTGAGGATATTGAGAAAATTAGTCTCAATCAGGAACAGTGAAGAACAGTGATGATAAGTAGGTAAAAGTCCTCAATAGGTTGAGGATCAGAGGATACAATTTAAAGGGTTTGTAGATACAAGTCTTGAGATGCTCCAGTTAGGTTTTTAGAGGTCCGCATGAAGATCTGAAGAAGTTATGGTTACTCAAGTAGAACCGGTTCCGGCAGGTGTTCAGAGGTGATAGAGTGCCATAGATAGGTCTGGTGAGATCCAGAATTTCATTATCTCATTCTATAGATTTGAGGGAGTGTTGAGGACATTCCTGTGAAGTATCAACTAGATTGGTTTGTGGGTTGAAGGTCCGGAAGAGCCTATTCATTTGTGACAGTGATGATAGACTATGTTCTTGAAGCTCCAGATGAAGGAGAGAAGAATTACAGTAGGATGATGAAGTGCGGATGTTCTTGGTGATTTAGGGAAGGTTATGATGATCGTTGGATCATGTCTAGTTCATGTTGGTGGTCCGCATTGAAGTTAGATTTTGCATTTGAAGAATAACCATGGATATTGGTGTTCTTCTTGAGACTGGTCAACCAGATGTATTACACGTCTTGTAGATGTTCTTGTAGGTGTTTGCTGACATAGATGATTGTTCCTAAGTCGATGCTTTGTATGAATAAGGGATTGTGAAGTCATTTTGAAGAGTGCCTTGTGGAGATGCGAGTGTGGTAGCAAAGAAGAAAGCGAAAGGCAGAGCAGAAGTTTTTGGGCTTTAATGGAACTGATTCAAGCATGGTGAAGATGCTATTTTCCAGTTCATGTATGTGATACTTATTTCTTTGTAGATAGTGTGTCTCTTGTAGGTAGTGAGCCTCTTGTGAGCAGTGTGCTTAGGCTGTGAGCAGTAGGTAGTGAGCCCTAATTGGCATGTGCCATTTGTTCTTTCTATTCTTCTAACAAAGAATATATTCTTGGGTTAATCACCCCATGGTTTTTCCCTTGACCGGGTTTTCCACGTCAAAATCTTGGTGTCTCATGTGTTGATGAGTTTTTGCTTTTGATTTGAATGCATTATGTTCATGAGTAATATTCTACTAATCATTAAAGAAGATTCAAGTGTTTAAATTGAGTAAGTTTCACACAACTGATTCACTCCCCCTCTTAGTTGTGTGCCCTAAGTCTAACAATTGGTATCAAAACCAAGTTCCTCTAAAAAGGAGCTTAACCACTTGTGGAGATCCAGGATGTCATCATACAAGAAGGATAGTCCGAAGTTTGATGGAACCAACTTTTCTGTTTGGAAAGGTCACATGAAATGTCACTTATAGTGTATGGGAATGGCATACTGGTCCATGGTCACAAAAGCGTATGTACCTCCACAGGGTGGTCTGACAACTCTAAATGAAATCACAGATGCTAAAAACAATCTGTGGACCAAAGAGGCTCTTCTAAGCGCATTAACTGACTCAGAGCTCTCAAATGTTATTGACCTACCAACTACCTATGAGATCTAGATAAAACTAGAACTTCTGCATGAAGGCTCAGACAAGTATGTTAAATGTGCAAGGTTACAAAGTCTAAAAGGGAAATTTGAAAAACTGAAGATGAGAGATGATGAAAATATTACCACTTTTATGCCAAGAGTGAATGAGCTGGTTTGTGGAATTAGAAATTCTGGTGGAGTCTTGGATGAAAATGAGATTGTTGGTAAAATTCTCAGATCCCTTCCTGCCTCTTACAAAATCAAGGTTGCTGCCATTGATGAATTCAGAGCCCATACAACTGTCACAAGAGACCAATTGGATGGCAAACTGGCTACTTTTGAAATGCCTAAATTTGTAGATGATCCCCCAAAACTAAATCTACATTCAAAGCCAATGCCTCTGTGAAAGGTAAACAAGGATTTGATCTGGGAGAGAACTCATCAAGGAAATTGTCATGATATGAAAAAGAAAGAAAAGACCTGGAAGAAGAAGAAGTAGAAACTGCTCAACTTGAAGCCCTCATTGCAAAGAGACTGCCAAGAGGATCTGATAAGTATGAAGGAAAATTGCCCTTTAAGTGTTTTAACTGCAATAAGATTGGTCATTTTGCCTCAAGATGTCTGGAAAGATTTTCAAAGCTAAATCCTAATAGATCAAGGTTCCAAAAGAATTGTTACTATGTTCATGAAGAAGATGATAATGAAGGAGTAACAGATGATGAATTAGAGATAGGAAACAAATCTGGAAGTGAATGGGTGTTTATTGCAATCAAGGAAGAAGAACCAATATCCTCTGTATCTATCAATCATAAAGTTGTAGAAAGAGCTCTGGCTGCCCAAGTTGAAGAAAAGAATGATTGGGTCATTGACAGTGGTTGCTCTCACCACATGACAAGTGACAAGAATAAGTTCATAGATTTGGAAAGGTATGAAGGAGGAGTACTGAAGTTTGGTGATAATTCTACTAGTAGAATCAGAGGAAGAGGAACTATTTCTTTTAATGGAAGAAACAAAACTGGTAATGTACTGTATGTTGAACATTTGAAGCACAATCTTCTTAGTGTTGGACAGTTGGTGGACAAAGGCTATGATCTTTGGTTCAAGGATGGAAAATGCAAAATCTTTGAAAGATCCGGAATAGAGATTGCATCCGGTGCTCAAACTAAAAGTAATATCTTCCACTTGGTTGGTACTGGTAAAAGCTGCTTATTTGTTCAAATTGATCAGAGTTGGTTATGGCATAAAAGGATGTGTCATGTGAATTTTGATAATATCATCAAGATAAGCAATACTCAGGCTGCAAGAGATCCTCCAAAATTGGTGAAACCTACTAATAGCTTGTGCAAGGAATGTCATTTGGGTAAGCTGAGCAGAGTCACATTCAAAAGCAAGGAATTGTCTTCTACTAGATTATTGGACTTAGTTCACACTAATCTTTGTGGTCTAGCTAGAACCAGAAGTATTCAAGGTGATAGATACTTCATGCTACTAATAGATGACTATTCCCAGATGATGTGGGTAACCTTTCTAAAGGAGAAATTAGAAGCTCTTGAGAAATTTAAAATATTCAAGGCTATGGTAGAGAATGAAACAAGAATAAAGTTGAAATGTCTGAGGTCTAATAGAGGTGGAGAATTCACATCTGGTGAGTTCATAGAATTTTGTGAGAAACATGGAATTAAGAGACAGTTGTCTGCTCCGAGGACTCCACAACAAAATAGAGTAGTGGAGAGAAAGAACTAGACCATCCAAAAAGCATCTAGGACTATGATGATGGAAGCAAATGTTCCTCAGATCTATTGGAGAGAAGTTGTCAGCACTGCAGTCTATACTCTTAATCGAGTTCAAATCAAAAGCAATACCGGTAAGACCCCTTGTGAACTTTGGTTTGGCATTACTCCTACTGTAAGATATTTTAGAGTCTTTGGTAGCAAATGTTACATCAAAAGAGATGAATATTTAGGTAAGTTTGATTCTAGAAGTGATGAAGGAATATTCTTAGGTTACTCTACTCAAAGCAAAGCATACTGGTGTTATAACAAGAGACTAAGAAAGATGATAGAAAGTACAAATGTAAAGGTTGATGAGGGAATAGAGAAACCCTCAAGGTTTTATGAATATGATGAAGATGATAAGAATGATGTTCTAGTTCAAGGAGCTCAATCCTCTTCTAAAATTCAGATTCAGACTGATCCGGTAAATTAGGAAGAAGAAATAGGTCTGAATGAGCCTGATCAAGAAGTAGAAGTGCAAGAAACTCCTAAAGTTCCAAGGTATGTAAGACTGAACCACTCTGAAGATCAGATCATAGGTGACAAAAGCAAAGGTGTGCAAACTAGAAGGAAAATTGCTCAAAATTCAGATGAATATTGTCTGATTTCAAAGATTGAACCTAAGATGATAAATGAAGCCTACAATGATGAAAACTGGACCAAAGCAATGGAGGAAGAGTTGATGTAAATTGAGAAAAATCACACTTGGGATCTTGTTCCCAGACCTAGAAACAAGAATGTGATTGGAACCAAATGGGTCTTCCAGAACAAACTAAATGAAGTTGGTGAAGTAATCAGAAATAAAGCCAGATTGGTCTGCAAAGGCTACTCTCAAATAGAAGGGATTGATTTTGAAGAAACCTTTGCTCCAGTGGCAAGAATTGAAGTAGTCAAATTATTTCTTGCATTTGCTACTTTCAAGGATTTCAAGGTGTATTAGATGGATGTCAAGTCTACCTTCTTGAATGGTGACTTAGAAGAAGAAGTGTACATTGAACAACCGGATGGTTTTCAATTATCTAAGCATGGTGATATGGTCTGTAAATTGAAGAAGGCACTATATGGACTAAAGCAAGACCCAAGAGCCTGGTATGAAAGACTGGACAAACATCTTTTGAAGATTGGTTTTAACAAAGGTACTGCTGATAGTAACCTATATTTCAAAATTGATCATGAAAACATCTTGATTGTTGAAGTATTTGTTGATGATATCATCTTTGGAGGAAGAGACTGTATGTGTAAAACCTTTGCAAATCAAATGAAAAGTGAGTTTGAGATGTCAATGCTTGGTGAAATAGATTTCTTCTTGGGTCTGCAAATTACTCAGACAAAGAAAAGAATCTTTATTTCTCAGACCAAATATGTGAAAGAATTGTTGAGGAAATTTGGAATGGAAGATTTAAAGCCAATGAATACTCCCATAGCAACTGGATGTAAGTTGAGCAAAGATGATGACTCTCCTAAGGTAGATCAGACAAAGTATAGATCAATGATTGGAGGATTATTGTATCTCACTCAAACTAGACCAGATATAATGTAGGTTGTTGGTCTTGTGGCGAGATTCCAGGCTAATCCCAGAGAATCTCATGTCATGGCAATCAAAAGGATTTTTAGGTACCTAAAAGGAATAGTTGAGTATGGTCTATGGTATCCTAGAGATCATAATTTTTCTCTTCATGCATATATAGATGTAGATTGGGTAGGAGATGTGGATGACAGGAAGAGTACTAGTGGAGGAGCATTCTTTTTGGGAAAAAGATTAGTTTCTTGGCTAAGCAAGAAACAAGAGGCAATATCCCTGTCTACAACTGAAGCAGAATACATTGCAGCAGTAGGTAGTTGTACTCAAGTTTTGTGGATGAAGCAGATGCTAAGAGATATTAAAGTAAAATATGAGGACCCTATCACAATTTTCTATGATAATTCAAGTGCAATAAATATTTTTAAGAATCTGGTGTTGCATTCTAAGACTAAGCATATATCTATGAAGTTTCACTTTTTGAGAGAGCAAGTGAACAAAGATGAAGTTAGATTGGAGTATGTGCCCTCCAAGGATCAGATTGCAGATATCTTTACTAAACCTCTTCCCAAGGACTCTTTTGAGTATCTCAGGGAGAAGTTAGGGGTTATTGCCCCTCCGGTGATGAACTAAGATGCACTGATGTACATCAATCCGGTGGATATCATAGTCATATCTTGCAATCTGGATTGATGATAAGGGAGCTGCTACTCAGGGGGAGTAGCTGGTATGTCATGAAGTAATGAAGTTGCAAGTATGAGCCCTTTGCCATTGATGTCAAAGGGGGAGAGAAGACATGTGAAAAATAAGTGGTTGATGATCGAAGGGGGAGCAATAAAGAAGAGAAGACATGTGAATAGTTGTTGCTATTAGGGGGAGTTGTGACAACAAGGAGAAGTTCTTGTCTTGATGGTTTTTCACATCATATGTTGCCATCAATGACAAAGGGGGAGATTGTTGCAAGTATGGGCCTAACTAGTGTTGTCATTGATGTCAACATACTCATGTTACAATAATGAGAAGGATTAGATGAGCTTTGTGCTGAGGATATGGTTGGATGATCTGGCCATTTTTAGTTGCTTTTTGTATTGAGATCTAGTAAGAACCATGCAAGGTGATGTGGGACGAGGTGGAATGACACTAGAGATTTTGGCAAGGTGTCGATGAAGACTACTGAGAATGGGATACTTATGACAAGATTTGGACAAAGGACTTTTGTTTCAAGTATGGGCATAACCGGTGTTGTCATTGATGTTAACATACTCATGTTGCATTAATGAAGGATTAGATGAGCTGTGTGCTGAGGATATTGAGAAAATTAGTCTCAATCAGGAACAGTGAAGAATAGTGATGACAAGTAGGTAAAAGTCCTCAATAGGTTGAGGATCAGAGGATGCGGTTTAAAGGGTTTGTAGATATAAGTCTTGCGATGCTCTAGTCAAGTTTTCAAAGGTTCACATGAAGATATGAAGAAGTTATGGTTGCTCAAGTAGAACCAGTTCTGGTAGGTGTTCAGAGGTGACAGAGTGCCACAGATAGGTCCGGTGAGATCTAGAATTTCATTATCCTATTTTGCGGATTTGAGGGAGTGTTGAGGACATTCTTGTGAAGTATCAACTAGATTGGTTCATGGGTTGAAGGTCCGGAAGAGCCTATTCATTTGTGACAGTGATGACAGACTATGTTCTTGAAGCTCCAAATGAAAGAGAGAAGAATTCCAGTAGGATGTTGAAGTGCGGATGTTCTTGGTGATTCAGGGAAGGTTATGATGGTCATTGGATCATGTCTAGTTCATGTTGGTGGTCCGCATTGAAGTTAGAGTTTGCATTTGAAGAATAACCACGGATATTGGTGTTCTTCTTGAGACTGGCCGACCGGATGTATTACACATCTTACGGATGTTCTTGTAGGTGTTTTCCAACTTAGATGATTGTTCCTAAGTCAATGCCTTGTATGAATAAGGGATTGTGAAGTCATTTTGAAGAGTGTCTTGTGGAGATGCGAGTGTGGTAGAGAAGAAGAAAGTGAAAGGCAGAGCAGAAGTTTTTGGGCTTTAATGGAACTGATTGAAGCATGGTGAAGGTGCTATTTTCCAGTTCATGTATGTGATACTTATTTCTTTGTAGATAGTGTGTCTCTTGTAGGCAATGAGCCTCTTATGAGCAGTGTGCTTGGGTAGTGGGCCCTAATTGGCATGTGTCATTTGTTTATTATATTCTTCTAACAAATAATATATTCTTGGGTTAATCACCCCATGGTTTTTCCCTTGACCGGGTTTTCCACGTCAAAATCTTGGTGTCTCATGTGTTGATGAGTTTCTGCTTTTGATTTGAATGCATTATGTTCATGAGTAATATTTTGCTAATCATTAAAGAAGATTCAAGTGTTTAAATTAAGTTTTGTACAACTGATTCACCCCCCCTCTCAGTTGTGTGCCCTAAGTCTAAGAACTTTCTTGATCAATGATTCCAAGTAAGATGACCAATAGAAGATGGTAGCCACTAGTAAGGGTACTCGATATCTGTCTTACTATGTAGGAACTAGTCATGCACCAAGACCACTAGCAAAGTCATGTGACCTACTAGGGTTACTTGAATCCAAAGTGATATGAAAAATAGGGGTTATGCTAACCTTATATGGGATACTTTTAACTTTGGACTAGAAAGACCTGATAGAAGGTGAATGGGATGACCAACAAAAGAGAGACTTTGACATGAAATGTATGGAGAACTGACTGCAAGGTAAGACCTGATCTCAGATTTTGGAACTAGACTGAAATGGGTACTCAGAATTGGTAAAATTTTTCCCTCAAAAATTGTGCAAGTGCTCACTGTCGTGTATGCACCGTAAGTCGCAATAAATGCACTGCACTGGTAAAATATAAATGCATTATAAAAGGCTATAAAAGTGTTACAAGTCAGAACAGATGAACCACAGGTTGGTACAAATGTGCAGGAACAGAGGACAGATGCACCACTCTGGCTTGTCTCAATATTTTTGTAAGTTTTTGGAATTTTTCTGATGTTTTTGGTACTTTGGTTGCAAGAAGGTTTCTCTGATGTAATTTTCTAAAATTTATGGCAAGAGAACACAGCAAACACAAAGAATATTTTTATGGTTTTTAAATTTTTTTGTGATTTTTTTGACTCTTTTTAGACTAAAAAGAAAGAAAGTACAACTCTAGGTTTCAAAGGATAGTATAAAACCAAATTCTCCCTATCTCTAGGTGAGGCATCTTCGGGAGGTAATAATCACCCTTCCCTGCACCAGATTATAGAGGTTTTTGGTCTTTCTAAAACAAGGATGAGTAATAAAGGCAACCATTCGAGTGGTTATACATGCGGCAACACTACTCTCCATTATGGAGTCTCCCAGCCTGCAAGGGTTGCGCCTTGGAGGGTTTTGGGGGAGGTTGGTTGTCAGTATAACACAATTTCACTCATTGTTTGAAGCTTTCGCTCTAAACACAATTTATTTATAGTGGCTTGGAAGGGCTTGGCATCTAGCCTATTACCACTTAGAGTCATTCCTACTTGGATGAACAGTATCCAAGAGCAGGCCCCTCTAAAGGAAAAAACACATGCAAAAATGATATGTCTGGCATTTTGGTCACCCAAGATAGGGGAGAGCATAGGCCTGGTATCATTCCCAAAACACAAAATATAGTTGTTCTTTTCCCCTAGTTAAAATGAAAAAAACTAGATCAGCTATCTACTTGGGCAAGCACAGAACTTTGAAGTGATAATAAGATAGCAATGGTCCAGTTTTAACCAAGATAGATATGATGAGTTCAATTTTATCCATGTAGTACGAGTTGTTAACTTTGAAATGATGGTCAATCGAGATAGCAATGGATCAGTTTTACCTAGATAGTAATGATGAGTTCAATTTTATCCACGTAGCACAAGTTGTTAACTTTGAAATGATGGTCAATCAAGATAGCAATGGTTCAGTTTTACCCAGATAGCAATGATGAGTTCAATTTTATCCATATAGTACAAGTTGTTAACTTTGAAATGATGGTCAATCAAGATAGCAATGGTTTAGTTTTACCCAGATAGCAATGATGAGTTTAATTTTATCCAGATAGAAATGAGTTGTTAACTTTGAAAATATAGCAATAGCAATGCAAGATAGCAATGATTCAATTACCACTTCCCTAGTTAAAACTATGTGAGATTTGCATGAGCATCCATTTTACTTTCCCTTTAAAAATTGAAGTGTGAGCTAACAAGTGCAACTATATGAATCTAAACCAGTTCCTAGCCTGCAAAACAGATCAAGAGAGTTCCTGCAAAGACATCAGTGTTAGCAAAAATCTTCTAAAAAACCCTAAAATCACTGCCTACAACAGATGCACCACTTCAGAGACTGAATGCACAGAAATAGTGAACAGAAGTGTCATAATACATATGTGTTGAAATAGAGGATAAAAGTGCCAGAAACCAATGTATATGCGCTGAAGTAACAGATGCACTATCTCACGTGGTAAAAGCACCATAATAGTGTTTGTATGCACTGTAGTAATGAAAGCATTGTGATAGGTAACAGATGTGCCTAAACAGAGACTATATGCACTGTGACAGGTAATAGATAAGTGTTAGGAATTGATGTATGCGCTATTTCCTCCTATGTACAGCTTTCTAAAACATAAAATCTTAGTTTTTGGTTTATATTTGGGGCTAGGCCCCACGGTGGGCACTAAAAACATTAAGGGGACATTAGATCAACAATGAATAAACAATAATAATCAATATGAAGTTACCCAAAACTCAATGAAATGGTGAACTATGAAGATTAATCAAATAAATCAATGAACAACAAAGTAAACCTCCTTAATTTGACGCTTCCATTGATCGCCTATCACAATCATTCTTGCATGTATGAAATAAGGCCCTCAGAGAGTGCACTTCCTTGCTATGCTTCAAGAATGTCAATTGGGAATGGTAGTGATATTATCATAATGAAGTGGAGCTTCACAACAATGGTAGTAGTGCGTAGTGCGTAGTAGTGAATGTGATCACAAGCAATGAAGGAATGACGTGGGTGCCAAAGGCACACTGTAATTCCTGCAGAGTAATGATACTTAAAGCTTGGATGAATGAAATGGAAGAATTAGGTTCAATTTATAGACTTGGGAGAATGAAGATCAACAGTATAGAAAGAATGAGAAGATCAATGATTGAGAATAGATGAGGAATGTGTAACGAATAAGAAGAAGACATGTGTCTTGCTTTCTTTTGCATGAGAGGAGTTATCAAGAATAGAAGAATGAGTTAAAGTATTTAAAAAAATATAATAATCAGTTAAGTGATTTAAAACAAGAAGAAGGGATTTGCATGAGAATAAGAAGATATTTTGCTTTATTAAATATTAGGAATATTTAATTGCATGTGCAGAAAGATTGAATTATATTTAGAGATAACTCAATTTAGAAGAAAAAGAAACTTAAATAAATATTTGATTTATTTAAATTTAGAGAAGATATTATTGGAAGAAACAATTAAATAATTGGAATTATTTAATTTAGAAGATAAGAAAGCAAATTAAATAAATAAATTTATTTAATTGTTGTGCATGATTTGGAAGAATAAATAAAATATTTTATTATATTTTATTTTTGGAGATTGAGAGGATTTAAATAAATTTGATTTGATTTATTCAAATTTGGAAGAATGAATTTGACTTAATTAAATAATTAATAATTATTTAATTGCTTGGAAGAATTTAATTAAATAAGGATTTTATTTAATTTTGACTTTAGAAGAGATAATTAAATATTTTGATATTTAATTAACTTAGAGGAATATGAATGGAATAAATAAATTTGTTTATTTATTTATTTATAGAAGAATTAGAATGAAATAAATATTAAGAATATTTATTTAGATCGAATCCTGTCATTTTTAGGCATATACACCAACCATCACAATTGTCGTGCTTCATCCAAATATGTTGATGTAGAGAGCACTTGGGCGATGGGATCCCTTTCGATACAACCATTCCACCAGTTGCTACCCCTCCAACCATCACACCATCATATGTATAGTACCAAGCCATGAAACACAGAGCTGTAAAAGGCAAGGGGATTGCCACAACACCACCAAAGGAGAGAAGGGTTTCAAACCCTAATGCCCTTGTTACCATCCACTCATCTTCATTATATGAGAAATTGCCTAGGAGATCTTATTTTTTCAGGATCAGAGGGTGTTCTTTGCATCAGCTTTGGTTGTTTTGTATTTTACTTCATTATGTATATGACTACTGTGGGTGTCACTTTAGTCAATGACCCATGAGATGCATGGCATATAAGATTTTGGCCAATAAAAAGTCTCCTTTTTATTTTCTTACTCTTATCAGTCTTGGCTTCTCTTTTTTGTTGTGAATGATTGGAGCAGAGAGAGGCACTTAAAATTTCATCATAGTGTAGTAGGTGGGTGAGCGTTGAAATCATAAAGGTAAACCCTAACTTAGAAAGGCTCAAAACCCTAACCTATTTTGTTTCATCTCCTTTTTATTTTCTTACTCTTATCAGTCCCAACTTCTCTTTTTTGTTGTGAATGATTGGAGTAGAGCAGGGCACTTAAAATTTTATCGTAGTGCAGTATGTGGGTGAGCTTAAGCTCTCAATTTGTTGATAAGCCATGGTGTTCCAAATGAGAAAAAATAGAAAGGTGTGCTTTTATTGTTACCCAAACCGCACAATATTTTTAATTGGTTTCACTATGGCTACATATATACCATCTACTGAGATGTTCAATCATGCTTGGGCTCCACATGTTATTGGGCATCATATCCACATGTAGGTTCTAGGATTTTGGATTAGCCTTCCTTTCTTATGAGCTTTATGAATCTGGGTTCATATCTATTGCCATTCATTTTCTAGAATTATTTTTGGGTATTAATCTGACAAGTGAGATGCTTATTTTGTAGGTGGATTGAATAGAAAATGTTTTCCAGGCTTGGATTGTAGGTGCAGAAGTTCATGCCTAAAAAAATAGCTTGGATTTTAGGCTTGGATTGTAGCTAGGATCCTTTACAATTTCTCTCTTTTCTCTCTACTTATTTACTTACCCTTTTCTCTCTTTTTTGTTATGCGGGAGTACAAGAAATGGGGTTTACTATTTCACTATTTTTCTACCATGTATAGGTCGACGTTCATGCAAAATGCAATAACGTTTATGTTCTTATTCAACCCATGATTGTGTGTTACTTATTACTATCTCCAAATCTCCTTGTATCTAGCTTCTCTCCCCCCCATTTTTTTATAGATAAGTGTGGAGACATTTGACAACTTTGCAAATACACATGTAAACTACCCCAACTCGGAGGGGTTACCCTATAAGAAAACTCAACGAAATATAAATCATTTGGAATTTACTTGTACAACAATTTGCAGCAATAGTCTATGCAGAAGAAAAATGTTATTCCTCTTTTCTTTATACAGAACAACTATTTTTTTTTCTAACTTAATTCATACTTAGATTTCTTATAAAAAAAAGTATGCAGCTTTCACCATTACATTTTTTCACACATAAATCTTAAAGGTTATCAGACATTGTCTTGAGCAATGAAATCATAAGATTCAGCTTGCACATACTACTTGCATTAGTACAAACAAAAATCTGCTTTTGTATTCAACAACTTGTATATACTACCAATTGACTAAAAATGACCAAATATATTACCAACTGACGGCAATTAATGATTACAATGACTAAATAAATGACTAGTTAACAACAATTACTGACTAAATATACTACCAAATTGAATAAAAATGACTAAATATATTACCAATTGATGGCAATTAATGATTATAATGACTAAATAAATGACTACCATGACTAAATAAATGACTAGATAACAACAATCAATGACAAAATATACTACCAAATTAATCAATCAAAACAACCAATAAATGACTAAAAATGGTTTTCATAAATTTGGTCGCATTATAAATGACTGGCAATAAACTACTAATGGTTACATGACCAAGCTTAGTCATTTATATGAAATTTTTAGTAGTTTTTTTAGTCATTTATTGTTGTTTTCTACTAGTGTATTAGTTTGACATTTAGATACATCAAAACAAGTAATGAAAACTGAAATGACAGAACATACCATAGATCAATGAGTTCACCTAGTTATTTGCCTCTGTTAAGGAGACCTATAGGAATGAAAGCACACAAAATGAGAGCACAAAAGATGCATAAAAGAAATAGAACAATTCTAAGATAGAGACAAGGAGAATAGATTCTCCTTTTATTGCAAGTTTTGAAGAACATATTTGGTTTTTTTGGATTTTTTATGTTTTACAAATTTGAAGGTTTTTTTTATTTTTCTAATTTTGATGGTTTTTTTAGAGATTTTACAAAGGTTTGATTTTATGTTCCTTTAGGTCCTTGAATAACCTATGTTTATTGAAGAGATTTATACCCTTTCCCCATTTCATGCGGAGACTTGTGTACTTGATTACACAGTTTTGCTCTTTTGACTTGCTAGAGGAGTGACTTGTGCTCAGACATTGTTTTACACTTATTGTTACAAGACCTATTTGGGTGAGATCTATACATATATTTATTCAACATCTTGTACTTCACCTTGCCTCTTATGCATATGGTTGGATAGAGCTTTTTTTTTCTTATGAGAATACATATCTAAGATGATCACATATGGATGATGCAATTTGTTTTTGTCTTTTTCTGATATGAATGACATGCAATGTGTTTGGGTGTGATTCACAAATATGAAATGCAAAGTACTATGTTCTAAGTGCTATGAATGCCATGATGTTATGAAATGCTTTATTTCTTTTGATTTTTCATGATAGCATGCATGCAGGTGGAACAAACAATGTGACTGCTCTTAAGTAGGATTTTTGACCTAGGGGATTGTGAGTTAACTTGGTATAAAGAGACTTATTGATATTTGGGATGGGATTAGGGACTCAAGTGGGAGTGGAGAGGAGATGGAATGCTTTTGAATTTTTGGCTTTGCAAAAGGCTAAACATTGATTCTTATCTTGATAAAATAATTTGACAAGCTTTCAACTTGGACAAGTAACAAATTTTATTGGTGTTTGCTAGACTTAGATCATAGATGGAAAGCAAGATAGACCCAGGGTAAAGGAAAAGTGGGGAAGAACAAGGGTCCCTAAGTAAGAAATGACCCTAAAGACTACTAGACTATTGTCTTTGCTCAGCTAGTGCATGTGTGTGCTTTATACCTTTCTCTTTTGTTTCCTCTGATAGAATGTCACCCTTGAAGCTTTGAGCTTAGATTTATCTCTACCCAAGGGTATAGACACCCCAAAATATTCTCTATATCACTCTTTTTTTGTAACTCTCTTTTTTTGCTTTTTCTCTTTTTTTTTGTATTTTTGCAATACCTCACTTGATTTTCTCATTTTTTGAATTTTTACTCTTATGAAAATGAACGATTTTGAGCTTTAGATATGTACAATAATTTGATCTCTCTATTCTCAATTTTCTCGTGACTTATTTTTTTATCACTCATTTTTTATTCACTCGTATTTTAGATTGCTTCCTCCCAAAGTTTTGATCTTCCTGACATTTTTGGCTAGGAAAGATAAGGGGCTGAGTGCCAACAAAAGTTTTCATAGTCTAGTCAGACATCCTTTCTACTAAGGAAGAATAGGGAAGGTCTACTTGAAAGCTTCCTTTGAACATTGTAGGTTTTAAAACTGACTTTTCTTAGACTTAATAGTATGAATCATTAAGACTAGGATTAGTGTAGAGCTAAAATCTAGGATTTTTTTAGTGGCAAATAGTTGAAATCGGGACCTCCAAAAATGCTGAATAGTACAAGCTCTACATGAGACTAAATCGCCTGATTTTTATAGAAATTTATTTTTTCTTGGTTAATTCGCCAATGTATTTTTTTTAAACTAATAAACCAAGTTGATTCGCCAGGTAAATTATGCAGCATTGAAGTTGATTCACCAGTAGTTTATAACATAATTATGTAAATGTTTATTATATTCGCCATTAATACTAGATTTCTTCCATTAATTTTGGGTCAATATCACCATTAATAATGAATTCCCACTTAATTTTAGGGATATTTTAACTTTGAAAAGGGGTTTTATTTGTTGCCATCGATTACCTATTTAATCAAATGGCTATGGTTTAATTTCAGGGCACTCTAATATTGTCATTGATGGAAACAACCTAATATGTTTAGAGACAACTCCTGAGATAAAGGTGTGTATAGTATTTTGGTCTAGGAATATTAACTTAGCCAAATTGACTAAGCATAGACAACACATTGTGACAGTGACAGTAATTCAGTTGGTGCTCCTCCACAATTGAAGATCTTGTTATGTGGATTTGATATGTTACTCTTAGCTATCTAATGATGTCATGATTTAGTTTTCAAATCCTAATTCCCTCTAGAAGTCATATGGTGAAATTTCTAAGTTCAGGTGAACAGAGTTAAGTCAGAAATAGTGCAAAGTACCTAAGTAATCTAGTCCACATTCCTCCACTAATGAATATTTTGATTTATGGTTTTGAGACATTGAAGATACATGTCATGAGCATCTAAATCCAAATTTGTGGATCTTGAAGTTCACTAGTTCACATTCTACAAGTTTTCCAGCATTGGATTTCAGGTTGCCAGTATTTCTCTATGACAGAACAATAGTTTCGAGATCCACGTTTCTCTATGAAAGAATATTATGCTCTAGTTTTGAAGATGTGATAAGAGGTCCATAATGAATGTTGCTATGAATTTCAAAGTCTTATATGGTTCTCATTAAAAGTTATGGTATGATAGTCAAGCTAGTTGGATGTGCACTTAAGGGTTAAGCCAACATTCATGTTAGATCGATATGCAGTGAAGATATATGATTTGAATCATTAATCTAAGTGATTATATAATAGGTATAGACTCATATAAAGATTCTTTCATGATTAATTGGGTTCACATTATTGTTTGGGCACAATAATAGGCTGACAAGGTACAACTTGAATATACAAGCCTTATCTTTTACATGCTGACCTAGTTTGAGGAAATTCTTGATGCAAATATATATACTCAATAGATTTCAGATTTCGATGGAAGAGAATGTGTGAACAAAGTGTGAATTTAATGTGTGTGTGATCTAAGGCAATCTTGTGACCAAAAAAAGGTAGTAAGGCCAAAAGAGCAGAGTATATGTGAAGCAAAGCAGAAAAAGTAGAGCAAACATTATGAAGACATTTGAGTCTATATACTAAGTTAAATGGAACTGCACCTTAGCATTTTGTAGATGCACTTGTGGCAGTTTTCTCTTGGCAGTGAGTCATTCCTTTTCTATCTTCTCTTCTCTTTCATTTGGTAGTGAACCTATTGCAGTGAGAACTTCTTTGGATAGAGAGTCCTTGGACAATGAGCCCTAAGGTAGTAAGCCTTCATGTAATTTGGTATTGATATCATAATATATTGTGAGCTAAGACTCACTATGGTTTTTCCCTTTTTCGGTTTTCCATGTGTAAAAATCTTGGTGTCTATATGGTTGTTGTTCTTATGTTTATTTTGCTTTCATATTATTAAATTTGGTAATTGGATCAATGAACATGTAAAGAAGTGGTTTTATAGAATACCGATTTGCCCCCCTCTCAGTATTCCTTATGTTCAACACTTTCAAATCCTAACTTGTTATTGTTTCTCTGTTATAGGATGATTATCATAATTCTAGGGTTTAGTGCATTGATGGGCCTAGGGTTTGGTAAAAGGCTTGGTTGAATAACATCTTTCCTCTACAAATAAGATCACAAAATTAGTAGCTGAGTCCTCTTCCGTCTTGTAGTTACTTGGCTTAGTTTTCTCCTTGAATGTTGTAGTGAAAGGAGGGTTTGATCTAGTGTACTCACATACATTCATATCCACTCATCTGTCTTTTCTCTACTAAACATTTTGGGGAACCCATTTTTTGAATAATTTGCATCTTTCTAAGTGTTGAAATCACATCTTGCATTAATACATATCATACTTATCATTCTTCATTGAAAAAACTTGCATACATTTGGAAATTTTGAAAAAATAAGCATTCTAGGCATGCATAAAGGCATAGTTTGCATTATTATCATTGCATATCATTGGAAGAATTTGAAAATTTTATTTTTACATCAGATCTGAGATAAATTATAGAAATTAATCATTTCATGATATTACACCTTGCATTTGCATATCTCATTTACTAGGGTTTCTTTAAAAATTAACATTTTTCATATAACCTAGTTTTTTCAAAAGCTAGGGTTGGTAGTCAAAATCTTATTTCAGATTTTGCTTCTCTCTTTGGATACTCATTAAAATCTTATTTTGAGATTTAGTGTTGCATCATTGGGCATTTTTTCATTAAAATTTGAAATCTTGCAATTACACAGTGTGTATTTCAACACTAAGGGTTTTTACACACTTTCTTCATAATTATTTGAGCAAAATTTACATCATTTCTCTTTCCTTATTGTGTAGCACTATTTACATAATATATTCTTTGTTTTTTGTGAAGTTTTTGCATTTTTTCTCTTGAAAAACCTAATTTCCTCAAACAAGTATCATTAAGACTACTGTTATCAAATACCTGGACTTATACAACAAAGCTCTTATTGAGATAATTTCTGATCTTCTAGATAGCCTAGGGAGTATAATTTCTATAAGGAAAGACATTGTTATGGCCAAGGACATTAAGGTTAGAGAGCATACATTAATAAATCTATGCCCTGAAACCCTAGAAGAAAAATAAAAAATCTCCAAAATGCTTCATAAAGAGTTTAGAACAAAGAGGAGGATGAACACTCTAATGGTAGATGACATTGAGAAAGTAGTCAAAGAAACTGAGGAAATCATTATGAGAGTGTTGAAGGAATTTCATCTCCCAACCATATATGATAATGAAGAAATGCATGTTGGAGATGATACACCTATTTTGAATATCAGCATGGACCAAGGTCAAGACAAGAATGACGAAGAGATAGAGGAGAAAGAAGAGAATACCCCTACTACTGGTGACCTAGACACTCAAACAAGTCCTCCTCTAGATCATCAAACTGATGATCAAATAAACAAGGAAAAGAGTGATGAGTTGATCAAAGTTGATGATCGAGAACTTGATCAAGCTGAGAAGAGCCTTACACCAGAACAAAATATTAATCAACAAGAGAATATGGACATAGATCCTCCTGAATAGAACAAAGAAGATGAAGTGTCTAAAGAAATGACATGAGACACAGTTGCTACCCTAGTTGATTATGTCAAGGAACTTTTGGAGAGATAATAAGATTTGGATGAGTTTGAGCTTCTACAAGGACCAATCAATTTGGCCTCAATATCTCCTATGCAAAAATTCAAACAAGTATCAATTGTTCAAGCAAAGACACATGAAGAGATGCTAAAATCACACATGCAGGACAATGAACTCTTTGTTGAAGCATATGACATCTTGGAAAAGATGATGCTGACATATCAAAAGAATACTTCATTATCCTCAACAGATCAACTCAAGGGACTAATAAACTCAGTAAGTATACATTTTGAATCTTTTGAAAAGTCCATAAAAAAAAAGTTAGAAAAGAGTTTAATGAGAAGAGATTAGCTGAGTTGAAGACCATGTTAGTTAATGATAAAACTCTATTAGATAATGGAATAAAAGGTAGACAAAGTGCCATCAAAGAAGCTTGTGATCTGTACAAATCTTGTTTATCATGGTTAGAAGTTACAAAGGACTTAGGAGAAAAGATCAAGGATCAGGAACTAAAATTGATAAATATCTCTAAGTCATTTGATTTGGCAGTTGAATCAATAAATAGTAAAGAGATACAAGCTGTAAATATCCACAATAACTTGAGCAGTCTGATGAATAAGAGGGAAGAAATTAAAAACATGTTGTGCTAGTTAAGAGGGCTGATAAGTCTTAAAATAGATTCAATGACAAATCTTGTAAAAGAAGATTTGAAAGAAAAAGCAATTATTGATACACCCTCAGATGTGCAGAAGGCAAAAAAAATGTTTTTCTGATAAATGGTCACATTCAAATTTTAGATAATGCAAAGAATTGATGGGATGGAAAGATAGCACAATGAAAGATTGTCTACAATGATATTCTCCCACCTACTACTAACTAAGATGGAAAATTGTACTTGTGCATATGTGGCAGAGCATGACAATTTTGAAGTTTTGACACAATTTTGCTACTTGTACATACACGTTTGCCATTGATGTCAAATAGGGAGAAGAAGAACCAGTGAAAATGGCCAAAATATCTCAAGGAAAGAAGAAAAATAGAGTGTACAGAGTAAGGGGAGCAACAAAATGGAAACCATTCTTTCATCATATATAGAATCTCTAACCATTAAACTTTGATGAAGCATACTTGGAAGAACTAGTAAATAATAGTGTATGAAGAATAAAGGAAAGAGAACTAGATGTGGTATCTGAGAGAGATGAATTTCTAATTAACCATGTGAGTAAAATAAGAAAAGGTAATGAATTGACATCCTTAATAGACATGTCCTTAACTAATGAAAGGGTATCTCTAAAAATAAAAAAGGCATTTCAAAGAGGTACAACCCATAGACCAAGAATCGTCCCCTATGGCTTATAAAGCAAGAAGAATTTCAGTAAAAAAATAATGAGGAAGTAGACAAGAAAAGACAACAATAAGAGCAGAGTGTAGAAGATTGTGAAGAAGTGTTAGGAAGAGAATACTATGACATACAGTTGAAAAGAGATAAGGGAATGGAAGGAAAAACCTTACCGCAAAGGATAGATAAGAAACTACAAAAGAAAATAGAACAAACACACCCCAAAGAGGGAAAATACTACAAAAATAAAAAATGGACTCACCCATCAAATTACCAGTGTTTGGCAAGGAACCTTTCAAACAATAGAGCACGTATTTGTTTTAGAATCGACATGGCAAAGGAAGAATATAACATGGGACAAGACCAAACTATTTGTGATGCAGAAGCATCTAATGGTGTAAGGGAAATGCTGCATAACCTAAAAAATGATGATTTTGTTTTCTGTTCTTTTCAATTTTGGTATTTTTAAATACCCAATTGCTTGAATAATGATGTACAACATTTAGTTTTTCCAAACTGCTAAAAATAACAAACTACTATTTTTAGAAAGTTTTCATTTGAGCACGTATGGAAGACAAAATTTAGTCAAAGATTCTAAATTGAAAAATATAACCTTTGGTGAAGGAATTGGCTAGAGATCACTTGTGAGATGTGTTTAGTAGAGAAAAGAGAGATGAGTGGATATGAATGTATGTGAGTACACTAGATCAAACCCTCCTTTCACTACAAATTCAAGGACAAAACTGAGACAAGTCACTACAAGATGGAAGAGGACTCAACTACTAATTTTGTGCTCTTTTTTGTAGAGGAGAGATGTGATTCAACCAAGCCTTTTACCAAAACCTAGGACCATGAATGCACTAAACCCTAGAATTATGATAATCAACCTACAATAGATAAATGGTAAAAACAAGTTAGGATCTGAAAGTACTAGGGTGATCAATGAGATGTCCAAACCTATCCCTTAGAAGCTAAAATGTCAGAAGACTTTGGGGCTAGTGCTTGAGTCTAGAAAATCCTGATCTCCAGAAGCTCTGAACTACAAAAATGTTGTAAATGATGCTCTGATGCTAAATTTAGGGTTTGTTTTGCCTGCTAGACACTGGGACTAGCACCCAAGTCTTCTATGGAGGAATTTCCAAACTTTGTTTTTAGATCTTGAATCTTTATCCCTTCAACAACCTCCCTATACCTTCACTTTTGTAATTCCTGCACTTGTAACTTGCACACAAGAAGAAAAGGAGTTTTGGGGTTGTGGTGTTTAGGGATTTTTCTCAGTCAAATATTGGGTTAGCATTCAAGCTTTCCCAACACCGTTGTTAGAGAGAGAGCATGCCCTAGTAGGGTAGAGGCTAAAGACAATCCAAATGATGTTGAAATGATTCAAACCTAGTGATATCACCTTGGTGGTGAATTTGTTAGGAGGATGAAGATTCTTCAACTCATAAGGATGTTGACGACAATTCCAAATCTACAACAAACACAATACTAACACAAATCTGTAACAAACACAATGAATTCCTTGAATGCTCCTTTGCTCAATATCATAACCTTACTATCATCAACTTGTCTATCATCAACCTAGATTACAAATGAATTCAAACACTTGTTTAAATATGCTATCCCATAAAACTTTTACAAATTTATTGAAAGAGCTGACAAGGGAG
Organism: Cunninghamia lanceolata; assembly: GCA_027924645.1. NCBI lineage: Eukaryota > Viridiplantae > Streptophyta > Pinopsida > Cupressales > Cupressaceae > Cunninghamia > Cunninghamia lanceolata. The sequence continues at coordinate 3,709,584 of BSBN01000205.1, forward strand.
GACCCATTTAAGAGTTCTATGCCAACATCCTTTAAATTTTACCCTGACCAATCAGGGTGGACTTGGGCATAGAAACCCAAGTCCTAAGGTGCCATTTTGGTTGGGACCTAAGAATTAATGGGCCCCTAGTTCCCATTTGACATGGGTTTTGGGGGATTTCTCATCGAGATGAATATTTTTTCTTGTAGAGTGTAAACATGGGGACCTAGGAGCTAAACTAGGAGGTAAAAATGCATGTGTCCACTATTTACTCCATAACATTTATCCCCCTCTTTAATGCATGTGTGATCTTACGATTCAACACATGCATTAGAGTAAAGTCAAAGCATATCAAATATATCAAACACTAGAATGAATACACACCCCAAGCTTGAAGGACTATTTCTAGCCCCCAAACATAGGGCAACATGAGAAAATACTAAACAATCACATAAGATATAGTGAATACAATAAGGAGCATGCAATATGTTGAGAAGACAATGAAAGCACACAATACACAGAGAAGACATGAACACAGTCATGCAAGACACGAAGAAGTCATGAAGAGAAGACACGATTAAGCCATTACATATCTACATATAGTCCTAACAAAACAAAACATACATGTAAAGACATGAAAAACACATACAGTATGGGGGGCTCATTGCCACATGTCTTTAGACCATGCCACAAACACACAAGACACATAAGGAAGACATGAAAAACACAGAAGACACATGAAATACACATGCACTGCATAGCATGTCGTCGGCACACTATATGTCTTATACATGGAAAACACGGGTGATAGGAAGGAGCTTGTCATTACACTCTACTATCTAAAACATGCCAAACACACTTGATGGTTGAGCTATGCTACCACAATAGCTAAAGACACAATTAAGGGTGAATGAATGAAGATGTAACCTCGCCTCGTGATAAGGACTTTGTATAAAAGAATGTGCATTGGCTCAAGAGATACAACATCCTGCCTTGCGATGAGGGCTTTGTTTAAAAGGATGTGTACTAGCTCAAGAGACACACCATCCCACCTTGCAATGAGGGCTTTTGCTTTAAAAGGATGTGCACTAGCTCAAGAGATACACCATCTCACCTAGTGATGAGGGATTTCAAACATGATTTGTTAGTGTAAAAGTAATCAGATAGATACCATTATATATGCCCCCACCTTAAGTTAGAGTGAAAACACATAAGGGAACAAGAGCCTTCACAAAGACCATTAATGAAGAGGGTAAATCAGAAATACACAATAGAAATTGCACACTAAAAATAGAACTTTCTTTTATTGATTTGGACAACTTATTACATTACAGAAGCTCAAATATAATCAGAGGAATCAACCCTCCACAGGCTACATCACATTACAGCTTCCTCTCACAAGACTCTGGAATCATATGCCATCTGTAACCCCAAATCTGCTAGGATTTTTGTTTTCCTACCTATTCTTGACTTTACACTTTCCCCCTTAACTCTACTACCATCCAGGGTTCTCAAAAATGGTTATTAAAATAGCCTTTTTGGCGGCCAACAACCTAATTTCAAAATTTGCTTCTCCCTCCAAAAATAGGTCAACTTCTAGGAGCCATAACTTTTGATCCAGGTGTCCGATTGACAAACTGTTTTATACGTCAGAAATCTCGCAGAGTCCTCTATGCACTAAGAATCCACTCTACTAGTTTTGGCCATTTTTGGGCTCATACAGGGCCGTTTAGTGCCTCAAACCTGAGTTTGAATAATTTTCAGGCATTTTTCAGGAAACAAAAACTTTAATATCTTTAAGCTCGCAAATGATCTTTGCATGATTCCTTCGCGAAAGGTCTTATTTTCCAGTTATGAAGCTTCCTATAAATTTTCACTTCATTCCATGCCTAAATGCAAACTTTCTAAAAATAACAGGTTGCTATTTTTAGTAGTTTGGAAAAACTGAAAGTTCTACATCATTATTCAAGAAATTATGGATGCAAAACCACAAATTTTGAAAAGAAATGGAAAGAACATCAACAATTTTGGAACACATTTTTTTTTTGGGTGATGCAAGATTCCCCTTACACCAGTAGATGCTCCTACATTAGACCCCCAGGGTAATTTGAGAAGTGACCCTGTCACGTCTCAAGTGTTTGTGTTAAAAAAACCCAAATGGTCAACCTCTACCTTAGACAAAGAATCTTCAACATGCCTTCCTTTCCATTTCACTAGGTATTCTTCATATTGCCTGTTCTGAGTACTTCTTCCCACATGGCTATCCAAGATCTCTTCTATCTCCTTTGTTGAAGTAGATGCCATAATACTCCATTGTTCTTCTATTGGTCCATCCTCTGTTCCACCTTCATGATATTTTGATAAATAAAAAATGTTGAAAATAGGGGAAATGTTGGTCCCACTTGGCAGCTCTACCTCGTATGCATTTCCTGAATCATGTTTCTTAAAAATTCTTCTTGGTTCAAATTTCTTCATTTTCATCTTATTGTATGTTCCAATTGGGAACCTTTCTTTTCTCAAGTGAACCATGACTTCATCTCCTACCTGGAATTCCTTATATCTCCTCTTCTAATCTGCTTTAGCCTTGTACTGAATATTCATCTTATTAATGTGTTTTTTCACCTCTTCGTGCAAATTCTTCATGTGTTCTGCAAAGTCTTCAGCCTCGGCACTTCTCTTTTCTCCTTTGTCTAGATTCCTTAATTCTGAAGCATTTCTTAGACTATTCCCATATACAATCTAGAATGGTGATTTACCAGTACTCCTATTGACAAAATTGTTGTAAACAAATTCTGCTTGTGGTAAAATCAAATCCCATCCCTTGGGCTTATCTCCTACTAAGCATCGTAGCAGGTTACCCAAACTCCTATTCACCACTTCAGTCTATCCATCAATTTGTGGAAGGTGCGTAGAACTAAACTTCAAATCTGTCTTCAACTTCTTCCACAATGTCATCTAGAAATAACCAACAAACTTGGTATCTCGATCTGAAACTATGCTCTTTGGTAGACCATGTAATCTCACCACCTCCCTAAAAAATAACTCTACAATATGAATAGCATCATTAGTCTTCTTGCATGGAATAAAATGTACCATCTTTGAGATCCTGTCCACCACCACAAAAAAGGAATCATATCCTCTCTGTGTCCTTGGTAAACCAAGAACAAAATCCACACTAATATCATCCCATGGCTTCTCTGCTACAGGTAGTGGCTGATATAGACTTGTATTCTGACTTATTCCTTTCACCATCTGACATACCCTACAACTCTACACAAATTTCCTCACATCCTGCTGCAACTGTGGCCAATAATAATTTTCACCAATAATAGCAATGGTCTTATCTTGACCAAAGTGTCCAGCTAAGCCCCCATTATGCTTCTCCTTAATCAGGTTCTCTCTCATGGAACTCCTTGGAATGCACAACTGGCTTCCTCTAAACAACAGGCCATCTTGGATTATGAAATCCAACCATTTTGTCCTATCCAAAGTAACAAGTTCCAAACAAGCTTTCCAAACCTCTACAAAATTTAGATCTTCAGGATACAAACTTTTGAGCTCATCAAACCCAACAACTTCTATCTTTATTTTTGTCAACAAATTCTACCTTTTGCTCAAGGCATCTGCAACACTGTTGGACTTCCCACTCCTGTGCTTCAAAACAAAAGTATAACTCTGCAAGAACTCAACCCATTTGAAGTGCCTCTGGTTCAACTTTCCTTGACTATTAAGATATTGCAAAGCCTAATGATTAGTATATAAAACAAACTCCTTTGGCAACAAATAATGTCTCCATTTCTTCAAGGCCTAAACTATTGCATAAAACTCCGATCATAAACAAAATACTTTTTCTTGGCATCATTAAGCTTCTCACTAAAATAGGAATGGTCTTACCTTCTTGGCTCAAAACAGCTCCTATACCACTACCACTAGCATCACAATCTACCTGAAATACATCTAGAAGTGTCAAAATAGGTTATCCTATGACTTTCTACTTCAATGTATCAAAGCTCTTGTCTGCTCCTTTAGTCCATCTAAACTATTTTCTATCCCCTCTCATTGTCTCAATTAGGGGTACACAAATGCTACTAAAAATCTTGATAAACTTTCTATAAAAACTTGACAAACCATGAAAAGATCTTACCTTGGAAGCACTCCTTGGCGTAGGCCATTCAATGATAGCCCTCACCTTCTCTGGGTCCATCTTAAGACCTTCCTCTGAGACAAGAAATCCTAGGTATACCAACTCCTTCTTTGTAAAACTACATTTCTTCAGATTAATCAACAACTTCTCCTCACTCAGCTTCTCTAAAACTCTTCTGATATGAATCAAATGCTCATCCCAAGTCTTACTAAAAATCAAAATATCATCTAAATAAATAATAACAAAACTTCCCAAAAATTCTTTTAGTACCTCATTCATGAGATGCATGACTGTGCTCAATGCATTGGTTAGCCCAAATGGCATGACTAACCACTCATACAAACCCTCCTTTGTCTTGAAGGTTGTCTTCCATTCATCTCCTTATCTAATTCAGATCTAGTGATACCCACTTTTCAGGTCAATCCTTGTAAAGTACTTGGCTCCACTCAAACAATCCATTATGTCATCCATTCTTGGCAATAGAAACTTGTACTTGATCGTGATCTTATATATGGCTCAAGAATCTGTACACATTCTCCACTCTCCATCTTTCTTTGGTGCCAGTACTACAGGTACTGCACATGGAATCAGGCTCTCCCTTATCAGTCCCTTCCTTAATAGCTCTTGAACTTGTCTATTCAGCTCTTCACTCTCTGCAGGAGTCATTCTATGGGCTACCTTATATAGCAAACTAACTCTTGGTATCAAATCCATTTGGTGATTTATCTTCCTCACTGGTGGTAAACCTTCTGGTACATTATCAGAGATAATATCCTAAAATTCTTCTAACATATATAAGACTTCTGCCGGTACATCTTGACATTTCTCTTGACTAATCTTAGGAAGCAATACAAAGCAATGACGCTCATGCTTCATACCCTCCAAAAATTTTCTACCATCTACCAAGTAAATTTCGGTAGTACTACATACCTTTTCTTCCACCTCCTTAAGGGCTTCAGCTTATGACAAACTCCATCCTTTGTTAGGGAGTATGTGTTTGCACGACCATCATGGATAGTGCTTCTATCATACTGCGATGGCCTTCCCAACAACATATGGTATGCATCCATTGGTATGATGTCACACATCACCTCATCATGGTAGTCACCAATCTTGAACTTCACTAAACACTGCTCATTGACCAAAGCTCTATGGTCCTTCTGTAACCATGCAATCTGATATGGATGCAGATGCTTTCTTCTTGTCAACTTCAACTTATCAACCATCTCCTCTAAAACAAGATTATCAGTGTTTCCACTATTAATAATAATATCACAACACTTACCTTCACATTTGCACCTTGTGTAGGATAAACTCTTCCTCTAATTGGGTTCTTTCTCCTCATTCAACAAAGTTCTTCTGACAACTAGGGTTTCTCCCTTTTCAGCATCTTCAGAGCTCTTAGATTGTGCATCTTCATCTACATGTGCAACGTATGCATTACCTTCAGGTCTTGTATTTGTCCTTCCTTGATGTTGCAGACACTCATATGCTCGATGTCCTTCTTCTCCACATTTGAAACAAGTTCCTCTAAAACCTCCTCTTCTAGGTCCTTTCCCAGGTTTGTCTCTGCCTCTTGCTCTTTGCTCACCATTGTTCTAGTCATGAGGACAGTAGGTATTATCTCCTCTCTAATTTTGACTGGTATCAGCTTCTTCACTTTTCTTTAAATTTTCATTCGGTCCCCATAGGGTCTTCCACCAGTCCTTCCACCTTGACCTCTTCCCCTTTGCTTGCTGTCAAATCTTTTATTCAACTTGTCTTGCACCTTCAGGAAAAACTGGTATGCATCTTCTATGGTGGTCATTCTAACCAGGCTCAACTCCTCTTGAATACTTAGCCTCAACCCATTAATGTAATAGGCTACCTTCTCCTTGTTGGACTTTGCACGACCTATCCTGATAGTAATTTTATAAAACTCTTCTGTATACTCCTTAATAGACTTGTTTCCTTGCTTCAATCCTTGCAGCTTCTTTAACAAATCCATCTCATAGTTGACAGGAATGAACTTCTTTAGTTTCTCCACCATCTGATCCCATCTGGTGATCTTTCCTCTTCTATTCCTCTCTAGCTGGACCTCCTTCCACCAAATACTGGCATGGCCCTTCAATTTTGTTTTTGCAAACTTGACCCGATCTGGGTCTTCCACATATTCATACTTGAAATATTCCTCTATATCATTGATCCAATCAATAAGTTGTTATGGATTCAAATCTCTAGAATATGTAGAAACTTTGATCCTGGGCCTCTTTCCAATCTTAGAAATGGCCCTCAACAACCTAACTTCTACAAGATCTCCTGCAGCTTTTTGTTCTTCCTCAGATAGCTCTTCTTCAGCTTCATCCTCGCTTTCTTCTCTTGTTCTTGGCTCAAACCCTCTTCACAACTCCTCTTGCAATGCATTGATTTATCTTTGCAGGGCTCTAAAACCCTCTTCCGTCAAAGCATTCCTCCCAATATAATTTCTTCGTTGAGGCATCTTGATCTTTATAGCAAACCCACAACCTCAAGTCCTAGTATAAATTACCTCACGGTTGGTGATCTGTCTACACACTCAGGAACCCTTGCTCCGATACCACTCAATGAAGAAGGTAAATCAGAAATACACAACAAAAATTGTACATAGAAAATAGAACTTTCTTTTATTGATTTGGACAACTTATTACATTACAGAAGCTCAAATACAATCAGAGGAATCAACCCTCCACAGGTTGCATCACATTACAGCTTCCTCTCACAAGAGTCTGGAATCATATGCCATATGTAACCCCAAATATACTAGGGTTTCTCTTTTCCCATCTATTCATGACTCTACACTTTCCCCCTTAACTCTACTACTGCCCAAGGTTCCCAAAAATGGTTATTAATAGCCTTTTTTGCAGCCAACAACCTAATTTTAAAATTTGCTTCTCCCTCCAAAAATAGGTCAACTTCCGGGAGCCATAACTTTTGATCTGGGTGTCTGATTGACAAACTGTTTGATGCGTCAAAAATCTCATGGAGTGCTCTACGTGCTAAGAACCACTCTGCCAGTTTTGGCTATTTTTGGGCCCATACGGGGCCATTTAGTGCCTCAAACCTGAGTTTGAATAATTTTTAGGCATTTTTCAAGAAACAAAAACTTTAATATCTCTTATCTTGCAAATGATCTTTGCATGACTCCTTTGCCAAAGGTCTTATTTTCTAGTTATGAAGCTTCCTATAAAATTTCACTTCATTCTGTACCCAAATGCAAACTTTCTAAAAATAACAGGTTGTTATTTTTAGTAATTTGGAAAAACTGAAAGTTCTACATCATTATTCAAGTGATTATGGAACCAGAACCACAAATTTTGAAAAGAAATGGAAAGAACATCAACAATTTTGAAACACATCTTTTTTTTTGGGTGATACAAGATTGCCCTTACGCCACTAGATGCTCCTGCATCAACCATGCCCCAAAGTGACATGTGCCATGATTATCGAATATCCCCATAAATGCATTGATGTCATATGCTAAGATGATCAACAATATATAAGATTTGGTTATAAAATCTTACATGAAAGCTATGTAGAAATCATATCATATAAGAGACAAAGGCTACACTACCGGGTTTAGAACTGATTATAGTTGTTAAGCTATACTGCAGGTATCTCAAAACTAAGTGTAGCAACAAGGTGAGATACAAAACAATCCAAAGTGCGTTGAAGTAGATATATAGTATTGCAAAAAGTTTGTTACAACAATATTTCACAATATGAATCACAACACAGAGTGATTCTACTAGTCAAACATCTGATATATATATCAACCCCATCTTCGTATATGGACTAGATCTATTTTCATTTTCTTGTTGAAGGGACACATAGTCCTTATCAATATTTGTTTGTTTTCATCATCTATTGACTAATATAGTCACTGAAGAATGTAAACAATAAAAATGAGAGAGGAGACAAGAGTGACTTGGGTTTACAACATGGGAAGATGCCCCTAGGACATCCTCCACAATTTTATGCCTCCAAGGCACAACACACAATAATAAAAGAGAGGAGAGGAAAAATAGAAGAATAGAGAAACAAATAGAAGAATGGTCATAATAGAGGTGGTCTCCTTGTATCCTTGACCTTACAAGAGTATCAAGGGTCATCCAAAGAGACCTAAACAACACATAACACAACATGGGTGAACACAACACATAAGAGGCTCATGCCACATAAGAGAGTAACTCAAAGAGATACTACATCAAAGGTGGCTAAAAAGGGTTAGAAATACTTACTTGTTACACAACCACACTAGTGGTTGTTGTCAAGCAAATCATCTTCCTCCTAGTCTCAAATGCAAGAGGAAGTAGGTACATAAGGTACAATTGCCCAACTTGAATCATTGTCTTTTAACCCTTCAACCTCTATCTCTACCATATTTGATTCAATAGTAGTTGGTGGAATGTTTTCTAGTTGAGGTGTTCCTTGTCAAAATAAGGTTTGTCTCTTCCTCCTTTCTCTTGCTTGTCTATTCCTTCATTTTTTATTAGTGATGTTTACAAAAGGATTGTCATGGTTTTCCATAGTCTTCAACATCTTAGAGGAGGAAGTTGGTACAAAATTGATCTTTTTGAATAAATTGCTTAGTTATTTATGGGTATTTCCCAATCCTTGTAAAGATAGCAGAGGAGGAACCTTGGCAAAGACTCATTTACCTCGTAGTCGAGGGGATTCTTTCAATTCAGACTACTATTCACTTTCCACTTATTCAATAGGAGGTCTAGCAAATTTTGTTATTAACTTTACCTTGTATCTTTGATATCCTAGGAAGAATTGATCTACTCTTGGTTGAGGAGGCTCAATAGGTTGTGGCAAAAAGTAATCTAGGTTGAAGTTTCCACAAGTAACCATAGATTTCTATATACTATAGTGGATAACATACACTCTCCCTTGGTGGGGAAAATTTATCTACATCATCATAGTCATCATACAGTTGGGCAATAGGTTTTAGATTGCCATCAACTATAATGGCCTTCAATACATCCTCCAGAGTTATTGTAGCCTGTACTTTCACAGGCTCTGCCTTCTTCTCCTTTTTCCTTCTTTTGCTATCAAAGGATTCGTCTAGCTTGCTACCGGAGGCTTTGGTTGACTTAACTTTCATTTTCTTAACCTTCTCATCTGATTTTGTTTCCTCTTCATCAACTTCTACCCTCACATGCATTCTTTTAGCTTTTGTCTTCATTATCTTATGACTTGTTGTAGGGGATTCCACACTTGCAGAGGGTGTGGGATTGGAGAATACAGATGTAATTTCTACAGAGGTAGAACCTCTAGTTCTTCTTTTTATCACAGTTGGGTTCTCTAGTTTCCTCTTAGGCTCTTCTGGAGCCTTAACTGGTTCACTTTCCTTCTTTTCTTTTTTTGCCTATCTGCTTGAGCTTTTGCTCTTGCTTCTTGTGATTTGTTCTTTTATAAATCCCTATCTTTGGGCATATTCTTTAGCTATTTTTCTTGCCTTCTTCTAAATTTCTAGCATTCTTGGTGATCTTAAAGGGCTTTTCGAGCCACATGAACTCATCATGGATCCTGCTTAACACATACTGGACCCATTCATCTTCCACAAATTTAGGGAAGTCTTTGTACTAAATGAATTTCTTCACTTCCAAAACCTTCTACTCTTCCTTCAACTCAAATTGGTCACCACTTAGATGCTTTAGATATAAGTCTAGGAACTTTCTATCTCCATTCTCCTCTAGGGCAACATGAATGCAAGCCCTAACATCCTCCGTATGCATTACTTCATATGGTATATTTTAAAATGCACCCATTTGATCAACTTCTGTTGATTTGAAGGGATGTTTCTTGAATTTTGGCCAAGCTCACTCAGCAATATCAACAACTTGTGGAGTTGCCATTTTCATAATGATTCAAACAAATTTGCAATAGGGTTTCAAACTAAAAAATACCTCTTTTATCAGTTTAGGGTTCAGTTGATTTTCTTTGAGATGCTTAAGAAATCATTGTAGTCACTTAGATTCTTGTTTTAGCTCTCCTTGGACTCTTGATAGCTTGAGTGCAAAGTGAATTGTTTGTCGAATGAGCTCCTTTTTAACCCTTATTAAGATAACCTAGTCATCATAAATGCTTGTTCTCCAAAAGTTGTCAAAACTCTTCATTATAGAATATAATTGATTAGGAGATCTCTGCAATGCTCTGCACTTGAACCTTTTCTACCGAAGTTTCTTTCAAAAAATCTATCATATAAATATTTTCATCATATCTTCATGCCAAATCCCAGCACTGACTATCTAGCTAGAGGATTTGGATTTTCAATATAGCTCCCCTTGAGATAAAGCTCCCAATTTACTTCCTGGAAGAAGTAATTGCACCAGAGGCTGGTGCAGATCCATCCTTGACCTCATTAACATCCTTTTAATCTAGACCTTTCTAATTTCCTTCTAGATTTCCACTAGAGCAATCTTGTTCTTACCTTTATCTTCTCTCTACTCTATTTTCCTCTTCTCTATACGATAGTCTCTTTTCTCATTCTTTCTTCTATAGAATCTTGCAACATGTCCAAACTTATTGCAATTGTAGCATACCACATTCCTCTGTCCTTGATTCCTTCTATTGATTGGATTCATTCTTGATCTGTATTGATTAGCCATATGCCCAAATATATTGCATGCAAAGCACTTTCCATTGAAGGATTGAGTATTCCTTGCATTGTTAAAACCATTTCTTACCAGACTTTTGCATTCATTTGATCTATGACCAATTTTCTTATAATTGAAACATTGACCAGAGAACGATGGAATATTTTGATGCATTCTACTCCTACATTGAGTAGCCTTATGACCAAACTTATTACAATTAAAACAATACCCATTGAAAGATGGGTACCTTTGAGCATTTGGTTGTCTGACTAAAGGTCTTCTAGGTCTTCTATTTGATTCCTGAACTGGTTGCCTTTATTTTTCTTCATCTTAATGTTTTCTTGACCTGATTTAGAACTCAGTCCTTTTTCAAATCCCAAACCTTTCTTATCATCTAGATTTTTCTGACTATCAAGCAACTCATCAAGCTTTGTAGAGCTTATTTTGAACTTTTCTTTGTAAATGTTTACCACCTCCAAATCAAACTCTAGAAGTATAAGGTATTTTTCCAACTTTCCACATTCTTCATATTTGTCTTTTAACATTTGATTCAAATGTTCATCATCTTTTTCTTTCTCTTCAACCAACCTTGATAAATTATTTAAGGTTTCATTTGCTTCAATCAACTTTTCACTTAGCTCTCTATTTATATCCTTTGATCTATTAATTTGCTCTCTTAGCTTTAGGATGCATTCATCTGCTTCTTTGACATTTTCCTTCAAATCTTGGATATCTACTTCATACTTATCATGATCTTCAAGGGCTATTTTTAATTCTTGATCAATTATGACCCTGCTTGGATCAGGATACCTTCTAGGTACCATGAGTACTCTTTCCCAGGTCTTCCTCAAGCTGTTAAGCTTCTTCTAAGGAACCTTTCTCTAATACCAATTGTTGAACACAAGGAATACTGAGAGGGGGGTGAATCAGTATTCTACAAAACCACTTCTTTACAGGTTCATTGATCCAATTACCAAATTTAATAATATGAAAGTAGAATAAACATAAGAACAACAACCATATAGACATAACACATAGACACCAAGATTTTTACATGGAAAACCCAAAAAGGGAAAAACCACAGTGAGTGTTAGCTCACAATATATTATGATATCAATACCAAATTACATAAAGGCTCACTGCCTTAGGGTTCACTGCCCAATGATTCATTGTCCAAAGAAGAGCTCAATGCAATAGGCACACTGCCAAATGAAAGAGAAGAGAAGATAGAAAAGGAATGGCTCACTGCCAGAGGAAACTACCACAAGTGTAGCTATAGAATACTAAGGTGCAGTTCCATTTAGCTTAGTATACAGATTCAAATGTCTTCATAATGTCTGCTATACTTTTTTTGCTCTGCTTCACTTATACTTTGCTCTTCTGCCCTTACTACCCTTTTCTAGTCACAAGATTGCCTTAGATCACACACACATTGAATTCACACTTTGTTCACACATTATCTTCCATCCAAAGCTGAAACCTATCAAGTATATTTATTCGCATCAAGAATTTTCTCAAACTAGGTCAGTGTGCAAAAGATAAGGCTTGTATATTCAAGTTGTACCTTATCGTCCTATTATTGTGCCCAAACAGCAATGTAGACCCAATTAATCATGCAAGACTATTCATATGAGTCTAGACCTATTATAGAATCACTTAGATTAATGATTCCAATCATATATCTTCACCGCATATCGATCTAACATGACTGTTGACTTAACACTTAAGTGCACATCCAACTAGCTTGACTGCCATACCATAACTTTGAATGCGAACCATATGAGACTTTGAAATTCATAGACAACATTCATTATAGACCTCTTAGATACCTTTAGAACCATAGAGCATAATATTCTTTCATAGAGAAATGCGGATCTCAAAACTATTGTTCTGTCATAGAGAAATACTGTCAACCTGAAAGATGATACTGGAGAACATGTAAAATGTGAACCATTGAACTTCAATCTCCACAAATATGGATTTAGATGCTCATGACATGTATCTTCAATGCCTCAAAACTACAAATCAAAATATTCATCAGTGGAGGAATGCGGACTAGATTACTCAGGTACTCTACACTGTTTTTGACTTAACTCTGTTCACCCAGACTTAGATATTTCACCATATGACTTTAAGAGGGAATCAAGATTTGAACACTAAATCATGATATCACTAGATAGCTAAGAGTAACATATCAAAATTGCATAACAAGATCTTCAATTGTGGAAGAATACCAACTAAATTACTGTCACTGTTATAATGTGTTGTCAATGCTTAGTCAATTTGGCTAAGTTAGTCTTTCAGGACCAAAATACTTTTGTAATGGGTTAAAATTTGGATAGTGGGTATTTGATTAGTTTGATGTATATCCTCCTTTCACCAATTACATTGAATGAATTTGGGTTGAGTGGAAATGTGCTATCATACCCTTGGTCATTGTGAGATGTAGGGAAACTTGGAATTGTATGATTTGATTATCAATTATGCTCAATTATGCTCAATTATGCCTCAAAACCCTAATTATGTAAATATAGAAGAAAACAAATGAATATTAGAGAATGCTGCTACAGAAATATGTAAAATGATAGATAGCTACGTACCTATTTTCAAAGTTGGGAAAGTGGAACAGTCGGGGACTAAGTAGTGGGCGCCCAAGTTCAATGCCCAAGTTTTTGTCAGGATCTAGAAACTTGATCTACAACATGTTCCTACTATATCCAAGATTTTCCTACCACAGAATCTAGAGGACTTGGTAGTGGGTACACAAGTCCAAGGTGCTATTTTTAACTCTGATCTACAAATCTGACACTCTGTAATATCCTCCTACAACTCAACTTGTCCTGTATCTTCAATCTGTAACCTGCAATCACAGAAACTTTGGGAGGGGGTTGTGGTGTTTAGAGGCCTACCTCAGTTAATCCTTGGAGAGATATTCAAATCTTCCAAACACTATTGTTAGATAGATAGTGTGTTCCCTTTAGAGGCAGAGACAAAAACCAAATGATAAATTCTCAAAAACATAAATTATGTCACCTTGTAGTGAAGATCTCATGGGAGGAAGAAGCTCTTCATGCCATGAAGAGATGATTGCTCAAATCTGCAAATATAAACACATAGACAACACAAATCTTCTCTTGCTACACAATGAATGCCTTGAATCAACTTCACATAAACTTGAGAATCCAAATTGCTAGCTAGTAATCATCTAGTTGAAATCTAGTTTACAAATGAATGTCTAAGCATGCTTATATATGAAACTACAAACACTCCCACCAAGAATTTCATAATTCAAACTTACCGTGTCAGCATAGGACCTAAATAATGGTTAAGTGGACACTAAAAATTTGGGGCTAACCCAAAATAGGGTAGGACTACGGCATGGGCGCCCAAGTCCTCCACCCAATTTTGGTCAGGGTTAGGTTCAAGGGATCCCCCTAGGTCCCATTTTTCATGAAACTTAGGATTCATTTCATCATGATGTCAAAATATGATGTAAGATGTCCTGAATGTAGATAAAAGACCTGGGAGCTAAACCTTACGAGGGAAAAGCCCCTAAGGGGGCATTTTCCAACATTAGATTTAGCCCTCACTTTAATGTATGTATAAATGCGAGGCCAATATATGCATTAAAGTATGGTCAACAAATATAGTAAACACGCCAAGCATGGAGAAGACATGCCAAACACATTGAAGACAATGACAGGCATGCAAAACATGGAGAAGATAGTTATAGTCACATAAAACATGGAGAAGATAGTAGATGCATAGAAGACAATTAATGCATGGAAGATAGAAATGATTTCTTTTCTTTTTCTTTTCTCATATATATGAAATCCATATGCAAGTACAAGGAAAGTAAACACACCTCCCATAATGCAGGAAGCACTCATCGCGCTGGTCTTTAAACTACATTTATGGGGCAACACACATGCAAGACACACCAAACCTCCTAAACTATAGGAAGCACTCATCGCGTTGGTCTTTAGACTGCATATGGGGCAACATACATGCAAAACACACACACTTTGAAGATAGAGAAAACGTAGTAGACAAGCGATGGAGTGTTCCTATTTCTAGGCTCATCACCATCTCAGGCACATTGTAGACACACACCAATGATTGGGCTTCACCACAACAATCACTGAAGACACACTTAAGGGTTGAGTTAGTCACAGAACCACTCCCCACCTTCATAAAGGACTTTTGAAAATGACAGGATCGGCACCCCCCTCCTCCATAGATGGCTTAATATGATTGATTGATTGAATGAATGATTGCAAACAAACTTAGAGTGTAGGAGGGACTCATCACTTTAGTCTTTAAACTACACCTGTGGACAAGCACATTTCTAACATATAAAATAGACATCTTACCTTATATATGCCCCCACCTTAAGGTGGTTGATATCAGGTATGGATATCAAGCATGTTAAGGTAGGAAGAAAACACACAAGGGAACACAGACTTTCACAAAGCCCATGCCCCCCTGAGGTGACATGTATTTTACAATCGTCAAATGTTTTGACAAACACATCCTTGCAAGAAACATGTTAGTGTCCACAAAATCATGATAAACAACAACATCAATGCATATGATTAATCACACAAAGAGCCAAGGTTATACTAAAAATTTGGAGATCGAGGATAACTGTGGGGCTATATCACAAAAATCATAGAACCAAGTGTCACCAAGGTGAGATTCAAAGAGAAATAAAGTGCACGGATCAGTAGTATTGTTAAGGTTTGTAAGTGAGATAAAAACATCATCAAAATCACTACGTAGAAAGCACGGAGTGCTTCTACTAGCCAAGTGTTAGATAAGATATACAACCCCATCGTCATATTAGGAACTAAGTCCAATTTTTTATTTCTCGCTAAAGGGATGCTAGGTCCGCCTCAATATAAATGTTTTTCGTCATCCGCCCACTAGATAAAAACACTAGAGGAAGGGAAACAATAAATAAGAGAGGGGAAACAAGTGTCTTAGGAACAGTCACGTAGGAGGGTGCCCCCAAGTCACTAACCGCAATGCTATGTCCATGAGACACAACACACAATGATGAAATTAGAGAGAGAGGCAATATAGAATAATGATGATACAAATAGAAGAAGGTTAAAATAGAGGTGGTCTCCTGGTATCTTGGACCTTACAAGAGAATCAGGGGTCATCCCAGAGGCCTAAACAACACATAACACATCACGGGGGAAACACATCACATGAGAGATAAAGGGTTAGAAATACTTACCTATATGGAGGCTCATGCTAGGTTTTATCAAGAATCAAATTATCCTCCTCCCAATCCTAAATGCTAGAGTAGGGAGGTATGCAAGGTACCATAGCCCAACTTGTGTTCCTGTTTTCATGTTGTTCAGTTGTAAGCTCTTCTAGGTTTAATTCAATGTTAGGTTGAATGTTTTCTTGTTGAGTTGATGCATTATGCTCTTGAGAGATGGAAGAAGGAATTTGGTTTGAGTGATTTAAGTATCTATCCAAGAGATTTTTAATGTAGGAGACCTTTCCTCATCCACTAGTGCTACATCTTTTGAGAAAAGAGCATCAGGATGAGGGGAAGCTAAGGTGTTGTGAGGACCATTATCAATGTTTGTATCTTTAGTGATGTTCAAAGAGGTAATTGATATTTTTAAATCCTTAGTGATGTCCAAATGACTTGAATATTCGATCAAAGGAGGGAGATTAAGGGTCTTCTCTTCCTCAATGATATCCAAGGTATGTGAACAATCAACTAAAGGAAGAAGGTTGATGGGATGATCCATAGAGGTTTCATGCATTATGATAGAGTTTTTATTGTTAGATGAAATCTCATCATCTATGGAATGTTCTTTGTTGAAGGGAGTTCTTCATTCACTAATGCTTCCTCTTGGCTAGAGAGGGCATTGGAATGACAAAGTGGTGATGGCTCTTCATTTGTTAATGCTTCATCTTGGCTAGAGTGAACATTAGAATGAAGATTTGGTAGTATGATATTAAGAGATGTGTCAATGAAATCATCCTCTTGCATCAAAGTGTCCTCATGAGGAGGAAAAACCTTGGGAGAAGGATCATAGGATACCACTAAGCATTCTAGAAAATCATCTAAGGCTTCATCTAACATTTTAAGACATCATTGGTATATATATTATTGATCATGAATTTAGTGACATCCTCTAATATTTAAGGATATATTCCCATGAGGTTTGTGAATCTATCAAAATCATATATACAACAAATGATTTCATATGTGGAGCACATAGAGAGATCAACATCATGAATGTATGCTATTTGTTCCAAAACTTGAGGATGTTTATCAGTGAATTTAGAGAAATGATCAATGTCTATGATGTATGCAAATAGAGATCCCAAGGAAGTATCCATGATACATGTTTTCAAATCAATGCAATATCATATTTTAAAAGTTTTTCAAAAGTATGCAAAACACAAGTGCAACACTATGTGCAAAAATGACCTAAAATGCTTGATTTTTTGTACTTTTTCAACGCAAATATATGAAAGAAAAGGTGTTGTGACAAATTTGATCAAGGTCAAAAATTAATATGTCTGATATCAGTTGAATATATCAGTAATATCCATAACAACATACTCTTGATGCAAATCTAAGATGATGACTAGTCCAAATCCAGTGAAAATACACTAAAATATACAATTTTTTCACCAAATCTCAATGCAAAGGAGCATGGAAAAGGGTTTTGTGAGGAAAATGATGATGTAAAGCAAATTATATCAGTAAAAATAGTCACCTAATTCCAAAAAATTCATCACAACACACTTATAGTGCCACTCAAGATCAAACCCCAGTGAAAATATAACAAAATATGCAAATTTTCACGATTTTTCAACTGCAAAACCTAGAAAAAGGGTTGTTGTAAAGAATTTTAGGAGGTGAAGAAAATAACGGAAATTATATCAGTCACCTACAATCATAAAATATTTTACAACACACTTGGAGTGCAATCTAGGTCAAACCCTAGGGCAAATATAACAAAAATATGCAATTTTTAGCCAAATTTTCAATACAAGAGCCCCATAAAAAGGTGTTGTGAAGATTTTTAGGAGGGGAAATAGATAATAACTTTTATAAAATCCAATTAGTGAAAAAATATTCTTCACAACATGCCTATGGTGCAAATTTGATAGTCGATAAGGCCAAATCTAGTGAAAATCAAGGTTTTTCAAGCCCTAGGTTTGAGATCTTAATGTAAAATGCTATATGAATGTATTTTAATCTGTTTTATGATGAAAATTAAGTCCACTTAGATCTGAAAATAATTTTTATGCCATACCATGCAAAATGCAAGTGCACATCTAAGGAAAAACCAATGAACATACTAGTTTTTGTTGAAATTTTCTATGTAAAAATGTAAATTTTTGAGATCTAAATGCAAGTTTACACTAAAATGCAACACTACAGCCAAATGAAAATTTTAATGAGTGTCTAACATCAGTAGAAAAATATGAAACAAGATTTTGCCTACAAACCCTAGTTTTTGAAATTACTAGGTTATATGAAAAATGCAAAATTTCTAACAAAACCCTAGCAATTTTATGATAAAAATGCAATGCAAGCTATTGAATTTTTGTAATTTTCTATAATTTAACTCAGATATAATGAAAAAATCATAAATTTGATGAAATTCACATTAATGGTTGCAAAATAGAAATCCTATAATGCATTTTTTTCATTTTTTTTCAATTTTTCAATTTTTTTGTAAGTTTTCCAATGCAATAAGATGAATGATACTATGAATGAATGAATTCAAAGAAAATCTAAAGAAAAAAACTCAGAAAGATGAAAAGAATTCCAATAACACGGGTTCACCAAAATGTAATGGGTTAAAATTTGAATAGTGGGTATTTGATTAGTTTGATGTCTATCCTCCTTTCACCAATTACATTCAAGGACTTTGGGTTGAGTGGAAATGCACTATCATACCCTTGGTCACTGTGAGATGTAGGGAAACTTGGATTTGTATGATTTGATTATCAATTATGCTCAATTATACTCAATTATGCCTCAAAAGCCTAATTATACAAATACAAAAGCAAACAAATGAATATCAGAAAATGCTTCTATAGAAAGATGTAAAATGACAGATAACTTTGCACCTATTTTTGAAGTTTTGAAAGCAGAATACTTAGGGACTAAGTAGCGGGCACCGAAATCCAATGCCTAGGTTTTTGTTGGGATCTAGAAACTTGATCTACAACCTATTCCTGCTGTATTTGAGATTTTCCCATCATAGAATCCAAAGGACTTGGTAGTGGGAGCCCAAGTCTAGGGTGCTATTTTTAACTCTAATCTGCAAATCCGACACTCTACAATATCCTCCAGCAACTCTACTTTTCTTATATCTTCAATTTGTAACCTGTAATCATAGAAACTTTGGGAGAGGGTTGGGGTGTTTAGAGGCCTGCCTCAGTCAAGCCCCAAAGAGACATTCAAGTCTTCCAAACACCATTGTTAGATAGAGAGTGCATGCCCTTGAGAGGCAGAGGCAAAAACCAAATGATAAACTCTCAAAAACACAAATGATGTCACCTTGTAGTGAAGATCTCATGGGAGGATGAAGCTCTTCATGCCATGAGGAGATGATTGCTCAAATTTGCAAATACAATCACATAGACAACACAAATATTCTCTTTCTACACAATGAATGCCTTGAATCACCTTCACATAAACTTGAGAATCCAAATTACTAGCTAGTAATCATCTAGTTGAAATCTAGATTACAAATGAATACCTAAGCATGCTTATATATGAAACTACAAACACTCCCACCAAGAATTTTATAATTCAAACTTAATGTTTCAGCATAGGACCTAAATAACGGTCACAAGATGACACTAAAAATTTGGGATTGACCCAAAATAGGGCAAGACTAGGGTGTGGGCGCCCAAGTCCTCCCCCCTCTTTTGGTCAGGGTTAGGTTTAAGGGATCCCCCTAGGTCCCATTTGTCATGAAACTTGGTGCCCAAGTCCTCCCCCCTATTTTGGTCAGGGTTAGGTTCAAGGGATCCCCCTAGGTCCCATTTGTCATGAAACTTAGGGCTCATTTCATCAAGATGTTAAAATATGATGTAAGATGTCCTAAATGCATATAAAAGACCTGAGAGCTAAACCTTATGAGGGAAAATCCCCCAAGGGGACTTTTTTTGATTTTACAACTATACACACCTTTATCTCAGGAGTTGTCTCCAAACATATTAGGTTGTTGCCATCAATGACAACATCATATCAGTAGTGTCTCTTAACTATGTTGCCAACAAAAAGTTCTAGGGTGATCAGTGAGATGTCTAAACCTATCCTTCAAAAGATAAAATGTTAGAACACTTCGGGGCTAGTGCCTGAGTCTAGAATGTCCTAATCTCTAGAAGTTTTGAACTGTGAAAATGTCATAAATGATGCTCGGATGCTGAATTTAGGGTTTGTTTTGCCTGCTGGACACTAGGGCTAGCACCCAAGTTTGCTATGGAGGAATTTATGAACTCTATTTTTGGATCTTGAATCTTTATCACTTCAACAACCTCCCTGTACCTTCACTTCTACAATTACCACACCTGTAAACTACACACAAGAAGAAAAGGGGTTTAGGGGTTGTGGTGTTTAGGAATTTACCTCAGTCAAATCTTGGGTTAGCATTCAAGCTTTCCTAGTACCCTTGTTAGAGAGAGAGCATGCCCTTGTAGGGCAGACGCTAAAGAAATCCAATTGATGATGAATTGATTCAAACACAATGATGTCATGTTGGTGGTGAAGTCCTTAGGAGGATGAAGATTCTTCAACCCATAAGGATTTTGGTGATGATTCCAAATCTGTAACAAAAAAAATACTAACACAAATCTACAACAAACATAATGAATGCCTTGAATGCTCCTTTTCTCAATATCATAACCTTGCTATCATCAACTTGTCTTTCATCAACCTAGGTTACAAATGAATTCAAACACTTGTTTAAATATGTTATCCTATAAAACTTTCACAAATTATTGAAAGAGCTGACAAGGGAGGACCCATTTAAGAGTCCTATGCTGACATCCCTTAAACTTTACCTTGATCAACCAGGGTGGACTTAGACACAGGTACCCACGTCCCAAGGTACCTTTTTGGTTAGGATCTAAGCATTAAATGGGCCCCTAGTTCCCATTTGACATGGGTTTCAGGGGATTGCTCATCAGGATGAATATTTTTGCTTGTAGAGTGTAAACACGGGGACCTAGGAGCTAAACTAGGAGGTAAAAAGGCATGTGTCCACTTTTTACACCATAACAAGATGAAAGGTATTAAAGTTTTCATTCCTTTAAAAACTAATTAAAAAGTTTCAAAGTCAAATATGAGGCACCTCGAGACCCTGTACAGCCCCAAAAATGGACAAAATTGATAGAGCAAATTCTAAGAGCATAGAGATCTTCACAATCTTTCCAATGCATGATGAAAGGAAGCTAGGTGTGTGGAAATGCTTCCTACACTAATCTATTGAGGAGAGGGCTATGAAAATTCAAATTTATCCTAACTATTACAACAATGTTAAACCATTAACATGAGATATTGCAAAAAAACACAAGAGCCAGAAAGAAGACAGAAGAAGAGAGACAAAGATTTACGGTGGGGAAAACCCTTATCGGGTGAAAAACCCCACACTCAGAAACCTGCACAATGTATTAACAAATCTGAAAGAATGTTTACAATACACTTGCAATGAAAGCTTCAATGGTCTTTGACACTAGTATCTAGAGTCAATCCAGTAGAATAATAGTACCTGTAAACCTATGATACAAACTCCATCTCCAAGCACTTGTTTAAATAGAACATACAAGGCAATTTTGGGCCTTTCTTGGAATGGGCATCCAATATGGCATCTTGGACCAAAACCCATGCCTAGGGACACTTAGTCAACATTGTAGAATGTGTCTGACACTTGTCCACAACTCCCATCCCAAAGAGGTTGCCTAGTTCCAAAATGGGCTATGACAGATGTTCTTACGACACTTACGACCGTCATAGAATCTGTCATAGCGGTTACAACTTACAGTTGTAAGAGAATCTATCATACACATGCTATAAATAGCATATTCTCTTACAACACATCATATTCCACCTTGGGGTGCCCAAATATGCCTCATTCAAAGATGCTACATGACACATGTCATTACCTATCTTACAACCTTCTATTCTCGACTCTTACATGTCATAGATTTGTCATAGGAATCCGTCATAACTGTTTCGGTCAAACATTCCTTACACAACATAGAAGCTATCAACACATGGAAGAATATTCCTACCACTAAGTGGGATTTCTATCTCCTCATGTGAGGACAAAATAACAAGTTGTCATAATCCATGTAGTATTGACACATCACCGTGCCACATCCCACAATATGACAAAGTGGAATTTCTAATTATTTACAACATAGGCAATTGAATAATAAATACAAACATTACAAATGCAGAGAATTACCAAGGTTGAGACACCTTAATTCCCAACACATAAAACGGTTCATCAATCAAATACTTGAATCAAAAGTTATGGCTCCCAGAAGTTGACCTATTATTGGAGAGAGTTACAAATTTAAAAAATTTGGTTGGAAGGTGACAAAAAAGGGCTATTTATAACAATTTTTTGGAATCCTTTGGGTGGTAGAGAAAGGGAGAAATTAGTGAGTCAAGAAAATGAGGGAAAATATAAACCCTAGAAGATTTGAAGCTACATAAGGCAGAAGGTTCCAGAATCTAGAAAAAGGCAGTTGTAATGTGTTGTAGCTTGTTGAGGATTCATCCTTTAATTTGATTTGGTTTTTGTAATGTAATGTGTTGTTCAATTCAATAAAAGAACATTCCTATTTTCTATGTGCAATCTATGTTATTGTGTATTCTGGGTTTGATCCACTTATCAATTTGACTTTGTAGGAACCCTAAAAAACAAAGCCTTAAATTGGTCTAGAAAGAATTGCCCTAACCATTGTAAAACATGGGATGAAATAAAGAAGGAATTCGTAGACAAATTTGAATCCCTAGAGATCCCTACTGAAGAGGTAAGTAAAATGAGAGACCTAGTCTAGAAAGAGGGTGAATCTATAAATTATTTTGATAAAATATTTAAGGAAATTTCCTAAAAATTAGAGGAACCATTGACAGAAAAACCAAAGAATCGAATTGTTTGTTTCAAGATTAAGTCCTGACATTAGAACATCCATGGATGAAAAAAAATTTAATTCTTACTTAGAAGTTGTAACCTTAGCATTCTAAATAGAATCAAAAACCTAGTGGAGGAATGATAAAACTAAAGAGAATATGGAAATGGAAAAACATATATTAGAATTTGAATAGTTAAAATTTAAACAAGAGATCCTTGCAAGAAAATAAAATATTCTATAGAAATAATGACCTAATATATGGTTCTCATATTGTACAAGAGAGGGACACTTGAGAAATGAATGCCCAATGATGAAAGGTGGGAAGAAGGTTGCCACATTAAAGGTATACCTAAAAGAAATGCCTAAATGCAATAACATTGTATATTGTGGCATCTGTGGTGAATGGGATGACCATTAAACAGAGGATTTCCCATCACAACTATTTAAATTAAGAGAAGAGGATGAAAAACATGAACCCTGGAATAATGCCCACCACAAAAATAGAATAGTTAACCAAGAAATGCCATATGTCAAGGGATTGGATGAGAAACCACTCTACACCCGAAACCATGGATATAAAGCTCCTGTTGACTTTTTCCCAGACTGGATGCTTATTCCCAGATTTCCCTACAAGGTAGCCATCAGTGATCAACAGGATCTCTGGGCCAGGGGGTCAACAGTGTAGGAGATAGACTCTATATTTTATCTCCTCTTCTTCTTCAGGCTCTGCAAGACCTAGGGGGGTATTCCCTACTCAACATCCATGAGGATATGCATACAAGGCTGGGATGCTGACAGAAAGCAGATAGTCCTCCTGTAAGTAGACCAAAACTGAATGATAAGAGCAAAGGGGCTAGCTTTGGGCCTATCTGCAGTTGTAGACAGAGGACTGAGGTTCCTAAACTAACTCTAATGTCCTAATGCTGGTTTTAGATTTTGCTTTGGAGTTTAAGTGTGGATGCAAAGCTGGATATGGTTATAACACAAAACAAAGCATGATTGGTGCCTATCCAGGGCCTGGAGTCAGTAGACATACACCTGTGAATGATCAGCATGAACAACTAAAACTGGATTTCAAGAGGATATGTGTGATATCTGCCTTACAGACATCTCCCAATACAAAGTGTTAGGTTATCTCTACTTATGGTATCCCTACTGCAGTATATCCCTCCCAATGTTCAACCTGAAAACAGTTTAATCTACCCCTTGAGTAGAAGTTAAAAGATCAGACAGTCAACATAGGAATTCTATGCTCTAGAATCTAAACATTACCAAACATCCAGATTCAGAAGAAGAATACATGCAACACTGGAGACAGAATTAACACAACACATGCCAAATAGCATTTCTCATATAAGTTTAATCATGAAATCAGTGGGTTCATGCCAAAAACAAACAACAAGAGATACATAAACTCACAGGTAAGCTGTACAGAGCAACCAGATCAGCTTGTTATGCATTACAGAGCCAAAATCATCAACTTTCAACAACCTTTCAAATGAGCAAGACCACCTGCTTATAACAGCCAGGTAGGTGCTCAGCAATTAATTACATGGTTGACCAAAATTTCGCCAGATACACAGTATCAGGAAAATGGCGCTCAAACACAACCAGATTGGCGCCCAAACTTGAATGCAGCAGGTAGGGGAGGAGACAGGAAGATTTCTCGAGCCCTGCGCCACCATCCGCTGATGTACATCTTCAGTCGGGTACAAGATCGACCCACGCCATCGCCCATACCTCTGCAGCAATCGCCATTAATGGCGCACCAACCCGCGGCCTTGGGAAGATCATCAAATCTGCAATCGCAACCACTTCCCGCCGATATTCATCATCATGATATTTGAAAATGTAGGATATCAATATCCCACATGCACCCCGCGATGACCTCAATTACACTTTATATACTAGGTCATGAGCTTATATCATGTCGGTGCTTTTGCTCCTGACGACACTAGTATAGACCTCATCATCATCATCCTCCAGCAGCATGATATCCTGTTGTTCGAAATATCACCCTGACGTCATCATGATATTTGAAATACAACCTTCATGATAATCGGCACAACCTGATCCTTCGGAGGAACATCCTCCTGCTGAGCTTATAACAAAAGTCTGGCCGATGAACATCCTGATGACGTCATCATCATATACTGATGACGTCATCATCATATCTGCCTACTGCGCACCTCCTCATATCCGGATGACGTCATCATCATGTTTGCAAATATCAGGAGGTCTCTTCAAGATGATCACTTGTTAGAAATATGACCCCCGCGGACCTTGATGATGTCATCATCATATTAACATCATCATGATATTCGGAAGACAACTGGATATTTGGAAATATCCTCCTGACGTTCAAACATCAGGTTGCACTGTAGCTCCACTATAAGATCGGGGCGATAACTGAATATGATGATGCTGCTTGAAAAGATCACCCCCAGTAGATAATGCGCGAAGCCGGTAGGCGGATATCTCCTTGATATCAACATCATCATGATGTTCGAACAAACATATATCCGGGTGATATGAAAATATCACCCCCTCCTTCAGAAATATCATGATGCAGATAGGCAGAAAGAAAAATATCACCCTGATATACGGATGACGTCAGCATCATCAGGATGACAAACAAAGAACAAGAAGTGATACAACATCATCAGGATGATATTGACTAAGATCATCCTGACGTTCAAAATATGATGACCCTAGTGAACATCGGGTCGCACTTAAAAACTCTTCGACAACATCATCAGGATGATATTAACCAAGATCACCCGATGATAAAATATCACCCCGGCGAAATATCATTAAGGCAGAAAATATGATGACCTCCGCAAGCAGCAGGATGATAACTGGAAATATCATGATGATGACGACCCTTAGGAAAAAACAAGTCAGGTCGACAACTTAGAGAATAACCCCTTCAAGACATCGGGGCAACATCGTCATCATGTTTGAGCAAGGTGATATTCGGAAGATCACCGGATACTTGAAAAGATCAACCCCGCAAGCAACTAAGGGTGCACTGTAGCTCACCGGTATCATCAAGATAATAAGCAAACATCACCCGACAGTTGAAATATGATGATGACGATGAGAAAAACAAGTCGACGAAGAACATGCTGATGAAGATCATCATCGAAGACAAGATGATGATGACGACCTCCTCCTCAGAAAATATGATGCTGCAGCTGAAAAATGCTGAGGAGGTCCAACACTTAGAAAAATTGGGCAAGAAGATGAAGGCTTCAGATGAAGAAACCTCCTGATCATGACAAATCAACCCCAGGTCAAAATAAGTGCTAACAGTGGCTCCGAATGGGGACGTGCAGGTGAAAACCTGCAGCGAGAACCAGATCTCCGGGCAGACCTGACAAAAAGCAAAAAACACGAGCTGTACAAGGCATTTACACTACATACATATTTTACAAATGTGCACAGCAACCAGATATTCATGCAAAATAGAATTTAAGGAATTGGCCATGCACAGGCAATTCCAGAATTTCACCATCTAGGGCCTGGAGGAAATAATTATCCTCCCCATGAGTATTGCAAACCTGATATGGGCCCATCCATAAGGGCTGAAATTTACCATGTTTACCCTTTTCCTAATCTTTAGCATTCCAAATAAGCACCAGATCATTGACTTGAAACTTCCTTTTTGTAGTTCTCCTGTCAAACTGATATTTCATATCCTGTTGTCTTTTGAGATTGATCTGGTGGGCTCTCCTTCTGTCTTCATCCAATGCAACCAGCTGATTCACTCTTTCTGTCATGGGATCTTCAATCTCCTCATCATTATCCTGAATGAATCTATAAACTGGTAGGAGATTGTTTATGGGCAGTCTAGCTGATGCACCATACACTAGCTCAAAAGGTGACTTCCCAATAGCCCTTTTCACAGTCACTCTGTCAGCCCATACTGCTAAGTTCAACTTTGAGTCCCAAGCTCTCTTGTTCTTGTCCAGTATCCTCTTGACAATTTTCATGATGCTCTTATTGCTTGATTCTGCTTGACCATTTCCTTGTGGGTGATATGGTGATGTATATGACAAGCTTATCCCATACCTGTTGCAAAAATCAACAAACTCACCTGATCTGAAGCACATAGCATTATCAGTGATAATCTTAAATGGTACTCCAAACCTGATGATGATGTTCTTTAGTATGAAGTCTGTCACCACCTTACTTGTAGCTCTTTTAGTTGGAATGGCCTCAATCCATTTGGTAAAGTAGTCAGTTGCCACCAAAATCCAACTGTGTCCCCCACTTGATTTGTCTGCAATTTCCCCTATAAAGTCAATTCCCCACTGCTGGAATGGAGCATCCACAGGTACAGTTCTGAGGGGCAAAGCACCATTATATTTCAGCTTTCCTGAGAATCTCTGGCAAGGGTCACATTTTCTTACTAACCTCTGTGCATCTGAAAAGAGAGTGGGCCACCAATATCCTGCCCTGAGAATTTTATGAGCTGTTGTTTGGGCAGTATAATGGCCACCACACAATCCTTTATGCATGTCAATCAAAATATTGTTAGCCATGTTCTTATCCACACATCTCAGCAGCACACCATCAGGATTTTTCCAGTACAGCTCACCTTGAACAACAACATACCTGATTGCATGTAGCTTCAGAGTCCTCTTTTGATTGTCACTGAAATGGGAAGGACAATTCAGATTTTGCAAATAATAGACAATGTCCTTGTACCATTCAGATCCTGATACACTTACATTCTCATCTTGGACTGCATTAACTTGGCAAGCTTCCAAGTTTGACTGTGCCATCATCTTGGCTAATCCTTGTCCCCTTATCAACTTAGTAACTTGTATGTCTATGTTGAATTCCTGCAGTTTGTTTATCCATCTGCACCTTCTTCCAGTCACCTCCTGCTGAGTGAATATGTCTTTGACTGCAGCATGAGGTACATATGCAATTATATGTGACCCTACCAAGTATGGTCTGAAACTTTTAATGGCTCTAACAAGTGCATATGCCTGCTTTTCCATAATATCATACTTCAACTCAGAGGCCTGCAGGGACATACTGAAGAAAGCAATGGGCTGTTCAAAACCATCTTCATTTTTCTGTAACAAACATGCAGCTACAGTATGAAAGGAAGCAAAAGAAAACACTTGAAATGGCCTAGAAAAATCAGGAGATTTAAGAACAGGGGCCATCTTAATTGCCTCTTTGATATTCTGAAATGATTCTGCTGCTTCCCTTTCCCAGTTGACAGTTGCATCCTTCTTCATCATCTTGGAAATGTTCCTTGTGATCTCTGCAAAGTTGGGAACAAATCTTCTAACAAAGTTTATCTGTCCAAAGAAGGACTGAACTCCTTTCACAGTTTTTGGCATTTGAATCCTGTCAATAGCTGCCACTCTCTCTGGATCTATCCTGACTCCATCCTTGGAAACAATATGTCCCAGAAGTTTTCCTTCAACTACTCCAAAGGCACACTTCTTTGGGTTTAAAGAAATGCCATATTCTAGTGCTCTTATGAAGATCTGCT
Source organism: Cunninghamia lanceolata (assembly GCA_027924645.1). Lineage (NCBI taxonomy): Eukaryota > Viridiplantae > Streptophyta > Pinopsida > Cupressales > Cupressaceae > Cunninghamia > Cunninghamia lanceolata. The sequence goes on from BSBN01000205.1 coordinate 3,737,992, forward strand.
CCAGATGCAAACAGTGCTGCTCCTCTTTCTTTGAGTAGGCAGTCATGTCATCCTGATATACTGCCAGGATTGAATCAATCAGCCCTGCAAAAGCAACATCCATTGCTCTTTGAAATGTAGCACCTGCATTTGTTAGTCCAAATGGCATTCTAACATACACATATGTTCCCCATGGAGTGGTAAAGGCAGTCTTATACTGTTCTGATTCTTTTACCTTTACCTGATTATATCCTGAAAATCCATCCATCATGGATAGGAGTTCACAACCAGTCACTCTCTGCAACATAGCCTCCATATTAGGCAGTGGATAGTTATCCTTCAAAGAGGATACATTCAAGTTCCTGAAATCAACACACAACCTAATATCACCATTCTTTTTCCTGACTGGGACAAGGTTAGACACCCAAGTTGAATGTCTAATTGGCACAATTATTCCAGCCTCCCTGAGCCTTTTGAGTTCTTCTTGCATCTTAGGAGCTAAGGTAGGATTTATAGGCCTTTGCCTCTGTCTAAATGGCTTAGCTTCAGGCTTCAATGGGATCTCATGCTGGAATAAGTCTTCTCTATAAGCTTTTAGGTCCTCATATGACCAAGCAAAAACATGTTTATACTTTTTTAGCAATGCAATCAGCATACTTCTTATGTGTGGTTTGAGCTGCTTGCCAATATATACCTTCTGAGGGGCCTGAGATGTCCCCAAATTTATTTCTTCTAAATCCTCCTTATTTGTGGGGGATGTCTTTGTGACCATTTTGTCTCTACTGTCAAAGGCTCTTTCCAAAGCCACTAACCCTCTAGGAATCTTGTTAGTCTTCAACTGAATGATTTCTTTTCCCACAAGAGTCTCTTTTCCATCTACAGTTTCTACAAAAGCTTGGAAATCAATCTGTTGATTCTCATACTCATCTATGCAGTGCAAAAATTTCAGCAAATCGCTATCATCATTAAAAACTTGCCAACTGCATATGTTTTCTGGTATGGCAGGCCTAATTTTAACTTCTACATCTGTGACACCTGACAGAGTGATGTCATCTGGCCTTATTGCAATATTAGCTAAGAAATCAGCCATAACATTTTTTGACCTTTCTACCCAGCCAATTGAAAATGCATCAAAAAGTTCAATAGTATCCCAAACAGCATGCTTGTATTGTTTCAGTCTTTTATTCTTTGCAGCATACTTATTTCTGATTTGGGATACAATCAGCTCAGAGTCTCCCAATACTCTTAACATCTTAATTCCATGTTTGAGAGCAATATTCAGGCCTAAGAGTAAAGCCTCATATTCTGCAATATTGTTTGTGCAATCAAACCTCAGCAAGAAAGAGAATTTGAGGAGCTTACCAGTTGGAGACAGGAAAACAACTCCAGCTCCAGAGCCTTCTTTTGCACAAGCTCCATCAAAAAACATGGTCCATAACCCCTGCTGATCCAGCTCATCAATGCAGGCATTTTTCTTTTTGTCTTCTGCATCATCTGAGACAACCTTGAAGTTATCACAGTCAGTGTCTACAAAGCATACCTGTTCATTTGCTTCTTGGTCTTCCACTGTCTCTGATGATCTTTGCTCTCTAATTAGCTTGACATCCCTGCCATTCATTGGAATCATGGCATATGACAGGTCCAGCTGCATACTTCCACCTATTAGTGCTGCCCATCTTCTTGACAGCAACATACCATACTGTGGCTTGATGTCAACCACTGTTATATTCATCTTATATTTCTTTTCAGGAAATGCTGCCAGTTTGAAATCTACATCCTTCATGATTCCAATAACTGGTACCTCTCTGGCATCCATAGCATAACACTTTCCACATGCCTTGTCAATTTTTAATCCAGTTTGCTGCATGATAGCCAAAGGCATGACATTTGTGGATGCTCCAGAGTCAAGCATACAATTTCTAATTATTTTACCATTTATAACCAGGGAAACATAAAATGGTTCCACCTGTGAAGGACATTTTGTCATGGTCATTCCTAAATAGACTTCAGGAGTCTCATCTTCTTCATTGCACATGACCTGTTTCTCACCCTGGGTCTGATCATCTTGCTTAGCTTGAAAAGGTACCCCTGAGATTAGGGATATTGTCCTATTCTTGATCTCTTCCACTTTCATGAGTTCCATAAGTGGAACAGAGACCTTTACCTGAGAGAGGATCTGGGCTATATCAAATGGAGCATAGTTTTGTACAACAGTTGTAGCTTGCTCCACAACCTTGCTTTTATCCTGAGCTGATTTAGCTTTCATTTTCATAGTTCCCTGATCATCATTCTTGTCTTGGGAACCTCTACTTTGATCTTCAGCCTGAGGGGTTTTGTTTTCTGGGCCTTGAGATTCATGACCTGCTCTGTATCTAAAGTTCTGCTTATTGTTTACCCACTGCCTTTTTTGTGGTTCAGTTCCTTTATGACCATGCATCAGCTGACCTGCAGAAATATCCTCTGGCTGATGTGGGCTGCCAACCTGATTTTTACCTCTGAGATTGTAGTTGCTCTTGACCTGAGCAACTGCTGCAGCTGTGAAGGCTCTAATTTCCTCATCAGAAGGTCGGTGTAAGCTACTCAGAAAATTGTGTGAATTCTGAGCATACACATAATTATCCTCATGATCTTCATCATATGGGGACTGTTGGCAGGCCTGAACTTGATGATCTGTATTGTCATCAGCATCATAAAGGGTATATCCATTGCCTATGGACATCATGTTAACATCATCATCCTGCACATGATGTGGCTCATTGCACTCATTACAAGATGTAGCATTATCATACAGGGATTGAGCAATCATGCACTGTGACTGTGAATGTGGCATCTGACAAATTATACACCACGGAGCATCATCAGCAATATTTATAGTTTTCTTTAGGGGATCAGGAGTTTCCTTGGCATGTTGAGCCCTCTGATTTGGGTTGTTACGTGTGAATACAGGCTTACCATCATGCCAATTGGTGTTATAAGGCATATCATGTAATGATGGCCTCTTTTCCTACCTTTGATAGACTTGCCTATCAGGACCCATCCCTTTTTCACTTCTAGATAATCTATAGCTTAGGTCCTTAACAACATTTGCCAGTTTGTCTATCTTATCTTCAGGAGCAGATGTACTACCTTGAGTGTTCTGAGGCTTATTTGGATTCTGCAGAATTTTTACATCATCCCTTCTATTTGTCTTGTCTGATGCTTTCCTATTGTTTTCAATATTTACTGCAATTCTGAAAGCATCCCTGAGAGTGGCAGGACCTTTATCTCTTAATCCATATGTAGTCTTTGCATCAAAGGCATTGATGTACAAAATTATGCACATTGGTTCATTTGGCCTCATATGATGTGGCAATTTGTTCAACACTTTAGTAAATCTTGCATTAAAGTCTGCAACCTGCTCATTTGACCCTTTTGTGATACTGGTGAACTCATTTACAAAGAAGCTAGGGTCAGTTTTATCACCATATTGCTCCTTGAATATCCTCTTAAAATCATCCCATGATGATATGCTCCGGTCAGGCAGATTCCTGTACCATTCTCTTGCCTCATCTATTAAGGATTGCATGAATGACTTCATGAAAACATCCTCATGCTCAACCTCAAAATTATCCATGACATTTTGGAAGGCCTTTAGATGATCTTCTCCTGACACTGTGTTGTTTCCTGAAAACTTAGGCACTTGCAGCCTCAGATGCTTGTCAATGGGGTTAGGATACCCAGGAATACCATCAAACACCAGCTGCCTAAATCTATCTAGCTGCATGGGCTGTCTGTTTGGCTGATTAACATTAACATTTCTGTTTGCATTTTGGTTTCCTGCATGGTTTAGTGGTATCCTAGCATCATTCACATTTTGTCTGTCATCATGATGCTGATGTTGCATTTCATATCTTTGCTGATGTCTTTGCATATTTGCATTTTCTAAGGTAGGAACTGAATTATTTTGGGCAGTTCTCAAGGCTTGCACTTTCTGCTGTATATCATCTCTGATTTTCATGGCTTGTAGGTATTCTAGTTCTGCTCTTAGGCTTTTGATTTCTTCCGCCAATTGTTCATCCTTAGGTCTGGAGGTAGATGGTCTCATGCCATTTTGGTCATCATCTTCATCATCCCTTAGGGACTCTGCCTCTTCAAACCTTTCACTTGGGTCTAGAAAAGGGCGTTCTTGGAACACCTCTGACCTCATTCTCATACTACCACCCTGTTGCCTCTCATATGCACCTTGAATATCAGCTTCTGCAGTTGAAAAATAAGGAGCATGCTGTCCTGATGGCCTAGGGTTATCTTGTACCTCATCACTTTTTCTGGGGGAGCTCTCATGACTAGCTGAGACAGTTCCCTTTCTTCTATACATCATTCTTTTTGTGAATGGTAACTCTTCAAATAGAGGATTTTGTTGGGATCTTCTCCCCTGCATATAAATTTACCTTGACCGGTTGGGAGATTACTTCGGAGTCGCCACCTATTACTAGGAACTGTTTTCTTCTGAAAACCAGGGTTCTTTCACAAGGGTCCCCAGCGGAGTAGATTACGGTTGCTGACTCAGATGGGTCACATATATATCACTGGAGATGATCAGATAGCACTTTTACTTCTCATTCCCCAGCGGAGTCGCCAATTTCTGTTGACTTTTTCCCAGACTGGATGCTTATTCCCAGATTTCCCTACAAGGTAGCCATCAGTGATCAACAGGATCTCTGGGCCAGGGGGTCAACAGTGTAGGAGATAGACTCTATATTTTATCTCCTCTTCTTCTTCAGGCTCTGCAAGACCTAGGGGGGTATTCCCTACTCAACATCCATGAGGATATGCATACAAGGCTGGGATGCTGACAGAAAGCAGATAGTCCTCCTGTAAGTAGACCAAAACTGAATGATAAGAGCAAAGGGGCTAGCTTTGGGCCTTCTGCAGTTGTAGACAGAGGACTGAGGTTCCTAAACTAACTCTAATGTCCTAATGCTGGTTTTAGATTTTGCTTTGGAGTTTAAGTGTGGATGCAAAGCTGGATATGGTTATAACACAAAACAAAGCATGATTGGTGCCTATCCAGGGCCTGGAGTCAGTAGACATACACCTGTGAATGATCAGCATGAACAACTAAAACTGGATTTCAAGGGGATATGTGTGATATCTGCCTTACAGACATCTCCCAATACAAAGTGTTAGGTTATCTCTACTTATGGTATCCCTACTGCAGTATATCCCTCCCAATGTTCAACCTGAAAACAGTTTAATCTACCCCTTGAGTAGAAGTTAAAAGATCAGACAGTCAACATAGGAATTCTATGCTCTAGAATCTAAACATTACCAAACATCCAGATTCAGAAGAAGAATACATGCAACACTGGAGACAGAATAAACACAACACATGCCAAATAGCATTTCTCATATAAGTTTAATCATGAAATCAGTGGGTTCATGCCAAAAACAAACAACAAGAGATACATAAACTCACAGGTAAGCTGTACAGAGCAACCAGATCAGCTTGTTATGCATTACAGAGCCAAAATCATCAACTTTCAACAACCTTTCAAATGAGCAAGACCACCTGCTTATAACAGCCAGGTAGGTGCTCAGCAATTAATTACATGGTTGACCAAAATTTTGCCAGATACACAGTATCAGGAAAATGGCGCTCAAACACAACCAGATTGGCGCCCAAACTTGAATGCAGCAGGTAGGGGAGGAGACAAGAAGATTTCTCGAGCCCTGCGCCACCATCCGCTGATGTACATCTTCAGTCGGGTACAAGATCGACCCACGCCATCGCCCATACCTCTGCAGTAATCGCCATTAATGGCGCACCAACCCGCGGCCTTGGGAAGATCATCAAATCTGCAATCGCAACCACTTCCCGCCGATATTCATCATCATGATATTTGAAAATGCAGGATATCAATATCCCACATGCACCCCGCGATGACCTCAATTACACTTTATATACTAGGTCATGAGCATATATCATGTCGGTGCTTTTGCTCCTGACGACACTAGTATAGACCTCATCATCATCATCCTCCAGCAGCATGATATCCTGTTGTTTGAAATATCACCCTGACGTCATCATGATATTTGAAATACAACCTTCATGATAATCGGTACAACCTGATCCTTCGGAGGAACATCCTCCTGCTGAGCTTATAACAAAAGTCTGGCTGATGAACATCCTGATGACGTCATCATCATATACTGCTGACGTCATCATCATATCTGCCTACTGCGCACCTCCTCATATCCGGATGACGTCATCATCATGTTTGCAAATATCAGGAGGTCTCTTCAAGATGATCACTTGTTAGAAATATGACCCCCGCGGACCTTGATGACGTCATCATCATATTAACATCATCATGATATTCGGAAGACAACCGGATATTTGGAAATATCCTCCTGACGTTCAAACATCAGGTTGCACTGTAGCTCCACTATAAGATCGGGGCGATAACTGAATATGATGATGCTGCTTGAAAAGATCACCCCCAGTAGATAATGCGCAAAGCCGGTAGGCGGATATCTCCTTGATATCAACATCATCATGATGTTCGAACAAACATATATCCAGGTGATATGAAAATATCACCCCCTCCTTCGGAAATATCATGATGCAGATAGGCAGAAAGAAAAATATCACCCTGATATACGGATGATGTCAGCATCATCAGGATGACAAACAAAGAACAAGAAGTGATACAACATCATCAGGATGATATTGACTAAGATCATCCTGACGTTCAAAATATGATGACCCTAGTGAACATCGGGTCGCACTTAAAAACTCTTCGATAACATCATCAGGATGATATTAACCAAGATCACCCGATGATAAAATATCACCCCGGCGAAATATCATGAAGGCAGAAAATATGATGACCTCCGCAAGCAGCAGGATGATAACTGGAAATATCATGATGATGACGACCCTTAGGAAAAAACAAGTCAGGTCGACAACTTAGAGAATAACCCCTTCAAGACATCGGGGCAACATCGTCATCATGTTTGAGCAAGGTGATATTCGGAAGATCACCGGATACTTGAAAAGATCACCCCCGCAAGCAACTGAGGGCGCACTGTAGCTCACCGGTATCATCAGGATAATAAGAAAACATCACCCGACAGTTGAAATATGATGATGACGATGAGAAAAACAAGTCGACGAAGAACATGCTGATGAAGATCATCATCGAAGACAAGATGATGATGACGACCTCCTCCTCAGAAAATATGATGCTGCAGCTGAAAAACGCTGAGGAGGTCCAACACTTAGAAAAATTGGGCAAGAAGATGAAGGCTTCAGATGAAGAAACCTCCTGATCATGACAAATCAACCCCAGGTCAAAATAAGTGCTAACAGCTCCTAATTGGGTAAATCAAAGAAACGTAAATACATTATAGAATATAAACTCCAACCCAATACCATGGATGAATAATTAGAATAATGAAGAAAGGGGCCAATACAATGGGTATAGAGGTGGTAGAGTTCATGCTAGAGGTAGGAGAAGGAGAGATGACACAACCTACTATAAATGTGGTAAACAAGGACACTTTGCAAATGAATGCTAGGGAGATAGAAGGAAAAGGTGTATATTCTACAGTAGCATTGAGCATGATCTATTCACTTGTTCTAAAGCACATCAATATTTCAAGAATGCACTAACTCAATCTAAAATTGATGAGCTAGAAGGGTTCAATTCATAAAAAGGAGCCTGCATAATAAGGAAAATACCAAAAGATATACCATAGGGAGCTAGGAGATTTCACAAGGAAAAGATATATAAGTCAAACAGTTCATACAACGAAACATCAAAGGAGGAGAACTACCATACTAAATTAAAATCTAAATGAACAAACATAAAGAAAAAAAATAAAACCAAAACTGCAATAGTAACAAGACAAGGGACCAACACTGCAAGAGTAGAAAACACTAATAGTGAGACAAAAGAAAAAGAAGATGATGAAGAAGACACTTTCTTCCCCAATAAAAATTAACATGACAAAATTATGGAACAATCAAATAAAATAATAACTAAAGAACACCATACACAACAACTACAAAGACATTTATTTTTAGAAGAGGAAGTGATGGCATTAAAGAAGTTAACACAATTAACAAAACACCATAATCTATTAGACAAATTAAAATTATTTTGTAAATACTAGAATAAGGATCAAGGAAAGAAACCGCAAATTAGGAAAAAAGAAAATACCGACCACCAATGGAAACCTAGACCACTGATGATAAACAAACACATAGACCACAAAAATGTTAAGCAGGTGATGGTAGAGCTTAGAGTAGATGTCAACATGCTGCCAAAAAGAATTTGGGAACAACTAGGAAGGCCAAGTGTAGAAGATACCCCATACAATATTATCTTGGTGGATGGATCAACTATGGGTACACTGGGAACTTGGTGAAGAGTAGAGGTAAACATAATGGGATTTAAGCAATTGATAGACTTTGAAATAGTAGCAATGAAGGAACCTTTTGACCCCTTCAATGCACTACTAGGTCTTTGATGGTTTGTGAATGCAAATGGAATTGTAGATTCAAGAAAACAAAAGTTTATTTAATTGAAAACACTAGAGTAGTGCATATTCCAGTAGGAAGAGACATTGAGGAAGCATATGTGGAGGAGATCAACCAAGAAGACCATAGTGAGGAAGATTTAAAGTTCCTCTATTCAATATCTAAACTCCCCAAACATGAACTACTAAAGGAACCAAATTCAGAGGGGAAATAAAAATAGAAAGTTCAAACTATAGTATAGACACTGAAGATGTACTAGAAGCATGGTTGCAAGATGAACTAGAACTCAAAACCTAGAGAGTTGCAGGATTTTGTAGGGTATTTATGATCAAAATCACAAAGGAATCTTGACTGCATAACACCACATTTCATGAAATAATACCACAAAACACACGTGGTAACTTAGGAGACCAACTAGATGAAACAACCTCAAAACAACAAGTTAATCACATAACAAGAGGAATTTATCACATAAAGTTCCCCAAGTTATTAGGAGTACAAAACATGGACACTTATCTAATAGAAATAGAAATTTTTTTGTAGAAGATAGTCAAGACTAGAAGCACTATAGCACATTGATATGCAATGCTGCAAGCTGGTGGAATACACATAAAAACATGATCCAACACTGGCCGATATTTGAATTCTAATAAAAACTAGATATCTACCAGAAGAATGGGAATATAAGATCATACTGAAATACCAAGGCCAAATCCCACCACAGGAGCATCTAGACATGTGCATAATGGTTTTGAAGGACACAAATGAATATGACACAAGACTATATACCTAAATTTTCTACTGGACATTGACACTAATTGCACAAACATGGTACATAAATTAGGAACATAGAGTAGAAACAAAAGAATGTAATGAACTGCAAGAAGACTTTCTACATACATTTTCATTATATACTCTAGACAAACATATTCACACCGTACTCCTCAAGATGAAAGAAATAATATTCAAACCAACTAAAGAAACTAAGGATGACATATCACAACAAAATCCTCCACCACTAAGAGAGATGGAATTTGGAAACTTATAGAGTGGATGGACAAGGATACTAATTACATTGAGAGAATATGCTTTAAAACCCAACAAAAGGATGATGAGGGTGAACATAATTTGGACATACAAGTTCAAGAAGAAGAAAGACGAATTGAAAAAACAACTGAGCCTAAAGAGAAATACTATAACCAACCTATTAAACCTAGAGAAGAAAATATTGTAATAGAGGGTGAACCAAAATTGGACAAAATAGGAGACTATTGGGATGAAAGGTTGGTGGTAGAGATTGCTAAAATCTTACCTCAATTTGAGGATCCCTTTCTAAGGACATTTACAGATTTAAAGGGAATAAACAAGGAAGTAGAAGTAATGAAAATACAATTGAAAGGAGTCAAGCCGCAAAGGAAAACACCTTACAAACTACATCCCAATATGAAGAAAAAGGTCAAAATAGAACTAGATAAAATGATTGCAGTAGGAATAATTAAACCTATGGAGGATGTGGATTGGATAAGTCCAATGGTAGTACAAAATAAGAAAATTGGGGAAGTGATGATATGTGCTGACTTTAGAGAACTTAATAAAGCATGCATTCATGATCCATTCCATACTTCCTTTACCAAAGAAATATTGGAATCAGTATTGTTGATGTGTAAAATTGCACAAGTTCTAACACCAACATGGGAAGTTTCAAGAATGTGGGACTTTCTACTTGAAACAACCTCCAGATTTTAAAGAAGCTAGCTCTTTCTATTTTAATGGGGTTTTGAGTAAAGGGTAGAGGAAAAAACAAGATTATAGATACAATAAGTAAAATCTAAATCTATGGTGATATGCGTGAGTAAAAATGTATTTCCTTAAATAGCATAATGAATAGATTCTTCAGATTCAACTATATTAATGAGCAAATGCTGCATGATTAATATAGACAGATTGTAAATGAACTAAAAGATCAAAGGCTAAATTCATAAGATTTTACAAAGACAGATGATATCAACAAGGGCACAGAATAGAGCTTCTTTCATTAATAGTTCAGCAAAATACAAAAGGTACAGTGTCATGCATAGGTATATCATCTTTCTTATCATAAATAGCTAGACTAAGGCAAAATGATACAATCTGGTCACAACAAGATCTCTAAACTTTTTAATTAATTCCCTATATCTGCATTACAATATCTCTTGTATTTATAGCCACAAAATTTGGTTCAAGATCACCTATAATTGCTTTGAATCTCCAACTGTATCAATAGAACTAAAGTTAACTGGGGCTCCTCTTGCATTGAGATCTTCTAAATTTGCAACCATCTTTCCTTTCACACTCATTAGCTAACAGACAAAATATGTGACACACCAACTGTAGTTCAGTTGAGACACGTGGTAGCACTCACGGGCTCTAAAGGCTTCAAGAATATAGTTTGCGGCAACATGTGCTGAACATTTAACATCTTTCCCTTTGAAATAAAAAAAACAAAATAGCGCCACATGTCACCATCCACAAGTCTTTGAAATATTATATGTGGCGGCACCTACAGTTACACTGAGACACATAGCATCATCCAGCAATACTTATATCTTTTAACATTTATGCCCTAAACAACTTATATCTATGACATTTGGCACAATCTGCAACACTTAGAAAATAAGACATTATTATATGGGACCTGCCACATATGCTTCTTTAATTTCTGCATAGAGAAACAATACTGTGACACATGGCACCTCCCATATAAAGCAAAATTGGAAGCCTGGTGCCTTTTGGTAATATCAATAGCTTATGAAAAAGGTCCCTTAGAATCTCGCAGAGATTGACACTTGTCGCGCTCTAGCATCAACTAAATATTACAAAGAAACACACGTGTCTTCACCCGAGAGCATCAAAAAGAAAGTAGTTCATCCCTCCACTTTCACCATGTGGCACACTCTGGCAATAGCTATAAACTGTGTCTCAATATTGTGGGCCCATCACATATGCCAGTACTAACAAAGATTTATGAAAAAGATATACATGTGGCAGCTTTTGTAACATTTAGAAAAGGACACTTGGCACAACCCGCAAGCTTGCAGTATCAAAAGAAACTCTTATATCATGGTCTCCAGCATCCACACGTGGCACATTCCACATCAATCATGAAACTTTATAAAAGAAATAAATCCATGGACACATGGTGCCCTCCACATAACATTGTTGCTTCATAATAATATGACACATGGCGTGATCCATGCATGATAAACATATAGCCATAGATACAGAAACAACAATTGAAAATATACCAAGGTGAAAACAAAGCTAAAACAAAATGTAGAGTTTACAGTTCATGGCGACCATAAGGACTTCTGGGCCTGCTCAGAAAGAACTCTAAAAAGGAAAGAAAATTGTACTGCTAGTGTCAAATGAAAACTTAATCACAAATATTACAATGCGGCCTGGTACATAGACCACTCTGAATCTGACAGCCCCTATTCACCTTGCAAATCCTAGAAAGCAAAATCCAAATTGATAATATCTTTGTGGGAAAAAGATTGTAAAATGTGAACCACAACATGTAATTGAAACTCAAGCTGAGCCATTGGAACCAATACAGTTTCCACCTCTCCCACACTGGAGGAATCACTCAAACCCTAAAAAATAGTCTGATCATCTTGTTTTGTTAACAACAAAGCCTTTATCTCATCAATCATTAACACTGTATTACTATCAGGAAAAGGTGAAGCCAGACCCAACTGCACTAAATCCTTAATATGTTTCTTCATATTCCTTACTCCTTTGACCACATCCAAAAGCTCTTTACAATTCATAGTAGCAGAGTTATGGCTCAGCACTTCATTCACCCTTTTGGCAGCCACCATCCTATCACTTATACCAGCTACAGACAGAGTCTCCTTAGATGTGTCATATAGTTTTTTCATCAAAACATGAGAATCTAAAACCCTTAATGAAACAATAGACAAAATTGATTTCACATAAGACTCAACTTTCTCACACAGTTGCTAGGCATTAAGCAAAAAGGTAAGGGATGGCTTAAGCTGTACAATCTCCTCAGAGATTCTTTTCCACAGAGGATATAGCTCTTTCACCAAATTCAAAACACCTGCAATCTATGGCCTTTGTGCCAACTCAATTGTTAGTTGTTTTGTCTTTTGTTACTCTACCATAAACTGTGCTTGAGTTGCACTATTCAGGTTCTGCTCCTTAAAAAGTGATTGCTGTAATTGTGATGCCTCTAACAACTTGTCTTGATACCTTTTCTCTATAGTGGCCTTCTCTTGCCTTAAAGCAGCGACAACAGCTTTCTCCTATGCCAACTCAATTTTCAAGGAAGCAATCTAGGCTTATGTTGCTTGATGAATTTGTAGAGAAACTATAGACTGCAATTCTTTAGTCAATGTGTCAATTTACTTAACCTTGACCTATATCTCCCAATTGAGATTACTGCTATTAGTCTTTTCTTGTGCCAAATCAGCCTCAACTTTCTGTAGCTTTTTGAACACCTTCACATAGTCAGTAGCAACTGTTGAAGCAATTTCAATCATTAATTCAACTTGGTCTTGTGGCCTAAAATGAGACATATCCATAGCCACCACATTCATTGAATAGTCCTGTGGTTGCATTTACTCATTAGGTTTGACAACATTGGGAGTCAAATGTGTAATAGTCAAAGACTATTGAATGGGATCAAACAAGCACTTTATGTGGGCTACAGTAGGGCTCTTATTCTCTTTCTTCTTTTTCTTTTCCATCCAATCTTCTCTAGCTTTTCTGGTTGTATCAGCCTAGGCTTAGAAAGTAGGAGGTGATGCAATATAGCCTCCAGCAAATGGATGACCTTGAGGTAGACCATAAGGGATGGTAGTCATCTATTCACTATGATCAAAATGTGGCAAATCCCTCTTGGGCATAGATGGGGAAAATAGTGGTAAAGATATGGCCTATGAAGACAAGGCCTGTGAACTCGTAGCTAGGGAAAAAGTTTGTAAAGGCACAACAAAAGTGGCAGGAGATGTGGAAACTTGGATAAATTGGGTTGCCACTCCTAAATGAGAAGAAATAGAGGTAGGAGAAAAGAGAGAAGTACTTACTTGAGCCACCGATGAGATGACTGGAGCTTGTTGTTGCTAGAGAATTGATGCTTCTTCCTCTTCTTCCTTTGGCAATATTAACCTTCATATCTTTCAAGGCCTATCTGATACCTCTTCTGGGTCCTCTTCTTCAACATTAATTAATTTTTGCAGTAAAGGTGCCGCTCTGAGACCCCCAAATGCCAAAGCTATATGGGTCCCAAGAGACAGCGATGAGACAATATCTTTTTGTTTCTCTAAAGCACTAAGAGATGGGGGCCATGGGCTTCGAGGAGCTGCAGATGATGCTTGTCCTGTCTCTTGAATTTCTTGGACCTCTTCTATTCTTTCCTTAGTTTCTTGAGATCCCTTTGGAAAATTTCTTGTATCTGGGGTACAAACTGGAGATGGATGCCATTCATCCCAAATTGATTCACATGTCTCATCAGTTTCTACATCCCCAAATGCGTGAGTGAACTCAGAGATTTCTTGTCTATATTTCCAGTAGGCTTTAATTTTCTCTATATTCCAGTCCTTATTTTTCAAAGTTTTTCTCAGACCTGGGGTCATTTTAACCTTGGGATCAAACTCTCGCTCTTCCACATAAAATGTTTCTCAAGACCTAGGGCCCTCATATGACAGGTCACTCAATTCAACATAGAAAGTAGGATCATCTTGTTTAAAGGATTTATATCCTTCCAGAATGGGCGTCCCTCATGAATAAATTTGGTAGAAACCTTGTTATTGATAATCCAAGAGGCTAAGAAGCTATCTGGATCATATTTCCATTTATCCTCAACAATCAAAAAACCATAGGTAGCTAACTTTCTCAAAAGAACATTTTCAATTCCTCTAACCTTAATTGTTATTTTCTCCCTAATCCAGGGGACATCATACATCTTCCTTTTCCTCTTCTTGTGTCCAAAATTATTGTCAATAACAGACACCTGACAAGCCACCTCTAAAAACGTAACCCTAGGGGTTAAGACCTTTGGCAATAAAATAGGTTCTTCAGCAAAGCTATGGACTCTGATTATAGTATTATGAGCCCCAAAGAAATAATCACAAGGGATTTGTAAATTGGTCAAGAAACCTCTGAGGCTCTATGTCATCCTATTTTCTATAGGATCAGGACTCAAATGACTGAAAGTGGGTGCAACAAAACATTTTCCAAATTCATATGGGTCTGAGGTTTCTGAGAGAACATGGGTCCATGTGGACACTGATGTGGCTCCGTTGCTACTAGACTCAGGGTCATACATATTTAAAGGCATGAATTGGTGAAAGAGACTAAAATTTTGATATAGTATCAAGTGGAACAGGTATGCTGAATACCTGAAAACATGATTCTATTGAAAATTTGCAAGTTGATCTACCATGGCAGTAGAAATATGCTCGGCAAGGTTAAGTCTATACTCCTGTGACTTGTCCATAGTTTTCAATCTAAAAATCAATGCAAGCTGCCAATCATGTACTATAGAATCATCATATTGGCTGAAAATAAAGGCTATCATGGATAGGGCATCTTGAACGTCAGAATTAAACTGAGCACGACCTATGGGCATAGCAGGCAACTGGTTATTCTCTTCACCTAAATGCATCTGAACATTTGGAAACTTCACCTTACTATGGACATTTGTCCATGTACCCTGCAACTTAGAAATAATAGAAAATGTGGTTGTTCTATCATGCTGTAAAGCTAGCATATCCCTAATTGCCTTAGGGGTAATTTGAACCATAAAGGAGCCACATTGAATAGAAAGAGTTGCAGGATGAAACAGTTCCGTACATAGGTCGATCAATTCAGGGCACAGGTGAACATTAGGAACTAAGAACTATGCCAATTTGGATGTCCATACTCTCATACTAAAAGTTTCCCACTACCCCTTTGAAACACGGATGAGGCACCTTTGATAAGCCCCTTCCCAGAGATTCTTCGTATTTTTCTGCATATGAGTGTCAAAAATACCATTAGCATAATCTTTGACCTATGTTAGATCCGTGCACACCCCTATTTATGGGACCCTTGTCCTTAGATAGCTTTTAATTGGTTGTGTGGGCACAAAAGCATAAGATTTACTATTCATTAATTTATTAGTTTCTTCAAAAAGCCTGAGCCCTTCTTGTGGTGATTGTGACTCTGACATCTCTATATCTATTTTAAAGAAAATCCTTGGAAACTCTTGACACAGAAGGTAAGAAATTATAAGTGAAGCTATACTTAACAGGGAATTTAGTCAAGAAATGAAGCTTTGATGCAAACATCAACTAGAAATGCAAAATGACAATAGCAAATGCGACGCTTAAAGGGACTGAAAACTTAGTTCGGTGAGGCATAATGAAACAATTAATGAAACATCATGTCTTATTTATGGCATTAATGCTAAAAGATAGTTAGTATATCATTTGAAATCCTTATTGGACATAGTGTCAGATCCGTATGTGGAGTGGTGATCTTCTGAAAAGATGGGTACTTTCTTGAAATTTAAGGAACTACCGAATGGTCTTTAATAAATGCAACTACAAATGAAAGGGACCTCTATAATGAAGACACATGTTCCTAGAAAACTTATTTAAAAGGAAAAAGTGGGAAAGCAAGACAAAATGGGGAAAGAAGAAAAAAACACCTAACTAACTATGATACATAGTGAGTCTCAGGACTTTAGGTAAAATGATTCAAGAAGATCCCATTTACCGAAATCTCTTCAGGGTCTCCATCTATAGTCTCAAGCTCAAACACATTTTGCTGTTTACAAGAATAGATCTTAAAAGGACCTATCCATAATGATTCAAACTTGTTGTGTAGGCCTGGCTTGGTAGCTCTCTCATCCCATTTCAATATCAGAGACCCAACTTCAAAATTTGGATTAGAAGCTTTCCTATCAAACCATTTTTTAACAATTTGCTGATGCTTCATTATTGATTCATGGGCCTTTTCTCTCTTTTCTTGAACTTCCAGCAACTCGGCGAGTCTTGTTAGGGTTAGCCGGTAGAAGATATCAATTAAATGCAAATAAAGATTAAATAGAGAAATGGAAATACACAGAAAAAATAATAACGAGAGACAAGTTTTAACGTGGTTCACCCAAACTCGGGCTACATCCACCAAACAGAGAGTCCAATATTATTATCCAGTAAATTAAACCGATTACAATCAACAATCCCTGCAACTCAATACTGCTGCAAAAATGCTACAATACAATACCAAAACCCTAACCCTTAGTCGATTTTTATCAAGCTTTTTGTCGGTTACAAAATAGGGTTACAATACAATACCAAAACCCTAACCCTTAGCTGCCCCTTGACCCCGTCTTGGGGGTGCTGCCCCTTGACCCCGTAGGAATTTGGGGGGAAACTACGCCGATAAAAGTGGGGTAAATATAACCTCTGAGTCTGATTAGGCTCCATATAACAACAATCTCTCACTTGGAGACTGATCAGACTCCACACCATATCATCTCCCACTTGGAGACTGATCATAACACCACTAACCCTGTAGCTCCCACTGGAAATAAGCACCCGGGACTCTGTTGTTCTGTTGTTGTTGTGTCCAGCCTAGAAGACCAACCAAAGCTGAAGAGGAGCTCAGCTTCTCCATTGGCACTGCCTTTGTAAACATATCTGCGGGATTGTCATCTGTATGTATCTTTGCCAGCTGTAACTGTCCATCATCCAACACCGACCGAATGAAGTGATACCTCAACTGTATATGTTTGGTCTTTGAATGCAAGGCAGAATTCTTTGCAAGATGTATGGCACTCTGGCTATCTGTAAACAAATAATTGTGAACCTGTTGTGTGCCCAATTCATTCATGAAAGAGTGCAGCCATATCATCTCCTTGCTTGCCTCTGTGGCAGCGACATATTCTGCCTCTGTGGTGGATAAAGCAACCACCTTTTGCAACCTGGAAATCCAACTCACCGCTGTTCTGCCTACAGTAAAGACATAACCTATAGTACTTCGCCTGGTATCAATATCTCCTGCCAAATCTGAGTCTACATAGCCTGCTAAAACAGTATTAGAGCCCCCAAAACATAAGTGTTTATTGGATGTACCTCTCAAATACCTGAGAATCCATTTTACTGCATTCCAATGCTCTAATCCAGGATGACTCATATACCGGCTAACGACTCCTACAGCATGTGCAATATCTGGTCGCGTGCATACCATGGCATACATTAAACTACCTACAGCTGAAGCATATGGTACCTTGGACATTTTCTCATCCTCCTCTTGTGTCTTAGGACACATGTTCTTAGTCAATTTCAAATGACTAGGCAAAGGTGTGCTGACAGCTTTGGCATTCTCCATGTGAAATCTCTGCAACACCTTTTCAACATAAGCAGCCTGAGATAGAGTCAATTTGCTGTTCTTCCTATCTCTACAAATTTTCATACCAAGGATTTGTTTTGCTGCCCCCAAATCCTTCATATCAAATGATTGTGCCAACTGCTGTTTTAACTCTCTTATGTGATCCATGTTAGACCCAGCTACAAGCATGTTATCAACATATAAACATAAAATAATGTAGCTGTCATTATCCAACCTCTTAAAATAAACACAATGGTCAAAATTACACCTGCTGTAGCCTTGCTCAGCCATAAAACTGTCAAATTTCAAATACCATTGCTGAGGTGCTTGTTTCAGGCCATACAAACTCTTCTTCAATCTACACACTAGTTTCTCCTTACCTTTGACCTCAAATCCTTGGGGATGTTCCATATAGAGCTCCTCCTCCAAATCACCATGGAGAAAGGCAGTTTTAACATCTAGCTGTTCCAAATGTAAATCTTCAGCAGCCACAATACTTAAAACAGTACGAATAGAAGTCATCTTGACAACTGGAGAAAATATCTCATCAAAATCAATGCCCTTTTTCTGTGCAAATCCTTTTACAACTAACCTGGCCTTAAATCTTTTCTTACCTCCATCTTCCTCTTTCAGCCTGTAAACCCATTTATTTGGTAAAGCCTTTTTTCCTGTAGGTAACTTACATAATTCTCAAGTCTGATTTTTCAGCAAGGAGTCCATTTCTTCTTTCATTGCAATCTCCCACTGAACCTGTGTATCCACCTGCATAGCTTCATCATACCCTTCTGGTTCACTAGCATCTGTTAACAAAATAAAATACAAAGAGGGAGAAAACCTTTCAGGAGGTCTATTGATCCTTGTTGACCATCTAACATTAACTGGAGTTTGTGGTATTTCTGGTTGCTGTTGCGAAGCATGAGGAACCACTGGAACATCACTATTTGGAGTATCATCTAGCACCACATAATCCTTTTCTTTCTTCTCATGCTGCTGCAACTGATCTTTGTACAACACCTTCTCATTGAATATAACATCCCTGCTTCTCACAATTTTCTGATTTTCAAAATCCCATAGCCTATAACCAAATTCATCAATGCCATATCCAACGAAGGTACACCTTTTTGATTTTGCATCCAGCTTGGTTCTATGTTCAGAATCTATATGTGCAAATGCTTCACAGCCGAAGGTTTTCAGAAAAGAATAACTCACCTTCTTGCCTGTCCATGCTTCCTCTGGAATACCATAGCCCAAAGGAACTGAAGGACCTCTGTTAATTAAATATACAGCAGTGTTGACAGCCTCTGCCCACATGTTTAAAGGCAGCCCAACATGCAATCTCATGGTCCTTGCACGCTCCATTATTGTCCTATTCATGTGTTCAGCCACTCCATTTTCCTGTGGAGTCCCTGGAACCATTTTCTACCTACGAATTCTATTAAAGGAACAATAATCTTCAAATTCTTTGCTGCAATACTCACCGCCATTATCAAATCTGAGACATTTTAATCTTTTACCTGTCTCATTCTCAACCAAGCTTCTCCATTTCTTAAATGTTTTAAATACATCAGATTTCTGTCTAAGGAAATAAATCCAGACCTTCCTAGCTGCATCATCTATGAATGTAACATAATACTGAGAGCCACTGAGAGAAGATACCTGAGCTGGTCCCCATACATATGTATGCACAAGCTCCAACTTTTCATTTTTCTTTTACTTCCCATCCTTGAGAAAACTGACTCTCTTTTGTTTTCCATACACACAACTTTCACAGAAATCCATATTAATACATTTCAGACTTGGTAAAACTTTCTTAGAATGAAGTACCTTCATACCTTTTTCACTCATATGCCCAAGTCTGTTATGCCACAGTGTTGTCTCAGAACCTGCAGCAACTTTTCTAGTCTCTTCCTGCAAACCTGCAGCAACTGTTCCTGAACCTGTTTGTTTTTTTCTCTGTAACAGCTAAAGTAGAAGGAACAGTATGACCTGTACAAAGATATAAGGTGCCTACTTTCACACCTTTTGCTACTACTAAGGCACCTTTTGAAACCTTCCAATTTTTATCAGTAAATGTAACAGTGCAACCTTGTTCAGTTAGCTGCCCTGCTGAAATTAAATTCCTACTGAGCCTTGGAACATGTCTTACCTCTTGTAGTAGCCAATGATTGCCATTCTGCAACTTAATCTTGATTCTTCCCTTTCCAACAATCTGACAGGGTTCGTTATCTCCCAAATAAATTAGCCCAAAATCCCCTTGGACATAATCAAGAAAATAACTTCTATGGGGCGTAGCATGAAATGAGGCCCCTAAATCTAAAACCCATGAATCATCAGCATTATCTAGGGAAAGAATCAAAGCATCATCTTCAGACTTATTGCTTACCACATTTGCTTCCTTATTGCCTTCTTGTTTGTCTCCTTCTTTGTTCTTCCGAGACCAGCAATCTTTCTTCAGATGACCTAGTTTTCCACAGTACCAGCAATCCTTATGTCCTCTGGTTTGGGATCTTTTGTCATTTGATTTTCCTCGTGACTTCCCATGACCTCCAGAACCTTTTCCTCTCTCCTTTGATCTGCCCCTACTTTCTGCACTCAAAACACTGCCTGATTTGGATCCACCTGAGCTTTTCTTACAAATTTCCTCACTCAGAATAACACCAACAACATCATCAAATTTTAGGGTATTTGAACCAGAAACAGAGTTGCTAACCGCCATTACCAAACTATCCTAGCTTTCAGGCAATGAACATAATATCAAGAGAGCTCTAACTTCTTCATCAAATTTTACATTTACAGAAGTCAATTGACTGACAATCATATTAAATTCATTTAAATGACCTATCACAGATCCACCTTCAACCATTTTCAAATTAAACAACTGCTTCATGAGAAATACCTTATTTGAGGCTGAGGGTTTTTCATACAATTTTGCCAAAGCTTTCATCAGACCATCTCTTGTCTTCGCTTCTGTTATATTGAATGCCACCGACGGTGCCAGGCACAACCGAATGGTTCCCAGTGCCTTTCTGTCAAGAAGATTCTAATCCTCATCAGACATTGTTGCCGGTTTCTTGGCTACTCCTTCCAACGGCCTCCATAAATCCTTTTGATAGAGGTAATCCTCCATCTGCATCTTCCATAACTGATAGTTCTGCCCATTGAATTTATCAACCTTAGTTTTACCCTCATCCACCATTGCTCCCACTCAATCATGAGACTTTCCTGCAGACGATAATCGAACACAACCCGCTCTGATACCACTTGTTAGGGTTAGCTAGCAGAAGATATCAATTAAATGCAAATAGAGATTAAACAGAGAAATGGAAATACATAGAAATAATAATAACGAGAGACAAGTTTTAATGTGGTTCACCCAAACTCGGGCTACATCCACCAAACAGAGAGTCCAATATTATTATCCAGTAAATCAAACCGATTACAATTAGCAATCCCTGCAACTCAATACTGCTGCAAAAATGCTACAATACAATACCAAAACCCTAACCCTTAGTCGCTTTTTATCAAGCTTTTTGTCGGTTATAAAATAGGGTTACAATACAATACCAAAACCCTAACCCTTAGCTGCCCCTTGACCCCGTCTTGGGGGCGCTACCCCTTGACCCCGTAGGAATTTGGGGGGAAACTGCGCCGATAAAAGTGGGGTAAATATAACCTCCGAGTCTGATTAGGCTCCATATAACAACAAGTCTGACTCGCATCAAGCGATTTTCCTCAATTTCCAACTATTTGAATAATTGTAAGGTGGGAATCTCGATGCTTAGTGGCATCACTGCCTATTTTCCATAAACCAACTCATAGGGAGACATTTTAGTCACTTGCTTTGGTGTGATTCTATTAGCCCATAGTGCTATGTTAAGTGACTTGTGCCACTCTCTTTGATAATTAGTTCCCATTCTTTTTATGAGTCTGATCAAGTTCTTATTGGTAGATTCTACCAAACCATTGCCTTGTGGATAGTAATTAGATGTCTTCAGATATATTCCATTTCTTAAAGCAAACTTAGACAGTCTAGTCCCTAAGAATGCCTTAGCATTGTCTAATATGATAGTGCAGGGAGGACCAAACTGAGTGGTTATCCCTTCTAAAAACTTTAAAATTACCTTTTTAGTAGCTTCCTTGAGTGGTACTGCTTCACTCCACCTTGTAAAATAATTTGTTGCAGTAAGGATCCACTTGTATCCCATATTTGATATTAGATTGATCATGCCAATAAAATCTAAACCCCATTGAGTAAAGGGTTCATCCACTACTATGGCACTTAAATGTAATGTTGTATTTCTTCTCTTCCTAGTATAGAACTGACAAGATTGACACTCGTTGACCATCTGATAGCAATTTACAAACAATGTAGGCCAGAAATAACAAGCTTGTGTCACTTTAATTGTAGTAGTTTTTGCTAAAAAATGACCCCCTGAGGTTCCATGATGAAACTCATGTAATACCTTTTGAGCCTCATCCTTCTCTACACATCTTAATAGTATCCCATCAAAATTCTTTCTAAATAAAACATGATCAATTAATACAAAATGAACCCCCTGTTGCCTATACTACATTTTCTTATCTGGGGAGAGTTCATTTGGGAACACACCAGTTTTCATAAACTGTATTATGTTACTTATCCAAGAATCTTGGTCCATCCCTTGAATTCTTAACACTATTTCATTTTCTGCTTCTTTAGGCATTGATTTTTTTATGTCTTGAGTCATATATTGGCATAGTCCCTTTCCTCTAACCAATTTGTTAGGCCTTACCTCTACATCATATTCTAAAATCTTAGTTATCTAATTGGTCCTCTTTCCAATAATCTCACCCTCCATAATATACTCCCTTACACTAGGGTGGGCTACTAATATCAAGATTTTATTCCTTGGTACTAGATGTCTGAACTTCTTAAGAGCTTTTACCATAGCATAAGCTTGCTTTTAAACAAAATTATACCTTGATTCATACTCCCTTAATGTTCTAGAAAATAATGCTATTGGATGTTCTCCTTCTTCTTTGTCACCTTTCTGGGTCAAAACAGCTGCCACACTATGTTCTCCTCCATATACATACATTATAAAAGGCTTAGAGAAATCTAGGTTTTTTAGTATATGTATGGTGGAAATGGCCTTCTTAATTTATTCAAAAGCTTGTCTCCCTTTAGCTATCCATTTGAAAGTTAAATCCTTCTTTACCAACATAGTAATGGGCCTAACTAGTCTTGCAAAATTAGATATAAAGCGGCTGACAAAATTAAACTTTCCTAAAAAGGACTGAACTACCTTCTTATTAACTGGCAAAGATAAATTCATTATGGATGTGTCTTGTTCTGGGTCTATGGAGATCCCATATTTTGAAACAATGTGTCCCAAAAGTTTCCCTTGGGGCACAGCAAAGATACACTTCTTAGGATTCAAGGAAATCCCAAACTCCTAAAATTTCTAAAAAATAGCTTCTAAGTGCTCAAAGTGATCTTTGGCATCTTTGGTAAATATAGTCAGATCATCTAAATAAATCAGGATAATCTTATATATAAGATCTCCAAATGCTACATCCATGGCACGCTGAAAAGTAGCTCCAGCATTTGAAAGACCAAAGGGCATCTTGGCGTATGCAAATGTTCCCCACTTGGTAGCGAATGTTGTCTTGTGTTGGTCTTCATCTGCTAACCAAATCTGATTATATCCTGAGAAACCATCAAGCAAAGAAAATCTCTCTAACCCAGCTACAGTTTGCAAAATATGTTCCATAGAAGGCAAGGGGTAATGATCCTTCAATGATGCCTTATTCAAGTCTCTGAAATCTACACAGAGTCTTATGTCACCATTCTTTTTCCTTATAGGCACTAAATTAGATACCCAAGTTGAATGTTTAATTGGAAAAATGATCTTAGATTCTAAAATCTTTTGTAGTTCATCTACCATTAGAGGCTCAATTCTAGGATTCACAAGTCTTTGCTTATTATGGATTGGTTTTGATCCTTCTGCAAGTTCTATGGTATGTTGGATGATGTCTCTATTATAGCCATGAAGATCTTCATAGGTCCAAGCAATCACTCTATCATACTTATTACACAAACAAATCAACTTGTCCTTTTCCTCTTGGGTAGTAGCATTGCCTATCTTTAGCTTCCTTCCTTCACTAACCTAAATTTTAGAATAATCATCCTTACTTGCCTTAAATTTACTTTTGTCTAGGCTTACATCATCAGGGTCAAATAGATTCTCTAGTGTGATCAATCCTTTTTGGAGCTTATTAGACTTTAGTTGAATAATTTGATCACCATAAGCTTCTTCGATCTTGGGTTGTAGTTGATCAGCAAATTCTCCTAACTGTTGTAAAAACAAGAGTACCTAAAGATCATTATCAAAGACTTACCAATTTGGTCATTGTTTTGGATTACAAGTCTCACTATCACTTTTACTGCCTCACTATTAATGAGTAGATCACTTGCTGGATCAAATTGGGAACTAATTTGTGCCATCTTGTCTACTTCAGTGTTTTGGGTTCTGGGGACAACTTCAATATTGAAAGAATCAAAACCATCAATTAGATCCCAAATTTTGTGTCTTGATAAGATCTCATTCTTACTTTCTTTGCCACAACTTTTTCTTTGATCTGTTTCACCACTAGTTCTGAATCTCCCTTAACTATCAAATTCTTGATTCCTTTCTTCTTGACCAACATAAGACCATGCACTAAAGATTCATACTCGACATCATTATTAGTGCAAGCAAACTGAAAGCGTATGGCTCTAAGAATTTTCTCACCATTTGGTGAGGTGAGACATATACTTGCTCCAGCACCATTTTTGCTCCTAGCCCCATCAAAATTTAAGGTCCAGATTTTTGAGCATTTGTTAGGTTCCTCTTTTTTAGATACTTCTTTTCTCATAACATTTGGTATTTCTTGGCCTTCTTCAAAAATAACATAAGTGCCTAGACCAGTAGAGTCATAGTTTCCATAAGGATCACTTTCCATCATGGTCATTAGTTGGTTATTTTCTTCTTCTTACTAATCATGTTCAGTCCAGTCACCTAATTCTTCAACAAAGAATCTCTCCTCCTTGTTCATCATGGTGTGGGACACTTCAATTCTTAGCATTGGTTCATTAGTGATATGAACTTTGGACAAAGGTTCAGACAATACTTTCATTTTTGTTCCATACTTGGTTCTCAAAATTAGATGTGACCAATCCAGTGACATATATGCTCCTATCTTAGCTATAAAGTCTCTAGATAGGCATAAACCAAAGATGGGGGTATATCTATGACTACTACATCTTGTTTGATAGTTATATTAGGGCAAGTATACAACCGTAGTGGAAGTTGTTTAATCCTTCCTATAGTTTGGACAGATTTCCCATCTCATTGTATGACTCCCCTAGTAAGTGGCTCATATTTCATTTTTAAAGCATCTGTATCTGCTTTGGCATAACTGTAGTACTAGCTCTAGAATCTATCATTGAATTGTGCAGCAATTTCTTTCCCACTATTAAAGTCAAGTAAAATGGATCTAACTTAGATTTTCTTAACTTTGGTATAGTATTCATCAAAGCTACTATCTGCAAGGGTGGAGCATCCCTACTTTGAGCCTTTCCTTAATTTGCAACTCCTTTTGTACTAGCAGGTTTAGGATCAACTTGAACCTACAGTGCTTCTTGTAACAGTGTCTTTTTCTCAGGAATGGCCAGCATATCCTAGATTGATACATACACTGGGGTCTTTTTCAACTATTCCACCACATTCATGGGTCCTAGTATCTAAGTCTTTGGGTTGTAAGGATACCTTTCTCTTTCTAGTATTTGGCCAGAGGCAGTTTGATTCTGAACTAGCTGGGTTACTTCTTGCTTGGAAATTGGATTATAATAATTCTGGGAAGGAGAAGCTCCAGTAGTCTCATTGGTTGTGGCTTCGGTCTACTCCATCATTCTTCTCTTTGATCTAGTATAATAATCAGATTGCACTAAGGGCTTCTTGGAAGTAGATGCTTCATTCAAGAACATTGAATCTTCATCCTCAATCCATGAAAATAAAGCATGTTCAGGGGTAATTTCTTCTTCTTCCTGAATAGATATCCATTGCATCTGAGCCACCATTACTGCATTTTGGGCACCAAGTGACTAGTATGGGGAAGCATTAGACACCATAACTTGACCTTCTACCCTTCTCTGTTCTACTATCCTTTGTTGTAAATTGCCTTTAGAATAATCTCTAGGCATATGGACATTGTTGCAAGGAAAGAACCAAGCATTGGTATCTTCTGCTAAGTTATTTTGCCTAGGAACTATCTCTCTATTTGGGTTATGAGGGACAACCTATAAAGGTGTGGGAACCGTGACCAATTGGATTAAAGGTTGAGGGTTATTTGGTCTTTGAGGACCTTGATACTGATTTGATTGATATGGGGGTCTATTTCCTTGGTAACCCTGATAAGGAGGCCTTGGGTAAGAAGTTTGTTGTCTTTTAATATTAATAATCTCATTTGAAAAGGTCCTAAGAATGTTCTTCATATCATCCATTTCAGATGGAGGGGTAGAGGGTGTTGACATAGTAGATTGTTGGGGTGCTAGGAAGGTATACATAGACACAGGTGTAACTGTAGGATTAGGGACTTCCTATGTGATGCAGAGTGCCAGCAGAAGCAAATGAAATTTGCCTATATCTTCCCTATCGGCAAGAGGTCTCCCAATGTTTCACCGAAGCCAAGAATGACTTCTCTATTGGGAAGACATGAGCTATCGGTCGTTCCTCATTCGTTTATCCCGACGGCCAAGTTCTCACCGATATCTTCGTAGTGGTTCGTTGCCTATCGGCAACACCTCATACATCGGCCGGTCCACCAGAAGTCTCCCTGACGTTCCCCTCACGCCGATGAAAAGTTTGTCACTGGTTGCCTTCGGCAACACTCAGACTATTAGACACCGAGAAATATCTTAGGCCGATAGACTCCGTTACTCCGATGACCAATCTTCGTCGGCCATACTTCCTCCTTCGGCGAAGCTTCTTCCACCTACACCGACACCTTGTCTCTCACCGATATCGTCAGGCACATCGGCCAGATCCTCCGCTTCGGTAAGACTCTGGTTCGCAGCCCCGATGGTTCATCTCATTCCGATGAGTTTCTATCGGCGGGACTCTAACGGTCGCCGTGACTTCTTCGGCTTCCCCCGACAAGGTTCCTCACGCCGATACTCTTTATCGGCGATACTCCGAGGATGTCTCACCGATCGGTGAAACTGTATACCGTCGGCTAAGTGTATTTTCCTTAGCCCGATATCGTTTCTCTCACCAATGCGAATAACAATGGTATGTGTCTTCGACACTATACCAATCTTCGACAAGACGGAGAGCCTTTCACGCCAATGGATCTCTAACTGTTCTGAGGTGCCGAACTAGAATTCCTTTCGACCGAACAATGGAATTTGGCCGTTTCATATATCAAACCCTTGATCACTTGTAGCAATCTAATCCCACATCAAAACTATCCAATTTCACTCCGATTTCCCGACTAGCCACATGACGATGTCTAGTCGAACTTGACTGAGTTCGCTGGCTTCCTGGGTAAGAATTCAACAACAACAAATGTGAAAAGTCTTTCCCCCATCACACTGATACTATACAGGGCTTCAGTGGACAGAGGAAAGGGCCTCCATGTATGAATCAAAACCCTACTCCTAGGTTACGAACCAGCCACTGTGGAACCGTGGGTTTTACACCGTCTGCACACTACAGAGTCACTATGGATTGACATATAGCATCCGGTTAGGGTTCCATTTACAAAATCAGGATAAAGATATCAAATCACTAAGAACAACCAAGAAAATCAACACAGATCATACCCAGAACTCTCTTTATTCAGTTATCAAAAAGAGCTTGTTGTAATACACACTTCTCTCTCTCTCTCCGTGTGACATACAACCTGCCTCTAAAGAAGATGTAGAGACAGCAGTTATCCCCTCCAACCATGCAAACTGATTTTCAAATCAGTTAGCCATTGGTTTACCCTTCATACAAGCAAAACTACATGTGTGCCTTGCACAATTACATTCATGGGACCAAATTGACCCTTATTACAAAATGAAATGGCTTAAGAGCCTTATGAGACAACAAAAGAAAAGATGACCCTGCACTACAGAGAATGTGCTCCTGCACCATACTCCCCCTGCAGGAAAAACTCAAGTCCCTTGAGTTGCTAACTGCTGAAGTGTCTTCCCATGCTTTAGAATATCTGCTTCACTCATCCAGGTTGCCTCTGAATCAGGAAGATCCTGCCACTTGACCAAGTAGTCTTTGTATACCCCTTTTCTTGTCTTCTTGACAATTTTGGAATCCAAAATGCATTCCAATTGCAAAGGCTTACTTGGAGGTAAATCTCTGATCCAGTCTTCATCTTCAATCACAGCATCTGAGCCATCTTCAGCATGTAATGGAGGTCTAAAAGGGAACAGGTCTGCAACATTGAAAACGGGAGAGATACCAAGGCTAGATGGTAATTCTATCTCATATGCATTTGGACCAAATTTATGCACTACCTTACAAGGTCCTATCTTCTTCATCAACAATTTGGTTGGTTGCCCCTTAGGTAATCTTTCCTTTCTGAGGTAGGCCATCACCAAATCTCCTACCTTGAACTGTACCTCCCTTCGCTTCAGATCTGCCCTATCCTTGTACTTGGAGACAGTTTTCTCCAACTGAAGCTTGACCTGATCATGTACTGTTTTCATGGTAGCAGCAAAGTCTTCTCCTAGAGCACTCCTTTTATCCCATCCTTGGAGGTCTTTGAGTTCAAGTGGTCCTCTTGGGTGGAAACCATAAACTATTTCAAAAGGGCTTTTCCTAGTACTTCTGTTTCGTGAATCATTATAAGCATATTCAGCTTGACTGATCACTAAATCCCATGCCAATCCATGCTGTTTGGTAAGGCATCTCAAAAGGTTTCCCAAGGACCTATTAACAACCTCAGTCTGACCATCAGTCTGGGGATGGTAGGCTAATGAAAAAGACAACTGAGTGCCCAATTTTCTCCATAGGGTCCTCCAAAAATGACCAACAAATTTGGAGTCTCTATCAGTAACAATTGATAGGGGTAAACCATGAATTCTGACCACCTCTCTGAAAAAGAGACCAGCAATATGAGATGCATCATTTGTGCATTTGCATGGCACAAAATGAGCCATCTTACTGAATCTATCCACAATGACAAAAACACTATCTACACCCCTTGCTGTCCTAGGAAGACCAAGCACAAAGTCCATACTAATGCTTTCCCAAGGTCTGGTGGGAATGGGCAGTGGTTGGTACAAACCAGCATTAGAAGACATACCCTTGGCCTTTTGACATATGGTACAGCTTGCAACATATCTCCTCACATTTGTCTGTACCTTGGGCCAATAATAGAACCTGGTGACTTGTTCCAAAGTCTTGTCCAACCCAAAATGTCCTCCTAAGGCTCCATTGTGCTTCTCCTTGATGATATTGTCCCTTATTGAACATTTAGGAACACACAACAAACTACCTTTAAATAGGAGCCCTTCTTGCAGCACAAAATCAGAATACTCACCATGAAAAGTGTTAGCCAAACTTGCACACACTTCATAGGCAGCCTTGAAATCTGCATCATCCTTGTACAACTCCTTTAGACATTCTAGACCCATATGTTCCATTTGTACTTCCTGTATGACCAGTATCCTTCTACTCAAAGCATCTGCCACTTTGTTGGCAACACCTTTCTTATGCTTAATAGTGAAGGTATAGGCCTGCAATTGTTCCATCCACTTGATGTGCCTATGATTCAACTTTTCTTGACTATTTAGGAAGCTAAGAGCATGGTTGTCAGTAAAAACAATGAACTCTTTTGGCAGTAAATAATGTCTCCATTTTTTCAGAGCTTGCACCATTGCATACAACTCTAGGTCATAGGTAGAATACCTCTGTTTGGCCTCATTCAACTTCTCTGAAAAGAATGCTACTAGATGTCCTTCCTGACTAAGAATAGCGCCTATAGCCTGTTGGCTTGCATCACATTCCACAACAAATACTTTGTCAAAATCAGGGAGTACCAACGTAGGTAACTCGGCCACTTTCTGTTTCAACAGTTCAAAACTATCATCTACTTGTTTTGTCCGTTGAAATTTACACTTCACTCCACCCTTGATGGTATTGAGAATAGGAGCACTTATGTGACTGAACCCTTTAATGAACTTCCTGTAAAAAGTTGCCAAACCATGAAAACTTCTTACATCTCCTACTGTCTTAGGAGTAGGCCAATTGAGAATAGCCTCAACTTTTGTAGGATCCATTTTCAAACAGCCATTGGAAATCACAAATCCAAGATACACTAGTTCAATTTTCATAAAATCACATTTATCCAAGTTGATCATCAACTTACTCTCATGCAGTTTCTTTAACACCTGTCCAAGATGCTTCACATGCTCTTCTTTGGTCCTGCTGAAAATCAATATGTCATCAAGATAAACAATAACAAATTTTCCAATAAATTCTACAAGTACCTCATTCATCAACTACATGAATGTGCTTGGGGCATTACTGAGTCCAAATGGCATGACAAGCCACTCATAGAGACCTTCATTTGTTTTGAAGGCAATCTTCCATTCATCCCCCTGCCTTATTCTAATCTGGTGATAACCAGATTTCAAATCAATCTTGGAATAGTAACATGAACCACCAAGATAGTCCAACAGATCCTCCATTCTTGGCATAGGAAATCTATACCTTATGGTGATCTTATTGATAGCCCTTGAATCTGTGCATAATCTCCATTTGCCATCTTTCTTAGGAGCAAGTACACTAGGGACTGCACATGGACTAATACTTTTCCTAATCAAACCTTTCTCCAAAAGTTCTTGAATCTGTCTACCTACTTCTTCATTCTGCTATGGTGTCAACTTATAGGCAGCTTTATTGGGTAATGTGGCTCCAAGAATCAAGTCAATCTGATGACTTATGTCCCTCATAGGTGGTAAGGAGTTAGGAGTATCCTCTACCACAAGATCTTGGTACTTATCCAGTAATTGTTGCACCTCCAATGGAATCTCCTTCTACTGTTTGCTTTGCTGATTGGATATAGGCTTCATCATCAGTGCATACCCTTGGGTATCCTTCTCCTTCATGAGTTGTAGGAACTCTTTGCCACTCACTAACATGACACTGTTGTCATTGCTCTTCTCTCCAACCTACTCTAGTAAGGGATCCATCTGAAACTTCTTACCATTCTTGGTGATCATATATGTATTCTTTTCACCATCATGTTGTGCCTTCACATCATACTGCCAAGTTCATCCAAGAAGAAGGTGACAAGCATCCATAGGAATAATTTCACATAGCACCTTATCCCTATAATCACCTAGTTCAAACTCTACCCAAGTTTGTTCTTCCACCAAATAGTTCTGATTCTTATTCAACCAAGATATTTTGTGAGGATTAAGATGGGGTAATCTTTTCAGTCTACACTTTTCTACCATTTCAGTAGGCACTACATTTTCAGTAGAACCTGAATCAACAATGATTTTACAGAGCTTACCATATGCTTTTCCTTGGGTTTTGAAGAGATTCTTCCTTTGTGGGGGCTCCTGCTTCAATGGCATCTTCACGAGGGTCCTCTTAATAATCATATTCTCTCCTTCAAGAATTGGTGCAGCACTACCAATTGGTGAGTTTACACTTGACAATCATCCTCCTGCAATAGTTGGTTCCTTCTCCCACCATCATGAGAGCTAGATGCCTTCTCAGGGCACTTACTTGCAGTGTGGCCTGCTTGATTGCAGTTGTAACATCTTCTAGTGAAGACTCCACGTCCTCTGCCTGCACCACCACCTCTACCTCTGCCATTAGGTCTTCTCCAACCTCCGAAACCACCACCTTTCTGTTCTGTGTCAGAACGTGATTCTTGTTGACTTGAACTTTCCCCTTTGTTTGGCTGTCCTCTGCCAAAATTACCTCTTCCTCTATTGTTCCTGCCACCTCTTCCTCTGTTATTTTGATCACCTTTCCTTTTCAGTTTATCCTCTGCCCTAGATGCTAACTGAAAACATTCATCCACAGTCTTGGGAACCACCATACTGAACTCATCCTGTATATTGTACCTCAGTCCATCCAGGTATCTGGCCACCATCTCTTTTTCTTCTTCTCTGTGATTGGCTCTCATGCTCAATCTGTGGAATTCTTCAGTGTATGTAGCCACGTCCATATATTTCTGCCTAAGATGATTAAACTTTCTGATAGTCTGCAGATCATAATCACATGGTAGAAATTTGGCTCTCAGCATGGCCACCATTCTGCTCCACTTGGTGATTGGACTCTTTCCAACCTTCTCCCTTTCACATTGAGTGTAGTTCCACCAAACCAATGCAGAACCTCTCAGTCTGGTCTTTGCAAACTTTACTTTCTTACTGTCACTATACTCTTTGAAGTCAAAGTAATTACTTATGGCTTCAATCCAGTCCACAAGAGTATCTCCATCCAGTTTCCCACTGAACGTGGGAACATCCATTTTCGGATCACCACTATCTCCATGACCCTTGAGTGCGTTCAGAAATGCCTTTTGATCAACAGTCATACCTTCTCCTTGAGGATTCTCCCCAGTTTCTCCTTCTTCGTCCTCCTCTGACTCAGAAGTGCTTCCATCTTTCTCTTTGGATCTTTCTTCCTTCAGTCTCTCTTCAAGCATTTCTTCCACCATCTTCTGGATGGCTGCTTTACTCATCATCTTGGGAGGCATTGTGCTAGCCTCTGTTTCTATCTCCAATTCTTTGTCTGACATACATGGCTGTGATTCAGAATATTGGCTTTGATACCAATTTGATGCAGAGTGCCAGCAGAAGCGAATGAAATTTGCCTATATCTTCCCTATCGGCAAGAGGTCTCCCAATGTTTCACCGAAGCCAAGAATGACTTCTCTATCGGGAAGACATGAGCTATCGGTCGTTCCTCATTCGTTTATCCCGACGGCCAAGTTCTCACCGATATCTCCGTAGTGGTTCGTTGCCTATCGGCAACACCTCATACATCGGCCAGTCCACCAGAAGTCTCCCTGACGTTCCCCTCACGCCGATGAAAAGTTCGTCATTGGTTGCCTTCGGCAACACTCAGACTATTAGACACCGAGAAATATCTTAGGCCGATAGACTCCGTTACTCTGATGACCAATCTTCGTCGGCCAGACTTCCTCCTTCGGCGAAGCTTCTTCCACCTACACCGACACCTTGTCTCTCACCGATATCATCAGGCACATCGGCCAGATCCTCCGCTTCGGTAAGACTCCAGTTCGCGGCCCCGATGGTTCATCTCATTCCGATGAGTTTCTATCGGCGGGACTCTAACGGTCGCCGTGACTTCTTCAGCTTCCCCCGACAAGGTTCCTCATGCCGATACTCTTTATCGGCGATACTCCGAGGATGTCTCACTGATCGGTGAAACTGTATACCGTCAGCTAAGTGTATTTTCCTTAGCCCGATATCGTTTCTCTCACCGATGCGAATAACAATGATATGTGTCTCCGACACTATACCAATCTTCGACAAGACGGAGAGCCTTTCACGCCGATGGATCTCCAACTGTTCTGAGGTGCCGAACTAGAATTCCTTTCGACCAAACAATGGAATTTGGCTATTTCATATATCAAACCCTCGATCACTTGTAGTAATCTAATCCCACATCAAAACTATCCAATTTCACTCCGATTTCCCGACTAGCCACATGACGATGTCTAGTCGAACTTGACTGAGTTCACTGGCTTCCTGGGTAAGAATTCAACAACAACAAATGTGAAAAGTCTTTCCCCCATCACACTGATACTATACAGGGCTTTAGTGGACAGAGGAAAGGGCATCCATGTATGAATCAAAACCCTACTCCTAGGTTACGAACCAGCCACTGTGGAACCGTGGGTTTTACACCGTCTGCACACTACAGAGTCACTATGGATTGACAGATAGCATCCGGTTAGGGTTCCATTTACAAAATCAGGATAAAGATATCAAATCACTAAGAACAACCAAGAAAATCAACACAGATCATACCCAGAACTCTCTTTATTCAGTTATCAAAAAGAACTTGTTGTAATACACACTTCTCTCTCTCTCCGTGTGACATACAACCTGCCTCTAAAGAAGATGTAGAGACATCAGTTATCCCCTCCAACCGTGCAAACTGATTTTCAAATCAGTTAGCCATTGGTTTACCCTTCATACAAGCAAAACTACATGTGTGCCTTGCACAATTACATTCATGGGACCAAATTGACCCTTATTACAAAATGAAATGGCTTAAGAGCCTTATGAGACAACAAAAGAAAAGATGACCCTGCACTACAGAGAATGTGCTCCTGTACCACTGTGGCAAGGGAATTGAAATTTCTGGGAACATAGGCATGGGAGGCCTTGGAGGCAACTTTCCAACATCTATTATATTATTCTCAGCCTTAACAACCAACTCATATGCTTCTAGTAGGGTCTGGCCTCCTAGGGACTGAATCATTACAGATATATCATAATTGAAAACTTTGAGATAGAAAACAATGGCCATACCTGATGGTGGTCTAGCTGTAGTAGGGATCTTGTACTAGATCTTTTGAAACCTAGTGTTAAAGTTTGTTATAGATTCTTGTGGTGCTCTCTTTATGGTGATTAATTGTAGTAGTAGGGAGGATTTGTCACCCTTCTCTCTAAATCTTGCAAAGAAAGCATCACCAAGCTAATCCTAGGTAGATATTGTATTCAGGATCAAAGATCTATACAAGTCTAGAGCCTTCCCTTTGAAAGAAGATACCAACAATCTAATTTCCACATTTTGTATAGTAATGACATGTACTGCACACACATCTGATACATCTTGAAGATGCTCCCCTGGTGTCTTGGAATCTTCTCCACTAAAATTGGGTAAAGCTTTCAAAGCATTAGTTGGAATTGGATCCCAAGTAGCTAGTGGTACTAGAAGAATGAGAGGACTGCCAGTGTTCTAATTTGCATAGTTCCTTGGGGCTACATGTGCTCCCATGTTTACTCCTGATGCTATTGTAACTTGATTCACTCTTCTTCTTGGAGTATCAACTAATGGTGGAAATAAAATCCCTAGATTAGCATCAGATTGAGCTCTCATTGTCGGTCCACAACTTTGATGCCTTGTCGCTCTCTGGTTCATATGATCTTGATCAAGACTTTAAGAAATGTCCCACCGAGTGTGCCAAAAACTATTGATGTGTAAAATTGTGTAGGTTCTAACACCAACATGGGAAGTTTCAAGAATGTGGGACTTGCTACTTGAAACAACCTCTAGATTTTAAAGAAGCTAGTTCTTCCTATTTTAATGGGGTTTTGAGTAAAGGGTAGAGGAAGAAACAAGATTACAGATACAATAAGTAAAATCTAAATCTATGGCAATAGACCTGAGTAAAAATGTATTTCCTTAACTAGCACAATGAATAGATTCTTTAGATTCAACTATATTAAAAAGCAAATGTTGTATAATTAATATAGAGAGATTGTAAATGAACTAAAAGATCAAAGTCTAAACTCATAAAATTTTACAAAGACACAGATGATATCAACAATGACATAGAATAGAGCTTCTTTCATTAATAGTTTAGTAAAATACAAAAGGCACAGTGTCATGCATAGGTATATCATCTTTCTTATCAGAAATAGCTAGACTAAGGCAAAATGATACAATCTGGTCATAGAAAGATCTCTAAACTTTTTAATTAATTCCCTGTATCTGAATTACAATATCTCATGTATTTATAGCCACAAAATTTGGCTCAAGATTACCTGTAACTGCTTTGAATCTCTAATGGTATCAACAAAACTAAAGCTAACTGGGCCTCCTCTGGCACTGAGATCTTCTAAATTTGCAACCATCTTTCCTTTCACGCTCATTGGTTGATAGACAAAATATGTGGCACACCAACTGCAGTTCAGTTGAGACATGTGGCAGCACCTGTGGGCTCTAAAGGATTCAAAAATATATTTCATGGCAACACACACTGAACATTTAACATCTTTCCATTCAAAACAAAAACAAACAAAACATCGCCACATGTCGCCATCCACAAGTCTTTGAAATATGATACGTGGCGGCACATGTGGCTACACTGAGACACTTGGCATCATCCGACAATACTTATACTTTTAACCTTTATGCCCTGAGAAACTTATATCTACGACATTTGGCACAATCTGCAACACTTAGAAACTGAGACATTATTATATGGGACCAGCCACATATGCTTCTTTAATTCCTACACAGAGAAACAATACTGTGACACATGGCACCTCCCGCATAAAGCAAAATTGGAAATGTGGCACCTTCCGGTAATATTAATAGCTTATGAAAAAGATCCTTTAGAATCCCACAGAGATTGACACTTGTTGCGCTCTGGCATCAACTGAAGATTACAAAAAAACACACGTGTCTTCACCCAAGAGCATAAAAAAGAAAGTAGTTCATCCCTCCCCTTTTGCCATGTGGCACACTTTGGCAATAACTATAAATTGTCTCAATATTGTGGGCCCATCACATATGCCATTACTAACAAAAAATTATGAAAAAAGATATACACGTGGCAACTT
This sequence comes from Cunninghamia lanceolata, assembly GCA_027924645.1. NCBI lineage: Eukaryota > Viridiplantae > Streptophyta > Pinopsida > Cupressales > Cupressaceae > Cunninghamia > Cunninghamia lanceolata. Next base: position 3,774,465 of record BSBN01000205.1, read on the forward strand.
CCACAACATTTAGAAAAGGACACTCGGCACAACCCACAAGCTCGCGGTATCAAAAGAAACTTTTATATCATGGCCTTTGGCATCAACACCTGGCACACTCCACAGCAAGCATGAAACTTTATAAAAGAAACAAAGCCATGGACACATAGCGTCCTCTGCATAACATTGTTGCTTCATAATAACATGACACATGGCGTGATCTGCGCATGAGAAACATATAGCCATAGATACAAAAACAACAACTGAAAATATACCAAGGCAGAAATAAAGCTGAAGCAAAATGTAGAGTTTACTCTACAAGTATCTAGAAGGGAAATTTACTCATTAAATAATGGATTCTCTGGTTATCATCAGGTAAAGATAAGAGAAGATCATCCAAAAACCACTATAACATTTGAATTTGGATCATTCATGTATCTAGTCATGCCCTTTGGCCTAAAGAATGTGCCAACAATATTTAGTAGAATAATGGAAAATGCATTTAAGGACTTCATCCATGATTTCTTGGAGGTGTATTTGGATGATTAGATAGTATATGGATTGGTTAAATACCACACAGAAACATTAAGAATTATGTTGAATAGGTGTAGGAGTTTGCAAATCTCTCTAAACTTAAAGAAATGTATTTTTGTGGTACCTTTTGGTACCTTACCTGGACATATTATCTATAAAGAGGGACTAATGGTAGATCCACTTAAAGTTACATTCATAATGACACTCCCACCATCAAAAAACACTAGAGGTGAAAACCTTCTTGGGATACATGGGCTACCAGTGCAAATTCATCAGAGGATATGAGGAAATAGCAACACCCTTAGAAGAACTAATAAAGAAGAAATTCAGTAGAAACATTGAATGGACTAAACAATGTCAAACTTCTTTTGATAAATTGAAGCAAAAGATTGTAGAGTCACCCATACTGATATTTCCAGATTGGAACATACCATTTCATTTACATGTTGATGCATTAGGAATTGCTATAGGGGAAGTTTTAGAATTACCTAAATGTAATAAAGACCAGATCCCATAGCCTTTTCCAGTAGAAAATTATCAAAGGCAGAGAAAAAATATACAACTACAGAAAGAGAGGCTCTAGGAATGGTCTATACCTTATAGAAATTCAGAAACAACCTATTGTCGACACCATTTACTTTCTATATTGATCATGAACCTTTGAAATATCTATTGAATAAACCAATCACTCAAGGGAGAATATGTCGGTGGTTACTATTATTCTAGGAGTTTGACTTCAAAATAATGGTGAAACTAGGTAAGAACAACCAAGGCTCGGATTACCTATCTAGGATAGAAAAGGGTGAAGAACTGGACAACCAGGAGGAAGACCTCCCAAGCACAAATCTATTTAGGAGAAATGTGGTATTGGAAGAACTGCATGAAATAGAAAGCCTACTATCTACAGGTGAGTTTCCACAAGATATATCACCGCAAGATAAGAAAACTCTAATGTGTAAAGCTTTTCTATACATACTAATAGAAGGAGAGCTACATATTATAGGAAAACATGATATTATAAGGAGAGTTGTTTATAATAATGAGAGAGAAGTAATACTTAGAGAAGATCATGAAGGAATATCAGGAGGTAAAAATTTCATAGATGCAACATTAAAGAAAGTAAAATTGGTTAGCCTATGGTGGCCCACATTGCATAGAGATGCTAAAACTTATGCCAAACATTCTAACATCTATCAACACACAAGGGGACCAACAACTAGGCATGAGATGCTTCTAAAATTGGTATTAGCCTAGGTTCCATTTGAAAAATGGGCAATAGACTTCATCAGCCCAATATATCTCCCCGCCAAACACTCAAAAGCCAGATTCATAATCATAGGGGTAGAATACCTCATTAAGTCAGTGGAAGTAGAACCCACAAAATATTGCACTGCAAAAACTACTGCCAGATTTTTATATGAAAATATAATCACTAGGTTTGCATGTTCGTTAAGCCTGACCAATGATTAGGGCAAGCATTTTGTAAATAAGATTATTGTGGAATTATTACAGAGTTTTATGATTACTCATAACAAGAACTCACCATATCATCCAAGAAAATGGGGCTAGTGAAGCCCATAATAAAATTATAGGCACAACACTAATCAAGATGTGTGATGGAAATCAAGAGGATTGGGATATAAAAGTACATATGGTACTTTGGGACTACCACACATCATATAAAAGAACTAATAAGTTCACATTGTTTGAATTGGTATATGGCATGGATGCAACAACACATATGAACCTTATAATCTCTAATTTGTGAACTGCATTGACCTTGTAGTTGAACAAGGATGAATCATTAGCATAGAGAATTGATAACCTAGGACAATTGGATGAAAATAAATTCATTGTGGCATACATTCAAAATCTAGAAAGGAAGTGGCATACAACCTAACATGATAGGAACCTATGCTTGAAAACATTCAAAGAAGAGGATTTAGTCCTACTTTATGATAGTAACATTAAAAAGAAAGTGAAACTCAAAGTACATTAGCTTGGACCTTATTATATACATGAAATTGTGGAATCAAGGGTAGTAAGACTATGAAAAATGGACTAAAATGCAACAACAAAGTATGTTAATGGTGCTTGATTAAAACATTACCACCAACCAATGGAATAAGGAAATAAGGCACAAAATTCATAAAAGTTTAATATATGTACTATACGATAACATAAGACAAACAAAATGTTATTTCAGAAGATGTCTCCCTGGGACTTTTACCTCCTAAGATTTAGCTCTCGGGTCCTTTAGAATGCATTATAAGCATCTTGCATGTTAATATTGGATTCTGATGAGAAAAACCCTAAGTGTTATGGAAAATAGGGCCTAGGGGGAGCTAGTTGAATAGATCCTAACCTAAATTGAGAGGGTGGACTTGGATGATAGCACCCTAGTCCTGCCCCATTTTAGGTCAGCCCTAAATTTGAATGTCAGTTTGGTGACCGTTAATTAGGTCCCATGCCAACATCTTAAGTTTGAATTAGGAAATTCTTAGCGGGAATGTGTGTTGTTGCATATATAATCATGTTTAGTGTTTCATTTGCAAACTACAAGATGATTAGGAACTTTTGGCAAACTTATGATTTTAGAGCATTCAATATATTCATTATTGCAGAGCAGAGCATTGTTATTGTGTTTGTGATTGTAGATTTAGCTAATCTTCTCATATGTTGAAGGGCCTTCATCTATGTGAGACCTACACCTCTAAGGTGATATCTATTTGTGTTTAAATCATTCATCAATTTGTTTTTACCTCTATCCTACAGAGATACACACTCTTTATCTAACAACGACATTTGGAAGACTTGAATATCTCTCCAAGGATTGACTGAGGCAAGCCTCTAAACACCACAACCCCCAACCACTCTCCTTGTGATTGTAAGTTACAGATGTCGCATCTTGACAGAGTAGCTACAGGGAACAGTAAGATAGTGTGCATATTTTGGATCCCTGAAGAAAAGGATTGCTTGGACACGGGCATTAGAGGAAGTGTCCTCTGAAGTTGCAAACATAGAAATCATTGTGGCAGTGATAATTAGCATCTAAAGAGACTCTGACATCTTGAAAAAAAATGGCCTTGGACTTGGGCACTAGTGGCAGTGTCCTCCACATCTTTTAGGGTATAAACAAAAAGAACAGTGAACATTAGTGTCGGGAGGAGATTAGGATTCCGCAAAGAAAACACCACCTTGGATAGGGGTGTTAGTGGTAGTGTCCCTGAGTATTCCACATCCTAAACTTCAAAAAATGGTTAGTTATTAATCCCTGCCTACTACCTTAGTCTACAATCATTTGTCGCAATTCATCTATTTACTTACTGTTTTGAATAATTAGGGTTTTATGGGTATTTGAGAATTAAATTGATACATTAGTTGACAATATTTGAGCTTCCACATCATTCCAAGTGACAACCTAACCTATAGGTGAATCCTCTTGTAAAAGTGTGATACAACTCGGTTGATATGTCCTTGAATGTTTGTTGAGAAAGGAGGATTTAACCCACACATCCATTAAAACTAAAAACCCCATCAATCCTCCTCTTTTTCATACAAAATTTTTTGGTGAACCCATTTTTATTTGAATTTTTCTCCTTGCTGAGTGTTGTACTCTAGATTTGCATTCATTCATCTTATTGCATTTGAAAAATTACAAAAATTTGAAAAATTTGAAAATTTTGGCAACTTAGGCTTGTATTTTGGCATAATGTGAATTAATTAGCATTTAATTTCATTTAATTTCTATTATTTTTATTATATCTGATTTAAATTGCAGAAATTCATCTTATTTTAATCACTTGCATTGCATTTTCATGCTTAATTTGTTAAAAATTGCTTTAAATTGTGCATTTTTCATAAAAAACCTAGTTTTGTATTAGCTAGGGTTTGTAGTTAAAATCTTGTTTCAGATTTTACTACCCTTTTCAAACACTCATTTAGGACTGATTTTTAATTGTAGTGTTGCATCATAGTGCCCTCTTTGTAAAAAAAAATCATGTCTACGGTTTGAAAACCTTGCATTTTCACTAGATTTGCCCTTGTCGTCTCTCTAGAATTGCATCATAGGCATGTTGTGAAGGATATTATTACATTATTGGATTGATATTGAGCTTATTATTTTCTTCCCCTCTTTAAATTACTCACAACACCTCTTCTGTTAGTGATTTGCATTGAAAAGTTATGAAAAAAGTGAAAAATCAAGCATTTTTAGGTCATATTCATACATAGTTTTGCACTTGTTCATTTGCACAAGCATTGAAAATATTTAAAAATATGATTTTGCATACATTTTAATACATATACACATGGCTTATAATCACAACATCAATGCTAGGCTTCCCCCTAGACCTTATTTGAAAAGAAGGAGCCCCAAACCTGAAATTACATTTACACCTCATGACAAAACATTCATAGAAAATGAAGGGCCTCTTTACATTACTATCAAAATAATGGAGATTCTGGTGAATGGTACACTTATAGATCCTAATTGTATGAATAATGTGATAATGGAAGAGTTTCTCCTCACACATAATTTGACACAAGATTCCTATGAACCTTCGAACATAAGGATTAAGACACATAATGAAGCCTTAATGCCTACCTTTGTGAAGATAAATTTATTGGTTACAGCTTCTGATAAAGCCGTAGATCAATTATTTGAGGTTATCCCTTTATCTGACATCTTTTTTGTAAAACTAGGTCACCCATGGTTAGAAGCTATGAATGTTGTTCCCTCAACTATTCACAATTGCATAAAATTTCCTTTACATGGACAAGTGCATACCATTCGACGTAATACATATCAGCCTTTGGTAATGGACAACAACTTTACTCTTGATTACTTTTGGCCTCAACCTGATAGAGACCTTGAGCCATGAAGAGACCACTCTTTCCTACAATATAAACAATACAAAGTAAAACTTATATCTAGAGTGGTCAAGCCTCCTATGCAAACAACAAGAGACAAACAACCCACATTAGAAGAACTCCCTAGAGAAAAAAAACAATTTATCAAGACAAATGAGATTTGAATATGGTGCTTCATCCTCTAACATGAGACAACCTATGGAAAAACATGACAACACTTTTGAAAATATAAGCAACAAGACAAAAAGAAATAGACAAGAAAGCGAAAGAAAGAGAAGAAGACAAGCTTTCACCCAAGGAAATGCACCTTAACAGGAAAACATTCCACCTAACATTGAAACAAACCAAGACAAACTTAACACTAAACAATTTGAAGACAAGAATAAAAGTTGGGTATGGTACCTTATGAACCTCTCTCCTCTAGCATTCGAGATTGGGAAGACAATGATTTACTCAATGATAACCACTAGTTTGGTTGTCCCTACAGGTAAGTATTTCTAACCTTTATCTCTATGTTGTGTTTCCCCCGTGATGTGTTATGTGTTGTTTAGGCCTCCTTGGATGATCCTTGATACTCTTGTAAGGTCAAGGATACTGGGAGACCACCTCTATTGTGACCCTTCTTCTATTTGTATCATCATTCTTCTATATTGCCTCTCCTTTATTTTCATTGTTGTGTGTTGTGTCCTAGGGGCATAGTGTTGTGGTTGGTGACCTGGGGGCACCTTCCTACATGACAACCCTAGGGCACTTGTTTCTCCTCTCTTTATTTATCGTTTACCTTCCTTTAGTGGTTCTATCTAGCTGGCAGATGAAAGAAAATAAATAAGACTAATACATGTACCATGTGTCCCTTCATTGAGTAAACAAAAATGGACCTAGCCCATACATGATGATGGGGTTGATATATATTATCTGATGCTTGGCTAGTAGAATCACTCTATGTTATATTTTGATGATGTCTTGTCACACTAACAAACCATAACAATACTTCTACTCTGTGTACTTTGTTTATCTTGGATCTCGCCTTGCTTATACTTAGTTCTAGATCTCTGCAGTATAGCCCCATGGTTATACTCAGGTTCTGAATCTATAGTATAACCTCAGCTCTTGATGTGAATATGATTATGCATTATTTTGATCATTTCATGTGGTTATTATCTTATGGAAAGATTTCTAACCTCTTTTCTTGCAAGATATTATGTTTGTGGGAACATTCGATGATCGTAAAGTGCATGTCACTTCTGGGGGCATGGACTTTGTGAAAGATCTTGTTCCCTTGTGTGTTTTCTTCCTACCTTAGCATGCCTAATATCAGTACATGATATCAACCACCTTAAGGTGGGGCCATATATAAGGTAAGCTATTTGATGATTTTGGTACTAACAAACTGTGTTTATAAGCCCTCTATGAAGGCGAGATGTTGTATCTCTGCATGAGTGCACATCTTTATTTTATATTATAGTGAGAAAGCCCTCTGTAGATGTGTGATATCATGCATATCCTTTAATTTTAAGCCCTTTGTGGAGGTGAGGATGGTGTATCTCTTGAGCTAGTGCACATCCTTTTTCTAAAAAGTCCTTCTAGTAGGTGGGGTTGGTGTATCGTCCCTTAAGCATGTCTTTGGCGGTTGTTGTGGTGAAGTGCAACCATTAGGTGTGCCTATAATGTGCTTGAGATGGTGGTAAACCTAGCAATAGGCTCCTTCCATTGATTTTTTGTCATGTTTTCTTCTGTGTCTTCCATGTGTGTGTGTATGGCATGTTTTTTCCCAAGCATAGTCCAAAGAGTGTGGTGAAATGCCCCTCCTGCGCTTTGTGAGTTATATGGTGTGTTTATTGCCCCATATGTAGTCCAAAGAGCGTGGTCAAAGCCCCTCCTACATTTTGGGTAGTGTGTTTACTTTCCATGTACTTGCATTTGCATTCATATATATATATGAGAAAATGAAAAAAGAAATAATCACTACATTCAATGTATTCACTATGTTTTGTGTGTCTTCAAATGGTGTCTTCTCCATGTTTTGTGTGACTGTAACTATCTTCTCCATGTTTTGCATGCCTGTTACTATCTTCACTGTTCTTGGCATGTTTGTAATGTATTTTCTCTAATGTCTACCTGAGTCTGGGGGATAGAAATAGGTCCTCAATCTTTGTGTATGCATTAGCTTTAAGTGCTTTGCATGTTTTCTATGTTTTGACCATACTTTAATGCATGTATGGGCCTTGTGTTTATACATTCATTAAAGTGGGGGCTAAATGTTATGTCAGAAAATGTCTCCCTAGGACTTTTCCCTCCTAAGGTTTAGCTCTGGGGTCCTTTAGAATGCATTATAATCATATTGCATGTTAATCTTGAATCTCAATGAGGAAACCCCTAAGTGTAATGGAAAATAGGACCTAGGTGAGCTATTTGAATAGATCCTGACCTAAATTGAGAGGGTGGACTTGGGCACTAGCACCCTAGTCTGCTAGTATCCTAGTCCTACCCCATTTTAGATCAGCCCTAAATTTGAATGTTGGTTTGGTGACTGTTAATTAGGTCCCATGCTGACATCTTAAGTTTGAATTACTAAATTCATAGTGGGAATGTGTGTTGTTGCATATATAAGCATGCTTAGTGTTTCATTTGCAAACTAGAAGATGATTAGGAACTTTTGGCAAACTTATGATTTTAGAGCATTCAAGATATTCATTATTGCATAGCAGAGCATTGTTATTGTGTTTGTGATTGTAGATTTAACTTAATCTTCTCATATGTTGAAGGGCCTTCATCTATGTGAGACCTACACCTCCGAGGTGATATCTATTTGTGTTTAAATCATTCATCAATTTGTTTTTGCCTTTATCCCATAGGGATACACACTCTTTATCTAACAACGGTGTTAGGAAGACTTGAATGTCTCTTTGGGGCTTGATTAAGGCAAGCCTCTAAACACCACAACCCCCAACCACTCTCCTTCTCATTGTAGGTTACATGTGTTGCATCTTGATGGAGTGGAGTTCTAGGGAATGGAAAGATAGTATGTAGATTCTGGATCCCTAAATAAAAGGACTACTTGGACACGGGTGTTAGTGGGAGTGTCCTCCAAAGTTGCAAACATAGAAATCATTGTGATAATGATAATCAGCATCCAAAGAGGCTTTGAGATCCTAAAAAACATCTAACCTTGGACTTGGGCACTAGCAGTAGTGTCCTCTGTATCTTCCAGGGCAGAAACATAAAGTACTATGAACATCAGTGTCGGGAGGAGATGAGGATTCTGCAAAGAAAACACCACCTTGGACAGGGGCACTAGTGGTAGTGTCCCTGAGTATTCCGTATCCTAAACTTTACAAAATGGTCAATTATTAATCCATGCCTACTACCTTAGTCTGTAAGAATTTGTCACAATTCATCAATTTACTTACTGTTTTGTATAATTAGAGTTTTAAGGGTATTTGAGCATTAAATCGATACATTAGTTGACAATATCTGAGCTTCCCTATCATTCCTATTATGATGTTCACAACACAGCCCATTTGACCTCTCAGCAAAATGAGGACCCTTGCTTTAGCTGTTACTTTTTGCTTGTGTGTGGTCTTGCTTGGTGGTGAAAGGGAAAAGAGGTAAAAGTTACAAACCGTGTTGAAAATTGAAAAAAAGATTTAGCAGTAACTGCTAGGAGGAATAGAGGTGAATTCTTTGTCAAAAATGAATAAGGGTTGCTTCTTGAACCATTTTAAAATTCCCAATATTCTGCAAGATATGCATGTTTTTGGTAAAATGCATTATAGAAGGGTTTGTATGTTGCATGTACAAGGTCATTTGTATGTGGGTTCTTTGCATAAGTCACATAAGGTATAGTCGGGTTTGGGTATCATGGTAATTTGTATACATATGCTTAGTGTTTTATTATTCATGTATAAGTCAAACCTAATAAGTTCCATAAATAGAGTGAATAATTTGTTAAGTCCACATTGTATCTTGATTTGTATGGCAATATACAAGGCAATATATAAGGTGATATACATTCTTTGAACCCAAAGAGGATACAAAATTTGGTTTTATTAAGGGGAGGAAAAAGGTATGTATCATGGTATGTATGTTGTATGTTTTAGGCTTACATCTTTAGTATACATACAATACGGATCTCAAAAGATAGTTAAATTGGATGAAAGTGATGCATCGTAACTTAATGTTTTTGGAAATATGCATTCGCTTTATATACATGTATGGATCCGAAAAGGTTATACAATACAGATAAGAAAAAATGAAGAGGTTGGGATGGTTATATAAGAGTTTACATGTATGGAAGCTTGTATCTAAGGGTAGATACAAGTGTTGTTGTTTCATTGAGATATAAGTGGGTAAGTAATGCAGGTTCCACAGTTGTATCTCACGGTTCTATGTTACATAGACAGACGGATATACAAGAGCATATACAAGCTGATATACAAGCAAAGACGCAATAAACTAAGATACAACACAGATTTCAAAAGGAAGTTAACTAAAGGTAAGGCATTGTATGTTTTGGTGATTGTATGTTAACGACATGCAATCCTGATATACAAAGAAATAAAAGACATCATCGGAGAGCTAAAAGGTAAAGAATGTTTGTATGGGTCACAATTGTATAAACATTTGTATCCATTTTACATACATTATGATATACAAACAAAAGATACAGGGGCGGATATAAAGAAAAAGGGTAGCATTGTTTATAATATGTTGCATATAGGCTTGAATATTGAGAAGATACAAAGTGACATAAAAGAAATAATATACAAGGAGACCTACAAGAAAATACAATGTATGCAAAAAGTAAACTAATCGATAGAATGGTTTAAAATTAAAACATTGAAGTAGAAGGTTGAAGCCGTAGGTGCATTCATTGTTGCAATTAATGTAGAACTAACATTGAAAATGGTAAAATTTAACGTGTTAGGGTAAATAAATGGTTGTTTTTCTTTTAGATTTGCATTGTTAAAATTCAAAATTGTGGAAAGAAGAATTAAGGCATAAATCAAAAGGAAAAAAACTCATCGCAAGACATAATCTTAGAAACGGGAACGGAGTAGAAAATGGTAGAGTTGGTCAACGGTTGTCAGGTTGAGCTATCAAAAAATACAGGATGGCCCCAAAGCAGAAAAAGGTGGATATAGGAGGTGAAGTTAAAAAAGAAAGGAAGCCATACAAAGAAACCGAGAAGGAGGAGTTTCTAATATACAGAGGGTACCCTTAATTGATCAGCACAAGCAGAGTAGGGACAGACACCAGCATAGGGAATTATGACGTGGATGATGTTTTGAAGAAAATCTTAGCAGATGACACTACATCTGACATGAAATGGATATGGGAAAGGGGATTGTATAGAGCTGCAAGTTTTCCCATTATCTATGGAAGTTAAGGAACTATGTCTAGATTGCATACACTTATATGACCCAACTACCAGAAGAGTAATAGACCAAGATAGAGTCATTGCAGATTTATCTATAGAGCAGATTGCAAGAACATTTGGTCTGGAGATACATTAAAAATTGGTAGATATTGATATAGACCAATATAATGAGGATTTCAATAACAATAAAAGGGATTGTAGAAGTAGGATATTCTACAGTTGGTACAATGATGAAAACAAACCCAAGGTTGTGGCAAGAGTACCTAAGATTTTGCAAAGAATAGACTTCAAAAAAGAGATACATTTGATGATTACAATGTTAAGTAGACTGGTCAGATTAAGGGATGCCACTAAGTGTGAACCTTGGATGTTCACTATTATACAATTCATGAGGGAAGCGAAAAAGGATCAAGGACAAATTCACTAGGCTAAGGCTATTAGCACATCCATATGGAAATGGACAATGTTAAGAAAACAAAAGATGATGCCTTTCTATTTGTCCTCGTATGTATTATATTCATGTGCATCAATGATTCAGCCATATATATATGGGATTGATAGAATTGGAACCCTAGGGAGTGATCCAGATCAAAAGCTTGTATATGGCCATTATCTAGACTTACAAGAGGATGATGCATTAAGAAAGTATGCTTTAGTGAATGATGTATTTTATACATACATGGTTAGAGTTTTAAGAGAAGAGAAGGATAAGAGACTATCTGCAGATGCAAAGGATACAATTGGTTTGCATAGTTCCTAGTACATACAATTCCAAAATTTCACATATATTAGAATTGAAGGTTTCGAAGGGAAACCTTTTATGCTTCCTAGGTATCCTTCTAACAAGTTGATTGTTTTAGAATTCTCAAGGCAAAAATTGAATGCCTTCAAAATGTATAAAAAGAGGTATAACAGAGGGAATCTTAAGCTCCCTTGGGTAGTTGGTAGGTATTCCTATTAGAGCAAAGAAGTGGCTGGCTACTCAGAGAAAGAGTTAAGGTATTATGGATTTGAGGAATTTGAGTTAGCAAGGAGGTTTGATCCTTTTCATGGGATCCAAAATACTATTGATTCTAAATTTAAACATCAAGTACACATTGAGGACTACTAGTCAGACTATAAGAATGACAAAGAGGTGAGAAAGAGAGCTCATAAAAGAATGACAATAAAGGAAATGAGGTCCATGGGAGACATCTATGTACCCCAAGAAGTTAAAGATGATGGCAATTTATTGCACCACAGTTATGAAAGTGCCGGGCTTGCTCTTGTTGGAGAGCCTGATTGGTCACAACCATGGAGTACATCTTTGGATGCATTGTCTAAACCTATTATTTTGTTCTCTAAGACATGGTTGAAGGACATAATTGAGGAGCTTAAAGCTGAAGGGGTGGAGCTTACATATCCAAACAAGGGAAAAAAGAGAGGGAGGGAGCATCAGGACGATCTCCATTGCTTCTATGAAAAGAAAAAGGAAGATTGTAGAAGCAAAGATTGTTGAGAAAGACAAAAATACCACTTTGATGGATCCTTATGCACTAGGGGTGATAGTAGTGGTATCATCAGGTACATTTGTAGAAGCAAAGTCCTTAAGTCATGATACCAGTACAGAGAAAGCCCAAGCTGCTAAGGAGTTAACATGACAAAGGGTTATGAAAGCAATACTAGTAGGGATATCCAAATGAGAAACTTCAAAATAGAGTGAAGTTATAGGGGCACAATAGGTAGGTGCTAAATTGAGTAACATACCTAGTGCATCTACCTTGGCAGAGAAAAGACAAACATATGCTAAGGTTAAAACAAAATTGGTTGAAGAAACACTGCATAGGTCAAAAATGCATGAAGCCAAACAAGTTACAGAGACTGTCAATGTTGAAGATGACAGTAGTGGAAGGGAAGTCAAGGAAGTGGATTCAAGGATGGGAAGAGAAAATGGCATGGAGGAAGAGCAATCTAGTGAGTACTCAAGTGAGGAAGAAGAAAAAGATGCTCCATTTTCTTAGAAGTTGAACAAAGTCTAGTATTTGAGCAAGAAAATGTACAAGAGGGATTGGGGGCAGTGGATCCGTTTGGTACATTGGTACCTCTAGAAATAATAAGAGATGTGCAAGATGTAGCACATGAAATAGAAGAATCTAGAAGAGAGGATGCACTTGAAGAAGTAATAAAAGAAACACCTGCTCAAACTAAGGAAGAAACATGAGCTAGTAATTCTGGTGAAGATGTGTTGAATATTCTAAACATGTATGGGGAACACAACGAAGAGGAAAAGAATGTAGAAAGCAAGATGAACAATAAAAAGAGACAAAATAATATGATAGGATAGTAGGTTCACCTTCGCATGCAAAACAAGCTAACATGCATGAAAAGATGCAAGAGAAAATTGAAACAATAGGGGAGCAAATGGAAATAGAAGATGAACTTGAAAGTAAAGAAGATATAGAAAATATTAGTAAACATAATTTTGAACCTGAAAAGCAAGCAGAGGATAAGGGCATGGCAAATATGGAACAAGAAAATAAAGAGGAAGAAGAAGAAAAAGAGCTATCAGGAAAAGGTCCAGAGGAAGAAGATGAGAGTGGAGGAGATACAAAACTTGAAGAAGATGATAATGAGGGTGAATCTAAACAACAAAATGATCCAATAGTACAAGAACAAGCCCCTCAGCAACAACCTCCTCCATAGAAACAACAACAACAAGAACAAGGAGAAGTAGAAAAGCCTCAAGAAGAGGTATTCAATGAATAGAAAGATACTGAAATCACAAAAGAGGCTCTGGCCTAGTTGGGTGTAGAAGCAAGGAGAGAAAAGGTGGAGGTACAGTTAGTACCCATAGACATCAAAAGTTTATTGGGTGATGCAATGCTAAGAAAAGAAAAGAGGAAGGCCAGAACCATGTTGGAAATAAAAAGGGGTCCTGATGGATCCAAAACATTGAATTTAGTAATACCACAGAAGGATAAAGAAAAAGGGGAAATAACAATAGATGATTACACGATCCTTAATTTTGACCTAGGCCACATCACAAGAAAACAACATATAAGTGAGTGGGAGGATATGCATTAGTTTACAACAAAGTTGTTAAAGAAAGACAAAGATAACCATGAATACTTAAAAGGACACATTGTCCAGTTACAACAATTCATTAGGGGGATATTTGATCCCAATGTTGCAATACCTGACTTACCTAGTGAAATAGTAGTGTTATCTAAGGAAGATGTGAAGGATATGGAGAATAAAAGGCTTAAGGCCAATATTTTTGGAGAATGGTTTAGAGCATTCATGCAAGAAGGAGAAGAATTGATCAAACAAGTAGTGACAGGATGGGAATTGGCTACAATAGAAAAGAATAAATGCAGTGTGCTTATACATAATTATTAGTTTAGAAAAGAAGAATGCAAGTTTGAATTGGGGCAACTAGAGGAAATTGAAGAAAGAGCAGATGAATTAATACATGAAGGAGTCATTACTCCTCCGATGGCAAATCAAGTACCACAGGCTAGGTTGGAATTAAAGTTTGAAGATGATAGTCTCAGAAGATTCATCACATCTAGTCAAGATTTAGAGGAGAAGGCCGATAGAATGATCAGGTTGCTTATGAAGATAGTTGAGAGGCTCATTGACCATGAATGCATGGGCATACTAGTATACGAACTCCAAAGGGCATTAACAAAATTTAGTGCCATCTTTACACCATGTCTGGAGAATCTTGAAGCCTATTTGAGTAAGAAAATGATTGATTCATTAATGGAAACAAGTGCCAAAATAAAAAAAGTATAAGAAAAAGGTTGAAGGTTTGAATAAGGAAGAAAGGAAATTGAAGGAAGGAGTCACAATGGAAGAATACATATGGACAAGAAGACCAAGGGGAAATCGCACTTTCATAGAAGGTGTAATAAATAATTTCAAGATATATCTAAAGGAGTAGGAAATTATCAAAAGGGGCAAATAATGCTAAGGAAAAGTTAATTGAGAGGTATCAGCGAGAAAAGTCAATAAAGTGGAAGCGGTCAGCGGATATCTTGTTTTAAAAAGATTCTAATGGCATCCTTTGAGGCAAGTAAAGATACCACAAAGATATTTTGGGAAATGGTTAGGAATGAATGCACACCCTTGATCAAGAAAGTTTGAATACTAACCATAGATTAAATTTTGTAGTAGTAGCAGAACACAGCTTCAAATTCTATATAAGAAGCTCTGCTACTTGTATAATATTTATACAGGGATTTTTGAGTTGTAGCTTGCACTTGTAATTTGTTTGAACATTTGAATAGAGAAGTATTTCTTTTTGTTTAGAAGAAGAGGTTGTATGTGTCTACATTAAGGAATACGTGGAATGTCTAGTTTCCTTACTGTATCTATAAAATCTTCTATAAGTTTTCTGGCAATTTGATTAATGAAACAAAAGGTCATTCATACATTGTAAATTCTATATGATTGTGTGCTTTAAATACAAGTAAAACTTGGAATTCTGTGTCTATTAAAGAGTGTTTTCTGACTCTTGCTAGTATTTGGAGTATTATCCTTTGAAAGCTTGCAATCTTTGATGTGTGTTCATGAAAATACTCAGGACTCTACATTTGAAGATTCAGTATGCCGATTTGATTAATTTGCTGTATCTCTTAAAGACGTGAGTAACAAAACATTTAGATCCTATAGTGAAATGATTTTCAACCTAATTTTCTCTAACTTTTCCCCAAACATTTGAAATAATTAGCTTTAATGCAGAAATCTTAAGGAAATTGTCTTACATTTGAAAGAAGCATGAAGAATTGTGTTAATATCTGACAATTTTCATATCAATTTGAAAGGCAAAGCTTGTTTTACTATAAATCATACAAAGCTTTGTAATACAATAGTAAGTTTATGAAAAGGAATGAATAATTTGTCTATATTGGTAACAATTTGCATAATTTGAGTCAAGTAATATAGATTATCTTAAATCAAGTAAGACCCCTTGAATATTACACTTTCACATTAACCTGCTGAATTGTCCACCAGGTCAAGACCTGACCATACAAAAACTTGGGATTAAGAACTCTTTAGTGATTTCTTCATATCTTTCAAGACATTTTAGGTTCATTTTGTGAATTTTAACTTTTGTTATGAATGTGTAAAAATAATCATCAACATTTTTTGGTGCTAGGAGGGCCTGAGTGGAGTTAAGGTAGGATTCAAGCAAAACTGGCTCATAATAGTTGTAGGGTGACCAGGTTTAGATCTAGTTTAGAGGATATCTTTGTGCAATTACCTGATAAAAGACAGTATAAGAATTCTTTGATCTCAAATCCTAAAATAACACACTTAGGAGGCTCATATGGAACGCCTCCTGGATCACCTTTCAATATACATAATATCATGAGCCCTGATAGTTCCTTATTTAGATCTTTTAATCTTGGTTTAAATCCTCCTAGGGGTCCAACTCCTCCTAGAGGTCCTAGTCCACCTAGAAATCCAAGTACTCCTGGAGGTCCCAGCCCACCACGTGGTCCTACAATGGCATATTTCAATGTCAGTTCTCCTATTACATTCAATGATTACCATGAGATGCCTAAAATTCTTGAAAAGATATGTCCTAAATATCAATTACATTAGGATATTCAAGGAGGCATGCTTTAGAGCCAGGCTAGAGTATGAAGATGTGTGTAGACTATTTCCTTACACCTTTAATGAACAAGCTTCTAACTGGTATGTCAATTTGCCAAATGGTTATATTTCTTCTTAGGCACTTATGGAAGAGGTATTTTTGTCTAGGTGTAGGAGGCCAGTCGGTCCTTCCACTTTATATCACAAATTGGCTGCAATTAAGAGAGGTGAAGGAGAGCTTATTGATAACTTTAATGATACGTTCCAAAAGGCTTACTCCTGGTTAGTTTCTCCATACATAGTAACTGCAGATGCGTTACTAACTGTTATGTTTGTCAAAAGAAAAGTTGATATAGATACTATATCCAAAGCTTATAAAGAAGTAGCCTCGGTAAATTAGGAAATGAGACAAACAACCTATAGTCCTTTTCTTAATGGAGGAAATCTCAAGATGCAAAGTCAAGCACAACCTTGGAATGGAGTTCCTATGCATCATACTCCATTATTGAATCCAATTCCTACATACACACCTATGTATAATCCTTCCCCGATCCAGACTATAGTTCCCAATACTAGTAATGGTACCAATAACAATCAAAATAATGGTCAGTCATTCTTCCAACCTCCTCAGGATACATTTGTGGAAAAGGTACAATAGGATAGGGAAGAGATCAAATAAATTACTGCACACTTGAGAAGATTGACCACTAAAATGACACAACTAAGAAATGAAAATTTCTATGGGAGAAATAATCAATGGTACAGTCAGAACCATAACTAGAATTATAACCAGGGTCAAGGTTCAAACCAGAATTATAATCAGAGTCCAAAGCATAATTAGAGACAGGTAATACAAAACAAAGGACATGCTGTAGATAACAAGACCTGGGGTAATAACAATAGAAATTAGAATCAACCAAATCCACCTAGGACATGGAAGACAGGGCCAAATAATGACACTCTAGCTTCTCCATTCAAGAGTCTAGATAATTAGGAAGCAAAACAACTAGCTAGAATTCAAATGACCAATGTAGCATTAAAAAATTGGTACAGGATCCACAATACAGTGCACATACTGGATTAGATTTCCCTTAGTTTCATCTAGCAGCTAGCATTTTTCAATGTGGATGTACAAGCTCCCACATCTGAATTTCTCATTCCCAAAGGTAATAAAATAGTACCCTCAGGATTTGAGACTACTTTAGTCTTAGAAACTTTCACCTATGCAACTAGGGAGGAAGAGGATCAGTTGTTAGAGGATGAACCTTACTTTTTTGAGAACTTATACCTTGAATCAACCTTAGTATTGGATGTGTTTCAGTTTCCCTTTGAAACTAAAAATGAAGTGTTATACGAAACAGAGGAAGTACATGCTTTTCAATAGTCCAAAAAAAATCATACTTACAATTTGAGAAGTAATACTAGGCCTGGAGGTCCTTTCACTACTTCCACTCCTCCAGATCAATATGCTAGGAATAACCCTACTATATTTAAGGCTAATCATCATGGGAATGGTGGGACAGTAGTATCAAAAGTTTAAACAGGGAAAATAGAGTCAATGGAAACAGTGAGGCTAATGAGTTATCTGTCTGAAGAAATAAAGAAAATCATGGTCAGTATACCTTTATGTGAATTGTTGAAAAGTCCAAGCGTCAGAAATGCTTTCATAAAATTTTTGGATACGTCTGTGGTAGGCGAAGTTTCTACTGATATGAATGTTCCTAGTAAAAATCCACAGTCCAAAGACAAAAGTAAGAAAACCGAACAGCCTTCCAACACTAACATGGTCATGTATGCAGATAAGAGGGAAGCCCCTCCTTTCTTGTTAACCATTAGGATGTTGGGAAAGAACATACATAATTGCATGGTAGATTTTGGTGCATCAACCAATGTAATGCCTTTAGGGATATGCAAAACTTTAGGGCTAACCCCTACCAAATCTACCAAGTTTGTTACACAATTAGACAAAACTGAGGTCAATGTGATAGGAGAATTAATGCATATTCAAATGCAATTAGCCTATGATCCTATGATGAGTTAGTTTATTGACATTTAGGTAGTGGATATACTTGTAAATTACGGGATGTTGTTAAGTAGGGACTGGTCCAAAACATTAAATGGATATATGGCCACTAATTTTTCACACATGTGGTTACCTTGGAGAGGTGTTCCAAATCAAATTAGGATAGAAGCCAAGCCAAGAATGAAACACATGATTACATAATATAATAGAACAAATGAGATATTATATGCTTCTGTTGAACCAGGTGTTTATAGAGTCACTAATAAAGGAGTGCAAATTGAAGAAATCCTGATGTTGAATTTCAAAGAAAAACCTATCAGTAAAGAAACAATAGTTTTTATTGAGTCTGATTGTAATTCCTCTAATGAGGAAGACAATGTGGTAAATCATTTTGGTCAGACCATAAGGCATGAAATAGAAAGGTGCATTGAACAAAAAATTCTAGTTCAATGTAAGTTATACAAAAGTATGTGCAGAGTCCATAATAAGCCTCATTCTAAAGAGAACTATGGAATGTGCAGAGACATTATAGAATATCAATACATAAAGTACACAAAAGGGATAGAATTGCAAGGAGGAAAGGTTAATCCTGAGAAACCAGAGTTGTTTTTTCATGACAATATAGATATATCAATTTAGGATTTAGAGAAAGAAACAAAAGACAAAAGTGTCTGTCATTCTTATTTACAAGTTGAGAATATAAATATGTAGGTAGGTCAAAATGAAACACCCATGAAGGAACAAGATGTTACAGCAAAGGTAACAGAAAGGATGAGGTATGCCAAAATAAGAGGTCAAATAAATAAGGCATGTGGACATTGAAATGTGATGGGTCTAAGTCCAAACAAGGTACAGGTGCAGGTGTTGAACTTATAGATCCTAATGGTAAGTCACTTTTAGTAGCATATAGGTTACAAGAAAAGGGTTAAAATGATCAGATTATTTTTAGACTCTGAGTTAGTGGTCAAACAAGTGAGAAAATTATATGCATGCTATTACAAGAAAATGGTTTGTTATAGGCATAAAGTGTGGGATTTAATTGATTCATTTGATGTCTTTAACATAGAACATATACCTAGGGAGAGGAATCATAGACCAGATGTTTTAGTAGTTGCTGCTAGCACTTTAGAGCCCTTGACTTTGTCAGGTTTAAAAAGATTTGTTCTAGAATTAGTAAATGTCCCAAGCATATGAGATAATGTTACTCATTTTCAGGTATTTGAAGGGGATCAACAAATTATGGATTTTGTTGGTGTGAACACATAATTCGCACATGTTCAGTTGACTTAGTGAGTCTTCTAGATGCCTAGTTGAGTCTAGTTGTGTGTTGAGTTGTTGATAGTTGGAGTGAGTTTTCTTATCCTCCACATGTACAATTAGTTATCATCCTCTAATTGACACATGTTGTAGGAACATCTCCACTTTCCACTCCACCTTTCACTCCACCCTTCTAGCTCTCACCTTGCCTTTATAAGCAAGCCTCACTCATTGTATTTCATATAGCTTCATATGATCTTTGTATAGATTCTAGCTCTATATATTTAGCATCTTCTGTGTTATCTTTGTGTAGAAGGTTGTCTTGATTGTAGGTGATCCTGGCTTGCTAAGTCACATTGACTCTTACAGATTTTCTTACCTGTAAAAGTGTTTGAAGCTCAAATCATTGATGAGCAGGAAAGACCTAACATGTCTTGGGATGAAGAAGACATAATAAACTTGAAAAGCAATTTCTTACCCAAGGGGGTAATTGAGTTGGAAAATATTTTTGACTTTGATGGGGTAGTTAGATAGAAAGATTTGCCTAAAACTGAAAGGGGTAAATGTGATCCCTATAACCTGGGAACAGAGCAATGTCCACAGAATGTACTGATTGGAAAGGCTTTCTTTGAGAAGTTAAGAAAGAAATTGTGAATATATTGAAAGAATACAAACAGATAATAACATGGACATATGAACATTTGAAAACTTATGATACATCCATCATAACTCATGTAATACCCTTGAAACCAGAAGTTAAACTGTTTAGGCAAAAACAAAGGCATGTGAATGCTATTTTAGAGCCTTTAATCTTTGAGGAAGTGAAAAAATTGTTGTCAACTAGAATAATCTTCTCAGGAAGACATTCAACCTGGGTAGCTAATTTGGTACCCATGAGAAATAAAAGTGGAGATATCAGATTATGTGTTGACTTTAGAAATTTGAGCAAAGCCTCTGAAAAAGATAATTATCCCTTGCCTCCAATACATGAAGTGTTGCAAGCAGTAAAGAGAGCTAAGATGATGTCTTTTTTAGATGGATTTTTAGGATATAATCAAGTCTTGGTTGATAAGGAGGATAGGTTGAAGACTACATTCGCTTGTAAGTGGGGTAATTATGCATATGGGAGAATGTCTTCTAGTTTGATAAATGCAGGTGCCACTTTTTAGTGAGCTATGGACATTGTGTTTCATGGATTATCAAGTAAATGCATTGTTATTCATATGGATGATTTAACTGTGTCCTCTAAAGATTTGTCAACTCATGCAGAAGATTTGAGGAGGGTGCTTAAAAGATGTGAAAGGTACAAGATTTCTCTTAATCCAAAGAAATGCTCATTTGGTGTAACTGAGGGAAAATTTTTAGGACATGTCATTTCTAAAAATGGGATATCCATTGATCTTGACAGAGTAGAAGGAATAAGAAAACTGCAATTACCTGACAATAAGAAGGAATTAAAATCTTTCTTTGGTAAGATTAATTTTGTTAGGAAGTTTATTACAGGGTTTGCAGAGATTGTGCAACCATTAAACACGGTGCTCAAGAAAGATGCAAAGATAGAATGGACACTAGTAGCCAATCTCACATTCAAAGATATTAAAGTAGCCATTTAAGGGCTGGATACTATTGGACAACAATGTTTAAAGATACAAAGAGTCATATTCAAAGTTGTCACAACTGTCAGACTACAACAGACAAGGGAGGGAATTAGGCCAATCCATTATAGCCAGTCATTGAGTCTAGGTCATTTGTACAGTGGGGCTTGGATTTCATTAGAGTTATAAATCCTCCATCATCTATAGGACATAAGTTTATATTGATAGTGATAGACTATTGTACAAGGTGCACTGAAGCCACATGTTGCAAGTTTTCTACTACTGAGGTAGTTATCAAATTTCTCAAAGAAAACATCATAACAAGGTTTGGAGCTCCATATTCGTTGGTATGTAATAATGGCCCTGCATTTTCTTCTCTAAAATTTTCTAAATGGGCATTTGAGTATGGGATAGTTTTAAAGATTTCTTCAAATTATTATCCTTAGGGGAATGGTTTAGCTAAGTCCATAAACAAGATTTTATTGGATATAATCAAGAAACTAATTGTAAAAAATCATAGAGAGAGGAATACATTGTTAAAATATGTGTTGTGAGTAGATAGGACTAAGGTTAAGTCAGCCTTAGGCAATGCTCCTTATCACTTAGTTTATGGGACTGATCCCATACTTCTAGTGAATTTAAGAATACCTATATGGAAGTTTTCTAATGACCATTTAGGATTTGATGATCACAGAGAAGCCAGGCTGGTCCAAATGTTATAATTAGACAAAAAGGGAGATCAAGCTATTAAAAAATTTGCTAAACATCAAGTAGTGGTCAAAAGATGGTTTGACAAAAGAGAAGGAGTCAAAACATTTAGAATATCAAACTTATTGTTGTGTTGGGATAAAGCACATGAAAAGAAGGGAAATCATGGGAAATTTGACAAATTGTGGTTAGGTCCACTACAGGTCACAAAGATAATAGGAGACAACATGTTTAGGCTTAAAACCTTGACTGGAGAAGATGTGCCATTACCTATTAATGGCCAACATTTAAAACATTACTTCCAGGCTTGAGGTGACAGTGTTTGTCCTATTATGTATCATATTATGAATAATGTAAAATTGTTTTGTTTTGTTTTATTGTTTGGTTGGTTTGTGTGTTGTGTTTCCTTGGCAGGGATGCTTGTTTTGATTTGAAGTATACAGGAGCAAATTAACAACCATTGAAAATAATAGAAAATTTAGAACATTTAGGTTAATTATTTGAAACTTATGCATAACTTCTTGTGACTTTCATGAATGTAGAAAATGGTTTAGCTTGTGAAGTTTTATATTCAATAATGTAGATTGAATTTTCAACGGATGTTTCTCACAATGACATACCTAAAATCCTTGGGTTTGTTGAACATACTAGTGTAGATGTTAAGTGAAAAATCAGAGGTCACCCTTGCTACCATTACAATTCTTAGCTTAATTTTAGCAAGTGATCACACCTTGCATCATGAAATTACAATGATAATATCTTATAAAGTCTCTATCTTACACAAAATTAAAAAATAAATAAATATATAAATAAAATGGATTTTACTAAAAATCTAGATTAAGTCATCTAAGTAACTCTACCAGGGCTATAGACGCTTACTAGTAGTGGGGCTTTACTTACGATAATTATAACGATAACCTTGTTGGGGCTATAGATGCCTGCTAGCAGCAAGGCTCTATCCGGTTGGCTATGAGGGAATGTTATCAACTATGTAGTTTAATATCAGTCACTGGTTTATTCAACTTATTTTCAAGATGAGGATTATTAATAATGTTCACCCACTTAAACTCAATTGGAAGATTCATGCACCTTATTGAATACATTAAGTCTTAAGTTAAATAATGGTTTGCAGAAAAGGAAGTTGGAAGTTATGAATTTATGAATTTAGTTTTCTTTAATGGTTTTAATTTAATTGTTTTGTTTGGTTTCTAGTTGTTGTGATGCTCACAACACACCCAATTTTACCTCTCTGCAAAATGAAGACCCTTGCTATGGCTATTGCTTTTCGCTTGTGTGTGGTCTTGCTTGGTGGTGAAAGGGAAAAGAAGTAAAAGTTACAAACCATGTTGAAAATTGAAAAAGATTTAGAAGTAAGTGCTAGGAGGAATAGAGGTGAATTCTTTGTCAAAAATGAATAAGGGTTGCTTCTTGAACTATTTTAAAATTCCCAATATTCTTCAAGATATGCGTATTTTTGGTAAAATGCATTATAGAAGGGTTTGTATGTTGCATGTACAAGGTCATTTATATGTGGGTTCTTTGCATAAGTCACATAAGGTATAGTTAGGTTTGGGTATTGTGCTAATTTGTATGCATATGCTTAGTGTTTTATTATTCATGTACAAGTTGAACATGATAAGTTCCAAAAATAGAGTGAATAATTTGTTAAGTCCGCATTGTATCTTGATTTGTATGGGAATATATGAGGCAATATATAAGGTGATATACATTCTATGAACATAAAGAGGATATAAAATTTGGTTTTATTAAGGGGAGGAAAAAGGTATGTATCTTGGTATGTATGTTGTATGTTTCGGGCTTACATCTTTATCATACATACAACACGGATCTCAAAGATAGTTAAATCAAATGTAAGTGATGCATCATACCTTAATGTTTTTGGAAATATGCATTTTCTTTATATACATGTATGGATCTAAAAAGGTTATACAATATGGTTAAGAAAAAATGAAGAGTACGGAATGGTTATATAAGAGTTTACATGTATGGAAGCTTGTATCTAAGGGTAGATACAAGTGTTGTTGTTTCGTTGAGATACAAGTGTGGTGCAGGAGCACCTAAAAGAATACCTTGGAGCAAGAAGACAAAAATGAGCATGGAAGGAACCTATGGAACAAATCAAGTCAATTGGGACACCTTACAACCAATTATGGCATGTTGCAATATTCAAAATGATGTAATAGTTAAATGTCCTAAGGGTCCTGGTAAGGACCCTAGGACCAAAAATGATGTAAGTTGGGCCAATAGTGCCCCTAGAGTCAAATAAAGGTGTCTAAGACTAGTAAGAAAGTATAATGAACCTAAGAAGATTATACATGGTGAATTAATAAGGTAGGAGTTCATTAAATAAGGTAGAATTCCTTTAAACCAAAGTTTTAAATTCAAATTTCTGAATTATGCATTTAGGCGGGAAAAGCCTTTTTGATTAGTTTTTGAAAGTTTAACCATCCCTAACTGATGGAAATTGGTTGTAGAAGTTAGGGAGAGGTTATATAAGCCTGTTCAAGGTGTGAGATGTGAGGGGGAAACATTTTTGGAGGCTTGTTTGTACGACAGATTGAAAAGAATAGTAAAATTCAATTTTCTCTTGCATTTTCTTCTTATTTTCTATTGGTCTTTTGATCTATGGTGGTAATAGACTTGTTTCTATGCTCTGAGAAGGTTTTTGGATCAGTTTTATTGCTGTTTGTATTGATTGTCATAAGGAACAACAGGTTGTCCTGTACATTTTCAGGGGTTTCAATGCCTCATACGACCTTTCCATGGATGTAGGATCCTGATTGTCATGGAATAGGTCCTCATTAGCATGTACTATATGATTTCTAACTTGGCAAAGCAGGAGGAATGTAAAAAGGGGGAGGTGATCACCATTTGAAGTCAGGGATTGCTTGTGAAAGAGCATTTAAATGGTGGCATAGTTATAACAGCCAGAGATCTGTCTTAACAAGGTGACATTTTTATGTTTTATATTGTCTAGTATGGTCCTAGAGATGGTGTTAGACCTTTGAATGAGGTCTAGAAGTGATTGGAAGTGGGAGATCTAGGAAGCCCTAGGTTTTAGGCCCTAAAAATGAGGTTTTTGTATTTGAACTTCTGAATGTGCAAACCACCTAATGAAACCTAGAAAATCCTTTGTTTTAAACCCTTTCCTAAGATTGTTTTTAGGTTTGGAGAGTAGATGACAATTTTTTCCATAGGGTTCCTTTGTAAAATGGTCAATTTAGGCCTTGTAGGAAGGCAACAAGGTGTTAGGATAGTCACATTTGGTCCAAAACAATAGTAGGTAAGTTTGAGATATGTTTTATAACTTGAGAAAGGGTACTCAATTCAGTCATTTTTTTTAGAGTTCTTTGGGAAAGTTGAGAGCAAAATATAAATTAGTCGTTGAACAGGGCTACTAGGATTAGGCCTAGTCAGGTGGAATTGTCAAGAACCAAGCAAATTGGTGTATGAAACCTATTGAATCTTGTTGGTTGGGGTAGGTTGAGACCCTAGAAGGTGCAATATTTCATTTGAGAAGTTGGGATACAAATTTGAGCCCCATGGTGGAGTTTAAGGCAAATAGAAGAGTAGTGAAGTCTTATTGATTGAAGCCCACACTAGATTGAAATCTTTTGTTCTTGTTAAATTATCTCTAAGACCTAACACCTCTACATCATAGTGGTATTAGAGCCACAAGTAGGTCCTTGAGGGAGTAGTAGGATCTTGTGAAAGAGCTAAGGGTTGGTGATAGTTGTGAAGATGGCTCCTAAGAATCAGATGGCTAGGGAGAATAATGAATTGAGAGAAGCCTTAGACGCAAGAGAAAAAGAGTTGAGGGATAGAAGATAACAAGAAGCTACAAGGGAAAGAGAGTTAAGACAAGTGAGAAGAGAGAATGCATCAATCTTGGCAAGGTTGGAAGCATTGAAGAAGAATCCTAGAGGGGATGAACACGATGATCAAGAAGGAGATGATGAAGGACATGAGAAGGCAGATGAGAACACTCCTGAGGATGAGTTGGATGCTAAAGAAAGGAAATTTGTCAAATTACTTAAGGCAGTCCAAGGAAGTGGAACAAAGGAAAACATAGAGTTACCTATCTATCAAGGGAAGATGGATAGTGAAGAGCTATTAGGGTGGATAGATGCCCTTGAAAAAAAATTTGAGTATAAGGAGATGAGTGATGAGAAGAAGATTAAATTTGCAAAAACAAAGTTGAGAGGGACAACACTTACATGGTGGAGTAGTGTGCAAACAGAAAGAGTGGCTAGAGGTGGAACAAGAATCACTTCTTGGGGTAGGATGAAGGATATGATGAAGGATCAATTTCTTCCATCTGATTATTCTATTCAAACAAAGAGGATGAGGTAGAATTTGAAACAAAAGGACATAGATGTTATGTCCTATACTGAGCAATTTCATAAGCTTAGTATTAGAGGAGGATTGGAAGATGAAGAAGAGAAAGTAGCAAGATACCTTAATGGGCTTCGGTACAACTTGCAAGATGAGATTGGTTTGACCATACCAAAATCACTTGGAGAATGTTTTTAGTTAGCCATAAGGGCTGAAGAGAGGGTAAAGAGGAAGCAAGAAAGACAAGGAGGTAGTGGTAGAGGATATAGAGGTAGGGGAAGACCTACTAATGAAGGACAGAGCAGCAATGAGAAAGGCAAAGAGTTTTCTGCAGATCAAAGAGGTGGATATAGAGGTGGAGGTAGGTTTGGATCATGTAGAGGAGTATTCACAGGCAGATGCTATCATTTCAATGAAGTGGGACACACATCTTTCAAATGTCCTAAGAGGGATGATGCAGATAAGAACAAGGAGAGAAGAGTTCATTTGGCACAAGAAGAGGAAAAGAAAGAAGACCAAGAACCAGCACCAGCCTATCCAGTTACAGATGGAGAATTGCTCATGGTAGAAAAGGCAAAATGTAGCAAGCACCACAGGTATCCATTTTTAAAACTAATTGTTTAAGCCATGGAAAAATGTGTAAGTTGATTATAGATTCAGGTTCACATGATAATCTAGTTTCTTGGGATATGGTACACAAATTAGGGTTGAAGACATTTGATCATCCTAATCCTTACAATGTCACTTGGGTAAGTCAAGAGCAGCAAGTAAGGGTTAGTCAGAGGGCATATGTTGATTTTTCAATTGGTCCATATCAAGATTGTGTTTTGCGTGATGTCATTTCAATGACATGTGGGCATGTAATCTTGGGTAGACCATGGCAACATTTAAGGAGGACAATTCATGATCGTTATACTAATAACTATTTGGTGCACAAAGATGGAAAACAATTTAGACTAATCCCTTTACCTTGTGGAGACAAGAAGGAACATGTTACTATCTGTTTTGGAGAGAAATTGAAGTTGGATGTGTAGGTTAGACAGCAGGAATAGTTGCAGCAAAAGAAGGTTTATAACAGTCCTAAAGAGAAACAAATTTGGGACTTAAGTTATGTCAAGGTTGGGGACATTGCTTGCCCTATAGGGAGGCAGGAAAAGGAAGGCAAACAACAAGGAAAAATAGATCCAAATCTCATGATGGAGAAGGCAGAAACACCATAGCAGCAAGGTCCTAGGCAAGGACACCAAAACATGATTTATGATGCTAACATTGTTAGTAAGAGTCATGTAGGTGGGAGAAGGAGAAGGATGACCCTTGGAGAGTTCATGTTTGCTATCACAAATTAGAGGAACATTTCAAAGAGACTACAAGAGGTTTGGAGCAGATCACATGCCTCTTGGGACAAGAGTTTTTATCGTGCTGGGAAGTATGGTGCAGGAGCACCTAAAAGAATACCTTGGAGCAAGAAGACAAAAATGACCATGGAAGGAACCTATGGAACAAATCAAGTCAATTCAGACACCTTACAACCAATTATGGCATGTTGCAATATTCAAAATGATGTAATAGTTAAATGTCCTAAGGGTCCTGGTAAGGACCCTAGGACCAAAAATGATGTAAGTTCGGCCAATAGTGCCCCTAGAGTCAAATAGAGGTGTCTAAGACAAGTAAGAAAGTATAATGAACCTAAGAAGATCATACATGGCGAAGTAATAAGGTAGGAGTTCATTAAATAAGGTAGAAATCTTTTAAACCAAAGTTTTAAATTCAAATTTCTGAATCATGCATTTAGGCGAGATAAGCCTTTTTGATTAGTTTTTGCAAGTTTAACCATCCCTAACTGATGGAAATTGGTTGTAGAAGTTAGGGAGAGGTTATATAAGCCTATTCAAGGCGTGAGATGTGAGGGGGAAGCATTTTTGGAGGCCTATTTGTATGGCAGATTGAAAAGAATAGTAAAATTCAGTTTTCTCTTACATCTTCTTCTTATTTTCTATTGGTCTTTTGATTTATGGTGGTTAGAAAATGTTTTAAAATCTTCATTGAATAGTAATAGACTTGTTTCTATGCTCTGAGAAGGCTTTTGGATCAATTTTATTGCTGTTTGTATTGACTGTCATAAAGAACAACAGGCTGTCCTATACATTTTGAAGGGTTTCAATACCTCATAGGACCTTTCCATGGACGTAGGATCCTAATTATCATCGAATAGGTCCTCATTAACATGTACTATATGATTTCTAACTTGGAAAAGCAGGAGGAGTGCAAAAATGGGGAGGTGATCACCATTTCAAGTTAGGGATTGCTTGTGAAAGAGCATTGAAATGGTGGCATAGTTATAACAGCCAGAGATCCGTCTTAACAAGGTGACTTTTTTATGTTTGATATTTTCTATTATGGTCCTAGAGATGGTGTTAGACCTTTGAATGAGGTCTGGAATTGATTGGAAGTGGGAGATCTAGGAAGCCCTAGGTTTTAGGCCCTAGAAATGAGGTTTTTGTATTTGAACTTCTGAATGTGCAAACCACCTAATAAAACCTAGAAAATCCTTTGTTTTGAACCCTTTCCTAAGACTTTTTTTAGTTTTGGAGAGTAGATGACAAGTTTTCCATAGGGTTCCTTTGTAAAATGGTCAATTTAGGCCTTGTAGGAAGGCAGCAAGGTGTTAGGACAGTCACATTTGGTCCAAAACAATAGTAGGTAATTTTGAGATATGTTTTATAACTTGATAAAGGGTACTCAGATCAGTCATGTTTTTTGAGAGTGCTTTGGGAAAGTTGAGAGAAAAATGCAAATTAGTCGCTAAACAGAGCTATTAGGATTAGGCCTAGTCAAGTGGAATTGTCAAGAACCAAGTAAATTGGTTTATGAAACCTATTGAACCTTATTGGTTGGGGTAGGTTGAGACCCTAGAAGGTGCAATATTTCATCTGAGAAGTTGGGATACAAATTTGAGCCCCATGGTGGAGTTTAAGGCAAAGAGAAGACTAGTGAAGTCTTATTGATTGAAGCCCACACTAGAGTGAAATCTTTTGTTCTTGTTAAATTATCTCTAAAACCTGACACCTCTACATCAAAGTGGGTAAGTAATGTGGGTTCCACAGTTGTATCTCGCAGTTGTATGTTGCGTAAACAGACATATATACAAGAGCATATACAAGCTGATATAAAAGCAAAGATGCAATGAATCGAGATACAACACAGATTTCAAAAGGAAGTTAAATAAAGGTAAGGCTTTGTATGTTTGGGCGATTGTATATTAATAGCATGCAATCTCAATATACAAAGAAATAAAAGACATCGTCGGAGAGCTAAAACATAAAGAGCATTTGTAT
The DNA here is from genome assembly GCA_027924645.1 of Cunninghamia lanceolata. Lineage (NCBI taxonomy): Eukaryota > Viridiplantae > Streptophyta > Pinopsida > Cupressales > Cupressaceae > Cunninghamia > Cunninghamia lanceolata. The sequence continues at coordinate 3,804,087 of BSBN01000205.1, forward strand.
GGGTCGCAATTGTATAAAGGTTTTTATCCATTTTACATACATTACAATATACAAACAAAAGATACAAGGGCGCATATAAAGAAAAAGGGTAGCATTGTTTATAATACATTGCATATAGGCGTGAATGTTGAGAAGATACAAAGTGACATACAAGAAATAATATACAAGGAGACCTACAAGAAAATGTGATGTATGCAAAAAGTAAACTAACGGATAGAATGGTTTAAAATTAAAACATTGAAGTAGAAGGCCGAAGCCATAGGTGCATTGATTACTGCAATTAATGCTAAACTAACATTGAAAATGGTAAAATTTAATAGGTTAGGGTAAATAAAGGGCTATTTTTCTTTTAGATTTGCATTGTTAAAATTCAAAATTGCAAAAAGAAGAATTAAGGCATAAATCAAACGAAAAAAATCTCATCACAAGACAGAATCTCAGAAATGGGAACAGAGTAGAAAATGGTAGAGTTGGTCAATGGTCATAAGGTTGAGCTATCAAAAAATATAGGATGGCCCCAAAGCAGAAAAAGATGGATACAAGAGGTGAAGTTAAAAAAGAAAGGAAGCTGCATAAAGAAACTGAGAAGGAAGAGTTGCCAATACACAAAGGGTACCCTTCATTGATCAACACAAGAGGAGTAAGGATAGACACTAGCATAGGGAATTATGATGCAGATGATGTTTTGTAGAAGATCTCAACAACTGACACTACATCTGACATGAAATGTATATGGGAAAGGGGATTGTACAGAGCTGCAGGTTTCCCGTTAGCTATGGAAGCTAACTACCTATGTCTGGATTGCATACACTTATATGACCTAACTACCAGAAGAGTAATACACTAGGATAGAATCATTGCAGACTTATCTACAGAGGGAATTACAAGAACATTTGATCTACAAATACATGAAAAAATGGTAGATATTGATATAGACCAATATAATGAGGATTTCAATAACAATGAAAGGGATTGTAGAAGCAGGATCTTCCATAGTTGGTACAATGCTGAAAACAAACCCAAGGCCATGGCAATAGTACATAAGATTTTGCAAAGAATAGACTTCAAAGAAGAGATACATTTGATGATTACAATGTTAGGTAGACTGGTGGGATTAAGGGATGCCACTAAGTGTGAACCTTGGATGTTCACTATTATACAATTCATGAGGGAAGTGAAAAAGGAACAAGGACAAATTCACTGGGCTAAGGCTATTAGCATAGCCATATGGAAATAGGCAATGTAAAGAAAACAAAAGATGATGCCTTTCTATTTGTCCTCGTATGTATTATATTCATGTGCATCAATGATTCAGCCATATATATATGGGATTGATAAAATTGGAACCCTAGGGAGTGGCCCAGATCAAAAGCTTGTTATGACCATTATCTAGACTTACAGGAGGATAATGCATTAAGAAAGTATGCTTTAGTGAATGATGTATTTTATACATACATGGTTAGAGTTTTAAGAGAAGAGCAGGATAAGAGATTATTTGTAGATGCAGAGGATACAATTGGTTTGCACAATTCCTAGTACATACAATTCCAAAATTTCACATATATTAGAATTGAAGGTTTTGAAGGGAAACCTTTTATGCTGCCTAGGTATCCTTCTAACAAGTTGATTCTTTTAGAATTCTCAAGGCAAAACTTGAATGCCTTCAAAATGTATAAAAAGAGGTATAACAGAGGGAATCTTAAGCTCCCTTGGGTAGTTGGTAGGTATTCCTATTACATCAAAGAAGTGGCTATCTACACAGAGAAAGAGTTAGGTATTATGGATTTGAGGAATTTGAGTTAGCAAGGAGTTTTGATCCTTTTCACAGGATCCAAAATACTATTGATTCTAAATTTAAACATCAAGTACACATTGAGGACTACTGGTCAGACTATAAGAATGATAGAGAGGTGAGAAAGAGAGTTCACAAAAGATTGACAGTAAAGCAAATGAGGTCCATGGGACACATTTCTGTACCCCTCAAAGTTAAAGATGATGGCAATTTATTGCACCACATTTATGAAAGTGCCAGGCTTGCTCCTATTGGAGTGCCTGATTGGTCACAACCATGGAGTACATCTTTGGATTCATTGTCTAAACTTGTTATTTTGTTCTCCAAGAAGTGGTTGAAGGATAGAATTGAGGAGTTTAAAGTTGAAGGGGTGGAGCTTACATATCCAAAAAAGGGCAAAAAGAGAGTGAGGGATCATTGGGATGATCTCCAATGCTTCTATGAAAAGAAAAAGAAGATTGTTGAAGTAAAGATTGTTGAGAAAGAAAAAAATGCCACTTTTATGGATCCTTATGAACTAGGGGTGATAGTAGTAGTATCATTAGGCATTTGTAGAAGGAAAGCCATTAAGTCATGATACCAGTACAGAGCAAGCACAAGCTACCAAGGAGTTAATAGGACAAAGGGTTACGAATGCAATACCAGTAGGGATATCCAAAGGAGAAACTTCAAAATAGAGTGAAGTTATAGGGGCACAATAGGTAGGTGCTAAATTGAGTAACATACCTAGTGCATCTACCTTAGCAAAGAAAAGACAAACATATGCTAAGGTTAAAACAAAATTGGTTGAAGAAATGCTGCATAGGTTGAAAATGCATGAAGCCAAATAAGTTACTAAGACTATCAACGTTGAAGATGGCAGCAGTGGAGGTGAAGTCAAGGAAGTGGATTCAAGGATGGGGAGAGAAAATGGCATGGAGGAAGAGCAATCTAGTGAGTACTCAGATGAGGAAGAAGAACAAGATGCTCCATCTTACTTAGAAGTTGAACAAAGTCTAGTATTTGAGCAAGAAAATGTACAAGAGGGATTGGGGGCAGTGGATCAGTTTGGTACATTGGTACCTCTAGAAATAATAAGGGATGTGCAAGATGTAGCACATGAAATAGAAGAATCTGAAAGAGAGGATGCACTTGACGAAGTAATAAAAGAAACACTTGCTCAAACTAAGGAAGAAACAAGAGCTAGTAATTCTAGTGTAGATGTGTTGAATATTCTAAATATGTATGGGGAACACAGAGAAGAAGAAAAGAATGTAGAAAGGAAAGATGAACAAGAAAAAGAGACAAAACAATCTGATAAGATAGTAGGTTCACCTTTGCATGTAGAACAAGATGACATGCATGAAAAGATGCAAGAGAAAATTGAAACAACAGGGGAGCAAATGGAAATAGAAGAGGAACCTAAAAGTAAACAAGATACAGAAAATATCAATAAAGATAATTTTGAACTGGAAAAGCAAGCAAAGATAAGGGCATGGCAAATATGGAACAAGAAAATAAAGAGGAAGAAGAAGAAAAAGAGCCATCAAGAAAAGAAGGTCCTAAGGAAGAAGATGAAGGTGGAGGAGATACAGAAATTGAAGAAGATGATAATGAGGGTGAATCTAAATAGCAAAATGATCCAATAGTACAAGAACAAGCCCCTCAACAACAACGTCCTCCACAACAAAAACATCAAGAATAAAAAGGAGAAGTAGGAAATCCTCAAGAAGAGGTAATCAATGAAGAGAAAGACACTTAAAGCACAAAAGAGGCTCCGGCTTGGTTGGGTACAAAAGTAAGGAGAGAAAAGGTGGAGGTACAGTTAGTACCCATAGACATCAAAAGTTTATTGGGCAATACAATGCCAAGAAAAGAAAAGTGGAAGGCCAGAACCATGTCGGGAATAAAAAGGGGTCCTGATGGATCCAGAACATTGAATTTAGCAATACCATAGAAGGATAAAGCAAAAGGGGAAATAACAATAGATGATTACAAGATCCTCAATTTTGACCTAGGCCACATCACAAGAGAACAATATATAAGTGATTGGGAGGATATGCATTAGATTACAACAGAGATTTTAAAGAAAGACAAAGATAAGAATGAATACTTAAAAGGACACATTGTCTAGCTACAACAATTCATTAGGGGGATATTTGATCCCAATGTTGCAATAGCTGACTTGCCTAGTGAAATAGCAGTCCTATCAAAAGAATACGTGAATTATATGGGGACAAAAGGCTTGAGGCCAATATTTTTAGAGAATGGTTTAGAGCATTCATGCAAGAAGGAGAAGAATTGATCAAACAAGCAGTGCCAGGATGGGAATTAGCTGCAACAAAAAAGAATAAATGCAGTGTACTTATACATAATTTTAAGTTTAGAAAAGAAGAATGCAAGTTTGAATTGGGGTAACTAGAGGAAATTGAAGAAAGAGCGAATGAATTAATACATGGATTCATTACTCCTCCGAGGGCAAATCAAGTACCACAGGCTAGGTTGGAATTAAAGTTTGAAGATGATAGTCTCAGAAGATACATCACAGCTACTCAGGATTTAGAGGAGAAGGCCGATAGCATGATCAGGTTGCATATGAAGATAGTTGAGAGGCTCATTGACCATGAATGCATGGACATACCAGCATACAAACTCCAAAGGGAATTAACAATGTTTAATTCCATCTTTGCATCATGTATGGAGAATCTAGAAGCCTATTTGAGTAACCAAATGATTGATTCATTAATGGAAACAAGTGCCAAAATAAAAAAAGTATAAGAAAAAGGTTGAAGGTTTGAATAAGGAAGAAAGGAAATTGAAGGAAGGAGTCACAATGCAAGAATACATATGGACAAGAAGTCCAGGGGAAAATTGTACTTTCATAGAAGGTGTAATAAATAATTTCAAGATATATCTAAAGGAGTAGGAAAGTATGAAAAGGGGAAAATAATGCTAGGGAAAAGTTAATTGAGAGGTATCAACAAGCAAAGTCAATAAAGCGGAAGCAGCCAGCAGTATCTTGTTTTAAAAAGATTCTAATGGCATCCTTTGAGGCAAGTAAAGATACCACAAAGATATTCTGGGAAACAGTTAGGAATGAATCTACACCCTTGATCAAGAAAGTTTGAATATTGACCATAGATTAAATTTTGTAGTTGTAGTAGAACACAGCTTCAAATTCTATATAAGAAGCTCTGCTACTTGTATAATATTTACATAGGGATTTTTGAGTTGTAGCTTGCACTTGTAATTTGTTTGAACATTTGAATAGAAAAGTATTTCTTTTAGTTTAGAAGAGGAGGTCTCCTGTGTCTACATTATGGAATACGTGGAATGCCTGGTTTCCTAACTGTATCTGTAAAAACATCTATAAGTTTTCTGGCAATTTGATTAATGAAACAAAAGGTCATTCATACATTGTAAATTCTATATGACTGTGTGCTTTAAATACAAGTAAAACTTGGAATTCTATGTCTATTACGAAGTGTTTTATGACTCTTACTGGTATTTGGAGTATTATCCTTTGAAAGCTTGCAATCTTTGATGTGTGTTCATGAAAATAGTCAGGACTCTACATTTGAAGATTTAGTATGTCAATTTGATTAATTTGATATATCTCTTAAAGACGTGAGTAATAGAACATTAAGATCATGTAGTTAAATGATTTTCAACCTGATTTTCTCTAACTTTTCCCCAAACATTTGAAATAATTAGCTTTAACGTATAAATCTTAAGGAAATTATCTTACATTTGAAAGAAGCATGAAGAATTGTGTTAATATTTGACAATTTTCATATCAATTTGAAAGGCAAAGCTTGTTTGACTATAAATCATACAAAGCTTTGTAATATAGTAGTAAGTTTATGCAAAGGAATGAATAATTTGTCTATATTGGTAACAATTTGCATAATTTGAGTCTAGTAAGTCACAGATTATCTTAAATCAAGTAAGACCCCTTAAATATTATAGTTTCACATCAACCTACTGAATTGTCCACCAGGTTAAGACTTGACCATACAGAAACTCAAGATTAAGAACTCTTAGGTGATTTCTTCATATCTTTCAAGATAGTTTAGGTTCATTTTGTTAATTTTAACTTTTGTTATGAATGTGTAAAAACAATCATCAACAATTCCAAGTGACAACCTAACCTGTAGGTGAATCCTCTTGTAAAAGAGTGACACAACTTGGTTGATATGTACTTGAATGTTTGTTGAGAAAGGAGGATTTAACCCACACTTCCATTGAAACTAAAAACCCCATCACTCCTCCTCTTTTTCATAAAAAAGACAAAATACCACTAGGAATTCACGAGAAATGGTAACAGATAAAAGCCCTAGGAAGGTGGAAATGGGAAAAAGCATTAAATGTGTAATGTTACTATTCAAACCTATATTAGACCAACTAATAGAGGAAATATAACTTTGCATTCTGAAAGAAAACATTGTGAGCTAAACACATAGTGAATTAAAGAAACCCTAACTAGAATCTACAAAGGGATAACAATGGAAACCCTTGTGCTAGTCAACATTTCCGAGAAGCTAAGGCCCAAGTATAAGAAATACCTATATAAGGAAATGGAAGTTGACAAGGATGGGCTATTCTTAGTGATCCCACATGATGTGGTGTTTATTGAAGACATACATAAATATATACATGAACAAATATCAAAGATCAACCACACAAAGTTTGAAGAGCTCCATAGAAAAATCCTCCAACCAAATCAATCCAACTATGTTGCACGATGCCATGAAATAGAGAAAAAGAAGTTGGCTATATGGAAAGATTATCTAAATTTCTACATGAAACATGAGTGGGTAAGAATAATACTCAATAGAATCCACATTGAGTTTATCTATCTAGATAAACCATACCACATAATGAAACAATCCATTCAAGTAGTCAAAAGACTGAGTGCGATTGGGGAAAAATCATCCAAGAAGGAAATTAAGAATGAGAAAGTCACCAAACTAAATGGCACAACACCAGATGGCTGGAGCCTCAATGTAAGGGAGATAACCAATCCTACAGTGAGATATGCAATAATGGGTATCACATATAAAATCTACTATGCAAACTAGGAGAGCTCTACAATCATCACAACCATCCACACTATGTACCAAATGGTGGTTGAGGGGAAAGATTTTGATTTGTGCAAAGTGCTTTAGGAACAACTAATGGAGAATCTACAAAAGACAAAGAACTCACATTATAAGTTCTGGAATGGAACCCTAATCATATGCTTGACTTTCTATTTTATGAATGCACTCCCAAATTTTACCAAGAAAGTATGGCAAAAAAATATTCCCATTGTCACACAAATTACACAGCATACCAAAATATTTTTGGATAAACCATCATACACTACTACATATTGGGGGTTTTTCAAAGCCCTACAACAATAAATGTAGGCTAGGAAGAGGATACCCTATGAGTCAGTCAAATAACATATAAACCACATCACATTTTTGGTAGACAAATATTGCACATACATGGAGGCAGTGGAACCTAGGACCTCGTGTATACCTAGGCTTCCCTATGAGATCACCAAACAAGAAGCAGAGGCTTATACTAAGAATTTACTTTAAAAACCAAAGGATCCAAACATGGAAAGGTTTGGAACATATAAGGAGTGTTATCAATTAGATATGCACCCTATGCTAAGCTTACAAAAGACTTAACTATCTATTGACACATGGAAACACTCTCAGATTGTGGGTGATCTATGTCGAGAGTGAATCTCTAGAGTGAGTTGGTTCTCCTTATGAATTTCCTAATCTAATTAACTTGTAGGGGAAAAGGGATGAGAGAGGTGTACTACAATAAATAACTGAGATTCACCTCTAAGGTGATGCACCAACACTAAAATCCTATCAGATCTTACTCACAATCAAACTATAGGACTTTAATCTTCATAACACTTTGATTCTACCTAATCATAAATATTTCACATGAAGGTTCAATCAGAACATGACATGCAACCTGAATCAAGAAAAATAATTGCATAACTATCACAAAATCAAGACAAGATAGAGGATAAATACTTATCATAGTGCAATATCAAATCAATTTTTCAAAAGTAGAGGCAAAAGTGAAGGAAAATAGCTACTCTATAAACTGAAGGAATAATGAGTACATGAACTAGAATACAACACTCTCGATGTGAGAGGAAGACTCTGATATCCTGAACTCTGATCTCTACTGCTACTCTCTAAAACTTGAACTAGTGAAAAAAGAAGTATCTCTCTACCATATATCCTGTGAAATGATCTCCCCCAAAAGAAAGCTGAAAAAACTCCTAATAATAGACATAGAAATCCATTTTTGAGCTCCTCAGAAAAGCCAAAAATAAAGCCCTCAAAATGCCTCCAAACTATGAAAGCAAGCTGCCAAATAGATCCTTTCATGTGGCCCCACCAAAAATGTGCTTTATCTACCCAAGTAATCTCATTTTTTGTCCAGATCTAACTAGGAGAAAGCAAAATAAAGAAAGCAAGATTATGTTTTCTTTATTTGCTTTTAACTGTATAAAAATAATTTTAATTTTAAAGCAATTTATAAATTGTTGGTTTAAAATAAAACTTTACAATGTTTGCAGTTTTATTCTACATCCCTATTCAATTTATTTTTTGCAAAAATAATGATACATGGCTTATAATTTTGCCAAGTATTTACAATACATATCAGTTGATTTTTCTATAAAAAATCATAGAAATATTTAGGGCATTACATACAATTTGCAAAAAATAAAACATAAAAGCCTTGAAGGCTTATTCTCCATATGACCTACCAATCTCCTAAGGGCTCTTGACCTAAGGCACATCAAGGAACATCAATTGGCTTAAAGCCTTGCCATGTATATTATCTTCAAAAGGGGTTAAGATGTTTATAAGGTTTCAAACCTTCATGAAGTGCAAGGAAAAGCTATAACTTGCTATGGTCTTCGACCCCTCCTCAAGTCCTTGAGACTTAGGCAATAAACAAGATAAACAACACCATGAAGGCATTAGTTCATGTCTCAAAATATTAATAGAATGTGATCAAAAATACCATTCAAATTAGGGTGAAAAGGAAACCCTAAATATAAAACACATTTGCCCTATTCTTTTGGGCTCATTTTGACATTTACAACTTTGAGAAAATGGGACTCTGGCTCAGCACCACCATAGCTAGGGTTTTGGATAAACCCTTGAATATTTCCACCATTTCCTGCTATTCTATGCCATTTTCTGAGTGATCCTTGCATGAAACTCACTGGTATGCTCTTTTGTTTCAGATTTTGGCATATTTTCATTGTTTGTAGAGACATTTGGTTTATTGGTTGCATCCATAACAAGACTTCTGATGTGTTGTCTATTATCTTTTGTGTCTATTCTTCTATGACTTTAAGGCTGCAATGACTGGTCAATATGGCTATTCACTGTGCAATTTCAACATATATTCTTACAGTTCATGAAGGTAAGCTTTATCTTATATGCTTTCATCTTTTATTGTTGAGAAGGTCTATAAAAAAAATTCTATATACATCATAAAGGCTGCGACCATAATAGCATCTTCTGAGCACTTAGTATCTTCTCCCTTTTCAACAACTTTCTTGGTCAACCCTGCCTCTTCATTTCCCTTTTATTTTCTGTGATTTTTGGTTGAAACCCTAATGAGTTAACACATTATGAGTAGAAAAATGTCCACTCTTTTCCTCTGTTACCATGTTGGGCCGTGACCATTCTAGGTGTGTTTGAGCAGTTCCTTCTCTCACCTGTGTTCAAATCTTCCATATTCCTCTGTATCTTTTATATACAAAAAACCCAAAATGAGATTTAAACTATTATCTCATATCAAAACAAATGGGTTCGAATCAGTAGCAGATAAAAACCCCTTCAGGCACAAACTAGTTTTTGTTCATTTCCTATATGAAGCTGTATCATTCTTCTTTTCTGATGATTTTGACACCCTTTCAATGTTGGCATTATAAGATTTCTTTATCACTACTATCTTGGTGTTTAATGAAGAGACTGGTTTTCCTCAAAAAATCATGGCCTTCCTATAGCTTATGGCTACTGCATTGTTGTCCAATTACTGTATAGCTACCCTCCTTAGTTAGACTATTCAAATGATATTCTTTTGATGGAAAATTTAAACACTTCTTTATCTCCTGATCAACACAAGAGTGTTGTCCTCAAATGTAGGCTCTTGGTTGGTTGTTCATGCATTCTTGAGTTTGTTCAACCATGCATACAGTCATACATCAGCACATGTTACATAGGATAGCTATGGCTCCATCCTTCTTTGCATACACTCGATGATTCATTACTGTATCAAAGTGAAGATCTCCCTTTTGTGACAACTCTCTATATGCTCAATTCACAAGCATACTTCACATGGTATTTTACATATGGTTGATTGTCTTCTCATTTGTGAACTACTCTTTATCAGTGACTGTACCTCCTATGATATGGAATTGATGGATTTTAGTTGAATTCAATGTATTGTATGGCTCCTTATTCACTGTTTTAAGGTGGCATGTCTCTATGCATAGCATTTTCCACTTGCTACTATGTTCTCTGTACCTCCTGTAGATGAATGTGAGTACCGAGGCTCTAACTTTGGCACTATGTGAAACTCATCGCTACTCTAAATCTTCATGTGTTCACACCATCATTGTGCTCATATAACTAAGTATGTCTATTTTCATCTAATGACTAGTATTAAGTGTAGCTCTCTTTGCGTTTGTCTTGGGATAATGATATCTTTGTTTGTTGTCGAAAACAATTATGCTGCTTTTAATTGATGGACAACTCAACACTAATTACTCTTGACATTTAAGCATTATGATCATACTTGCCTCTGTAAGTCAAATGTGTTGTATCATTTCATGATTCAAATGTGTAGTTGATATGGCATAAGCTACCCCTTGTATACAAAATAGCCAATATGGCACTTATTTCAGATTGTACCTTCTTTCTTGACAATGATGCTCACAACCAATCTATGGTTGTCACACTCTGCTTTCTATTCATTGTCCTACTATTAAAAGAATTACCAAAAGGCTTAGTTGGTACTTGATAACATACCTTTATAAGCATGGGATTATGAACTCAACCTATTATGAACTATCCTTGAGTACCTTATTAAGCTACCTTGAATGTGGCATTCACTACCCTTGCATGGTTATCACCTCATGCTTTGAACTGGTCATCATGGAAGAGCAATGATCTTTTAGCTCTTCTTATAAATCCTTCTTTTAATTGAAATGTCTTAAATCATCCCCTTGAGATCTAGGGGTAAGCATGTCAGGTTCAACCCTTGTGGGAGCCCATTTTCACCACATGCTAATTTGTCTTCAAATAGTTACATGCTTATCCTATACCTACATATGAAACAAACAGATTAAATTAAAAAACAATGATTCTCAATGATTTTTTCTCTTTCAGTTCCTCTTGCATGTGAATGATGTTCATTTGATCAGTACATCATAGGCAGTGCATTATATCATTTTCTGATGAAGTACATAGTATGAACCATATCCGGGGCTCTAATAGGTCCTTTTCCAAATTTTTGTAGGTTCTTATCAGAGATTAAGAGCAAGGACAAAAGGCATCAAAGACCAACATCAAACATATTAGGCAATGATGGATATGCTTCTCACTATATGCTATTGTCTCTTTCCATCTTCAATTGTATAGTGCATTTTCTATGTCTGTGTTGGCTCAACTATACCCACAGCTTGTGTGGGTCATTTGATCTATCATTCTTTCATTCAATGCAATGTTTATTTCTTTTATGTACTTCATTTGTAAAACAAATAATCATGGTAGTGAAATGAAATAACTTATCTCTTATGCACTTTTCTGCAAATGAATGATAATCAGGAAAAATACTTTTCCTTCTGTGGAACAACTGAACTGTAATATCACTAAAACACTCCAACCATACAAATAAATTATAACAGAAAATGTTAAAACGTTCACTCTAAAAATGAACTTGCCATACTAGTTCTACCAATTTGAGCTGTAAGTGAAAAATGGTAACAAGGAGTTCATGGAAAGACAACATAAAAAAGATGTGGAGGAATAGGTTGACAAGAATAAGGAGAAATTTCACACACACAATATGGTATATCATCTAAAGAAGCTCCACAACCAAGCTCATCAGTACAAAATCCTAGCACATTGGTACCGTAGGCTAGTACTACATCAACACCACAAACATAGAGGTCGAGGAGATTCCACTCCACCACTTTGAGTACACAAACTATGGCAGAACTAGCCTTAGTTCAAATGGTATCAACTCCACACCAAAAAGGAAAAAATCCAGAGGTGCAAAAGATTTCTGAAATCCTTGTACAAATGAGCAGGGAAAGGAAAAATAAACCAACAAGAATGAAACAGGGAGTAAAAAGGAACATCATCCAGGCATTAGGAGAAGAAGAAATAGAGGAAGAGGAGGGGGAAGAAGTGAAAAAACCACAGTAAAAGAAGAAAACAAAGACCTCAATAGTGGTTATAGTGGAAGTGGAGCAAATAGAGTAGTAAGAACAAAATGAGACAATAATTAACTTGGATACGCTAACTGATGTTGTCCAACACCATGGCATGCTAAAAAGAACTATCGACATGTACAATCAAGTCTTCCAAGAGAACAAGGATATCATACAAAGGATAGAAATAAGTTCCATATGTAGAGAAGTGATAAAATACTTGAGGAAATCAGGGAAGATTTCCCTCAAGAGTTAATTGATGCACTGAGGAAAAGAAGGGAGAAAGCACTAGAAATAGAAGAAGAGATAAGAGAGCTGAGAAAAAATTGACACAAATGCAAGTAAGAGGGATGAGAAAAAATGGAGGGTTGATACCTTGATGAGTATTATAGATGAAGAGAGAGAAATTAGAAAAGGAAACAAAGGAGATCACAAAGAAAGCTTATGATACAATGAGGAAAGATGCGACAAATGAACAAGAACAAGAAATAGAACCCCCTCAGTACAACACATAGGAGAGAAAATAAGAAGAGGAGATAGAACAAGAACAACAAATAGAGACTCTTGGGGAATCCTCTTCCACCTCTACAATCCAGTTCATCAAAGATTTTCTAGTGCAACAGAAGAAGATACAACCAATTGTGACACCTTAGTTGCTACAACTCACATTTCAAGGATCCCAAATTAACTTATCAGGGATATCACCAATTCAAAAATTTTATCTAGGGGATATTTTCCATGCTACTACAAGAGAAGAGATTTGACAATAGCATGTGGATAGCACAGAGCAATTACAGGAGGCTATAACAACAATTCAAAATCAACTACCTAATGCACAAAGGGATAAAACACTACCATTGCCATGACAACTCAAGAAACTAGTGAGTAGCTTGCAAGGTGAGATACAATAAAAGGAGACCAAAATCAAGTAACAAGTCAACTAGGCAATTACAAAAAATAGAATGACTGATGCTACAAAGAAATGTGTGGCAACACATACTCAATTAGAAACACAAATAAAGAACTTGCAGCAAGCAATAACTGAAGCCAATGTGTTGTATTAATTTTACTTATAGTGGCCCACAACAACAAAGGAAATCAAGTATCAGATAGAGCACCTAGAGGTACTAGTGGTATAGACAACATGAACATATAACCCACTTAAGGATATGGATGGCTTCGTTAGGGTACAAATTGAAAATATACACACACAATTACAACTACATATTCGAAGAGAATAGATCAAGATGCAAATCAAATAGCTAAGAGAGGTGGTTAGTTTAAGTTTATCCCACTTGACAAGGTTATTGGGAGAAGCAAATTAGGTCACTCAAAGGATACAAATCCTTACTAGTCTCACAGAAGAGTAGGAAATCCACATCTAGATCTAGGGCCATATATAGATATTACAATAGGCCAAAAAGCAGTGGGACACCACTTTAGCCCAATTGAAGTTGAACTACAAGAACATCCTCCTAGGAAACTAGCACCACATGTCTTGAGGATAAGACATATTTTCAAAAAGGGGGGATGATGTTGGTAGGATATAGAGAAGTTAGTACAACCTACCGCAAGTCACCGTAAAGAGAGTGCAGAGGATGAGACTGACATGGAAGATAAAATCAGGGATGTTTTGTAAGGGACACATCCCTATTACATCATAATGTATAAATATATGTAAAAATATGATGATAAGAAATATAGAAAATGGATGTAAGGAAGTATAATATACAGAGTAGAGACTTAGACCTACCTTTTGTATATGATATTGAATATGAATATATATAAGGAGATATAAGGTTTGTAACTAAAGGATTATGTGTCTATTGTTGTGATTTACTTCTTGTATGTGATTAGATCTTGCTGTATGATGTTGTTTCTTATTACTGCTCTCTTCTATTCTATCACTATCACATTTGGGGTATAAACTAACTTTAGAGACTTAACCCATGCTCAAATCTCTAGACTGTGTCCTACCATTTCATGCCAATAGTGTACATACTTTGATTTTATTTGATTTTGGTGATTTAGACTCTTGTATTTCCCCATCCTTGGTAGACTATTGTAGGATTGTGATAACAAGGCATGATGATAAATGGTAGGCTGAGTTGGCTACCGATATCAAGGTGGTTGTAGACTTACTCATGACTCACTATGTTTTGGATCTCAAAACCCTCACCACCACCATCGTTATGCATGCCCTACCCTTGGCATTATCCCTAGTATGGATTGTCTTGAGGCTCATCAAGAAAGCATTGATTTTCATTGTAAGGTAGTGGACTGTGTGGATAATCTTGGTCATCTAGTTGAGCTAGTAGAGTTATTAGCACGCATATCTCTTCACATGATTTCTTCTATGCAGTTGAAATGGAGCATACAAAAGGGATGTTAGATATTGTTATCTTGGTGAGTGACCTTTTTGGAAGTGAGTTCCATGAGGTATCTCTTAATGATCATCCCCTTTTAAAGGAGTTTTCCAATGTTCTTTCTACTGTAATTCCTAGTATGCCACTTAAATAGGATGTGGACTTCCACATTGATAATATTCGAAGAGTAGATCCTATCTCATGTATGCTATATTGTAGGATCACTTAGGAGTTTAGTGAGCTTCAATTGTAGTTAGAGGAGTTTTTAGAGAAGGGGCACATTTATCTTAGTGTATCCCCTTTCGATGCACCTAGTATCTTCATGAAAAAGGATGGAACTCTTCTATTGTGTATTGGCTATTGATAGTTAGATAAGGTAACAATGAAGAACCAATACCCCTTCCCAAGGATTGCTGACTTGTTTGATTAAATAAAGGTGAATAGAGTGTTCTCTAATATTGATCTAAAGTTTGGATACTATTAACTTTGTATCCATGAGGTAGACATTCATCATACAACATTTTGTACTTGTTATGGGCACTATGAGTTCACAATAGTCCTATCCAAGTTGACAAATGCTCCATCTATGTTTATGAGTTTGATGAACACGTTATTTTGTACTCACCTTGACTGATTTGTTATTATGTTTCTAGATGTCATTTTGACCTATTTGAGGATAGTGGAAGAACATGAGGCCCACTTGCACTAAGTTCTATAGTGTTTGTGTGATAACCAACTATTTAGTAATTTGGTAAAATTTGAATTCTTCTAGTCAAAGGTAAGGTACTTGGTTCATGTTATTTATGGTGAGGGTATCTTAGTTGATCCCTCAAAGATTCATGTCATTATGGATTGGTTGGCATCCATAAATGTCTCTAAGGTTTGTAGTTTCACGGGATTAGTGGATTTGATAAAAACACAAACCTACAAGAATTAGACGTGCTTGAGAAAGGTTTTAACATACTCTTCCCTTCAATTGTAGAGTCCTTGCTCTTGACTGATTCATTATAGGTTCTTTGCATCCACTATCTCTTGGATTGACTCAAACCCTTTTAAGGACTTCACAAGCCCCTAAAGTCTCTATACATCATCTCTTCCACATTTTATTTCCTCTTTCACTATTTGATAGAAACCACTCATCACAGTGCCCTCATTGGAAGTCATTGCACTGTCATGCCTCCCTCAAAATCCTCATACTATCACACACCTTCTTAATCACTATCTCCTATTTGGTCCACATTCTTAGATACTTAGATATACTATAGTACCTCTTTCTCACTATGAGATAGTACTTATTTCCTTGGTGATAGTCCTTTTGTTGATAGTGGATAGATCTATCTTGTTGAGTCTCCAAACACCTTTGGGTGCTGCCACAATAATGGGTTACACTTTTTGGGACATTCTATTTTTTGTTGAAATCACATATGTTTAGAAAATATAATGATTTAAGCCTTGAAAAGTTCCATTTAAAGGATTTTAATTGAAGAGGGTTTGATCAAACCCCCTTAGATTCAAACTCCCTTGGATAGAACCTCACTAGTTTTAAACCATACCTATATGGAGTCTCCTCTACACCTATCAAAATGCTGATAAAAAATCACTTTTGATTTACCTTTTGGGGGGTCAAATGAATTCATTTAAAATTTATGTTTTGTAAGTATGTAGTCCTTATTATAAGCTTCCCAAAAAGTATAATTTTAAATATATTTAACTTGATTATTATATTTATTTTTTATTTCTTGTGAATGTAGGTTTTTCAATGAACATCAAGGTCTTTGTTTCACACATACGAAAAAATAGGAAAATAGGGAAAAAAATATAAAAAATACATGTCCTCTAGGTATTGATGTCCTTATTCCAACAATTTTTTTTGAATTTTGATACATACA
This sequence comes from Cunninghamia lanceolata, assembly GCA_027924645.1. Taxonomy (NCBI): domain Eukaryota; kingdom Viridiplantae; phylum Streptophyta; class Pinopsida; order Cupressales; family Cupressaceae; genus Cunninghamia; species Cunninghamia lanceolata. The sequence goes on from BSBN01000205.1 coordinate 3,820,590, forward strand.
AAAAAAGTTATGTTGGACAGAATATGCCTATGTCTAAATTATAATTGGTTTGACTTCAAAACTTAATTAAAAAATATTCAACAAAACATTATAAAACTAAATGCATTCTCTATATATTAGTGTTACCAATCTAAATTGAAAAGAATCAGATTTTTATCCTTTGTAAGAAAAAAGTTATGTGCAACATAATACACATCACTTTAAAAAAATGTTGTTTACTATTAAAAACTAGTTATCAAAGGAGACAAATTTTTTTTTACAATTTAACTCCAATTTTTTTAAAAAATATATATTTCTAATCTATAAACAAAATCTCAGAAATCACTAGTTTGTATCATCTTCAAATTCATAAGGGTTTAGCAGCTATAGGTGTCAAAAAGTGAAGATTTAGTTCAAAATGTTGATTTCAATGTCAAGTTTGGCCAAAAAGTGTAACCCATTATTGTGGGATGACCCCTTGGTAATGCTTTCAATGACTTCTTAGGCTAATGTAGGGATTGCCAAGGCTACCATTGTCTAATAGTGTTGTCTCCATTCTTTATTATCCTTACATGCATATTTATGCATTCTATATCCCTCTTGTAAGGTTTCCCTACTGTCTATGTATGTTCTTCATGCTGGATCTCTACAAGAAAACCTTATGAAGTAGTCTCCTCTCACTCATTGCTCCATCAAAACACTATCTAACTACTCTAAAAGGTCTCTAGAAGGTTGATTATCTTCTAAATGCCTTTTTCCTCTCTAGCCCATGCTTAGGGTCTTACTATCCCTTTCTTGCATTCTATATATGTAGTCAATATCTATTTTCATAGGCTTACAACCTTGAATGTAACCTTCCCTGTTTATACAAATAGATCTTAGTTGATCTAATCTTATGTACATGCAAGAAGAGCCTCAAACCTGTAGAAACCTTATGCATAAACCCTATCCTTCTTGTTAATCTCCACCATATCACTGTTATGACCTACCTGCTACCATGTGTTATCAATGCCTCTGTGTCCTTATATAACTGTCTTCACAATCCCTTATAGATCTCTACCTTGGTATGACAACTTCTTTGGCTCTCCAATGCATGAAACCTACAAAAGATGTTAAAAAAACCTAGAGAATGTGTGGAAACATAGAGGGAAGGACTCAAACCACTTGAAAAACTAACTAGGTAGTCTAAGACTTAACCTCTTAGCTTGAAGACTTCAACTTGGTTTTTCAAAGCAATTATCAGAAACGTGGCTTGAGATTGAAATGGTCTTCCCTCAATGCATGCATGAGTTATTTAGAAATGATAAGGTTCCTTTAACATGGAATTTTTGACTTTTTTGACATTTTAAAGATACATGATACGTGGGAAGGTCATTTTTGGAAGGCATAAAGTAATTTTTTGACAATTTTAATGCTTAGAACAATCCAAAACTTCTAAACATGACCATATAAACAATATTAAAGAAACATTTAATAGTTTAGAGTTCAAAAGACACTTTAGATTCCTCCAAAAATACTTTAAGATTATAAAACATACTATATCACCTTGGACCATTTTTGTGTTTGAGTAACAAGGAGACAACAAAAAGACAAATAAAAACAACTAAAACCTTTTAGACTATCCTTGATATCCTGATTGCCTATTTGGACTGAGGACCACAAATAGGTAACATTTTTGGTGACTTCTACTTGAGTTTTGCCTGCTAAAACTTGGACAATCATCTACCTTTCACCTTCCATTAGGCCCTAGAGTCAAAGAAGACCTGAAACAAACTAAAAACAGACCTAAGACACAATTGTTAGTAACACAAAACAAAAAACTAAAAAAAATACCAACACTAAACTCCCTAGAAGACATCTAAAAATGTATTTGTTAAAATAGCTTCCCTTCCTGACCAACTTTGAGTTTTCTTCATTATTCTAAGCATCCAATAAGGGGTGAGAAGAGGGTGGGTATTCAACAAACTGCTAAACCACTTCTCCAAGGATGAGAAAAAATCAAATTACCCACTCAAGTTGATTGGGAATACAACTATCTAGAAGTGGATAAACAAGTTGATCTTGTCCTCCTTGATGCTCAATTTGGTGCCCTGGATCAACAATAGCATATGGTGACTTCTTCTGGGCTAGATGTCAGATAGGACATCCTCTTGACAAGCCAACGTTCAAACAATCAGTGTTGGTTTGATGTTTATGCTCTATTGTTTTCTCATCCTACTGATTGGAATACTTTTAAAGCATGATTACCTCATTTGGAAACATGGTCACTCCCACTTTTTGTTCATGCTTTTCATGAATTCCCTCTTTAAGAGAAATTGATTTGATATCTAAACTTGACCAAAAGTCTTCTAGTTCATCTTGAAAAAGGTCTTCCTCAAAATCTTCCATACTATTCTGCACAAGAAGACTCACCTTAGATTCATAGCAGCCTTCTTGAAGGTTTGATGAAGTATTAATATCATCATCATGAAACATAGGTTCTGGTGTTATATCTTGTTCAACTTGATAAGTGTTTCATGCACATTAATCTCTCCAATATCCAAAACAAGATTATTTTTGTGTTCCTCTACATGAATCAAAGTTTCATTCTCATATTTGTTTTCATGGACTAGAAACTTCTCAAGGTCTGTAACATACTTTTACTGATTTAGATCTTTAGATGATGTGAGCATTGGCTTTATCTCTTCATCATTTTCAACAAAATAAGGTAGCTAGTCAAATAAGTACACCAACTTTTCCTTCTCATCACCATCCACTTTCCCTATACTCTGTTGTTCCATCTTATCATATACATCCTCTTCTTTGTCAACAAAGCCAGATATCATATCAAAAAATAATGTCAACTCCTTGTTTTCATTCGATTCCACCTCCAATGGATTTTGAACAAGTTGCCTTTGTAGTTGAAGACTCTTACCATGAAACCATTACATCCTATTTTCATTCATCTCCTAAAAACAATTATAAAGAAATCAAATGAATCAAAATGTAAAGGATTCAATGTTAAGCATGAATCAACATCCTCTACACATGCATGTAATCAGATAGAAACACTAAACAAACAACAACAACCTCTTTTCCTTCTTGTGAAAGGTCTGATTTTTCATCTTTTATAGTATATGAAGATTCATTGACAACAGATGGTTCAGAGGATTTTCCTTATTTGAAACATGGAATTTTAAACTTAGAAACCTCCTCTTTTATAGGTTGTCCCAAGGTTGTAAGAAGAGTTTGTATGAAACTGGGAATGGAGGAGGTTGACTGGGATTCAATCCTTTGAATTTCGGTAAGCAATTACCTCACCTACTCTTCTTTTTATACATGTCTAAAAAAATATTCTTCTTCATACCTCACTCATGCCTCCATCTCCTATTAGTGGAGATAGGTTTAATAAGAAAGTCTCTTGTACTATTGGTTGTGCTCTTTCTCTCTATCAACCTCACCTAACTCACTTTGAAACTTCAACATGATATCTTTGATGCTCATATTATTCACATTTTAATGTTGATTAGGATATTAAACATGCTATTCATGAGCAAAATAGCCTTCTTGAGGTTGATTATAGGCATGTACTTGATACCAAGAAGGCTAAGCAGGGGTGGGAGGGTGGTAAGAATTATTAGCATGCTGATATTTTACTGTAACAGGGTTGTTTGGTATGAAACTAGTAGCATTTTCAATATGATATGGGTATTGAGAATGCATATAAATTATATTTTGGCAAAATGAAGATAAAGGGACATATTCTCTTGGATAGCTTAACATGCTAGAACATCAAAATGAGTTGGGAATCCATGAAAATTTCTTTTACAACAAGAATAATCAAGTTTGATTTTAAAGTCATGTACATACCTATAGACCACCAAGTGATTAGAGGGCTTCCCATGAAGTAAAGGATCAATAACATGACCAAAACACTGATCTTTTTATCTTTGAGCTATTAAACACCCAAAGTACTGAGAGGGGGGTGGATCAGTACTTTATTAAACTTCTTACTTATTGAATTAATAATCCTTTTACCGCATGCAATAACAAAGCAAGTTAAACATAGAACAAAAAACCAAAATCTATCACACATGAACACTAGGATTTTACTTGGAAAACCCAAAACTGGGAAAAACAATGGTGAGTGTTAGCTCACAATATATTATGAAGGATCAATACCGAATTACAATAAAGGCTCACTGCCTTAGGGCTCACTGGTCAAAAGAAGTGCTCACTGCAAGGAGGCTCACTACCTAGAGAAAGAAAGAAAGAAGGAGATGGATCACTACCAAAATGAACTACTTAGATTGCATCTACACATGCATGAATGCAGCTTCAATGTATGCTCAAAATATTGTCTCAAAACTTTTCATCTTGACTGCTTTGTTTCACGGCTCTGCCTTTACATTAAACAAGATCTCTCTTTTTCTGCTTTTTGTCACCTACTCTATTGTTCACATTCTACACACATTCACATTCGCATCACACACCTCAAATACCAAAATCAATCCCATATATATCCACAAAAAACAAAATTTTCATATTAGGTTGGCCCAATAAAGTGTACTGCATAGTCATGCATTATGTGCTCTGTCAACCAAATTTATTTTCCAAAATATATGGTGGACCCAAAAAATATTTGGAAAACCATCACACATGTTGAATTCAGCTATTTTACCACTTAGGATTAAGTTCCAAACACTAAAACTTACCGCACACACATCATACTATTATGCCGGCCTTATTCACAGACTATTCACTAGTTCAGTTCAACTTTCAAACAACATCTTCCACTGCGACCAAAAGACCTACTCAAATCCACATTAGAGGTTCTTCACCCATCATGGATCATACATCTAGAACCACAAGACAAAATATTCTTATGTGGAAAATTGTGGATCTCTGAACTACTATCTCCATCACTGTGAAATACTGTCAACTTGAATGTCAATACTTAGACCTTGTAGACGATCATCTGGTAAAGTTTAGACTCCCCAAATCTAGAATTGGATACTCCTAACATGTGTTTACAACACCTCCAAACCACAAATTGAAACAACCAATAATGGGGAAATGCGGACCAATTCAGTTAAGTGTTTTGTTATAATTTCCTCTGTTAATTGTGCTACCAGACTTAGACTTCTTGAAGATGAACTTTCGGTACTCATCAAACACTGAAATCTTGGACAATTGATCATATGAGGACTGCAAACAACATATCTGATCCACATAAAATGATCTTCTACTATGAACCAATGTCATCCATTATACTGCTACTCCATCACTATTTCTAGTATACTACTAATACTTAGCCAAAATAGCTAAGTCTTCTTCTCTGGACCAAACCACTATTCCAAACTTATTTCTTTGCTTGTTGCCATCAATGAAAACATCTTCATACATCATACACAAGTTGCCAACAATCTCCCTCTATTTGTCCTTGGTAGAAAATCTGATATGTTTACACTTCGAGCTTCTTTTTGTTTCAATAGGAATTCCCTTAATGAATCACTAGTATCTATTTTTATCTCTTCACCATGAGACACTACAACTTCTTGTCTTTTCAGGGGGGAATCTTGAATGTTTTCTTATTCATTTCCTTCAGGATCTAGAGAAAGAATGTCCATCATTTGTTCATTTTCCTCTTTTCTCTACTCTTCTTTTTCCTCAAAGATAGCTTGTTTAGGGAATGTTCTTGCTTCCTCAGATTTCTTCTCTTTTTCAACCTCTTTCATTTGTTTATCCAGAGGAACTATTTCACTTTGTTCTATATTCACCTCCTCTTCACTCCTTGTGCTCACCAAAGGATTAAATGTACCTTGCAACAAGGTCTATTCCACATCTGTCTCTAGAATTGTATTGTTACCACCACCATTTTGTTCCTCTTCATCGGTATCAACAATGGTTGAAATTTGTAGTTCATGTAACACTTTTAGTGTCATCTCCTTTGTTTCCTTGACCACATTCTCTTTTTCACCAGACATTAGAGTATTGACTCTTTTCATGGTTCTGAATTCCTCACTGAGCATTTTGGGGACTTTGGTTCTTTCTTCAGGGGTGATGTCTGGACAAAGTTTTAACAAGACATATTCTTTGATCTTAGTATCCTTGGCCATAGCACCTTCTTACCTTGCTGACATTATGCTGGCTAAGGTATCTGGTAACTCATCTATTACTTCAATCAATGTTTTGTAGAACATGTCTAAATATCTTTCAATTGTTGTTTCAATGATTACTTTGTCTGTATCAAATCTTTCATCATACAAGTTAGCAATAGGCTTCAAGGTACCGCATTGAGAAAATGCATTAACCAAGGATTCCAAGGATAAAATTTCTTCTTCTTCTGTGTTCTTAGTCTTTTCTTATTTATCCTTCTTCTTCCCCTTAGTTTTTCTGAAGGGATTCTCAATAGTTTTTGTCCTTTTTGTTTTGACTTCCTCATATATTTTTGTTTCCTCTTCTTCTTCATTCTTTCCAAGGTTCACATATATTATTTTGGTGGCCTTTGCTTTCTTTCTTTTCTTCTTCTCTTATGTTTTCTTCTTTGGTTCCTGCTCTTCTATCTTTTCTTCCTCAAGTCTGAAGCTCTTGGAAGTACCTTTTGCAATGGTGGAAGCTCTTGTTCTTCTTCTAGAGCTTGTTGTGGGCTTTTCTTTCTCAGATTTCTCCTTTCTTTTTTAGAGTCTTTGATGTTTTCCCTTTCTAGACATTTGATGCATGTTCTACCGAAGCACTTGCAGTTTTTGAGGCCTCTGCTTTGGCTCTTGCTTCACTTATTTCTTCATCTGTAAATCCTTTGCTTTTAGCAAACTCCTCTGCCACCTTTCTTGCATTCTTTCTTTATTTCAGGTTGTTTGTGTTCCATGTGCACTCTGAGAGATAGTTCCTCAAAAGTGCTAAACCTTTCTTCCTTGGGATCCTTAGGTTTGCTCAACATTAGATCTTCCAAACCAATCAGGACTTCTTCTGTCACCTCATAACCCATAGGTGGGACCCAAACTATTCTAGCTTCAATAAACTCCATAAGGCATTTGTCCTTATCTACCATGAACACTATTTCCTTCCCATACTTCTTTACAACATTTTTAGGGATCTGATGCCTATTCTACATTTTCTTTTGAAAATTCTTGAAATAACCCCATAAGGCTGCATTTTGTTTGTCTACATTTCCCAAACTACTCAAGTGATTTCTAATTTGTGTAGCTACAGGTGCATGATCAAGCCAACCAATGTTCCCCATGCCAGGTAGCTCTCTTAGGAAGTAGAAGAATAGGCAAGTGATCAAAGTTCCATATTTGAATGGATATTTTGTTTCCTTTGTTCTTTTCAAATTCTCCATTAGTTCACCCTAGAGAAATTCACATAGGTCATGATCTATATTATTTTTGACCATGTCATATGTTGTGTATATAGCAGTTGTAGAAATATAATTCTCCCTGTTGGAGTACACTTTTTATCCAATGACCATTGATGCAAACTTGACTATTGGATCCTCAATGTTATTTATGGTGAGAGCTCTCTTATCAAATTTATCTCTTGTCAGTTGCATTACCACATTATTCTTCATTTTCTTCAACGTCAGAACCTTTCCAGTGGAGCAAATACCAATTATAGCCTTGATGGCTTCTTTTGATATCATGTATAGCTCATCAAGCCACATAAACTCATCATGAACCCACCTCAAGATGTACCTAACCCAGACATCATCTGGGATCACAAGAAAATCCAACCAGGCATCTAATTTCTTCTCATTCATAACTTTGTATTCTACAATAAATTCAACATTAACAATAGTTAGTTCATCCAAGTATAATTTTCCTAGTTTCATGTAATCAAATTCCTCTAGGTTAGTATGAATGTATGGCCTAATATCTTCCATATACATAAGACCATACGACACTTCCAAAAATGCACCATCCTTCCATTGATTTGAAAGGATGTTTCTTAAATTTTGTATGGGGCCTTTCCGTGATCTCTATTACTTGTGGGACTAATATTTTTCTGCAATAATTCAAACAATTTCACAAAGAGTTTTAACTGTAAATACCTTTTTTCATCAAATTAGGGTTTCTTTTCTTTGAGTCATCAAAAATCACTAAAATTGCTTAGGGTTTCACTTCAAGTCTTCTTGGATACTTGAAAACTTGAATGCAAAGTGATTATTCCTTTGAATGCAAGAATTGTATCCTTTATTCACCAAAACCTAATCACAATAAATGCCAACTTCCAAAAAGCTATCAACCACTTCATTCTCAAGCACAATCGATCTAGATTGCTCTGTAATTTACTGCATTAGATCTTTTTTTGTTGGTAATTTCTTCAAAAGAGTCATCAAAGTTCTCTTTAACTCATATCCTCATGTTGGATCTCAACACCAACTATCTGGCTAGGGGATCAAGATTTTTCATTAAAGCTCCCCTTGATGCAGATCTTGTTGGCAAGAGACACTATGTGGGTTCATGAATATTGTCATTGATGGCAACAAATTCTTTCCCACACATCTACAGGACATGGTGTGTCCATACCGGAAGTTATATTGAAGAGTGTTGTGGTCTAGTAAGCAAGAACAAAGCATGCAACAAGATCTGACAATCAGGTTCAAATCTCTTAGAGGAAGTATCTCAGAAAAATGTGGACTTGGGGAAGTCAAGAGGAGTATCATGATTGATATATTCTAGAGATTGAGCCTCCGGTGATGATAGAGTGAAAAGATATAAGCACTTGAGTGTTGGGTTCCTGTTTGGTAGAGTAGACTAAGGAAGACCTAACTGGCAGAGCATCAGACCTTAATCTGGATGAGATATTGATGGTGGTCAAGATTCTTGAGATATCATTCATGATTGGCTGACATGATTGATGACTTCTTTAACTATCTTTTTGATACACATCACTTAGTAAGCATGGATTCAGCCGACAAACCAGAGATTGGAAATATCCTGAGTTTTCTAGATGCTGACTAGAAAGATAATTGAAATCATTGATGTGGATATATATACTAGATTGATTTTGGTATGAAGGTGTGTGTGGTGTGTTGTGAAGTGCAAAGAAAAGAAGAGAACAGTGTGGAATCAGTAATAGGTCTGGTATGTGATAGGACAGCAACACCAAAGAAGAGGAAGAATGAAGTGCAGTAGATCAGTGTATTGAGCCTAACCAGAACTAAACCTCAGTATTTGTAGATGCTTCTCATCAGTTCAAGTATCTTGTTACTTTCTTTGTACCTTGTAGACAATAAGTCTCTTGTAGGCAGTGAGCCTCTTGTGAGCAATGTGCTCGAGAAGTGAGCCCTAATTGGCAAGTGCCATTTTGTACTTCTATTCTTTTAATAGAGAATACAATCTTGGGATAGTCACCCCATGGTTTTTCCCTTAACAAGGTCTTCCACGTCAAAATCATTGTGTTATGTGTATTGATTTTGTTTCTACTTTCATGGATATGGATGCTTATTTGTTTTGATGCTGCACTAGTTATTAAAGAAGAACAGAAAGTTAAATTAATAAAGATAATTGATTCATCCCCCCTCTCAATTATCAACAATTGGTATCAGAGCTAAGTTCCTCCAAACAAAGCCTAACAACTTGAGGAAGATCTGGGAATCTTAATGGATATGTATGGTATGAGGGAACAACTTCAGTTTGCCCTAGATGATCTTGAACAATCTCACTCGAAAGTCAATAACTTAAAGGAAAGACTCAAATAGGCTGATGATTTCATAAATGAACTAAAAGAGAAACTGAGTATCTCTATGAAAAAGAGAAAGGAACTACTTCAACAATTAGCAAGTCAAAGTGAAGCCAATAATACTGATGAAGATCTAAAAGAGAAGAACAAGTTATGTGAGAAGCTATCAAAAGAGGTCATTATGGTAAGACATGAAATGGAATCAGGGGTTATGAAATTCACCCAAGAAATTGAAGAGAAAAGAAAAATTGAAGATGATCTAAGACAATCTCTCAAGAAGAAATCAGAAGACTACCACAAAATGGATAGGATAATCAAGCATCTGGAATATGATCTTGAAGAAGTGAGAGATAATGAAGAACAACTTGAGAATCAAATTGACACTCTTAAAAGGGATCCTCAAACAACAAATGAATACAAAAAAAAATTCAAGATAAGCTCTTCTCAACTTGAAGTTCTTTTTAAAAGGTAAAAGAGGGTAGATGACAAGCAAGGCTTGGGGTCTGAGAAAGGTCAAAGCTCTGGATCCGGTCAGAAGAACTCTGGATTAGGAAATCTAAAGAATAGGCTTAGAAGATCTCTGGTAAGGCAACCAAATGCTCAATGATATCCATCTTTCAATGGATACTGCCATAATTGCAATAACTTTGGTCATAAAGCAAATTAGTGCAAAAGAAGAATGAATCAAACTAATTCATCCTTCTCTGAACAGTGTTTTAACTGTAAAAGGTATGGTCACAAATCTCATGAATGTAGAAATATGCAAATAAATTCATTCAATGGTAGATGCTTTGTATGTAATAGAGTGGGCATATGGCTAATCAATGTAGATCTAGAGGATATCAATCAAATATGCAAATAAATGTTGTTTGCTACAATTGCAATAGATCTAGTGATATTGCCAAATTCTGCAGAAGTAAGAATCAGGATAAAAGGGGTCTGATGCATCATAATCAAAACCAAGACAAAGGAAAAGGAAAAGTGAATGTGGATGAAATTCAAAGGGATATGAGAAAAAATTGGGTGAAGAGAAGTACAGAAAATGTTGGGGATGGATCCGCACCAGAATATGGTGCTAATATTCCTTCCAGAAACTAAATAGATAAGCTTTGGCTCAGGGGGGGTCACAAAGGAAATTAAATTCCCCCAGCCAGTTGATTGGTGCCTAAAATTGGCACATGGAAGGTTGTGGATTGAAAGGCCTCTCAGAGAAACATCTAAATAACCCTTGGTAAAGATATAAAAGATCCGCAAGGAATTTGAAAAAGTTAATCATCCAAGATTAATCTGGTTTAATAGCCATCCGATAAGAACAAGTTTTTCACAGTTAGATCTGATATGATTCAAATTTGAGGTATCTTGATTTATGGATAAATGGAATGATTAGAGAAAGGTAGATAGATTGCTAATGTTCACTGAGAATAACTCTAAGTGCATCCCAGTGATCCAGAAAGATTTCTCAGGACAAGGAGAATAAAGCAACCAGAATAACTTAAGATTGTGCATTTATTACAATGTGAAATTAGGGTTTGTGCAAAAATATAAGGGTTCTCTTGTTCATCATTTGCACATCTACAATTGAGAAGAAGAAAAGAAGGATCTCTACAATAAAATTTTCTCAAACCTCTCAAAGATCAATAGTCAAAGTCGATTCATCCAGCAATCTGATCTAGCTCATATCGTGAACCCTAGAAATGTAAGAGGTATTTTCTGCTCTTGAATATCTTTCTCTTAATCTTTGAAAGATGGCTACTTTGAATGTTGTGAAGATCACTGATAGGCCACACCCTAAATTTAGAAAACATCCTTATAAATCCCTAGAAGTTGATCCCCTATGTGCATTTTTAGCATTCTGCATGGGGTTCTACATGTAGAAGATATTAGGGTTTACATACATGTAAATATTGAAGAATTTGGGGAATCCAAGCTGATGGATATCTACCATAAGGAACTGATAGATGAATCACTTGAACTTAAACCCCAATACAAGGCCATCCAGCATAAGCCTTTCAGACAGTGCATCGATTTCCCCTATTTTGCAGAAGATGAGTGGGTCCAGTATGTTTTGAGCAGAGTGCATGACAACTTCATGTGGTTGAATAGACCATTTAAGCTCACAAAAGATGCTATTAGGGCAGTAACCAGTTTGCACTCATCTGGAGGGTTACCTATTCTCAAATCGATCAAAAACCAAACTGTGAGTGAGGCTACCGAATCAAAATTTGACAAAAGAGAAATGACAATAGAAGATATCACTGATTCAGATATCAAGTTTGCCTCCATGATAATTGGTTACAAGATATATCACTCCAACAGGGAAAATTCAATACCCGGAACTGCAATTTACACTGCTTATCAGATGCTAAGAGAAAATGTTGACTATGATCTTTGTGAACTTCTCCTAAACCAATTGTTAGAGAATTTGTAGAAAATAAAGAAGGATAAAAATAATTCATTTAAGTACAGTGGTCTAATACTTTGCCTATTCTTCTACTATATGAATGAGCTACCTAGAACCAGTGGGTGGATATGGTAAAATGACAGACCTGTTGCTATACAAATTAGGGATTATATGTATGGGCTTGGTGGCTCCAAGACACAAGATACAACACTATGGGGTTACTTCAAAAACTTCCAAAGCATGATGTAGGCTAGAGAGAGAATCCCTCAATCTCTAGTTGAAAAATACAAAGATATAGTGTGCTTCATGGTAGACACTGATCAATGCCTAATGGAGGTAGTAGAACCAGGAATAGTGTGGATTATGCCAATGCAATATGAGGTTGATGAGAAAATCCTAGAGCTACACATTCAACACCTACTGAGTTAGCCCAAGGACCCTAAGGCAGAAAGGTTTGGAACCTTCCAAGAGCTGAGTGTAAAAGTTCATGTTGAACTGAGACAACCTAAGATCAAGAGAAAAGCAAGAAGGGAAGTGGAAGAATATGCCAAGAGATGTGGAATTTCAAAGGAGGCAGTCGATGCCAATAGAGAGAGGATGGAAAGGGCAGAGAAAGAAAGGCAAATAATAGATAAAGAAAGTGCCCTAGTACAAGCCCCCTCCTAGACCAGATCCTCCAAAAGCTCTGCACCTGCCACCTCTAAGAGCCAAAAAGCATCAAAACTAGAATTCAGGGCATCCAGAAAGGGAGAGAAGAGAACTAAGACAAAGGCCACAAGGTCTTACACCAGTCAAAAGGATGATGAAGAGACTGAGTTAGATGAGGAGGTCAAGAAAATGAAGAAGAAGAAGAAAGCATCTGGTGAATCCTCTACCGGTCAAGGCAAAGAAGAAAAGATAGAAGAATTTGTTGAAAAGCCTACTCTCAACATTGATGAAATCATCAAATTAGTCACTGTGGATGGGAACCTAAAACCAATGACTAAATTTTATGATGAATATAATGAAGCTGGCCAGAAGATTTTACAAGATGCTATAGTGAAGTATCTTAACATCTATAATAAAGCTTTCATTGAGATCATATCTCTAATTCCCAAAAGCTTATAGAAGGAACTTGAAATAAGAAAGAACAATGCTAAGGAAAAGGACCTAGAGATATGGGAACAAATAGCTATTCAGCTTTATCCCTCCAACACTCCAAAGAAAATGAGTATGATCTTCAAAGATTGCAAGGATGAGTTCTAGAGCAAAGCTAGAATGAATAATCTTATGCTCGGAGAGAATGATTAGGTGGCTAATGAGACTAAAGACATCTTCCAGAATGCCTATAAAAGATTCAATATTCCTATTATAAAGGACTTAGGTGATGAAGCCTCTATCATGGATGATGAAGGACTCAGTACATCAAAGGAAGATCCTATAGAGAAAAATGAAGAAGAATCAAAAGAGATGGATAAAGAGAAGACTAAGGACTTAGATTCCTCTATTCTGAAAGAGGAAGTCCATGGAGAAGTAGACACCTCTCTTCTGGATCCCCCAGCAGAATCTAGAATTGAAGGAAAAGAAAGAAAAGAAGAGAGAATCAATCAAGAAGAAGAAGTGAAGGGAAGAAAGGAAGATCAAACAGAGAAGACCACAAGTGACAGTGCTGAGGCTGCAGAAGGGAAGAAAACTTTTTCTCTAGCAAGAGACACTGTAGAAGTTGTTAAGGACTTTCTAACAAAAGAAATGATGGAATTGGATGAACCAGAACTACTTCAAGGACCATTCAATTTTGATTCCCTCTCTCCGGTCCAGACAATGAAGGTGGCATCTTTTGTTCAAGCTAAAGCAAAAGAAAATCTTTTGAAGTCTCACATGGAAGACTATGAGCTAATAGAGATTGCATCCTGTGTGCTAGAGAAAATCATGCCATCCTTCCAAAAGGATCCTTTGGCCTCCACATCTGGTAATCTAAAGTCTCTTGTTAATTCTGTTAGCACACATTTTGATTCTTTGGAGAAGTCAGCAGAAGATAAAGTCCGGAAAGAGTTTTTGGGAAAGAGATTCTCTGAAGTACAAGGGCTAATAACAAATGATAGGAGAACTATGGATATTGGGATAAAGAGCTTAGAAAATGATCTTAAAGATGGCAGAGAAATATATAAAAAAAATTTATCCTGGTCTAAAGTGACAAAGGATATTGAGAAGAAAGTGAAAGAGCAAGAGGATAACCTGTCAAGTGTATCTCAAAATTTTGATCCTCTCACCACATCGATAATAAACCAGGAATGTTAGACTATTGCCATTCTAAATGAACTAAAGAAACTTGAAAAGGAAAGGAAGAATATAATAAGTAGGATGGGTGAAGTTAGAGGGATAATTATCCCTAAATTAGAGGCCATGCATGAGGCCCTATCTGATGCTCAGACGATAGCCCGGACTAGTGATCAAACAGATCTAAAGAGGGCAGAAGCTTTTGCATTCCTGTTGAGTGGTCACATCTCAATTTTGGACAAGATGAAGTAGAGTTGGGAAACAAAATTTGTCCATTTGAAGACAACTTTTGCATATATACTTCAGTATATGTAAGTATAATATGTATATATACTTACGCGGTTAAGTATAGATGGATTTTTAGGAATTTTGGTGGGCGGATTCTACCCTTTGCCATTGATGTCAAACGGGGAGTGAGGAGCCATGAAAAATGTGGAATCTAGCCAAGGGGGAACTCCAAAAAAGTGTACATAAGAATAGAGCATCAGCCAAGGGGGAGTATGCTATAACACTTAGTCATTTTTCACTAAGTGTTGCCATCAATGCCAAAGGGGATGATTGTTGGCAAGAGACACTGTGTGGCTTCATGAATGTTGTCATTGATGGCAACAAAGTCCTTCCCACACATCCGCAGGACATGGTGTGTCCATACCAGAAGTCAGATTAAAGAGTGTTGTGGTCTAGTAAGCAAGACTAGAGCATGTAACAAGATCTAACAATCAGGTCCGGATCTCTTAGAGGAAGTATGTTAGCAAAATACAGACTTGGGGAAGTCAAGAGGAGTATCATGACTGATATATTCCAAATATTGAGCCTCCAGTGATGATAGAGTGAAAAGATATAAGCACCTGAGTGTTGGGTTCCTGTTTGGCAGAGTAGACTAAGGAAGACCTGACTGGAAGAGCATCAGAACTTAATCCGGATGAGATATTGATGGTGGTCAAGCTTCTTGAGGTATCATTCATGATTGGCTGACATGATTGATGACTTCTTTAACTATCTTTTTGATACACATCACTTAATAAGCATGGATTCAGCCGACAGACCAGAGATTGGAAATATCCTGAGTTTTCTAGATGCCAACTAGAAAGATAATTGAAATCATTGATACGGATATATATACCAGCTTGATTTTAGTATGAAGGTGTGTGTGGTGTGTTGTGAATTGTGAAGAAAAGTAGAGAATAGTGTGGAAGCAATAATACAGGTCCAGTATGTAATAGGAGAGCAACACCAAAGAAGAGGAAGAATGAAGTGCAGTAGATCAGTGTATTGAGCCTAACCAGAACTGAACCTTAGGATTTGTGGATGCTTCTCATCAGTTCAAGTATCTTGTTACTTTCTTTGTACCTTGTAGACAATAAGTCCCTTGTAGGTAGTGAGCCTCTTGTGAGTAGTGTGCTTGGGCAGTGAGCCCTAATTGGCAAGTGCTATTTTGTACTTCTATTCTTTTAACAGAGAATACAATCTTGGGTTAGTCACCCCATGATTTTTCCCTTAACAAGGTTTTCCATGTCAAAATCATTGTGTTGTGTATTGATTTTGTTTCTATTTTCATGGATATGGATGCTTATTTGTTTTGATGCTACACTAGTTATTAAAGATGAACAAAAAGTTAAATTAATAAAGATAACTGATTCACCCCCCCTCTCAGTTATCAACAGATCCATCCTTGACCTCATGTACCTCCTTAACCCATATTTGATTCATCTCTTTCTTGATCTCTGCTAGATCTACCTTTTGTACTAGTTTCTTTATTTCAGCCTGATTATCCTTCTTCACCTTCCTACTTTTGTAGAATCTTGCAAATTGTCTAGGCCTATTGCAATTGAAACATATAACATTTCTATGTCCATTGTTCCTTTCATTCATCCTTGATCTGCATTGGTTAGCCTTGTGACCATATCTATTGTATATAAAACATTTCCCACGAAAAGATTGAGCATTCCTTCCATTGTTATAATTGTTCCTAATTTGACTTTTGCATTCACTAGCTCTATGACCAAACCTCTTGCAGTTAAAGCAGTTACATTTGAAAGTTTGAACATTCCTTCTATTGTTGTAATTATTCCTTATCTAAACTCTACATTCATTAGCTTTATGACCTACTTTGTTGCAAGTGAAGCACTAACTAGAGAATGATGGAACATTTTGATTTACTCTGCTTCACTAAGTAGCCTTATGACCAAATTTATTGCATGTATTACAATAACCATTGAAAGAAGGATACTTTTGAGCATTTGGTTGCCTAATCGGTGGTCTTCTAAGTTTGTTCTTTTGATTTTAAATCTATTTTCCTTTGTTTCTTTTGATCTCAACATTATTTTCTTGACCATTTTTGGAGCTTTCACCTTTCTCAAATCCCAAACCTTCTTTGTCATCATGAATCTTCTAACTTGCAATCATCTCATCAAGTTTTGTAGATCTTATCTTAAATTTTTCTTCATAACTTTTTTATCTCTCCAAATCAGACTTCAAGTTCCCAACTTCCTTTTCAAGCTTTGTGCAGTCTTCAGTTTTGTTTTTCACCAACTAATTTAGATCTTCTTCTTCTTTTGCTTTTCTTACAACTTCCACTTTTAGATTACTCAAGTTGTCTTCTGTAGATATCAATTGTTCACTAACCTCCATGTATTTTTCTTTGAATTTCTTGACTTGCTCCCTCAATTTCTTGATACACTCATCTACTTCCTTAACATTATCTTTCATATCCCTATTTTCCAATTCAACCTTTTCAAGGCCTTAAAGGGAAATCTTTAATTCATCTTCATTAACACACAAGTATTCTTCTTCTATGGTTTCATATGAATCAATTTCTTTAAGAGGAGTAGAAAACCTTCTTCCTACCATGTGCTCACTTTTGAAGATCTTCCTCCAGTTGTTAGACTTCTTCCAAGGAACCATGCTCTGATACCAATTGTTGAACTCCCAAAGTACTGAGAGGGGGGGTGAATCAATACTTTATTGAACTTCTTACTTATTGAACTAATAATCCTTTTACTGCATACAATAACAAAGAAAGTTAAAAATAGAACAAACAACCAAAATCCATCACACATGAACACCCAGATTTTATGTGGAAAACCTAAAACTGGAAAAAACCACAGTGAGTGTTAGCTCACAATATATTATGAAGGATTAATACTGAATTACAATAAAGGCTCACTTCCTAGAGAAAGAATGAAAGAAGGATATGTCTCACTACCAAAATGAACTACTTAGATTGTATCTACACATGCATGAATGCAACTTCAATGTATGCTCAAAATAATGTCTCAAACCTTTTCATCTTGACTGCTTTGTTTCACTGCTTTACCTTTACATTAGACACGATCTCTCTTCTTCTATTTTTTTATCACCTATTCTATTGTTCATATTCTACACACATTCGCATTCACATCACACACCTCAAATCCTAGAATCGATCCCATATATATATCTGCAACAAACAAAATCTTCATATTAGGTCGGCCTAATAAAGTGTACCATGTAGTCATGCATTATGTGCTTTGTCACCCAAATTTATTTTCCAAAATCTATGGCAGATCCAAACAATATTTGAAACACCATCACACATGTCGGCCTCAACTATTTTACCACTTGGATTAAGTTCCAAACACCAAAATTTACCGCATACACATCATACTATTATGTCAGCCTTATTCATAGACTGTTCACTACTTCAATTCAACTGTTAGACATCTTCTACTACAAACCACAAGACCTACTCAAATCCATATCAGAGGCTCTTCACCCATCATGGATCATGCCTCTAGAGCTGCAAGACAAAATATTCTTATGTGGCAAAATGTAGATCTCTAAACTTCTATCTTTGTCACTGTGAATTACTGTCAACCTGAATGTCGATACTTAAACACTTGTAAACAATCATCCAGTAAAATTTAGACTCCCCAAATCTGGAATTGGATACTCTTAACATGTGTTTAAAACCCTTCCAAACTACAAATCAAAACAACCAATAGCAGAGAAATGTAGACCAATTCAGTTAAGTGTTATATTATAATTTCTTGTGTTTACTGCACTGTCGGACTTAGACTTCTTGAAGATGAACTTCCCATACTCATCAAGGACTAAAATCTTGGGACAATTGATCATCTAAGGACTATGAACAACATATTTGATCTACATGATATGATCTTCTATTGTGAACCAATGTCATTCATTATACTCCTAGTTTGTCGCTATTTCCTGCTAACACTTAGCCAAAATAGATAAGTCTTCTTTGCCAGACCAAACCACTCTTCCAAACTTGTTTCTCTACTTGTTGCCATCAATGAAAACATATTTAGACATCATACATAAGTTTCCAACATGAGGAACTTTAACTTCTTATCCATAAGTTTTGAACTTGTAGAGTCACCAAGTATGTTAAAAATGCTTCCAAAAGTAGATGTTACTAATGTCATACCAAAAATCAGCAACATCTATAAATGTAATGGACTGAAATAGTTCAGTCAGTCCCACCAAGCATGCTAAAAATTGTGATCAATCCTAAGTGCACCCTAGAGAGTGATATATCGATTCTCTCCTCAGTTGATAAGAATGGAAACATTCTAAGGCCTTTGGGTTGCCTATAGTGTAGGATGAATCTCTGGAGAGGGTCGGTTCCCTTGGTTTATCACCTAAACACTAAGTCTAAACTATCCTTTTAACAAGGAAAAAGAGGAGAAAGTAACATAACTGAACCTATGACCTAAGGAGGTGATGCACAAAATTATCTAGGACCTATACTATTGTTTGACATAGACAATGCATTGAATAAATGAACTTATAGCTTACACAACTCAAAGTTTTTGAAATGTTTTGATGCATAAGTATTTAATGGGAAGTAGTTTGAGTTCTATATATCAATTAGAAGGAAATGTATGATATTTTCACAACTATATCATACATTAACTCATTAAACAAACTATTACCTAAACATTCATGTATTTTCTACCTAAAAGTAATGATAAATAGGACTAAATTTCAAGGATTACAATATAATGTCAAGAAAAATCATCAACTATTTCATAAAACTTACATAATAATACAATATTGAATAGGTAAAATCTCTTTTATTGATCATGAAAAGGTACAAAACTAGTCTCTTACAGGTCTGAAATCTCTTAAAACTTCATAAAATAACAATATCTTATATATTTCTTCTGAACTGAGTTACAATACCAATTTTCAAACTTGAAAAAATTGATTGATTCCTAGCCTAGGTGTCTTTCTTCTCTAGCCCAACATGGGAGAGAATCTAGGATAGAATCTAAGAAAAATAAATTTAGTTTGTTTGCTAGGTCAAACCTCCTTGGGTGCCTAGCTAACCTTTTTCCTAGCTTTGGTCCTAGAAATGATGATGGTTGAAGAATAATCCTTGTTTTCTTTGACCTTCTTTAATGAAGATGCTCCTAGATGCTTGGAAGTGTGCATGACTTGCTCAAACTACCCATAAATATCCTCAATTGATGTCCAAGTCACCCAAACTACATTTAGTGTTTCCTTAATGATCTCTTCAACTACTCTATTTGCCTTTATTTCCCTCAACTCCACTTTATAGCTTATATGCATGTGCTTCTCATGAGTTTGATGCTAAATATGATGCTATGGGCATGGGAAGCAAACCTCGTCCTTCTAGGACTATCAAAACTACTTTTAATTGATGTTTAGTGTCTTCAATCCAACTTCTTCTTTAATGAATCTTCTTGTGAGGTCTTTGTTAGGGTCTTCTAGGCTGGTAGGTGTTCTTGAACTGGGTCAATATTTTTTACAAGCAAAAGAAGCCTCTCTTTTCCTATCACCAATTTGGGTTGAAATACATAGTGTGTATTTCAACTTGCTTGCATTTGAGTGGTTTCTCAAGTCTTGAAACCTCTTGAATTCCTTAAATGCATGGTGGTGTCTTCATAGCCTTCTCATGAAAGCCTTTTTGCCTTCTCAATGTCCTACCAATGACTATTAGGCTCTATCAATGTCACTATTTGATCATTGTTTTGCTTCCACTGGTTTCAATTTCATATCCTTTTACACTACATCATTCTCTTGACAGACATCCAAAGCTCACTGAATCTCAGGGGATCATTCCAAGCACTATGTTTATGTTAGGTTTCTAGAGAGTCTCAAACAGATATCTTAACACCTTCACAGTCACTATGGCTATCAAACATGTCTTATACTTCTTAAATTAGGCTCTAGACTACTTTGATAGGGTTTGCTTTCCAAATAGGACCATGGTTTTCTTTCCAACCAACCTTGAGTAGGTGTATAATGTTCTATATTCCTTACAAAAGTGACAAAATCCATGTAAATCAGTGACAATATTCTTCCATCTTTTGTAGACCTAGAAAAGAATTCACTTACTTTTGATAGGACCTTGAGATGAACCCACAAACCTATATCTTATTTTATACTCTCTCCTTTTCCCACTATTTTCCTGACAACTCTACATGCTTCTTGTTGAGAAAACATGTCTCAACCTTGCAATTATATAAGGCTTATTGTTGATAGGGTATAGATATTTATATATATTTCCTAGTTACACTGATAGGTGTAATATACAATGGGAGAATGGGGTGGAGTGGGATGTGTGTTAACAAAAACTATTAAATGGTTGACATACATTAAATTAATGATATAATATAAATTTGGACCATTCATTATTAGGTTTTAGATCTAATGGTACATATTTTGTTGGCTTGTCTTGTCCTAGAAGGTAACCCTATTTTTGTTGTAGGTATGTGCTAATCAGTGTTGTCATTGATGTCAACATGTTTGTGTTGTCATTAGTGTCAAATGTGCTCTTGTTTTGTTACTTGATTATGATGAGTTAGTTTCTTTGTATTGTGATGTATAAGTGTTGAAGATGATAAGAATGTGTTCCTGATATTGAGTTTCCAAGTGCTTTTGAGAAAACTTGGTTCATACTAAAGATAGAGTTGTGAAGATGTATTCTGGATTACAGGATACTGTCTGAGTTTTTGCTCCACATTTTTTTGTGTTGAACCCTAAAGTATGAGATTTGGATACATTTTAGAGAAGTGTTTGAAGATGCTAAATCTATAATTTGGTGGTCTAGATTGCTACGTAGTAGAAGTTAGATTCACCAGTTTGAAGAATGTGCCTGGCAACATTTGTAAAGTGACAAGGAGAAAGTATTTTTCTCTACATTTCTTTGTAGTTAGGTTTGTGGTCTTGCAGTTTTGGAAATATGTTTATAAGGTCCTTATCTATCTTCATTCCAAAGGATTTCTGATTTGGTGCTCCAGAAATCAAGTTATTGATTAGCAGAGTTCAACAGTGTTTGTTGTGAACAGTCTACGATCTATCTTCAAGTGATATTTGTTGTCCTCAAGTGAGAACTGTTGCGGATAGATTTGTCATCTCCCTAGTGATTTTATGTTGTTTATGGGTATCTCTAGATCATGTTAAAGTCTTGTGCATGATCCACAAGCTATGATTAAGTTCTTGAAAGCGTGTGTCTAAGTATTCTTGGTGTTTGCACAAGTTTGGCTGACTTGGGTGCTAACACTCTTTGTGAATGTGTTTTGTGGATTGTAGAAGCATGTTGAAGCATGTCAAGATGTATTTGAGTCTGAGCTAAGACATGAAATGTTCTTCTTTCATTCATTTTCTTTGCAAGTTTGTTTAGGTTCAGACCTAATTTGAATTATGTATGTTTGTCAACCTTGGAGATTGTTCCAAAGGTTGTAAATTGTATTGTCAACCTTGATGTATGTGTTATGTCAAAAAATGTCTCCCTGAACTTTTCCCTCCTATGTTTAGCTCTTGAATCCCTTGTTTTGCATCTTGCATGTTAATTTTGACTCCCTAAAGAAAATGGCATGAAACCCATGTCACATGGGATATCAAGGACATTGTGGCATCTGATCCTATCTTGAAAAAGGACCTGTGGACATGGGCACTAGTTCCCTTGTCCTTCACTATTTCAAGGAGGTCCCAAATTTGAATGTCAGTTTGGTGACCATTAATTAGGTCCCATGCTGACATCTTAAGTTTGAATTATGAAATTCTTAGCAGGATTGTGTGTTGTTGCAAATATAAGCATGTTTAGGGTTTCATTTGTAAACAAGAAGATGATTGTGAACTTTTGGCCAACTTATGACTTTAGAGCATTCAAGATATTCATTATTGGAGAGTAGAGCATTGTTATTGCATTTGTGATTATAGATTTAGCTTCATCTTCTCATGTGTTGAAGAGCCTCCATATATGTGAGATCTACACCTCCAAGGTGATATCTATTTGTGTTTGAATCATTTTTCAATTTGTTTTACCTCTATCCCACATGGATACACACTCTTTATCTAACAATAGTGTTTGGAAGACTTGAATGTCTCTCTAGGGCTTGACTGAGGCAAGCCTCTAAACACTACAACCCCCAACCACTCTACTTGTGATTGAAGGTTACAGGTATCGCATCTTGATAGAGTGGAGTCACAGGGAACAGTAAGACAATGTGCAGATTCTAGCTCCCTAAAGAAAAGGACTGCTTGGACTCACACGCTAATGCTAGTGTCCTCCGAGGTTGAAAACATAGAAATCATTTGGACAATGACAATCAGCATCTAAAGAGCTTCTGACATCCTAAAAATCAACTTGCCTTGGACTCAGGCACTAGTGTTGATGTCCTCTACATCTCACGGGATAGAAATAGAAAGTACAATGATCATCAATGTCAGAAGGAGATTAGGATTCTACAAAGAAAACACCACATTGGACTTGGGCACTAATGCAAGTGTCCCCGAGCATTCCACATCCTAAACTTTAGAAAATGATCAGTTGTTAATCTCTACCTACTACCTTAGTCTACAAGCATTTGTTGTAATTCATCAATTTGCTCATTGTTTTGCATAATTAGGGTTTTAAGGGTATTTGAGCATTAAATTGATACATTAATTGATAATCTCTAAATTTCCGCATTGTTCCAAGTGGTAGCCTAACCTATAGGTGAATCCTATTACAAAAGTGTGATTCAACTTAGTTGATATGTCCTTGAATGTTTGTTGAGAAAGGAGGATTTAACCCTTGTATTCATTGTCCCCCTTTTCCTATAAAACATTTTATTTTCACAGTAATGTAAAAGGGTCCTTCATTGTCTACAAATGTTTTGTCATGAGGTGTATATGTAATTTTAGGTTATGGGCTCCTTCTTTTCAAATAAGGCCTATGGGGAAGCCTAACATTATTGTTGTGATTATAAGCCATGTGTATATGTATTCAACTGTATGCAAAATCATATTTTAAAATATTTTCAATGTTTATCCAAGGAATAAATGCAAAACTATGTATGCTTATGATCTAAAAATGCTTGATTTTTCACCTTTTTCACAAATTTTCAATGCAAATGCCAATAAGAAGAGGTGTTGTGAAGAATTTTATGAGGGGAAGAAAATAATAAGCTGAATATTAGTTCAATAATGCAATAATATCCTTCACAACATACCTATAATGCAATTCTAGAGAGACGACAATGTCAAATCTAGTGAAAATGCAAGGTTTTCAAACCCTAGACATGAATTTTTGCAAAAAGGATACCATGATGAAACACTACAATTATAAATCAGTCCTAAATGAGTGTTTGAAAAGGTTAGTAAAATCTGAAACAAGATTTTAACTATAAACCTTATCTAATGCAAAACTAGGTTTTTATGAAAATGCACAATTTCAAGCAATTTTTAACAAATTAGGCATGAAAATGCAATGCCAATTATTAATTGATGATGAGTTTCTATAATTTAAATCAAATCTAATGAGAATAACCAAAATTAAATGCAATTAAATTGAATTAATGCAAATTATGCCAAAATGCAAGCCTAAGATGCCAATTTTTTCAAAATTTTCAAAATTTTCAATTTTTTTTATAAATTTCCAAATGCAATAAGATGAATGAATGCAAATCTAGAGTAAAATACTCAGCAAGGTACAAAATTCATATAAACATAGGCTCACAAAAACATTTTATAGGAAAAAGAGGGACAATGAATACAAGGGTTAAACCCTCCTTTCTCAACAAACATTCAAGGACATATCAACTAAGTTGAATCACACTTTTGCAAGAGGATTCACCTATAGGTTAGGCTATCACTTAGAAAGATGCATAAATTTAGAGATTATCAATTAATGTATAAATTTAATGCTCAAATACCCTTAAAACCCTAATTATGCAAAATAGTAAGTAAATTGATGAATTATGACAAATACTTGCAGACTAAGGTAGTAGGCAGAGATTACCAACTAACCATTTTTCAAAGTTTGGGATGCAGAATGATCGAGGACACTGGCATTAGCACCCAAGTCTAATGTGGTGTTTTCTTTGTGGAATCCTAATGTCCTTTAGACACTGCTGATCACTATACTTTCTATTTCTGTCATGTGAGATGCGGAGGACATTGGTACTAGTGCCTGAGTCCAAGGCAGGGTAATTTTTAGGATGCCAGAAGCTCTTCAAATGATAATTGTCACTATCCAAATGATTTCTATATTTTCAACCTCAGAGGACACTAGCATTGGCACTCGAGTCCAAGCAATCCTTTTCTTTAGGGATCTAGAATATGCACACTATCTTATTGTTCCCTATGACTCCACTCCATCAAAATGCACCACCTATAACTTGGAATCATAAGGAGAGTGGTTGGGGGTTGTGGTGTTTAGAGGTTTGCCTCAGTCAAGCCCTAGAGAGATATTCAAGTGTTCTGAACACCATTGTTAGATAAAGAGTGTGTATCCCTATGGGATAGAGGCAAATCAAATTGATAAATGATTCAAACACAAATAGATATCACCTCAAAGGTGTAGATCTCACATAGATGAAGGATCTTAAACACATGAGAAGATGAAGATAAATCTGCAATCACAAACACAATAACAATGCTCTACTCTGCAACAATGAATATCTTGAATGCTCTAAAATTTTAAGTTAGCCAAAAGTTCACAATCATCATCTAGTTTGTAAATAAAACCCTAAACATGCTTAAAAATGCAACAACACACATTCCCACTAAGAATTTTGTAATTCAAACTTAAGATGTCAGCATGGGACCTAATTAATGGTCACCAAACTAACATTCAAATTTGGGACCTACCTGAAATAAGGTAGGACAAGGGTGCTAGTGCCTATGTCCACATGTCCTTTTTCAAGGCGGGATCAGATGTCACAATGTCCTTCATGCCCCATGTGACATGGGTTTTAGGCCATTTTCTTCCAAGAGTCAAATTTAACATGCAAGATGCAAAACAAGGGACTCAAGAGCTAAACCTAGGAGGGAAAAGTCCAAGGAGACATTTTCTGACATAATAGTATGTTCTAAGGTTGATCATTGATATAAATAAGTGAAAAGGATTCATGTGTTTGAGTGTGGATGCGAAGATGAGAGTGTTTGTGTTGTAAGGGCAATGAAGGTGATATGTATTGTGCTTCAATAGAACTGAACTCAACTATGTTGTAGATGCTATTATACCAATTCATGGCAGTGAGCCACCCTTCCTAGTAGTGAGCCACCCTATTGGTAGTGAGCCCTATTTGTAGTGAGCATTTCTTTGGACAGTGAATCCTTGGGCAGGGAGCCCTTTGGCAGTGAGCCTCTTTTGTTATTCGGTATTGTTACTACATTATATTGTGAGGTAACACTAAACATGGTTTTTCACTTTTAGGGTTTTCCACATAAAAAATCTAGTGTTCATGTGTGTATGGTATTGATGTGTTTAAGTTTTGTTTCTACACTTCAATTTTAATCTTCATAACAGATTAAGGGGTAAAAGTAAGTGAATGTAAATTTGATTTTGTTTAAGATAAGTTAAAGTTTTTGATACAACTGATTCACCTCCCCCTCTCAATTGTCTTGTTCCTTCAACAAATAGTATCAGATATTGGTTCCTTGGAAGAAATCCTAACAGCTTAAGGTTGATCTAGGATGATGCATAGGATGGATGTTTCTCTGCTTGTTTTATGAAATGTGAAAATAATAAGCTATCTGATCTTTTTGGTATATGTTGTATGGAGCTTAGTTGTAACTACACTTAGGACTGACAAGTCTAAGAAGATTGTGGAAATAGATTAGAAGATTGTTGATAATAAGGAGGCTGACTTTGGGAGAAGAAAATTTGATACTAATATGCATAGGGATAAGCAACCTCTCAAGTGTGGTGAGATTGGTCATTATGCATCAAGATGTCCAAAGAGAAATTTGATAATAAGAAAGAAGAAAATAAAAGCAGAATACCTAAGAAAACCTATTATGATGTTGAAGACTCCTTCCTCACTAATTCAAAGGATGACATTTGTAGTGTCAGCCCTGAAGGACATATAAAAGAAAATGATTCAGAGGTAAGTCCTGATAATGAAGATACTTTTGAAGAAAAGAATCATCAGGTTATTGACAGTAGTTTCTCAAATCATATGACCAGTGATAGAAGTAAGTTTATTAATTTTGAGAAATGTGATGAAGGATCGGTTAGATTTGGAGATAACTGTACTGCAAAGATATGTGGAAGAGGATCAATCAATCTTCATGGAAAACATCATACTAATGATGTCCTTTATGTTAAAATTTAAGGCAAAATCTCTTGAGTGTTGGATAGTTGTGTAGAAAAGGATAAAGTCTTGTATTTCAAGATGATGTTTTTGAGATCAGGGAGTAGTCTAGAATTGTGATACCTACTAGAAAGAGGATAGAAGGAAACCTTTACCATCTCAGAGAAGGTGAAAATTATTTCTCTATGACTCAGATCAGTGAGAGTTGTCTCTAGCATAGGATATTGTGTCATATCAATCTGCAAGGACGCAAAAACTAACAATATCATCTGCAAGGAGTGTCAAAATGGAAAGAAAGAAAGAGGAAGCTTACAAGAAGAAGAATCCTCTACCAAATTATTGGAGTTAGTTGATACAAACCTTTATGGTCCTACAAGAGTGAGAAGTTTCCATGATGAAAGGTATTTTATGTTATTCATTCATGATTATTCTAGAATGATCTGGATTACTTTTATTAAAGAAAAATCAAAATCCCTAGATGCGTTTAAAGCATTTAAAGAAATGGTTGAAAATGAGTTGGATATGAAGATCAAATGTTTGAGGTCTGACAGAGGAGAAGAGTTTACTTCTAATAAGTTTAATGTGTTATGTGAGAATCATGGGACAAAGAGGTAACTATCTAATCTTAGAATTCCATAGTAAAACGAAGTGATGGAAATAAAGAACAACATTATTCAAGAAGCTACAAGGACAATGATAGAGGAAGAAAATCTACCAAAAACATTTTTGAGAGAAGCAATTCACACTGTTGTATACACACAAAATAGAGTACAAGTGAAAGCAAATGATGAGAGAACTCCCTATAAGTTATGGTATGGAAGGATTCCCACTGTTAAATATTTCAAAATTTTTGGAAGCAAATGGTTTATCAAAAGAAAGGAAAAAATAGGAAAGGATGATACAAAGTATGATGAAGGTATTAATCTTGGGTATTCATCTTGGATAAAATCTTACCAATGCGATGCAGGAGCATCCAGAAGTCTGATGCATAAGCATCTGGAAGAATTCAGAATCATTGAGACAGTTGATAGAAGCTTGAATATGCAGAGAAAGTGACCTTAGAGAATTCCAGATTTTGAGTATGAGGGGTTGTGGATCTAGAATTAGCATCTAGACATAGGAAATTATAGCTTATCAAGAATTTAGATTGTTTGGTTTTGATTTTGGAAAGTTATCAATGTTTGAAGATTGACTGTTTTGATAGAATAGAGCCGACTATGTTTAGTGAAGTGGAATTAGCTTGCGGATCACTTTTGTGACTTGTAAAGTGAAAAGAAAAATTGGTTGATGAATTTTAAGGACCTGGCCAACCTTCGATAAGGTCCGCGTGAAGTTTTATACATTTGTGAAGTCATGCCTTATGTTTAGGCCTGACCTATTTAGTGTACACGTTACATAAATTAGTCGATGTAATCTGACTAACTTGATGATGATTGGAAAGGTTGCAGATGATATAAATAAGAGGTTAAGGATTGTTTCTAAGGAGAGTATGATAGCATGAAGATCTAAATGATGAATATGAGTTATTATGATTAGAAGAAGTAGCATAACTGAAGCAAAGAATAGAGTAGAAAATAGAAGAAGTTGCAGAGCAGAGATTTGATAATCTAACAATGAAGATCATGCAAGAAAGTTATTATATGAATTGTTTTTAATCCCTAGGCTATGGTCTAGCACCTATAAAGCCCTTGAGGCATGTGTATTATGTTTTCAAATCAAATATATATGAAGAATGAGCTTTGAAGGCTGGGTTTTTTTTCCCTATTATGGTTTTCCTAGGATAAATCTGATGTTATGTGTTCATGAATCTTTTTTACCTTTCTATTGTTAAAATATAAGCTTCCATTGCATATCTGTATGACCATGGAGTTAATTGTTTAAGGCTACAAGGTTGGACAGTCCCTAATAGGACCCTCCTATCTTGATTACATCAAGTGGTATTAGAGCCAAGTTTTGAATCTGCTGGGTTGGTTTGAATTTGTTGAGTTGATTGTGAATCTGTTAGATGAAGTGCAAAACCCTAGAATTGAAGAAGAATCATTGCAGAAGAGAGATCAAAGAAAGAAAGATCCAGGTGAGCTTTTGTTTTTAGTTGTCTTTGTTTGATTAGTTTCAAATGGGGAAAGTTGGAAAGAAAATAAGGAAAGAAAATGAAACCCTAATGTATGAAAAGGATATTTTGAAAGAAGAATTGTACAAAGTCAAGAAGTGTAATTCAGAGTTGTTAGAGAAGATGAAAGATCTAGGAGTGGACAAGTTTGAAACCCTTGAAGAAGAACTAAAAGATGTAAAGAGCAGAAATGAAAACACAGAAGCAGAGCTGAAACTATTTGAAGATGTTGAAAAGAAATTTGCAGAATTAGAGAAAGGATTTAAGTTGTTTTATAAAGTTGAATAGAGGAATAGATATCTAGAAGATAGTTTGGAAAAATTGAAGAAGGAGAATAATATGTAGAAAAGTGAGATATCAGAATTAAAAGAACAGAAAGATTAGTTAGAGACAGTCACTTGTAGCATGCAGAGAAGAGAATGAAAATTTGAGATCTAAACCTAAATTTTGTGATGTTTATTGTGATACTAATGACTTGTGTGATGTTGCAGAAGTTTCTTTAGGAAGTGATGATGAAGATGAGAGTGTGACTAAACCTAGAGTTGTTGGTGATGGTATTGGTTTCAAAATCATGCAAAGCATGGGATATGAAGGACAAGGATTGGGAAAGCAACAGCAAGGAATTATAGAACCTATTGAATCGGTGATTAGATCAAGAAGTTAATGGATTGGATATGATGGAGCTAAGGAGGTTATGGTAAACTTTAAATCAAATCAAAGCAGAAAAGGTATGTTTTGTTCACATTGTACTAGCAATGGACATGAAGAGGAATCTTGTTGGAATCTACACCCTTGTAAGTTATGTGGATTAAGGAACCATTCTAAAAAGTTGTGTTGGAATAAGATGAAGAGAAGAAAGCCTATGGTAGGTTGTATATAGAAGAACTATAGATGGATTGATGGATAGGAATGGAAACGTGTTACTAGTATGTTCAGGGGGAGATATAGACTGAAATGTTCATGTGTTGGATCAAGATGCAAAGAAAGAAGACCTTATGTGGAGCAAGACAAGGAGAGAAATTCAAACTGTTGCAAGTATGGGCCTAACTGGTGTTGTCATTGATGTCAACATACTCTTGTTGCATTAATGATAAGGATTGGATGAATTGTTTGCTGAGGATATTGAGAAAATTGGTCATATCAGGAACAGTGAAGACAGTAAGGTAAAAGTCCAAGTTAAGATGAGGATTAGAGGATGTGGTTTAAAGGGTTTGTAGATATGTGTATTAAGATGATCCAGTAAATATTTTAGAGGTCCGCATGACGATTTAAAGAAGTTGTGGCCGCTCAAGTAAAATTGGTTCTGGCAGGTGTTCAGAGGTGACAGAGTGATAAAGATAGGTCCGGTGAGATCTGGAAATGCATTATCCTATTCTATAGATTTGAGGGAGTGTTTAGGAAGTCAATGTGAATTGACAACTTGATTGGTTCATGGTCTGGAGGTCTGCAAGCATCTATTCCTTTATGATAGTGATGATAGACTATGTTCTTGAGGTTCCAGATGAAGGAGATAAGGATTTTAGTAAGCAGATGTAGTGTGGATGTTCTTGGTGATTCAAGCAAGCTTGTGGAGGTCTTTAGATCATGTTCAGTTCATGTTGATGGTCCACATTAGAGTTTGGGCTCACAACTAAAGAATAACTTTTGGATGATGGTGTTCTTCCTAACTCTGGCAAACCGGATAAGTTACACATCCTGTGGATGATCTTAAAGATATTATTTGAAGATTGGCGTGTTCCTAGAAGAAGATTGAAGTCTCAGATCTATGTGGCTGATAGTCTGTTGATCTGCATGAAGTCTTTTGTAATTAGTCATGTTGTATTTATGTATTTGCTCTGTAATGTTTGCTGACTTAGATGATCATTCCTAAGTTGATGTCTTGTATAAATAATGAATTGTAAAGTCATTTCAATGAGTCTTGTGTGGAGAAGAGAGTGTGGTAATGAGGAGAACAAAAGGTAGAGTAGAAGTATTGGGCTTAAATGGAACTGAATCAAGCATAGTGAAGATGCTATTCTCTAGTTCATGTATGTGATACTTATTATTTTGTAGATAGTGTGTCTCTTGTAGGTAGTGGGCCTCTTGTGAGTAGTGTGCTCAGGTAGTGAGCCCTAATTGGCATGTGCCATTTTGTTCTTTCTATTCTTCTAATAGAGAGTACATTCTTGAGTTAATCACCCCATGGTTTTTCCCTTAACTAGGTTTTCCAAGTCAAAATCTTGGTGTCTTATGTGGTGATGTGTTGTTGCTCTTGACTTAATGCATTATGTTTCAATGATTGATTTATTATTATACCGCTGAATTACAAAGTGGATTTAAGTGTTTAATTGGAAGAAAAGTTTTGGACAACTGATTCACCCCCCCTCTTAGTTGTCTGTCCTGAATCTAACAATTGGTATTAGAGCTAAGTTCCTCTAAAAGAGCTTAACTGCTCGAGGAGATCTAGGATGTCGTCCTACAAGAAGGATAGTCCAAAGTTTGAAGGAACCAATTTTAATCTCTGGAAAAGTTGCTTGAAATGTCACTCGCAATGTATGGGAATGCAGTACTGGACCATGGTTTCAACAAAGTATACTCTTCCATAGGGTGGCCTAAAATCCCCAAATGAAATCACAGACGCTGAGGACAATCTGCAGACTAAAGAAGCTCTTCTAAGTGCCTTGTCTGATTCAGAGCTTTCAAATGTTGTTGACCTACAAACTACTTTTGAGATTTGGGAAAAACTAGAAATTTTGCATGAAGGAGATGAGTATGTTAAATGTGCAGGGCTATAGAGTCTAAAAGGAAAATTTGAAAATCTAAAGATGAGAGAAGATGAAAATATCACTACTTTTTATGCCAAGAGTAAATGAGCTTATTTGTGGCATTAGATGTGCTGGTGGAGTCTTGGATGAAGATGAGATTGTTGGCAAAGTTCTCAGATCCCTTCCTGCTTCTTATAAATCAAGGTTGCTACCATTGAAGAATTCAAAGCCAATAGAGTTGTCACAAGAGATCAATTGGTTGGTAAATTGGCTACATTTGAATTGACCGAGTTTGGAGATGCCCCCCAAGACCGAATCTGCATTCAAAGCCAGTGCCTCTGTAAAAGGTAAAAAAAGGTTTGATCTGGGAGAGAACTCTTCAAGGAAACTATCATGGTATGAACAAGAAAGAAAAGACCTGGAAGAAGATGAAGCAAAAACTGCTCAACTTGAAGCCCTTATTGCAAAAAGACTACCAAGAGGATCTGGTAAGTATGAAGGAAAATTGCCTTTTAACTGTTTTAACTGCAATAAGATTGGTCATTTTGCCTCAAGATGTCTAGAAAGATTTTCAAGGCCAAATCCTAACAGATCAAGGTTCCAAAACAATTGTTACTATATTCATGAAGAAGATGATAATGAAGGAGTAACATATGATGAATCAGAGACATGAAACAAATCCAGAAGTGATTGGGTATTTATTACCATCAAGGAAGAAGAACCAATGCCCTCTGAATCTGTCAATCATAAAGTTGTAGAAAGAGCTCTGGCTGCCAAAGTTGAAGAAAAGGATGATTGGGTCATTGATAGTGGATGCTCTCACCATATAACAGGTGACAAAAATAAGTTCATAGATTTTGAAAGGTATGAAGGAGTGGTAAAGTTTGGTGATAATTCTGCTGGTAGAATCAGAGGTAGAGGAACTATTTCTTTTGATGGAAGGAACAAAACTGGTAATGTACTGTATGTTGAAGGATTGAAGCACAATCTTCTCAGTGTTGGATAGTTGGTGGACAAAAGCTATGATCTCTATTTCAAAAAATGGAAAATGTAAGAACTTTGAAAGTTCTGGAATAGAGATTGCATTCGGTACTCAAACAAAAGGTAATATCTTCCATTTAGTTGGTACTGGTAAAAGTTGTCTATTTGTGCAAATTGATCAGAGTTGGTTATGGAATAAGAGGATGTGTCATGTGAATTTTGATAATATCATCAAGATAAGCAATACTCATGCTGTAAGAGATCTTCTAAAATTAGTGAAACCTACAAATAGTTTGTGCAAGAATGTCAGTTGGGTAAATAAAGCAGAATCTCATTCAAAAGCAAGGAAAAATCTTGTACCAGATTATTAGACTTAGTTTATACTGATTTATGTGGTCCGGCAAGAATCAGAAGTGTGCAAGGTGATAGATACTTGATGTTATTAATTGATGACTACTCTCGAATGATGTGGGTAACTTTTCTAAAAGAGAAATTAGAAGGTCTTGAGAAATTCAAAATATTCAATTCTATGGTAGAGAATGAAACTGGATTAAAATTAAAATGTCTAAGGTCTGATAGAGGTGGAGAATTCACCTCCAGTGAGTTCATAGAATTCTATGAGAAACATGGAATAAAGAGATAGTTGTCTGCTCCTAGGACTCCACAGCAAAATGGAGTAGTGGAGAGAAAGAATCGGACCATCTAGGAAGCATCTAGGAGAATGATGATGGAAGCAAATGTTCCTCAGATCTATTAGACAGAAGATGTCAGCACTGCCGTCTATACTCTCAATTGAGTACAAATTAGAAGCAATACTGGTAAAACTCCTTATGAACTTTGGTTTGGCATCACTCCTATTGTTAGGTATTTCATAGTTTTTGGTAGCAAATGTTGCATTAAAAGAGATGAAGATCTAGGCAAGTTTGATGCTAGAAGTGATGAAGAAATATTCTTGGGTTACTCTACTCAAAGCAAAGCTTACCGGTGTTATAACAAGAGACTCAGAAAGATTATAGAAAGTACAAAAGTGAAGGTTGATTAAGAAATTAAAAAACCTTCAAGGTTTTATGAATATGATGAAGATGATCAGAATGGTGCTCTAATTCAAGGAGCCCAAGCCCCTTCTGAAATTTAGATTCAAACTGATCCGGTAAATCAGGAAGAATAGATGAGTTTAAATGAGCCTGATCAAGAATTAGATGTGCAAGAAACTCCCAAAGTTCCCAGGTATGTAAGACTGAACCACTCTGAAGATCAGATCATAGATGATAAAAGAAAAGGTGTACAAACAAGAAGAAGGATTGCTCAAGATTCAAAAGAGTATTGTCTGATTTCAAATATTGAACCTAAGACAGTGAATGAAGCTTGCAATGATGAAAACTAGACTAAAGCAATGGAGGAAGAGCTGATGCAAATTGAGAAAAATCACACTTGGGATCCTTTTCCCAGACCTAGAAACAACAATGTGATTGGAACCAAATGGGTCTTCTGGAACAAATTGAATGAAGTTGGTGAAGTAATCAGAAATAAAGCTAGATTGGTCTGCAAGGGTTATTCTCAAATAGGAGTAGACTTTGAAGAAACTTTTTCTCTGGTGCCAAGAATTGAAGTAGTCAGACTATTTCTTATTTTTGCTACTTTTAAGGATTTTAAAGTATATCAGATGGATGTCGAGTCTGCCTTCCTAAATGGTGACTTGGAAGAAGAAGTAGACATTGAGAAACCAGATGGACTTCAATTGTCTGATCATGGTGATATGGTCTGCAAGTTGAAGAAAGCATTGTATGGACTGAAGCAAGCCCCAAGAGCCTCATATGAAAGATTGGATAAACATCTTTTGAAGATTGGTTTCAACAAAGGTACTGCTGATAGTAATTTGTATTTCAAAATTGATCATGAAAACATCTTGATTGTTGAAGTGTTTGTTGATGATATCATTTTTGGAGGAAGAGATAGTATGTGTAAAACTTTTGCAAATCAAATGAAAAGTGAATTTGAGATGTCCATGCTTGGGGAAATGAATTTCTTCTTGGGTCTGCAAATCATTTAAACAAAGAAAGG
Source organism: Cunninghamia lanceolata (assembly GCA_027924645.1). Classification (NCBI taxonomy): domain Eukaryota; kingdom Viridiplantae; phylum Streptophyta; class Pinopsida; order Cupressales; family Cupressaceae; genus Cunninghamia; species Cunninghamia lanceolata. The sequence goes on from BSBN01000205.1 coordinate 3,855,339, forward strand.
AATCTTCATTTCTCAGACCAAATATGTGAAAGAATTGTTGAAGAAATTTGGGATGGAAGACTCAAAACCAATGAATACTCCCATGGCAACCAGAAGTAAATTGAGCAAAGATGATGACTCTCCTAAGGCTGATCATAAAAAGTATAGGTCAATGGTTGGAGGATTGTTGTATCTCACTCAAACTAGACCTGACATTATGAATGTTGTTAGTCTTGTTGCTAGATTTCAAGCTAATCCTAGAGAATCTCATGTCATGGCATTCAAGAGGATTTTTAGATATCTAAAAGGGACAGTTGAGTAAGGATTGTGGTACCCCAAAGATCATGATGTCTCTCTTCATGCATATATAGATGTGGATTGGGCAGGAGATGTGGATGACCAGAAGAGTACTAGTGGTGGAGCATTCTTTTTGGGGAAGAGATTGGTTTCTTGGCTAAGCAAGAAACAAGAGGCAATATCTCTGTCCACTATAGAAGCATAATATATTGCAGCAGCAGGTAGTTGCACTCAAGTTTTTGTGGATGAAGCAAATGCTTAGAAACATAAGAGTGGAGTATGAGGAGCCTATCACAATCTTCTGTGATAATTCAAGTGTAATAAATATATCTAAGAATTCGGTGTCGCATTCAAAGACTAAACATATATCCATCAAGTTTCACTTTTTGAGAGAGCAAGTGAACAAGAATGAAGTCAGATTGGAGTTTGTGCCTTCCAAGGATCAGATTGCAGACATCTTTACTAAACCTCTACCTAAGGACTCTTTTGAGTATCTCAGAGAGAAGTTAGGGGTTATTGCCCCTCTGATGATGAACTAAGGTGCACTGATGTGCATCAGTCTGGTGGATATCATAGTCATATCTTGTGGTCTGTATTGATGATGGGAAGCTACTACTTAGGGGGAGCAGCTTGTATGATTATGAAGTGGTGGAATTACAAGTATGTGCCATTTTCCATTGATGTCAAAGGGGGAGAGAAGACATGTGAAAAACAAGTGGTTGCTGATCAAAGGGGGAGAAGGAAAGGAAGAGAAGACATGTTAATGGTTGTTGCTGATAAGGGGAGTTGTGATAGTAAGGAGAAGCTCTTGTCTTCATGGTCAAAATAGTTTTTCACATCATATGTTTCCATCAATGACAAAGGGGGAGATTGTTGCAAGTATGGGCCTAACCGGTGTTGTCATTGATGTCAACATACTCCTGTTGCATTAATGATAAGGATTGGATGAACTGTTTGCTAAGGATATTGAGAAAATTGGTCATATCAGGAATAGTGAAGAACAGTGAAGACAGTAAGGTAAAAGTCCAAGTTAAGATGAGGATCAGAGGATATAGTTTAAAGGGTTTGTAGATATGTGTCTTAAGATGATCTAGTAAAGATTTTAGAGGTCCGCATGATGATCTAAAGAAGTTGCATCCACTCAAGTAAAACTGGTTCTGACAGGTGTTCAAAGGTGACAGAGTGATAAAGATAGGTCTAGTGAGATCCAAAAATACATTATCCTATTCTATGGATTTGAGGGAGTGTTTGGGAAGTCAATGTGAATTCACAACTCAATTGGTTCATGGTCTGGAGGTCTGCAAGCATCTATTCCTTTATGACAATGATGACAGACTATGTTCTTGAGGTTCTGGATGAAGGAGATAAGGATTTCAGTAAGCAGATGTAGTACAGATGTTCTTGGTGATTCAAGCAAGCTTGTGGAGGTCTTTGGATTGTGTCTAGTTTGTGTTGATGGTCTGCATAAGAGTTTGGGCTTACAACTAAAGAATAACTTCTAGATGATGGTGTTCTTCCTAACTCTAGCCAACTGGATAAGTTACACATCCTACGGATGATCTTAAAGATATTATGTGAAGATTGGCATGTTCCTAGAAGAAGATTGAAGTCTTAGATCTATGTGGCTGATAGTGTGTTGATCCACGTGAAGTCTTTTGTAATTAGTCATGTTGTATTTATGTATTTTCTCTATAATGTTTGTCGACTTAGATGATCATTCCTAAGTCGATGTCTTGTATAAATAAGGAATTGTAAAGTCATTTCAATGAGTCTTGTGTGGAGAAGAGAGTGTGGTAACGAGGAGAGCGAAAAGAAGAGTAGAAGTATTGGGCTTAAATGGAACTAAATCAAGCATAGGGAAGATGCTATTCTCTAGTTCATGTATGTGATACTTATTATTTTGTAGACAGTGTGTCTCTTGTAGGCAGTGGGCCTCTTATGAGCAGTGGGCCTCTTGTGAGCAATGTGCTTGGGAAGTGAGCCCTAATTAGCATGTGCCATTTTGTTCTCTCTATTCTTCTAGGAGAGAATACATTCTTGGATTAATCACCCCATGGTTTTTCCCTTAACCAGGTTTTCCATGTCAAAATCTTGGTGTCTTATGTGTTGATGTGTTGTTGCTCTTGATTTAAAGCATTATGTTTCAACAATTGCTTTATTATTATACTGTTGAATTGCAAAGTAGTGTTCAATTGGAAGAAAAGTTTTGGTCAATTGATTCACCCCCCCTCTCAGTTGTTTGTCCTAAATCTAACACAAACTACAGAGGGAGAAGTGATAGGAGTCATAATTATTATCACACTAAAGGATACAAAAGAGATGTAAGAGGATTTGATAAAAGACCATTCGCAAGAACCTATTTTCAAGTTTGGAGGAGAAAAGAATCAAGCAAGGAAAGTCATCAAGAACCTGTTATCAAAGAAGCTAATAAAGGAGAAGCAATAAGTAATTCAGAGATAGTTTGTGCAGAAGATGAAAAGCCTATTGATATAGAGATGATTAAATCACTATATTTGGTAGAGGAATTGGAAGAAAATGATGTAGAGATAGTTTATGTAGAGGAGGAAGAAGAACCTTTGATCTTAAGAAGATTTGTGTTATAGAATTGTGCAAGAGAAAGTTTGTAAAATCATATGAGAAGGCAGTGCAAGATAAAGTTTGTGTGAACAAGTGTAAAGCATAGCAGAGAAAAGAGCTTAGACTGGATGTGAAGAATTGTGTACCAGATTGAAATGATTATGGTAAGGGAAACAAAGTGAAGTATAGAAGCAATGTAAGAAGAGTGGAAGTTGTAAGATTTTGATGAGTACAGATGAAATTGTGTTAAGAACCAAAGAATACACAGTGTTGTAGAGAAACTAAGAAAGTGTATTGACTTGATCATTCCGGAGGATGTATTTAATTGAAACAGACATTGATCTTGAGGCAACTTGTGGAGAAGACTTTCTCAGACTGCCAATCATTGAGGCAGTGCAAGGCTTGCAGGTAGACTGCCAAACCTAGACCATGACAAGATGAAGAACAAGAGGCAGTTTTTCAGGGTAGACTTGAATAGACAGCCAACCTTGAGGTAGTTGCAAGTACCTAAAAAACAAAATAGATCACCAAACCCTAAATCTAACTTAATACAGACCTAAGTGAAGGGGTTCACTTCTCAAATAACCCTGAGGGTCTAATACAGGAGCATCTGGAAGTCTAATGCAAAAGCATATTGAAGAATTCATAATCATTGAGACAGTTGACAAAAGCTTGAATATGCAAAGAAAGTGACCTTGGAGAATTCTAGATTTTGAGTATGAGGGCATGTGGATCTAGACTTATCATATAGACATAGGAAACTACAACATATAAAGAATTCAAATTTTTGGGTTTTGATTCCAGAAAATTATCATTGTTTGAAGATTTGCTGTTCTGACATAACAGAGTTGACTATGTTTAGTGAAGTGGAATCAGCTTGTGGATAATTTTTGTGACTTATAGAGTGAAAAGAATCATTGGTTGATGAAGTTTAAGGACCTGGCTGACCTTCAGCAAGGTCCATGCAAAGTTTTATGCATTTGTGAAGTTGTGCCTTATGTTTAGGGTTGACCTATCTAGTGTACACATTACATAAATTAGCCGATGTAATCTAACTGACTTGATGATGATTGGAAAGATTGTAGATGATATAAATAAGAGGTAAGGATCATTAAGGAGAGTACAACAACATGAATATCCAAATGATGAAGATGAATTATAATGATCAAAAGAAGTAGTAGAATTGAAGCAAAGGACAGAGTGGAGAATAGAAGAAGTTACAGAGTAGAGATTTGACAATTCGACAATGAAGATCATGTGAGAGAGTTGTTATATGAATTGTTTGTAATCCTTGGGTTGTGGCCTAGCACCTATAAAGCCCTTGAGGCATGTGTATTGTGTTTTGAAATCAAATATATATGAAGAATGAGCTTTGAAGGCTGGGTTTTTTTTCCCTCTTAGGGTTTTCCCAGGATAAATATGATGTTATGTGTTGATGAATATGTTTTACCTTTCTATTGTTAAACTATAAGCTTTCGTTGCATATTTGTATGACCATAGAGTTAATTGTTTAAGGCTGTAAGGTTGGATAGTCCCTAACTAGACCCTCCTATCTTGACTACATCATAATGCTATAACAAGAGACTATGGAAGATTATTGAAAGTACAAATGTCAAGGTTGATGAAGACATACAAAAATATTTAGAAGTGAATAAATATGTATCAGACTCAAATAGGGAAGTATAGGAAATGGATGATGAAGTACAAGAAGAGTGTCAGATCATTAGTGATGAAATAAAATGTGAATTGATAGGATACAAAGAGATTGAAGAACAAATAAACCTAGGTTTGATTTCTAAAGTTGTACTTAAAATAATGACTGAGGCCTGCAATGACATCAAATCTTTATAATAAGAATGTTTATCTACTGACATTGAAGAACTCAAATTTTCTCTTGAAGACTTAGAAATTTTTGAAGAAGAAAACATGGACTTAAAAGAGAATATCACAGAAGAAAATGAATACATCTAAAATTTAAGAGATCAAGTCAAGAAGCTTAAACAAAGACATAAAGAGGACAATGAAAATTTGAAGTTAGAAAATGAAGAAAAAGCAAGAATTGAGGAATGTTTGAAAGATAAAAGTAAAGACTGTACAAAGCTTGAGCAAGAAGTTGTGAACCTGAAGTCAGACTTGGAGAAGGAAAAGAACTATGAAGAAAAACTCAAGATAGGTTCAACAAAAACTTGATGAGAGAATTGACAGTCAGAAGAGCTCTGATGACAATGAAGGATTGGGATTTGAGAAAGGTGAATGCTCCAAATCAGGTCAAATAGTGTATGCTAAGAACAAGAAGGACAAAGGCAATCAGATCCAGAATCAAAGGAATGGACCAAGAAGACCACCAGTCAAGCGACCAAATGCTCAAAGGTATCCATCTTTCAATGGTTATTGTCATTCATGCAATAAATTTGGTCGTAAGGCTACTCAATGTAGGAGTAGAATGAATCAAAATGTTCCATCTTTCTCCGATCAATGCTTTACTTGTAAGAGAGTTAGTCATAAAGATAGTGAATATAGAAGTCAAATAAGGAAGGGTTATAGTGATGAAAGGAAAGCTCAATCCTTTAGTGGTAATTTCTTTACATGCAATAGATTTGGGCACAAGTATAACCAATGTAGGTCTAGAATGAATGGAAGGAAAAATAGTCAAAGAAATGTTGTGTGCTATGATTGTAATAGGCTTGGACATATTGCAAAGTTCTGCAGAAGCAAGAACATGAAGAAGCATAACCCGGTAGAAAAGAGGAAAACACTGCAAAAGGATGATCTAGTAGAAACCAAGAAGGAGATGAACAAGACATGGATCAACAAGGATATAAATGAAGCCAAGAATAAGCCTATGCTAGCCTCTAGTATAGATGTTTCCTCTAGGAACTAGATGCATAAGGAAGTGCATCAGTCTAGTATGGTTCAAAAGTCATTCTTTTCTAGACTGATGATGGAGGCTACCTCTCAGGGGGAGTAGGTAGTGATACTAGAAAATGTTGCAGTTTGAAAGAAGCATTCAGAGCACTTAAGAACAAGTGTAAGTATGTGTAGTGGAAAGAGATATGATACCCTTTTCCATTGATGTCAAAGGGGGGAGAGAGTTCATGTGAAAAACTCAAAGAAAAAGAAAGCATGCAGTTATCAAAGAGAGTTCAGATGTGTAAATAGAAAGGGGGAATTCTAATGCAGAGTTGTGTCTTGATGGTGGAACATGTTCAATTTTTCACATCATATGTTGCCATCAATGACAAAGGGGGAGATTGTTGCAAATATGTGCTAATCGGTGTTGTCATTGATGTCAACATGTTTGTGTTGTCATTAGTGTCAACTGTGCTCTTGTTTTGTTACTTGATTATGATGAGTTATCTACTTTGTATTGTGATGTATAAGTGTTAAAGATGATAATAATATGTTACTAATATTGAGTTTCCAAGTGCTTTTGAGAAAACTTGGTTCATACTGAAGACAAAGTTGTGAAGATGTATTATGGCTTACAGAATATTCTTTGAGTTTTTTCTCCACATTTCTTCTATGTTGAAGATTGAAGTATGAGATTTGGATATGTTTTAGAGAAGAGTTTGAAGATGCTAAATCTAGAAGTTGGTGATCTAAATCGCTATGTAGTAGATGTTTTATTCATCAGTTTGAAGAATGTGCCTAGTAGCATTTGTAGAGTGACAGGGAGAAAGTATTTTGCTCTGCATTTCTCCGTAGTTAGGTTTGTTGTCTTTCAGTTTTGGACATATGTTTATAAGGTCCTTATCTATCTTAATTCCAAAGGATTTGTGATTTGGTGCTTTGGAATGCAAGTTAATTATTAGTAGAGATCGATAGTGTTTGTTGTGAGCATTCTATGATCTGTCTTCAAGTGATACTTGTTGTCCTCATTTGAGATCTGTTGCAGCTAGATTTGTCGATTCCCAAGTAATTTTATGTTGTTTGTGGGTGTCTCTAGATCATTTTAAAGGCTTGTGCTTGATCTACAAGATATGATTAAGTACTTGGAAGCGTGTGTCTAAGTATTCTTGTTGTTTGCACAAGTTTGGCTGCCTTGGGTGCTAACACTCTTTACGGATGTGTTTCGTGGATTGTAGAACTATGTTGAAGCATTTCAAGATGTATTTGAGTGTAAGATGAGCTGTGAAGTGTTCTTCTTTCATTTATTTGCTCTGCAAGTTTGTTTAGGTTCATACCTAATTTGAATTATGTATGTTTTCGAACCTTGGAGATTGTTCCAAAGGTTGTAAATTTTATTGCTGACCTTGATGTATGTTCCAAGGTTGATCATTGAAATAAATAAGTGAAAAGGACTCATGTGTTTGAGTGTGGATGTGAAGATGAGAGATGAGAGTGTTTGTGTTGTAAGGGCAATGAAGGTGATATGTATTGTGCTTCAATGGAACTGAACTTAGGCATGTTGTAGATGCTATTATATCAGTTCATGGCAGTGAGTCACCCTTCCTAGTAGTGAGCCACCCCTCAGCAGTGAGCCACCCTATTGGTAGTGAGCCCTATTGGCTATGAGCCCTATTTGCAGTGAGTATTTCTTTTGACAATGAGTCCTTGGGTAGGGAACCATTTGGTAGTGAGCCTCTTTTGTTATTCAGTATTGTTACTACATTATATTGTGAGCTAACACTCACCATAGTTTTTTCCTTTTAGGGTTTTCCATGTAAAAAATCTAGTGTTCATGTGTGTATGGTGTTGATGTGTTTAAGTTTTGTTTTGGCACTTCATGTTTAATCTTCATAACAGATTAAGGGGTTAAAGTAATTGAATGTGAATGTGATTTTGTTTTAGAAAAGTTAAATTTTTAGATACAACGGATTCACCCCCCCTCTCAGTTGTCTTGTGCCTTTAACAATTTTATGAGGGCTTTGTATTATGACTTCGGTATCATGATGTATTCTAAGAGTCTGATAGGAGTTGTGTTGTCTCTGGATCTCTGGTGGTGATACTCCTATGAGAAGTTTTCTTTGCAAGTATATTGTAATCTTTGTGATTTCTTAATAATATATTGGGTGACTTTTGGAGTGTGGGGTTTTTCTCTTGAAAGAGTTTTCCCCATGTACATCACCATGTTGTGGTATGCATGATATCTATCTTTATTTTTGTTTAAGTTTCTATAAATGTTAAAGATTTGTAAAGTTTTGCATTATCTTCCTCTCAAGATTGATGTAGGAAGTTGTTCCTCTACCTTATCTTCCTTACACTTCTTGAAGGACACGATCTATTCTTTCACCTAAACTCTACTAACCATATCTTTAGGATCATTCTATGTTTTAGTCATTTGATAGACTTTTAAGATAATTACTCCATGGGTGGAGGCTTCTTCATTTTGACTTGACAATGATTTTAGGGGAAACAATGTTTAATAGAACCTATTCATTAAGAATGTAAGATCTTGATATCATTCCATATACCAGTGACGACCTTGCTAAGAATAGTGATAGTGATTTTGGTCTCCTTCCTCAGTTAGTGTTTTACACAAGTAATACAAATCAAAAGAAAGATTTCAAACACAATACAAAAACCTCTATCTATACCTAATGTGACCTCTAATTAAGCAAAGAAAATCAACAATAAATGCATGAAAATAACACATGTTGTTATAGAGTAAAATGTGTACACTACCATTTTACACTTAGTTTATCACCTGTGTGGACCTAAAATATTTACACTTGTTAATTAGGACCTATTATAGCACCTTTTTGAGCATTAAGCATGTAATTCTTGATCTCGATGCAGAAAACCCAGAAAAGTAATTATAAGGAAAGACAAAGCACACTTCAAGAGCCTTATCTTGGGGGTTTGGGACTAAAGGACCAGTGCTCCCAAGCACCCTTGTCCCCTTTTTAGCCCTAGCCTAATCAATGGCTTGTCAGTTTGGGACCTATTAAGTAATTCCAAATGTTGGCCTCATGTGGTTTAATTCTCCAGGAATCAATGAGAGTGCATAGAAAAGTAAGTTAGTTTATTCATTTGAACATCTCTCTCTAATCTCTTACTTCTTGAAGGATTATTCTTCTCTCTCATGCTCTCTACTCTTCTCTAAAGCTCTCTATTATGGATTATTGTTGTGACATTAACTTATTGCAGATCTTGTGAAGATATTTCTACTTCTTTTGGCTACACCAACTTCTTGAGTCAATTTGTGATGCCGTTTCAAGCATGCTAGGGTTTCCATGCTCATGGTGACTTCTTTCCTTAATGATTTGTTCTAGCATTCCATTCTACTTCAGATTTACCTTTACCCTCCTAGGGAATGCGCTCTTTATCTATCATCTTTGATATTATGGAGGTGGAAACACCAGTCATGGAGCTTGACTTAGGCAAGCTCCTAAATAGCACCCACCTATTTTCCTTTGTGTGTGTGTGTAGGTCACAAAAATAAATTTTTGAAGGTGATCCCCGAGAAGAAGACAAAGCTTACAGGTATAGACTTGATGAAGACATCAAGTTTTGTAAAACCCTAATTAGGGTCTAGGATGCCCAAGGTCCCTTGTCCTTTGACCTCCTAGGGTAAGTGCATGGAAATGGTATACAAAAAGGGGGTCAAAAGTGGCCACCTTTTTCTTGAAATTAGATAAACCTAAACTTGGAAGAGTAATTTGAGATGCGTACACTCAAAATTTAAAGAAATAAAAAGAACATGAATTATAGTACTCTAAATCTAGTTTCTAAACTACTAAATTTTTAAAAAATAGTTAAGATTAAGAGGGTGAAATGCTATGCGTACACAAAAGTCTTCCTATTTTCTTCACTAAAATATAACATAGTGTCTGGTGTGCGCCCCCCCCTTTTTTTGTTGCATTTAGTTTTTTTAAAAACCATTTGGCATAAATATAGTTAAGAGTGAGTACTAGAAGTTGTATATTTTTTTTGTAATTTTTTATTGAATAATTTTTTTTGTGATTTTTCAAAGTGGATGGATCCTGAAAATTGCATCATTGAGCGTGCGTGTCACATAAATTGCCAAAAATAATTGAAAATGTAAATTTTTTTTTGAATGTATAAAGAATGAAATATAGAACAATCCTATATATATATATTTTAAAATTTTTGATAAGCGGATCAAAATCTATAAAGAAAAATCAATACATATGTGATTGAAGAATATGAGGACACTGTTTAAATAAAATAAAAATAAATAACTTAACTTATTCAAAATTAGAAAAGAATTATATGGTTAGAAAGATAAGAACTATCTCATCATTTTGGTGGTGGTTTCATCAAATTTTGTTATCAAATGAATAAATCTAATGATGTTGAAGTTCAAAAATGTTATTGACTATGAAAAACACATCTCTAGGAGGTCTCATATAGGTCTAATCCTTACACTTGGTTGCCTAAGCCAATCCCAAGCCTAAAAAGGTGGGATAAAAATTTGAAAAAAATAAAACGTGAGTACATTTTGTGTTTCCCAAAATGCGAGCATGTTTTGTGTTGCACAAAATGTGCTCACATTTTGGTCACTTCAACATAACACAAGTGCATTTTGCCAAATTTTTTGATGTGGCCACTTTTTTGTATACTATTTCCATGCACTTACTCCTTGACTCTGGGTCCAAGTTATCCTTTGTTCACTAGTCTTTGTGGCATTTTTAGATTGTTTGTATCTATTTCTAATTACCTGTTATGCTCTGATCTTTGTCAACTAGGGTTTCATGTCTTTTCCCTAGCTTGATTGATTGAATTTGGTTAATTTATTCTCTATACCACAAAATGGCAGATATCCTATAGTTTATCTCTCCTTCTTGGGTAGTGTTGTGATGCTCACAACATGCCCCATTTTACTCCTTAGCAAAATGAGGACCCCTACTGTGGCTATGCATTTTGCTTTTGTGTGTGGATCTATTTGGTGGTAAAAGGGAAAAGGAATTGAAAGTTACAAACCCTGTTGAAAATAAAGAAAAAATAACATTAAGTACCAGAGCAGAATATGGGTGAATTGCTTGTCAAAAATGAGTGAGGGTTACTTTTTGAACCATTTTAAAATTCCCAATATTTTGTAAGATATGTGTGTTTTGGTAAAATGTACTATGGGAGGGTTTGTATGATGCATATACAAGGTAATTTGTATGTTGTGTTGTTGTATGAGTTGCATATAGGAGCAGTCGGGTTTATTAAATCATTATACTTGTATACATTTGGATAACACTTTATTTTTACATACAAGTTAGACCCGACTGATTTCAAAGTTTAAATGAATAATTGGTCAAGTCCATCAGATGTATTTTAGGTTTGTATGTTTGGAAAAGGGAAACATACAAGACGATATACAAAGCCATATGCATGTCATGGAACCGAAAGGATTATGAAAGGAGGTATCATTGTTGTATGTTTCGTGCATTGTATGTATGTTTCAGGTTATACATTTCAATATACATACAGTGCAGAATTCAGGAAAGATTAAAATTTGGTTAAGGTGATGCATCATGACTTAAAGTATATCGAAAGATGCATGGCACTTTATATATGTCGCAGAGCCAAAAAGTGAGTAAAATGTGGTTTATAAAAGTTGAAGTCCGAAAGGACATACAAAGGAGTTTGTATGTATTGGGCTTTGTATCTAAGGGTTTTGATACAAGTATTGTTGTATCATGGAGATACAAGGGGAAAGTAATGTGGGCATCACCATTTGCATGTGGCTTTGTATAATTATAATGTATATCTTCGATATACAAGCTGATATGCAAAGCAAAAGATACAAGTAAGAGATAAAAACTAGATGCGAAAAGAAAGTTAAATACTAAAAAGTCTTTGAATGTTTAAATGCTTGTATGTTTATGATATACATAATCCAAGATACAAAGAAATTAAAATCATTGAAAGAGATAAAGGGTAACGAAAGAAGGTTTGCATAGGGTTGTTTGTATATGCGCTCATACAAGAAAATATACAAGAGCGATATACAAAATGAAAGGTGCAAGTATAGATAAAGGGAAAGAGCGTTAGTCATGGTTTCTTACATAGAATGCTTGTATATTTAAAAATAAAAAGAGGACATACTAAGAAAACATATAAGAAAAATGGGATGTATGCATAAGTGAACTAATGGTAAAAAGTTTTTAAAATGCAAATACTGAAGTAGAAGGCTGAACTTTTGGTGCATTAATTACTGTAATTAATGCCACGACGTGAATTTTAAAATCTATTTTTATGTCTGTTGGCAAGTATGCAGGTATAGGAAGGCAGAGCTTAAATGGTGATGACATCATAAAGGACGGAATGGATCACAAAAGAATCGAAAGGAGTAAATGATTTCAATGAGAAGAAATATGCAGGTGGAAAGAAGTATAATTAAAAGGGCAAAGCAACAGAGGATATTTTGAGGTTTTTAGGGTTTCCAAAGGGCATCCTTATGCTCAATATGGAATATGCTTTTTAGAGATTTTTGGCAGGATTTATTTTCCACCAGTGATGTTGCACTTGAGATATAGACTGTTGATTAACTAGGTTTTGTAACTGTATTGGGGATAATCAAATCTATATATTGAGCCCCTTTACTTTGTAATAAATTACATAGGGATTTATAGAACAGAGATAGAAATTCTAATTTGTCTTAGCATATTGAGTAGAAGAACATTTTAGTTTAGAATAGAAGGAGGTCACCTGTGTCTGCAATAAGGAATGTGTGGAACATCTAGCTTCCTTACTGTATCTGTAAGACATTTTGTAAGTTTTCTGTAAGTTGATTAATGAAGCAAGGAGTCATTCATACATTGTAAATCATATATGACTGTTTATTTTGAATACAAATATCTCTAGAATTCTGCATCTACTTTAAGAGTGTTTTCTGGCTCTCTTTTGTATTTGAAATATTATCTCTTCAAAAGCTTGCAATCTTGAATGTATGTTCATGAAAATACTCAGGGCTTACATTTAAAGGTTTAGTCTATGGATTTAATCAGGTTTGTTGTACTACTTACAATATGAATAACAGAGCATTTAGATCCCATAGCAGAATGAAGTTTAATTTAGATTTCTCTAACTTTTCCCAAACATTTGAAATACTTAGCTTGAACACAGAGATTTAAAGGAGATTGTCTGATATTTGAAGGAAACATGAACAATTGAGTTGATATTTGGCAATTTTCATAATATTTAAAAAGAAAAGGATTGTTTTAATATAAATAATATAAAGCTTTGTGATACAGTAGCAAATTTTGTGCAAAGAGACATATAATATGTTGATATTTGTGATAATTTTTGCATAATTTGATCCCAGTGAGTCATAAAACACCTTAAATCAAGTAAGGCCCCTTCCATATTACAGCTTCACATTGACCTACTGAATTATCCACAAGGTTAAGACCTGACCATACAGAAACTTGGGATTAAGTAATCTTAATTGATTTCTTCATATATTTCAAGACAGTTAAGTTCATTTTGTTAATTTTAACTTCTGTTATGAATGTGTAAAAATAATCATCAATAGTTTTTGGCACTAGAAGGAGGGCCTGATTGAAGTTAACGTTTGTTCTAAGTAAAGATGGCTCATAATAGTGGTAGAGTGACTAGGTCTATATCCATTTTAGAAGATATATTTGTGCAATTCCCTGATAAAAGGTAAAGTAAAGGTCCTTTGATTTGAAATCCTAGAATATCACACGCAAGAGGTTCATTTGGGACACCTCCTAGATCACCTTTTAACATCCATAACATTGTGAGTCCTGACAGTTCTTTATTTAGATCTTTGAATCTTGGTTTAGGTCCTCCCAGAGGTCCCAGTCCTCCCAGGAATCCTAGTCCACCTAGAAATCTAGGTATTCCCCAAGGTCTAGGTCAAGCACAAGTACCTGCAATGGCTTACTTTAATGTTAATTCTCCCATAACATTCCTTGATTATCATGAGATGCCAAAGAATCATGAAAAGATATGTCCTAAATACCAGTTGCATCAAGATCCAGAAGATCACATTAGGATATTTAAGGAGGCATGCTTTAGGGCCAGGTTAGAATATGAGGATATCCTTACACCTTCAATGAGCAGGCTTCTAACTGGTATGTTAACTTGCCTAACGGTTACATTTCTTCTTGGGCACTTATGGAAGAAACATTTTTGTCTAGATTTAGAGGTCTAATAGATCCTTCCACCTTATATCACAAATTGGCTCCAATTAAGAGAGGTGAAGGAGAGATGATTGACAATTTTAATGACAGGTTTCAAAAGGCCTCTTCCAGATTAGTATCTCCTTACACAGTAACTGCCGATGCATTATTAGCCATGTATTATGTTGCCTTAGATCCACTGACCACTATGTTTGTCGAAAGAAAAATTGACATAGATACAATATCCAAGGCTTATAAGGAGGCAGCCTCAGTAAACTAGGAGATGAGGCAAACAACTTATAATCCATTTCTTAATGGAGGAAATCTTAGGATACAAAATCAAACACAACCTTGGAATGGAGTCCCTACACATAACACTCCATTATTGAATCCAGTTCCTACATACACACCTATGTATAATCCTACCCCAATCCAGGCCATAGTCCCTTATACTAGTAACACTGCCAATAATAATTAGAGTAATAGTCAATCTTTCTTCCAACCTCCTCGGGATACATTTGTGGCAAAGGCATAAGAGGAAAGAGAAGAAATCAAAGAAATTACTGCACACTTGAGAAGATTGACTACTAAAATGACACAACTGAGAAATGAAAATTTCTATGGTAGAAACAACCAAGGATACAGTCAAAACCATAACCAAAGCTATAGTCAGAACTACAACCCAAACCACAACCAGAATCATAATCAGAATTATAACTAGGGTTAAAGTTCAAATCATAACCAGAATTAGAACCAGGGTCAAAGTTCAAATCATAACCAGAATTACAACCAGGGTCAAAGTTCAAATCAAAACCAAAATTACAATCAAGATCAAAATCATAATCTAGGACAACCAATGCAAAACATAGGACCTATTGTAGATAACATAGTCTAGGGTAATAACAATAGAAATTAGAATTAGCCAAGGCCACCTAAGACATGGAACACAGGGCCAAATAATGGCACTCTAGCTTCTCCATTTGAGAATTTAGATAATCAGGATACAATACAAACAGCTAGAATTCAAATGGCTAATATAGCATTGAAGAATTGGTGCAAATTTCATAATACCAGTGCCCATGCTAAACTAGATTGTCCTCAGTTCCATTTATCAGCTAGTATTTTCAATGTAGATGTACAAGCTCCCACTTCTGAGTTTCTCATTCCCAAAGGTAATGAAGTAGTGCCCTCAGAATATGAGACTGCTTTAGTCTTAGAGACTTTTACCTTTGCAATTAGAGAAGAAGAGGATCAATTGTTAGAGGATGAACCTTATTTTTGTGAGAACCTATATCCTAACTTAGAATTAGTACTAAATGCGTTTTAGTTTCCTTTTGAAACTAAAAATGAAGTGTTATATGAAATAGAAGAGGTACAGGCTTTTCATCAGTCAAACAAAAATCACACCTACAATATGAGAAATAACACTAGGCCAGGAGATCCTTTCACTACTTCCACTCCTCCTAACAATTTAAATACTCCCCCAGATTAGAACTCTAGTAATAATCCTGCTATACTGAAGGCTAATCATCATGCAAATAATGAAATAGTAGCACAAAAAGTCCAAACAGGTAAAATAGGGACAGTAGAAACAATGAGGTTGATGAGTTACTTGTCAAAAGAGATAAGGAAAATCAAGGTTAGTATGCCTTTATGCGAATTATTCAAAAGTTTAGGAGTTAGAAATGCTTTCATAAAATCCTTGGATACATTTGTGACAAGTGAGGTTTCTGCTGATGTGAATGCTCCTAATAGAGATTTGTAGCCCAAAGAAAAGAGTAGGAAAACTGAACAGCCTTCCAACACGAATGTGGTGATGTATGCAAATAAGAAGGAGGCCCCTCCTTTCTTGTTAACCATTAGGATGTGTGGAAAGAACATACATAATTGCATGGTAGATTCTAGTGCATCAACTAATGTAATGCCTTTAGGAATATGCAAAACTTTAGGGCTGACTCCTACCAAATTTGCTAAGGTTGTTACACAATTGGATAAAACTGAGGTTAATGTGATAGGAGAACTGATGCATATTCAAATGCAATTAGCCTCAGATCCTAGGGTAAGTCAGTTTATTGACATTCAGATAGTGGATATACCTATGAATTATGGGATGTTGTTGAGTAGAGACTGGTCTAAAACATTGAATGGATATATGGCCACTGATTTTTCACATATGTGGTTACCTTGGAGAGGTGTTTCAAATCAGATCAAGATAGAAGCAGAACCTAGGATGAAACACATGATTACAAAATACAATAGGACTAATGAGATATTGAATGCTTTTGTTGAACCTGGTGTTTATAGAGTTACTAACAAAGGGGTACAAGTTGAAGAAATCCTGATGTTAAATTTTAGAGAAAAACATGTCAGTAAGGAAATAGTGTTGTTCATTGAGTCTAATGGAAATTATTTTGATGAAGAAAGTAATGCAATAAATAGTTTCAGTTAGGTCATTAGACAAGAAATGGAAAGGTGCATTGAACAAAATCTACCAGTTCAGTGCAAGTTATGTAAAAGAATGTGCAGAGTCCATAATAAGCCACATTCTGAAGAGAATTGTGGAATGTGTAGAGATATTATAGAGTATCAATACATAAAATGCACAAAGGGAGTAGGACTACAAGAAGGAAAGGTTAATCCTAATCAACCAGAGAAATACTTTTAGAATAACATAGATGTGTTGATCCTAGATTTAAAAGAAGAAACAAAGGACAAGAGTATTTGTCATTCTGATTTACAAACTAAAGTATAAATATGCAAGTAGGTCAAAATGAATTGCCTATAAATGAACAAGATAGCACCTCACATGTGATAGAAAAAGCAAAACATGCCAAAGTGAATGGTTAAAAGAATAAAGATGGCATGTGGACACTTAAATGTGATGGATCTAAATCTAAACAAGGTGCAGGTGTAGGTGTGGAGCTTATAGATCCTCATGGTAAGTCATATTTAGCAGCATATAGGCTACAATTTTCTTGTACTAACAATTTTACAGAATATGAAGCTTTGATTTATGGACTTGCTATGGCTATCAAGAAAAATGTTAAAATGATTAGGGTATTTTTAGATTCTGAGCTAGTGGTCAGGCAAGTAAGGAAATTGTATGCATGCAACTACAAAAAGATGGTTTGTTAAAGGCATAGGGTGTGGGATTTGATAGATTCATTTGATGCTTTCAACATAGAACATATCCCTAGAGAATTAAACCATAGACCAGATGCATTAGCAGTTGCTGCTAGCACATTGGAACCCTTAACATTGTCAGGTTTAAAATGATTTGTTGTTGAATTAGTAAATGTTCCTCGTATACTAGATAATGTTACTCATTTCTAGGTATTTGAAGGGGATCAACAAATTGTGGATTTTCTAACTTGTAATGAGGTTTTTGAAGCTCAAATTATTGATGAACAGGAAAGGCCTGATGTGTCTTGAGATGAAGAAGACATAATCAACCTAAAAAATAATTTCTTACCTAAGGGAGTGATCGAGTTAGAACAGATATTTGACTTTGATGGGGTAGTAAGACAAAAAGATTTACCCAAAACTGAGGGAGGTAAGTGTGATCCATATAACCTTGGAACAGAGCAGAGTCCATAGAATGTACTGATTGGAAAGGCTTGCTCTGAGGAGTTAAGAAAGGAAAATGTAGATGTTCTGAAAGAGTACAAACATGTCATAGCATGGACATATGAATCTTTGAAGACATATGATACGTCCATCATAACTCATGTGATACCCTTGAAACTAGATGTTAAACCATTTAGGCAAAAACAAAGGCATGAATGCCATTATAGAGCCTTTGATCTTTAAAGAAGTGAAAAAATTGATGTCTTCTAGAATTATTTTCCCAGTCAGACATTCAACCTAGGTAGCTAATTTAGTACTTGTGAGAAAGAAAGTGGAAACATTAGGTTATGTGTAGATTTTAGAAATTTGAATAAGGCATCTGAAAAGGATAACTATCCCCTGCCTCCCATAGATGAATTACTGCAAGCAGTAAATGGGGCTAAGATGTCTTTTCTAGATGGATTTTTAGGATATAACCAAGTCTTAGTTGATAAGGAAGATAGGTTGAAGACCACTTTTACTTACAAATGGGGAAATTATGCATAGAAAAGAATGCATTTTGGTCTAATCAATGTAGGTGCCACTTTTCAGTGAGCCATGGACATTGCATTCCGTGGATTGTAAGGTAAGTACATTATTATTTATATGGATGATTTAACTATTTACTCTAAAGATGCATCCACTCATGCTAAAGATTTGAGAAGAGTACTTAAAAGATGTGAAAGGTATGTGATTTCCCTTAACCAAAAGAAATGTTCATTTGGTATAACTGAAGAAAAATTATTAGGACATGTCATTTCTGAAAATGGGATATCTATTGATCTTGATAGAATAGAAGGAATAAAGAAATTGCAATTACCAAATAGTAAGAAAGAACTAAAGTCATTTTTTGGTAAGATCAATTTTGTCAGGAAGTTTATTACAAGGTTTGCAGAAATTGTGCAACCATTGAACACCATGCTGAAGAAGGATGAAAAAATAGAATGGACACCAGTAGCTAAAGATGCATTTGAAGATACTAAGGAAGCCATTTTTGATGCTCCTATGTTGACAAGTCTAGATTATACAAAGTCATTTTACATTTATTCTTTTGCATATTCACATTCAATTACAGCTGCTTTGACACAAAAGGGAGAAAATAATGAAGAAAAACCCATAGCCTTCATGAGTGTACCTCTGAAGGATACACAACTAAAATATCTTGATACATAAAGATAGGTGTTTGCACTAGTAAGAGCAGTGAAAAGGTTCAGACATTATATCTTACAAAGTCAAGTTAAGGCCATAGTACCAGATGCAACTGTTAAGATGTTGCTGATGCAAAATGAACCTAGAGAGAAAAGAGCCAAATGGATTACAACATTGCAAGAGTTTGATATGGAAATTATCCTAATGAAGTTGGTCAGAGGACAAGCATTAGTACATACCATAGCAAACATAGATCCAAATTTGGTGAAACAATAGCATGTGTTGAATTCTAGTGATGCATCAGGGTGGTATGATGACTTGAATACCTTTCTGATATCAGAGGAGATCTTTAAAGATTAAAGCACAAAAGTACATGGTACAAGGAGGTCTTCTATTCAAGAAGAACCATGAAGGAATATATTTAAGATGTTTAAACAGAGCTGAAGCAGATAAGATATTGTCAGAGTTACATGATAAGTATGGAACTACTCATGGTTCCCATTTAGCTACTATGCATAAGATATTGAGAGAAGGATACTATTGGCCTACAATGTTTAAAGATACAGAGAGTTATATTCGAAGTTGTCACACCTGTCAAACTACAATAGATAAAGGAAGGAATCAGGCTCATCCATTATAGCTAGTGATTGAGTCTAGGCCATTTGTACAATGCGACTTAGATTTCATTAGGGTCATAAATCCTCCATCATCTATAGGACATAAGTTTATATTGACAGTAACTGACTATTGTATAAGGTGGACTAAAGCCACATGTTGCAAGTTCTCTACTACTAAGGTAGTTATCAATTTCCTTGAAGAAAATGTCATAACAAGGTTTGGAGCTCCATATTCGCTGGTATGTGATAATGGTCCTGCATTTTCTTCTCTAAAATTTTCTAAATGGGCATTTGAATATGGGATAGTTTTATAATTTTCTTCAAACTATTATCCTCAGGGGAATGGGTTAGCAAAGTCCACAAATAAGATTTTATTGGATATAATCAAGAAGCTAATTGAAAAGAATCCTAGAGAATGGAACACATTGCTAAAGTATGTGATGTGGGTAGACAGGACTAAGGTTAAGTCAGCCTTAGGCTATGCACCTTATCACTTAGTTTATGGGACTGATCCCATACTTCCAGTAAATCTAAGAATACCAGTTTGGAAGTTTACTAATGAATATTTAGGGTTTGATGATCACAAAGAAGCCAGGATAATACAGATGTTGCAATTGGATGAGAAAAGAGATCAAGCCATTGAGAAATTTGCCAAACATCAAGTAGTAGTCAAAAGAGGGTTTGACAAAAGAGCAAGAGTCAAAACGTTTAGAATATCAGACTTAGTGTTGTGCTGGGATAAAGCATGTGAAAAGAAAGGAAATCATCGAAAATTTGACAAATTATGGTTAGGTCCATTACAGGTCATAGAAATAATTGGAGATAATACTTTCAGGCTCAAGACCTTGACTCAGGAAGATGTGCAATTACCAGTTAATGGCCAACATTTGAAACATTACTTTCAGGCTTGAGGTGAGGGTAGTTAGTTTCTGTGTATCATAATGTAAATAATGTATAGTTTTGGGTTGTTTTTGTTTTGTTGTGTTTTTTTTGTGTCGTGTTGTCTTAGCAGGGATGTTTGTTTTATTTTGAAGTATGCAAGAGTAGACTGACAACCACTAAAAACAATAGAAAATTCAAAACATTTAGGTTAATTATTTGAAATTTATGCATAACTTGTGACTGTCATGAATGTAGAAAGTTGTTTGACTTGTGAAATTTTATATTCAATAACTATGGGTTGAGTATTCAAGGGAAGTTTTTCACAATGACACACCTAAAATCCTTGGGTTTGTTGAACCTACCAGTATAGATATTAGGTGAAAATCAGAGGTTGCCCTTGCTACAATTATAATTCTCAGCTTAATTTTAGCAAGTGATCATTCCTTGCCTCATGAAGTTACAACTGTAATATCTTATGAAATCTCTATCAAATACAAAATATAAAATAAATAAATAAATAAAATGGATTTTACTGAAAATTCAAATTAAGCGTATCATTTGCGATAGGTGCTGGAAAGATGTCAACAAAATGGTATTTCTCTCAACCCTAAGAAGTCAGTTTTCAGGGTTACAGAGGGTAAACTTCTCAATCACATTGTATCCTGAGAAGGCACTAAAATTGAATCAGAAAGAGTCAAATCCATTCAAAGTCTTACTTTGCCTACTAGTAAGATTGTAGTTCATTCTTTCTTCGGAAAGGTGAATTATCTGTGAAGGTTCATTCTGAAATTCGTAGAGAAAACCTATCACATCGTCAACATGATGAAGGGTAAGGCTACTTTTTGCTGGAGTGCGGAAGGCAAAGTAGCATTTGAGGATATCAAGAGGGCTATAGCTCATACTCCAGTCCTTGTTTGTCCTAATTATACCAAAGATTTTGTAGTATACAGCTATGCTTCTGAGCATACACTTTCAACCATTCATGTTTAGCAGGAAGAAGGTGTGGAATCTCCTATTTCATTTATGAGTTGTCCTCTTAAAGCTCATGAATTGAAATATTTGAATATGGAGAAACATGCTTATGTCGTGGTCAAAGCAGTAAAGCATTTCTAGTTCTATATTCTGAATTCACATACTATTGTTTTGGTGCCTAATACAACAGTAAAGTCGATTCTAACTCAACAGGAGTTTGGAACCAAAAGAGGCAATTGGATTTTTAAGATACAAGAGTTTGATCTTGATATCAAACCTACCAAGCTTGTGCATGGCAGAGGTTTGTGTCAATTGATTGCTGATAATGTATCAAAAGAGATAGGGGATGAAGAAGAAGAAGTTGAAGATATGCCAACTGTTCTTGTCACTACTACAGATGAGTGGTATTCAAATATTTCTCATTTTCTTACCTATGGTAAGTGTCCTTCCCATTTGTCTTATAAGGACAAAAGAACTGTTAAATTGAAGGCTGCTAACTATGTCCTATGGGACAATGGTTTGTATAAGAGGAATCTTGATGGAGTATTTCTCCGTTGCGTGGATAAAGCGCAACAAAGTAGACTTCTGGAGTCTTTCCACAATTTGGCTTATGGAGGACATTTTTCTACACCTGTGACAGCTCATAAGATTCTACGAACCAGATACTATTGGCCCATGCTATTTCAGGATGCGTACATTTCAGTACGTGGGTGTGAGTTGTGTCAACAGTTTGTTGGAAAACCTAAGTTGGTTGCACTACCTCTTAAGCCAGTGGTGATTGAAGAACCTTTTCAACAATGGGGCATTGACTTCATTGGTGCTATGAACCCACCATCAAGTGTGGGACATAAATTTGTTTTCACAGTGACAGATTATTTTACCAAGTGGGTGGAAGCCATCCCAGTTAAGCATGCTACTTCTAAAGTGGTATGTAATTTCCTTAAGGAAAACATTATTTCCTGGTTTGGAGTCCCAAACAAGGTTGTAGCAGATAATGCTACTTGTTTCTCTTCCAACGAGATTACTAACTTTTTCTATGAGCATGGGATCATTCTTTCCCACTCTTTCGACTATTATCTGCAAGGAAATGGTCAGGCAGAATCAAGTAAAAAAAAATTGGTTACTATTGTCAGGAAACTGGTGGAAGATAATCAGATAACTTGGCATAAAGTGTTGTTTGATGCTTTATGGGTAGACATGATTACCCCTAAAAGGGCAATAGGTATGTCACCTTTTCATCTTCTGTATGGTTTGAATGTAGAGATACCTATTACCTTGGAGTTGCCAGCACTAAAGTTGGCAAAGGCAGTAGAAGATAGAACTTTTGAAAGTTCTATTAACAAAAGGATCATGACCTAACTGAACTTGAGGAGTAGCGAGCACTGGTGGTAGATCATATTGCTAAACATCAAAGTCAGGTGAAGAAAATCTTTGACAAGAAAGCAAGGGCTCGTGAGTTTCAAATTGGAGATCAAGTCTTGTTATTGGACAAGAGGAGAGAACCAAAAGAAATGCATGGGAAATTTGATTCCTTGTGGAGAGGTCTGTTCACCATTCATTAGCTCTATGGTGAGAATAGCTTTTTGCTAGAATATCTAGATGGAACACCATTCTTGCTTCCTCATAGTGGACAACATTTGAAGCACTTCAATCCTTGAAGTATCAGATAAATTCACTTGTACATTTGTAGAGTTTTTTCTTTTTATTGTTTGGTCTTTTGTGTCTTTTTCTTTTTGGTAGCTTGACTCTATGGTCCAATGGCATGGATGAAGGCACTTAGAGACTCAATTCTCCTCCCTTTGATCATTTCAAAGTTTGATTGATGGAAGTTACCTAGTTAGAGCCAACTGTTGGTCTAAAAATGAGCTACGCTCATTTTTGTAAACAACCCCTACGAAACTTGTTTGTTTCGTAATCTACACTCTAAGTTTGTAAATCAAGACAAGTTCTCTTGGCCTCGTGCAAAGTTGTCTGACATCATTGAAATAGCTTGTGACATTCCCCTTAGTCAATTTATCAAAATTCATGAAGTTTGACTAGTGTGCAAGTTTAACAAAATATCAATTTTGACCTTTTAAAGGTGTTAGAATTTTTTTTAGGTTGATGTGCAATGTCGGCTAAATTTTCCGCTCATACATCTATATTTTGTTTTCAAGTGCAAGGGTGGCAAATTTTGCCACCCATGCATTCCTTTTTTTGTTTTCATGTGTCGAATTGGCAAAAAGTGTTGCTTCTACATGCTTGTATGATTAGGTAAGATGCAATGTCAGTGAATTTTACCGATCACGCATCTTTATCTTCATATGTATCAGAATAGTAAAAAGCACTGTCGGTGCATGCCATTAATGTCACAATGAGTTAACTTGTGTGACATTAATGGAAAATTTCTAGTTTCATTTTAAGTTTTTAAGTTTCTTTTAAATTGCTTTCATTGCGTTTTTCCTTTTATTCTACCTAAGTCGACCTCATTGCAACCTGCGGTTATGCCATACTAAGTTCATGATTCTTGTGATTTAGAGGTTCCATCATGAAAAACTAGGGGTGGCATCATTTTTATTAGGTTGGGATGTGTTTTTATTTTGCATTTCTTTATATCTAGGGTTTGTTGATTGTTTAAGAATAGATTTCTTTTGATTGTTTAAACTTGTCATTTAACGCATCCTTGTTTATATTTCTTTTGTTGATTGATTTGTTTCTACATCATGACAACCCTAGCTTTTTCTATTTTAAACCAGACTAGATTTTCCCAACTGTTTTCTATGGATCGTGACTTAGTTTTCACTTAGGTTTAGGTTTTTAGGATTTGAATCAGTAAAATTGTCGATTGTGTTTTGTGTTTTGATTACCTTCATGCATGGGTGGCAAATTTCACTGCCCTTACACGAAAGCTTTGATGAAGCAATACACATCGGCAGTGGTTTGTTCCGATGAAACACCAAACCCATCTTACAATGCCTGCAATGTCATCTATATTTGCTGATTGACATCTTTCCATAAGCTTGTGAACAAATGCTAAGTCGGTGGAAATCAGCGCTAAAGCATTTGAAGTTGTATCCAAATGCAAGTGTATGGGCAGTGAAATTTGCTCCCCTTACATGAAGAAAACCTTGAAACACCTACATGCAATGTTAGTGAAATTAACCACCCGATACACTTGCAATTTTCTCCCATATCACATGCAGTGTTGGCATTTTTTGCCGCTCAAACATAAAACACTTGTAATTCTTCTAAAACATGCAAAAGCGGTTAATTTTTCCATTGATACACTCACATTTTTAGTTTACCTATAGGGTTGGTAGAAATGGCCGCCCTGACACTTGCAAGTTATCCCTTACATGTAAGGGTGGCAAATTTTTCCACCCGTGCACCACCCTCTCAAATTTTTCTAACTCTAGGATATTTTCAATTTTGGTTTTCCAAACCTATTTTCCTCCATTTTTTGACCCTCTCACACTCTAGCCATTTCAAACATATCCCCATAGTCATGATCATTGACATGCAATTTTCCTAGATTACCAGTATTTTCCCTAATTGCATGATCATGACTTTTTGTTGCAATTTCTTCTGCAGATTTTTTCTCTTCATCGACATCCTTCTGGTGATAGCTTTTTCAGATGACTAAGTTGTCTCCAAAGAAGTCAAAAGTGATGAAGTATAAGTATCAAGGTGTTTTTCCAATCACCTCAGTTACTTCTAATGTCGATGACATTCGGGATACAAAAATTGGCCATGTGGACATGGCTGAATTTGTGGAAAGAACCAAGTCTAATAATCCTAGTTCTGCAATGAAGAAGATTATTGATAGTAACATTCATCTAGTGTCGTCTTTCCCAGTGGCAGCCCATAACACAGAGTTTGTTCTTCAGTGTGCTTAGTTTTATAACAGAGATATTAGGATAGTGGTGGATGCAAATGGTAATGTGATAATCCGATTAGATCCTGAATTCATTGATAAAGTTTTCATGTGCCCTGCTATTATAGAAGTCATAAAGCTAGATTTTGTTGAAGCATAAAAAGAGTATGACAAAAATCTTGAGAAGGCTAAGAAGATAATCAATACGAAATGGCTCAAAACTCCACAATCAAACTTGTCTAGGTGGCCAAGGAGTTTTCCTAGAAGTGAATTTGTAGAAGAAGTTGGTGATCTTATAACTCTTCTCACCAGGATAAGGGGATTGGCCTCTTCTTCACTATTTCATGAGTGGATGTACCCTTTCATCAAGGTAATACTCCAAGGTAAACAAGCCATCTTCTGGGGTGAGCAGATCAGCAATGCTCTACATGAGCAATTGACAAAGGTATCCACTACCTTCAAATTATACATGACTTCTTATCTGGTGTATATAGCAGCCTCCATGAGAATCTTTCTAGGTCTAACATCAGAAGGAGATAGGAGAGTAATTCCTATGTATTAGTATTATTATCAATTGACATTGAAGGGTTCTATTCACCACTTCAGGAGGGTAAACGATGCTTTCTTCACAATGTTCTTGTGTCTTTTTGACCCTCAGCTAGAACAAAGAAGAGTTTCAGATGAAGCTTGGTCAGTGGTAAATGATTTTGGATGCATGTTCTTACAATTTTCTTCTTTCTCATATCTAAGGGTTGGCTTTTTCCAAGGTCATCCCTATATGTTGCCAAGGTTTCCCTCAGATAAACTTGTTTTGATGGAATTATGTAGACAAATGATTGTCGTACATAATAAAAAAATGGAACTCAAGAAGCCCAGTTTCAGGTTTCCAGTTGAAATTGGTAGGTTTTCAGTATTAACTACTGCAAAGGTTAGAGCCATGGAAACTGAAATGCAGCTTGTAACCATGAAACAATTCAAGAGATGGCCAAAGCTTGATTATAGAGATGTGAAAGATAAGATCAGGAGGGAAACCCAGTTCCATGAACCTATGGTTGAGGACATTTGGGTAGATTTGAGAACAGAAGAAGATATCAGAAAGTTGGATTATAGCAGGTTATCTCTTGAGCAGATCGAATATCTGGGATTGGCTAACATTCTTGAAGATATAGTGGATGATGGAGAGTTGATCAATGACAGATATAACACTGAATATGTTGTTGTCTCTCCTCTCCCTCCAATCCAATGGTCTCAAAAAGAATTGACCTCTTTGAGGAAAAGATTTGAGACTATATTGGCAAACACCAATAAGTGGCTAGAGGATAAGGGAATTACTTTGAAAGAATTCCTTATAGGATCAAAGATTGAGATCCAAAAGAAAGTAGGTAAAAAGGTGGAGAATAGGATAAAGAACAAGAGTGATGTTCCCTCTTCTTCCAAGCCACATAACCCTAGGATCAAATTTGTGACGAAGAAGTCAAAGGCTATGGAGAAAGAGTTAGAGATAGAAGATATGGAAATTGAGAAACAAAACATTGAAGAGCCATCCACTAAGGAAATGGAGGTTGAAGACATACCTACAAATCAACAAGAAGAGGAATTTTTGTCCCCCCAAGAGAATGTACAACAAGAAACAAGAGTCTCATCTCCTTTGTTAGACACACCTATTTCAGTTCCTTTGTCTATTTCCCCCATTGATATCCCCTCTTCTAGACCTCCCTCACCTTCCAAAACAATTTTTGATAATCCTCAAAATACTTTTGAAGATGTCCCTCATTCCTCAGAGTCTATTCCTAGCTTGTCCTCATCTTTTGATATTGGGCATACTTCTATATTTGAACACTTTGTAATGAACACTGAACTAGTTTCTAATGTGAATGTAACAGGTGCAGTTTTTACTAACACTCTACCTATTATTTCCACTTCCAGTGCAAGTGTAGTTCCGGTGACACCAACAATGGGAACAGATCCTAATGTGAGTACTTTTGTGCTTCCACCATGGTTGTAAGCTTATACACCAAAAAGGAAGAAACAAGCCATCTCCCCAAATAACTTTGATTTTAGTAAGCTAGTGCCTGCGAAAGACAAGACCCTGAAGAAGCCAAAGATTCTTTCAAGAATGCTCGAGGATAAGGGACACAAATTTATAGAGATTGCAAGACCCCCGCAAGATGCAACCATGGAAAATTTTAATACGAATGATTACTTTATCTCTAGAGTTGAGTTAGGAAAAATAACTCATGAAAGTGCAAAGACTAATATGCAGTTAGCCATGGATATTCTAATTCAAAAATTTGACAAAGAGAAAGAAATGAAAGATCATTACAAAGCAATGGTTGAACAGTTGACTGCAGTGGTGAGAAAAATCACTTTGAATTCATAATTAGTAACTCTTGAGGTTGTTTCTGTAGAAGACCCTATTATCCAAAAAGTAGAAAAGACTCATCTTAAGGGAAGAGTACTTGAGGAGTACTTGGAAAGGATGCATAGACAAAGAATATCTCTGCTTATAGAGCTATCAAAGAAGACAAACAAAATGGAGAAAATAAGGGCAAAACTTGATGAGTTGATTGATGTTATTTCTCAAGATATCGAGCGCCTAGAACAGAATTATCATAAGTAGGTAGAGATGAGAAAGCTGAAAATAAGTGCCCTGATATCAATTAGTGTCATTCCTAATAGGGATTCTTGTATTGAAACCAAAGAGGCATTGACATATTAGAGCTGTGTGCTGAAAGATTTGATCAATGACCTAGAAGCTGCTAGGAAACTAAGTGAACAAAGTGATGTTAGTCTTTTGCATAAATTGGAGGAGCTGTCGTGCAAACTTGTGTCATAGGATAACCAATTTCTCTCTGTAGAAGAGATGGTTTAGTAATTTGAAAACATGTTCCAGAAAGAGTTCGAGGATAAAACATTTTCAATGGCCTCCATGGACAATATTCCTGTCAATCAGTTAACTTTGGATAATCTGAAGGCCAAGTTAACTAGTCATGCAAAATCAGTCACCACGGTCAAAGATGCCATAGTTAGAGCCAAGATGATTTTTAAGAACATGGTTAGTCCAGACAGTATTGGGATGCAAGCATCTTTCACCATGTATGATTGCCATATGAAGAAAGATGGCAATACAAGTTGAAGCAGTTTTTCAATTAGTTTATTTCCTGCTTTTCAGATGTACTTTTGAAACAATTTTGGACATATTTACATGTACTTTGCTCATATGTAATTACATGTAAAAACATAGGAAGTCCCAAATCAAAAAGGACTCCTTTGTTGAATAAGTCATAGTTAGTTTCTCTTTTCCTATTTTTGTTCTCAGTTCCTCTTATAAATAAAGAGGACCCCCTTTGTAATTATCTATCTTTTAGTTATTGAAGTGAAACTCTACCAAATTGAAGAGCATTTTGAGACTTTGTGTTCAAATTGTAAATCATATTTTATCAAGTGAATAAGAAAGCAAGTGATCATTCAATCTTTGTGTTGGAATAACTTGTGGTGTATTGGAAATTGTTCTTATGTCCTTTTCCAAATACTATCTTATCTATTTGATCAAATTGTAGTGTGAGTGTGAATAATCTGGGAGATGTTCTAAAGTTGATTATGGAGACTTTGTGCTATAACAATTATCTTTAGTTTATGATTTAGTGTTTTAAAGTAAAGGATATTGTAAAGGCTTTGAACTACTATTATCTTTTGTGATCATATATTTTGTTGTAGTTTTTGGTGAAGACTTTGGGCTGCACCTTATTCTACTAGGTTCTAAGTTATAAATCAATAAAAGAAGCAACAATAGACTTTGTAATCTTGTGGGTTTCTTGGTTATTCAATTTGTATCAACAAAGTGCTCTTTCATTTTGTAAACGTCATTTTTGAAAAAAGAGAAATGGATGATATGGTCTCACCCCTAAGTTACTATTTAGTTTAAATAAGTTTAAGATAATTGATAGGGAACCTCCCCTTGCTAAGAGGAGAGATTTATCTCATTAAACTGTGGTCGATATAACCATTTTGCCTTCAGTTAGTTGAAGACAAAATATTCACCCAACATCTTCAACCTAGGGTTTGTAGATTAGTGTGTTGTTTCATATCTTGCTGCATTAATGGTTTGATTAAATGGATTTGATTTTCTATACCTTATCATCCTCTCTATTCTAGGACATTCTTGCATTTGTTTGCAATGGAAAAGTAAAAAATCAAGCATTTTAGGCTTGTAAAAAGGCATATTTGTTGCATTGCTTTCATTGCATATCTTTTAGATCATCATAGAAAAATTTAAATTTATGATTTGGCATTAGATAGGATTGAAATTATAGTAGATAATAATTTCATGGTGTTTCATCTTGCATTTAAAGATCTTATTTTCTTGGGTTTGGTCAAAAAGTTGTATTTTTGGAAAACCTAGTCAAATTCAAAACCTAGGGTTTGTAATTAAGATCTTGTTTCAGATTTTGCTGCTATCATTTACATTTTGAATCTAATCTTTCATTTCAATAGCATGATACATAAATATCATTTGTGTTCAAAAAAGAATTCTTGCATTGAAAAATTGTGGTTTAGAGAGTAAGCATTCAAAATCTAGGGTTTTGATAATAAACCCTATCTAGTCTTGCATTCAGTGCATCTTCATAAAAAAAAGTTCTATAAGTCTTTGTTGTATTTAGGTGGATAAATAATTTAGGCACTTCTTTTACACTATGACTACACTATTGTGTTTTGTCTTTGATGTCAAAGGGCTCAGTGTGGTAAGATATGCTTCTAAGATATGCTCCTATTGATCAGAATGGATACTCATGCTCTTGGTGTTCATATTGGTGGAAGTTGATCATTGGTGTAATGGTTCATGATCTTGGTGTTCATCATGATCATGTTGTAGTTCATATCATGCCTAATAAGGGAAGAACATATTGTCAAGATTAGGATGTTAAAGTGAAAGGGTGTTGGTTAAAACCATGTTTGTTAAGGGTAGAAATTGAAGAATCATTATTGTCATTTAAACCTCAGAATGATGCCAATGATGATCTTATGATATTGATGTCATGATATATCATGTTGTTGTTATTAGATGTTGTTAAATGCATGGAACCTTGTTCATTCTTCAAAGGAATGGGATCATCAAAGGTCATAACGAATCATAGGTCATAAGATGTGATATGCTTATTATTTTATGTTTGCATGCTTCATGGGAAGTTGCTTGTCATTATACCTCAAGTGAGTTGATTTTACATATAAGGAGGTTAGTGGTGTGCATATTATCAAGAGGTTACTTGGCAAAGTACATAATTAAGGAAGTCAGGTCATTGCATTGAAACAAGAAGAAGATCTTGTGTGTATATGTCACGTGCTTCAGGTTGTCATTATGTCATCATGAGTTGTAATGAAGCTTGTTCTATCTTGATGTTCATGCTTTCATACTTGTTGGAACACATTGATATTGTCTCTTAGTTCATAAGCTGGACTTTTAAAATGCACAAGAGTTTACAACTCGTCTCCACATTCCTTGAGTTGCAAACCCTAGATTCCTAATGTTTTAGATCTCTCTTTTGGTTCATAGACTTCTTCCTATTCTAAGAAAAACCTTTTTCTTTTGCCTCAGATTATAGACTATGGATTTTCCTTTTATCTAGGGTTCCTATCCATGTTATAAATCCTAAAAATCTATGAAAGACTTTTAAACCTATGTCATACCCTTCCTAAGCCATCACTGAAGCTATTTAATTTTTGTTTTATTATCTTGGTGACTGGTATTTATAGGTTATAAGGTAGACACCTTTGTATGTTAACCAAGCCTTTCATCTTATGACACGGGTTCTCATCGGTCAAACTTCTTCCATTGAGTGCCAATTCAAAATGGAAGGTGAAGATTTAAAGATATGTGAGCATGAAATGAAGATCGGGTGGTTGCAGTTTAAAAGTGTTTCAAATGCCAATGGTTTGTCATCCTTGATTAAGAATGATGGGGAACAACTAAGTGGTGGTTACAACTACTTTTGTAATAGTCTATTTATATACAGAGGGGCCAGAAAAGTTAAGATCTTGCTATGTGTGATGAATGATAAAAAGTGATCTAGTCAAATTGAAAGCTAAGACAAATGCCTTTTCATACATATGCATATTGGAGAAAATAATGGAGAATAACAGAGGTTTTGACACAGTGAAAGTAGAACATTTGCAGTCTTCACATGGAGATCTTTGTAAGTAGTTTTTGCAACATGTTTTCAGAGTACACTGAGATTATATTTTTCTCTATGCAATCAATGAAAGGTGATAATGTATATGTGTGGCTAGGAAGGTTGTAAATGAAGAATATATTGATTGGATTCAAAAGAAGATACAAGGTGATGAAGTAGGATGTAGAGGAATCCAATATGTCATGCAAGAGACACTGAATTATTCTATTTGTATAATGATTGTAACATTTGGTACATTGTAGAGAATCAAGGTAACCCCCTAAATTGAGTCATATTCCATATGTTCACTTGATTGCCAGTGAGGCATTTTGTAAAGCTAGTGAGGCTTGCTTGGTCAGTAAAACATTAGGGGTTGGTGCTCCTTGAAGTAGGTGATTCTAAACTAAGTGGTTAGTGAGGCCTTGAGTTATTGGAGTGGGTGCTCTTATACCTGTAACCAGTGAGGTATTTGGTTAAGCTAGTGAGGCATTTCCAAGTGGTTTTTCCTCCACTTGAGGGTTTTCCACTCATGAAATTTGTTGTGTCATGGTCTCAAATGATGTGTGATCCATTTGTCTTTCATGCTTGAACATTCAGTCTTATTTGTTGTTTAGTATTTGATTTCTTACTTTGGTAAAGTACACTATCAGCATCATTACTCTTTGTTTTCAAGTATGAAAAGAAGTAAATGAATTATTTTTGTCTACAACACTAATTCACCCCCCTCTCAGTGTTGTGTGTACTCCAACAAGTGGTATTGGAGCATAGGTTCCCTATAGAAGTCTAACAAGCTTGGGTAGATCCTGATAGTGGAGTACCATGGGAAAGTGTAAAAGAAATAGAGAAAAGAAAGATATCAAGCAAAAGGATGAACAACAAACCCTAGTCAAGTCATGTGATGATTTGTCACATGAACCATCCCTAAAAATTGACATAAAGAGTGATAAAGAAAATGACTTTGCTGTTGAGATTGATAATAAAGAAGGAGACCTTTTTATGGATGAAGATGGTCAAGAGTTTGATGAAATGATTGTGAAGTTGATTTAGAAGGATAAATCTTGTGTGCCTTAGATCAAATCAAGAAACTTAGAAAGGAGAATCAGAGATTAGAAGATCAGCTTCAACAGGAAAAAGACTCCACGGACAAGGTATGTTCAGATTTTGTAAAAGTTTCTTTAGAGTTTGAAGAGGCAACAAATTAGATTGTAGTCTTAGAGAGTCATGTTGAAGAATCTAACAAATTGAATATAAGTCTAAAGACTAAAATTGAGGAAGCCAAAAGAATAATAGATGTAACAAAATTTAACCTTGAGGTGAAAAGAATTGAATGTCTGAAATTAGAGGTAGAAATTGTCAATTTGAGAGAAGATTATGAAGGTCTCAAGGTTCTATCCAAGAAATATCAAAAGTTTGAAGAACGCACAAACAAGTTGAATGACATGTTAAGCAAACAAAAACATTACAAGGACACTACTGATCTAGGTTATGAAGAAGGAGAGTGTTCCAACGCAAGAAATGCACCTAGGAAGAAGTTAGATTTAAGCTATCATGATGTTGCTCCTAAAGATGAAGGAAGAAGGACAATTAGGTTCACAAAATATCTACCCACCAGGCAATCAATGAGGTACAACTATTCTCAATTTCATGGTTATTGCTATTGTTGTCATGTTTATGGCCATAGAGCAAGAGATTGTGTAAGAAATTGTAGGATGTATGAGAGACATGATCATGCCAAGAATGTCAATAAGAGTTCATACAACATGCCTAGAAGAAATTATTCTTTCTTTGGTCTAGACAACAACATTATATGTTATAGGTGTAATGAGTTTGGACACAAAGCACAATGGTGTAAGAAAAGCTTGATGAAGCCATTTAGGGATTACATGTTCAAACAAAAGCAAAAGAATACCTTGAGTAAGGAGAGGAAAAAGTCTATATTGGATTGTAAAAGAAAACAAAATCTAGGAGATGATGATTCTAAACCAATGCATGTTACACAAAATGCTTTGCAAGTTGGATAAGTAGGAGCTTGGAGACAGAGGGAGATGCTTAGTGTCTTATCTTTCATATCCAAGTAGGAAATCAAAAGAGTGTAGCCTTATGGAGCAAGCACAGTGGTTTGATTTCAGTTATCAGGACAATTGTTTGATCTTAGTAATTTCAATTAATAGGATAGCAGCAATTGATATCATTTAATGCATATCAGTAATAGTTTGGTTGTTTTATAACAATAGTAGAGATCTATTTATTTAATGGTTGTTGCAAGAATATGTCTGAGCATGGAGTATATGTTCATTACAAGGACAAATTTCTGATGTACTTGATTAGTGTTATTTGCCATGTTTGCCAAGGTTTTGTTTTTCTTAGTGGTGCAGATATGTTATCTCTATGAGAAAAGCATGGTGTGGTATCTCAATATTGGAAGGAGTACAGTGAAGCAATGCATCAATCCTTTCTTTATGGATAGTGTAAATGTTTTTATTATGGTGCAAAGTAACAAAGTGGTTTGACTTTCTGTATTTCTATTTGATAGTACACTTGAAGAGAATTAGAGAGCAATGTTCTATGTTGTTTTTGTGGTTCTAAACTCATGAGGCGTGTCTTGCAGTTAAGGTAATATACATGCTCTTGATACTGTTTGATAATGACAACTAATGAGAATCCTTGTCAATGATTTCTATTGAAGTGTCTCATGTGGTAAATATCAATCTAAATGATAATGTTGTGCATTGGTAAGGTTGTTGGAGAAGTTAACATGCTATCCATGATGCTCATTCAAAGTGACAGGTGTAATTGAAGTTTGTTTGAGTTGTTTTGAGTATAGTTTCATGTTCCTAATTGGATGAAAGTTGATCACCATTTTACAACAATGAACACTGATAATTTGCACAATA
This sequence comes from Cunninghamia lanceolata, assembly GCA_027924645.1. Classification (NCBI taxonomy): domain Eukaryota; kingdom Viridiplantae; phylum Streptophyta; class Pinopsida; order Cupressales; family Cupressaceae; genus Cunninghamia; species Cunninghamia lanceolata. The sequence goes on from BSBN01000205.1 coordinate 3,889,377, forward strand.
GATAGTTAGTATGACAATGTTTAAATAGTGTTCAAGTTTTTTTGATATATATTTGACAAGGGGACTATAATACTATGGTACATTGATTGCAATAATCAGTCTCTATGATATGCTTAGTATTTATAATGATCAGAGCAAGGATAGGTACAGTAAGAAATATTGTGAATGATGGTGTGGTGTTCATGTATGATACAAAATACATTCTTCATGATATTTGTTAAGTATGGAAGTTGCTAAGTGTTTTGATAATCATGTTTACAAAATGTGGTAGATTGGAAAAAGAACTTGCTTTCTATGTCAAAATGACTTATGAAATATAGTCTAGAATTTGTATCAGACAGTGAAGTGATAGTTTCATTATCGGACAGATGATTGAGCACATATATAAACAATCTATGAAACTTTTGTCAGGATTCCTTAACTTTGTGAGTGTCTTGGAACAGGATATGACATCCATTCTGTAACATCAAAAAATGTCCCCTTGGGGGGTTTTCCTTCATAAGGTTTAGCTCCCAAGTCTTTTAGTTACTTTTAGGACATCTTGCATCATATTTTGACATCCCAATGAGATGAGCCCTAAGTTTCATGACAAATGGGACCTAGGGGGATCCTTTGAAACTAACTCTTACCAAAATAGAGGGGAAGGACTTGGGTACATGTTCCCTAGTCCTACCCTTTTTTCGGTTAGTCCCAAATTTTGAGTGTTGGCTTGTGACCGTTATGTGAGTCCTATGTCGACATGGTAAGTTTGAATTATGAAATTCTTGGCGGGAGTGTTTTTAGTTGCATATAAAAACATGTTTAGGCATTCATTTGTAAATTAGATTTCAAGGATATTATTATTGTGATCTTTTGGTATTCTAAAGGTGATTCAAGGCTTTCATTGTGTAGCAAGAGCAGATTTGTCTTGTCTATGTGTTTATATTTGCAGATTTGAGTAATCATCTCCTCATGGCATGAAGAGCTTCTTCCTCCCATGAGATCTTCACTACAAGATGCCATCATTTGTGTTTTTAGGAATTTATCATTTGGATTTTGCCTCCGCCTCATAAGGGAATGCAATCTCTATCTGACAACAGTGTTTGGAAGACTTGAATGTCTCTTCGGGGCTTGACTGAGGCAAGCCTCTAAACACCACAACCCCCTCCCAAAGTTTTTGTGATTGCAAGTTACAGGTTAAAGATACAAAAAAAGTGGATTTGCAAGAGGATATTGCAGAGTGTTGGATTTGTAGATCAGAGTTAAAAATAGCACCCTGGACTTTGGCGCCTACTACTAAGTCCTCTAGATTCTGTGATGGAAAAATCTCTGATATAGCAAGAATAGGTTATAGATAAAGTTTTCAGATCTTGATATAAACTTGGGCATTAGACTTGGGTGCCTACTACTTAGTCCCTAACTATTCCACTTTCAAACCCTAAAAATAGGTGCACAATTATCTGTCATTTTACATCTTTCTATAGCAGTATTTTCTTATATTCATCCATTTGCTTCTGTATTTGCATAATTGGGGTTTTGATGTATTATTGAGCATAAGTGAGCATAATTAACAATCAAATCATACAAATCCAAGTTTCCCTACATCTCACAGTGACCTAGGGTATGATAGTGCATTGCCACTCGACCCTAGGTCCTTAAATGAAAGGGTGAAAGGAAGATACATATAAAAAACTACCAAAAAACCAACTATCCAAATTCCACCCTTTACATTTATGTAGTTCCTCTTTGCACACCAATTAATTCAAGGATCTTATGACCCTTCAGACATGATGATTAAAACACATAAGGGAACCTTTATAAACACTTTTGGGAAGATATCATTGTTGGTCACTATATTTGAGAAACATGTAGAACAATGGTTTGATGTTGTCCCCATTTCTGACCTCTTTCGCATTAAATTGGGACACCCTTGGTTAAAGGCTATGAAAGATGTCCCTTCAACAATTCATAATTGTCTAAAATTTCCTTTTAAAGGACATGTAATTACTATCCCTCGCAATAAGTATAAACCTTTGGTTGTAAGAAAACATTGTACACTGGATTACTTCTGGGACAAATCTGAAAAGAAACCAGAGCCACGAACAAACTTTAACTTTTTGAGATATAGAAATTACAAATCAAAACTATTACATCCAATGGCTAGTCCCCCTATGCAAGAAATAACCAAAGAGAAGTAACCTACATTTGAAGAGAACCCTAGACTAAAAGGACAAGGTCCCTATGCTGAGGTTCCTCTCCCGCCATCCTTACAAGGATCGGGAGGTAATTGTCAACAACAAAACATTCCACCTAGACAAATGAGATTTGATCTTGGTGCTTCTTCTTCTAAAATGAATAAACCCATAAAAGAACAAATCCCTATCTTACAAAAGATAAGTGGTAAGAGAAAGAGAAATAGAAAAGCAAGAGAAAGAAGGACAAGAAAACAAGCTTATACCATCAACCTTGCATCTCAACAAGAAAACATTGAACATAACAAAGATGATCCTAACAATGAACAATCTAAAGACAAAGACAAGAATTGGGCTATGATACCTTATGTCCCACTTTCCTCTAAAATTTGGGAGTGGGAGGATGACGATGATTTACTTGACAATGAGACTTAGCATGAAGATCCTATAGGTAAGTATTTCTAGCCCTTTATCTCTCGTGATGTGCTTCCTCCCTAATGTGTTATGTGTTGTTTAGGCCTCCTGGGATGACCCTCAATTCTCTTGTAAGGTTTGGGATACTAGGAGACCACATCTATTGTGACCTTCTTCTATTTGTATCATCATTCTTCTATATTGCCTCTCTCTCTAATTTTATTATTGTGTGTTGTGTCTTACGGACATATTGTTGCGGTTGGTGACTTGGGGGCACCCTCCTATGTGACTGTCCTAAGACACTTGTTTCTCCTCTCCTATTTATTGTTTCCCTTCCTCTAGTGTTTCTATCTAGCAGGCGGATGATGAAAAAAACATTTCTACTAATGCAGACCTAGCATCCCTTTAGTGAGAAATAAAAAATTGGACATAGTTCCTAATATGATGATGGGGTTGTATATATTATCTGATGCTTGGATATTAGAAGCACTCATGCTTTCTACATAGTGATTTTGATGATCTTTATCTCACTTACAAACCTTAACAATATTGTTGCTTCGTGTACTTTGTTTGTCTTTGCATCTCACCTTGGTGTTACTTGGTTATGAGATTTTCGTGATATAGCCCTATGGTTATCCTCGATCTCTAAATTCATGGTATAACCTTGGCTCTTTATGTGATTGATCATATGCATCGATGTTGTTGTTTATCATGATTTTGTGGACACTAACATGTTTCTTGCAGGGATGTGTTTGTGGGAACATTTGGTGATCATAACGTACATGTCACCTACAGAGGCATGGGCTTTGTGAAATTTCATGTTCCCTTGTATGTTTTCTTCCTACATTAACATGCTTGATATCGATGCATGATATCAACCACCTTAAGGTGGGGGCATATATAAGGTAAGCTATATGTTGTAGATGTTAGCAATGTGCTTGTCCTCAGGTGTCATTTAAAGATTGGTGGTGATGAGTCCCTTCTATACTTTGAGTTTCTTTTCAATCAATCAATCAATCAATAAATCATCTTAAGCCCTATGCGAAGATGGGGGTGGTGTGTCTCTTGCAGAGAGTTCCCATCCTGTCATTTTCAAAAAGTCATCTATGGAGGCGACGAGCAGTTCTGTGACTAACTCAACCCCTTAGCGTGTCTTTAGCAATTGTTGTAGCGAAGTACAATCATCGATGTGTGCCTGTAATATGCCTAAGATGGTGATGAGCCTAGAAATAGGAACACTCCATCTCTTGTCTGCCGTGTTTTCTTTGTGTCTTCAAAGTGTGTGTGTTTGGCATGCTTGTTTTGTTTGGTGTGTTTGTTGCCCCATATGCAATCTAAAGACTAGTACGATGAGTGTTTCCTACATTTTGGGAGCTTTGGTGTGTCTTGCATGTGTGTTGCCCCATATATGTAATTTAAAGATCGGTTTGATGAGTGCTTCCTACATTATGGGAGGTGTGTTTACTTTCTTTGTACTTGCATCTGCATTTCATATATATGAGAAAAAGAAAAGAAAAGAAATCATTGTTATCTTCTATGCATTAACTATCTTCTATGCATATGATGTTTTCTCTATGTTTTGCATGACTGTAACTGTCTTCAATGTGTCTAGCATGTCTTCTCTATACTTGGCATGTTTGTTGTGTTTGTTGACTATACTTTAATGCATGTATTGGCCTCATGTTTATACATACATTAAAGTGAGGGCTAAATGTAACATTAGAAAATGCCCCCTTGGGGGCTTTTCCCTCATAAGGTTTAGCTCAAAGGTCTTTTAGCTACATTTAAGAAATCTTCAATCATATTTTGACATCCTGATGAAATAAGCCCTAAGTTTCATGACAAATGGGACCTAGGGGGATCCCTTGAACCTAACCCTAACCAAAATAGGGGGAGGACTTGGGCACCCATGCCCTAGTCCTACCCTATTTTGGGTCAGTCCCAAATTTTGAGTGTCATCTTGTGACCGTTATTTGGGTCCTATGCCGACATGGTAAGTTTGAATTATGAAATTCTTGTCAGGAGTGTTTGTAGTTACATATATAAGCATGTTTAGCCATTCATTTGTAAACTAGATTTCAAGGAAATGATTATTGTGATCTTTTGGCATTCTAAAGGTGATTCAAGGCTTTCATTGTGTAGCAAGAGAAGATTTGTGTTGTCTATGTATTTGTACTTGTAGATTTGAGCAATCATCTCCTCGTGGCATGAAGAGCTTCTTCCTCCCATGAGATCTTCACTACAGGGTGACATCATTTGTGTTTTTGAGCATTTATCATTTAGTTTTTGCCTCTACCTCACAAGGGCATGCACTCTCTATTTGACATTGAATGTCTCTCTGGGGCTTGACTGAGGTAAGCCTCTAAACACCACAAGCCCCCCCAAAGTTTCTATGATTGTAGGTTACAGGTTGAAGATACAGGAAAAGTGGAGTTATAGGAGGATATTGTAGTGTCAGATTTATAGATCAGAGTTAAAGATAGCACCCTAGACTTGGGCACATGCTACCAAGTCTTTCAGATTCTGTGATGGGGAAATCTCTAATATGGTAGGGACATGTTGCAGATCAACTTTCCAAATCCTAACAAAAACCTAGGCACTAGACTTGGATGCTCGCTACTTTGTCCCAGACTGTTCTACTTCCAAACCCTAAAAATAGGTGCATAGTTGTATGTCATTTTACATCTTTTTGTAGCAATATTTTTTTGATATTTGTCTGTTTGCTTTCGTATTTGCATAATTAGGGTTTTGATGTATTATTGAGCATAAGTGAGAATAATTGACAATCAAATCATACAAATCCAGGTTTCCCTACATCTCACAGTGACCTACGGTATGATAGTGCATTGCCACTCAACCCTAGGTCCTTGAATGAAAGGGTGAAAGGAGGATACATACACAAAACTACCAAAAACTTAACAATCCAAATTTTAGCCTTTACATTTTGCATTAAATTTATATTCAAAGATAAAATTCATACTATTCATGCTGATCTTGAACTAGATAACTATTTACATATTGAAATGCAAAAACCAGTCGACAATCATATGAGCTTAAATAATTTACGAACTGAGTCATCAATGACTTTGGCAACAAATAATGTTATGCAAGACTCTAGAACATCGATTGCACTCTTTAGTGATGATTGGGGCCCATTGGATTTTAATCTGTGCAGTATAGGGGAATATAAAATTAATAGCCTTGACACATCAAAAGTAGCATCAATCTCACCTAAGCAATCTTTTGAAGCACCTAAGAAACCTAAAGTCCCCTTGGTAGAAAATAAAAATAATTCTCTTACTTATACCACAAATTATGAGACCTATGAGGCTTCACCATCTTCTAAGGAAATGACATCCCTTTATGGTCGAGAATTTAAAATCATTTATAACAATTGTGAATATGTAGGTAAGGGATGTGATGTAAATCAACAAGGGATTCGAGTACCTATAGAATCCGCTTCAACACATTACTCAAGCAACATTGGATATAATCCTTTTAAAGAAAAGAAAGCCTCCCGTCATCCTAAATTTAATGTTAATTCAACAAGATCAAAACAACATGAAAAATATCATAGATATGTATGTTCTTAACGATGGTACCCTAACAGGTAAGTATCTCTAAATCTTTATCTCTCTCGTGATATTCTTCCCTCATGATGTGTTATGTATTGTTTAGGCTTCCTAGGATGACCCTTGATTCTCTTGTAAGGTCTGGGATACTAGGAGACTACCTCTGTTGTCACCTTCTTCTATTTGTATCATCATTCTTCTATATTGCCTCTCTCTTTGATTTCATTTTTGCATGTTGTGTCTTACGGACATAGCATTGCAGTTGGTGACTTGGGGGCACCCTCCTACATGACTGTCCCTAAGGCACCTATTTCTCCCCTCTTATTTATTGTTTCCCTTCCTCTAGTGTTTCTATCTAGCAAGCAGATGACAAAAAACATTTATACTGATGTGGAGCTAGTTTCGCTTTAGCGAGAAATCAAAAATTGGACTTAGTTCCAAATATGATGACGGGGTTGTATATATTATCTAACAATTGGCTAGTACAAGTACCCATGCTTTCTACATAGTGATTTTGATGATCTTTATCTCACTTAGAAACTTTAACAATATTGCTGCTCTGCGTACTTTGTTTGTCTTTGCATCATGCCTTGGTGGTACTCGGTTCTGAGATTTTTGTGATATAGCCCTACGGTTATCCTCGATCTCTAAATTTTTTGGTATAACCTTCGCTCTTTATGTGATTGATCATATGCATTGATGTTGTTGTTTATCATGATTATGGACACTAATATGTTTCTTCCAAGGATGTGTTTTTTAGAACATTTGGCAATCATAAAGTACATGTCACCTCTGGGGGGCATGGGCTTTGTGAAAGTCCATGTTCACTTGTGTGTTTTCTTCCTACCTTAACATTCTTGATATCGATGCATAATATCAACCACCTTAAGGTGGGGGCATATATGAGGTAAGTTGTCTATTGTAGATGTTAGAAATGTGCTTATCCTCAAGTACAGTTTAAATACTGGTGGCGATGAGTCCCTCCTGCACTTCAAGTTTGTTTTGCAATCAATAAATCAATCAATCATCTTAAGCCCTCTACGGAGGTGGGGGTGGTGTATCTCTTGTAGAGAGTGCCCATTCTATCATTTTCAAAAATTCCTCTACGAAGGTAGGGAGTGGTTCTGTGACTAACTCAACCCTTAAGCGTGTCTTCAGTGATTATTGTGGTAAAGCCCAATCATCAGTGTCTGCCTGTAATGTGCCTGAGATGGTGATGAGCCTAGAAATAGGAACACTCCATTGCTTGTCTACTGTGTTTTCTCCATGTCTTCAAAGTGTGTGTGTTTGGCATGCTTGCTTTTTTGGCATGTTTGTTGCCCCATATGTAGTCTAAAGACTAGTGTGATGAGTACTTCATGGATTTGGGAGGTTTGGTGTATCTTGCGTGTGTGTTGCCCTGTATATGCAGTTTAAACACTAGTGCAATGAGTGCTTCCTACATTATAGGAGGTGTGTTTATTTTCCTTGTACTTGCATATGCATTTCATATATGTGAGAAAAAGAAAAGAAAAGAGATCATTCATGTCTTCTATGCATCTGATGTTTTCTCCATGTTTTGCATGATTGTAACTGTCTTCTCTGTGTTTTGAGTGCCTATCATTGTCTTCAATGTGTCTAGCGTGTCTTCTCCGTGCTTGGCATGTTTGTTGTGTCTATTGACCATACTTTAATGCATGTATTGGCCCCATGTTTACACATACATTAAAGTGGGGGCTAAATGTAACATTAGAAAATGTCCCCTTTGGAGCTTTTCCCTCATAAGGTTTAGCTCCCAGATCTTTTAGTTGCATTTAGGACATCTTGCATCATATTTTGACATCCTGATGAGATGAGCCCTAAGTTTCATGACAAATGGGACCTAGGGGGATCCCTTGACCCTAACCTTGACCAAAATAGAGGGGATGACTTGGGTGCCCATGCCCTAGTCTTGCCCTATTTTGGGTCAGTCCCAAATTTTGAGTGTCAGCTTGTCAGGTACCGTTATTTGTGTCCTATGCTGACACGGTAAGTTTGAATTACAAAATTCTTGGCAGAAATGTTTGTAGTTGCATATAAAAGCATGTTTAGGCATTCATTTATAAACTAGATTTCAAGGAGATGATTATTGTGATATTTTGGCATTCTAAAGGTGATTCAAGCCTTTCATTGTGTAGCAAGAGTAGATTTGTGTTGTCTATGTGTTTGTATTTGCAAATTTGAGAAGTCATCTCCTCATGGCATGAAGAGATTCTTCCTCCCATGAGATCTTCACTACAAGGTGACATCATTTGTGTTTATAAGCATTTATCATTTATTTTTTGCATCTACCTCACAAGGGCATGCACTTTCTATCTGACAACGATGTTCAGAAGACTTGAATGTCTCTCTAGGGCTTGACTAAGGCAAGCCTCTAAACACCACAACCCCCTCCCAGAGTTTCTATGATTGCAGGTTACAGGTTGAAGATACAAGAAAAGTGGAGTTGCAGGAGGATATTGTAGAGTGTCAGATTTGCATATTACAGTTAAAAATAGCACCCTGGACTTGAGCACCCGCTACCAAGTCCTCCAGATTATGTGATGGGAAAATATTTGATACAACAGGAACATGTTGCAGATCAGGTTTTTAGATCCTGATAAAAATTGGGCATTTGACTTGGGCACTCACTACTTAGTCCCTGATTGCTCCACTTCCGAGCCTTGAAAATAGGTGCATAGTTATCTGTCATTTTACATCTTTCTGTAGCAACATTTTCTGCTATTCATCTGTTTGCTTTTGTATTTGCATAATTAGGGTTTTCATGTATTATTGAGCATAAGTGAGCATAATTAATAGTCAATTCATATAAATCCAACTTTCCCTACATCTCACAGTGACCTAGGGTATGATAGTGCATTTCCACTCAACCCTAGGTCCTTGAATGAAAGGGTTCAAGGAGGATACATATACAAAACTACCAAAAAACCAACTATCCAAATTCCACCCTTTACAAATTCTAGTACAAAAGGTTTGCTAATGTTGTAATTGCAAGTGTCATGGTAGACATGAATGCAAGATGTAGTAGTGTCACCAGTATGAAATGTCAATGCCTATATCACTAGTATTCAGATAGTGTTTGATTGGTTTTTAGTCCAACAAAAAGAATTTTGAAATAGGGTATGGGATTAACTAAGGTATAAGAGCTTGTTATTAAAATGTTCAAATTGTAATATACTCTGACTATTGAAATGCGCTAGACAACTAAGAGGAGGGGGGTTGAAATAGTTGTCCCAAAAACTCAAACACTTCTGCACTTAAACATTAATCACTTATCCACACTTATTATGATTAAACAAAGAATGCATGAAATTAGAAGCTTAAACATAGATGCAACATTAAACACAAGAGACACTAGATTTTTACATGGAAAACCCCAAGGTGGGGAAAAACCACCTAGAGGATTAGCTCTCAAAATATATTGCAATCTTTGAAAAATGATGTTCAGGCTTGGTCACTCCACGGGCCTAGAACATACTGGCTCACTGCCATGAAGTACAGCTAGGTCTAGTAGGCTCATTGCCTCAACCCTAAACCTAGAAAGATTACAATAAGGGATGTTAAACCCTACTAGAGACTCACTGTCAGGCTCACTACCAAAATCACCATCTTCGTCATGACTGAGATTAATACTTTGAAGTACAATAGTTCCTCTGCTCTACTTTGCCCTGCTCTACCTTGTCTGCTCATCCTTTTTCTTTATCTTCCCATTTTTTGCACAAGGACATCTTTTCCATGACTCAATTACAAGTATTTATACATTTCATCAACCTTGGAATGATCATCAAGGTTGGCATTAGAATCATCAACCATTGGAACAATCTCTAAGGTTGGCATTATAAACATTTACAAAATAGGTCTTGACCTAATACAAAAATATGCTAAGGAATTGTAGTATAGATGTGAGGCCGATTATTTTACCTCCCATATTTTGATCATTATGCTATTTAGTAGATGACACTATCAAACCTTAGTGACTATGTTTCATTATGCAGACTTGATGTTTTATCTCATTGATTTGATATATGTGATTTGATTCGGTCATATTGGATGATATGTTGTGGTTCGACATATGGGATATATATTAGATGTTATTTTGTTATGAGATTCTAGTTATTTATGTGATGTGAACTATTTGACATATGATGGAAAATGCAGTTTAAATTGGAGTTATGTATTGATGTTTATTTCGATTGCGTGAAGTTAATTTCAGTTTCTTTGGCTACGAATTTTCATGACAGGACTGACACTTGATCGAGATGTGCAGGTTTTACATTCCCTAGCCACGAGAAATCAGAGGTAGAATTCACAATATGTTATCCCCTGTAAAACCGATCCATTCCCAAGAGGGATAAGGATCATGTTTGAATTTGAGTGTGGATTTATTGTGCTTGGTTTAATTTTATTTATTTTGGCCTTAGTACCCTTTTTATTTAAAATTATTTAATAATAAGTGTTGTATTATTTTATTTGATTTATGCCATTTGGTATTTATATTATTATTTTTTAGGCCATTTAAATGTGGATTTTTAACCCCTTCATGAACCCTAGGGACCCAAAAGTTACCCTAGGTGGTCAACCATGAGTCTAGGGTCAACTTGGACTATCTAACCCTAGTTTTGACTCACCTTAGGTCACCCTAAACCATGGTTGAGTAAAAGTGACGAATTTAGAAATGAGGGAAGATGGGGGATGGGCCTTGCCTTGGAAAGGACTCATCTCCCATCCCAAAGTTTTGGAATCATTCCCAAGGGAGACTTGGGAGGTCTCCAAGAGGCCTCCAAGGCTCCCAAGTGAGTGGGAGCACCATTCAAGACCCTTGTCTTCTTGGGGGTGTGAGTGGGAATCCAACTCACCCTTTGTCCCCCTCCCACTTGTGTGGAAGCACAAGTGGATGAGGTGGAGATGGAGGTGGAATGAGAGGATGACACTTGTCATCCTCATACTTCCTCTCCCTTGCAAGTGGCATTGGAGGGGGAAGGAGAAGGTGACAAGTGTCACCTTCTCATTCCTCAAGGCCAAAATTTTGGCCTATATTATCTCCGTTTGTTGAGGAGAGGGGGTTCTTTTTCTTAGAAATTTATGGTTCTTGGAATTTTTAGTTTTATTTTCTATTTTGGAGGAGTTGGGAGGAGGTTGGAGAAATTCTTGAAGATTGGAAGGCTTGGGAAGGCTTGGAGCTCTTCACCAAACTTACTTCCAATATAAGGGATTGAAGGTAGGCCTCTTAACTTGTTATCTCACCCTTGCTTGTATAATGTATTTGTGTTTAGTTGTGGCTGTTTTGCTATTTGCATTGTGATGTTGGGATGGGAGTATGGTGAGAGCACCTCCAATGGAGGTAATGCTTAATTTGTATGGGTAGGGGAAAGGAACCTCCTTGAGGTCTCTCCCACAGTATGTTTTTATGCCTTGAAGGCTTTTATTTGAGGAGGAGATTAATGAATGGCAAGAGTGCCATGGAGTTTGATTGTGATTTTTGTGGATAGTGGTGTTTTGGGGATTTTGGCTTGAGGCCATGAGTTGAGATATTTATCATTAGGGAGCCCTCTGAAGTTGAGGGGTCCATCCCCTACCCTCACCAAACTCATTTTTATGAGTTGAGTATTGTGTTAATCCTATGGGGTGTTTGTGTTTAGTGTGTGATTGTTGTTGTTGAATGAAACCCTGTGTGAAATCCCTACCTCCCTAGCTCGAGGGTGACCCACTGGCAGGTCTATGGTAGGAAGGAGAGCTTTTCAAAGTGACTGGTTTTGTTGTTCCTTTTGTGGTGTTATATTTGCAGGTGTATTAATGGAGAAATGGAGCTTGTTGTGAAGTCCATTTTCGTGTAGTTTGTTCCCTTGTTGTTGGCTGTTTTGAGCCATGGCCATTGGGGCCCTAATGTATTTATTGTCAAATTTGTGCCTTGGAGTTGGCTGTAATAAGTGTTGTAATCCAAACACTCTTTATGTTTTTAATTTATAAGGCTATTTATTCTCTATGTTGTAGAGTTGTGGTTTTGAGTAGTGCAGGAGAAATTATCTTGTTGTTGTGTGAAGTGAATTAATTTTGTACATTTATGAATAGGAAAAAGTATGCATCTATGTTGTTGTGAGAAAGATTTGCAATGAAAAATATATATATGAGCATCTATTCTACATTTTGGGTGCTTAAAGGAAAGTATGTGTTGCTGTTGCTTTGTTTTGTTCTAAAAGCACTTGATATTGGGAAGCTAGCTGGTCATAGATACATCATATTATTTTAATGTGAAATACTCTTTATTGTGATTTCAAAGATGTTTATTAAGTTGTTGTTTGTACCTATATGGTTATGGAAAGTTTGACAAATGAGATTTTATACTTGCTGTCATTTTATATTTTAAAAAAAAAATGTGTTCAAACTATATGTTATGTTCACAGAAAATAGAATTAGGACTGTAAAAGTACTTGCTAGGGAAAAGATAGTTGTAGAGGGAAAATCTGTTTCAAATTAAAAATATATTTTCTGCCTTATTTATTTTGTAAAAAAAAAAGAAGAAAAAAAAATGCGTTTCTGTATATTTATTTTTCAATAAAAAGATATATACTACTGGGTTACTATGAGTTGCAAATCTGATTTTTATTATTTATTAAATGATTGTGTAAATATATATATATACACACTAAACATATACATATTTCTAGTTTTATATTTAATCTAAAGTCATTGGCATAACTGTGTTAAAATAGTGTATATATATATACACACACATATATGTGTATACTTCACAATAGACAAACTAATTAAATAGAATATAAAAAAAAAAGAAACAAACCATATTTATTTATTTTTATGCTGTTTATAAAATACAATAAGAAAAAAAGGAAGATTGAAAGGGAATTTTTTTTTGGCCGAACCCCATTCTCCATCGGAGACAGTTTAGTTTCAAATTAGGGCAAAAAAATAATGGGTTGGGGCGACCCAGTCTGTCGTCTCCCCATTTTGGTGATCCCTATAACGTTGGTTGTGAGTTTTATTAGATGTAAAATATATATTACATATATATATTATTGCAATCTCTGTATTATTTCTGTAAAAAGAAAGAATATATATGTATATATTACTCACTGTAGTTTCAGAAACAATATATATATATATATATATATATATATATATATATATATATATATATATATATATAAATAAGAAACCATGTGTATACAAATGCATATATACCTTTGAGAGAGGTATTTCCATGGCAGCCATGGAAGAGAAAACCCAACCTGCAAGAGAGAAAACCAGAGAAACTAAAATGGAGGCAAGAAAATGAGAGAAAAACAATAAGAGAAGAGAATAGATAGGGTTAGGGCTTTTCAAAAAGAAATTAATAAAATATTGGAGAGATTTTAGGGTTGCAAGATGAGTGGGATTTTTAGTTAAGTTTATTTAATTTATTCATTTCTCATTTGCACATGATTTTCCATCCCCTTCTCATTTTAAACTTTTATTATTATTTTTCCTTTGAGTTTTTTTTTTAAGTGGGTCATTTTCATGAGAGTGAAAATTTAATTTTATTAATAACTTTGTGTAACTTTTTATTTGGTAGTGTAATAGGAATGTTAATGGATTTATTTTTATCCCCTTGAAATATTTAAGTGGGTGGAATTTAATTAATTTTAATCCTAACCTTTGATATTTTAGAGAGATTTAATTTAATTAGGTTGGGAAATCCCATTTTATATTTTATTATTATTGACTAATTTTGTTGAGTTGGGTATAGTGTTTTAATTCTTTTTGGGAGGAGTTTACCTTGAAGTCCAATTAATTTTTAATTGTTGAAATTATTTTTATTAGTGGGCCTTATTCTTGGGATTTGTAATTTAATTTGATAGGTTTTAATTTATTTGTTCTATTAAAATTTTGGGATAATGTTGTTAGCATTTTATGTGAGCTTTTTCTATCCTTTTTATGCCTTTTAATTTTTAGGATTCTAAATTAATCTTTTTTTTTGTGGGTTTTGATTTATTTAATTTGGAAATCTTTTTTGTCTTAATATTGTTTTTTTTATTTTTATGGGTTGGAAAAAAATTGATTTGTTTTCTTTTTGGGAATATTATATTTAATATTTTAGTGGGACCATATAATTTTATTATAATTTATTTAGTAAGGTGAGGTTATTACCCTTAAGTCCGCTAACTTTTGGGGAGGTTACATTTGACTTATCAGAATAAATTTAATTGTTGCGCTATTTTTATTAGTTGGGTTATATTATTATATTTTATTTAGGGGTAATTAATTACTTGATTGTGCTATTTAATTTAATGAGTTATTAAATAGAGGGCAAATTTTATAACGTTATTTATTGATTTAATTTTACCTTGGTTTAATTGAATAAATATAATTGTTAGAATTATATTTATTCGTAGACCTTTATTATTTTGGGATTTATTTATTTAATAATTTTATTTATTTTTGACTTTTAATTTATCAGGTGGAAAATTTTATAAGGTTATTTAGGTAAATTTAATTTAATCTTTTTATTAATTTTTCTCATAAATATTTTAGAGGGAGATATTTTTAAAATATTTATTTCAAATGTTAATAATGCATTAGGCTGTCAAATTTTTCCCAGATTTTTGGGTTTTATTTTTATGACATTTTTACGACTTCTATTTAATCTTTCCACTTCAATCATGCGCCATCACGTCATAATAATTAATCACCTTTCGATCCGAGTTTAATTAGGGTTCGATGTTGGTGATTTCATCTTCACCTAGGAAACTTCGGGTTCAGATTAAATCAGTCTAACCCTAGAAGCGATACCCTACATGTCGCATACCCCCTAGACGACCTTCACCATCACGGTCATGTTGTCATGTCTCTACCTATGCGTATTGCCACTAAGCACGCAGATGCATGCGAGGGGGTTGGTAGGGATAGGATAACAAGGAAAAAAAATTTGCAGTTCGTGTCATGACCACATGGCAGATGTGGTCATGACACGTGTGTTCTTGTGTCGTGTCTGCACGGGAGATGTGACCATTACAATAGATGTATGCAGATCATGCCCTACATTAGCTAGGATTCAAACACAATCTTCAATGCCATAACATGCTTCCACAATCTTCAAGGGATCTCCGCAATTACTGGAATTAACCAAGTTGGCTAGGACAAGTTTTACGCTATGTTATCTGGGAATAATCTTCAAACACAATCTCATTTGCTTAACATGGACTAATGTAAAGGTAGGAACATGATCAGGAGGAATCCACAAGCACGTTGAAATCATCAGGAGTAACTGCACAAACACAAACCACTTTATTCATGATATTCTTCACACCGGAGCACATAAACTTCACTGTCTCCAACTATCATAAAGAAAGATAGCTTGAGGACCACCAAAACATGAACCATTGCAATTGTAGGCACTTATCATCATCCCAGACTTCCCTTTAGAATTGTAGAGAAAAACACTTTAATGCGGAGGAATGCGAAACAAAATACTTTTTCCCTGTCACCAGAGAATAATCAGAGAAAGAAGGTTTTACTCTGGTGAATGCAACTCTCTCAATTCTTCACACCAGAGGCTCAAACTTAGGATTTAGTATGTTCTGATATCCCTTTAAATAACTTCCAATCCACAAACCAAGATCTTCAAGCAATAAGAAATGTGAAGTAATCTACCAGACTATTCTTTAGCATACAACTTACTATCTATACTACACTTCACTATAACTCACTTGTTTCTTTTGGAGAGGCCAATTTTCTTAATATCCTCAACATACAAAGCTTCTAAACAAGTAATAGAATAGGACATAGTTGACACCAATGACAACAAAGATATGTTGGCATTAATGACAACACCAATTAGGCACATACTTGCAACAATCTCCCCCTTTGTCATTAATGGCAACATATGATGTGAAAAACTACAACAGTCATCAAGACAAGATTCCCCCCTATATCTTTACACACCTACACTGTTTCCTTCTAATTTTCCTCCTATCTCTTTACACATATGCACTATTTCCTTTTGAGTTTTTCACATGACTTCTCTCCCCCTTTGACATCAATGGAAAAGGGCACATACTTGCACTGTTCTGCTCTAATTCAATTTCTCTTCTGAACTCTCTGACTACTCCTCCTGACAAGTATATTTAAAAACATCAATCTAGATTTGAAGAAGGAACTATAAGCACCACCAGACTGATGCACTCTTGTGCATCTTAGTTTAGAGTAGGAGGGGTAATAACCCCTAACTTTTCTCTAAGATACTCAAAAGTATCCTTAGGTAGAGGTTTGGTGAAGATGTCTGCAATCTGGACTTGTGTAGATACATATTCCAACTTGACTTCATTCTATGTCACTTTTTCCCTTAGAAAGTGGTATCTTATGGATATGTACTTTGTCCTTGAATGCATTACTAGATTCTTTGAAATGTTTATGACACTTGTATTATCACAAAAGATTGCAATTAGAACTTCATGCACAATTCTGATGTCCTTCAATGTTTGCTTCATCCACAACACTTGAGTACAACTACATGCTACTGTAATATATTCTACTTCTGTAGTGGACAAAAATATTGAGTCTTGTTTTTTGCTTATCCAAGATACCATCCTTTTTCCCAAAAAGAATGCACCTCCACTTGTACTTTTTCTTCCATCTATATCTCTGACCCAATCTGCATCAGTGTATGCATTGAGAGTGAAATCATTATCCCTTGGATACCACAAACCATGATCCATTCTACATTTTAAATATCTTAGAATTCTCTTTACTGCCATCACATATGACTCCTTAGGCTCTACTTGAAATCTTGCCACAAGACAAACTACATGCATTATTTCAGGACTAGTTTGAGTCAGATAAAGTAATCCTCCAATCATAGATCTATACCTTTTCTGATCTACCATAGGTGAATCATCATTTTTTCTCAACTTACACTAGATTATCATGGGAGTATTTACCACTTTAGAGTCTTCCATCCCAAACTTCTTTAACAACTCTTTCAAATATTTAGACTAAGAAATGAAGATACCTTTATCTGATTGATTTATTTGTAGACCTAAAAAGAAATTGATCTCACCAAACATGGATATTTCAAATTCACTTTGCATTTCTCCAACAAAAACTATGCACATACCTTCATTTACTCCAAAGATAATGTCATCAACAAAGACTGCAACAATTAGGATTTGTTTATTATTGATCTTGAAGTAGAGATTGTTGTTGGCGATACTCTTGGTGAATCCTAGCTGTATCAGATACTTATTCAATCTAGCATACCAAGCTCTGGGGACTTGTTTTAACCCATACAATGCCTTCTTCAATATGCATACCATGTCACCCTAATGTGATGACTGGAATCCTTTCAGTTGTTCAATATAGACTTCTTCCAACTCCCCATTCAAGAATGCAGACTTTACATCCATCTGATATACCTTAAAATCTTTGTAGGTTGCAAATGCCAGAAACATTCTTATAGCTTCAATTATTTCCACTGGTGCAAACATTTCCTCAAAATATATTCCTTCAACTTGTGAGTATCCTTTGCATACCAACCTTTCTTTGTTTCTTACTACTTCACCATTCTCATTCATCTTGTTTTTGAAAACCCACTTGGTACCAATTACATTTTTATCTGCTCGTCTAGGAGCAAGATCCCAGGCCTAGTTCTTCTCTATCTGTATCAATTCTTCTTTCATAGCCTTTACCCAATTCTCATTATTGCAAGCTTCATTCACAGTCTTAGGTTCAATCTTGGAAATTAGACAAAAATCTTCTTGTTCTTCTGTAGCTCTTCTTTTGGTCAAGATTCCTTTACTCTTATCTCCTATGATTTGATCTTCAGAATGATTAAGTTCTACATACCTTGGTGTCTTGGTAGCACTTTCCAGAGCTTGATCCTCTTCATTTGTGTTGTCTTCATGTCACACCACTTCTGAAACATCTGGTTTATTTGATTCATATCCACTTAATTCTAGAGACTTGTCCTTGCTTTCATCAACTTTGACATTTGCACTCTCAATGATCTTATTCATCCTCTTATTATAAAAATGGCAGGCCTTGCTCTTGGTTGAGTAACCAAGGAAGATTTCGTCATCACACCTAGCATCAAACTTGTCTATATATTCTTCTCTTTTGATATAATATTTGCTACCAAAAACTTTGAGATATTTTACAGTAAGAACTTTACCATACCACAATTCATAAGGAGTCTTAGAGTTGTTACCTTTGACTTGGACTCTATTTAGGATATATATAGCAGTGTGAATTGCCTCTCTCCAATATACTTCTGGAAGATTAGCTTCATCATGGTTCTAGCAGCTTCTTGAACTACTCTATTCTTCCTTTCAATGACTCCATTTTGTTGTGGAGTTCTAGGTGCAAATAATTGTCTTTTTATCCCATGTTCTTCACAAAAGAAATTGAATTCATTTGATGTGAACTCTCCTCCTCTATCAGACTTTAAACATTTGATCTTCAAATCCATCTCATTTTCAACCATTGCTTTAAATGCCTTGAATTTATCTAGAGCTTCTAATTTTTCTTTCAAAAATGTAACCCAAGTCATTCTAGATTAATCATCAATAAGCAACATGAAATACATGCCTCCTTGCAAACTTCTTACTCTGGCAGGTCCACACAAGTCTATATGCACTAGTTCTAGTAGTCCATAAACTAATTGGTCCTTGGTTTTGAAACTTGTTCTTGTTTATTTCCCAAAATGACATTCCTTGCAAATAGGATTAGCATGCTTCACAAGCTTAGGCAAATCTCTAACAAACTTTGTAGTACTTATCTTCATAATATTATCAAAATTGGTGTGACACAACCTTCTATGCCATAGCCAACTTTCATTAGTCTGAACCAACAAACAATAATTATCAATTCCTTTCAAGTGATAGATATTACCTCTGGCCTTCTTACTAGTTGCGATGATTGTTCTAGAGCTTTCCTTGATCTTACATTCATTGTCCTCGAAGATTAAGTCATAACCTTTGTCACACATCTGACCCACACTCAAAAGTTTGTACTTTAATTGCTTCACATACAAGACATCTTCAATATTATGCTTCCCATCAAAAGAGATAGATCCTTTTCCACAAATCTTACCAGCTGTATCATCTCCAAACGTAACCAGTCCACCATCATATATTTCCAAACTCACAAACTTGATTTTGTCACTAGTCATGTGGTGAGAGCAAACACTATCAATAACCCATTCATCTTTGTCCTCAACAACCTAAGCAGCCAAAGCACTTTCCACTAGTTTTTCTTTCTTCACACAGCTAGAATGATCAGTTGACATAGGTTCTTCTTTAATAGAAATAGACAAGCATTCATTACCAGAAGTACTAACACTATCTGGTTCATCATTATCTGATATTCCTTCATCATTATAAAGATCTTCAACATAATAACATCTCTTTCGGATCCTAGGCATGTTCTCATATCTTTTCCTATTTCTTTCAATTTTTTCAGGACATCTGGAAGCAAAGTAGGCTACTTTACCACATGAAAAACATTTAAAGGGGAATTTACCTTGGAACTTACCAAATCCTCTTTACAGTCTATCCACAAATTTGGCTTCAATTTCATCAAACTCATCATCTGATTCTACCTTGTACTTTTCTAGTCTGGAAGTTTTCCCAGAACTACTGGCTTTGAAGGCAGTCTCTACTTTTGGCAGGGCATCACCAAAATCTCTCATTTCAAAGGTAGTAAGCTTACCAAGAAACTAATCTCTATCAATAGCTTTTACTTGCATAAATTCTTTAATTGCAGCTACCTTGTGACTGTAGGACTTTGGTAGTGATCTAAGAATTTTCATCACAACTTCCTTATCACTAAGAGTTCCCCCCATAACTTTTATTCCGGTAACAAGTTCATCAACTCTTTACATAAAGGCTATTATGGTTTCATCTTTATTCATATTTAAACTTTCATAGTTCACTTTTAGACTTTGTAGCATGGCCTCCTTCATAGAATCATCTCCCTCATACAGATTTTTTAGCTTTTCCCATACCTCATTTGTAGTTTCAAGATCCACAACTTTTGTCAGTACTAAGTCATTCAATGAGCTTAGCAAAACATCTTTTGCTTTAACATCCACTTCATATTCCTTGATTTCATCTTTAGTCATCAAACCATTTTGAGGCAAGGTGTATTTTCTTTCTATATCTTTCCATACTTTGTAACCAAAACAAAGAAGATGACTTTTCATTCATGCCTTCCAAAGAGCATAATTTGTCCCATCAAAATGTAATGTTTCCTTCTTATAAGACATTTTGGATCTTCCTCAAGCTGTTAGACTTTCTTCAAAGGAACCTTGCTATGATACCAATTGTTGAAATGTGTCAGACAACTAAGAGGGGGGGTGAATCAGTTGTCCCAAAAACTCAAACACTTTTGCACTTAAACATTAATCACTTATCCACACTTATTATGATTAAACAAAGAATGCATGAAATTAGAAGCTGAAACACAGATGTAACATTAAACACAAGAGACACCAAATTTTTATGTGGAAAACCCCAAGGTTGGGAAAAACCGTGGAGAGGATTAGCTCTCAAAATATATTGCAATTTTTTAAAAATAATGTTCAGGCTTGGTCACTCCACGGCCCTAGAACATACTAGCTCACTACCATGAAGTACAACTAGGTCTAGCAGGCTCACTACCTCAACCCTAAACCTAGAAAGATTACAATAAGGGCTCTTAAACCCTAAGTGCTATTAAACCCTACTAGTAACTCACTGCCAAAATCACCATCTTCTTCATGACTAAGATTAACACATTAAAGTATAATAGTTCCTCTGCTCTGCTCTATCTTATATGCTCACCCTTTTTCCTTATCTTCCCATTTTCACACAAGGACATCTTTTCCATGACTCAATTACAAGTATTGATACACTTCATCAACCTTGGAATGATCATCAAGGTTGGCATTACAATCATCAACCATTGGAACAATCTCTAAGGTTAGCATTATAAACATTTACAAAATAGGTCTTGACCTAATAAAAAAATATTCTAAGGAATTGTAGTATAGATGTATGCAGATCACGCCATGCCTTAGTTGGGACTCAAACACAATCTTCCATGCCATAACACACTTCCACAATCTTCAAGGGATCTCCATAACTACTAGAATTAACCAAGTCAGCTAAGGCTAGTTGCATGCTATGTTATCTAGGAATAATATTCAAACATGATCTCATTTCCTTAATGCAGACCAATGTAAAGGTAGGAACATGATTAGGAGGAATTCACAAGTATGTTGAAATCACCAGGAGCAACTGCACAAACACAAACCACTTTATTCATGAGTTTCTTCACACTAGAGCACATGAACTTCACTGTCTTCAACTATCATAAAGAAAGATAGCTTGTGGACCACCAAAACATGTGTGTATGAGGAAAAAATGATTAAATCTAAACTAAAAAAAACTAAAGAACCCAATAACATAAAGTGAACCAATCTAAGTAAAAGCCATTATCACAAATCAAAAACAAATGAAAGCTCTTACCAAAACCTGTATTGTTCCCTTTTAGAGATATGTGGATTGCTCAATGAAGTTGCGAAGCCATGGTCGCAACAAGCAAGTAGTGCGCTCAATGTGCTCAAAGATCATGTCAAAAGATCGTGATAGTGCTCAATCGACGCGTTTTGTATGCTCAAAGTGCTATTAAGTATGCCTGAGAATACGATCGAAGAGAGAGGCTCAATGAAGGAGATGAGGGGGGTTTATATAGATTTCAAGGAAGATCGATCAATGGTCCAGATAATTCAGAAGAATCAACGGAGGAGATAAGTTGAGGAATGTGCAACGAATGAGAAGAGGACATGTGTCTTGCTTGCTTTGCATGAGAGGAGTTATCAAGAATAGAAGAATGAGTTAACTGAAGAGATAAATCAATTAAAAGAATAAAGCAATCAGTTAAGTGATTTAAAACAAGAAGAAGAGATTTGCATGAGAAAAGAAGATATTTTGCTTTATTAAATATAGAAAGCTTGAGTTATATTAGAGATAACTCAAATTTAGAAGAAAAAGCAATTTAAATAAATAATTGATTTATTTAAATTTAGAGAAGATATTTTGGAAGAAATAATTAAATAATTGGAATTATTTAATTTAGAAGATTTGAAAGCAAATTAAATAAATAAATTTATTTAATTGTTGTGCATGATTTTGGGAGAATGATTTTTTATTTAATTAAATAATTTAAGAATTATTTAATTTTAGATAAGAGGGAATTTGTTGAATTAATTAAATAATTAATTTAATTAATGTGGATGTGAAATTTGGAAAGAGGATAATGATCAAATTAAATAATTAAAATTATTTAATTATGGAAGAATATAGAGGAATTTGATTTAATTAATTAAATAACAAGGATTTATTTAATTAATGTTGAATTTAGGAGATTTAGAAGAATTTGATGATAATTAATTAAATAATTAGATTATTTAATTAACATTTGCAATGCAAGTGATTAGACAAATAACGGAATGCAAGTGATTTGATGACACGGTCATTTTAGGGTGTCTACATTTTGCCCCTCTTTGATACAATGCAGCTTGTAGCGTTGCGTCAAAGAAAATGATTGTTGAAGATGTAATACAATTTTTGATGCCCCAGTGTAGGTAGTTGCCCCAGCGTAGCTGGCGTAGGGTGCCCCCTCGAGCGGGAAGACAAGGAAGCGATAGAAGAACTGTGTTGATGCTCGACTAGAAGAGAACACGACCAGGAAGAAGAACAAGCAGAAGAAAGGGTGGGAAAGAAAAACTAAGGGGGGGAACACTATAAATAGGTCCCATGGGGACCACAATCCTCATTTGCACCCTTGGATAATCTAAATTTAGAAAGGAGAGGATTCTATCCTAGGTGGAGTGAGTTGAGTAGCCAGCGAGGAGAGATGCTGATTCTAGCTCACAGTCATCGGGCGGAGTTGGTACAGACCTACAGGCGGCCAGCAGGAGCTCCGGCGGCGGTAAGTGATCGAAAACCCCCTTTTCATTTATCGTGTAGGGTCGTTTAGGGCTAGGTTTAGGTAGGGTCAGCTATGTCAAGCAAAAGCGCCTTAGGAAGCCGCAGCGCATCTGGTATAGAATTACAGCACTTTTGGCGTGCTGTAGCGCAGCTGGTAGTCGCTTGCAGCGTGAATGGTCAAATCGCGGCACTTTTGGTATAATGTGTCTGTGTCGCAGTGCACTCAGGAAATCCCACAGCGCACTTGGTTAGGCAGTGCAGCGCACTTGGCAAAGCAGGTTAGCGCAAGTGGTGGGAAGGGGAAAAAATGCGTCGCGTCTGGTATGACAGAGTGGCGCGGTTGGTAGGACAGAATGGCGTAATTGGAAAAACAAGGCGCATGTGGTTCAAAAATCACAGCGCGGCTGGATGAATAGTATGGCACTGTTGGTGGAGAGGGACAGCGCGTTTGTATAAAACAAAGTGCTTTTGGTTTGAATAGAGAAAAGTTAGGGTGCAAGTAGAAAAGTTAGGCTGCCAAAGAGGAAAGGGCAAGTTGGGGGTTTTAGGGACTGATGGTAGATAGGTTTTGAAGGATTTGGGAAAGAAACTGACAAGTGATTTGTGATGGATGCAGAGGATTTTGCCACCACTGATGTTGCGGGAGCGACATCATGCGATAGTGCATGAGGTGGTTCAGCTTACATGGGAGGAGGATGCATTCCTGGAGCATGCGGGACTATGGCATGTGGCACACTTGACACACATTAGGGTGAATCTAGCCCTAGTGACAGCAGTTGTGGAGAGGTATCACAGCGAGACCTTGTCATTCCACTTTCTGATGGGGGAGGCTACAGTGACACTAGAGGATGTGTACCGCATCCTGAGGATCCTGATAGATGAAGAGATAGTTGACTTTGACCCAGCACAGGGCGAGGCAGGCTTGGAGGAGGTCTTCTGAACAGATGACCTGTGGATAGAGGATGGGGAGATCAGATGGGCAGACGTCCCGAGGCTCTGCGATAGGATTAGATGGATCGTTGCTTCATTGATTGGTGGCTTCATGTGCCCGGACAGGAGATCTAGAGGACTATCAGTTGGCTGGGGTATAGTGCTATCAGGGATGTTCACCCATGGCAGACAGTATGCGTGGGGACCCTGCGTTCTAGGCCAGCTATACCATGATATGCACCATTGTGTGTATAGGAGAGGCAGGAGCCTCTCAGTAGGTGTGACTTTGTTACAGGTATGGGCGTGGGAGCACATTCTAGTCATCTGACCCATGGCGCAGTGCCACCGAGATAGAGGTGAGCCATATGCATTTCTATACAATGGGGTGATGACACACCGGAGGATGGGGTCTGTCAGCTACTGGAGGCGGCAGATAGATGAGATGGACATATTCATATGGAGGCCCTGGTTACTGTGTGAGGAGTGGGCAAACAAGCATGAGCAGCTTATGTACTATAGACAGGCACACTATCTGTTCGATAGACGAATAGATATGATAGAGAGGTACCTACCCGAGCAAGTTCTCAGGCAGTTTGGATTGCCGCAGGGGTTACCAGTGGGGGAGGCCACTCATGCCAGGACACGGAGGGAGGTTGGGGACTGGGATGCCGAGATCTCAGTGGCGACAGCATTGACAGAGGTGCGGGGACTCATCCCCGTGAGATGGGATTGGGACTCTGGGCTAGCAGACACAGGGACACTACCAGAGTATGATCAGTACTGGCAGACACACAGGCCGATGAGACTGACTACACCAGGTGTAGCAGGGGCAGTGGGAGAGGTGCTAGTGCTTGGAGGAGAGGCCAGGATGAGGCGGCAGGCTAGGGTAGCCAGGCAGCAGGCAGCAAGCCAGTAGGCAGGTAGAGAGGGCAGTGGCTAGTAGGCCGATGTGGAGATGGTAGAGGCTGTGGGCCCGGTCATAGAGACCGACCTACAGAGAGCAGAGCGACTGCTGCAGGAGGAGATAGCCCAGAGGACTCGCTTAGAGCTCTGGATGGCTCGACTTAGGAGAGACAGGGATGCAGCACGGGTAGATGCGAGGCAGGTAGAGGCCACAGCCCAGGCATAGACACAGGTAGCCTTAGCAGCACAAACAGCCCTAGCATAGGTGCAGGCGTAGCTATAGGCACAGGTGCAGGCATATAGACAGCTGCAGGCCCAGATATAGGCACAAGCATAGGTACAGGTGTAGCCGCCAACCGCACCAGCAGCAGACACAGATGAGCTAGCACAGGCTAGGAGAGAGAGAGACGTAGAGGTGCAGCTGCATTTGACAACAGAGGCCACACTATTTAGAGTGAGGTGGGAGAGGAGGAGGCACACCATGCACTGGGTGTAGACCAGAGGACCTTGTATAGTGAGCTCGTCCGAGTGCAGGGCGAGCTAGTATCGGCCAGCAGGGAGGCAGAGTACTACAGGGGCCTGTATGTGGGTGCGGTGCCAGCAGCTCAGCAGGCACCGAGTTACAGAGACCGGAGCAGGTCGGGGGCATCAGGATCCTGGAGGACAGGGCAGTCAACGTCCTCAGTCAGAGGACCACTCTTACTACCAGGGGGAGGAGGAGGACCATCAGGGGGACCTCCACCGAGCACAGGGGGAGGACAGGGGCCACAGCAGGAGGGCAGCTCTACCCACTAGGGCACATACATTTGTATTGTATCATATTGTATCATTTTGGACAGATGCCTGCGTGCATTCTGATGTATATTTTGAGGGCTCTTGATAGCCTTGATGTACTATATTGGTGTATATTTGGATGTATACACATTTTTGTATTATGGATGTAGACACAGCCACTTTGTATTATGATGGCCATTTTATGATATATATATATGATGATCTGTTCGACTCACAGATGTTCATGCTTTTGTGTATGCATTCTTTGATGTCATGGATGTGATGATATGTATGTATGATTATGGATTCATGTGATGACATATGTGGCTTTATATGATGCTTATAGATGTATGATGATAGAGATATATGATGATATAGATGTGATGACTAGTGATATCTGACATGTGGGTTTTGCAGATATGCACTAGAGAGGAGAACAGGAGGAGATGGAGACAGAGACTGTTGATCGATTACTGCAATGAAAGCGATATAAGGGTTTGTGGAAACGGATGAAAGTTTGAGCTTGTTGCAATGGCTTCGCATTTGTATATAAAGAGCAATCCTTATTTTGATATAGCACATGGATAGTTCGCCACCAAGGTATAAAAGACCAAGGTGCAGTAATATCCGAGTGCGCGGATGTTGACTCTGCAAGCAAGCGGTTTGAACCTAGATCCGTTAGACATAATAGAACCTTGTTGGAATATGTGAATAAGCCATAGTCTTCAACATAAAATAAACTTCAATACATGTAAATGCAAGAAGAATTATTAATATGTAAGATGCTAGGTCGTAACACGCACAAGATAAATAGAATGCCAAGAAAGATACTAAAGATCATTCCTCAAACATGGCACACAGAAAGCAATGACTATGCCCCCAATCCGTACTACATCGCAACATACTGAGATTATAGATAAATCAAGGTAGCTTTGAATAGGTATTGGAATAGGGAACAAAAGATAAACCATGACACAAATTGACTGACTTACAAAGTAAACATACAGCCAACATTTTCTCTTGCCAAAGAGGTTGCTCAGGATAGATTGGATAGGAAAGATAATAGCCTTATCGTAGGAACTCTGTGTCTGTTAAAGGGGGCTATCTACCTAAAAAGACAATATCTTGCTGCAAGAAATGCCACATGTCGCAGGAGACATGTGTGTTGGTCTCGACAATGGAACACTTCGCTGAAGACAAGCTTGTGGATCTAGGGCTTGGTTAAGCGGTACTTAGCTGATGTTGGCAATCGGTATGCAGGACAGTAGATGACTCTGGAAGAAAGCTGCTTTGCGTCAGATTTGTAAAGGACTTTTGCTTTGAAAGGATGTGCTAGCTTGCTGCTTGAGTTAGTCAAGTCGAGGCGAATGGATTTTGACAAACGGAAGACTAGAAGGATGGAATGCTAATGGATTGTGACGGGTGGAGAATGATGGATTGTGTGTGCCTGAGTACTAGATACATCCTTCATATTCCAGACTGCCTACATACCCTGTATCCACAGGATCAAGGCACACTTACAATGGAAGATGAACGTGATAAATATGTAGTTCTGGATAGAGTGATGAATGGGTCAAGGTGAAAGGAGGGGATCTTATGTACCTGAGTACTAGATACTTCCTTCGTATTCCAGACTGCCTACATACCCATATCCATGGGATCAAGGTACCTTAAGATTGAGAAGAGACGATATGTAGTTCTGGTTAGTGTGATGATGTGGGAAAAGTGTGGAGAAGAGGTGATCTTATGTACCTGAGTACTGGAAACGTCCTTCGTATTCCAGACTGCCTACATACCCATATCCATGGGATCAAGGTACCTTAAGATTGAAAAGATGATATGTAGTTCCGGTTAGATGTGATGATGTGGGAAAAGAGTGTTGAGAAGATAACATCCTTATCGTAGGAGCGATGTGTCCGTTAAAGGGTGTTACCTGAGGAAATGAAAAAAGAGATTGAAGTATGTGTTGCGAACCATGAACAAGGAACCAATCCTAGACCTAAGTTGAGGAGAGAGTTGCCCCCATTCTGGTAGAGGAAATGGTAGGGGTGACTGCTGATAGAAACACAAAAAGACATGACCTAGGACAAGACAGTGCTAACTGTAGACACAGATCAAGACATGGGAAGATGACGAGGGACATTGACAAATTTCCAAGCTATACTAGATAGGGAGATGGAAATGCAAACAAAGTCAATGGTTTTATTATGGGTGGATGGATGAGGCGCGTTGCGAACTAGACAAGGAGTGGACAGGACTCGATAGACGATGGATGCTAACTCTACGCATAGCGCCTGTTTGCCAGGTTTTCACTATGGTACTTATCCAAGGTGCCTGTTTGCCAGGTTTTCACCAGAGGACGGATTTTTTTTTTTTTTTTTTTTTTAGATTTTTTTTTTGGAATACTCTGAGGATCAGGCATAGAACTTCTTGAGATGGACACTGTTAAGTGGCTCATCCAGAGGAATGCCGTCAGGTGTAGCTAAAGTATAAGCTCCTGATCCATATGCTGCTGTCACAATAAAGGGACCTAACCAGTTAGGCTCAAACTTGCCCTTCTTCTCTCGATCTGCTTGATTTCTCTGATTCTCCTTAAGTACAAGATCACCAACTTGAAACCGTCTTTCTTTGATCTTTTTGTTGTAATTACGCCGGAGGCAGTTTTGATAGACATGGAGATGATTAAGTGCAGCAAGGCGCCTCTCATCTAGTAGTTCAAGCTCAGCTAATCTAGAAGTGTGATACTCGTCTCCGCCAATTAGGTCCTGCATGGATACTTTGAGGGATGGGATCTCGACCTCTATAGGTAGGATGGCTTCAGAGCCAAAGACCAAGGCATATGGTGTGGCACCAGTTGGTGTTCTGATACTAGTGCGATAGGCCCATAGGGCGGGATTGAGTTGCAAGTGCCAATCACGACCAGCTTCATTGACTATTTTCTTGAGGATTTTGAGAATGGTTTTATTGGAAGCCTCAACTTGGCCGTTACTCTGTAGATAGTAGGGAGTTGAAAAGCAATGTTGGATATTGTATTGTATGCATAAGGCACGAACATCTTGGTTCTTGAATGGTCTCCCATTATCAGTGACAATGGCTTGTGGAATACCATACCGGCATATGAGGTAGTTTAGAATAAACTTGGCTATTTGCTTACTGGTGATATAGGTCATAGGAATGGCTTCCACCCACTTCGTGAAATACTCAGTGGCAGAAAAGATAAACTTGTGGCCATTAGAGGAGGAAGGGTGGATTTGTCCTATGAGGTCGAGACCCCATTGAGAAAAAGGCCATGGAGTAGTCACAGGTTGTAACTCATGGTCTGGTGCGTGAATCAGATCTCCATGTTGCTGACATTGTAGACACTTCTTAGCAAACTGTGCAGCATCTTGCTCTATTGTAGGCCAGTAATAACCTGTTTTGAGTATCTTCTTAGCAAGATTAGGACTGGTAGAATGTGCGCCACAGACACCTTCGTGTATGTCTCGTAAGGTAGCTTCAGCTTCTTCTGTGTTAAGACATCGTAAGAGGATACCATCGAGACTCTGGCGATATAGTGTATCACCCAGAATGATGTAACGAGAGGATCGACGGATAAAGGTTTTGCGTTGGGTGGATGATAGGTCAGGGGGAAAGGTTTTGTTCTTGAGGTATTCATAGATGTCTTCATACCATGGGGAATTGGGACCAACAAGTTCACAGATGATTTCAGTAATAGGGATATCGACGGCTGGTATCAACAATTGCTCGATCAAGAATTCACACTTCTGTGTATTTGCAGGCATGTCAATCAGTGACCCTACAGAAGCCATAGAATCCGTAGCTTTATTATGCTCTCTTGGAATTTGCTCAAATGTGATGCTAGAAAAGTGTGGTTTGTAGGCATCCACTAGTTGCTTGTAGGGGACCAACTTTTTATCCTTTGTTTGGTATTCATCTGTGACTTGGCGAATGACTAGCTGTGAGTCTCCATATACTTGTAATTTTGTGATGTCCCATTGAACTGCTATATGGAGACCTATAAGGAGTGCTTCATACTCGGCTATGTTGTTGGTGCAAGGGAATGCTAGCCGATATGACTTTGGAATGTAGTCATTCTGAGGTGTAACAAATAAGATGCCAGCTCCTGATCCATGCTGTGTGTAAGAACCATCAAAGTATAACTTCCACATTATGGAGGTAGTAAGAGTGAAGAGATTCTCGTCAGGAAAGTCTGCTACCATAGGATGTGTATCTTTCATAGGTGCTTTTGCTAGTTGATCCGCGAGGGCTTGTCCTTTGATTGCTTTACGATCCGTATACTCAATGTCGAACTCACTAAGGATCATGACCCATTTAGCTAGTCTGCCTGTGAGAGCTGCTTTTGCTAGTAGATACTTCAAGGGATCAATCTTGGCTATCAGATTTGTGTGTTGGTTCAACATGTAATGCTGCAACTTTTGGGAGACGAACACTACTGCTAAACAAGCCCTTTCCATTGGTGAATAATTGAGCTCATATCCCACCAAGGTTCTACTGATGTAATAAATTGCATGCTCTTTTCCTGTGTCACCATTCTGTGCTAGCAGGGCCCCTAGGGCCGAGTTTGTAGTGGAGATGTATAAGATCAAAGGTTTGTCCGCAACTGGTGGAACCAATACTGGAGGTGTAGCTAGATACTCTTTAAGTTGATCAAACGCTGCCTGACACTTGTCCCATCGAAATGAAACATCCTTTCAGAGCAAGTGTTGAAAGGGTTGACATTTATCTGCTAGCTGTGAGATGAAATGCCTAATGGACTACAACCTTCCTTGGAGGCTCCTTAATGCTTTTAGGTTCTTTGGTGGAGGCATCTCCACTATAGCCTTTACTTTCATTGGATCTACTTCAATGCCTCTACGAGATACAATGTATCCCAACAACTTTCTTGATGTTACACCGAATACACACTTCTTTGGATTGAGTCTTACTTGGTATTTTTCAAGCCTGTCAAAGATCTGTCCTAGGACCTGTATGTGATCTACCCTAGAAGATTTAGCCAGTATATCATCAACATAGTATTCCATGATGTGATGAAAGAGGTCATGAAATATCACTGTCATTGCTCTCTGATAGGTTGCTCCTGCATTCTTCAGACCAAACGGCATGACACACCAACAATAATTGCCCCAAGGACAAGTAAAGGTTGTTTTATGTTGTTCTTCTTCAGCTATCCTTATCTGATTGTAACCCAAGAATCTGTCCATGAGAGAAAGCATCTCGTGACCTGCTGTCAAGTCCACTATAATGTCAATGTTGGGTAGTGGAAAGTCGTCTTTAGGACATGCTTTATTGAGATCTCTGAAATCATTACATATGCGGATGCGCCCATTAGGTTTAGACACAGGTACAATGTTTGAGACCCAATCTGAATAGTCAATAGGTCGTATCAACTTGGCATCTAACAGCTTTTGTACTTCCACCTTCACCAAGAGAGCTATCTGTGGGTGCATCTTTCTCAATTTCTGCTTGACTGGTTTCACCTTGGGATCAATTGTGAGGTAATGAACTACCAGCTTAGGGTCTAGCCCTGGCATATCTGCATAGGTCCATGCAAAGTTGATGGTTCATTGTAAGAAGAAGTTGTTAAGATTTTTGTGCTCTATGTTAGATAATGATGCTGCTAAGAATGTTGTCTTTGGATTCTGTTCTGTACCCAGGTTGATCTCTGTAGAATCTTCCACTAGGAGAGCTGATTTCTCTTGGTACTTAGATGGTAAGGGAAGGTCAAATCCTCCATCCTCAGGTGCCACAGTTGGGTTTTCACCTTTGGATATGTCCTTTATTTTTACTATTTTAGGATCGGGAGGTGCCACAGTGTGGTTTTCACCTAGAGATCTTTCTTTATTTACACTTTTGGGACTGGAGGATTTGGCATTCTCACCAAAATAAGCCGTGGGCTCTAATTCCATTACAAAACCTGCCTTGTGATCACCAAGAGGGATACCTTCCCGAAGTCCCATGAACTTAGCTAGAGCTTCATCATTCTGAAATACATCTATAACGGGGGCCCCTTGTTGGTCCCAATCGATAAGTTCAGGGTAGACAAGCGTGACATTCTGGGTACTGGTGGTGGAAGTTAAGGATATGGAGGACAGTGTAAAAATGGAGGATTTTGTGAATAGATTGGTCATGTGGAGGGAAGAGTCATCGGTGATATCCTCTGTAGACGTCGTATCGGTGGGAAAAGTGTCAGCTACCTCGTCGAGGATATACTCGATGTCCAAGGTGCGTGGTACCTTCTTACCAAATCCTAATCCTTTCTTGTCTAGCTTCTTTGTCACCACAATGGGTTCCATAGTTCCTTGATTCTGTTTCCCAAGGCCACCTTTGCCTTTATAGCCCATGTTTTTCACTATCCTTAAGCCATTGCCATATTACTTGACTGGTATTGTGATTGGTTCTTTCTCCTTGTAGAGCCAAGAAGAAATGTCCTCAATAGTTTCCTCTTCCAGTAACCGTCCATGTTGGAATTGGGTTAGGAACCTTGGGGGAGGAATAGCTACTTTTTTGGTTACTTTGGCAATGGGTGGTTTGCCGTAAGATTTTGGAGATAAAGGCATCCGCCCTACACAACAAGATTCTGAGATATCATAAGTGCCAAAGCCTATGTCTCGGATGCGAGCTGTGATTTTGGGGAGGGGTGTAGGTTCACTTGTAGAGGCTTGCGTGAGAGTTTCAGGGTCAACATAGAAAGGGGATTCAAGGGCTTTGTCATTTTTAGGCACTTGGTTGCAATTCTTATAGCTTCCTTGCAAGACACGACAAAATTCAAAAGGATTAGGATCTCCTGGGATGGTGATCTCCATACCATTGTATAGGAACTTTAGGGACTGATGGTACGTGGAGGGAACAGCTTTCATTGCATGGATCCACGGGCGGCCTAGGATAATGTTGTAAGGCAGCTCAATATCAAGGACTTGACACCTAGTTTCAAGCATGACGGGGCCCAGTTGTATAGGCAAGTGAATAACACCTTCTGAACGGCGTTCTGCGTCATCATACCCCTTAATTGTAATACTATGATCAGTGTTGACGTGATCCTCAGAGTATCCCAATTGCTTTAGTAATTTTAAAGAATAGATGTTGAGACCAGCACCACCATCTATGAGTATACGTTTGATTTTGCGCTTATGGATGAGAACTTCAATATGAAGGGCATCATTGTGACAAGGATCATGGGAGGGGAGGTCTTTCTCAGAGAAGACCACATTATAGGGCAAAGCAATGTTACCTACTATAGCTTGGAAATCCGCAACCGCTATGTTGTTAGGAACGGACGTCTCTTGGAGGGCTTTTTCTAGCACCACTCTATGTGCAGGTGATGACCGTAGAAGGTCCAAAATAGAGATCTGTGCTGGTGTTCTCCCTAGATGTTTGACAAGATTATAATCAGACTGAACTGGAAGCCTAGGTGTAGGTGCATGGATGGTGACATGACCTCGACGAGTAGTAACAACACAATCTGTAGATTTGCCTTTGATGGTGAGGGTAGAGACTCGACTCTCTTCAAAACGACCTACAATGGAATCGAAAGATGTGGAAGCATGATTGATACCTTTACCTCTATCCTGAGGAGGAGGTGGACCGTGATGAGGGAATGGTTCCTTATACATATCGAGATCCTTGTTCGTGTGTTGCGCTGGTGATTCATCCTCAAAAGTAATTTGATTACCGTCGATGAGGTTTTGGATGAGGTGCTTAAGCTTCATGCAAGACGCAGTTCGATGCCCTTTGCTCCTATGGAACTCACAATACTCATTGTCTCTGTAACGTGCAGTTTTGTAGACAGGTTCTCCATAAGGAGGAGAGTCAGGTAAGGTGATGAGCCCTTTCTGTAAGGCTTGTTGTAAGACTAATTCGATGGGCACTCCCAAGGGAGTGAACTAACGTCGCAGAGGGTAATCTTGTTGGGGCCGCTCTTGTTGTCATTGTTGTTGGTTTGGATAAGGCTGCCTTTGTTACTGCTGTTGTTGAGGTGGAGCTTGACTTGGTTTGGAGAGCTGCAGTGGTGTTTGCAACGTTTGGACATGCTTAGTATCGACCACCACATCGTTTACCACGTTCTTGTTTTTGTTCCAATACTTGGGTTTATCGTTCAACTGTTGATGAGAAGTGCTATCTTTCGTTTCCTTAAAGATTTTGACCACACCCTTAGCAATGAGGGCCTTCTCAATGTTGATACCCTTGTATGTGATTTCATCGAAGGTTGTAGCACTAAGAATTTGCAAATGGAAACCTAACTCTTGGTTGAGGTTCTGCACAAATATGCTAACAAGCTGTTTCTCCAGAATCTTGAAAGGGAATTTACTAGCCATTTGTCTCCATCGTTGAAGGAAAGAAATGAAAGTTTCACCATTTTTCTGTTTATTGTTGCATAGGTCTGTCATGGAAATCTCATGCTCTATATTGTAAGAAAAATGGGTGGCAAACTTCTCTGCTAGCTCGTTGAAAGACTTGATACCCGTAGGTAAGTGTGAGAACCATTCTATTGCTTGACCTCCAAGACTACGAGGAAAGAGACACATAAGATATGTGTCGTTGTGTGAGACCTCGAAGCAAGCAAGATAGAATTCCCTAAGATGGTCTTTAGGGTCACCTTTTCCTTTATATTTATTGAACTTGGGAATAGTGAAATTTTGAGGAAAAAGGATCATTGGTAATGACCGATCAAAAGGATAAGGACACACTTCCTCCAAAGAGAAGGTCTTTTTGGTGTGGCCAAACGTAAGATCAGATAGCTGCTGTTGAACTTCTGTGATCTTTAGCTCCATAGTCATGGGAGGGGTTGGTAACATCTCTTGTTGTCCAAAAAGTGGTTGGTGTTGTCCATATGGAAGATTATAATGTGAGCCATGCATATGGATGTTATAAGGGTCGTAAGATTGATTGGGAACATATGGATTGTATGATGGGTTCAAATTGGGTTGGAATTGGAGGCCTTGAGTTGGCAAAGGTGGAGGTGGCGCTAGGTAAGAATGTTGGATTTGCGATGGTTGAAAAAAAGTATTCGGGGGAGGAAAGCTAAAGTGCATTTGATTAGGTTGTGATGGTGGCACATAGCTTTGGGAAACCTGATGTTGGGAGTTTTGAGAGTGGCTAGGCAATGTATGAAAGAAGTTGAGCGAGGATGAACGTTGTGGAGGAGGAACATAGGTATAAGTGATTTGCGACGGTTGGGGTTGATTGGAGATGAGAGTAGAAGAATGTTGTGGTGGAGGAACATAGGTAGAAGTGATTTACGACAGTTGGGGTTGCTTGGGGATGAGAGTAGAAGAATGTTGTGGTTGGGGCTGCGTGACTCTAATTGGTTGAACGACATGCAAGTGTGATGATATAGGAGGTGGCATTTGTTGAGACCCTTGTTGTATGGCTACATAAGTGTTCCCCGGATTGTAATTGGGTGGGAAACCTACGCGTGATGGGGTAACCAAGATTCCACTTGCGGTTGGGGTGGACACTTTAGGAGGAGGTTGTACATTCGATCGAGCTAAGGTGGCTTGCCTAGCTAACTCTGCTTGACGTTGGAGAGTTTCTTGTTGGTTTTGATAGATCTCCATAGGAGTCAAAAGCGGTGATATGGGCCTCTCCTCTGTTGGATTTTGAAAAAGGGGATTCCTATACTGCGAGCCTTGAGTAGGTAAGGGCGTAGTTACCGTGGACATGGTTTGCACCACTTGTATGGTTTCTTGGGTGTTGGTGCTCTCCTTGAGAGTGGACACATCAAAATCTTGAGGTAACTTGGCACCTTGCTTTGCAAGCAAGTGAAAGAAATGATCCTGGTTCTCACTAAGGATTTTATCAAAGGCAGCTATAGCTCTAGGATCTTGTATAAATTCATCAAGATCTTGCCCATCTTCTTGAGAGGATTGACCTATTTCAAAGTGTTGCTCTTCTTGAGATGGGGGTTGATCTACGATATAACCTTGTGGGACAAAATCTGGAGGCAAGCCTGTGGTATACTGAGGTGCATCTATCAAAGGGGTGCTATCCTCATGAGGATTGCTTGGTTCATCTATGTGCGGCATGGTCGGAGAGCTGTTTGGTTTTGCCGAGGGTGTACTAGGAGTCACCTTGGGAGTAATGTTGAGATGACCTGATTGTGGTGTGCGAGGAGGCGACTTGTGCTTCTTAGGGACAACTTGCCTAGATTTCATAGTTTGCTATAGTCTGGTGGTGACCATGGGATATACTAGGACACAATGTAATGCTGGGAATCTATGAGATGCTTTGAAGAAACGGACAAACTCTGATGCACAAAGTACTGGACCAAAAGTGCTATACTGTTTGACAAGAGGCGTAGGACTGTGCTACCAAAAGCGTGCTACTGTGGGCCAGAGGCGACAGACTAAGCTACCAATAGCGAGTTACTGCTATGCCAAAGGTGAGCTACAGTGACCAAAAGTGAGCTACTATTATACCAAGGGCACTGAAGTAGAGTTTTGCCAGAGGCGGGTTACTGCTGACCAAAGGCGATCTACTGTATTACCAAAGGCGAGCTACTATAATACCAGGGGCGCTGAAGTAGTGTCTGATGTTTTTCAAAGGCAAAATTTTTCTGTTTCTGATTGGATTGGTTTGGCAAGAGAAAACACAGCAAACAAGTGGTCAAAAAAGGCACAAGGACTGACACAACAGATAGTGTATGTTCAAGGCTCCAAACAAGCCCAATGTTTCCACAGGTCTAAGACAGTTGCAATCAATAACAAGCACTTTTTATCCCTAGAGACAAGGTTTCATTACAGTAGATTAGCTCACAGCTTAATACTCCATCGATAAAAATATCATTCCATAAAGGTGTCAGATATTTAGTATCTTTGCGAGAGACGATGGGTAGGGATATCTCACCCTCCCCTTGGAAAGCTCAAGTAGGTCACAAGAGCTTTATGTCCAAGGGAATACTATCTCTTCTCAAGGGAGCCAATGGTGAGTATCTTAAGGGTTTAAATCGATTTCCCTTGCACTGATGATTATCGCAATGTTCGGAGGTAGGTTGGGTAGTCTCTATCTAAATGGTTCTTAGTGACTTTGAGGGACCAACGCCTTACGAGCAATGCGACAAGCTACTAAAAGCTTTAACCAATCCTACTAAGAGTTTCAAACACTTCGCTCAATGTGAAAATTGTTTCCACAAAGAGCTAGTACACCTCTTTTCAGTTTGGCACCACAAGGTAAGGCTGACGTCGGTTAGGACTTGGCTTTCACCTTATCCCTTTTATATAGCGGTTCAAAGGAAAACTCCGCTTAGGGTCATCCCTTTTGGATGAAGCACAATCCAAAAGTAGGCCCTTCTAAAGGAAGTACAAAAAAGTAAGACCAAGCACGTCAAACAAAGGTTCAATTGTCTCGTTATAAGAAAAATAAGGTGCCACTAAGCTATGCACACACACGATTGTAGTTGTAAATTGTCCCTTATGAAATGAAGTGTTTGGCATTCATGTCCATTGTCCTTTAGAAAATTGAGGTGTTTGTTCATACATGTCCATTGTCCCTTAAGAAAAAGTAGTATGTTTCCTAAGACTTAGATTGCAAAAAAGATTTGTTCAATTATCCACTTAGGCATGCAATGTGTTTCTAAGACTTAGTGAGATAAATCCAAGAGGTCTTCAATGCTCGTCCTGCATGAACATGTTAAGAAAACACCTATTGGCTCTGTGTGAGTAATAAGAAGCTACAACAATTGAGTTAGTTCCACCAAAAATTCACAAGTTAGCTAAAAAACAAATCAACTTTGA
This sequence comes from Cunninghamia lanceolata, assembly GCA_027924645.1. Lineage (NCBI taxonomy): Eukaryota > Viridiplantae > Streptophyta > Pinopsida > Cupressales > Cupressaceae > Cunninghamia > Cunninghamia lanceolata. The sequence continues at coordinate 3,926,870 of BSBN01000205.1, forward strand.
CCAAAAGCACTGTACAATCTTACCAGAAGCGACTTACTATTTTTTGAAAGTGCTGTAACAGAGACCCGAAGCGTTGCAGAATATTACCAAAAGCATAGCAGGATAACCAGAAGCGCTGCACTGTGTTTTTGAAGGCGCTGTGATGCAGACTAGAAGCGCAATATAATAGTACCAAAAGCGTTGAATAATAGCCGGAAGCATGGAGCTGTGTTACCAAAAGCGTGATACAATATAACCAAACGTGCTGTTCTATCTCAGACCATAAAAAGGGGAATTGTTTCAAAATAAATAGATCTAAAGTAAAATTCCATGATTGATTGACTATTCGAAGAAGTGGTAGCTGAAAGGTCTGTGTTCTGCAATCTAAAAAAAACTCCAAAGCTGTAACAACACCAAGGATTAACACAAAAATCGAAGGTACTCCTAAATAAATCAGCTTAGGATGTCCAAAAGAAACAGGTTTGTTTGACAAATACAACAGCTTGTCATACAAAGTAATAAGATAGATGGCGTGAAAATCCTGCAAGACAGTGAACAAAGTCTAAACCCTAATTTAGTTAAAAGCGCTATAGAATACTACCGGAAGCGCTGTTCTGTCAGGCCAGAAGCGCTATGCTGCGCTGCCAAAAGCACCGCAGTGCGTCCAAGAGCGCCGGACTGTGTCTGCAGAAGCGCTCAAATATCCTGCCAGAAGCGCTATGCAGTGTCATTTGCGCTGTGCCATATTGTGACTTAAAAAAAAACAAATTTCTCAAAGAAACACAAGGATTAGTGGGTCCCACCGGGCGTGCCAGAATGTGTATGAGGAAAAATTGATTAAATCTAAAATAAATAAAACCAAAGAACCCAATAACATAAAGCGAACCAATCTAAGTAAAAGCCATTATCACAAATCAAAGACAAATGAAAGCTCTTACCAAAACCTGTATTGTTCCCTTTTGGAGATATGTGGATTGCTCAATGAAGTTGCGAAGCCATGGTTGCAACAAGCAAGTAGTGCACTCAATGTGCTCAAAGATCAATGTCAAAAGATCGTGATAGTGCTCAATCGACGCGTTTTGTATGCTCAAAGCACTGTTAAGTATGCTTGAGAATACGATCGAAGAGAGAGGCTCAATGAAGGAGATGAGGGGGGTTTATATAGATTTCAAGGAAGATCGATCAATGGTCCAGATAATTCAGAAGAATCAACAGAGGAGGTAAGTTGAGGAATGTGCAATGAATGAGAAGAGGACATGTGTCTTGCTTGCTTTGCATGAGAGGAGTTATCAAGAATAGAAGAATGAGTTAACTGAAGAGATAAATCAATTAAAAGAATAAAGCAATCAGTTAAGTGATTTAAAACAAGAAGAAGAGATTTGCATGAGAAAAGAAGATATTTTGCTTTATTAAATATAGAAAGCTTGAGTTATATTAGAGATAACTCAAATTTGGAAGAAAAAGCAATTTAAATAAATAATTGATTTATTTAAATTTAGAGAAGATATTTTGGAAGAAATAATTAAATAATTGGAATTATTTAATTTAGAAGATTTGAAAGCAAATTAAATAAATAAATTTATTTAATTGTTGTGCATGATTTTGGGAGAATGATATTTGATTTAATTAATTTAATTTAATTTTAGATAAGAGGGAATTTGTTGAATTAATTAAATAATTAATTTAATTAATGTGGATGTGAAATTTGGAAAGAGGATAATGATCAAATTAAATAATTAAAATTATTTAATTGTGGAAGAATATAGAGGAATTTGATTTAATTAATTAAATAACAAGGATTTATTTAATTAATGTTGAATTTAGGAGATTTAGAAGAATTTGATGATAATTAATTAAATAATTAGATTATTTAATTAACGTTTGCAATGCAAGTGATTAGACAGATAACAGAATGCAAGTGATTTGACGACACGGTCATTTTAGGGTGTCTACAACATGAACCATTGCAATTATAGGCACTTATCATCATCTCAGACTTCCTTTTAGAACTGCAGAGAAAAACACTTTAATGCAGAGGAATGCAGAGAAAAATACTTTCTCCCTGCCACCAGAGAATAATCAGAGAAAGCATGTTTTACTCTAGTGAATGTAACTCTCTCAATTCTTCACACTAGAGGCTCCAACTCAGGATTTAGCATCTTTAGACATCCCTTTAAATAACTTCCAATCCATAGACCATGACCTTCAAGAAACAAGAAATGCGGATTAATCTACCGGACTGTTCTTCAGCATACAACTTACTATCTATACTGCACTTCACTATAACTCACTTATTTCTTCTAGAGAGGCCAATTTTCTCAATATCCTAAACATACAAAGCTTCTAAACAAGTAATAGAATAGGACATAGTTGACACCAATGACAACAAAGATATGTTGACATCAATGACAACACCGATTAGGCACATACTTGGAACACTGACAAACTTGCATGGAGATAGACAAAAGGCTCATGGACCCCTTGACAAAGTGTCTCAAAGAGATGTGGTATAAGTATATTACTCTGATGAAGAATATCACAATTATACATATAGATTGCAAGTTAGTGACAGTATAAAGATTTGGTAGATTGGTCTATGCTTAATGCCTAAATCATTATAAAGGGAAACTCATGTATAGTGTGACAATGAGTTATGATCAAAACAGGAATCAAAAGTCATATGTCTGATAGAAGTGTAGGAACAACAATATTTTCTTCAATCAATATTGGCATCATTCAAGTGATAGTGCTTGGTCAATGTGTTTATTGAAGTAAGGACAGTGCAAGTACAAATGCTTGAACTAAGTAGGGTGTTGTGTTGGCAAAAATTTAAGCACATTTTTTAGAGGTAAAGGCATTATGAAGACTATCTCTATATGCAGAAAAATCATGATTAAAGGGGGCAAATTTTGATGGAAGGTTCTTACCAAAGACAAAAGTCTTGGAGATACAATTTTACAGGTTCAGATATATCAGAGATCTTAATGCAGATCTAAGAAATGAATGGAGGTCTTCATCAAGAATTAGTATGATACATTGTTTTACAGTAGACATCAGAGTTATGAAGTCTTTGATTGATGAGAGAAGGAAGTGGATGGAGAGTGTATAGGTAGTAATGTATCCAATGTATGGTGATGATTCAGAGAGAAAAGAAAAGCTTTTATGTTAATCTAATTAAGAGGGATGTATTGAAAAGTCTAAGGGGACGTGGAGTAGAAGGACTGTTAGTCAAATATTTCCATATTAAAGGGCATTGTCCATCAGATGAATTGTTTACCTTAAGTAAAAATTCTTTTAAAAAGGTATTTGGTAGTGAATCTTTTGTTCTTGGTACAATTTGTAGGATGCAGTCATCTCCAATGTAGTGATCTTCATGTGTTCATGATAATGTTTATGATGATGTGATGTTTTTTAAAACTAACCTTGGTCTAGGATAGCCCTTGTAGAGTGGAGAAATCTACTTTTATATTTTAAGGATGATAATATATGTTTCAGGGGAAGCATGTGGTTCATTTCAGTCATAATGAGTTGCAGAGATAATCTCAGTATTGCAAATGAAGGGTTTCTTCTTCTCAAGTTTCATGATAGAATTCAATATTATGGTGCTTGTATTTCATGTTTCCTAACAGTGACATGACAATATGCTTCATAACAGTGCTAACAGTGTTTTGATACATGCTAGTATATATGATAAGTAGCAGAACTTATGTGATAGACACATGTGTCATGTTATCAAATGTTGAAAGCATTACTAGTATTACCTCAGTGTTTTAAGTACTTATCTACATGGGGAATCTTGCTCCAAGAGCTCTTTGTCCATTATGTCAAAGGGGGAGAAAGCAATTTTTGCCATTAATGACAAAGGGGGAGATTGTTGTGTTTTGTCATTGATGTCAAAGGGATCAGTGTGGTAGGATATGCAAATGTGGTAAGATATGCTTCTAAGATATGCTCCTATTGATTAGGATAGATACTCATGCTCTTGGTGTTCATATTGGTGGAAGTTGATCATTTGTGTAATGGTTCATGCTGTTGGTGTTCATCATACTCATGTTGTAGTTCATATCATGCCTAATAAGGGTAGAATAGATTGTCAAGATTAGGATGTTAAAGTGAAAGGGCGTTGGTTAAAAGCATGTTTGTTAAGAGTAGAGACTAAAGAATCATTATTGTCATTTGAGCCTCAAAATGATGCCAACGATGTTCTTATGATATTTGATGTCATGATATATCATGTTGTTGTTATATGTTGTTGAATGCAATAAACCTTGTTCATGCTTCAAAGGAACAGGATCATCAAAGGTCATAAAGAATCACATGTCATAAGATGTGATATGCCTATTGTTTATGTTTGCATGCTTCATGGGAAATTTCTTGTCATTATACTTAAAGTGAGTTGATTTTAGATATAAGGAGGTCAATGGTGAGCATATTATCATGAGGTTACTTGATAGAGTACATAATTAAGGAAAGTCAAGTCATTGCATTGAAACATGAAGAAGATCTTGTGCGTATATGTCATGTGCTTTAGGTTGTTGTCATTATGTCATCATGAGTTGTAATGAAGCTTGTTCTATCTTGATGTTCATGCTTTCATACTTGTTGAAACACATTGAGATTGTCTCTTAGTTCATAAGATGGACCTTTAAAATGTACAAGAGTTTACAACTTGTCTCCACATTCCTTGACTTGCAAACCCTAGATTCCTAATATTTTAGATCTCTCTTGTGGTTCATAGTCTTCTTCCTATTCTAAGAAAAACCTTTTTCTTTTTCCTCAGATTATAGACTGTGGGTTTTCATTTTATCTAGGGTTTCTATCCATGTTATAAATCCTAAAACTCTATGAAAGAATTTTAAACCCTAATGTGTATTATGTCTTTTTAAACCTAAGTCATACCATTCCTAAGCCATCATTGAACCTATTTACTTTTTGTTTTATTAGCTTGGTGACCGGTATTTATAGGTTATAACTTAAATTCTACGTAATGAAGGGTATAACCTTTGTAAGTTAACCAGCCCTTTCATCTTATGACACCAGTTCTCACCGGTCTAATTTCTTCCATTGCGTGCCAATTCAAAATGGAAGGTGAAGATTTAAAGATACGTGAGCATGAAATGAAGATCAGGTGGTTGCAATTTAAAAGTGTTTCAAATGCTAACAATTCATCTTCCTTGATTAAGATTGATGGGGAACAACTTAGTGGTGGTTACAACTGCTTTTGTAATAGTCTATTTATATGCAGAGGAGCCAAAAAAATTAAGATCTTTCTATGTGTGATGAATGATATAAAGTGATCTGATCAAATTAAAAGCTAAGACAAATGCTTTTATGTACATATGCATATTGGAGAAAATTGTGGAGAATAACAGAGGTTTTGACATAGTGAAAGTAGAACATTTGTAGTCTTCACATGGAGATCTTTGTAAGCCATTTTTGCAACACATTTTCAAAGTACACTAAGATTATATTTTTGTCTATGCAATCAATGAAAGTTGATAATGTATATGTGTGGTTGGGAAGGTTGTAAATGAAGGGTATATTGATTGGATTCAAAAGAAGATATAGCGTGATGAAGTAGGATGTAGAGGAGTCCAATAGGTCATGCAAGAGACATTGAATTATTCTATTTGTATAATGATTGTGTCATTTGGTACATTGTAGAGAATCAAGGCAACCCCCTGAATTGAGTCATCTTTCATATTTTCACCTGATTGCCAGTGAGGCATTTTTTAAAGCCAGTGAGGCTTGCTTGGTCAGTAAAACATTAGGGGTTGTTGCTCCTTGAAGTAGGTGCTTCTAACTAAGTGGTTAGTGAGGCCTTGAGTGATTGGAGTGGGTGCTTCAATATCTGATTGGGAGTGGGTCTTCCTATACTTGTAACCAGTGAGGTTTTTGGTTAAGCTAGTGAGTCATTTCTGAGTGGTTTTTCTTCCCCTTGAGGTTTTTCCACTCATGAAATTTAATGTGTCATGGTCTCAAATGATGTGTGAGCCATTTGTCTTTCATGCTTGAACATTCAATCTCATTTGTTGTTTAGTATTTGATTTCTTACTTTGGTAAAGTACACTGTCAGCATCATTACTTTTTGTTTTCAAGTTTGAAAAGAAGTAAATGAATTGTTTTTATCTACAACACTGATTCACCCTCCCTCTCAGTGTTATCTATACTCCAACATACACATCTTGCATTTGCACAACTTAGTTGTTGAGGTTACCAAGGATATTACATTTTTGGAAGACCTCGCTTCTCTTGCACTTTTAGTTCTATGAGTCCAATTTTATTTTGATATTGGTTGTACTTGGTTAATGAAGTATGCATTTTTGCTCCGTATCATATTTTCATATAATAGACAAGACATTTCATTATGGCTTCTTCTTGTTTGGAATCTTTGCATGAACATATAATGGATTTTGAAATTTTTTCTAAATTCATTAAATATGTATCCTCACATTTTAGATAACATAGCACCAATGCATGATATATCTCATGATGATGATAAATATCCTTCTACTACAATTCATAATCATACCATTGACATCATCTCTAAGGCATGTCATGGTGACTTAGGCTTGCCTACTTCCCCCATGCTTTGGATCCCTCTCCCAAAAATGAAGACATTTTGGTGCAAGAGGATGAGATGATTGACATACTCCTTAGTCTCTCTTCTAGAGGTAATGTTGAGCATACTACTTCTACTTCTACCATAGCACATGATAGTTATATGGCTTATCCTATTAATCTTCCTCCTTTGGTTGAATGTTCAAGTACCTTGGATATCACTAAGGAAGTGAAGACCCTTGATCAAGTCCTCCTTTGGTTGAATGTTAAAGTACCTTGGATATCACTAAAGAAGTGAAGACCCTTGATCTTCCTCCTTTGGTTGAATGTTCAAGTACCTTGGATATCACTAAGGATACAAAGACCCTAGATATTTCTCCTTTGGTTGCATGTTCAAGCCCCTTGGACATCACCAAGGATACAATCATCAACAATTGTCTTAACAACACTTCACCCTGCCTTCATTCCAATGCTCTCCCTTCAAAGGATGGAGCATTAGTGGATGAGGAGTGGTTTCTCACATTAAATCCCTTGGGGATGGATGTTGAGCTTACACAAAAAGAAAAAAATGTCAATTCAATCATTATTAATAGACTTATTCCACCCACTAAGGGGATAGTGAATAAGTGTACTAATATTCATAAAATCATTGTTCATGAAGCACCTAATACACGTCCTCACTTCAAACTAGTGATTACAGTTCAAGGTGATCCAACACCACCTCAACCCTTGGGTTATTATCTCAATATTGCAAAAAAAATTACTCAAAACAATCAAGTTGTTCAAAATGTGTCATAACATCACACGATTGCTCACATATAACACTTGTAATACAAGTAAACATGCACTAAGTGTGTCCATCTCTCTTCCACCTTGTCAACCTATCCTACCTCAAGCACCTCATCTTCCTCCACATATTGGTAAAAAATATGATATCGTTAAGCAGCTCCACATTACTCTGCCTAAGATCTCTCTATGGGATTTAATACAAACATCACCTACATAGCATTGAATGCTCCATGAGGCTCTACAAAAGTTAGTTACTCTACCTTCTAGTAGACTAAATAATGTAGTATCCTTGCTTAGTTGTATGCATGTGACAACATTAGATAGATCTTTTTAACAACATGAGTAACCTCCCATAGAAGTTCAAAACCAAAATGAGCCTCTTATGATATTCATCATGATTGGTAACATGAGGGTAAGATGTAATATGATTGATGGTGGATCTGGTCTTAATGTTTGTGGAATAGATTTTTTAAACAAACTCAATATTGATATATCTTTAACTCAATTGGATAAACTCAACATTCATGGCTTTGATAATGTTGGTAGGACATCACTTGGTACAATCACCTTAGATATTAAAGATAAACCTATGACACTACCTACTCTTATCCATGTCATGCCTAATTCTCTTTCATACAATTTCTTGTTGGTAGACCATGGATTCATGCCATGGGGGAAGTTTTGTCTACCCTTCATCATTTAATAAAGTTTATCTTTAAAAAAAATTACATACAATTGACGTTGATCCAATTCCAAAAAGTTGCTTACAAATAGAAGCGAGACATCAAATTCCTTTAAGTGATTTGGTCCCTTATTCAACAAAAGTTGAACCACTATTCTCTACTTCTAATAGTAGTATTAGATAAGATAGTGTTGGTCTTTCGAATCCATTTTTCAGTGATGATTGGGGTTCATTAGATTTTACACCCTCCTTTGTGGGTGAATATAAAATCTCACCCTCACACCCAAAGATCTCGAAGGTAAATGAAATTTCTTCAACACAATATCATACTCCTACAAAATTTAAACTCAAGATTAATGATGATGGAACCTTTAAAATAGATGAAGATCCACCTTCTTCTATAGAAATGGCAGCCATTTGTGATAAAGTGCCATCAAATTCTAATACATGTCATAGTAGCGATGGGGTTGCTTTATATTTCAACCCACACAGGATGGTTGAAACAAAGTTTGACCATCCTCACCATGATGAAATGAATGATCCTTCCTCTTCAACACATTTCAACAAAGATAGTCATATGACCTCTTCTATTCCTTTAGATTTGGAGATGTGTTATGGGCTTGGATTGAAAATTCTTTCTAAACAAGGATATAATGGAAATGGGTTAGGATGTAAAGAACAAGGAATTAAGAAACCTGTAGAACCAACACTGCACTTTTCTAAACTAGGTTTAGGTTTTTGCCCTTCTCCTACATTCTCTCCAATATGTTTACAACAAAAAGGATTGCTTCCTACTCCTCTTGAATCTTCTCTTCTATCTCAACAAGACTGTATTTTGTCAAGTCTACTCAAAGACCACATTATCACTCTTCCTACTCCAAAGCACAAAAAGATTCAACAAAATAATCAATCATCACCTCATTATTGTGCATATCATCGAGCACCTAGCCATTCCACTAATGAATAATGAGTCTTGGCTGACAAAATTCAACAAATTTGAACAAGGTTTGGCTCTATCACTCCTCACTGTTCTTGATGTAGTCCCTAGAGAACCTTGTCCTCCATCCATTTAATAATCAAGTTGGGAGAGCATAATTTGTTATAGGCTGACTCATGAGAGTGATCCCTCTCTCTCATTTGTGTTATGTTTATATGTATTGTTATCCCCGTATTATGATGTTTTGTTGATTGTTAGTTCTCCCTTGACACCCTTATTAGCACAAATTTATAAGTAGAAAGAATGTGTTGTGTCATTCCTCTATATGTATCTTCATTCCTCTATATGTTATGAGGTAAAATATTATTTTTTTTCTTGAATGATTTAGCATCCTTTCATGATTCAATTTATGTATACTCTTATGTGATCTTTCTTCCATCTATGTGGCACCTTGTTACAATACTCGACATCATACCATGACTACACAAGCCATTGTGTATCATGGCTGTAAGCATTACCTTGGTTTGCTCATCTTGAGGGAAACCCCTTGTCGTGATGTAGCTTTTTAAAAAACGTATCATTTGGGCATGAGCTTTTAGAAAGATCTCATGCCTATTTTATATTTCTTTTTCTTCTTCCTCACTCTACCTTAAAGGCAATTTCTCCATGCTGGAGTTAGCAATCCATTTAAGGTAGGGGCATATATCGTTCCATGAGCCTTACTCTCATATTTCTATCTAAACACTTATTTTTTTTCATTCTTACTTCACTCTCTTGGAAAAGATTATGGAAAGCTTGGAAGCAAGATCTTGAGTCTATCTTGTTCTCCCAAGTTAAACGCCCTTGCATGTTTGGGAGAGTTTATTCAATTGAACATCTAAGCAATCTACACATACTTGCACTCTCTCTCCTTCTCTCTCATGCTCTCTATTCTTTTGTAAAGCTCTCTATGGTGGATTATTGTTGTTGTACTAACTTCTTGTAGGTCTTGTGAACATCTCTCTACTTCTTTGAGGCTACATCAACTTCTTGAGTCAAGTTATGATGCTACATTAAGAAAGATATGGTTTCCATGCTCATGGTGACTTATTTCCTTCATACATTATTATAGCATCCCATTCTACTTTAGATTTGTCTTTGCCCTCCTAGGGCACACACTCTTTGATCTTTTATCATTTATATTGTGGAGGTGGAAACACCATTCATAGATCTTGACTTAGGAAATCTCTTAAATAGTGCTAACCCTCTTCCCTTCTTGTTTGTGTGTAGGTCTCATCTAAAGGAATCTGAAGATAACAAGTGATAGGAGACAAGAAGACAAGAAGGTGAAGGTACCTAGATCCAGAGATCCTAAAAAACTTTAATTTGGGTCTAGGGCACCTAGTGTCCTAGTACCTCTCTACTCTAGAACTCAGATCCTGGTTCTCCTTTCTTCCCGAATCTTTGTTGTGGTATAAGATCTCCTATATCTATTTATGTTCATCTTCTGTACACTGATCTTGCTCAATTAGGGTTTCATGTTTTGCCCTAGTTTGGTTAGTTGAATTTGATTAATACTTCTTTATACAAAAAAGGGACAAAACCCCTATAGTTTGCCTCTCCTTCAAGGGTAGAAGCCAATCTCAATTTGTGTTTTAATGTTGGTAGAAGAGGGTTTGACCTAGTTTAACCTTTTCGGTTGTCTCCATTTTCTATCTAACAACCACAACTAAACTGAAAGGTTAAATTACTATGGGTTGAAGGTTAATGGTGATCATTATCTCTATTGACATTAACCACCCTATTGGCACCTAAAAAAACCATCTCCCAGACATGCATCTTTTTATCCCTAATCCATTAAAATCCCACATTGTGCCTTTGTTGTTAAACCCATCGTTTATACCCAATTTGAGATATTTTCTATGGGTTTTCTTTCAAAAAATTCTAATTAAATGTCCACCCTTATCATTGTGTTTTATTCCCTTCAAAAAATTTGTTCATTTGAGGCCTTTGTCGATGAATCAGCTGGTTCACGAACCACTAATTTCATTGACTAGGTTCACAAGTTCATGATTTTGCCAATTTGTCGACAAAGGAACAAAAAGGTGAAGAAAAGAGTTTGAACTAAAGGAAGAAACTAGTCAAGTCTTTTGGTGGAATTTTTTTTGGTTTGCGAACTATTAGGTTCAGCAATGGGAAGTTTCACCGACGAAGACTTCGATGATGGCCCAGATCAGTGAGTGGAAAATTTTCTAAGGAAAAATAAAGGTAGGCAAGCCATTATTGGCAAAATGACGAGTTTGTGAACCGCTGGCTTCTCTAACAAAGTAGTTTGCTACCAAGACAGTTCACCAATGATAATTTTCTCTAACAAAGGGAGAAAAAAGATACAAGAAAGTCAGAGGGGAAGGCAAAAGAGATAAAGAAAAGATAATTTTCTATGAGGTGATTTTGCTGTCAATGAATAAAAAGTGTAAGTATTCATTGACAAAAGGAGATGTTCATGAACTGATAGGTTCACCGATGGCCAAGTTCATTGTGGGGAAAATTTTCCAATAAAGGATGAGAAGGAAGAGAAAAAAGAGGAAAGGAAGGATGAAGCGAATGGTTTGCCAATTTCATTTTTTTCTGATAAGGTAAATAGGTCCAATAGATGAAGATGAAGTACCAAGGAAGAAGAGGGTGATTCCATGGTTTGGAAAAAGGAAAAAGTCACTGATAAAGGAAATGAAGAATAAAAAGAAGGGAAAAGTAACAAAGATCCTTTGTTGAAGAAATAGAGAGCTCACAAATTGGCTGACCAGGAAAGGAGGTACCCAATGTAGAAAACATTATAAAACAAAAATTCAAATGGCCTGATGAATAAAAAATGACAGATGAAGATCAACCAAGAATAATTTTAAATTCTTCAAGTACAACTAGATTCAAAGGGGGCCTGTAAGGGATAATTGAACCACAATTTTTTTAAGTGTTGTAAAATCTTTAAGGGGCATGATTTCCTAAAATTATGGCATGATTGGAAGGTTATATAGGCATATTGGTACTTAGAAATTGATAATTTTAGGTAGAGGTCAGTTGTAGGTAGTTGAAATATTAGAAATCTTCAATGTACCTACACAGATGGAGGAAAAAGTGGATGAAGTAGATATTGCAAGTACTAGAATGTGGATTTATCCTTCCCTCATTAATGCTCTAGGTACCCAAGGCATGTGAGAATTAGTCTTCTGTCAGTTTTAGACATGCTAAGGTATGATCCACACTTCTAACTGTGTAGATTTTCTAATAGGGCCAAGGGCCAATTGCTATATATGAAGGTTTAAGAGGCATTCTAAGGGTTGGTCATTGAACCAATTCTCTAGTTAGGAAAGCCTAAGAGAGATTTTAGGGCATCAAGCAGAGGATAATGTTTGAATAAGAAATGGAAGGATACATCTAGTAGAAGGGAGGAAAGCTTTCATTGAATATTATCATATCATGGTATGTCTCCAAGATACTTTGTAACGACTCATGGGGATATTTAATCATAGTTTTGTATTCTCCTTTGACACATTTGCTAGCATGAATGTAACATAAGTCAGATAATGTATGACAACATTAAAATCATGCAAACCTTTTGTATGGGTCTTTCTTCTATTATGTGTGGATTATTGCAATTGAATTTGGGATAAATAATTATGTCCATTGTATGAAATATATTTCAGAGTTGTATGCATGCAACTCATGATTTTGTTGATATTCTGCTAGGTGTGCTTCTTTCATTTGTTGTTCATGACTCAGTTTCCCAAAGGAGTAGGCACCAGTCCATATTGGGGATGGATCAATCATCATTTCAATCAAATCCTCTTTTGTTTGTTGTAGGATTAAGAGTAGATTTAGTTTAGTGTTCTACATGTTGTCCATGATTCAATGTAATAACCAAAGATAAATCTGAAGTGATGCAAAACTATATTAATCATTGGTGAATCATGTACATGTATGCCTGCACTCATCTCAAGGAGTATAAGGAATGTGATGCAATTATATTTGGGTGCAAATGTATAGTGTAGTAATCAACTTAATCAGAGGCATGTGCAGCTAGCTTGTCTTGACCCAGTGAAAGCTTTGGGAGTCAAGTGTATATTAGGTATGGCTGTGTTTATTTGTTTGTGTTATATTTCATGCCTCTAGGAATATCCCTCCTAGGTCTAGATTAGCCTAAAGTGAAGAGGAGTATACCCACTCCTATCAGTTGGCCAAAATTTCCCTTGACCTGTTGATAAACCTCTTTCAATCACCTTGAAGACACCCCTAACCTTGGTGATTGTGAAATGTTTTAGGGTTTTGGGTTGCAATCATTTTGGGAACCAAAATTTTGGCATTGTTGCTAGGGACATAGTACTTTAGTTTAGATTTAAAGACCTCAATAACAATGATTTGTAGTTGTACATTTTGTCTGGGTAAGTTTGGCATCCCATCAACTTACACCAACATTTTGGCATCATTGCTAGGGATAGATTATTGCTAGGTTGGAAAGAAATTGAAGACTCTGCTAGTTAGAGAACCTAGAATTATTTTGTGGCCTTGAAGATCAGTCACACTTCAAGGTATTCCTCTTCAGTGAGGTGGTGACTCTACTATCAGAAAAGGAAAAGTTTGGTTGTTGCTATTCTAGTTGTTTTGTTGTTGATTTGAACGCCCCAAGTTTATGAGTAACAATAGGTAAATTAAGGTACACATGGTTTCCTTTTATAATCAATTCAAACTTCCTCCAAAATACAAAAGAAATTATTCTATTATGTATTGTACCACCTTGCATGGTATAAAATTTTATTCCTGGCTTCTTGGTACATTCATGACCCTAGGGTAGATCCTTCTTATGCATCATCCTATGTCTCATGCCATAGATATTATATAGATGAAGAGGCTTATTTTTCTTATGATGATGCTTCATCTTATTGCTTAGATTTCCCTACATCTTGCATTCCCCTACCTCAATGTCAAACACCGTTGTATGATCAAAATGATTCAACAAGGCTACAATATGAAATTGATAAAGGAAATCAATTGCTAGTCTTTGATGTAGCAAGAAAAATAAATAGAAAATCAAATCATGCTACATCAGTCCAAGATGCAATCCAATTCCCTTCTTGTTGTTGCCAGTAGCTCAATTTTTTAGCCTCCTCGCATTGCCAATGAGACCACATACAAATAGCTAGATCTCTCATGGGTCAATTATGAAAAGCAGTCCATGCCCAAGAAAATATATTATCAGATACCTCTATTTGATGGGTGTGATGTTTATGATGGGAAGGCACATATTCTTGTATTTTTAGATTTCATGGACAAGTTCCAATTTGATGATGAGGATATGTGGATGAGGTTCTTTGTCAGATCACTTTGTGGATTGGCACAGAAATGGCTTGTTGGTTTCCATAACCGTCACTTTGCTTCTTGGATTCATTTAGTGGATACATTTAAAAAGTTTGCAAGTAGTTTAGATTCTGTTGTTCTTGTCCAATAACTTGAAAATATCAGAATCTATGAGGGTGAATCCAACATGGATCTTAGCCATCGGTTTGCTACATTACACTGTCTAGAATTCTAGATGCTTTCAAATTATTGGTTCTTCTAATTGATTGTTTAAAATTCCCTAAAGAATAGCCAATTTCTTATACTTAGGGATTCTAGGTCAATGGCCAACAAACAAGATTACAACAAATGAGTTGAAAAATCCTTTGCACTTTTCATTCTGCAAGACCAAGGTAGGTGTACCTAGACAACATCCTAGGCGTATATCCTAACTAATGCTGGATGTTGCAATTTAAATAGAGATTCTCAATGACAATATATCAAATAAATGATTGATTCTTCTTGGACTCGCTTAATCCATTGGCAATATAGTTCAAATTTGGCTGAGAACAGTGAACTTGAATTATACTCTAAAATAGTACAAATATAGAAATGATATTTCAATTATAATGATGGTTCCAAATAACACTATGACACAACAATGGATCGATGCCTAATCCCACAGCCACATAGTCAAATTACAAAAAACAAATGTATCCTTCAAGCAAACCTAATTCATTTCATTGGACTAATGATATTAATGCCTTACACTAACATCTCCTAGACATGGAATTTGTAAAAATATCCTTTAAACCACAATGTATTATGACATTAATTGTGTATCACCTAAGAAATTATTTTTCTCCTTGAAAGAAAGAAAAGATAACACACAAATTATAGATGAACTACAGAGATGAACTCAAAATACCCTTGATATCTTGCATTCACATTAATTTTAGAAGTACATAAATGGGGAAATTGCTACAACCAATTTGATTCAATGCTCAGAATTGAAATGACATACATTGCTCTACAAATTTAAACAAATGGAAACTACAACTATCCTCTATTTGCTGGACCAAGACATGATACACTACTTCCCAAGAATGAGATTCATAACCCTTGCAAATGAAACAATATTTATATTTTAAGAAAGAGAGAAGAAGAAGAGAAACCCCAGATTCAACTGAGGCATGACACATGGCACAGTTGAACCCCCTTGATCTTGCAACTGATTGGCATGACGAATATGCCACAACATCTTCTAACTTCCATTTCATTTTGTCTTTAGTTAGTAACTGAATAAGAAATATCCCTAAATTTTGTATTCACATCCACAATTTTACCCAACTAGTAAAATTAATTTACCACTCATACTTCACCCTGCAGGTGAAAAATTTAGTCACCAGGTAGTTACCCACTTCACTGGGCTATGGAAAAATGCTTTTATCAAGCATTTTAGCCCTATGGACTCCATAATTCCTCTTGCAATTCTGCCTAGCATTTTATCAAACACATTGCTTGCAATCATTTTGATGCAATTTACTTGCAGTCACACTGGGAATTCATAATAATTTGAGGGGTGTTTTTATCAATGGAGGGCCATTGAAAATGCTTCAAACCCTACTAAAAATATCTTATGTGTGTCAAAGATGTCCCAAGAATTGATCTGGGGATGAAAAAAATAATTTCTAGCCTACAAAAATCCCCAAATACTTGCCATAAACCTAAAAAAAGTGATACATAATGCCCCACATTGCAACCACTATCTGTAACCATTGTTAAAGGTTTTGCCTTTGTTGGAATTAGTTTGATGCCATGGCAGGATTGAGAAATGCAAATAAAATAATACCTTCACCCAGACTTTGGTTTTGGTCAAGATTAAAACATTTTTAAAATATTACTCTGCTGGAGCTTTGCCATTTCACTGGACCCCTATTTTAGCTCCAGTGGGAGAGTGAAATGCAAGACAAGAAAATAATAAATCTTTTCCAACGCTCCTCCCAAACACACGACTTCGGTAAAAAACATTAAAATATGCATTTCGTGGGAGCCACACTATTTCACCGAGTCTATTTTTCACTTCCAGCGAGCTCATGAAATACATACAAAGGTATTAAAATAAATCTTTTAGCCGAGCTATTTTCAGGAACCCTTGTCTTTGGCAAATATTTAAACATTTAAAAATGCTTTCTTGCTAGAGCTCCTTTCTTCACTGAGGCTAATTCTTTGTTTCCAAGAAGTAGCAAAATCGAAACAAAAGAATAAAATAAAGTTCATTTCAAAGCTTTTCCCCATGACCTTTGACTTCCATAAAAATAAAACATTAAAAATGTTATCCTTTTACCACAGCTTTAACTTTCACTGAGGGCAATATTTATTTGTAGCAGGACAACGAGGAGAGAATAAAAATATAAAATAATACTTTTAGCAAAGCTCCCTTTCTGACATTTTACTTGATGTAGATTAAAAACATTTAAAAAATGTATTTTCATTGTAGCACTCATGTTCCATCGAGTCTATTTTTCACTTCCAGTGAACTCGCAAAATACATAAAATACAACTTTTAATATGATCTTTCCCTTTGACTATTGACCTCAGGAGAAATAATACATTTTAAAATATATTTCGTCAGAGTTTCTTACTTCGCCGAGGCTTTTCTTTGGTCTCTGCGGGGCAGCGATGTGAAAAAAAAAGCATATAATAATTGCTTTTTACCCAGACATTTTAACTTTTCCCAACATTTAAAAATTTATTCATGAGCGATCTCATGGAAGCAAAAGAATTAAAATAAATCTTTTAACACATTTTCCTAACATTGACAAGGCTCAAAAAATATTTTAAAATTCTTTCGCTATAGACCTTGCCTTTGTTGGAGCTATTTTTCACCTGCAGCGGACTCCTGAAATGCAAACAAAAGCATAAATATAAATATTTTAATATGATTTTGCCTTTTGATTTTTCACCTTGCAAAATAAAACATTTTAAATATTTTTTCACTGCAGCATTTCACTTTGGAGAGCTCAATTTTACCTTCAACAACTAGGAAGTAAAAAGGTTTAATGCATAAACATTTTTAATAATAAAACTTTATACTAAAGTTTTAAAATTCTCTTTATAACTTCATGCCAATAATTAAAACATTAAAATGTTTTAAAATTGGAAAAGTCAAAACCTTAGCAATTTGGAAAATTTTAATTTCTCCACCAACCAAAATGGAGTAATGTCACCATAGGCACACGGGCCATCCAAAGACCATGAAAATTTGTAGGAGACCATAATCAATTATTTAAAACATGGCTTTGTCACTAGAACCATGAAATTCTACACTTTTTTAGGATGCCATTCTAGCCCACTAGCAGTCATAAATACATTAAAAAACATGTCAAAAGTTGCTTGAGGACCACGAAACTGGACAACCTTGCTAACATATGTCTTGAAAAACTTTCTACCAAACGGATTTGCATGACGATGACCATGAAAATTTTAATTGTCAAAGTTAGGGCCTCAGGTAGATATGAAAGGTATCAAACTTAGCCCCCACCACCAATTTGAAGGCAAATAGGCACTTCAAATTTGACAAATTTGAAGGTGCCAATAGTGGCTAATGTTCAGGAATGCATGCCCCTTGTGGGCATGGTGAGAATCTAGACTTCTCCGAGACTTAGACTAAGTGCCTATTCCATTTGGTGGCTCTACCGCTGCTCAGGTAACCATCGATCAAACTTCATTTGGTGGTCGAGGTTCCCAAAAATTGAAGAACCAAAACCTTCATCTGTCAAATACCTTGTTCTCAGACGACTTCCCCAAATATAATCTGTCTATGCCATTGAAATCTGCCTGATTACACACATTGTCATTAACATCTCTCACAATTCCTCTGAGCATACCATTGTTAATGTAACCTCTGTCATTTTGTATTATATAACCAGGCATAAATTGAAATTTTTTATCATCACATAACACATATTCATAGTGGAAGTAACATTCTCCACTCTTCATATTACTATCATGATCCACCACAATACTTCCCAATTGACTTGGAAACTAAAAGTGTTCATACTCTACTAAATAGTTGGCATCATAAACATTAGCCTCATCATCCAGTTTCACATCAAGTACAAAGTTATCACATGAAAACTGTTGCAAACTATGAAAACAACTTTCATGTGTATGAAAAGAGAAGCATCCATACACAGGTGTCTCATGCAACTGCAATATATTATAATAGCAGGGAAATTCACTTAAGCATATTGACTCAACCATATCACCACTTGCTCTAGTGTCTTACAACTCATCTGCATCATCATTATCCCATAATTGCACAAATGCACACATTTCTGGGTCAGTGATATAGTTTGATTCAATTTTAAAATCATCACTCACATCCATGTACACAGCTTCATAAGAAGGCTCAAGCAAGTCTGAAAATGTCCCACCCTGAATATCAGTATGAAGTTCTGATTTTTTCATCAGCATTAGCATTTTCAGATTCATCATTGTCCATTAGAGGAACACAATCATAATCGACCCAGAAGAAATGATAATCAATATTACTTTTCACTTTAACCTCTAATTGTTCCATACACATGTCTAAAATTTCTGCCATATCAACATAATCTAGGACAACACGGTTGGAAGGCTCTTCAATTTCTATAATATTATCAACCAAAAATGGTGATATTCTATCATTTGCATATTCATCATAATGCATACCCTGATCATCTGAGAGTGAATTCATGTCATCAACATCTTTCCTGCTAATGTTATCCTCATTTGGCGTAAAACTTTTCAACTCTACTTCATATAAGCCACTGTAACAATCAGCATGATCAACTTCATGCATTAAAAGTGTATGAACATGCTTGATAATATCAAGATCATTACTGACAAAGCTCTCAACCCTAGCAATATTGTAATCAAGACTACATGGTTCTTGCATACTCAATGATGAATACATTGTCTCATTATCACTCATACCATTGAACATATCATTTGAATTAGATGAATTACATGATTACAATTGAACCTCCTCTATGATCTCATCATTGGAATAGATAGTAGTTCTATTACATGGTGTAGTATGCCAAATATTTAAAAATACTTCCACCTCTTTACCATATGTGTCATGACAAGATATCACATGATGCATTTGCATTATTTCAATATGTAGTGCATTTGAATTTTTATGAATGCAATCCTCAAGTGCACACACCACATTATTTGGTTGCTCACAAATATTTTCTCCACTAACATGAGAAATAATCTCAATTTGGAACAAGCCTTCTTCATTCACATATATTACATCATTGTTTGAATCACAGCCCATAACAAGGCTAGTGTGATCAACACTATGAAGTCTACCATTCTTGTCATCATGAATCTCAACATTTTCTACCATCTCTATCTAGTTAGGAACCTGAGAAAAATTACTTGGATTCAACTTCTAAGGCAATAAACTCAAACTTGCCCCATATATCTCACAAAATAAATCAATGCATACATGTTCTTGAGGCTTGAAACCAAAAGGGATATCCATATAGGTGTCTAAGACTCTAGAAAATAAAGCATATCCTGACTCTCCCTTATGTTTCCTTATGTCAAGGAGAGCCTGAACATAGACCATAAGATCACAAATGCATGCAACTTCTTAACAATTTGTTTGGGGATCTATGTAATAAACATTATGGACTGATGTATAGGCTGGGATAGCAGGGGTGTAAGTGCTCTAACATTCATTTTCAATTTCTAACTTACATTATTTATCAACATTGGGTGCCTTAGGGCAGCAAACACTTGTAGACAAATAGCCCTTGTGCATTCCATACTTCCTACTATTTTCAATGTCCCTGGCTATGTCATAGGCCTGATGCAAAGTTGTACGATCTTTGTTTCTCAACTGGTAACTCATCTTCTTGTTAAAAGCTCCCAAGTAAAAAACTAAACTCATTGAATCATTTGGTCTCATAGCTTCATGAATAACCTTCAATGTTTTAGCAATTCTTAGGTTAAATGCTAGGACTAACTCATCCTCTTTCTTCTGAATGTTCATGAACCTACTAATCATTGAACTTGCGTTGATTCTTTCACCAAACTGCTCTATGAAAACTACTTTGAACTCATCCTAAGAATAGATAGAGCATACTGGTAAATAAGAGAACCAATCTCTTGCATATCCTTTTAGAGATTGAACAAATAATCTCGTGACAACATCTTCAAGATCTACCTCATAATCATCTATTACATCAATGAAATCTTGTAGATGCCTAATTGTTGATTTACATTTACTACCATTGAACTTTGGTATTTTACTTTTGATTTCAGGTGGTATATTATTTGGAAACCAAAGATATTGTAGAAATTTATGGCCTTATACCTTTCATTGATGAAATCTCTTTGATGGCACAGATGGGGTTGTATATTATGCATTGTCACATTTGAGGCCACACTGGGATATAGAATGGTAGAACAATCTTTCTAGTTCTTTAGAAACTTCTAACATTAACTTTGCAATTACACAATTGAAACTCAATATTTATTTACAATAGGATCTTAAGACTTTACAATGCATAACCTTATCTTATCTTACCAAGATCTTCCAAATGAATTTCCTCAACAACATACATACTTCCCTTTCAGAGTACATGTTGCAATCTAGTGATACAGATGCATGCAAGCCTATCACTATTTATTTCCTTTCTTCTTAGTGCTTAACTCTTCACTAAATAAGGAACCAAATTGTTATCAAGGTCTTCTACAAGAAACCTTTAAACATAAAATATCCTTCATAGGGATAGGAATATGTAAAATACCTAGAAATTTGTCACAACTGCTACAAATTGTCTTCATGGTTGGAGACTTAGGAGTACTAAAATATTTTTCACACCTTTGCTAGGTTCCTTTTCATAGAGTCGCCACCTCTTATCATAGAGGACTAATATTTAAACAATACGAAGCTATTTACAACCATTTTACATTCTGGTTCTTTCCCAATAGTAGAGACACACAAATTTCCTAATACATAGCCAGTTTTCCCCTTGAAATATTGGTTCAAAAGTAAGCAGAATTGCCACCCTCTAAAGGGAATGATTATGAACTATATATATGCACACTCTACACACCCATGATAGACAACTAGAAATTTTTTAACAATTTATAAACTAAAACCCTAGTAGAGTCACCAATCTGTTGGTTCTTCCAACTGATTGTCTAAAATCCCCTAAAGATTAACTAATTTCTTATACTTAGAGATTCTAGGTCAGTGGCCAATGAACATGATTACAACAAATGAGTTGAAAAATCCTCTGCACTTTTGGTTCTACAAGACCAATGTGGGTGTACCTATACAACATCCTAGGGGTATATCCTAACTAATGTTGGATGTTGCAGTTTAAATAGAGGTTCTCAGCAACAATATACTGAAGAAATGATTGATTCTTCTGGGATTAGCTTAATCCTTTGGCAATACAGTTCAAACTTGGCTAAGAACAATGAACTTCAATTATATTCTAAAATAATACAAATATAGAAATGATATTTTAATTATAATAATGGTTCCAAATAACACTATAACATAGCAACAGATTGATGTCTGATCCTAGTGTAGACACCCAAAATTGACCCTTCGTATCACTTATCGATTTATCACATTATTCACCATTGCATATGTCAATTTTGTGTAGCACACTTGTATCGATTATCCATTTTCTTCTAAATCACTTCCTTCTATCATAAATTAAATAAATTTTATTTATTTAATTAATTTCATCCATTTTCATTATCCATATTCTTCTATTTTCTATCTATAATTAAATAATCTTTAATTATTTAATTGTTCCATTATTCTTCTAAAATTAAATAAATTTTCTAAATTTATTTAATTTGATCTTTGCAAATAAATACAATTAATATTTTATTTATTTATCTTCTCATCATGCATATAAATTAAATAAATTTATTTATTTACTTTATATTGATTCTTCTAATTTTCTAAAAATAGCTCTTTCCTCTATCATTTAAAAATAAATTAGATAAATTTATTTGTTTAATTTATTTTTATCGTATCATTTCCCTCTTTTATCACTTTCTTCTATGTGTACAAGTCAGCCCTGTTCATAGATAAAATCAATTATCCTTGTCATCTAATCCTTAAAATAGAAAAGCATCCTATTTTAAGAAAATCAATCTTATCTTTATCAACAACCCAACTAAATCATTTAATAAAAGCTATCTCTATGGACAAATGTCTTATACACATTCATACATGTCTCTTGAAACATCTCAACCATTCATGTAGCCACTCTTTCTCCACCGTTGATCAATTTTAGTTGAGAACTATATATACACCCTCTCATTTCATTTCAAAGCACCCACTACTCTATAGTATCTGAATTATCATTTCATGCATATCACATCCATTGATTATCCATCAAGCACTTTAAGAATATTATCTATCATCATGGCAACTATGGTTATTTACTATTGAGAAGCAACCTACATTCCAACCAAGGAATAAATACAATCTAGGTGACATTGTTCTTTGATTTGCTTTCATTTTGTGTCATTTAGATAGATTTCTTTAAGGTGGTAGGATTAGGTTTTGATTGTAATGCTTGATCTTATTAACCTGATTTTTCCTTCTCACACACCCAGGTCCATAGAGTAAAATTACAACAAACAAATGTATCCTTCAAGAAACCCTAATTCATTTCAATGGACTAATGATATTAATGTCTTACACTAACATCTCCTAGACATGGAATTTGTAGAAATATCCTTTAAACCATAATGTATTATGACATTAACTATGTATCACCTAAGTAGTTATTTATCTCCTTGAAAGAAAGCAAAGATAACACACACATTACAGATGAACTGCATAGATGAACTCAAAATACCCTTGATATCTTGCATTCATATTAATTTTAGAAGTACATAAATGGGGAAATTACTACAACCAATTTGATTCAACTCTTAGAATTGAAATGACATACATTGCTCTACAGATTTGAACAAATGGAAAGTGCAACTATCCTCTATTTACTGGACCAAGACATGATACACTACTTCCCAAGAATGAGATTCATAACCCTTGCAAATGAAACCGTATTTGCATTTTAAGAAAGAGAAGAAGAAGAGAAACCCCAAATTCAATCGAGGGATGACACATGGTACAATTGAATCCCCTTGATCCTACAATTGATTGGCATGAGGAATACATGCCACAACATCTTCTAATTTCTTCTTCATTTTGTCTTTAGCTAGTAACTGAAAAAGCAATATCCCCAAATTCTGTATTCACTTCCATAATTATACCCAGCCTGTAAAATTAATTTACCAGTCATACTTCACCCTGTAGGTGAAAAATTTAGTCACGAGGTAGTTACCCACTTCATTGGCCTATGAAAAAATGCTTTTATCAAGCATTTAACCCCTTTGGACTCCATAATTCATCTTGAAGTTACCCCTGACATTTTATCAAACACATTACTCATAATCATTTTGATGCAATTTACCTCCAGTCAAACTAGGAATTCATAATAATTTTAAGGGTGTTTTTATCAATGTGGGCCATTTAAAATACTTCAAACTCTACTGAAAATGTCTTTTGGGTGTCAAAGATGTCTCAGGCATTGATTTGGGAATGAAAAATTAATTTTTGGCCTGTAAAAAGCCCCAAATACTTGCCATAAACCCAAAAAATGTGATACATAACACCCCACATTGCAACCACTATCTGCAACCATTGTCAAAGGTTTTTCCTTTTCTAGAACTAATTTGATGCTATGGAGGGATTGAGAAATGCAAATAAAATAATACCATCACCCAAACTTTGGTTTTGGTAGAGATTAAAATATTTTTAAAATATTACTCCACTAGAGCTTTGCCATTTCGTCGAGCCCTAGTTTTACCTCCGGTGGGAGAGTGAAATGCGAGACAAGAAAATAATAAATCTTTTCCAACGCTCTTCCCAAACACATGACTTTGGTAAAAAAACATTAAAATATGCATTTTGTGGGAGCCACACTATTTCACTGGGTCTATTTTTCACTTCCAGTGAGCTCGCAAAATACACACAAATGTATTTAAATAAATCTTTTACCCAAGCTATTTTTTGGAACCCTTGTCTTTGGTGAATATTTAAACATTTAAAAATGCTTTCTTGCTGGAGCTCCTTTCTTTGCTGAGGCTAATTCTTTGTTTCAGTGGAGTAGCGAAATGAAAATAGAAGAATAAAATAAAGCTCTTTTCAAAGCTTTTCCCCATGACCTTTGACTTCTGTAAAAATAGAACATTAAAAATGTTTTCCTTTTATCACAACTTTAACTTTCACTGAGGGCAATATTTATTTGCAGCAGGACAGCAAGGAGAGAATAAAAGCATAAAATAATGCTTTTACCAAAGCTCCTTTTCAGACATTTTTCTTGTTGGAGATTAAAAACATTTAAAAATGCATTTTCGTTGTAGCACTCACGTTCCACTAAGTCTATTTTTCACTTCCAACAAGATCGCGAAATACATAAAATATAGCTTTTAATATGATCTTTCCCTTTGTCTACAGACCTTGGCATAAATAATACATTTTAAAATATATTTTGCCAGAGCTTCTTACTTCACTGAGGCTATTCTTTGGTCTCCATAGGGTAGCGAGGTGAAAAATAAAGCATATAATAATGCTTTTTACCCATTCATTTTAACTTTGCCCAACATTTACAAATTTATTCGCAAGCTTGTTTCATTTTTGAGAGTTCACAAAAGCAAAAGAATTAAAATAAATCCTTTAACACATTTTCCCTAACATTTGACATTGACAAGGCTCAAATAAATATTTAAAAATGTTTTTGCTACAGGCCTTGCCTTCGCTGGAGCTATTTTTCTCCTCTAGTGGACTCCTAAAATACAAACAAAAGCATAAATATAAATATTTTAATATGCTTTTGCCTTTTGATTTTTTACCTTGCAAAATAAAACATTTTAAATGTTTTTTCACTGCAGTATTTCATTTTGGGGAGCTCAATTTTTACCTTCAACAACTAGGGAGTAAAAATGTTTAATGCATAAATTTTTTTAATAAAAAATTATGCTAAAGTTTTAAAATTCTCTTTATAACTTCATGCTAATAATTAAAACATTAAAATGTTTGAAAATTGGCACATTCAAAACCTTAGTAATTTGGAAATTTTTAATTTCCTCACCAACGAACATGGAGTAATGTCACCACAGGTACATGGGCTATCCATAGACCATAATCAATTATTAAAACATGTGTTTGTCGCTAGAACCATGAAATTCTACACTTTTCCAAGATGCCATTCTAGCCCACTAGCAGTCATAAAGACATTAAAAAAACACATCAAAACTCACTCGAGGACCACGAAACTGGACAACCTTGCTAACATATGTCTTGAAAAAATTTATGCCAAATGGATTTGCATGACGATGACTAGGAAGAAAAATTTTAATTGTCAAAGTTAGGGCCTTAGGTAGATGTAAAAGGTATCAAACTTAGCCCCCGCCACCAATTTGAAGGCAAATAGGCACTTCAAAATTTCCAAATTTGAAGGTGCCAACACAAACCTTCTATTCCAACTTACATTGATTTGTATTTTGAATCGTATGAAGTTGGGTTGATCTTAGTATAGGAAGATTTGAGGCTAGTTAGTTTACAACATGATTACCTTGCTCTAGATGCCTTGGTTGGAATGAGAAATGAATATGTTGATGGGATACTATCTCCTAAGGTGAGTATTGTAAATGATAAGCATGTGGCAGGCAGCAATACTTTAGATTAGGTTGAGTGTGTTATTAGGAAAATGGACTCATGTGAGGCAACATTATATGACAATTGTGATGAAAGAGAAGATAGTGTAGCTACTTATCTTTAGTTGGATGCATTATCCCTTGTGGATGATGATGTTGTTGCTTTGTCTAGTGATCCCCAACTTGAAATTAAAAAATGGCAGTAGTATGTTTGCACCTAATGATAACTGATTTGAGATAGGTAAAGGTGCACACATTTGGTTTCACTTTGAAGACCTTACTATGGGTTATGATGTTGATGAATGTGATATTGTGCAGGAGCAATTTGACAACAAGGAGATGGAGGGAGAGGTGTTTTATGTAACATCTCTTGAGAGTGTAAAGAAGGAGAACAACATGTGCACCTTTTTACATTTGGATGAGCCAATCTATGGGAGTGATAGAAATGATGAATATCTATTCAATGAGATTCCAAGTTTTATCCCTTTTGAAAATGATGCAGTTGATAGTGTTGAGAATGCATATTTAGAGTTTATGGTGTCTTGTAATTCAAGTGATTTTTCTCACACCTATTCTTCCTTTACTGATGACTTGTGTAATGACTAGTTCTAGTTGGATGTGTTGCATGTGTTGTCATTGATGTCAAAAGAATGGTTAGTATTGATGTCAGAGGAGTAGATCAGAGTAGTGATGATGGAAGGGATCAGTATCATTTGTACACAGTTGTACCTTATCTTCTAAAGTTCATGGATAAGTGTAAGTTTTCAAAGTGCTTGAATTCTTAGTTTTAATATGTTGTGTTGGTTTCTTGTGTTGTCTTTTGATGATATGGATTCATGTTGGTTTGCGCTTGATAAACGAAGTTCCAAAAAGTTTGAAGAAAATTGTCTAAGTAAATTTTTAGTTATGAAGGGTGTCACAGTTTTAGGAAAATGTACCACATACCTCCACAAATGAAGATATGAGCCTACAGATTGGAAGTTAGCTAGAAATAGCCATAAGGTATTTTTTCAAATTTTATAGCATAAGAACTACTACAAAGCATTCTAGAGTTATCAAAGTGACGATAATGGGGATACAGGGTTGTAGTATAGAAGAATGCTCCTCATTTCTCTGCACTTGAAGATATGACCACATGGTTTTGGGGATAGCTAGAGGTATCTATATAGAATGTGTTATCTAGATTTGAGAGCTTAAGGTCTTCCGCAAAGCTGGACAAGGCCGGCAAAGTGAAGATAGTGTGTTACAGTGTTGGTGTAGTATCAGAAGTGTAAAAGAATATTCCAAAATCTACCTCATTTGAGGATACAACCTAGTGGTTTGGAGCATATGTGAAGAAATGTGTTTTGTTCGACATATCCAAGTTCTAGAGGAAATGGATTACCACAAGTATTTTTTTCAATGTTCCATATCAAGATAGTGTAATCAAACTATGTAAGGGATATCGACATCAAAGTTTGATTGCTTGCACCAGTAAGCTGAATCATGATATAGAGAGAGGGATGTATGAGAAGACTTTACAAGTCATATAGTGTTAATGGATTGATCCACATGTTTTTATTTTGGGTTCACCATTATCACATTGGGTTAGAAGTTAATGTATGATAGAATAAGTGTTAGCATTTCCGACATGGTATACTTGGGTGATTGCACTGTGTGTGTGGAAGTGTACACCAGCAAGAAAGATTGAGAGAAGGTAAAATGGGTCCATTTGGTCACTTGGTATGAAGTGCATAATGGGATTTGATTCCTACATTATTTCAAATGATTTGGGAGCCAACATGTTAGGTTGGTTACATGTTTCATTAAGGTTGACAAAGGTGAAAGAAGATTGTGGAGCATATAAGTGAAAGAAGATTGTTGCAAGGTGTGAAGAATAAATGAGAGTGTATGCGAGTGTGAGAGTAGTGTATGTGTGTGTGAAAAAGATAGATGATCTGGAAGTTGAAAAGTAACTCTAGAGGATATGATGCATGATTCATAATAGAGTCAGAGTGTATTGTAGAGGTGTTTTGAGTAGAGATGATGTTGCAGAGGTGATTGAACCATTAGAATCAGTCAAGTGTTTTGGTGCAGAAGTTGGAACCTTTTCTAGGAAGTGTCATAGCACTTTAGGAAGTTGTAACTTCCTTTGGGTTGGAACCCATAGAATTGTTTTTTAGGGAGTTGTAGCTTCCTTTAGGTTGAAGCCCATAAAACTATGTTTCAAGAAGTTATAGCTTCCTTTGGGTTGGAGCCCATACAACTATGTTTTAGGGAGTTGTATCTTCCTTTAGGTTGGAACCATAAAACTATGTATCAGGGTGTTGTATCTTCCTTTGGGTTGGACCCCATAAAACTTTGTATAAGGGAGTTGGATCTTCCTTTGGGTTGGATCCCATAAAATCTATACAATTTTGTTCTTATTTGTGAGGTTGTATTTAGATAGTAGATTTAAGCAACTTGCTCATCGTGGTTTTTTCCATCTTGGGTTTCCATATAAATTTGGTGTTATGTGCTTATGTGCTCTTTTTATTTCTCATGGTTTAAATGCTAACATTTGATTGAATATTTTTAGAAGGATAGAATTTTATTAAGTACTGATTCACCCCCCCCTCTCAGTACTTATGTGTGTTCAACAATTGGTGTCAGAGCTAAGTTTGTTGATATAGTCTAACAATTGAGGTAGATCTTGGATTAGAATAATGGCAAATGGAGTTCTAGACAATGATAAAAACTATACAGAGGATAATGAAGATATGATAGTCTTTGATGAAGAAGAATGTGAAGTTGATCTTGAAGGAGAACACATTTCTTCTCTAGAAGATCTGGAAGTAGCAAGGAAACAAAATGGAGAATATTTAAGGCTAAGCTTAAAGAATTAGAAGAAGCAATTGACAACATGAAAGTTCAAATTGAAGAAGGTAAAAGAGTTGTGGATTACATAAATGCTAAGATCAATGCCAAATTAGATGAGTTCTCCAAAATTGAAGAATAAATTGTCCTTCTACGGAAGGAACTGGAGAAAGCAATGGATCAAGTAGACAAGAGTCTAAAACTTAAGAAAAGCACATACATCCTTGCTGACTTAATCAATAGTCAAAGACCACTTAAGAATAAGGGTGTTCTTGGTTTTGAGAAAGGTCAAAATTCATGAATAGATATAGCTGAAGGCATGTTTGAAATGAAAAAGGAAGAACCCTACACTGAAGTCTCTGAAAAGACTAAAAATGAGAAGCAAGAATTAGATGATGAATTCATAAAGATCAGTGATCTAAAGAAGGGTTTCAGGAGTCCTCCTCCTAGACAGGCTACTATTTCTAGGTTCTCTCAACCCCTTTATGGTTGTTGTTACTCTTGTAATAGGTTTGGTCATAAGGCTATTGATTGTAGAATTAAGGCAAGAAGAAATGATTACATGAGAAAGAATTCATTTTTATCTCCAAAGTATGATGCTATGATCTCCCATTCCTTCTATGGTTATTGTTACACATGCAATAAGTTCAGTCATAGGGATGTTGATTGTAGAACTAAAACAAGGACAAATAGTTATATATGAGTGTAAACTCATTTGTGCCTCTAGAATATAATGTTTTTTCTACAAGTGCAACAATTTTGGGCATGAAGCAAGATTTTGCAGAAGTGGTTTTGTGGAACCACCTATTCAACACATGAAGATGGAGGAAACCCTAATCAAGCAAAAAAAGGAAATGAGAAAGATATGGAGAAGGAAATAAGAACAAGATAATGAGAAGAAGGAAGACCTTGTGCTTCTACCTTATATAGAAGACTTCATAGTAGACTAAGCAAAGGCATAGAGTTAGGGGGAGCTAACTTTTGTATAATTTTTCAAAACCCCCTGAATGATTGTTGCTTCTACAAATGGAAGCAAGGCACATAAATGATTTGGCATGAAATTAACAGAAGAGGATGTTAATGAAGTGGGATAGTTTCAATGTGCTAAATTTCCAAAATGAAAACATAAAATGCAGAGGGATGTTGAATGGTATTAGGTCTCTATGAATCTATAGAACTCATCGAGGAAGTTTACCTAATAGGAAAAAGTTTAATAAATGTGAAAATTTAGGGCAAAATGAAAGTTACTTAAGCTCCATTCACTCAATTCAACTCCATTCATATCCAAAGCAATTAGCAATCTTGAGAGGAAAAGAGCAGAAGGTGAAACCCTAGCTAAAAAGCACGAAGGTATTTTCTAAACTTTGATTTCTTAAAACCCTAGTTACAAAATATAGAGGAGATACAGATGGCAACACCACAATTGGTTGATGTTTCTAAGAAGCTGAGGCCAAAGGACAAGAAATATTCATACAAATCTACGAAAGTGGACAAGAATGGGGCATTTTCCAATGTTCATGTAGATGTCATTTATATTGAGGATGTAATGATATACATCCACTCTTTACCGAATGAAATTGATCATATGAAGTTCATGGAGATGAGATATACCCTCTTGGATGATGATGCTTACAAAATAGACTATGCAAATATTACAGCTAAAAGACTAGATGTATGGAAAGAGTACCCTGATTTCTGTGATGTACATGAGTGGGTAAGGTATGTCTTAAGTAGAATTCATGATGAATTTTTGTACCTTGACAAACCCTATAGGATTACCAAAGATGCAATTAGGGTTTTTACTATTTTGATCTCATCTATACCAGTACCAGTAATGAAAGCAATGAGGAATGATAAAGTTACAGAGTTGACTGGGGCTAAATTCAACAAAAGAACACTAAGTGTAAATGATATAACAGATCCAGGGGTTCAGTATGCTACAATGGGAATTACATACAAGGTTTATTATGCAAACCAAGAAGGGTTAACTACTGGTACCATAATTCACACTACATATCAAATGGTTAAGGAGGGAAAAGACTTTGACCTTTGTGAGGTTATGCGAGAGAAAATGATGGAGACTTTGAAGAGAACAAAAGACACAAACTACAATTTTAGGTATGGCACTATGATTATCTACTTTGTATTTTATTTCTTGAATGATTTTCCTGGATTCAAGGGAAATGTTTGGCAACAACATATCTTTCTTGCTGCACAAATAAAAAATCATATGAGGGGTTTTGGTGATTCAAAGAACTATAGCACTATGAACTAGGGGTTTTTCAAAACCCTACAACCAAACATGCAAGCCAGCAAAAGAATCCCATACAACATAGTAAGGAAATACAAAGAACAAATCACCTTCTTAGTTGATAAAGACTACACATACATTGAAGTGATAGAACCAAGGACAACTTGGCTACCCAAATTGCCTTATGATGTCTCTGTAAAGGAAATAAAGACTTATGCTGATATTCTTCTTAATAAACCAAAAGACACTACAACAAAAAGGTTTGGAACCTATGATGGAATAAGGGACAAGATGAATACGAAGAGCACGGAGGAGCATCTTGTGAAAAATAGAGAATAAGTACATGATAAATGGAGTATACTATCTAAATCCTCATTAAAAACCCCTGCGGTGGATCCTCAACCTATCCCTACTAATCTACTAGTTGTCCAAGTGCCAAGAAAGACTAGCAGATCCACTTCTACTACAAGTGCTCTGCATTCCTCTAGCTTAACACAAACAACTTCAACTAGAAGAAGGGTTGCCTTAGAAAATTTGGAATAGATGAAATCGGAAGAAAAGAAGCATCCAAGGCCGAAGCAGCAAGCCAAAAGGAAGAAAGTTCAAATAGAGGAAGATGGAGAGGAAGGAGAAAGAGAGGAAGGCACCTCTAAGATACAAATGCAGAAGAAGAAGAAAACAAAGCAAACTCCTCAAGAGGCTCCTCCACAAGATCCTCTTCAGTTAGAGGCTATCTTCAATGGGATTGTGTATCATGGACTGCTGATGGAAACTATAGAATTACATTTGGAAGTACCTGCTATAGATTAGAACACCATAGAGAAGGTTCTGGTCATGTATATGATCAAATACAATATGCCTCTAAATGAAATCATTGAAAAGGCTCCAGAGAGTCTAGCGCAGGCTTTGAGACAAAGGAGAGAAAAATCACTAGAAATGGATGAAGAGATAAGACAAAAAGGCCTAGAAAAGGCAAGTGCTAGAATCTCTCAGGAGGAAAAGGTTAAATTGTCACAAATGTAGGCTTAAGAGCTGAGGACTAAACATAAGGAAGATACCCTAATGAGCATGGAACAAGATGATAGAGTTAGAATTCAAAAAGAAATTGAGGAGGTAACAAAGAAATTTTTTGGAGTAAAAGAAGCTAAAAATGTGGAGCAACAACAAGTTTCTCCTCCACACAACATAGAGTCTCCTCCACACAATATAGATCAATAGGATCAAAGAGAGTAGTAAGAGGAGAAAGTCACATTAGGTGAAAGGAAATCATCTCCCTTTCATAATACTAAGCAAGGAAATCCTCCTCCATGTTGATGATGATGTTATTCATTACAACAAGAAATAAAAGTTACACAACAACCTTTATTTATCTTGAAAGATATGATAAATTCTGAGTAAATTTATGATCCCAAGTCTACATGCATTAGTTCATAATTATCTGATGTTACTTAGAGGTTGATGTGTGTTGTTGTTTTCCATTAGGGGCCTTATGTACTCGATTTCAAGTATCAATAGATGTTACTCTATTTCCCTGTTATCTATAGATTCTCAACAAGTGCTACCAAATCTTACAAGATTTAACCAAATCATGTAGATATTTGTGTAAGTTTGATCAATTCTTCTGAAACCATCTCAGATTTACTCAAATTGAGCTAATCCTTGCTTATTTTACTTCTGCACTATGATTTCCTTCAAATAATGTGCTTGTAAGGATGTATTTATATGATTCTTATCATTATTTGTATTCATTTGCATTATATCTACCAATTTTACATGCTTTTTCTCAAATATGCGTATGATCTTCATGTATCTATGGATATCAACATATTATATGATGTTCTGCTTTTCATTTTTTGTTTTTTGCAGTTAGATGATGGTGATTTAAATGAAATTTAAAGAAATTGGACTAAAGCTTTCTAAATTTACTGAAATTAATGAATCTTCAGTCATTGACCCACATATATACTTGATACTTTCAAGAAAGAGAAGAAAATCAAACCATATTTTTACTAGGACATTCCACAGCTACATATGATTGATGCGAATCTTCAAAGGAAAGGATAATAACGACATTCATAGACTGAAATGAACTCCAAGGGACACAATAAATCAAAGAAATATCAAGATATCATCCACAAATTATGCAAGATTTATGATAATTTGTAATCACAAGTCTTCATCTTCATTAAGTATGCAAAAGGAGTATATATTTACAATTGACTTTGAAAATTGGTCATGGCATTCAACAACCCAATCTTAATTAATCTTCTAATAATGTACATAGAGCATTCCATCTCCTTTTATAAGACAAGGAGAGGATGCAGTTACAAATGATCCTATGATCAAGATTTATCTATTATGATCAATGGTTTACATTGCTTTAACCGAGTCAAAACACAAAACACATGGTATAGGCTTCCAGTTGGCAACCATCTTTGGAATACAAGTAAATTCCCTTTGACTTTGGATTTAGTCAATGTGACCTCTTTGCCTCTCATTCTATCAAAATATCTTTAGGCAAACTTTACTCAAACATATTTGGCTCCTTATGAATGAGCACTCCTGTGTCTAGATTCCTATAATAATCATATGTTTGTACCATTTGGTCTAGATAATGCTTATTGATGGCTCGAGCCCTAGCTTTGGCATACTTTAATGCTCTTATTTGATCTTCCAAAGCCTTCATCATAGGTTCTCTATTTTCTAGCTCCTTATCATATGCTTTCACTTTGACATTCAATTCTACCATTTCATCCATGACATCCTCTGTAAAAGAATTCACAGGATCCTCTACCAC
The DNA here is from genome assembly GCA_027924645.1 of Cunninghamia lanceolata. Lineage (NCBI taxonomy): Eukaryota > Viridiplantae > Streptophyta > Pinopsida > Cupressales > Cupressaceae > Cunninghamia > Cunninghamia lanceolata. Next base: position 3,960,768 of record BSBN01000205.1, read on the forward strand.
TTCTTTAAACTTATCTTTGATGATCTTGGTGACTTCATCTTCTTCAGGCATAACATCCTCTTCTACAACATCATCTAGCAATTCTAATAGTATATTCATTTCTTTAGCTAGTAGGTCATGTATCTTAGTCTAAGTGTCTCTTACCCTATTCATGCTTGCCTTTAGTATATCTAACTCAAATTGTAGCTTTGTTATCCATGTATCCAATAGAGGAAGGGTCATATGAGTGACTATCTTATTAGAGATCAATTCATCATTGGTCATCCCTTTAGCTTCTCTCATCTTGTTCAATGTGTAATTGCATTGTTTTATTCTCTGAGTGAATTCACTCTTCAAAGAATCAATGCTCTCCCTGAGAGTGGACAATGTGTCCCAATTGGACCTAGATATCCTTATTACCTTCTCTCCAAATGTCATGAACCTTGTAAACCATTTATCCATGATATGAGCTTGGTGTTTCTAGATATCCAGACTAGCTTTCTCCTCTTCACTAATTAATGTTAGAGCAACAGGACTTTGTGTTGCTTATAGGGTGGATGCTAGATTATCCAGTTTCACTAATCCCTATATAAATTGTTGTAACTAAGCATTTCATTCTTTCAACTCCTTGTTTCTATCTTTGAGTTTCTTTATTTTGGCCACTACTACTTTAGTGCTCTCAAAATGCTCTTGTATTTCTTATTTTGTAGTGACATGACTAAGTCAATCTGTGTCACTTGGAACTCTTATGACCTTATTTCTCCTTTGGTCTTTTCCACCATGGGAACAACAACTTGAGCTATCCTCTTACCTATTTTAGGATCCCTCTTTATAGTGGAGACTACTCTAGCTCTTCTTTTAGACTTAGCTAGATCTAGAGTGAATAACAATTAAAATCAAAAGGTACCTATTGTTCTTGTGAACGACCTATGTCTGATGAAACCAATGATAATCCAACCATTTGAGATCCTCCTTGATCTAATTTCTCAATTTGAGCATCTTGTATCCCTTTATTCTGAACCTTCTCTTGTTCTAGTAAGGGTTGATCTATGTATGCCATACCCTATTATTTATCCCGATTAGCACCACCCTAATGCATCTCCTCAATTTGGTCTTCATGCATTTGTTCTTCTATTTGAACATTTCTAGGCTTTTATGGTTGATCATCCTGATGGGGTTTTTTCTATTATTATTACCCTCATCAACCTCTCCCCTTGTATCCAAAATTAATCTTGATATAGGCTCCTTCTCAAATTCATTCATCAGGATATCCTGATGGCCTTATTTACTCTCATCCCTCTAGATATCTAAATGTACTCCTTCCCTTTGAGCATCATCACTTCTATTATCTACCTTCATCTGGATATTTTTTATTCATGTATTTAGCTATCTTTTATATCCTCTTCTTGACTTTCCTTTCTCTCAGGTAGATAAGTTAAATCTACCACAGTCGGGCTAGTCACATTTTTGATCAAAGTGTTTAGAGGCCCCATTCTCTTTCCATTTCATCATGATGTGATTCAATAGCAATAGTTCCACTTCTAGACTCTATATACCTAAGCATAGTTTCAATAGGATGATTGGTGATGTCCTTGACAACATCATCCTTAGTGAGATCAATAGTCTCACTCAATGGGAAGGTCCCATCTATTTCTTTCTTTTGGGCTTTGTTCTTGACTTCTTGTGCCATTTCATTTTTACTTTGATTATGGTTTCCGCAAGCACATCATGTTGCAAAGCTCTAACCATAGTCAGATTTGGATCAACTGATCCTGATACTGCTACTTCTGGAGGTGGTGTGATGGCCCCTCTCATACTTGGGCTTTGGTCTCCAGAATCCCTAGGTACTTTAACCCCGTATAATACATCATTACTCTTCCTTTTTAGTGTCTTAATAGGCATTTGATCTTCTGTATCATCATTGTCCCCCTCCCCTACAACATTCCTCATTGGACTTTACTTTAGATCTTCTAACAGTTCCTCTTATGTAGTTGGTACTTGAGGAATAGATATTGGTATGGCTACCTATGGGGTATCTTTAGGAGGTGAGGGTGGTGCATACACCAATAAAATCCCTTCAGTTGTAAGCTGCTCTATAGCTCTTGATGAACTAGGTCCTACTGCTTTGGTCCCCTAAACCCACCTCTTCTTTATTACAAAATCATCAAACCCAAGCTCCTCTCTTTCTTTCATTTTCTTCTTCTTATCATATGTGATAGCGATCCCTTTTTCTTTTAACTCATTGACCCTCTTGGCCACCCAATTCTTTGTCCTAGCCATTACTTTGGTAGTAAGGACATCTATTGATGTTTCTTCCCTTTGTGTTAAATTAGGAGCAGAAATTGTGTCATTATATGTAACGCCCGGCACGAACACCTTAGAGAACAACACATCTAGGCTATGCAAGAATGGAATTTTTTTTTTTTAAAGAATAAAGTAACACAATAATGTTTAACACATCACTACACATCAATAAACTATCAACTAGTCCTCTAAGATATCATGGGAGCATTACTTGTCAAATCAATCAACATAATATGACATACATCCTTCTAAACACATATATTAAAAATCAACTGATACACAAACAAGTACATGAATACAAATCACTTACTTCATACCTGATACAAGATCTGACGGCTGATACACACAATACAACATCCTCGCACACAAACAATAGCAAGGAGAAAAACCAATGGATAAAAGCTCTTCCACCCGACCATGTGGAACCCTAAGGTCCACCCCCCGAGCTAGGAGTTAACATAAGGTTCCCACTACAACATACAGTCAGGTAGATAGCAAACTATAAGAACAAGACAACACATAACTCCAACAACGCAAGTCATTAACACAAACAACTTAACAACACTTCCAGAGGCAACCACATATCGAATGGGGAGAGTACAACTAGGGAAAGCTAGGCTGTAGTAGGGAGGAGTGTCATCACATGGCTTGTCATGGGTTGTCCTGGCAAGCCTTCCTAGGCCCCGGCCCCCATCTTGGGTTGGCCTGGCAACCTCTCCTGACTCCCGGCCCCCATACAATGCTCATGCAGAATCAACATATCTTTCGTGAGGACAAGGTAGTTGATCTTGCCATTCTAGGCCTTCTCATCTCATCTCAAGCCTAAACGAGCACTTGAGCCATGAGTGAGGCATCCACTTATCTATTATTTAGGTGTGATTAACTACCCAACCCCCTAATTCATTATTCAGGTTATCACTGAGTTATCAAACTCCCACATGGGTTGTCCTGGATGCCACTTTGGGCTCCGGCCCCCATTGAGAGCCACTCCCCTACTTGCAACTAGAAAACCCCACTCAACAAGCATAGAAAACATCATCAGGACAACGAGGATACAGGAACCATGCAAGGAATCAACCATCTTGCACACAATCATCCTCATATCAACATGTGTATATAACAATGCAAGGAATTAACCATCTTGCATGTCATCTTAATCACAAGGACAACTAACAAAACATTGTCCATAGCACTACATAAACATTACTCCATTACTGTACTCGATATCTCCCATTGTCTAAACCAACACAACATCTCAAACAATTAAATACATCATAACATCCATGAAGGACCTTTTACACATCTTGATGAATTTACATCTTAGCATATGAAATCAAGACATAACATTCTACGCCTCTGGAGGACCCTATTACGACCAACAAATTTCACTTACAATTTGCAATTAGACTTCACCATTTAGTGCAATACTTATAAATCAAATCTCCATTGCATTATTTATATACTTATTCCTAACCCAAACATCATAAGAAAATGTAGTAAATTCAAAACTAAGTTCAATTAAATTCATTAACACTAATATTTATTCCATTTTCATAATAAGTTTAATAAGCCCAATAATTTAATCCTATAAATTTCAATAACTTGATTTAAATAAATTAAATGACTTAACTATAATATTTAATCTATACTTGATTTTAGCAACTAACAAAATATATTTTCACTTGATCATTTATCTAGGGGTTTTCTCCATCATGAAGTTTATACCATTTCGATTAACTTTCACTCATACACTCCCCAAATAGTTTGGGATTTACAACGATTACTTTGAAGTAATAATGATAAAATAATATATCAACTAATTATCTAGTTTAATTACTCTTCGAAATATAGATATCCCAACGATCTAAACAATTACCATTATGATTTATAACTATTTTTAAACCCTAATTGCCCTAGTAATTAACTTCCTATTGAATTATCGATAACATTATTTAAGCATTTATCTACTCAATTGAATGGTAAAAGAATTGTACTCCGATTATTAATACTTCTAATAATAATAATAATAATTACCGTAGATCAAAGAATGGTAAATAATTTTGTAATTATTTTCTGTAGTAAGGTTGGAAGTTTTATTAACTAACAAAACCATTTTAATGGTAAAACAACTAATAGTAATTTACACCTCAATCACAACATTTGAGATTATAATGGAGATCAACATTTATGCTTCTGATTTGAGTTGGAGCAATATTGACCAATAATCTTTGTTGCATGGCAATACCATGTTACACATACACTCGAAAACCTATCACCAAAATATCTCAACTAAAGACATCTGTTATGGATTGATTTGGAAGCAGATTAACTCCACCTAAGTTGACTGATGACCAAACCACTAGACCAACCTCAATTAAATAGCATATGACAAACATATTATATAGGTTTAATCTCTATCCAACAAGATTACTTTTATAGGTAGCATTCTCCTCAAAATATTTCATACTGAGGCTTAACCTAACGGTTTTTATGCTACTGTTATTTGACAATCATACCCGCATGCTTACTTATTATCTCTATCCAATATTTGCATTAGGGATCACTGCAACAAGAGTCCACTTAGATCTTATGTGATCACAGTCTTGAAGGAATCTCAATGAAGATAGACCACGATATACACAGTGATGATTCGCTGCCAGTAGCTGGATATACTTCTTCAAGTATTAATAGATGTCATCGACGGCTCTTCTAACTTCATGAATTCTTAGCATAACATGAGGCTTTTCCAGCCACGGTTTCTATTTTCTTAGTGTGAGAACAACAGCCGAGTTAGACAGTTACCGAGTGTGCTCAGGGATGGATTTGTTGAAAGGGCTTTAAGAACTTTTAATGAAACACGAATGACAGAGAAAGATGGTAGTGAAAACTACGTTGACCTGCTTGCCCGAGCAGCTATCTTGAAGACACCATAACCTTAATCATTGATTATTATGTGAACATGGTTGACCTTCTTGCCCGTGCGGCTATCTTGCAGATAGGGTCCTACTCACCCTACTATGACGACTAGGCACAGAAGCAGCCCAAATGGTGTTTCTTACAGACGGGGTCCTACTCACCCTACTATTATGACTAGGCATAGAAGAAGCCCGAGTGATATTTCTTGCAGACACAGTTCTGCTCACTCTCTGCTGATTGAAAGATATGGCAGGGAGCAGACTTGTATTTGAAAGATGTAAGTTGTGTTTCATTGTGCCAGAAGACATACTGAAACCCAATCCTTTTGCAGGAACGAGTAAGAAGCCTAAGACAGCACTACAGGCGGCCCATAACCTTCTCCAGATATTTACCAAGCCAAAAAAAAAGGGATTGCAGCTTACACCAGATTGTCCAAAGTAAATTAGTTCAGATGGTGATAAAATGATTGCAATCTGCAATTCCTTCCCTCACCGAGCCCCGAATCCTGCTATTCGGCTTCTTTTAATTGACTGATTTATGAAATGTAGATGAATAACCTACAATCTGCAACTCCATTTAATAAGTCACAGTCCACTCCTTTAGAGAACAACCTATTTAATATTTTCAAACGGTTATATTGTAAAATCCATGGAGCTATTTCCATTATTAACGGGATTTTTTTCCCTCGGAGTTTTTCGCATGAAAGCTGCCAAGCTTTTATTTGGCTTAGCTATAGTGGAACGAGCCTTTTCTTTTCATGGCCGCGTTGGTTGGTTTTTCCCATCTCCCGCGCGCTCTTTTTTTTTAACCTTAATCCATACTCTTCCCATTCAGGGTGGAATTTGATAGTCTGTGACCGTTTTTTCAATTTTAAACAATATTTTACAATTTTAAAATGTATGAGACAGGATAATTTGACTGGCTATATTTTTATATTGAAAAATGAGTGAAAACTGTGTTGAACATATGAAACTGGACGTGAAAAACAAATATAACACAGTTAAATTGAATCTAACCAAATTACAAAATAAATGTCTCGGCAGGGTGAATTCGATTTGACAGAATTCATAATATCATGACTACATAATATTCTAACGAAAAATGATTTTGAAAGGGTAGAGATTTGAAAGGGATCAAGAACAAAAAAACAAAGCTCTGGCAGAAGAATGCGTAAAACAAAGATTTTATTAAGGAAACCCTAGGTATAATCCACTAATGCAGAATGAGAAAATAACATTAACACAATTGAAAGAACCTGTATACGCTGCAATGTCCTCAATCTGTTCTTCGCAGCTCCGTCTTTCTTCCCGGATCTCCAATTCCCGTTCCCCCTCCCTTCCTTCTCTCTGCTCATTATATAGAATTTCCTACCCTGATTGCTTGTACTCCACCTTTAGGTAATAAACCCACAATCCAATGCAACCCGAAAATACCGCTTACTTTCATTTAATTTTTAATACCATTACAATATACCCCTATTCTTTTATTTACTCAAGGGTAACTTTCATTTAATAAAATACAACTTATAATTTTACTTTATTTAATTTAGTATTCTATATTGATATTAATATATAACAACTCATAAATATTATTACTTTATTTAATCATTTATTTACTTGGCCACATATATTTACTTTTCATGTTGATTTTATTAATTATAGAACAATTCCACAACTATAATAACACTTTATAACTAATTTATCTCCTTAATTATTTATTTTTATTTATTTAATATTTAGTATATATTTGTTATATAACAACTAATAATTATTTATAAATCTATTTAATAATCATTAATCAAATTTATCTATTAATATACCATAATTAACCAATCATAATCAAGCAAGTACTTGACCATCAAGCATGCAGAGAAAACAAAACGACAACCCATGAAGACAAACGAATATTGAGAACAATGACTAGATGCAAAACTGAAGACTTATCCTCTGCAAGGATGACAGATAACTTAGGGAACCTTATGCTAACTCCCATCAACAATTCCATTGGCTAGGGCACGCTCAGACCTGCTAGTTTAGGTGGAGTCGATGCCCAGTACCTGCATCCTGCAGCAAACCTCAAGGTTAAACATATATATACAACATGAAGACATGCACACAGTAAACAAAAATCGCAACGTGGCAGGGTACTCGGACACGAGTAATGTGACACTGTTCTGTTCACATACGTCCACAATTAAATATTCAGTTGTCTACAAGAAAATAGAATAATCAATAACAATACGATCTAGTATAACAATTATTGTTAAAGCATCATAACCCTAATTAGATATCAAATTAAACTCAGAAATAACATTAATCCATTATATCAAACATGTCCATCAAACTATGAAACATATCAATAGTCTAATATCATCAATCGTCATCATAGAAATAGGTCCATAACAACTCAACGTAATAACAAATAATCCATGTCATGAAATCTAATCCTACTAGGAATACTATCAGTCTAACGGAAGCAAGGTGAGGGGCACTACATCCTCCCCCCCTAGGATCAGGCTTACTCCTGGAAGCCTGCAACAAGTATGGGTATGATTCTGACCTATAGGTTACATCTTCCAAGGCAACTAAAGCCACGTCATAAGGATCCCATTGGACCCCTACTTATGAGGGTTAGCCCCCAAAGCAGTAGAATGCGCACGAGCTCCAAAGAACACTGCTCGTCCTCTACCTGCGGTCTCCAAGACTGTCCCCTGATGCTCTGTCTGGCGGTGATCAACTACTGTGAACACTCTATGTGACCTCCCTGCATCACCCACTGTTGGCTCTGAAATTGTTGGCCTCTGGCTAAATCCTGCAGTGTTCTTTTGTGGGCACTGCCTAGCAATATGGCCCTGCTGGCTGCAAGAGAAACATCCTGTTCCCCTACCAAAACCTCCACCACCTACAGGTGCATTAGACTACTGAAAACTTCCCCTACTAAACGCAGGCTGAGAACTCTGAATTGGTTGGTTGGGATGATAACTCTTGGCCCGCATCCAATTACGATTTTTCCCCAACTGAGAACCACCTCCTTGTTGAGGTTGGGTATTCTTTGGTTTTGACTGAGAATACTACTACCGCTACTGTTCGCCCTTAGTGGGTGCATGATGACCTCTAGATGAACTCGTTGCTTGAGGTTGACCATCTCAAGAACCTAAGCCTGATGATGGTGCACTCCCAATTTGCACGCCTGTATGACCCCCTAGGGCCATGGTCAAATTCTCCTCCACCAGTCGAGCCTTCTCGACTGCTACCTCCATGGTCTTCGGATCAAAAACATGAACTCCTCCACTGATGCGTGCATTTAGACCTCTAATAAAATGCTGAACTAGCATGGCCTCATCATTTCCAATGCCTGCATACTGCTTGAGTTCATAAAACCTACGCTCGTACTATTCCACTGTCATGGTCATCTGTCTCAACCCATGGAACTCGTCTACTCGTCGTTGCCTCCAGTGGTCTGATAAGAATCAAGCTCTGAACCTATCTAGAAATAGTTCCCAAGACACTGTGGCAATATCTAGATGCAACTTCTATTCCTCTAGTCGCCACCATGTAGAGGTGAAACCTCTGAGATGCATGATGGCACATCTTGCCTTAGTGTTGCTGCCATAAGGATGCATGGAAAAACACCTCTCCAGATCAATTAGCCATGTCTCTGCTTCCATACCACTACTAGAACCATCGAAAGTAGGAGGACGGGCTCTCATAAGGTCTCTCATGTGGCCTGCAAGAATAGCTTCTTGTTCAGCTGAAATTTCTCTCCTTCTAGGAGATTGTTCTCTTTCTCTCACTTCTGGTCGATCCATCTCCTGCCTAGGACCAAGATGGGCAAGAACCTCCTCAAGTAGCTGGCATAGTTGAGCACCCTCTAGTTGACCTTGATTCTCTTGATTCTCGCCCCCACCTTCTTGTGCACTCTCATGAGGGGAACTAGGAGGAGGGCTATTATCAACACCTCTCCCACAACCCCTACCTCATCCACGTCCTCGACCTCATACCCTAGGCATCTTTCTAGACAACATACCCAAGAACAACTTCAGGTTGCTAGGCGAGGTCTACGAATAAATATATTTTTTAGAGTTTAAGCAACTAGTGTAGCTTAACGGGATAATATAAAACCAAACTACCCAGTGTTAGAAACCCTGCTCTGATACCAGATGTAACACCCCGCACGAACACCTTAGAGAACAACACATCTATGCTATGCAAGAATGGAATTTTTTTTTTAAAAGAATAAAGTAACACAGTAATGTTTAACACATCACTACATATCAATAAACTATCAACTAGTCCTCTAAGATATCATGGGAGCATTACTTGTCAAATCAATCAACATAATATGACATACATCCTTCTAAACACATATATTATAAATCAACTGATACACAAACAAGTACATGAATACAAATCACTTACTTCATACCTGATACAAGATCTGACAGCTGATACACACGATACAACATCCTCGCACACGAACAATAGCAAGGAGAAAAACCAATGGATAAAAGCTCTTCCACCCGACCATGTGGAACCCTAAGGTCCACCCCCCGAGCTAGGAGTTAACATAAGGTTCCCACTACAACATACAGTCAGGTAGACAGCAGACTATAAGAACAAGACAACACATAAATCTAACAATGCAAGTCATTAACACAAACAACTTAACAACACTTCCAGAGGCAACCACATATCCAATGGGGAGAGTACAACTAGGGAAAGCTAGGCTGCAGTAGGGAGGAGTGTCATCACATGGCTTGTCATGGGTTGTCCTGGCAAGCCTTCCTAGGCCCCGGCCCCCATCTTGGGTTGGCCTGGCAACCTCTCCCGACTCCCGGCCCCCATACAACGCTCATGCGGAATCAACATACCTTTCGTGAGGACAAGGTAGTTGATCTTGCCATTCCAGGCCTTCTCATCTCATCTCAAGCCTAAACAAGCACTTGAGCCATGAGTGAGGCATCCACTTATCTATTATTTAGGTGTGATTAACTACCCAACCCCCTAATTCATTATTCAGGTTATCACTGAGTTATCAAACTCCCACATGGGTTGTCCTGGACGCCACTTTGGGCTCCGGCCCCCATTGAGAGCCACTCCCCTACCCGCAACTAGAAAACCCCACTCAACAAGCATAGAAAACATCATCAGGACAATGAGGATATAGGAACCATGCAAGGAATCAACCATCTTGCACACAATCATCCTCATATCAACATGTGTATATAACAATGCAAGGAATTAACCATCTTGCATGTCATCTTAATCACAAGGACAACTAACAAAACATTATCCATAGCACTACATAAACATTACTCCATTACTGTACTTGATGTCTCCCATTGTCTAAACCAACACAACATCTCAAACAATTAAATACATCATAACATCCATGAAGGACCTTTTACACATCTTGATGAATTTACATCTTAGCATATGAAATCAAGACATAACATCCTACGCCTCTGGAGGACCCTATTATGACCAACAAATTTCACTTACAATTTGCAATTAGACTTCACCATTTAGTGCAATACTTATAAATCAAATCTCTATTGCATTATTTATATACTTATTCCTAACCCAAACATCATAAGAAAATGTAGTAAATTCAAAACTAAGTTCAATTAAATTCATTAACACTAATATTTATTCCATTTTGATAATAAGTTTAATAAGCCCAATAATTTAATCCTATAAATTTCAATAACTTGATTTAAATAAATTAAATGACTTAACTATAATATTTAATCTATACTTGATTTTAGCAACTAACAAAATATATTTTCACTTGATCATTTATCTAGGGGTTTTCTCCATCATGAAGTTTATACCATTTCGATTAACTTTCACTCATACACTCCCCAGATAGTTTGGGATTTACAACGATTACTTTGAAGTAATAATGATAAAATAATATATCAACTAATTATCTAGTTTAATTACTCTTCGAAATATAGATATCTCAACAATCTAAACAATTACCATTATGATTTATAACTATTTTTAAACCCTAATTGCCCTAGTAATTAACTTCCTATTGAATTATCGATAACATTATTTAAGCATTTATCTACTCAATTGAATGGTAAAAGAATTGTACTCTGATTATTAATACTTCTAATAATAATAATAATAATTACCGTAGATCAAAGAATGGTAAATAATTTCGTAATTATTTTCTGTAGTAAAGTTGGAAGTTTTATTAACTAACAAAACCATTTTAATGGTAAAACAACTAATAGTAATTTACACATCAATCACAACATTTGAGATTATAATGGAGATCAACATTTATGCTTCTGATTTGAGTTGGAGCAATATTGACCAATAATCTTTGTTGCATGGCAATACCATGTTACACATACACTCAAAAACCTGTCACCAAAATATCTCAACTAAAGACATCTGTTATGGATTGATTTGGAAGCAGATTAACTCCACCTTAGTTGACTGATGACCAAACCACTAGACCAACCTCAATTAAATAGCATATGACAAACATATTATATAGGTTTAATCTCTATCCAACAAGATTACTTTTATAGGTAGCATTCTCCTCAAAATATTTCATACTGAGGCTTAACCTAATGGTTTTTATGCTACTGTTATTTGACAATCATACCCGCATGCTTACTTATTATCTCTATCCAATATTTGCATTAGGGATCGCTGCAACAACAGTCCACTCAGATCTTATGTGATCACAGTCTTGAAGGAATCTCAATGAAGACAGACCATGATATGCACAGTGATGATTCGCTGCCAGTAGCTGGATATACTTCTTCAAGTATTAATAGATGTCATCGACGACTCTTCTAACTTCATGAATTCCTAGCATAACACGAGGCTTTTCCAGCCACGGTTTCTATTTTCTTAGTGTGAGAACAACAGATGAGTTGGACAGTTACTGGGTGTGCTCAGGGATGGATTTGTTGAAAGGGCTTTAAGAACTTTCAATCAAACACGAATGACAGAGAAAGATGGTAGTGAAAACTACGTTGACCTGCTTGCCCGAGTAGCTATCTTGAAGACACCATAACCTTAATCATTGATTATTATGTGAACATGGTTGACCTTCTTGCCCGTGCGGCTATCTTGCAGACAAGGTCGTACTCACCCTACTATGACGACTAGGCACAGAAGCAGCCCGAATGGTGTTTCTTGCAGACGGGGTCCTACTCACCCTACTATTATGACTAGGCATAGAAGAAGCCCGAGTGATATTTCTTGCAGACACAGTTCTGCTCACTCTCTGCTGATTGAAAGGAATGGCAGGGAGCAGACTTGTATTTGAAAGTTGTAAGTTGTGTTTCATTGTGCCAGAAGACATACTGAAACCCAATCCTTTTGCAGGAATGAGTAAGAAGCCTGAGACAGCACTACAGGCGGCCCATAACCTTCTCCAGATATTTACCAAGCCAGAAAAAAAGGGATTGCAGCTTACACTAGATTGTCCAGAGTAAATTAGTTCAGATGGTGATAAAATGATTGCAATCTGCAATTCCTTCCCTCACCGAGCCCCGAATCCTGCTGCTCGGCTTCTTTTAATTGACTGATTTATGAAATGCAGATGAATAACCTGCAATCTGCAACTCCATTTAATAAGTCACAGTCCACTCCTTTAGAGAACAACCTATTTAATATTTTCAAACGGTTATATTGTAAAAGCCACAGAGCTATTTCCATTATTAACGGGATTTTTTTCCTTCGGAGTTTTTCGCATGAAAGCTGCCAAGCTTTTATTTGGCTTAGCTATAGTGGAACGAGCCTTTTCTTTGTATGGCCGCATTGGTTGGTTTTTGCCATCTCCTGCGCGCTTTTTTTTTTTTAACCTTAATCCATACTCTTCCCGTTCAGGGTGGAATTTGATAGTCTGTGACCGTTTTTTGAATTTTAAACAATATTTTACAATTTTAAAATTTATGAGAGGATAATTTGACTGGCTATATTTTTATATTGAAAAATGAGTGAAAATATTGTTGAACATATGAAACTGGACGTGAAAAACAAATATAACATAGTTAAATTGAATCTAACCAAATTACAAAATAAATGTCTTGGCAGGGTGAATTCGATCTGACAAAATTCAGAATATCATGACTACATAATATACTAACAAAAAATGATTTTGAAAGGGTAGACATTTGAAAGGGATCAAGAACAAAAAAACAAAGCTCTGGCAGAAGAATGCACAAAACAAAGATTTTATTAAGGAAACCCTAGGTATAATCCACTAATGCAGAATGAGAAAATAACATTAACACAATTGAAAGAACCTATATACGTTGCAATGTCCTCAATCTGTTCTTCGCAGCTCCGTCTTTCTTCCTGGATCTCCAATTCCTGTTCCCCCTCCCTTCCTTCTCTCTGCTCATTATATAGAATTTCCTACCCTGATTGCTTGTACTCCACCTTTAGGTAATAAACCCACAATCCAATGCAACCCGAAAATACCGCTTACTTTCATTTAATTTTTAATACCATTACAATATACCCCTATTCTTTTATTTACTCAAGGGTAACTTTCATTTAATAAAATACAACTTATAATTTTACTTTATTTAATTTAGTATTCTATATTGATATTAATATATAACAACTCATAAATATTTATTACTTTATTTAATCATTTATTTACTTGGCCACATATATTTACTTTTCATGTTGATTTTATTAATTATAGAACAATTCCACAACTATAATAACACTTTATAATTAATTTATCTCCTTAATTATTTATTTTTATTTATTTAATATTTAGTATATATTTGTTATATAACAACTAATAATTATTTATAAATCTATTTAATAATCATTAATCAAATTTATCTATTAATATACCATAGTTAACCAATCATAATCAAGCAATTACTTGACCATCAAGCATGCAGAGAAAACAAAACGACAACCCATGAAGACAAACGAATACTGAGAACAATGACTAGACGCAAAACTAAAGACTTATCCTCTGCAAGGATGACGGATAACTTAGGGAACCTTATGCTAACTCCCATCAACAAGTCCATTGGCTAGGGCACGCTCAGACCTACTAGTTCAGGTGGAGTCGATGCCCGGTACCTGCATCCTACAGCAAACCTCAAGGTTAAACATATATATACAACATGAAGACATGCACACAGTAAACAGAAATCACAACGTGGCAGGGTACTCAGACACGAGTAATGTGACACTGTTCTGTTCACATCCATCCACAATTAAATATTCAGTTGTCTACAAGAAAATAGAATAATCAATAACAATACGATCTAGTATAACAATTATTGTTAAAGCATCATAACCCTAATTAGATATCAAATTAAACTCAGAAATAACATTAATCCATTATATCAAACATGTCCATCAAACTATGAAACATATCAATAGTCTAATATCATCAATCGTCGTCATAGAAATAGGTCCATAACAACTCAACGTAATAACAAAGAATCCATGTCATGAAATCTAATCCTACTAGGAATACTATCAGTCTGACGGAAGCAAGGTGAGGGGCACTACATTATATATTTTCTTTTCCTCATATTTAGGATCCATGACCTCATCATCATCTTTCTTAATTTGTGGAGGCACTTCAGGTTGCCCTATGGTCCTCATCTGATCTAATGTTAGTCTTTGGTATTCTCTTTTCCTCACCTCATGCTCATCATCACAATCAGTCCAGTAGTCTTCGAGGTGCACACTATGTTTATACTTCTTATTAAATCTTTTGTCGATCCTATGATAAGGATCATAATCCCTGGCTAGTGGAAACAACTTTAGATTTAAACTTTTTATACCTGCTTCAGCCTTCCTTGCATTATCTATAGCTCCTACAAGGAACCATTTGATATCAATGGGGAACATTTTGTATGGCCTGCCCTCTTTATTCTTAGATAACTCAAATATATGAAAATGTTGCCTCATCATCTCCATCACTACTACCTTGTCTAAAGGATACCTGGGTAGCATATAGGGTTTTCCACTGAAACCCTCCATCTGGATATAAGAATATGTCTTGGCCTAGATGAACCAAGAGCCATATCCACTGATTGCCTTTGTCACCCCTACTGAAAACCTTTTTTTCTTGTCACCCTCCATGAGCCTGACTATGTGCATTAGGAAGCAATCATTCACAATTTTATAATTCTGGACTGAAAGCCTCCTCTCCAGCTGGGGATAGTGTTTCTAGGGAGTTTTCTCATGTGGTAGTCTACCCATCTTCCCTATAGTTTGTAGGCCATCAAATGTGCCTGTATACACCAAGTAGGAGGTCATTCTGAAGATCATACCTTTTCCATCCCTCCATTTGATCATCTGCTCATGTATTGTATTACTAATAATTTTGGCCCATTGAACCTTTGTATCATCCTATGGCCCAATGACCATTCTGATTAGCCCAAACATCCATGGATCAAAAGTCCTATAATTTTCCAAGCCCTTCATGTATTGGACCTCTTCATTGAAATCAAACTTATATAAATGTTGTGACATTTTAGCTGCAGCCTTGGCCATGTTATCCAGACTTCTCCATCCTTGGAAGATTACCTTCTTGCAGTTCTTTTGATTTGCATCAAATTCTTCAGCCAGTGCATCTAGGTCTGGCACATAGATAGGTTGGGATATTGGCAAATTGAATGTCTCGGTGATGCCATCCTTAGATAGATCGATGTAAATCATTTCTTGTGTTGGATCTAGGGCATACAACTGAGAGGGGGGGGTGAATCAGTTGTATAGAACTTGTTCTCTTTCAAACACTTAATTCTCTATTGTTAGTTAGCAGCATATCAAATAATCATTCATGGAAGCACAATACATAAACACAAGAGCAGATAAGCATCAACACATTGAACACCAAGATTTTGACGTGGAAAACCCGGTTAAGGGAAAAACCACGGGGTGATTAACCCAATAATTATTCTCTGTTAGAAGAATAAGGAAAAATGAATGGCACATGCCAATAAGGGCTCACTGCCCGAGCACACTGCTCACAAAGAGGCCCACTGCCTACAAGGAGACACACTGTCTACAAAGTGATAAAAATCACAGTCTTGAACTGGAGAATGACATCTCTACCATGTCCGGATCAGTTCCAATTAAGCCCAACAATCTCTGCTCTGCCTTTCGCACCTTTCTTCGCTATATCATATTCATCCACATGCCACACCCTGAAATGAATTCACAAATCATTATTTATACAAGACATCGACTTAGGAACAAGCATCTAAGTCGGCAAACAACCATAGGAGTATCCGCAAGATGAATAACACATCCGGTCGGCTATCACAAGAACATTCGCAGGATGAACAACTCATCCGGTCGGCTAAACAGAGCAATAACTTCATCCGGAAGAATAACTTCAATTCCGGGCTCTACCATCAATGCGGACCAACAACACAACCTAAACATGATTCAATAACCTTCACAAGTCTGTCTGAATGTCCGGATACATCCGCACTTCCTCTGCTTACTGGGATCTCTTGTCTTCCTCATCCGGAACTTCAAGAACATAGTCTGTCGCCACTGTCATAATGCAGGAGGTACTTCCGGACCTCCAAATCACACACAAATCAGGATGACACATCACAAGGACATCTCAAACACTCCTTCCAATCCGCAGATTATGATAATACAATTCTGGACCTCACCGGACCTTTTTGTGATCCTCTGTCACCTCCGGATACTTACCGGACCCGGTTCTATACCGGCAGCCATAACTCCTTCAGATCTTCATGCGGACCTCTGAAATCTTAACTGTAGCATCTCAACATTCATATCTACTAACCCTTTAATCCGCATCCTCCGGTTCTCATCCTATACAGTATATTTACCTTCTTCTCATCACTGTTCTTCACTGTTCCTGACTGAGGCTAATTTTCTCAATATCCTCAGCACACAGCTCATCAAATCCTTCTTGTCAATGCAATATGAGTATGTTGACATCAATGACAACACTGGCTCACCTCATACTTGCCAACAATCTCCCCCTTTGTCATTGATGGCAACATATGATGTGAAAAACCATTAAGACAAGAACTTCTCTTTTCTGTCACAGCTCCCCCTATCAACAACAACTCTTCACATGTCTTCCTTTGCTGCTCCCCCCTTTGATCATCAACCACTTGTTTTTCACATGTCTTCTCTCCCCCTTTGACATCAATGGCAAAGGGCTCATACTTGCAACTCTCATGCATCAGAATAATACCAGCTGCTCCCCCTTAGTTGCAGCTCCCCATTAGTCCGGATCACAAGATATGACTGTGATAGCCACCGGACTGATGCACATCAGTGCATCTTAGTTCATCACCGGAGGGGCCATGACCCCTAACTTCTCCCGGAGATATTCAAAAGAGTCCTTGGGAAGAGGTTTTGTAAAGATATCTGCAATCTGATCCTTGGAGGGAACATACTCCAATCTGACTTCTTCCTTGTTTACTTGTTCTCTCAAAAAGTGAAATTTGATAGATATGTGCTTAGTCTTAGAATGCAATACCAGATTCTTGGAAATATTAATTGCACTTGAATTATCACAGAAAATTGTAATAGGCTCCTCATATTCAACTTTGATGTCTCTTAGCATCTGCTTCATCCACAAGATTTGAGTGCAACTACCTGCTGCTGCAATGTATTCTGCTTCAGTTGTAGACAGAGATATTGCATCTTGTTTCTTGCTTAGCCAAGAAACCAATCTCTTCCCCAAAAAGAATGCTCCACCACTAGTGCTCTTCCGGTCATCCACATCTCCTGCCCAATCTGCATCTGTGTAAGCATGAAGAGAGAAATCCGGATCTCTAGGATACCATAGACCATACTCAACTGTCCCTTTCAAGTATCTAAAAATTCTTTTGATTGCCATAACATGAGATTCTCTAGGATCAGCCTGGAATCTTGCCACAAGACCAACAGCTTGCATTATATCTGGTCTAGTTTGAGTGAGATACAACAATCCACCAATCATTGATCTATACTTTGTCTGATCTGCCTTTGGAGAATCATCATCTTTGCTTAACTTACATCCGGTTGCCATAGGAGTGTTCATAGGCTTTGAGTCTTCCATACCAAATTTTTTTAACAATTCTTTCACATATTTGGTCTGAGAGATGAAGATCCCTTCTTTTGTTTGAGTAATTTGCAGACCCAAGAAGAAATTCATTTCACCAAGCATAGACATTTCAAACTCACTTTTCATCTGATTTGCAAAAGTTTTACACATACTATCTCTTCCTCCAAAAATGATATCATCCACAAACACTTCAACAATCAGAATGTTTTCATGATCAATTTTGAAATATAAGTTGCTGTCAGCAGTACCTTTGTTGAATCCAATCTGCACAAGATGCTTATCCAACCTTTCATACCATGCTCTTGGGGCTTGCTTCAATCCATACAAAGCTTTCTTCAACTTGCAGACCATATCATTATTATCAGACAATTGAAATCCATCCGGTTGTTCAATGTAGACTTCTTCTTCCAGATCACCATTTAGGAAGGCAGACTTGACATCCATCTGATATACCTTGAAATCTTTGAAGGCAGCAAATGCAAGAAGTAATCTGACTGCTTCAATTCTTGCTACCGGAGCAAAAGTCTCTTCAAAGTCAATTCCTTCTATTTGAGAGTAGCCTTTGCAGACCAATCTAGCTTTGTTTCTGATTACTTCACCAGCTTCATTTAGTTTGTTTCGGAAGACCCACTTGGTTCCAATTACATTCCTGTCTCTAGGTCTGGGAACAAGATCCCAAGTATGATTTTTCTCAATTTGCATCAGTTCATCTTCCATTGCTTTGGTCCAATTTTCATCATTGCAGGCTTCATTTATTGTTTTAGGTTCAATCTTTGAAATCAGACAACATTCATTCTGATCTTGAGCAATATTCCTTCTAGTTTGTACACCTTTGCTTCTGTCACCTATGATCTGATCTTCAGAGTGATTCAGTTTTACATACCTTGGAATTTTGGGAGTATCCAGTACTGCTGTTTCTTGATCAGGCTCATTCAAACCTAACTCTTCTTCCTGATTTACCGGATTAGGCTGACTCTGTTTCACCGGAGAGGATTGAGTTCCTTGAACACTATCTTGGTCATCTTCATCAAATTCATAAAATCTTGAAGGCTTCTCAATTCCTTCATCAACCTTTACATTGGTACTTTCTATCATCTTCCTCAATCTCTTATTGTAACACCGGTATGCTTTGCTTTGAGTGGAGTAGCCCAAGAAAATTCCTTCATCACTTCTAGCATCAAACTTTCCTAGATCTTCATCTCTTTTAATATAACACTTGCTACCAAATACCCTGAAATATTTCACAGTAGGAGTGATGCCAAACCAAAGTTCATAGGGGGTCTTACCGGTGTTGTTTCTGATTTGAACTCGATTGAGAGTGTAGACTGCAGTGCTGATAGCTTCTTTCCAAAACATTTGAGGAACATTTGCTTCCAACATCATTGTCCTAGCAGCTTCCTGGATGGTCCGGTTCTTTCTCTCAACTACTCCATTCTGCTGTGGAGTCTTAGGAGCAGACAACTGTCTCCTTATCCCCTGTTTCTCACAAAAGTCAATGAATTCACCAGATGTAAATTCACCACCTCTATCAGACCTTAGACACTTTAGTTTCAATCCGGTTTGATTCTCCACCATAGCTTTGAAGATTTTGAACTTCTCAAAAGCTTCTGATTTTTCTTTTAGAAAGGTAACCCACATCATCCGGGAATGATCATCAATTAACAACATGAAATATCTATCACCTTGCAGACTCTTGATTCTTGTCGGACCACATAGATCAGTATGTACTAATTCCAACAATCCGGTAGAAGACTGATCTTTGCTTTTAAAAGAGACTCTGCTTTGTTTGCCTAACTGACATTCTTTACACACACTGTTTGTAGGTTTTATCAACTTTGGAAGATCTCTCACAGCCTGAGTATTGCTTATTTTGATGATGTTATCAAAATTTACATGACACATTCTTCTATGCCATAACCAACTCTGATCAATTTGAACAAACAAACAACTTTTATTTGAACCAACCAGATGAAAGATGTTACCTCTTGTCTGAGTACCGGATGCAATTTCAGTTCCGGAGCTTGTAAAGATTCTGCATTTTCCATTCTTGAACCGGAGATCATAGCCTTTGTCCACTAACTGACCAACACTGAGAAGATTGTGCTTCAATCCTTCAACATATAGTACATTACCTGTTTTGCTCTTACCATCAAAGGAAATAGTTCCCCTACCTCTGATTCTGCCAGCAAAATTGTCACCAAACTTTACCATTCCTCCTTCATATCTTTCCAAGTCTAAGAACTTATTCTTGTCACCAGTCATATGGTGAGAGCATCCACTGTCAATAACCCAATCATCCTTTTCTTCCACTTGAGCAGCCAAGGCTTTTTCAACAACTTTGTGATTGACAGATTCAGAGAGCAAGGAATCTTCTTCCTTGATGGCTATAAACACCCACTCATTTCCGGATTTGCTTCCTGGATCTGATTCATCATCTGTTACTCCTTCATTGTCATCTTCTTCATGAACATAATAGCAATTCTTTTGAAACCTTTGTCTGTGAGTATTAGATCTTGTAGATCTCTCCGGACATCTTGAGGCAAAATGACCAATCTTATTGCAGTTAAAACACTTAAAGGGTAGTTTTCCTTCATACTTACCGGATCCTCTTGGTAGTCTCTTTGCAATGAGGGCTTCAAGTTGAGCTGTTTCTGCTTCTTCTTCTTCCATGTCTCTTCTTGCTTGATCATACCATGACATTTTCCTTGATGAGTTTTCACCCGGATCAAATCTCTGTTTGCCTTTCACATAGGCACTGGCTTTGAAAGCAGATTCAGTCTTGGGAGGATCATCTCCAAACTCGGTCATTTCAAATGCAGCTAGTTTGCCAGCCAGTTGTTCTCTTGTGACTGTTGTGTGGGCTCTGAATTCATCAATGGCAGCAACTTTGATTTTGTAGGCAGCAGGAAGGGATCTTAGGATTTTGCAGACAATCTCATTTTCATCTAGAGTTCCACCAGCATTTCTGATTCCACATACCAACTCATTTACTCTTGGCATAAAGGTAGTAATGTTTTCATCATCTCTCATTTTCAATCTTTCAAATTTCCCTTTCAGACTTTGCAACCTTGCACTTTTGACAAACTCATCTCCTTCATACAGAAGTTCCAGTTTAGTTAGGATCTCATATGCAGTTGGTAGGTCAATGACATTCGAGAGATCTGAGTCATTCAATGCGCTTAGAAGAGCTTCCTTGGTCCGCAGATTGTTTTCAGCTTCTGTGGTTTCATCTGGAGTTGTCGGACCACCTTGTGGGGGTATATATGGTTTTGAAATCATAGCCAAGTATGCTTTTCCCATACATTCCAAATGACACTTCATGCGACCTTTCCAGAGAGTGAAGTTGGTTCCATCGAACTTCGGACTATCCTTCTTGTATGACGACATCCTGGATCACCTCAAGCGGTTAAGCTCCTATCAGAGGAACTTAGCTCTGATACCAATTGTTGGATCTAGGGCATACAACTGAGAGGGGGGGGGTGAATCAGTTGTATAGAACTTGTTCTCTTTCAAACACTTAATTCTCTGTTGTTAGTTAGCAGCATATCAAATAATCATTCATGGAAGCACAATACATAAACACAAGAGCAGATAAGCATCAACACATTGAACACCAAGATTTTGACGTGGAAAACCCGGTTAAGGGAAAAACCACGGGGTGATTAACCCAAGAATTATTCTCTGTTAGAAGAATAAGGAAAAATGAATGGCACATGCCAATAAGGGCTCACTGCCCGAGCACACTGCTCACAAAGAGGCCCACTGCCTACAAGGAGACACACTGTCTACAAAGTGATAAAAATCACAGTCTTGAACTGGAGAATGACATCTCTACCATGTCCGGATCAGTTCCAATTAAGCCCAACAATCTCTGCTCTGCCTTTCGCACCTTTCTTCGCTATATCATATTCATCCACATGCCACACCCTGAAATGAATTCACAAATCATTATTTATACAAGACATCGACTTAGGAACAAGCATCTAAGTCGGCAAACAACCATAGGAGTATCCGCAAGATGAATAACACATCCGGTCGGCTATCACAAGAACATTCGCAGGATGAACAACTCATCCGGTCGGCTAAACAGAGCAATAACTTCATCCGGAAGAATAACTTCAATTCCGGGCTCTACCATCAATGCGGACCAACAACACAACCTAAACATGATTCAATAACCTTCACAAGTCTGTCTGAATGTCCGGATACATCCGCACTTCCTCTGCTTACTGGGATCTCTTGTCTTCCTCATCCGGAACTTCAAGAACACAGTCTGTCGCCACTGTCATAATGCAGGAGGTACTTTCGGACCTCCAAATCACACACAAATCAGGATGACACATCACAAGGACATCTCAAACACTCCTTCCAATCCGCAGATTATGATAATACAATTCCGGACCTCACCGGACCTTTTTGTGATCCTCTGTCACCTCCGGATACTTGCCGGACCCGGTTCTATACCGGCAGCCATAACTCCTTCAGATCTTCATGCGGACCTCTGAAATCTTAACTGTAGCATCTCAACATTCATATCTACTAACCCTTTAATCCGCATCCTCCGGTTCTCATCCTATACAGTATATTTAACTTCTTCTCATCACTGTTCTTCACTGTTCCTGACTGAGGCTAATTTTCTCAATATCCTCAGCACACAGCTCATCAAATCCTTCTTGTCAATGCAATATGAGTATGTTGACATCAATGACAACACTGGCTCACCTCATACTTGCCAACATCTTGTTTATCCACCTTGTGGTAATATCATAGTTTTGTGCACATTTAACCATAAGCTCAAAAGCCTCTATGGAATAGGGAAATCTAGCAGCATGATACAACCCTGATGCTACTATGTTATTAATTAGGATAGGTTTATCCTCCCCTACATCAATTTGAGCTCTAAATGATTTAATATTAGTATTGCCTAAATGGGTATATTTTGCATAACTAGGTTTGTTATACGCACTACATGTCCTATGGAACATGACCCGTTTAAATTTTGCATCACTTGTCCTGCCTTGGTTGAGATATGTTATCCTACAAGTCAAATGTACTAGTCTCAAACAACATCATATATTAATCTATATTGAGTTAGCACATATCAAGTTTTATGTTCTAGAAAGGTAATAAAATGCCTAAACATTGTGAATTTAGCAGACCATTTTCATGAATGCTACTAATGTTCATGATTTTCTTTCTTCAACATGAGTATGGTATGGCTTTACGAAATAACTAGAGGGATAGAGCTTCTATACATACCTGTTAACACTTCCTTAACCTATAATTGAGGTGATGGATGACTAGATTAATTCTCTAAATGGGGCATTCCTCTGCAATTATGCTCTTTGGTTTGACTCTGGTTTGTGATTAGATTTTATGAAATGAAAATTTAAAGCTCCAAAATGCAATTGTGTTGATTATAATAATAAAACCCCTTTTTACTTAGGCAATTCATGATTTTAGGGCTTATTAATGGTGTCAAGGTGATTTGATAGCTTCTTTTAGCAAGATTACACAAGATCATCACAACTATCCGTTGGCATGCGTTCAAATTTAAATACCAACGGCCTTTGCATTACATTAAATGCAAAAAGTGTGGGTATATGGGAATAGATATCCTACTAACGAAAGTCCATATGAATATCCAGATGTGAAAATATCTAGATGATGTCATCATAGGTAAGGTCAACCTTCGTTGACCAAAGATTTATCATCGGGTCACAAGTTTACCTTCAATATGTCTAGGAATGAAGTGGACACGTGGCATTGTATTATTGGTTCATATTAAGGTAATGTCTGGACATTAGGTTTGTGAAATGTCCATTTAGTCAAAATATCTAGATGATGTTATCATGAATAAAGTCCTTCATGGATGTGCAATAGAATGATGTTATCTGGGCAAGGATATTAAAATAGTGTCATGACAATAGAAATGCAAAATATCATTATGGCATAATGTCTTGATGACCTTGGCATAGGTCTATCCTCTATATCCCATAGGGTAGGGTGACGTCATTAGGATGTGGATGTTAAGATAATGTCTAGATATTATGTTAAGATCTAGATGTAATGTAATATCTAGATGACGAAAGCAAGTTTAGCATTCTTCATTAGGCCGAGATGACTTAATGTCATTTGGATCAAGATATCAAAATAAGATTAGGATACTAGCAAAGTTAATATCTATGTGCTCTAATATCTAGGTGATGTAAGTGTGTTTGGGGTTCTTTGCAAGATCAAGATGACATGACATCATTAGGACATGGACATTTTTGGTCAGGATATTAAGTTAAGATCAGGATGTCAACTAATATCCCTGCAAATGATGTCTAACTCATCAAGTCCTTTAAATTTGACATCTGGACATGATCGAAGGATGAGATATTAGTTAAGATCTAGACATTATGACAATGTGAATATCTGGGTGACCTATTGACCAAATTTTGACCCACTATAACTTTCTCATTTTAACAAATTTTAGGGTGCTTCAAAAGGCAAACCTACTTGGATTTTCAAGCTCTTTCACTTAGTAGAATCTATAATATGAAATTCAAAGTTTGAAAACTAACCTATAACTTGAGGTCTAGATATGTACAAGATGACATCCTCAAATGCATGTGATATTGATTATTTTACCATATCACCCAAAAGTAAGGGAAACAAGAAAGCCAAGCATAAAGTTGGGTCCTTGTTTTGCTGGGGTGAAATGGGGTGTGTTGTGTAACCACACAACACTCCAGATGATACAGAACAACAGAATAAACTAGATTAGCAAGATGAACATGTCTCACTTGATGCAGGGGAGACTTCCAAAAGAATACAAGAAACATCCTCCTCCTCCTCTCCTGTAGATTCTATTAAGGACTTTCTAGCACAACAAATGCAAATTCAAGCCCTGGTCACTCCTTAATTGTTACAATTGCTAGTTTTTGATGGACAAGTCAACTTGTCCAGCATATCTCCTCTTCACAAGCTACAACTTGGAGATGTTCTACAATCCACCATAAGGTAGGAGATATTACAACAACAAATTGAAGGAGTTGAGTTGCTAGAAGAAGCAATAAAAATAATTCAAGATGAATTACCAGAGACAAAAAGTGATCCATCTCTACCTCCAACATAAAAAATGAATCTATTATTGGTGTCCTTCAAAGCACATTCCTCATATCTAGAGAAGAAAGTAGAAAATAAGATATTAGAACAAATGTACAATAAGAGGATTGCTTTAGACAAATGTGCAAAGGCACATATTAAAGTTCAAGAAAGTATAAAGAGCATTGAAGAAGCAAGAGTGTTGTACCAATTTTGTTTAAAATGGCCTACAACCACCCAAAATATAAAGGATCAAATTGATGCTATTGAGTTGTAAATCACACAGATAGCCAATATATATGATCCAGTTAAGGAAAAAGATGGAGCTACAAGGGCACAAGTAGAAAATCTTCACTCCCAGCTAAAGCAGCTTGAAGACTAAAGGGAGAAAATCAAAAGTGAAATTGGTCAACTGAGGGAAGTGGTAAATTTAAGGTTAGCATCTTTGATTGCAATTTTGTCAAAAGCGACTAATGTTGCCTAGAAGCTAAAGGTGCCTGTCTGCTCAAAAATTGGTTAATGGAAACATAAGAAGATTCAAACAATAGAACCTAACAATCCTCAAATCAATAACCAATTTCTTACACACAAGATAGAATGAAACAAATGCACCCAATACCTTGTTTGATGGTTCTTTGATCAATCATGGATTGAATGTGGGCTGCCTTCAAAGATCAGTAATAACCAATGATGATGAAGGATTTGTTGTAAGTATGTGCTTACCGGTGTTGTCATTGATGTCAACATATCTATGTTGTCATTGGTGTCAACTGTGCTCTTGTTTTGATTGTATTGAGTTAGCTACTTTGTATTGGATTATATAAGTGTTGATGACAATGAGAAAGTATTTCTAACATTGAGTTTCCAAGTGCTTTTGATAAAATTTGCTCTCATAGTGGAAACAATGTGTTGCAGAGTTTCCTAGATTGCTCAAATGCAGTATAGTGTTTTGCTCTGCATATTCTGTATATTGAATATCTTTGTCTACGGATTGGAATTTATGTTAAGGAATATCTATAGATGCTATGTTTCAAGTTTGAGCCTTCGGTATGAAGATTTGAGCAAGTTCTATTCACGAGAGTAAAAATTATTTTTCTGTGCATTGAGTGGTGATAGGGAGAATGTATTCTGCTCCTCATTTCTCTGCATTTAAGTCTTATAGTTTGCAGTTTTAGAATTAAGTTTGTAATGATGTTATGTGCCTTTAGTTCAAATGGTTCATGATCTGGTGGTCCACAAGTGATCTTTTCTTTATGACAGTGGCCAACAGTGATGTTCAAGTGCTCCAATTTGAAGAATTTTGTGGACAAAGTGTTTAGAGGTTGTGTAGATGTTCTTGGTGATTATAATCTTGTGGATGTTTGGTGCAAGAGCACCAAGATGTCTAAATTTTACTTGATTTTCAAGTTGTTTTGTTTGTTTCATTAAGGTACTTGAGACCATATTCCATGTTGTAATAAGGCTTAATGCCATGCTAGTAATAGGACTATGTCCAAGTGTCTAATATCTACTCTCATTTTTGTAAGGGAGGACAGTCATATTGTATAGGTAGTCTTATAGGTTTGTAGCCCTCCTAATGTGTGTAGGAGGCAATCTTGATGGTTAAAAGCATGTCAAGGTTAGAATGTGGGTTAAAACCTCATCCAAGGTTAATCAAATATTAAACAAAATATTGTTTAAACATCAAACAGTCAGTAGAAGACAGTTTCTAAAACAGTCTTTAAAGCTGCAGTTAAAAATCAAGAAGGAAGATCAAGGGTTGGGCAGTTTTCTTCATTCCCAACCACTCCATGCAAATGTTTGAGGCTTATTTGAAGCCAAGAGGGATTTATTGTAACCAGAGAATCGAGGAGAGTGAAATAAGAGAAAAGAAACCACTATTTTTTCCTGCTTTTCTGTGTTTTTTCTATTTTTCTGTTGTTTCCAGCCGTACTGTACTTCTGTAAGGAACTGTCATGGTGCATGGGCATGTTGGATGGAAAGCATATTAAGGTAGCTTGGCTTTGAATCTTATTTGGAGACTTAACACAAAACTTGTTGGAAGATATCAGTGATTTCCCAAAAACTATTTTTTTTTTAGAATTGTTGTTCACTTCTAAAAATTTACTGTTTTATGCATTAATTTGTACCTATATGGCCTGGAGGTGATTGATGTGAGGCTGATTATTTTACCTTCCATATTTTGATTGTTATGCTATCCAGTAGATGACACTATCAAACCTTAGTGACTATGCTTCATTTTGTAGACTTGATTTGATCCATTGATTATGTTAGGACTTTGATTTGACATATGCGATTCGTTTTGATCATAGTGATGCTATCTTTGTGATTTGACATGCGAGTCTATATTTGATGATGTTTTGTGATGAGATTCTAGTTGTTTATGTGATATAGATTAATTGACATGTGATTGGATAATGCAGTTTGATTTGGAGTTATGTATTGATGTTTATTTCAATTACGTGAAGTTAATTTCAGTTGCTTCGGCTATCACTTTTCATGGCAGAACTGACACTTGATCGAGATGTGCAGGTTTTACATTCCCTAGCCACGGGAAATCAGAGGTAGGATTCACACTATGTTATCCCCTATAAAGCCGATCCATTCCCAAGAGGGATAAGGATCACGTTTGAATTTGAATGATGAATTGTAGTGCTTGATTTAATTTTATTTATTTTTAGCCTTAGTACCCTTTTTTATTTAAAATTGATTAATACTAAGTGTTGTAAAATTTTATTTGATTTATATCACTTGGTATTTATATTATTTTTTTAGGCCATTTAAATGTGGATTTTTAACCCCTTCATGAACCCTAGGGTCCCAAAAGTTACCCTAGGTGGTCAACCATGAGTCTAGGGTCAACTTGGACTATCTAATCCTAGTTTTGACTCACCTTAGGTCACTCTAAACCATGGTTTAGTAAAAGTGACGAATTTAGAAAAGAGGGAAGATGGCGGATGGGCCTTGCCTTGGGAAGGACTCATCTCCCATCCCAAAGTTTTGGGAATCATTCCCAAGGAAGACTTGGGAAGTCTCCAAGAGTCCTCCCAAACTCCCAAGTGAGTGGGAGCACCATTCAAGACCCTTTTCTTCTTGGGGGTGTGAGTGGGAATCTGACTCACCCTTTGTCCCCCTCCCACTTGTGTGGAAGCACAAGTGGAGGAGGTGGAGATGGGGGTGGAATGAGAGGATGACACTTGTCATCCTCATACCTTCTCACTCTTACAAGTGGCTTTGGAGGAGGGAGGAGATGGTGACAAATGTCACCTTCTCATTCCCTCAAGGCCAAGTAGATGGCCTATAATAGCTCCTCTTGTAGAGGAGTGGGGGTTATCTCCTTCTTTTGGTTCTCTTTTGATAGTCTTTTTCCTTGCAATTTGGAGAGTTCTTGAAAATTTTAGTTTTCCTTTCTAGTTTGGAGGAGTTAGGGAAGGTTGGAGAAATTCTGAAAGTTGGAAGGCTTGGGAAGGCTTGGAGCTCTTCACCAATTCTACTTCCATTGTCAGGGCTTTGAAGGTAGGCCTTTTAACTTGCTTCTTACCTTGCTTATATGATGTTCAATGTTTTAGATTTTGGTTGTGTGTTGTTTGCATTATGATGTTTGCATTGTGATGTTGGGTTGGGTGTTATGGTGAGAGCACCTCCAATGGAGGTAATGCTCAACTTGTATGGGTAGGGGAAAGGAACCTCCTTGAGGTCTCTCCCATAGTTTGTATTTGTGCCTTGAGGGCTCTTATTTGAGGAGTGAATTAATTGGATGGCAAGAGTGCCAGGTGATTTATTTGTGAATCTTGTGGATAGTGGTGTTTTTGGGAATTTGGCTTGAGGCCATGAATTGAAACTTTTATCATTTGGGAGCCCTTTGAAGTTGAGGGGTCCATTCCCTACCCTCACCAAACTCATTTTTATGAGTTGAGTATTGTGTTAATCCTATGGGGTGTTTGTGTTTAGTGTGTGATTGTTGTTGTGGAATGAAACCCTGTGTGAAATCCCTACCTCCCTAGCTCGGGGGTGACCCTCTTGTGGGTCTACGGTAGGGAGGAGAGCTTTTCCTTTTGAAGTGGCTAATTTTTGTTGTCTTGTTGTTGAGTTTCCTTGTAGGTTGTGAGAAGAGAAATGAAGTTGTTATGGAGCCCCTTTTTGGTGTGGCCCTTGTAGTATTGAAGTGGCTATTTTAGCCATGGCCATTGTGGCCTCCTTGTATTTTATTATTGTGATAGATTGTTAAATTCCCTTGACATAGAGTTGGCTGCAAAAAAAAAGATGCAATATAAATACCCAGTAGTTAATTTGTTATTGCTCACTTCCTTTATTGTGGAGTTGTAAATTGCATGTGAGGCTATAAATGGATTCTTGTCATTGTTCACTCAAACAGAAAATATGTATGTGTTGTAATGTTGTTGTTTGGATTTTATTGTAGATGAAAGAAAAGAAATGTATTCTCTATTTTTGCATATTACTTTTTGTAGACACCTAAAATTGGACTGCTCTGCAAACCAATTTTCCGTACCTCTGCACTCATCCACTCTCCCTATCCGCATATCCCTGGTGATCAATTAATTCACCTAATTAGTCCATTTAACCTTACAACCCTATCCTATCAATTAAATGAATATTCCTAATATTCATTTAGATGATTTTCCCTAATCCCTGTTAATGAGATAAATCCTATTTATCTGATTAACCTAGGCTTAAGTTAATTAAGAAAACACATAATTAACCTTGTCTCCCACTCATCCACTAAACTAAATTTAATATTCAGTTGTCTCCCACTCATCTCCAATCACTGAATTTAATATTTAGATGTCTCCCACTCATCCACTAAACTGAATTTAATATTCAGTTGTCTCCCACTCATCTCCAATCACTAAATTCAATATTTAGATGTCTCCCACTCATCCACTAAATTGAATTTAATATTCAGTTGGCTCCCACTCATCTCCAGTCACTAAATTTAATATTTAGATGATTGGGACATCTATCATCCATATGCTTACACTAGATCCAAGCATCGCATCACCTATCAAAGCATTGTCCTTAATCAAAATCATCAACTATCAAATCAGCATCAATCACAACTTGTCACCATCACATCTTGAGCCACTTTTACAACATCACCAAATCATCTATCAATTCCTGCCTTAGGATATATCTTTCCTACGATAGGCAGAATCTATCAAATCATCATTCATTTTGGTAAAAGATACAATGGTTACTTGTTTGGTTCGTTAGTCTTTTGGTTTTTTATTTTTATCTTTTGTCCTCTTCGATGATCACATCAAAGCTACCTTGATCTTATTATATCATGGTATGTGGCGAAAACATCTAGAATGAGGCATAGTCTTGCTTTTGTATGCTATGCTTGTGGGTTGGTCTCATTACTCCAAGATAGTATTCATATATTGATCGATCATAGGGTCAGTTCTAGCATATTGATCTTCTTATGCATCTAAGGTTCATCATACCTTTTTTGTACTAAGGGCTTATGCAATGAGTCCCCTTCCCTCATCTAGACAAGGTTGTACTATCTTGGGCATGCATGAGATCATCCCTTTGTCTACGTGTCTAGTCCATGCAAATGTTGGATAAACATCACCACCCTAGTCTTCTATACCTTGGTGAACATATCCACTTCGCTATATCAAACCTAGGATTGCTCAAATTTAGTTTCAGCACAATGATCATCCACCAATCATCTCCCAACATCATCATCCATTCATCCCACCACTTATCCTCTGACCAGTTCTACCAATCTGTCTCATCCATTTCAAGAGTACAACCGTGTTCTCGCAACCCGCCTATCCTCTCGAGGGGGCATCATCCATACCAATTATCCCTAAACCTTACCCTATTCTTCCAAACCAAAATCTTTTTCTATCCAATCCATCCCTATGTTTTAACTTCTTTGAAATGATGTTGCTTAGTCCCAACACCATCTCAAAGAGGGGCAAATGTAGACACCTAAAATTGGACTGCTCTGCAAACCAATTTTCTGTACCTCTACACTCATCCACTCTCCTCATCTGCATATCCCTGGTGATCAATTAATTCACCTAATTAGTCCATTTAACCTTACAACCCTATCCTATCAATTAAATGAATATTCCTAATATTCAATTAGATGATTTTCCCTAATCCCTGTTAATGAGATAAATCCTATTTATTTGATTAACCTAGGCTTAAGTTAATTAAGAAAACACTTAATTAACCTTGTCTCCCACTCATCCACTAAACTAAATTTAATATTCAGTTGTCTCCCACTCATCTCCAATCACTGAATTTAATATTCAGATGTCTCCCACTCGTCCACTAAACTGAATTTAATATTCAGTTGTCTCCCACTCATCTCTAATCACTGAATTTAATATTCAGATGTCTCCCACTCATTCCCAATCACTGAATATAAAATTCAATTGTCCTCCACTCACCTCCACTCTTCCCAAAATGGGAATTTTTAATTCAATCCATAGGAATAAAAGATTCACTTTTATTCCTAGCCCTTGATCTGATCAGATGAATCCTGACCCTCCATCCTCATCTCCAAAATCCTATAAATAGGACCCCTCTCTAAGCCATTTAGAAAGCCAAGTCTATGCATCAAACCTCTGTCAAAATCACTGTAGCCATCCCCCATCTCCATCTAAATCAAATTAGTTTCACCATTTACATTGTGTTTTAGGCATTGAGCAATCCACATTAGTCATTCTAATCACGGGAAACATCTGAGGAGCTACGTAGGCGCACTCCTTCCCGCATGGATTCATGAGGTCTTCATGAAGGTATAATCATGTATTTATGCATTAGATTAGTTTCTATCTTCATTCAGATTTCACTTATTACACTTTCAAAAAAAAAAATGTGTTAGAGTGAGTTAGAGGAATTCTAGAATTTGTAAAAAAATAAAAGTGAAGTTTAAACTGAGTTGTCTATTTTGTTTGTCTGAAAGATTATGTTACTAGTTGATGTTAGAAGGGTCATATGAGGATGCCCATTTGCCATGTAGTTCCAACCAAGGAAAAAAAAATATGTATTTATATAAACACATTTTTTTTATTTCATCTCTCAAAAAAAAAGAGACCAAGAGATATATACATCTATAATGTTGTTTAGATTTCTTCCTTGCCACTGTGTACTTACAAGAAATACAGAAGAAAATTTTAGACTGTATGTTTTGGATGAATACTTATATTTTCTTTTTATTTCTTTCTACATTAGGAAGAAGGAAATAATGATTAGGGTTTGTGAAGGAATAGAAAAGAAGTGAGATTAGGGCAACAAGGAGAGTAGAGAATTATAAAATGCTTTTAGGGCATTTCTTAGTTTTAGGGTTAATATTTGCATTTTCTTCAATGAGAGATTATTTTTTTTATTATTTGTGTGAGGATAAGGGATTCAACTTTAAATTTTAATTTTATTTCTAAGCCTCCTTTTCCCCTTTGGATCTTAATCATCTTGGGGATTTTCTTTTACTTTGGTTTATATTTTTGAAGGGTTAAATTGTAATTTTGATTGTTGACTTGTGATTTAAATTTGTTTGGAAGGTATTTATTCTAAATAGGTTAATGTTTTCAATCTGATGTTGTCTTGAGATTAGCTTTTAATGTTTTTTTAGATTTAATTTATTTCAAACTGGGATGGATTTTTGGCCTAAATTTATTTTACCCTAGCAGGAATTCGTTCATCTACCTCGTCAATTTTGCTATTTTATTATTATTAAGTTACAGGAGCGAGTATCTTATCTCCTCCCTCATCCATTTACTTTTTGAGTGAATTATTAAACACTATGCCAAAATTAGGTTTAATAACGAACTCAGTTTGTCAGTTGAGTTCAACCGTCGTCTTGTCATTTTAATTTAATTTCGTCATTTTACAAATATTATTGATATTGTTCCAAGTTAATTTAATGTTTAATTAATCATTTATTTTATTAGTTTTTCTTATTGGTGTTTTATGTAATTTTGACCTTAAGTTTTAATTAATTTTACTTATAAAATTTATTTTCTTGTTGGTGAATTAATTTTAAAAATTTATATTTGCGTTTATCGATAACGCGTTATGCTGCCGAGATTTTGTTAGGCTTTTAGGGTTTATTTTATGCATTGTGTTAATTAATTTTTATTCCATCATCCAAAACTTAATCAAGTGCCATCATGACATCATATAACTTCACCTTTTGATCTGAGTAGTTAGGGATTGATGCCGGCGAACTATCTTCACCTAGGTAACTTAGGGGTACAGATGGAATTGACCTAACCCTAGAAGCGACACACTTTGTGTCACTTACCCCTAGACGGCCTCCACCAACACAGTTACATCGACATGTCTACGCCATTACGTATAGCCACCAAGCATGCAGACGCATGCGAGGGGCTTCTAGGGTTGGAAAGAAAAAAAAATTTTGCGGCCCGTGTCGTGACCACATGTCGAATGTGGTCGTGACACGGGCGTTTTTGTGTCACGTCCACGTGGGAGATGTGGGTGTGACAATTGATGCTTGTGATGGGGAGTTAGGTGGCTAAGTTACCTATCCATTACAATTGGTTTGGGCTTTTGACATCCCTCTATATCTCTGTATTCCTCCTTTATTTGGAAGTGGGTTTGAAAACCTAGTTTAGGGCTTCTTTTGAGTAGATAGATGGATTTTCCTTCATTCCACTGATCTTTTCCATTTGTGATCAGTGGAATGGAAGGTAGAATAGTTAGGGTAAGGTCTTGTGTGGAATGTGGAGGTAGGAGAATAGTGTAGGATGGAGTTTACCATGTAAGAGACCCTGCAGACCCATGGTTAGGAATTCAGAGAAGGACAGTAGCAACTAAGTTGTTTGTCATGTTTGTCAAGGAAGACATTACATGTGTCTGATATGTTTTTGTTTTGTCAAAGGAGACATCCGATGTAAGGTATGTTGTAGGTTAGCCATGAGTTTGTCTTAATATAGA
The DNA here is from genome assembly GCA_027924645.1 of Cunninghamia lanceolata. Lineage (NCBI taxonomy): Eukaryota > Viridiplantae > Streptophyta > Pinopsida > Cupressales > Cupressaceae > Cunninghamia > Cunninghamia lanceolata. The sequence goes on from BSBN01000205.1 coordinate 3,995,055, forward strand.
CCACCTTAAGAAGAGTATTGTGACTGTCCTTCTCATGGAGCAGTGAGATTATGACTGTCTATGAAGAACATAGTGAAGATTGCTGTCCTGCAGGTCTATGTTGAGGAGTTGAAGGAATGTTAGATGGAGTTAGACATCTTGGGATAGGTGTCTTGGAGTCTTCCCTTGTGTTGCATGTCAAGAACAAGTTGATATTGTGTTGAAGCCCTTCTTGGGTAGGAGTGTGAATCTCTAGAGAAAACAGTGAAATTGAAGGTTATTGCATGTGAAGTTATGAACATGCTTCTGCCATCCTAGATGCTCTGCATCAATGTCTCTTGATCACTTTCTTACCTTTTGATTGGTTGCAAAGTGTAATTCAGATCATGCATGAAGAGAGTTCTTAAATGTCTTAGTGTTAACACCAGTTTTAGCTGACTTTGTTGTTTTCACTACTTGAGATTATTCTTTGGAGTTTGTGATTACATGTTGTGTGGAAGATTGTATTTGAGTCCCAGCTAAGGAGTGGTTTGGTCTGCATTAATTCTTTCTCTTTCATTAATCTATTTAGGTCCAGACCTATTCTAATGTATGTATGTTTACCAACCTTGGAGATTGTTCCAATGGTTGATGATTGTAATGCCAACCTTGATGATCATTCCAAGGTTAATGAATTGTATAAATACTTGTAATGAAGTCGTGAAAAATGTATCTATATGAGAAGATGCGAAGATAAAGTGTGAAGTGAAAAACTAGAGAAAAGTAGAGGATATTTATCATTATCCAATGGAACTGAACCTTGGCATAGTGTAGATGCTACTATCTTAGTTCACCAACTTTGGCAGTGAGCCTCCCTATTGGTAGTGAGCCTCTTCTTTTTGCAGTGAGCATCTTCTTTTTGCAGTGAGCATTCTAGGTAATGAGCCTCTAATTTTTGGTATTGTTATTACATATTATATTATGAGCTAACACTCATCGTGTTTTTTCCCTTATTGGGTTTTCCATGTAAAAAATTGGGTGTCTCATGTGTTGTATGTGTGAATGTGTTTAAGTTCCTAATTTCATGCTTTCAAGGTTAAAATACAATAATAGTGATTAAGTGGATGATGTGTTAATGGTGTTGAAGTATTAGTTACAACTAATTCACCCCCCTCTCAATTGTCTTGCCCTTTTCAACAATTGGTATCAAAGCAAGGGTTCCTCATCAAAGAGCCTAGTAGCTTGAGGTAGATCCAAGATGGCGCAAAGGAAGGAGTCAATGCAGTTTGATGGAACATATTATGCTCTATGGAGGGTATGAATGAAAAGTCATCTAATTTCTCTTGGTTATGGTGTTTGGAAAATGGTAAAAACCAAGTACACTCTTCCTCCAAATGGTCTATTAGATGAAGATGAAGTCAAACAGTATGAATTAAATGGAAAAGCTAGAGATGCTCTATTAAATGCCTTATCTAACACTGAGTTGGTGAAAGTTATGGATTTGGACACTACTAATGAGATCTGGGATAAGTTAAAAAATTTATATGAAGGAGATGATTCTATAAAGAGTTCCAAATTGCAAAACTTGAAGGCGAGGTATGAAGCCCTAAAGATGAGTGAAGATGAGAACATAACAATCTACATGTAGAAAGTTGACGAAATTATCAATGGAATCAAAGGTCTTCGAAGAACTATTAATGAGGATGAGGTTGTACTGAATATTCTTATGTCATTACCTAAATCTTATAGTCACAAGGTGGTAGCAATTGAAAAGGTTGAGTGTGAAAAATATTTCAAAGGATTAGTTTCTTGGGAAGCTTATAGCTTTTGAAATGAGAGACTTTGGTGATGCCCTGCTAAAGACTGGTGCAGGAGCACCATGCCAACCTCATGCTTCTATGATGAAATTTTAAAGGATGATTCAATTTTGGTGTCTTAACATTGTATCAAGGTTATATTGATTATTTGTTCATGTGTCTAGGTCATTAGGAGGACAATATTTAATATTTTGTGTCAAATTTGGAAAGAATGTAATAGTTGTCATCTAAATTGTAAAATTCCTAAAGTTGTAAAATGAGGAAGGTGAAGGGTCACCTTGTTCCAATTCATTGGAAGGAAGTGGAAACTAAAGAGACAAATGTGGAATGCCTTTATTAAGGCCTTGTAACATCCAAATAACTTGGAGGTGGCTGAATATGTGAATGGGATCAACAAAGAACACTATTTTTATGCATTTTCTTCAGAAAATCACTGTCTTCTTGCTGTGTACGAACTTGTATTGACATGCATGGATGTTTCATTGTTTGTAATTATTAGATCCTTTAATCACCTTCCTGCTCCTTTTTGTTTCATGAAGATTGGAGACGTTTTGCATTAGATATTGCATTTTTTGTAGAAGACTGTCAAACCCTTTGTTAGGGTAAACAGTGGCCTATAAAAACTGTATTTCCCTCGTTTTATCCTTTGACAGTGACTGATCCTCAGTGTAAATGTTTATGACAATGTTTGTTTTCATATTCATGAGGTTTTAAACTGAATGGTTAAGATTTAAGTGTGGGAGATTGAAGTTTTATGACTATTTTATGTATACAGTCAAGAAAAATAGAGTTTTGAGGGCAGCTAAGAGGTATAGGTGTAAGGTTTGTTAAAAACATTAATGGGAATGGACTTTTGATGGATCAATAAGCTTGTACAGACCTAGTGTGAAGTGCTCCAAGCACATGCAAGGTGTGAGGAGTCATGGTATACCCATTTTCAATAAACCCTTGTGCATGCAAAGCCCATTAGGCCTCATTTGCTCAGTGACTGTCCTGTTTTGAACAGCTCCTTGCAAAGTAATAGGTATTGAGTTTTAGATATGTTTGAGAATATCTTAATGGGTATCCAAATATGCCTTCATAGTCTTGAGAAGGATTCTATGGAAGGAGTTGTGTTTGAAAGTCTTTGATGGCAGGGCTACTAGGAATAAGCCTATCAAGGCACTGCCATAGGATAGTCATAAGGTAATTTGCTGCTCACTGTCTTTGAAGGTGTAGACTAAAGTTATTGGGTCAGAGACCTTGTTTGGGTTATGTATTGAGTAAGTTTGTGTTGGTTGGCTATAGTATGAGTGCCATAATTGCACATTAATGACAGCCAATGAAGGATTGATTGCTTGTGTGGTAGGGCAGACTTTAGTAAGTGTTCATTTTGGTTGAGTAGGAGTTCTTGAGAATGTTAGAGATCTCTCTTAGGTCAGAGAAGTTGAAATTTAGTTTGGAATCACTGTCCTTGTGGAAGACTCCTTGTGAAGCTTGTAGTTCCTAATGGATTGAAACCCATTTTTATGAACTTTACCTATAAGAGTTGAGATTGATATTTTCCTCTGCATCAGATTGGTATCAGACCTAGCAAAAGCTCTGGGAGGAGATGTTGTATTTGTTACTATCACTAAGAAGGCAGGTGAAGAACTGAAGAATATGATTGTGTTGGTGACCATTGTTTTTGTTTGCTAAGTTGTTTGGTTGTAGGTACTTGGTCCATCTAACTGCAAGAGGATGTTTTCTGAGGTTGTGTGTGGGCAGACAAGATGAGGTCTGTCATGACCATTCTCCAATGGAGATTAGGCTGGATAAGGGTGCATAGAGAAACCACTGAGGAGAGAGTGGTAGGTGCATCACCAGAATCTGTTGTTGGGTGAGATGAATGGTTTGGTGAGTTGGTTTGTTGTGAGGCAGTGAGAGAGATGGATACCTGAAGAAGCACTTGATGTTACACCCTGAAGAGTACTCCACTGATGGGAGTATAAGGAGCCTGAAGATGCTCTAAGAAGATGGTAGTTTGTTCTGTTGGTTGGTTGGTCACCTTTCTATTAATCTAAAGATTTGAAGCTTGTAGCTGAGAAGACTGAAGATAAAGACAGAGGAAAAAGACTTTTATTGCTGATACATTTCCAAGGAACTTGGAAGTTTTGTTGGTTGGTTGTATGGTGCAGGAGCACCATGCCAACCTCATGCTTCTATGATGAAATTTTAAAGGATGATTCAATTTTGGTGTCTTAACATTGTATCAAGGTTATATTGATTATTTGTTCATGTGTCTAGGTCATTAGGAGGACAATATTTAATGTTTTGTGTCAAATTTGGAAAGAATGTAATAGTTGTCATCTAAATTGTAAAATTCCTAAAGTTGTAAAATGAGGAAGGTGAAGGGTCACCTTGTTCCAATTCATTGGAAGGAAGTGGAAACTAAAGAAACAAATGTGGAATGCCTTTATTAAGGCCTTGTAACATCCAAATAACTCAAAGGTGGTTGAATATGTGAATGGGATCAACAAAGAACACTATTTTTATGCATTTTCTTCAGAAAATCACTGTCTTCTTGCTATGTATGGACCTGTACGGACATGCATGGATGTTTCATTGTTTGTAATTGTTAGATCCTTCAATCACCTTCTTGTTCCTTTTTGTTTCATGAAGATTGGAGGATTTTTGCATTAGATATTGCATTTTTTGTAGAAGACTGTCAAACCCTCTGTTAGGGTAAACAGTGGCCTGTAAAAACTATATTTCCCTCATTTTATCCTTTGACAATGACTAATCCTCAGTGTAAATGTTTATGACAATGTTTGTTTTCATATTCATGAGGTTTTAAATTGAATGGTTAAGATTTAAGTGTGGGAGAGTGAAGTTGTATAACTATTTTCTGTATACAGTCAAGAAAAATAGAGTTTTGAGGGCAGCTAAGAGGTATAGGTGTAAGGTTTATTAAAAACATTGATGGGAATGGACTTTTGATGGATTAATAAGCTTGTACAGACCTAGTGTTAAGTGCTCCAAGCACATGCAAGGTGTGAGGAGTCGTGGTATAACCATTTTCAATAAACCCTTGTGCATGCAAAGCCCATTAGGCCTCATTTGCTCGGTGACAGTCCTGTTTTGAATAGTTCCTTACAAAGTAATAGGTATTGAGTTTTAGATATGTTTGAGAACATCTTAATGGGTATCCAAATATGCTTTCATAGTCTTGAGAATGATTCTATGGAAGGAGTTGTGTTTGAAAGTCTTTGATGGCAGGGCTACTAGGAATAAGCATGTCAAGGCACTGTCATAGGATAGTCATAAGATAATTTGTTGCTCACTATCTTTGAAGGTGTAGAATGAAGTTATTGGGTCAGAGACCTTGTTTGGGTTATGTATTGAGTAAGTTTGTGTTGGTTGGCTATAGTATGAGTGCCATAATTGCACATTAATGATAGCCAATGAAGGATTGATTGCTTGTGTGGTAGGGCAGACTTTAGTAAGTGTTCATTTTGGTTGAGTAGGAGTTCTTGAGAATGTTAGAGATCTCTCTTAGGTTAGAGAAGTTGAAATTCAGTTTTGAATCACTGTCCTTGTGGAAGACTCCTTGTGAAGCTTGTAGTTCCTAATGGATTGAAACCCATTTTTATGAACTTTACCTATAAGAGTTGAGATTGATATTTTCCTCTGCATCAAAGACTGAGACTACTTTCAAAGTTAGCACTTCAGAAAAGACTTCAAGAGATCAAAAATATGCTGTGGAATCTAATGATGACCTTGATGATATTGAAGCCAACTTTGTGGATAGAATGCTAAGAGGTACCAGTAAGTTCAAAGGAAAATTACCATTCAAATGCTTTTCTTGTGGTAAGATTGGTCACTATGCCTCTAGGTGTCCAGAGAGAATTGAGAGAGGTAAGAAGAAATTTGAAAGTAGACCTAGAGTCATGAAGAAATGCTATTATGTCAGAGATCTTGATAATGATGATGTAATAGATGATGAGTCTGATGATCCTAATACTAGTACAAATGAATGCTTGTTTATTGTTATTAAAGAACCTATGTCTACTAATCCTGCTAGTTGTGTGAAGGAAGAAAAGTCAGTGGAAGAGAGTGCTTTGTCTATTCAGGTTAAGAAGGACAAGGATGAATGGATTATTGACAGTGGATGCTCACATCACATGACTGGTGATAAAAGTAAGTATATAAGTTTGGAAAAGTATGATGGAAATGATGCAACTAGTAAGATTTGTGGAAAAGAATTTATTTCTTTGGATGGTAAGCATAACATAGATGATGTTCTATATGTGAAGGGTTTGAAGAATAATCTTTTAAGTGTTGGTTAGATGTGTGACAAATGGTATGATTTGTGATTCAAGGATAATTGTTGCAAGATCATGGAAAGATCCAAAATAGTAATTGCTACTGGTAAGAAGACTAGAGGTAATGTTTATCATTTGAGAGGAACTAATGATTGTTGTTTATTAGCTTAGACAAATGAGAGTTGGATGTGGCATTGGAGGATGTGTCATATCAATTTTGAAAACTTGGTGAAGATAAGTTTAGTACAAGCTCTGAGAGATTTGCCTAGGCTTGTGAAGCCTACTAATACTATTTGCAAGGAATGTCAATTGGGAAAATAGAAAAGGACAAGTTTTAAAAGTAAAGAACAATTTTCTATTGGAGTACTTGAGGTGGTGCATACAGATTTGTGTGGTCCTACAAGAACAAGAGGTTTGCAAGGAGACATGTATTATATGTTGCTTATGTTGATAGTAGGGAATACTGAGAGGGGGGGTGAATCAGTATTCCACAAAACAATTTCTTAATAAATTTATTAGTCCAAATCCCAAAATTAATAACATGAAAGTAGAATAAGCATAGGAACAACAACCACAAAGACATAACACATGAACACTAGGATTTTTATGTGGAAAACCCAAGGAGGGAAAAACCACAAAGAGTGTTATCTCTCAATATATTATTATAGCACAATATCGAGTTACAAGAGGCTCACTGCCTTAGGGCTTAGTGCTCAAGAGAAAAGGCTCACTGCTTGGAGCTCACTGCTCAAGAGAAAAGGTTCACTGCCAATTAGAAGAAGAAAGAAGAAGAAGGGAGGATTACTGCCAAAGATGAACTGTTGTGATTGCATCTACATATGCATGGTTATAGTTCCAATTAAGCTTATAAACATTGATTCAGAACTCTTCATTTTAGTCTACCCCTTTTTCTCTACTCTACTCTTACATATGCTTAAGATCTCCCTTCATTTGTTGTGGCCACTCTATCTTTGCATATTTCACATCCACATACATCACATCATATTCCTCACAACTCAAACACTAAAATCCATCCTCTATTTATATCCACAACTAAATCTTTCTCATAATCGAGTCGGCAAGCAAACTATGAAATGTGTATACCGAGTGTTATCTCTTGTCAGCTTGTTCTTGTGTTAAATATTCAATGAAAATCCAAACCATCATGTACATGTCTTCATATGTGTCAGCTCTAATCATACACCACTTACATTTATCATCTATCTCATATTTCTTCTCCGCATAAGGATTTAACCAGATTGTCGACTTGTTCCTTAATAATATATATGATAGGTTCCTCTGTCACATCACAACTCATGCTACGGACCAAATGGGACTTCATGAATCATATTTAACAATCATTATTTTTATCTCAACATGTCTTCAAATCCACAGAACAAGATAAATAATTATGCCAAAATGCGGACCTTAGAATTGTTGTCCTGTCACATTGTAACACTGTCATACTAGATGTCGGTATTGGAGAGCCTATAGAATAAGATCTAATACACTTCTAGAGCTACAAAATTATATTTTGATAGTCATGACCTATCTCTATCTTAATTCAGAATGGAAGAATAAGAAATGCTAATGTGGAGGAATGCAGATGACTTCATTATGCATTGTTCATTGTTTCTCTCTAACTTCTGCTGACCCAAACTTAGCCTTTTCATCAAATAACTTCTGGAGGAAGTCAGATCTTGATCACTGGAATATAATAGCAATAGGTATCTATAAACATCACACCTAAACCACATCTGCAAGTTTTCAATTGTGGAGGCATACTGATTCACTTTCTATCCCTTACTCAAAATACTTCCCATACTTAGCCATTTTGGGTTTCCAAACCAAAATACTTTGTGCCTTATTACCAACTCAAGATTGTCTACTTGAGTAGTGTCTCTTTACCATACTGATGGATTCTCTTTTCCTTGTTGCCATCAATGACAACGTTCAAGTCTTCTACAAAGTAGTGTCTCTTTCCAACAATCTCCACCTTTAGCATTGATGGCAACACTCAGTGAAAAATGCTTGTGTTACTCCCCCTTACTCTATACACTTTGTTTTTCTATTCTCCCTTAGATGTATGCTTATGTTTTCACTGGTTTTCCTCTCCCCCTTTGCCATCAATGGCAAAGGTTTGACTTCAAGCAAAATTAGTCAAAAATGTTTTAAACTATTATATTCTACCACATATATACAGATACACATTTTCATCTCAATTTGTCATTGAAGGTAGAATATCATTATAGATAGTCTTTATCAAAGCTATCTCTCCATTCCATCTATTCCTTACACTTTCTAGAATATGGATGTGGCCATTTATTTGAAAAACTAACTTCTTTGCCTTCTATACATCTGATGGTGTATCAATTAGTGCTTGTGATTTCAAGGCTTCATCTACCAGATTGGTCATGGAATCAATTTTTGGACTTATCAGTCCCCTTAGGTGGCACAACCTATCTTTGATTTCTTCTCTTTTCTTCATCAGAGAGTTTAAATTACTGTGAATATTTACAACTTGTGTTTCTTTGGCATTTATAGACTCAACTATTGGATTATGTCTCAGAGATATTAAGCAGTTTGAGTTCCAAGTCTCAGATTTCATCTTCTAATTCCTTTGTGATTTTTGGCCAAGATAGACAAAATTTGTATATTTTACCAACTTCTTCAATGGCACTTTGTATGCATTTTATTCCATTATATAAAATAGTTTTATCTTTTGCTATCATAGCCTTTAATTCAACCAATCGCTTTTCATCAAATTCTTTTCTAACTTTTGCTTCTACAAATTTTTCAAAAGGCTCAAAATGTGTACTTATAGAGTTTAATAGCCCTTTGAGATGATCAGTAGAGGATAATGAGATGTCCTTTTGAATTGTTGGCATTATCTTTTCTAGAATTTTGGATGCATCATTGATCATTTTACTATCTTGGTCATGTGATTTCAACATTTCTTCCTATGCCTTGACCTGAACAATAGATACTAATTTGAATTTCTGCATAGTTGACAATGAAGCCAGGTTGATTGGTGCTTGAAGAAGTTCAGACTCATCTCTATCTTGTTGTCTTCCGGAACCAACTGATACATCTGCAGTGTCTCTTGTTCTCCCAAATACTTCTTCTTGACTATGTTCTGGAGGATCCATGTCTATATTTTCTTGTTGATCAATGTTTTGTTCTAGTGTAGGGCTCCTTATTTATTCCCTATTCTCTTCAACCTCAGTCTATTTCTCAGGAAGCAGACCAGTTTTAGTTTTACCTTGATCTGACATATCCAATGTGTCCATTGTTGCAAGTATGTACTTAATCGGTGTTGTCATTGATGTCAACATATCCTTGTTGTCATTGGTGTCAATTGTATCAATAACATCAGAAAATGTCTGCTTAGGGGCTTTTCCCTCCTAAGGTTTAGCACCTAGGTCTTTTATTTGCATTTAAGACATCGTGTATCCTATTTTGACGTCCCGATGAAATGATCCCTAAGTTTCATGACAAATGGGACCTAGGGGGATCCCTTTAACCTAACCCTGACCAAAATAGGGGGGAGGACTTGGGCTCTCATGCCCTAGTCCTGCCCTATTTTGGGTCAGTCCCAAATTTTTAGTGTCAGCTTGTGACCGTTATTTGGGTCCTATGTCGATATGGTAAGTTTGAATTACAAAATTCTTGGCGGGAGTGTTTATAGTTGCATATAAAATCATGTTTAGGCATTCATTTGTAAACTAGATGATTACTAGCTAGCAATTTGGAGTCTCAAGTTTGTGTGAAGGTGATTCAAGCCATTCATTATGTGGCAAGAGCAGAATTGTGTTGTTTATGTGTTTGTATTTACAGATTTGAGCAATCATCTCCTCATGGCATGAAGAACTTCTTCCTCCCATGAGATCTTCAGTACAAGGTGACATAATTGTGTTTTTGAGAATTTATCATTTGGTTTTTGCCTCTGCCTCCAAGGGCACACACTCTCTATCTAACAATAGTGTTTAGAAGACTTGAATGTCTCTCCGGGGCTTGACGAAGGCAAGCCTCTAAACATCACAAACCCCTCCCAAAGTTTTTGTGATTAGAGGTTATAGGTTGAAGATACATGAAAAGTGGAGTTGCAGGAGGGTACTATAGAGTGTCAGATTTTTAGATTAGAGTTGAAAACAACACCCTGGACTTGGGCACCTGCTCTTTAGTCCTCCAAATTCTATGATGGGAAAATCTCTGTGACAGTAGGAACAGGTTGCAAACTGAGCTTCTAGATCCCAACAAAAGCCTAGGCCTTGGACTTGGGCACTTGCTCATTAGTCCTTGACTATTCCACTTCCAAGCCCCAAAAATATATGAATAGTTATTTGTTATTTTACATCTTTTTGTAGCAACATTTTTTGATATTTGTCTATTTGCTGGCGTATTTGCATAATTAGTGTTTTAATGTATAATTAAGCATAAGTGAGCAAAGTTGACAATCAAATCATACAAATCCAAGTTTCCCTACATCTCATAGTGACCTAGGGTATGATAGTACATTGCAACTTGACCCTAGGTCCTTGAATGAAAGGGTGAAAGGAGGATACACACACAAAACTACCAAAAACTCAACTATCCAAATTCCACCATTTACATTTTGGTGAACCCATGTTATTGGACTGGTTTGTACCTTGTTGAGTGTTTTGCTTAAGATTTTTAGTGATTTCATTCATTCATATAGTCATTCATCTTATTACAATGGAAAACTTATAAAAAAATTGAAAAATTAGAAAAATTGGAAAAAAATTGCATTCTAGGGTTTTACATGTTGCACTAATTAATTTGAATTTCATCAAATTTATGATTTTTGCATTAGATTTGAGTTAAATTGCAAAAAATTACAAAAATTCAATAGCTTGCATTGCATTTTTATCATAAAATTGCTAGGGTTTTGTTGGAAATTTTTATCATAAAATTTATAGGGTTTTTATCATAAAATTACTAGGGTTTGTAGGTAAAATCTTATTTCAAATTTTTCTACTGATATTAGACACTCATTCAAATTTTAATTTGTCTGTAGTGTTGTATTTTAGTGTAAATTTACATTTAGATTTAATAAATTTGCATTTTTACATAGAAAATTTCAACAAAAACTAGCATTTTCATTGATTTTTCCTTAGATTTACACTTGCATTTTCCATGGTGAGGTGTGGAAATAATTTTCAGATCTTATTTCATTTATTTTTCATCATAAAATAGATTACAATACATTCATATAGCATTTTACATCAAGATCTCAAACCTAGGGCTTGAAAAACCTTAATTTTCACTAAATTTAGCCTTATCGACTCTCTAATTTTGCACCATAGGAATGTTGTGAAGAGTATTTTGCACTAATTGTCTATTATCAGGGTAATTATATACTTCCTCTCTTAAAAATCTTCACAACACCTTTTTATTGGGCTCTTGTATTGAAAATTTGGTGAAAAAATGCACATTTTTGCTATATTTGCCCTAGGGTTTGACCTAGATTGTACTCCAAGTGTGTTGTGACAATTTTAATGGATTAAGGTGACTGATATAATTTTTATTATTTTCTTCACCTTCTAAAATTCTTTACAATACACATTTTTCTAGGTCTTGGAATTGAAAATTTGTGAAAAATTGCCTATTTTTGCTATATTTTCACTAGGGTTTGATCTTGAGTGGCACTATAAGTATGTTTTGATGGATATTTTGAAATTAGGTGGCTTTTATTATTGATATAATTTTCTTTCCATCATCATTTTCATCACAACACCCTTTGTCATGCTCTTTTGCATTGAGATTTGGTGAAAAAAATTACATATTTTAGTTTATTTTCACTATATTTTAACTTGTCATCATCTTAGATTTGCATCAAGAGTGTGTTGTGAAGGATATTATTGCTATATTGGACTGATATCAGGCATATTACTTGCTGCCCCTGATAAAAATCCTTACAACACCTTTCCTTTCATATATTTGCATTGAAAAAGTACAAAAAAACAAGCATTTTAGGTCATTTTTGCATAGTGTGTGGCACTTGTCTCTTGCACACTTTTGGAAGACCTTTAAAAACTGATATTACATTAATTTGAACATATACACATGGCCCCTAATCAAAACAACAACAATAGTTTCCCTCCTAGGCCTTACTTGAAAAGAAAGGTCCCCGATCCTGAAATTGTGTTTACACCTAATGATAGAACAATTGGAGACACTAAAGGACCTATTTGCATAACTATGAAAATAATGGGAAACCCTATGGATATAACCCTTATTGATCCTAATTGCATGACTAATTTTTCCATAGAAGAGTTCCTCTATTTACATAACTTGATGCAAGGATCTTATGACCCTTCGAACATGATGATTAAAACCCATAAGGGAACCTTTGTAAATCCTTTTGGTAAGATATCATTGTTGGTAACTATATTTGTGAAACATGTAGAACAATGGTATGATGTTGTCCCCATTTCTGACCACTTTCACATTAAATTGGGACACTCTTGGTTAAAGGCTATGAAAACTGTCCCTTCAACAATTCATAATTGTCTAAAATTTCCTCTTGATGGACATATAATTAATATCCCTCGCAATAAGTACAAACCTTTGGTTGCAGGAAAACATTGTACACTAGATTGCATTTGGGACAAATCTGAAATGAAACCAAAGCCATGAACAGACTTTAACTTCTTGAGCTATAGAAATTACAAAGCAAAACTGTTACATCCAATGGCCGATCCTCCTATGTAAGAAATAACAAAAGACAAGCAACCGACATTTGAAGAGAACCCTAGACTCAAAGGACAAGGTCCCTATGCTAAGGTTCCTCCCCTGCCATCCTTATAAGGATTGGGAGGTAATTATTGACAACAAAACATTCCACCTAGACAAATGAGATTTGATCCCGATGCTTCTTCTTCTAACATGAAAAAACCCATGAAAGAACAAAGCCCTATCTTACAAGATATAAGTGGTAAGAGAAAAAGGAATAGAAAAGCAATAGAAAGAAGAAGGAGAAGAAAAGCTTATGCCATAAACCTTGCATCTCAACAAGAAACCATTGATTCAAACATTAAACCAAACAAAGATGATCCTAACAAAGATAAAAATTGGGCTATGGTATCTTATGTCCTACTTTCCTCTAAAATTTGGGAGTGGGAGGATGATGATGATTTACTTGATGACTGCTAGCCTGGAAGATCCTGTCAAGTAAGTATCTCTAACCCTTTATCTCTCTCGTGATGTGTTTCCCTTGTGATGTGTTATATGTTGTCTAGGCCTCCTGGGATGACCCTTGATTCTCTTGTAAGGTCTGAGATACTAGGAGACCACCTCTGTTGTCACCTTCTTCTATTTGTATCATCATTCTTCTATATTGCCTCTCTCTGATTTCATTGTTGTGTGTTGTGTCTTACTGACATAGGGTTGCAGTTGGTGACTTGGGGGTTCCCTCCTACATGACTATCCTTAAAACACTTGTTTCTCCTCTCTTATCTATTGTTTGCCTTCCTCTAGTGTTTCTATCTAGTAGACAGATGACGAAAAAATATTTATACTAATGTGGACCTAGCGTCCCTTTAGTGAGAACTAAAAATTTGGACTTAGTTCTATTGTGTGGTTACACAACACGCCCCATTTTGACTTGACAAAATAGGGACCCAACTTTTGTTTGGCTTTGCTTGTGTTTTTTGCTTGCTAGCAGTCTGGTAAAAGTGAGTCCATGCAGATGATCCTGTACAAAGGGGACTAGGTAAGTCATCATGATGGGGTCAATTTTTTCAAAGTTAACCTTTCATGTCAATAACCTCATTGGGGGATAGAATACAAAATTTCATGCAGGTTTTCCTTTTGGATCACCTTGATATTTCTTAGGGAACAAAAGTTATGATGAGTCAAAGATCTGGTCAAACCTAATATTCCGAGGGGAGGATCATATTTCTCAACATCAGTCATCTTACAAAAGATCACCCCGATCTAATATTATCACTCGATAAAATCATTTGCTCCAAACATCCAGACGTCAAATTTATGTGATAGTGACACTTACCCGTAGAACAACATCATATATTTTGTGTAAGTCATATTCCTAAAAACATCACCTCAATATTTGAATATCCCCCTGATATTTGAATATCAGCCTATCGCAAAATATCACCCTGAGCCAATATCCTGCTGATGTCATCCAAACCCAGTAAATGAATAAATAAACATATCAATGACGTCACTATCATTTTTACCTCACGGAGGTATATTTCCAAACTTGACCTTTCTTACATAACATGATGATGACGTCATAAAGCCACAATGCTGAACTAAGTCATTATCCTGATGATGTCATCCTGATATTTCGACAGAAGGTCATCTTAGTCTAAAGGGGGTGATATTAGAAACATCACCAGACATTCTAAACATCCCTTGATATTTTGAACATCACTTGATATTCTTAACCCAACCTGATGTTTCGACATCGGTCTTTTCACCTAAAGCGGATGATCATATTATACCAAGGAGGTGATATTCTCAATATCACCTGATATTCAGAATATCACCTAATCTTCAGAGATCACCCCGCGCCTTTCTGCCATAACATTAAATGCACATAGATGTGGTGGGTGGTTCCCGCCGATTACGAACCCGATACATACACCTGGTGGGATCCGGCAGTTTCATACAGGAAAATCATTAATTTGCCCTAATTTGCCTAAGAGAAGAGGTTTAAAGTGATTTACAGATTCATTTTACACTTACCTTGCGATAAAATAAGTTCTTACAAAGTTTCGAGCTTACAAGTCCTCATAAGGCTACCTATGGACACTTAGAGCTTGCACCAGAATTGGATACACAAACATTGTGGGTATTTGGTTTCCTTTCACACAGTTATCAGCATAACTAAAAGGGATAAACACATCAGGTATGTAATTGAAACCCTTTGGTTGTCATATTCTGCATATCCAGGTATCATGGTGTCTTCTGGTCTAAAGTTCTAGGTTGTGCATATCGAGATAAATGAAATATTAAAAGAGGATGTATGCATGATGAATTACGAATATGTAGTGTATGTGTACACTTATAAGTATCAATTGTAAGACCAGGTTGTGTTAATTATAGGCATCTATGGCAGATAAATGGCTGGCTAAGTCAGAGGCAGAATTTTTGAAGCCCATGTTTGCTCAACCTGAGGGTGTCTGGTTCAAATATGGTGTCATCATGGATACACACCAAGGGAATACAGATCTGTCTACCTGGTCAGTCAAAATGAGTGATGATAAGAATAACAGCACTTTGTTGGATATAGTCTTCGTATCAGGAATGTGGAGTGCAGCTGGTTTCCCATATTCTATGGAAACTCTTGAGCTGTCCATTGAATGTGCAAGAAACTATAACCCATAGAAAAGGAAAGTGGAGAAGCATGGCAGAGTATATGTTGATCTGTCAATCAAGGGTATTGCTGCTACATTTAGTCTTCCATTAGGCAAGAAGGTTGCCAACATAGATCTGAAGAAATTGGAAGTAGAGTACGAGAATAACAAGAAGTCTGCTAGGAAGAAGATGTATTAATGGAGGGTGAAGAATAGTCCCTATCCTGTAGCAGCTAAACTTTTGGTTCATTTATATAAGTATGACTTTGACAATGAGTACCAATACATGATAGCCCTGCTCACCAGAGTGATAGTCCAGCTTGATGCTGGAAGTTTTAGGGATTGGATGTATGTGATGTAGAGGTAAACGCAACAGGAGCTTACAAATGGGAAGGAGGAAGCATTAACACAACCAGCATGTTAAAATCCTATCGTCTTATCATCATCATCATATTTCTTGCTAACACAGACAGCATCATCATATTTCGAAGAGGCATGAAATATCCTCTTGCTGACCACTGTTCACTTCCTTATCGCCTATCAGCGAGAGATGGTTCATTGGCCAAGGGGAAAAGTCTTACCCCCGATGACTAATGTCACCCCGATGAATATATCGGTCCTATACCGATCGGCCAGACTTGGCTTATCGGCTGGACTCCAACACTCTGTCCCGATGTCCGATATCACCCCGATATCTCTTTTCATCGGTCAGGTTGCCTATCGGCAACACTTCTTCTATCGGCCAGGCCCAAAAAAGGTCTCCCCGACGCTATTACTCCTATCGATGTCGAAACACTTAACGTCAGCAGGATAAATCTGCATCGGGTGATATTCGTAATATCCTGACGACGATGACGTCACATGCACCTAATGATGATGTCACCTGGATATAGGACTCTTACATCCTCCGCAGCATGATAATAAAATGTCAGGTGATATTATACATATCCTGATGATGACCTTTAAGATCCTGATGACGACTTTTAAGAACCTCCTGTCCTTAGCCAAAAAAATGATTTTTCCTCCCGCATACGATAGCGATATGCGGATGATGGGTACACACGAAAGATGATCCTGATGACAATATACACACTAAGTATATATCTGACTTATATCATCTTGATGCACTTGAAACATACAATCTTCGTCAGCTTCATAACCCGATCCGGATAGCGATATACTCAGAGATGACGATGCGATTCACTTCGGCTGGAAAAGCACATGCAGACCCCTGTATATCCGTCAGCTGCATGCAAACTCACAGAACCGCACAATTTTACAAAGAAAATATGATGATCGGGCCAGATCACCTTCAGATCAAAACTTAACAGTTTATCTTCCTAAACCCTAGCACATGAGGATGCTAGGTTGATTCATAGCATGCTACCAATCGATCTCCCACACAATGAAATGCATAAACAGAAAACTAAAATACAACCTAAACTAACATGCATGACCATTCCACCGACTCAGAGAATCAACCGGTGGAAGGGTTGAAAGAATCCATTAACTTGTAATCAGAACAGAAATCAAAACATAAACAACTGATAAACCAGATAATGCAATTGATGAGATCTTATTTAGATGAAACACAAATGTCCTGTTTCTACAACAATGTTTCACAATGTCTAGACTGATCTCTGGATCTCACTCAATCACCAGTACAACATAACATAACTACTACTCTCTCTTCTACTCTCTTCTCTATGATATCAAACCCTAACTGATCTGAGTTATTTATAGCAATATCCTCCGAGTACTACCAACTCGATTCCTAGCGGCTGGGAGCTTCCAAGTGGCTGGGAGAAGACAGCTCAGACTACCTGATCATGAACTCTAACTACCTGCACACTCTCCTAGGCTGATCTAATACATATGCATTGGTCCAATGGACCTTATTACATTATGAAGTCAACATGCTAAAAATAGACTAATGTCCTGTCATGCGGACAATGAACCTATATCCTATCTTGTAGGGGTGCTCCTGCACCATACTCCCCAGAAGAAGAAATCTCAAGTCCACTTGAGATGAGAGTATGAAGATCTGCACCATGTTTCTGGATCTGCTCTTCAGTCATCCAGACTGCTTCAGAATTAGGTTTTCCCTTCCAAGAGACTAGATACTCCAAGTACTGTTTGTTCCGGGTCTGTTTGACCACTCTGGTGTCCAAAACCTTCTGCAACTGTGGAGGATCATGCTTGGGAATGTTATCATGGACTGTATCCTGTAGGAGTTCCTGATCTGCATCTGGATAAGACTTGTATGGAGTTAAATCACATACATTGAATATAGGGGACAAACCAAGATCAGGGGGCAGTTGTATCTCATAAGCATTCTGTCCATGCTTGTGCAAGATCTGACATGGTCCAACTTTTCTCTACATGAGTTTAGTATACTTTCCCTTAGGAAGTCTGTCCTTCTTCAAATGAACCCATACCAAATCTCCAACATCAAACTGAACAGCCTTCTTCTTTTTATCAGCATATTCCTTATACTTCAAGGTGGTTTGCTGCAGTTGGGTCTTGACTTGATCATGAACCTCTTTTATGGCTTCTGCAAAAGCTTCTCCTTCTGCACTAACAGGGTCTACTGTAGGTAGATCTCTCAATTCCAAAATTCCTCTTGGATGCATACCATAAACTATCTGGAAAGGTGATTTCCCTGTGCTCCTATTGACAGTATCATTATAGGAAAATTCAGCTTGAGATAGAATATTATCCCACTTTTCTCCATGTTGTTTTGTCAAACATCTAAGCAAATTCCCTAAGTAACGGTTCACTACTTCAGTCTGTCCATCCGTTTGAGGATGATATGCAGAGGAAAAAGACAAATTTGTTCCAAGTTTCTTCCAAAGAGTTCTCCAGAAGTGACCAATAAACTTCACATCCCTATCTGACACTATGCTCAATGGCAATCCATGGATTCTGACAATCTCCCTGAAAAACAAATCTGCAATGTATGAAGCATTAGCAGTGGTTTTGCATGGCAAGAAATGTGCCATTTTGCTGAATCTATCCACTACAACAAAAACACTGTCAAATCCTTTCCTTGTCCTTGGTAAACCCAAGACAAAATCCATACTTATGCTTTCCCATGGTCTGGAAGGAATGGGTAAGGGCTGATATAAACCTGCATTAGTTGACCTGCCTTTAGCTTTCTGACATATCACACATGTCTCTACAAACTTTCTGACATCTGATTGTAACTTAGGCCAAAAGTAATGTCTTCGGACCAGATCAAGAGTCTTATCTAGACCAAAATGACCTGCCATACCTCCACAATGTTTCTCCTTAATGATGTTTAACCTCATAGAACACCTTGGAATACAGAACTATCCACCTTTGAACAACAATCCATCCTGAATCAAAAATTCAGAGAATTCAGCATGATATTTCTCGCCAAAAGAAGTACATACATGATATATCTCCCCAAAATCTTCATCAGTCTCATACATGGTCTTTAGTGAATCAATGCCAACACTTTCTAACTGAATTTGGCTGACTATTAGAACTCTCCTGCTCAAAGCATCTGCAACTTTATTCTTGACTCCTTTCTTATGCTTCAATGTAAGAGTAAAAGCTTGTAAGGTTTCTACCCATTTCATATGTCTGTGGTTCAGCTTTTCCTGGCTGTTTATGAAACTCAGAGCCTGGTTATCTGTGAATACTATGAATTCCTTTGGCATCAAGTAATGCCTCCATTTCTTGAGTGACTGGACTAAAGCATACATTTCCAAATCATATGAGGAATACCTCTTTTTAGCATCATTGAGCTTCTCACTGAAAAATGCAATAGGTCTACCTTCTTGGCTGAGTACTGCTCCAATGGCCATGTGACTGGCATCACATTCCACCTGAAAGATTTTGTTAAAGTCTGGAAGTGCAAGGACTAGCTGCTGTGCCACCTTCTTCTTCAATGTTTCAAAAGAATCATCTGCTCTTTGAGTCCAAACAAATCTGCACTTCTGTCCTCCTTTGATGGTATCAAGCATGGGTGCACAAATATGACTAAACCCTCTTATAAACTTCATGTAGAAGGTTGCTAACCCATGGAAACTTCTGACATCATTCATAGTCTTTGGGGTTGGCCAAGACAATATGGCACTTACCTTCTCCTTATCCATTTGTAACTTTCCTTGTGAAATGACAAAACCCAAATATGTGATCTCCTCTTGCATGAACAAACACTTGTCTAAATTTATCATCAGCTACTCTTCATGTAACCTCTTAAGAACCAAATCTATGTGTCTGAGATGTTCTTCTTTTGTGTTGCTGAAAATCAGAATGTCATCTAGATATACTATGACAAAATTACCAATGAACTCTTTCAAAACCTCATTCATCAACCTCATAAAAGTACTAGGTGCATTAGATAAACCAAAAGGCATAACCTTCCACTCATATAACCCTTCATTAGTTTTGAATGTTGTTTTCCATTCATCTCCTGGTCTAATCCTGATCTGATGATATCCACTCTTTAAATCTATTTTTGTAAAATACTTAGCACCTCCCAAACAGTCAAGTAAATCCTCTATCCTAGGGATTGGAAACCTATACCTGATGTAGAGGTAAAACGCAACGGGAGCTTACAAATGGGAAGGAGGAGTCATTAACACAACCAGCATGTTAAAATCCTATCGGCTTATCATCATCATCATATTTCTTGCTAACACGGACAGCATCATCATATTCGAAGAGGCACGAAATATCCTCCTGCTGACCACTGTTCACTTCCTTATCGCCTATCGGCGAGAGATGGTTTATCGGCCAAGGGGAAAGGTCTTACCCCCGATGACTAATGTCACCTCGATGAATATATTGGTCCTATACCGATCGGCCAGACTTGGCTTATCGGCCGGACTCCAACACTCTGTCCCGATGTCTGATATCACCCTGATATCTCTTTTCATCGGTCAGGTTGCCTATCGGCAACACTTCTTCTATCGGCCAGGCCGAAAAAAGGTCTCCCCGACGCTATTACTCCTACCGATGCCGAAACACTTAACGTCAGCAGGATAAGTTTGCATCGGGTGATATTCGCAATATCCTGATGACGATGACGTCACATGCACCTGATGATGATGTCACTCAGATATAAGACTCTTACATCCTCCGTAGCATGATAATAAAATGTCGGGTGATATTATACATATCCTGATGATAACCTTTAAGATCCTGATGACGACTTTTAAGAACCTCCTGTCCTTAGTATGGTGCAGGAGCACCCCTACAAGACAGGATATAGGTTCATTGTCCGCATGACAGGACATTAGTCTATTTTTAGCATGTTTGACTTCATAATGTAATAAGGTCCATTCGACCAATGCATATGTATTAGATCAGCCTAGGAGAGTGTGCAGGCAGTTAGAGTTCGTGATCAGGTAGTCTGAGCTGTCCTCTCCCAGCCGCTTGGAAGCTCCTAGCCGCTGGGAATCGAGTTGGTAGTACTCGTAGGATATTGCTATAAATAACTCAGATCAGTTAGGGTTTGAGATCATGATCATGAGAGTAGTAGTTATGTTATGTTGTACTGGTGATTGAGTGAAATCCAGAGATCAGTCCAGACATTGTGAAACATTGTTGTAGAAATAGGACATTTGTGTTTCATCTAAATAAGATCTCATCAATTGCATTATCTGGTTTATCAGCTGTTTATGTTTTGATTTCCGTTCTGATTACAGGTTAATGGATTCTTTCAACCCTTCCACCGGTTGATTCTGTGAATCGGTGGAATGGTCATGCATGTTAGTTTAGGTTGTATTTTAGTTTTCTGTTTATGCATTTCATTGTGTGGGAGATCGATTGGTAGCATGCTATAAATCAACCTAGCATCCTCATGTGCTAGGGTTTAGGAAGATAAACTGTTAAGTTTTGATCTGAAGGTGATCCGGCCCGGTCATCATGTTTTCTTTGTAAAATTGTGCGGTTCTATGAGTTTGCATGCAGCTGATGGATATACAGGGATCTGCATGTGCTTTTCCAGACAGAGTGAATCGCATCGACATCTGTGAGTATATCGCTATCTGGATCGGGTTATGAAGCTGACGAAGACTGTATGTTTTGAATGCATTAGGATGATATAAGTTGAATATATACTCAGTGTGTATATCGTCATCAGGATCATCTTTCGTGTGTACCCATCATCCACATATCGCTATCATATGCGGGAGGAAAAATCATTTTTTTGGCTAAGGACAGGAGGTTCTTAAAAGTCGTCATCAGGATCTTAAAGGTCATCATCAGGATATGTATAACATCACCCGACATTTTATTATCATGTTGCAGAGGATGTAAGAGTCTTATATCCGGTTGACATCATCATCAGGTGCAAGTGATGTCATCGTCATCAGGATATTGCGAATATCACCCTATGCAAGTTTATCCTGCTGACGTTAAGTGTTCGGCATCGGTAGGAGTGATAGCATCGGGGAGATCCTCTTCGGCTTGGCCGATAGAAGAAGTGTTCCCGATAGGCAACCTGACCGATGAAAAGAGATATCGGGGTGATATCAGACATCGGGACAGAGTGTTGGAGTCTGGCCGATAAGCCAAGTCTGGCCGATCGGTATAGGACCGATATATTCATCGGGGTGACATTAGTCATCGGGGGTAAGACCCTTCCCCTTGGCTGATGAACCATCTCTCGCCGATAGGTGATAAGGAAGTGAACAGTAGTCAGCAGGAGGATATTTCGTGCCTCTTCAAAATATGATGATGCTGACAAGCCGATAGGAATTTAACATGCTGGTTGTGTTAATGACTCCTCCTTCCCATTTGTAAGCTCCCGTTGCGTTTACCTCTACATCATAGTGGTATCAGAGCAAAGGAAGGATCTTCTGGAAAAGATCAGGATATAGCAGGATGTCAGATGAAGAAGGAACATCTGAGATGCTGGCAAGGATGACCAACGTTGAGTTGGTGGTTCTGGTAAAGAAACAAATTGTAGAGAGCAAGGCCGTGAAGGCTCAGAATCAGGAATTGAAGGATGAGTTAGAGAAGTTGAGGAACAGAGTAGGTTCTGGTAGAGAAGAAGATAGGGAAGAAGAAGAGATCCCTAGTTGGAACGAGGAGGTCGTTCCTGCAGACCAGAGACCACTGTTGAACGCCCTCAAGGCCATGGAGAGGAGAACCATGGATGTGAAATTGGATTTACCAGTGTTTATAGGAAAGATGGAACCTGATTCAGTGATGGAGTGGATAGACTCCTTGAACAATTTCTTTGAAACAGAGGAGATACCAGAACAACAGAGGGTGAAAATAGCCCAGTCAAAAATGAAAGAAGCTGCCTTGACATGGTGGAATTTCGTCCAAGATGATAGAGTACAGGAAGGAAAGCGTAGAGTCACTACATGGAAGAAAATGATGGCATTAGTAAAGGAAGCTTATGTCCCATTGGATTACAGTATCCAATTACACAAGAGGAAGCAAAACCTGAAGCAGAAGGAGCTAGATGTCAGCTCATATACAGAAGAATTCATGAAACTTTGTATGAAAACAAAGGTAAAGGAAAGTGAAGAAGAGAAGGTAGCCAGATACCTTAATGGATTGAGGTTCAATATTCAGGAAGATTTAAGTCTGCATAATCCAGATACAGTTCAGAAATGCTTTTAGTTGGCATTGAAAGTGGAAGAGAAGTTAAAGAGAAAACAAGAACAACACAATAGAGGAAGAGAAAGACAACAAAGGGGTGGAAGAAGTCCTTTTAGAGGTAGAGGACATGGACATGGATATCAAGGAGAATCCAGTCATGACAATAGTAAGGAAAATTATAGTCAGCAAGGAAACTTCAGAGGTAGAAGACCTTTCAGAGGAAGATCCCAGGGCAGAGGATCCATCAGATGTTATAACTGTAACAAAGAAGGCCATATAGCCAGCAGATGTCTAGAAAAGGCCACAAGCTCAACAGGAGAAAGGAGAACAAATCTGATCCAAGAACCTGATAATCAAAGTATGACAGGCTCTACTTCTTTTCAGAGTGTGAATGCTCCTGATAACTATGGATACCCAGAAAGTGGAGAGTCTCTAATGATGAGAAGAACAGTGACTACCATGAAGGTACCTGACAAAGAATCCCCTCAAAGAAAGTCTCTTTTCAGGACTATTTGCAAAGCAGGAGGTAAGGCATGTAAAGTTTTGATTGATTCTGGTTCTATTGAAAATTTTGTGTCTGAAGAAATGGTGACAAAGCTTAAGCTTAGGAGATTGCCTCACCCATCCCCATATAAAGTCTCATGGCTTACCCAAGGTCAACAGACAACTGTAGAAGAGCAGGCTTGGGTAGAATTTCAAATTGGAGCATATAAGGATAAGTTGTTGTTTGACATTACCACGATGGATGCTTGCAATCTTTTATTTGGTAGACCATGGCAGTATGATTTGAAGGCACAACATGATGGTGTTAGAAACATCTATACAATCACTAAAGATGGTAAGGATATAAAGTTGCTACCATTGACAAAGAAAGAGGAGAAATCTAAAGGAAAAGAGGTGAAGGTAATGCTGATGGAAGGTAAACAGTTCATGAAAGAAGTAGCAGCAGAAGGTGCAGTTGCATATGCCCTAATCCCATGTATGAGGATGAATAAAGAACAGCAGCAAGAAGTCAAGGAAGAGAAGAAGCAAAGGTTCATAGACCCAGCTATCCAAGAGCTATTGGATAAGTACAAAGGTATCATCTCAGAGGGAATGCCAAGATCCCTACCACCTGTCAGGGATATTAGTCACTGCATAGACTTAATTCCAGGGTCAACACTTCCAAACTCCTTTACCTTTGTTTTCATACAAAGTTTCATGAACTCTTCTGTATATGAGCTGACATCTAGCTCCTTCTGCTTCAGGTTTTGCTTCCTCTTGTGTAATTGGATACTGTAATCCAATGGGACATAAGCTTCCTTTACTAATGCCATCATTTTCTTCCATGTAGTGACTCTACGCTTTCCTTCCTGTACTCTATCATCTTGGACGAAATTCCACCATGTCAAGGCAGCTTCTTTCATTTTTGACTAGGCTATTTTCACCCTCTGTTGTTCTGGTATCTCCTCTGTTTCAAAGAAATTGTTCAAGAAGTCTATCCACTCCATCACTGAATCAGGTTCCATCTTTCCTGTAAACACTGGCAAATCCAGTTTCACATCCATGGTTCTCCTCTCCATGGCCCTGAGGGTGTTCAACAGTGGTCTCTGGTCTGCAGGAACGACCTCCTCGTTCCAACTAGGGATCTCTTCTTCTTCCCTATCTTCTTCTCTACCAGAACCTACTCTGTTCCTCAACTTCTCTAACTCATCCTTCAATTCCTGATTCTGAGCCTTCACGGCCTTGCTCTCTGCAATCTGTTTCTTTACCAGAACTGCCAACTCAACGTTGGTCATCCTTGCCGGCATCTCAGATGTTCCTTCTTCATCTGACATCCTGCTATATCCTGATCTTTTCCAGAAGATCCTTCCTTTGCTCTGATACCACTATGATGCAGAGGTAAACGCAACGGGAGCTTACAAATGGGAAGGAGGAAGCATTAACACAACCAGCATGTTAAAATCCTATCGGCTTATCATCATCATCATATTTCTTGCTAACACAGACAGCATCATCATATTTTGAAGAGGCATGAAATATCCTCCTGCTGACCACTGTTCACTTCCTTATCGCCTATCGGTGAGAGATGGTTCATCGGCCAAGGGGAAATGTCTTACCCCCGATGACTAATGTCACCCCGATGAATATATCGGTCCTATACCAATCGGCCAGACTTGGCTTATCGGCCGGACTCCAACACTCTGTCCCGATGTCCGATATCACCCTGATATCTCTTTTCATCAGTCAGGTTGCCTATCGGCAACACTTCTTCTATCGGCCAGGCTGAAAAAAGGTCTCCCCGACGCTATTACTCCTACCGATGCCAAAACACTTAATGTCAGCAGGATAAATCTACATCGGGTGATATTCGCAATATCCTGATGACAATGACGTCACATGCACCTGATGATGATGTCACCCGGATATAGGACTCTTACATCCTCCGCAGCATGATAATAAAATGTCGGGTGATATTATACATATCCTGATGATGACCTTTAAGATCTTGATGACGACTTTTAAGAACCTCCTGTCCTTAGCCAAAAAAATGATTTTTCCTCCCGCATACGATAGCGATATGCAGATGATGGGTACACACGAAAGATGATCCTAACGACGATATACACAGTAAGTATATATCCGACTTATATCATCCTGATGCACTTGAAACATACAATCTTCATCAGCTTCATAACCCGATCCGGATAGCGATATACTCACAGATGACGATGCGATTCACTCCGGCTGGAAAAGCACATGCAGACCCCTGTATATCCGTCAGCTGCATGCAAACTCACAGAACCGCACAATTTTACAAAGAAAATATGATGACCGGGCTGGATCACCTTCAGATCAAAACTTAATAGTTTATCTTCCTGAACCCTAGCACATGAGGATGCTAGGTTGATTCATAGCATGCTACCAATCGATCTCCCACACAATGAAATGCATAAACAGAAAACTAAAATACAACCTAAACTAACATGCATGACCATTCCACCGACTCAAAGAATCAACCAGTGGAAGGGTTGAAAGAATCCATTAACTTGTAATCAGAACAGAAATCAAAACATAAACAACTGATAAACCAGATAATGCAATTGATGAGATCTTATTTAGATGAAACACAAGTGTCCTATTTCTACAACAATGTTTCACAATGTCTGGACTGATCTCTGGATCTCACTCAATCACCAGTACAACATAACATAACTACTACTCTCTCTTCTACTCTCTTCTCTATGATATCAAACCCTAACTGATCTGAGTTATTTATAGCAATATCCTCCGAGTACTACCAACTCGATTCCCAGTGGCTGGGAGCTTCCAAGCAGCTGGGAGAAGACAACTCAGACTACCTGATCACGAACTCTAACTACCTACACACTCTCCTAGGCTGATCTAATACATATGCATTGGTCCAATGGACCTTATTACATTATGAAGTCAACATGCTAAAAATAGACTAATGTCCTATCATGCGGACAATGAACCTATATCCTATCTTGTAGGGGTGCTCCTGCACCAGTATGCAGTCATCCTGATGTGCCTTTACATGGATAACAAGCCAATGTGGGCTAAAATGATAAGTGATGCTTTAGATGAGCAGCTGATGAATCTGGGAGGTCCAGATTGTTCCTTCTACATGACATCATACATAGTTTATTTATGTGCCTATAAGGGCACTTCTGATGCATTAACTACAGTTGGGAGAATTGGTGGCACAACCAATGATGCACATATATGGGATCATCATCCAAAACTGCTGAGAGTAAATTACCTCCAAGATTACAAACTAGTAAATGATGCATTCTCTATGCACCTGGTGAGAACAATGGAAGAAGATAGAACCAAGAGACTGAGCATGGAGGCTCAGGAAGTTATCTACAGGAATGGAGCCTAGTTTATCCAATTTGCCACTTTCTCCTATATCAGGATTGAAGGTTTTGAGGGGGAGCTTGTCATGCTCCCAAGGTACCCTATAGATGTAGTTGTCCTAATGGAATTTCTAAGACAAATCTCTACAATATTGAATGCATATAAGGCAAACAACAAGCTTCCACCAGTTTTGTTTCCAGTTGCAATGGGCTGGTATATGTGCCCAGATTCTGAGAGTATAAAGAAGGCCATAGCTAGTCTAAATATGATGAATTTCTAGCCATTTCCAATAAAAAGATCATATGATCCATATGGGAGGATGCAGAAGATCATGGGGAAGCCTATCCATAGAAGACATCTTGAAGACTTCTGGGTAGATTGTGAAGATGAAGCTGAAGCCAGAAGAAGAAGATACCAAAGGCTTACACTCAGCTAGATCAAGACCTTTGATTGCATTCCTGTCCTAGCACAATTGAAGAAAGATGATGGAAAAGTAATGGCTGATGAATATGAAGAGAAAAAGATATATAATGATACCATCTCTGCTCCAGATCTCACTATATAGGAGGATATCTCATTAGATCCATTCACAGGCAAGATATTACAGCTAACCCAAGCTTGGGTAGATGAGTAGATAAATGCACTAAAGAAAAAGGTGTTGTCATCATGGTGGACAACAAGAAGAAAAGACAAAAAATTACTGAAGATGAGTATGATGATTTTTGTAATGAGAAGAGGAAGTCCAAAGGAGAGAGAGCACCACCTCCTGAGAAAAGCAGGAGACCCCCAAGAGGTAAGAAGGTGGATGTTGAACCAAAAGGGGTGATAATTGAGAGAGCCATAATAACAGCTGGAGATGCATCAGCATCAGAACTAGCATCAGCCTCCTCCGCACCGCCTCCTAGAGATAAGCAAAAGGCTAAAAAGATTCAGAGGTCGGCTGCTGAAACTATGGAAACATATGAGGAGGGTCAAGCCTCACATAAGTAGATAGAAGAGGATATTCCTCTTGATGAGGAGCTGGAAGAGGAAGAAGAAAATGTTGAAGCCCTCACCAGAAAAAAGAAAAGCACCTCAGGTGGTAGCCACTACACCTAAGAAACCAAGGACTGCAATGAGAGGTAAAATAAGACAAACCCCTATAATCCTAAAAGGGGCAGGTGGAGAAGTCTTCAGTAGGGACTTGCAACATAACGTTCCACTTCCCACCATTGTAAAGTTCAAAACTAAACAAGCAAAGGAACAAATGAAAGAAGCCTCTAAAGAAGTGCAAAGTGGTCTAGTTTTAATAGATGAAACAATTGACCTATCTGATGATGAGGTGGCGAAGGATGTAGCTTCACAAAGAATGGAAACTCTTGCTGCTGGCACCCGAAGTACTCCATAGGGGCTCCCATTAGTCCAAACAGTGTTAGAGGAGATGAAACAAATAGAATCAGAAAAAGTGAAGAGCCTAGAAAAGGTGGCCCAAGAGATGGGGCTTGATAAATTGATTGATTAGGTAACTAGTCCTGTAGTGATTGATCTAAGATATAGAAAGGATGCAATTCTTAAAAATCAAGCAGGTGTTCCTAATAAGGAAGAAAATGTTGAGGAAGTGAAGGTGGCAGAAATAGTAAGCCACACTTTGGATATGGGTGAGCAACAACAAAAGGAAGTACTTGTTGAACCCAAGATAGTTGAAGTCCAAGACAAGGGAGGAGAAGAAAAGGATACATCAGTTGATCCTGCCCTAAAAGTACAAGAGGTAATTACTACAGTTGCAGAATAGATTGCATCTTCAGATCAAGTCAATACATCAAAGGTAGACACAATGACATCCACAGATGCTAATATGCCTCATGACGAGGAAATCACCAAAGTGGATGAGATACCTATGGAGGAAGTAAAAGACCAAGACCATGATAAACATGCAGATGATCAGCAGGATCGCCCTCCAGAAAAAGAAATTCCTCAACAGGAGGATATACCTAAGGATCATGAAGAAGAGATAAGAAGATCACCCTCCCCATCGAACATGATGGTGAATACCAGAGCTCAGGGTGATCATGATGATGATGATGGAGACCAATAGTCGAAGGATCAAATTCCTCAGTGGCTAGAGAAAGAAATTGGTGCAAAATTAGGTATAGAAGCACAGGAATTTGATATATCTACCTTGTTTTCTGAAACATTGATAAAGCCAAAGAGGAAGGCTAGAATAACTTGAGCATTAAGAAGGGATCCTGATACAGGCAAGAGAATAGCCTAGGTAGCTGTTCCTACAGTTGATAAAGAAAAGGGCAAGATCACTCTGGATGAATTATAGATTACTATAGTAGATTTGGGATTTGCCAATGAGGATTAGGAAAGCCAGGAAGGTAAGGACATTATTGATTCATTAACTTAAAGAGTTAAAAGAGAGAAAGAAAAGAATAAGCAGCAAAAAGAGTACATTGCTCAGCTACATGCATATATAAAAGGGTTAATTAACCCTAATGATACATCAAGTGATAATTCAGTCCCATTGACTACAATTTCTCAGGAGGAGGTCAACAAGTTGAACCTCATGAAACATGAATCAATAATAATGTTGAAATGGATGTCATCCGCACTCGATGGAGCAACAGAAGTGGTAAAGGCCTCTTTGAAGAGATGGAATTCTTTGGGCACCTCCAGGAGAAAACTAGATAAACTGCAAATGGAGATCGGCAGGAGGTCATTTCAATTAGAAAAAGTCATGAGCATTTTGGATGAAATGAAGAGGATTGATCCACAGATTCTAATAAAGAATCAAGTACTGAATAACAACATAGCCCTATTGATTGATATTTGGAATAAAGACATCAGGTTTGAATGTGATGTGCTTAAAAGATGCAATAGTAAACTAAGGAATATCAGCATGAAGCTACATGATATGATCTCCCATGGGGCTGATGTTTTGGAAAAATTAGAAGGAAAGGCTAAAGGAAAGATAGAAAATCAAGATGAAGAGTTTGTCATCAAAGCTCTACATAGTAATTTCCAGCTAGTTGCTAAAGATCCTATCAACCACTTGACAAAAGAAGTGCTGGATAAAATAATGAGAATAAAGGTTAAGGTGGTAGATTATAATGAAACATCCACTAGTAGGAGGAGTAAATTGGAATCTCTCTGGAGCAAATATTAGGTGCATAAACATGCCATTACCATAGCAAGAACTCAGGATGGCAGAGAAGTGGAGATGATAGTGCAAGAATATGAGAATATCAGGACAACTATGTAGGTCCATATTCAAGAGGACAATCATCATGATGATGAAGACAGCGAAAGCGTTAAAAGTGATGATCATGACAATAAGGATGATGATGAGGATGCATCATAAAGGGAATATATGCATCAAGTACTTATGAAAGTATAAATTGCCTTGATGGTTGCCAACTGGCAACCTGTGCCATGTGGAAAAGATTGACTTAGTCAATGAAATGTAAACCATAGGTTTCAATAGATAAATCTTGATCGTAGATCAATTGTAACCACTTCCTCACCTTGTTCTATAAAAGGTGTAGGGATGCTTCATTCTAAATCATTGGAAACTTAATTGAAATCTATTTTCTGAAATATTCAAGGCTCATTTCAAAGTTATTGTATACGTATATGTTCTTGCATACTTAATGAATGAGAAGACTATTTTGATTACAATCCATCATAAATCTTGAGAAATCACTGTGTGAATTCTTTATATATGCTTTGATTTGCTATGTTCCTTCGAGTGCATATCAGCTTGCATAAACAAACATAGAATAAAAGTGCACATTAACCTTTACTCATCTTGAAAGATATGATGAATTCAGAGAATTCATGATCTCAAGTCTCCGTTGATTAGTTCTTAATCTTCTGACATTACTCAGAGGTTGATGTGTGTTGCGGTTTCCATTTTGGGGCCTTACGTAGATCTTATTAGTAAGATAATGTTTCCTATAATGATGCTGCACAGAGAGTTATTCTACACAGGATATACTTCAAATATTGTGTCTATCTTTAAATCTTTGCATGATATTTTTCATTTTGACATGTTTTAACCTCAAATATGCTAAATATGTTTAGTTATCTATGGGATGTCTGCATATTTGTATTATTTGCTTAAGATTGTCAATTATTTGCAATTGTGATTATGAAATGCTTTGAAATTGAAAGAAATTTAAAGAAATACTTCAAATTAAAGTTGAACCTTCAGCCATTGAGCCACATATACAATCAGATACAGTCATGAAAAGAAGAAATCAAACCATATGTTCACCAGGACATTCCACAGCTAGATACAGTCGATGCTAACTTCAAAGGAAAGGTATGAAGACAACACATGCAAGTTGATATGCACTCCAAGGGACGTAGCAAATCAAAGCATATATCAAGAATTCACACACTGATTACTCAATATTTATGATGGATTGTAATCAAAACAGTCTTCTCATTCATTAAGTATGCAAGAACATATATGTATACAATAACTTTGAAATGAGCCCTAAATATTTTAGCAAACAGATTTCAAGAACATATATGTATACAATAACTTTGAAATGAGCCCTGAATATTTCAACAAACAGATTTCAATTAAGTTTCCAATGTTTTAGAATGAGGCATCCCTCACCTTTTGGTGAGGGATGCCTCATTCTAAAACATTGGAAACTTAATTGAAATCTATTTGCTGAAATATTCAGGGCTCATTTCAAAGTTATTGTATACATATATGTTCTTGCATACTTAATGAATGAGAAGACTATTTTGATTACAATCCATCATAAATCTTGAGTAATCAGTGTGTAAATTCTTGATATATGCTTTGATTTGTTGCGTCCCTTGGAGTGCATATCAGCTTGCATGTGTTGTCTTCATACCTTTCGTTTGAAGTTAGCATCAACTGTATCTAGCTGTGGAATGTCCTGGTGAACATATGGTTTGATTTCTTCTTTTCATGACTATATCTGATTGTATATGTGGCTCAATGGCTAAAGGTTCAACTATAATTTGAAGTATTTCTTTCAATTTCTTTCAATTTCAGAGCATTTCATCATCACAATTGCAAATAATTGACAATCTTAAGCAAATAATACAAATATGTAGACATCTCATAGATAACTGAACATATTTAGCATATTTTAGGTTAAAGCATGTCAAAATGACAAATATCATGCAAAGATTTAAAGATAGACACAATATTTGAAGTATATCCTGTGTAGAATAACTCTCTGTGCAGCATCATTACAAGAAACATTATCTTACTGATGAGATCTATGTAAGGCCCCAAAATGGAAACAGCAACACACATCAACCTCTAACTAACATCAGAAGATTAAGAACTAATCAACGGAGACTTGAGATCATGAATTATCTGAATTCATCATATCTTTCAAGATGAGTAAAGGTTAATGTGTACTTTTATTCTATGTTTGTTTATACCTAACATCATGATCAACATAAATTGGTGCTAGAAGGAGGGCATAGGACGAGGATCATCATTAGTTATTCAGGTGATGATAAAGATTGTAAGGTAACACTCAGACACCGCTAAATTTCTAGAGCTAGACATAAATATTTGTTGTTCTTAGTTGATATACGCTAATCTTGTGTAAAGTTTTTGAAATTAGTCATAAATATTACAATCTTTATAGTAGATTAGCATGTATTTGCAAAGATTGGCCTTATTTCAGGTAAATTTGTCCAAGCTTGAAGGTATCCTACTTTAGAAACGCGATATCAACCTGCAAAGTGTTGTCAAACCAAAAATCACCTCATATTTGCAGTATAGCTTCAAATATTCCATAAATACTAGGTCAATTTCCAATCCTGACCATAAATATAGTCATTACTGGTATATTCCAACTGATATTTATAAAGTTCTAGCCAATTTGCCTCAAAATTGAGAAATCCTGGCTCACAGGATAAATACTAGGTCATGATCCACCGGACCTTTCGATGAATTACCTGTTAGAAGGTTCAGACCTAGAACTGTAGACATCCATCACACTCTAGGATCTAGTGCATCAGGAGCATCACCAGAGCCTCCTCCTGTAACTCCTATTGGTTTGCAAGTACCTTCAGGGTTATCTGTGACATCTCCTATCCAACCTCAACCAACTGTACCACAGGCTCAACCTCCTTCAGTTGCAATGTCATTCTTTGCAGCAGAGTCACCTTTAACCTTCACTGCATATCATTAGTTGCCAAAGAATCCAGACAAACTCTATCCAAAATATCATCCTTATCAGGATGCGGATGATCATATCAGAACTTTTAAAGAAGCCTGTTGTAGGGCCAGAATAGAGCATCAGGACATTGTATGCAGATTATTTCCCTTTTCCTTAGGAGAAGAGGCTTATAATTGGTATATTAGTCTTGGTCGGGGTTCTGTCGGATCATGGGATGTCCTAGAGAAAGCTTTCACTGATAGGTTCAAGGTACCAATAGATCCTTCAATGAACTATCATCTATTTTCTACAATCAAACGGTTTGAAGGTGAACCTATTGCAAAGTTTAATGCTAGGTTCCAGAAAATGCTATCCAAGTTAGTTGCTCCATATGTTGTAGCAGATGTTGCTGCTAGGAGTATCTATTACTCAGCCTTGGATCCTCTAACTTCCATGTTCATCAGGAGAGCACATCCTGAAATCACAACTTTGACAGGAGCTTTCCAAGAAACTATCAAAGTGAATTAGCAATTAGTCCCTGCTCCTACTCTGAATATTGCATTCCCTACACTGCCTGGCATGTATCCAACATATCCTACATAATATCTTCCCCAGCCATAGTACAATGGAGCTATGGTACCTCTGGCAGTCATGCCAACACCATTGAGATATCTCCATTGAGTATCATGCCTCCTCCTCCTAATGGAAATGGTCAAGTGCCTCAAGGTGTGGATCAGAATAATAACACTGGATCCTCTTTCTTCAAGCCTCAAACTAAAAATGTGGTAGCCAAGGTTCAGGAAGAAAAGGAAGGGATTAAAGAAATATCAGCTTAGCTAAGGAAGCTTACAGCTTAGATCACTCATTTGAGAAGTCACAACTTCTATTCTCAGCCTAACTAGAACAAAAGCTATAACAATGATAGACCTAGTTATCCTGATAGGGGGTACAACAACAATAATTTCAACAATAATGGTGGTAACAACAATCCTCCTAGACAGCCTAGAACATGGAATTCTAGGCCAAATAATGGTTCCTTACCATCACCCCTAGATAATCAGCCACCTGGTGAAACCAAACAAACTACTAGAGTCAATCTTGCTGAGGCAGCCCTCACCAATTGGTGTAGAATACACAATACAAATGCTCATGCAGAACTAGACTATCCACAATTTAGAATTACTGCTAGCATTTTCTAGACAGAAGTATCTAATACTTCTAGAAATCCCCCTCAGGTGGAGGGAAATGAAATTGTCCCTTGTGGATATGACTCAGCATTTGTATTGGAAAGTTATACTAATTAGTATCATCAGCAGGCTGTGTTATCCCACCAGAATTACAACCTGGCATGTGAAGAATCTGCCATGGCTTTTGAGTCAAATTATGTTTTCCCCTTTGAGGATGAGAATGAGCCATCCAATGAGCCTGAAGAGGTGCATGCTTACCAGCAACA
Source organism: Cunninghamia lanceolata (assembly GCA_027924645.1). Lineage (NCBI taxonomy): Eukaryota > Viridiplantae > Streptophyta > Pinopsida > Cupressales > Cupressaceae > Cunninghamia > Cunninghamia lanceolata. Next base: position 4,029,507 of record BSBN01000205.1, read on the forward strand.
ATATCAAGGTAAGCACAATTATAATCTAAGAAGTAATTCCAATAGACCTACTAGTCCATTAACCAGTTCCTTGCCTCTGAATAATTTTAACACACCTCCTGATCCCAAGGCAAGTAACAATCTAGGATTTCCAAAAGTAAATGCACATTATCTATCACCACAAAATACAGTATCAAAAGCTATTGGCCTACCTCATGAGTCTGACAAACTAGTCACATATTTAGCAGATGAGATGAAGAAGGTAAAGATCAGCCTGTCTCTATCAGAGTTATTGAAAACTCCTACAATTAAGAAGGCATTTATGAAATCACTAGATGATCCTGCTCCTAGAGAGGAATCCATCCCCCAGGTCAGCCTAGCAATAGGGATCATGCTGCTAAAGATAACACTATCAAACATAAAGTGCCAGCTACGGTCCAAGCTGTAGAAACCTCCCACATGACCTTGTACATGGACAAAAGTGAGTCACCACCTTTCCTCTTTACTGTAAGGATGTTTAGTAAGAACTTACACAACTATTTGGTAGATTCAGGTGCATCTACAAATGTCATGCCCTTGTCAATATGCAATGCTCTAGGGCTACATCCCGCTGAATCCCTAAAGAAGGTGACATAGCTAGATAAAACATAAGTCAGTGTAGTAGGGGAGCTAACTCACATTCACATGCAACTAGCATCTGATCCCAGGATCTAGTATTACATCGATATCTAGGTGGTAGACATACCTGATACATACAAGATGTTGCTCAGTAGAGACTAGTCTAAAACTCTCAACGGATATATGTCCACTGACTTCAGTCATATGTGGTTACCTTGGAAAGGGATACCTAACCAGATAAGAATAGATGTTGAGCCTAGAATGAAGCACATGATCACCGAATACAACAAAACAAATGAGATCATGTACGTGAATATAGAACCTAGAGTTTATGCCATTAGACCACAGATTGTCAAGATAGAAGAGATCCTGATGTTCAATTTTCATCATCATGATGATGATCATTAGGAGGACATAACAACTGTAGAACCTGATAGTAATTTTGAGAAGGAGAATGAAATAGATAGCTTCAAAATTTTTGAGATGCATCTGTCCAAATAGCTAGAACGCTATCGATTATTAAATATACTTGTTCATGACATTTTGATTGATGGATGGTGCAGGTTACATGAAAAGGCACATTCAGAGAAAACTTGTGAAACATGCTTAGATATGATGGAGCTAGAGCAGACATGTAGTGAGGCATCATCATCATCCGAGGTAAGTTTTGCATTTGGTGATGATGATGATACTGATTTTTATATGGTTTTTGGAGGAACATGGAAAAGGTGACAGATCATGACAAAGATCATATTTTGAGAACAGAAGAAATTCTAATGTATGACCAGATAGATGTGAAGAAGAAAGAAACAATCATCCCAGGGAGTGATTGTTTGATGGAGTCTGATTATGAATTTTTTGATGAAGACAGAGGTAGCAATTTGACCAAATTTGAGGAGTTTTTATCAGGAGAAATTAAAAAGATGAAAGAATAGCAAAAAATGCCACAAGATGCACTGACTGAGGGATGGTGTAGGTTGCATGAGGCACCTCACTTAGAGAGTACTTGTTCACTATGCTTACATGTTTTAAAGAGACATACAATACCCGATCATGGAGGATCATCCTCCTGATGATGAAAAGAAAGAAGAAGAATTAGCTTCATAGAAGAAAGAAAAGATGAGGTCTAAGAATGCTGAAATTCCTAAGTTAAAATGGATATCAGGTGGTATAGCTGCCAGAGCTGCAAAGAAGAAGGAAGGTTTAGCTAAGCCTCCTGCTGAAGATAAATCCTGGATCCTTAGATTTGATGGATCCAAGTCCAAACAAGGAGTTGGAGTAGGGATTGATCTCATTGATCTATTAGGAAAGGCCTACTTAGCTGCTTATAGATTATAGTTCCCCTGCACTAACAATGTGATAGAGTATGAAGCTCTAATTCATGGGATACTATTTTCTCTCAAGAAGAAGGTAAAAATTCTGTGTGTCTTTGGAGACTCAGAATTAGTTGTTAGATAGGTAAGAGGAATTTACTCTTGCAACTATAAGAAATTGTCAAATTATAGACACAGAGTGTGGGATTTGATTGAAGACTTTGATGCGTTTAATATCACCCATGTACCTAGAGAACAGAACCATAGGGCAGATGCCTTAGCACAAGCTACTAGTACATTAGAGCTCTTGTCTATATTAGGCCTAAAGAGATTTTTAGTAGAACTAGTATTGGTGCCTTCAGTACCTAATAATGTTACTAATCTCTAGGTTTTTGATGACGATCAGTATATCCTAGATTTCATCTCTAACAGGGACATATTTGATGCTCAGATCATAGATGAGAACAATACAAAAGAGCATGTCTGGGAAGAAGAAGAAATATTAGAGTTGCCCAGCAACAAGATTCCCAAAGGGATGATAGAGCTAGAGAGAGCATTTGACCTAGATAGCATGTTAAAGCAGAAGGACCTTCCAAAAGCTGATGGAGGATAGTATTCACAAGTGAATATTGGACAAATTAATGACAAGAGAGATGTCTTGATTGGTAAAGTTTGCACACCAGAAGAATTAGAAGGAATAACTCAGGCTCTTAAAGACTACATCCATGTCATTGCATGGACTTATGATGAGCTGAAAACATATGACACATCAGTCATAACTCACACTATACCTCTCAAACTAGATGCTAAACCTTTCAGACAAAAGCAAAGGCTACTTAATGCTTTGCTTAAACCAATAATTTTTTAAGAAGTCAAGAAGCTATTAAAGGCCAGAATCATATTCCCTGTGAGGCACTCCACTTGGGTGGCTAATCTAGTGCCAGTAAGAAAGAAGAATGGAGGTATCAGACTATGTGTGGACTTTAGAAATCTAAATAGAGCATCAGAGAAGGAAAATTATCCTTTACCTTCATTAGATGAAGTCCTATAGATTGTAAATGGTGCTAAAATGATGTCCTTTCTAGATGGTTTTTCTGGTTATAATTAGGTAATGGTTGATAAAATTGATAGGTTGAAGACCGCCTTCACCACAACGTGGGGGATATTTGCTTATAGATGTATGCCATTTGGACTGATAAATGCTGGAGCAACATTCTAGTGTGCAATGGACGTAGCCTTCAGAGGCTTAATAGGAAAATGTATAGTCATATACATGGATGACTTAATAGTATTCTCTAAAGATAGAGGAAACCATGTAGCAGATCTCAGAAATGTACTGAAAAAATGTGAAGAATATGGGATGTATCTGAACCCCAAGAAATGCATATTTGGGGTGACAACAGGAAAGTTGTTGGGCCACCTAATAACTGGAAATGGGATTCTCATTGATCCTGACAGGGTGGAGTCCATTATGAAATTACAGCTTCCACGAAGCAAGAAAGAGCTCAAATCTTACTTTGGTAAGATAAATTTTGTCAGGAAATTCATCACTGGCTTTGCAGAAATAGTCAGGCCTTTAAATGCTATGCTGAAGAAGGATGCAAAGATTGAGTGGACACCAGAGGCAAGAGTTGCTTTTGAAGACATAAAGAAAGCTATATTTGAAGCTCCTGTCCTCATCAGTCCAGACTACACCAGAGACTTCTATATCTATTCCTTTACCTCAGAGCATACCTCAGCAGTAGTGCTCACTCAAAGGAATGAAGAAAAGGAAGAGAAACCTATAGCATTCATGAGTTGTCCTTTCAAAGATGCTGAACTAAGATATGTAGATGTTGAAAGGCAAGCACTTGCATTGGTCAGAGCAGTGAAGAAATTTAGGCATTATATCTTGAGAAGCAAGGTGATTGTTGTGGTATCAGATGCAGCAGTGAAGATGCTATTAATGCAAAGTGAGCTTGGTGAAAAAAGGGCTAACTAGATCACAGTATTATAGGAATATGACATGGAAATCACACCCATGAAATTGGTAAGAGAAAAAGATTTAAGAAAAATGATATCAGAGACTGATCCAAACATCATAAGTCAGCAGTATGTTATCAATGAAAAGAACAGTAGAGAATGGTACTCAAATATCAGGCACATCCTGATCACTAGAAGGTGTCCTCCTAGACTGCAGGCTTCACAAAGAAGAGCCTTGAAGATAAAATCCCAGAAGTACATGATGAAAGAAGGAGTACTTTTCAAAAAAAATTATGAAGGAATATACTTGAGATGTTTAGAAAAACCAGAAGCAGATAAAGTTTTATTAGAGATACATGACAAATTTGGTACAACACATGGCTCCTCTTTGGCCACTACACATGCTATCCTCAGAGCAAGATATTATTGGCCTACAATTTTTAAAGACACAGATAAGCATGTTAAATGCTATCATGTATGTCAGGTTGCTGCCAACAGAGAGAGATATGCTGCACAACCTTTGCAACCAGTGATGTAGGTTTGCCCATTTGCACAATGGGGCATGGATTTTATAGGACCTATTAATCCTCCATCATCTTCAGGCCATAGGTATGTGTTAACAATTACTGATTATTGTACCAGGTGGACTGAAGCCACTAGCAGCAAGACATGTAGCACAGAAGATGTCATCAAATTTTTGGAAAGTAATATAGTCACCAGGTATGGGGTCCCCTATGCTTTGGTAAGTGATAACAGCTTTGTTTTTACTTCAACCAAATTGTCAAGTTGGGCCTTTGATTATGGGATCATATTTAAGTTCTCATCTAATTATTATCCCCAAGGGAATGGATTGGCAGAATCCACCAATAAAAATTTGTTGAATATCATAAAGAAGTTATTAGACAAGAACCCTAGGGAATGGAATACACTTCTAAAATATGCCTTATGGGTGGACAAAACTAGAAAAAAGGCTGCATTAGGAAACTCACCTTATCATTTAGTCTATGGGGTAGATCCAATCGTCCCTATTAACCTAAAAATTCCTACCTTCTAGTTTGCCCAAGAGTACTTAGGGATAGACAATAACCAAGAAGTCAGGTTGCTTCAGCTGATGCACCTGGAAGAGAAAAGAAGTTAGGCAATTGATCAATTTGCTAAATATCAGGCTGTTGTCAAATACTGGTTTTACAGAAGAGCCAAAGTTAAAGCATTCAGGATATTTGATTTAGTCCTGATGTGAGATAAAGCCCATGAGAGGAAAGGAGACCATGGAAAGTTTGATAAATTATGGATAGGTCCCTTCCAAATTTCTAAGATATTAGGGGACAGTACTTTTAGGCTTAAGAACTTAACAGGTGAGGATGTTCCATTGCCAGTCAATGGACAGTTCCTCAAACATTATTTCCAAGCCTAAGTAGCTTCATGTCAGTCATGTGTATCATAATGTATATTTGTATAGTTGTTTGTACAGTGTTTTGTTTTGTTTTTGCTTTGCTTTCTTATTGAGTTTTGGTTTTGGTTAGTTAGGATGATGCAGCTCATCACCCCAGAAAATATCAAAATTGTTAAGATTCAAGTGATGAGAACACATTTATATATAGGTTGTGACTCATTCTGAGAAAGTCATCATGATCAGGTCTGTGATATCTTTTCATCAGGGTACCTTTTCTTAACCAAAGTGATTTCCTCACAATGACTCACCTAATAGCCTTGGGTTTGTTGAGCACACAAGTATAGGTGTTAAGTGAAAAATCTAAAGGGACTCCCTTGCTACCAATGCAATCTCCAACCTAAAACAACAAGTGACTATACCTTGCATTTTGAGCTTACATGATGATATCAGATATATGAAGTATAAATATTGAAAATCCAAAATATAATAAAATTAGGCCATCTAAGTAATTCTATAGGGGCTGTAGACGCCTGGTGGCAGTGGGGCTCTACTTAGGGGGATTGTATAGATAACCTTGCCAGGGCCATGAACGCCTGCTGGCAGCAAGGCTCTATCCAAGTTGGCTATGAGGGATGATCTCCAACTATGTAGCTTAACATCAGTTACTCATGTTTTCAACTTGCTTTCAAGATGAGGATAATTAATCATTTGCACACTACTGATCTTTTGTTAGCATTGTCACCATGAGGACATTTTGTCATTCAGAAAGATTATGATGATTATGCTCAGAAAGAGTTAGAATGCTATGTTATAATGTGTTCACATCACTTGAATCATTGGAATTTTGATGTTTTCTTTGGCGGCAAGTTGTTGTGTGGTTACACAACACGCCCCATTTTGACTTGACAAAACAGGGACCCAACTTTTGTTTGGCTTTGCTTGTGTTTTCTGCTTGCTGGCAATCTGGTAAAAGTAAGTCCATGTAGATGATCCTGCATAAAGGGGACTGGGTAAGTCATCAGGATGGGGTCAGTTTTTTCAAAGTTAACATTTCATGTCAATAACCTCGTGGGGGGATAGAATACAAAATTTCATACAGGTTTTCCTTTTGGATCACCTCGATATTACTTAGGGAACAAAAGTTATGATGAGTCAAAGATCTGGTCAAACCTGATATTCCGAGGGGAGGATCATATTTCTCAACATCAGTCATCTTACGAAAGATCACCCCGATCTAATATTATCACCCGATAAAATCATTTTCTCCAAACATCTGGACATCAAATTTATGTGATAGTGACACTTACCCATAGAACAACATCATATATTTTGCGAAAGTCATATTCCTAAAAACATCACCCCGATATTTGAATATCCCCCCGATATTTGAATATCAGCCTGTCGCAAAATATCACCTTGAGCCAATATCCTACTGACGTCATCCAAACCTAGTAAATGAAGAAATAAACATACCGATGAAGTCACCATCCTTTTTACCTCGCGGAGGTATATTTCCAAACTTGACCTTTCTTACATAACATGATGATGACATCATAAAGCCACAATGCTGAACTAAGTCATTATCCCGATAACGTCATCCTGATATTTCGACAAAATCTCATCTTAGTCTAAAGGGGGTGATATTAGAAACATCACCAGACATTCCAAACATCCCCTGATATTTTGAACATCACCCGATATTCTTAACCCAACATGATGTTTCGACATCAGTCTTTTCACCTAAAGCGGATGATCATATTATAACAAGGAGGTGATATTCTCAATATCACCCGATATTCAGAATGTCACTCGATCTTCAGAGATCACCCCACACCTTTCCGCCATAACATTAAATGCACGCAGATGTGGTAGGTGGTTCTCACCGATTACGAACCTGATACATACACCTGGCCGGATCTGGCAGTTTCATACAGGAAAATCATTAATTTGCCCTAATTTACATGAGAGAAGAGGTTAAAAGTGATTTACAAATTTATTTTACACTTACCTTGTGATAAAACAAGTTCTTATAGAGTTCTGAGCTTACAAGTCCTCATAAGGCTACTTGTGGACACTTAGAGCTTGCACCAGAACGGGATACATGAACATTGTGGGTATTTGGTTTCCTTTCACATAGTTATTAGCATAACTAAAAGGGATAAACACATCAGGTATGTAATTGAAACCCTCTGGTTCTCATGTTCTGCATATCCAAGTATCATGGTGTCTTCTGGTCTAAAGTTCTAGGTTGTGGATATCGAGATAAATGAAATATTAAAAGAGGATGTATGCATGATGAATTACGAATATGTAGTGTATATGCATGCTTATAAGTATCAATTGTAAGACCAGATTGTGTTAATTACAGGCATCCATGGTAGATAAACGGCTAGCTAAGTCAGAGGCAGAATTTCTGAAGCCCATGTTTGCTCAACCTGAGGGTGTCCGGTTCAAATATGGTGCCATCACCGATACACACCAAGGGAATACAGATCTAGCTACCTGGTCAGTCAAAATGAGTGATGATAAGAATAATAGCACCTTGCTAGATGTAGTCTTCATATCAGGAATGTGGAGTGCAGCCGGTTTCCCATATTCTATGGAAACTCCTGAGCTGGTCATTGAATGTGCAAGAAACTATAACCCATAGACAAGGAAAGTAGAGAAGCATGGCAGAGTATAGGCTGATCTGGCAATCAAGGGTATTGCTGCTACATTTGGTTTGCCATTAGGCAAGAAGGTTGCCAACATAGAACTAAAGAATTTGGAAGTAGAGTACAAGAATAACAAGAAGTCTGCCAGGAAGAAGATGTATCAATGGAGGGTGAAGAATAGTCCCTATCCTACAGCGGCTAAACTTCCAATTCATTTATATAAGTATGACTTTGACGATGAGTACCAATACATGATAGCCCTTCTTAGCAGAGTGAGAGGCCAGCCTGATGCTGGAAGTTTTAGGGACTAGATGTATGTAGTCATCCTGATGTGCTTTTACACGGATAACAAGCCAATGTGGGCTAAAATGATAAGTGATGCTTTAGATGAGTAGTTGATGAATTTGGGAGGTCTAGATTGTTCCTTCTACATGACATCATACATAGTTTATTCATGTGCCTACAAGGGCACTTTTGATGCATTAACTATAGTTGGGAGAATTGGTGGGACAACCAATGATGCACATATATGGGATCATCATCTCCAGCTATTGAGAGTAAATTACCTCCAAGATTACAAACTAGTAAATGATGCATTCTCTATGCACCTGGTGAGAACAATGGAAGAAGATAGAACCAAGAGACTGAGCATGGAGGCTCAGGAAGTTATCTACAGGCATGGAGCTTGGTTTAACTAATTTGACACTTTCACCTATATCAGGATTGAAGGTTTTGAGGGGGAGCCTCTCATGCTCCTGAGGTACCCTACAAATGCAGTTGTCCTAATGGAATTTCTAAGACAAATCTCTACAATATTGAATGCATATAAGGCAAACAACAAGCTTCCACCAGTTTTGTTTCTAGTTGCAATGGGCTGGTATATGTGCCTAGATTCTGAGAGTATAAAGAAGGCCATAGCTGGTCTAAATATGATGAATTTCCAGCCATTTCCATTAAAAATATCATATGATCCATATGGGAGGATGCAGAAGATCATGAGGAAGCCTATCCATAGAAGACATCTTGAAGACTTCTGGGTAGATTGTGAAGATGAAGCTGAAGCCAGAAGAAGAAGATACCAAAGGCTTACACTCAGCCAGATCAAGACCTTTGATTGTATACCTATCCCGGCACAATTGAAGAAAGATGATGGAAAAGTAATGGCTGATGAATATGAAGAGAAAAAGATATATAATAATACCATCTCTACTCTGGATCTCACTATACAAGAGGATATCTCCTTAGATCCATTCACAGGTAGGATATTATAGCTAACCCAAGCTTGGGTAGATGAGCGAATAAATGCACTGAAGAAAAAAGGTGTTGTCATCACTGTGGACAACAAGAAGAAAAGACAAGAAATTACTGAAGATGAGTATGATGATTTCTATAATGAGAAGACGAAGTCCAAAGGAGAGAGAGCACCACCTCCTAAGAAAAGCAGTAGACCCCCAAGAGGTAAGAAGGTGGATGTTGAACCAAAAGGGGTGATAGTTGAGAGAGCTATAATAATAGTTGCAGATGCATCAACATCAGAACTAGCGTCAGCCTCCTTAGCACCACCTCCTATAGATAAACAAAAGGCTAAAAAGATTCAGAGGCTGGCTGTTGAAACTATGGAAACATATGAGGAGGGTCAAGCCTCACATAAGCAGATAGAAGAGGATATTCCTCTTGATGAGGTGCTGGAAGAGGAAGAAGAAAATGTTGAAGCCCTCACTAGAAAAAAGAAAAGCACCTTAGGTGGTAGCCACTACACCTAAGAAACCAAGGACTGCAATGAGAGGTGAAATAAGACAAACCCCTATAATGCTAAAAGGAGCAGGTGGAGAAGTCTTCATTAGGGAATTGCAACATAACGTTCCACTTCCCACCATTGTAAAGTTCAAAACTAAACAAGCAGATGAACAAATGAAAGAAGCCTCTAAAGAAGCACAAAGTGGTCTAGTTTCATTAGATGAAACAATTGACCTATCTGATGATGAGGTGGTGAAGAATGTAGCTTCACAAAGAATGGAAACTCTTGCTGTTAGCACCCAGAGTACTCTATAGGGGCCCCCATCAATCCAAACAGTGGTAGAGGAGATGAAATAAATAGAATCAGAAAAAGAGAAGACCCAAAAAAGTTGGCCCAAGAGATGGGGCTTGATAAATTGATTGATCAAGTAACCAGTCCTGCAGTGATTGATCTAACATATAGAAAGGATGCAAGTCCTAAAAATCAAGCAGGTGTTCCTAATAAGGAAAAAAATGTTGAGGAAGTGAAGGTGGTAGAAATAGAAAGCCACACTTTGGATATGGGTGAGCAACAACAAAAGGAAGTACTTGTTTAACCCAAGATAGTTGAAGTCCAAGATAAGGGAGGAGAAGAAAACGATACATAAGTTGATCCTGGCCTAAAAGTACAAGAGGTAATTACTATAGCTACAGAATAGATTACATCTTCAGATCAGGTCAGTACATTAAAGGTAGACACAATGACATCCACAGATGCTAATATGCCTCATGACGAGGAAATCACCAAAGTGGATGAGATACCTATGGAGGAAGTAAAAGACAAAGACCATGATAAACATGCAAATGATTAGCAAGATCACCCTCCAGAAAAAGAAATTCCTCAACAGGAGGATATACCTAAGGATCACCTTCATGAGGAGCATCATGAAGAAGAGATAAGAAGATCACCCTCCCCATCAAACATGATGGTGGATACCGAAGCTCAGGGTGATCATCATGATGATGATGGAGACCAACAGTCAAAGGATCAAATTCCTCTGTGGCTGGAGAAAGAAATTGGTGCAGAATCAGGTATAGAAGCACAGGAATTTGATATATCTACCTTGTTTTCTGAAACATTGATAAAGCCAAAGAGGAAGGCTAGAATAACTTCAGCAATAAGAAGGGATCTTGATACAGGCAGGAGAACAGCCCAGGTAGTTGTTCCTACAGTTGATAAAGAAAAGGGCAAGATCACTCTGGATGAATTCCAGATTACTACAGTAGATTTGGGATTTGCCAATGAGGATTAGGAAAGCTAGGAATGTAAGGACATTATTGATTCATTAACTCAAAGAGTTAAAAGAGAGAAAGAAAAGAATAAGCAGTGTAAAGAGCACATTACTCAGTTGCATGCATATATAAAAGTGTTAATTAACCCTGATGATACATCAAGTGATAATGCAGTCCCATTGACTGCAATTTCTCAGGAGGAGGTCAACAAGTTGAACCTCATGAAACATGAATCAATAATAATGTTGAAATGGATGTCATCTGCGCTTGATGGAGCTGAAGAAGTGGCAAAGGCCTCTTTGAAGAGGCAGAATTCTTTGGGCACCTCCAGGAGAAAAGTAGATAAACTGCAGATGGAGATCGGCAAGAGGTCATTTCAATTAGAAAAAGTCATGAGCATTTTGGATGAAATGAAGAGGATTGATCCATAGATTCTAATAAAGAATCAAGTACTAAATAATAACACAGCCCTATTGATTGATATCTGGAGTAAACACATCATGTTCGAATGTGATGTGCTTAAAAGATGCAACAGTAAACTAAGAAATATCAGCATGAAGCTACATGATATGATGTCCCATGAGGCTGATGTTTTGGAAACATTAGAAGGAAAGGCCGAGGGAAAGATAGAAAATTAGGAAGAAGAGTTTGTCATCAAAGCTCTACATAGTAATTTCCAACTAGTTGCTGAAGATCCTATCAACCACTTGACAGAAGAAGTGTTGGATAAAATAATGAGAATAAAGGTTAAGGTGGAAGATTATAATGAAACATCCACCAGCAGGAGGAGTAAATTGGAATCTCTCTGGAGCAAATATCAGATGCATAAACATGCCATCGCCAAAGAAAGAACTCAGGATGGTGGAGAAGTGGAGAAGATAGTGCAAGCATATGAGAATATCAAGACAACTATGCAGGTCCATATTCAAGAGGACAATCATCATCATGATGAAGACAGCGAAAGCGTTGAAAGTGATGATCATGACAATAAGGAAGATGATGAGGATGCATCATAAAGGGAATATATGCATCAAGTACTTATGAAAGTATAAATTGCCTAGATGGTTGCCAGCTGGCAACCTGTGCCATGTGGAAAAGATTGACTTAGTCACTGAAATGTAAACCATAGGTTTCAATAGATAAATCTTGATTGTAGAACAATTGTAACTGCTCCCTCACCTTGTTCTATAAAAGGTGTAGGGATGCCTCATTCTAAAACATTGGAAACTTAATTGAAATCTATTTGCTAAAATATTCAGGGCTCATTTCAAAGTTATTGTATACATATATGTTCTTGCATACTTAATGAATGAGAAGACTATTTTGATTACAATCCATCATAAATCTTGAGTAATCAGTGTGTAAATTCTTGATATATACTTTGATTTGCTGTGTCCCTTGGGCTGCATATCAGCTTGCATGTGTTCTCTTCATACCTTTTCTTTGAAGATAGCATTGACTGTATCTAGCTGTGGAGTGTCCTGGTGAACATATGGTTTGATTTCTTCTTTTCATGACTGTATCTGATTTTATATGTGGCTCAATGGCTAAAGGTTCAACTTTAATTTGAAGTATTTCTTTCAATTTCTTTCAATTTCAAAGCATTTCATCATCACAATTGCAAATAATTGACAATCTTAAGTAAATAATACAAATATGCTGACATCCCATAGATAACTAAACATATTCAACATATTTGAGGTTAAAGCATGTCAAAATGACAAATATCATGCAAAGATTTAAAGATAGACACAATATTTGAAGTATATCCTGTGTAGAATAACTCTCTGTGCAGCATCATTACAAGAAACATTATCTTACTAATGAGATCTACGTAAGGCCCCAAAATGGAAACAGCAACACACATCAACCTCTGAGTAACGTTAGAAGATTAAGAACTAATCAATGGAGACTTGAGATCATGAATTCTCTAAATTCATCATATCTTTCAAGATGAGTAAAGGTTAATGTGTACTTTTATTCTATGTTTGTTTATGCCTAACATCATGATCAATAAGTTCCTAATATGACGATGGGGTTGTATATATTATATGATGCTTGGCTAGTAGAATCACTGTGTGCTTTCTATGTAGTGACTTTGATGATCTTTATCTCACTTACAAACCTTAAAAATATTGTTGCTCTATGCACTTTGTTTGTCTTTGAATCTCACCTTGGTAACGCTTGATTCAGAGATTTTCTTGATATAGGCCCATGATTATCCTCAACCTCCAGATTCATAGTATAACCTTGGCTCTTTGTGTGACTAATCATATACATTGATGTTTGTTTTTTTTATCATGATTATAGATACTAACATGTTTCTTGTAGGGATGTGTTTGTGGGAACATTTGGCAATCGTAAAGTACATGTCACCTTCGGGGTACATGGACTTTGCGAAAGTCTGTGTTCCCTTGTGTGTTTTCTTCCTACCTTAACATGCTTGATATCGATGCAAGATATCAACCACATTAAACTGGGGGCATATATAAGGTAAGCTGTTTGTTGTAGATGTTAGCAATGTGCTTGTCCTCAAGTATAGTTTAAAGACTATTGTGATGAGTACTTTCTGCACTCTGAGTTTGTTTTCAATCAATCAATCAATTAATCAATCATGTTAAGCCCTCTATGGAGGCAGGGATGGTGTATCTCTTGCAGACAGTGCCCATCCTATCATTTTCAAAAGTCCTATGTGGAGGCAGGGAGTGGTCCTGTGACTAACTCAACCCTTAAGCATGTCTTCAACGATTTTTGTGGTGAAGCCCTATCATTGGTGTGTGTCTGTAATGTGCCTTAGATGGTGATGAGCCTAGAAATAGGAACACTCCATCGCTTGTCTACCATGTTTTCTCCATGTCTTCAAAGTTTGTGTGTTTGGCATGCTTTCTTTGTTTGGTGTGTTTGTTGCCCCATATACAGTCTAAAGACTAGTGTGATGAGTACTTCCTACATTATGAGAGGTTTGGCATGTCTTGCGTGTGTGTTGCCCCATATGCAGTTAAAAGACAAGTGCAATGAGTACTTCCTACATTATGGGAGGTGTTTTTACTTTCTTGTACTTACATTTGCATTTCACATATATGAGAAAAAGAAAAGAAAAATAAATCATTCTTGTCTTCTATGCATTAACTATCTTCTATGCATCTATTGTTTTCTCCATGTTTTGCATGACTATAATTGTCTTCTTCATATTTTGTGTGCCTATCATTTTCTTCAATGTGTCTGGTGTGTCTTCTCTATGCTTGGAGTGTTTGTTGTGTTTGTTGACTATACTTTAATGCATGTATTGGCCTCACCTTTATACATACATTAAAGTGGGGGCTAAATGTAACGTCAAAAAATGTCCTCTTGGGGGTCTCCCCTCCTAAGGTTTAGCTCCTAAGTCTTATCTGCATTTAGGACATCTTGCATCCTATTTTGGCATCCCGACAAAATGAGCCCTAAGTTTCATGACAAATGGGACCTAGGGGGGTCCCGTGAACCTAACCCTGACCAAAATAGGTGGGAGGACTTGGGCGTCCATGCCCTAGTTCTGCCCTATTTTGGGTTAGTCCCAAATTTTTAGTGTCAGCTTGTGACCGTTATTTGGGTCGTATGCCAACATTGTAAGTTTGAATTACAAAATTCTTGGTGGGAGTGTTTGTAGTTGCATATAAAAGCATGTTTAGGCATTCATTTGTAAACTAAATGATTACTAGCTAGCAATTTGGATTGTCAAGTTTGTGTGAAGGTGATTCAAGGTATTCATTGTGTGGCAAGAGAAGAATTATGTTGTTTATATGTTTGTATTTGTATATTTGACAAATCATCTCCTCATGGCATGAAGAGATTCTTCATCCCATGAGATCTTCACTACAAGGTAACATCATTGTGTTTTTAAGCATTTGTCATTTGGTTTTTGCCTCTGCCTCCAAGGGCACACACTCTCTATCTAACAATGGTGTTCGGAAGACTTGAATGTCTTTTTGAGGCTTGACTGAGGCAAGCCTCTAAATACCACAACCCCCTCCCAAATTTTTTGTGATTGTAGGTTATAGGTTGAAGATATAGGAAACATGGAGTTACAAGAGGGTACTGCAGAGTCTCAAATTTGTAGATTAGAGTTGAAAACAACACCCTAGACTTGGATGCCTTCTCTTTAGTCCTTTAGATTTTGTGATGGGAAAATCTCTGTGACAGTAGGAATAGGTTACAAACTGATCTTCCAGATCCTGACAAAAACCTAGGCCTTGGACTTGGGCACCCACTCATTAGTCCCTGACTATTCCTCTTCTGAGCCCTGAAAATAGGTGACAATTATTTGTTATTTTACATCTTTCTATAGCAACATTGTCTGATATTCATCTATTTCTTGTCGTATTTGTATAATTAGGGTTTTAATGTATAATTGAGTATAAGCAAGCAAAGTTGACAATCAAATCATACAAATCCAAGTTTCTCTACATCTCATAGTGACCTAGGGTATGATAGTACATTGCAACTCGACCCTAGGTCCTTGAATGAAAGGATGAAAGGAGGATACAAACAAAAAAGATCAACTATCCAAATTCCACCCTTTACAATATCCTATTTTGTTATTTGGATAGAAGCTTTATATGTTGAGGATATTGAGAAAATTAGCCCCTCTAGAAGAATAAAAAAGGAAATAGTGAATCACAATGAAGATAGTGAGTTATATACTGAAGAACAGTCCAAAGACTACTCCACATTTCTTGGAGAGTGAAGATCTTAGTCCATGGATTGGAAATTATTTAGAGGCATGTATGAAGATGCTAAATCCTGAGTTTGAACCTCTGGTATGAAGAATTGAGTGAGTTACATTCATCAGAGTAAAACCTATTTTTTTATTATTCACTAGTGATAGGGAGAAAGTATTTTGTTCCGCATCCCTCCACATTGAAGTATTTTTCTCTACGATTCTAGAGGGAAGTCTAGAATAATGATAAGTGTCTACAACTCCAATGGTTTGTGATTTGGTGGTTTGCAATCTATCTTTCTTTTATGACAGTTGAAGATAGTGAAGTTTATGTGCTCCGATGTGAAGAATCTCATGGATAAAGTGGTTAGAGTTTGTGTGGTTTCTCCTAGTGATTACAACATGCTTGTGGAGGCCTCCTAATCATCTTCCTACCTTTGCATTGGTCTACATTAAGGAATTGAGATCGTGTTTGAATATTACTTCCAGATAACGTAGCGTGTAACCAGTCTTAGCCGACTTGGTTAATTCTAGTGATTGCAAAGATCTCTTGAAGATTGCAGAAGCATGTTGTGGTGTGGAAGATCATGTTTGATTCCCAGCTAAGTCATGGAGTGATCTACATAGATCTTTACTACATTTCCTTAGCTAAATTTGTATTAGGTCCAGACCTATTTTATGTATGTTTGTAATGTCGACCTTGGAGATTGTTCTAATGGTTGATGATTGTAATGCTGATCTTGATGATCATTCCAAGGTTAATGTAGTGTATAAATACTTGCAATTGAGTTGAGAAAAAGGTGTCCTTGTGTGAAAAATGTGAAGATAAGAAAGGAAGGGAAAAGGAAAAGCAGAGTAGAAGAATATTGTGCTTCAATGGAACTGAATTCAGGCATGGAGTAGATGCTAACATCTTAGTTCAAAACCCCTTGGAAGTGAGCCACCCCTTGGGAATGAGCCTTTTTCTAGGTAGTGAGCCCTATTGGCAGTGAGCCTCTAATTTTTAGTATTGTGCTTTACATACATATTTTGTGGGTTGAATCCCACTGTGCTTTTTCCCTTGACAAGGATTTCCATGTAAAAATATGGTGTCACTTGTGTATGATCTTGCAATTGTGTTTTTGGTTCTATGTTTATGCTTTCATGTTTTAATCATAACAAACAATGGATAAGTGTTTAATGATTTAAGGTGCAAAATTGCTTCAGTTTTGTGACAACTGGTTCACCCCCGCTCTCACTTGTCTGGTTCATTTCAACAATTGGTATTAGAGCCAATTTCCTCAAAAGAAAGCTTGACCACTTGAGGGTGATTCATAATGTCATATAATAAGGAGAGTCTGCAGTTTGATGGAACAAACTACTCCATCTGGAAGATTCGCATGAAAACTCATCTCCTCTGCTTGGCTTACAGTGTTCGAAAAATAACTAAAAATAAGTATGAAATACCGAATAATGTTTTGCTAACTAAAGATGAGATCAAGGAATTTGAGTTGAACATAAAAGCCAAAGATGCCCTGGTGAGTACCTTATCTAATGTCGAAGTAAGAAGGATCATGGAGCTGGAAACTTCTTATGAAATCTATGATAAGATGAAGAATCTATATGAAGGAGATGAATCTATGAAGAGTGTCAAGTTGCAAAGTTTGAAGGCAAAATATGAATGTTTAAAGATGAGTGAAGATGAGTGAAGATGACAACATAACATTCTTCATACAAAAGGTCAATGAACTTGTGAGTAGCATTAGAAGTGTAGGAGAAAAAATTGAGGATATTGAAGTTGTGAACAAAATTCTTAGATCACTGCCTAAATCTTATTGTCATAAAGTGGCCGCAATTGAAGGAATAATGACAGTAACAAAGATTACAAAAGATCAGCTGCTAGGGAAGTTGATAGCCTTTGAAATGAGAGAACTTGGTGATTCACTTCCAAAAACAGAGACTGCTTTCAAGGCCAACACTTCAAAAAGAACCCCCAGATCTGAAAAATATAAGGTGGAACCAGATTATGAGCTTGAAGAACTTGAAGCCAACTTTGTTAACAGTCTACCTAGAGGTACTAGTAAGTTCAAAAGAAAATTACCTTTCGAATGTTTCATTTGTGGTAAAGTTGGTCATTATGCTTCTAGATTCCCCACAAGAATTCTCAAGCCAAGACTAGATAGACCTAGGATTCCAAAGAAATGTTATTATGTTGGAGATCTTGATGATGAAGGAGTATCAGATGGTGGACCAGATACTGTTAATACTTCTGGAAATGAATGCTTTTTTATTTCTATTAAAGAAGAACATGTGACTACTAATCCTGCTAGCTGTGTGAAGGAAGAAAAACTAGTGGAAAGTGCCTTGGCTGCTCAGGTTGTTGAAGACAAAGATGAATGGGCTATTGATAGTGGATTCTCTCATCACATGACTAGTGACAAAAGTAAGTTCATAAGTTTTGAAAGATATGATGAAGGACTGGTTAGGTTTGGTGATGATACAACTAGTAAGATTTGTGGAAAAGGATCCATTTCTTTGATGGCAAGCACAACATTGATGATGTCTTATATATGAAGGGATTAAATCACAATATCTTAAGTGTTGGTCAGATGTGTGGAAAAGGTTATGATCTTATACTCAAGGACAATTGATGCAAGATCTTAGAAAGCTCTAGAATAGTGATTGCAACTGGTAAGAAGACAAGAGGTAACATTTATCATTTGAATGGGACTAATGAATATTGTTTGTTGGCTTAGATTGATAAAAGTTAGTTGTGGCATAGAAGGTTGTGTCATATCAATTTTGATAACATTGTGAAGATAAGTTCCACTCAGGCTGTAAGACATTTTCCTAAGCTTGTGAAGCTTACTGATACTTTGTGCAAGGAGTGCCAATTTGGAAAATAGACAAGAATAAGTTTCAAGAGCAAGGACCAATCTATTGATGGACTACTAAAATTAGTGCATTTAGATCTATGTGGACATACTAGAGTAAGAAGTCTACAAGGAGACAAGTATTTCATGTTGTTGATTGATGATTATTCTAGAATGACTTGGGTTACCTTCTTAAAAGAAAAAGCTAAAACCCTAGAAAAGTTCAAAGCATTCAAGGCAATGGTTGAGAATGAGCTAGACTTGAAAATAAAATGCTTGAGGTATGATAGAGGTGGAGATTTTAAATCAAATGAGTTCAACTTCTTCTATGAAGAACAAGGGATAAAAAGACAATTATCTACTCCCAAGACTCCACAACAAAATGGAGTAGTTGAAAGGAAAAACATGACAGTTCAAGAGGCTGCTAGAACAATGATGAAAGAGGCTAACCTACCAAAATTTCATTAGAGAGAGGCAATTCACATTGCTGTATACATCCTAAACAGAGTCCAAGTAAAAGGTAACAAATCTAAGACTCCTTATGAGTTGTGGCATGGTAAAGTTCCTACTCTAAAATATCTCAAAGTTTTTGGTAGTAAGTGTTATATCAGAAGAGATGAAGATCTAGGTAAGTTTGATGCGAGATGTGATGAAGGTATCTTCCTTGGATATTCTACCAAGAGCAAGGCCTACCGGTGCTACAATAATAGGTTGAAGAAGATTAATGAGAGTGCAAATTTCAAAGTTGATGAAACTAAGGAAAAGGTATCAAGTGGATATGAATCTGATGAACCAGATGTATCTACAAACAAAGTAGTAGTGCAGCAAGAAGAAAACTCAGAGGAAGAAGAAGAACAAGCTTCTGAAACCATTATCAAGACACCTAAGTATGTAAAGTTAAATAACTCTAAAGATCAAATCATTGGAGATAAGAGTAAAGGAGTTTAGACTAGAAGAAGAGCTATTGATGAACAAGTTAATTATTGTTTGATTTCTCAAGTGGAACCTAAAAATGTAAATGAAGCATGTAATGATGAAAATTGGGTAAAGGCTGTGGAAGAAGAACTGATGCAGATAGAGAAGAATCCTACTTGGGATCTTGTTCCCAGACTAGTAGATAAGAATGTAATTGACACCAAATGGGTCTTCAGGAACAAAATGAATGAGAACGGTGAAGTGGTAAGAAACAAAGCAAGGTTGGTATGCAAAGTGTACTCTCAAGTTGAAGGAATAGATTTTGAGGAAACATTTGTACTAGTGGCAAGGATTGAAGCAATAAGAATGTTTTTAGCATTTGCAGCCTACAAAGATTTCAAGGTATATCAAATGGATGTAAAGTCTACATTCTTAAAGTAAGAATTGGAAGAAGTCTTCTATATTAAACAACCAGAAGGATTCCAGTCATCAGATCAGGGTGACATGGTGTGAAGATTGAAGAAAGCATTGTATGGACTAAAACAAGCCCCCAGGGCTTGGTATGCAGGATTGGATAAGTATTTGATATAGTTAGAGTTCAGTAAGGGTACTATCGACAATAATCTCTATTTCAAGATCAATAATGAACAAATCCTAATTGTTGCAGTCTTTGTTGATGACATTATCTTTAGAGGCAATGAAGGTACATGCATGGTTTTTGCTGGGTAAATACAAAATGAATTTGAAATGTCCATGTTTGGTGAGATGACTTTCTTTTTAGGTCTGCAAAAAAATCAATCGGATAAAGGTATCTTCATTTCTCAGTTGAAGTATGTGAAAGAGTTGTTAAAGAAGTTTGGGATGGAGGACTCCAAACTGGTAAGCACTCCCATGGCAACTAGTTGTAAATTGAATAAAAATGATGACTCACGTATGGCAGATCAGAAAAGATATAGATCTATGATAGGAGGATTACTTTATCTGACCCAAACTAGACTTGACATAATGCATTCAATTTGTCTTGTGGCAAGATTTCAAGCAGAACCTAAAGAATCACATTTGATGGTAGTCAAAAGAATACTGAGATACTTGAAAGGTGCAATAGATTATGGTTTGTGGTATCCAAAAGACAATAATTTCACTCTCAGTGAATACACTAAGGCAGATTGGGCTAGAGATGTGGATGGCAAGAAACATACAAGTGGAGGTGCATTCTTTTTAGGAAAGAAGCTAGTATCTGGTGAAGCAAGAAACAAGACTCAATATCTCTATCTACTGCAGAAGCAGAATACATTGCACCAGCATGTAGTTGCTCTCAAGTGTTATGGATGAAGAAGACATTGAAGGACATCTAAGTTGTGTATGAAGATCCAATTGTAATCTTTTGTGACAATACAAGTGCCATAATCATATCAAAGAATCCATTAATGCATTCAAGGACAAAGCACATATCCATAAGATATCACTTTCTGAGAGAAAAGGTAATAGAGAATGAAGTCAAGTTGGAGTATGTATCTACAAAAGATCAGATTGTAGACATTTTCACTAAGCCTCTGCCTAAGGATACTTTTGAGTATCTCAGAGAAAAGTTAGGGGTTATCACCCCTCCTACTCTAAACTAAGATGCACAAAAGTGCATCAGTCCCAAGGTAAAATCCATCTCTAGATCCGAATTGATGCTTGTAAGTGCTACTTCTCAAGGGGAGTAGTTAGATGAAGAGAGTTTAGAAGAGAGATTGGATTGAAGCAGCAGAGTGCAAGTATGTGCCCTTTGCCATTGATGTCAAAGTCAGAGAGAAATCATGTGAAAAGCTCATAAAGAAAGAATACAGATGTGTAAAGAGATAGGGGAGAATGTTGGTGAAAAATCATATTTTTACTTTTACATAAGTTAATTAGGGAGATTCTTTTTCTATTCTAAGCCTTATGACATGTGTCATAGGCTTTCTTTTCTCTTGAGAGCATTGTGACATGTGTCACATGCTTTCTTTCCCCACTTTGTCTATTCTTGGACAGTGGTTGTATATATCCTTTGTATTTATTTTTGAATAATGCAATGGGAATGTGAAGCACTAATTCACACATGCATTTGGCTTTTGCAATATTTTCTTGCAGCTCTCTCTTGTAGAAGATTTACAGTAGATGATCTTGGCTCCTGTGAGTCCTTGTATGACTCTAACATGGTAACAGAGCTCCAGATCTATCAATTTCTTCTCAAATTAGACAGGGTTTTAGCCATGAGTAGATAATTTGTGCATCCTGGAGCAAAATACACTTCACGGTTGTGCTCAAAAGGTGTCAAAACCCCTATTTTCATATAAGGCACTCTATTTTTGGTGACAGAAAAAATTTTGGGCATTTTTTTGGGGTTTAGTTTCTTATGTGTAGAAATATCCATAAGGCTACCTCGATTTTTGTGCTAGATTTCTCTATAGCTGCCTCAATTTCTGTGCCAAGATTTTTGTACAGTTTTCTCAATTTCTGTGCCAATTTTTTCTGAGCATATTTTGATATTCAAGTTGCCTCGATTTGCATGCTAAAAAAATTTGAATCTGCCTCGATTTCCATGCTGCTTGATTTCTATCTGTCTCGATTTCCATGCCATTTGGTTTCTGAATCTACCTCAATTTCTGTGCAACATTCATGTGTAGGCCTAATAAGATAGTTTTCTTCCAGAGGCCATAACTTGAGCATACAAACTCAAAAATTGGCAAACAAAAAAGTGTTGGAAAGCTGGTTCTGAGCACTATCTAGTAATTTTGGTCCTTTTCCTAGATTTTTCTATTTGAAACTTGTTTTTGCTGTTTGAAACCAAGGCATTATTTCTAGCTTTTGAGCTCCATTCTTGCACCCAAAATCTCTGCTTTTCAAAAACAAATAGGCGTTGGAAAGGTATCAGATAGCTCTACACAGCCATCTATGTAATTTTTTCATATTCAACCCCAGGGATCTTTTTTCTAGTTTATCAATTTTATGGCTTCTGTTAGATATCCTAGATATGCTACCTCTTGGAAAGGTTTTGTTTGCTTTGATAGGCTTCTATTATCAACATAAATCTATTTGCATGTTTTGATCTCTATCATTTTAAGGTATCATGGGTTTTACCACTCATCCTTCTGTGGTCAATTTGACTAAGGACAATTATGAGTCCTGGCAAAGAGGCATTTTGACACATCTCAGGTGTTTACATCTTTTGCCTCATCTTTATGGGCTCATACCTGAACCAGAGAAACCTATGAAGAAATCTATTTGGGGTAACAATCAAGATCATGTTGTAGGTTTAATTTGTACCATTGTTGATTATGATATTGTGTGTGATCTTCTCATCTATGAGAGCCCACACACACTTTGGAAAAAAATTTGGGAGTTGTATGGAGACCCTCATGTCTCACCATTTCCAAATGATCCTACATTAGATTACCTCATTCCACTTGATAATGTAGATAATATACCTTATGATGATGATACTTTAGAGGAGCTTGAGTATATGGCATGTCTTGAATGTTCAGAGATAGAGACCTCTCTTGCTCCCTCTTCTCCTCTTGTTGAGATCACATCTTCTTCATCACCCGTTGCTACTTTAGAATTCAGTGTTGTATGATCATTGGCTTCTAGTAATTCTGTGCAGTAGGTCAATATTAGTCTTTTAGATCCACCTCATTGGGACTTTTATCTTGTAGAAATATCATCCTTGTTTGTGGAGTCTCACATTACTAATTTGGAGGACACATTTGAGGGTTTACCTCTCTTGTTTGATGCTATCTCAGTTGGCTTTGCATCACCACCTTCATCTACTATGTTTCCTAATGCAGTTCAAATCATATCCTCTCCTGGTTCTTCTCTGATTGGGCAGACAATTTCTATTTTGGAGAAGACCTATTCTCCCAGTATGAGGTCACTTGAGTTGCATTCAGAGGCACACATTTCGATATGGATTCCCTATTCATCCAAGATGTGGGAATGGCTTCTACATTCACTAGTGGATTTATTTCTTTTGAAAGGGAAAAATGTTTGTAGGCAGTGGATTAGATTCTATCTTCAAGATCTCTTCATTGGTTTTGGAGCTTCTTCTTGGAGGGGATTCATATTCTCTATTTGCTCTCTCTTATGGGGGGGCACTTATGATTGTACTCTTGTGATGGATTAATTCCATGGGGGGTTTTAGTGTCCTTCTTCCATCACATGTTCTTGTACTTTTTGTTTATTTTTCTCTGTTTTGGAGAGGAGTTTTCTCCCACTGAGTTTTTCTCCTTTTCTCCACCTTATGAGAGATTCTTGTTGTTCATGGGTACCTAAGATGGCCTTTGTTGCCGGGACCCATCTTTCTTTCTTTCTTTTTATCTTGTGTAATCTTCCTAAGCTGCACTTATGTGGGGGTGTTGGTGAAAAATCATATTTTCACTTTTACATAAGTTAATTAGGGATATTCTTTTTCTATTTTGTGCCTTATGACATGTGTCATAGGCTTTCTTTTCTCTTGAGAGCATTGTGACATTCGTCACATTCTTTCTTTCCCCACTTTGTCTATTCTTAGACAGTGGTTGTGTATATCCTTTGTATTTATTTTTGAATAATGCAATGGGAATGTGAAGCACTAATTCATGCATGCATTTGGATTTTGCAATATTTTCTTGTAGCTCTCTCTTGTAGAAGATTTCTAGAAGATGATCTTGGCTCCTACGAGTCCTTGTATGAATCTAATAGAGAATCTTGTCTTGATGGCTATTGAAGTTTTTCACATCATATGTTTCCATCAATGACAAAGGGAGAAATTGTTAGTATGTGCTTAATCGGTGTTGTCATTGGTGTCAACATATCCTTGTTGTCATTGGTGTCAATTGTATTGCATTTTGTTATTTGGTTAGATGCTTTATATGTTGAGGATATTGAGAAAATTAGCCCCTCCAGAAGAATTAGAAAGGAAACAATGAATCACAGTGAAGATAGTGAGTTGCATACTAAAGAACAGTCCAAAAGACTGTTCCGCATTTCTTGGAGAGTGAAGATCTTGGTCTATGGATTGGAAGTTATTTAGAGACATGTCTGAAGATGCTAAATCCTAAGTTTGAGTCTCTGGTATGAAGAATTGAGTGAGTTACATTCATCAGAGTAAAACTTGCTTTTTCTGATTATTCACAGGTGACAAGGAGAAAGTATTTCACTCTACATCCCTCTGCATTGAAGTATTTTTCTCTACAGTTCTAGAGGGAAGTATGGAATAATGATAAGTGCCTACAACTCCAATGGTTTGTGATTTGGTGGTCCGCAAGCTATCTTTCTTTTATGACAGTTGAAGACATTGAAGTTCATGTGCTCCAGTGTGAAGAATCTCATGGATAAAGTGGTTAGATTTTGTGTGGTTGCTCCTAGTGATTACAACATGCTTATGGAGGCCTCCTAATCATGTTCCTACCTTTGCATTGGTTTGCATTAAGGAATTGAGATCGTGTTTGAAGATTACTTCCAAATAACGTAGTGTGTAACCAGTCTTAGCCAACTTGGTTAATTCCAGTGATTGCTAAGATCTCTTGAAGATTGTAGAAGCATGGCATGGAAGATCATGTTTGAGTCCTAGCTAAGGCATGGAGTGATCTGCATACATCTTTACTACATTTCCTTAGGTAAATTTGTATTAGGTCGAGACCTATTTTATGTATGTTTGTAATGCCAACCTTGGAGATTGTAATGCCAACCTTGATGATCATTCCAAGGTTGATGTAGTGTATAAATACTTGTAATTGAGTCAAGGAAAAGGTGTCCTTGTGTAAAAAATGTGAAGATAATAAAGGAAGAGAAAAGGCAGGGCATAGTAGAAGATTATTGCACTTTAATGGAACTGAATTCAGACATGAAGTCAATGCCAACATATCATTTCAAAAGCCCTTGGAAGTGAGCCACCCCATGGCAATGAGTGTTGGGATAAGGTGCCATTAACCTTGTAAATCCCAATATTATATTTATTTCCATTTATTATATGTAATTTGTAATTATCCATGAGGAGATGTACTAGTTTCACTAGTAGGGGTAATTTCAAAGTAACCAGAGATTACGGAGTGACTTTTACTGTTGGGAAATGTAAAAATGCATAGCAAATGAGGGTAGGTGTGCTCCCTTGAGGAATATACTATTTTTGGCATCTATGACAACTACTAATGTTTGGTAAGTGAATCTATGAGAGCTGTAAATTGTCATAAGATTATGAGATTCTATGACACATATGATGGATATGTTAGTTGTATGTTTGCTATATTTAGCTAAAGGTTCCTATCTTGGAAAGATACTCTTTTGTGAAATCTATGATAGTCATGACACATCATAAGATGCTTTAAGAGGCCAGATTTAGTCTTGGGCCCCGAACTTTGCTATTGAATTAGCTTGGTTCAGTAGATGTTGAGGATAGTGGGGGAGATAAATGTATCTTACTTCTTTGTTCTTTACCTGAGTATTGGGAGAATTTTATCCTTGCTATTACTACTACCCTTACAGATCTAAAGTTGGATGCTCTTGTTTCAATGCTACTATCACATGAATTGAGGAAGAAGAGTTTGGATAGTTCAAGGGATGCTCTTAGTGTCAGGGGAAGGTCTAAAGAAAAGGAACCTAAAGGAGATCAGAAAGGGGCTAAGGACAAGTCCAAGGGCCAGTCTAAGACTCCTGATAAAAAGAATAGAGTTAAGTGTTGGAACTACGGTAAAAGGGGACATGTGAAGGAGTGTAGAAACCCCAAGAAATAGTGGAAGAGTGCTTCAGATAAGTCCTTGAATGTAGGTGAAGATATTTTACTTTTTGTATGTAATGGTGTTTCTACTGATCACTGGTTGGTTGAATCAGGATGCTCATTTCATACGATCCTGCATAAGGAATGGTTCTCCACATATGAAGAATATTATGGAGGTAATATCTACCTTGGTGATAACTCTTCATATCTGATTGTCAAGAAAGGAAAGGTATTGTTGTGTTTCAGTGATGGGAGGATTAAAACCCTCTTTGATGTTTTGCATGTTCCTAGATTAGCTAGAAATTTGATTTCAGTTTGGAAGTTGAATGATTTGGGAATGCATGTGACATTTGATAAGCATGGATGTAGATTGGTGAGAGTGAACTTGGTGGTAGTGAAAGGGAAGAGATTTGGGAACTTGTTTAAGTTTGAAGCCACTATAGTTTGTAATGCCTCCTATCTATCTAAGGCCACTATTGTAAATACATGTATGTTGTGGAACCGCAGATTGGGCCACACAAGCAATAATGTATTAGAAACTATTAATAATAAAGAATTGTTGGATGATTTCTCATATTCTAATGAGCACTTTGATTTCCGTGAGCATTGTGTGTTTGGTAAACAAAACAAAAAATCATTTCCTTCAGGAAGCAATAGAGCAAAAGAGAATTTAGAAATTATTCATATGGATGTGTTTGGACCTGTGGATAATGAATCTTTTGGAAAATCTCCTTATTTTGTTACCTTCACTGATGATGTATCTAGATATACATGGATTTATTTTATGAAACATAAATCTAAAGTTTTCACTTAGTTTAAGGAATTCAAGGTCTTAGTAGAGAACCAATCAAGTTTAAAGATAAAAATATTAAGATATGATAATGGAGGGGAATATTACTCTAGAATTTGATGTGTTTTGCAAGCATGCAGGTATAATTAGACAAAAGACAACTCCGTATACACCACAACAGAATGGGGCTGCAAAAAGGATGAGCCAAACAATTATGGAAAGGGCTAGAAGTATCCTTAGTGATACACAATTGGATAAATGTTTTAAGGCAGAGGTTGTGTGTACTGCTTACTACTTGATAAATAGATCTCCTTGTAAGGCTCTTGTTTCGACACCTTATGAAGTGTGCATAGGTAAGAAATCTTTTGTTTCACATTTAAGGGTTTTTGGCTATGAGGCTTTTGTTCATGTGCCTAAGGAAAAGTGATCTAAGTTGGATCCAGAAGTTGAAAAGTGTACATTCATTAGATATGGTGATAATGTGAAAGGTTATAAGCTTTGGAATCCACTAACCTACAAGATTATCTTTTCTAGAGATGTTATTTTTAGGGAACTTAGAGCTATTTCTGAACTTGAGTAGCCAAAATAAAAAGAAGAAAAGGTAAAGAAGGTGCACTTTGATTTAAATCAGCAAGATGCACCTCAAGAAGAACAAAATGATGGATTGGGGGTGAAGAAGAAGAAGAAGATTCAAGTAGTTTTAATGAAGAAGAGTTTGTTGTTACAAAAGAAGTTGTTGTAGATGATTATGAGGAAGAATGAGTAGAGTCTCTTACTCCACCCTTGAGGAGATCCACAAGATAATGGAATCTAGTTGACAAGTATAGCCCACCAGATCTCTATTGTGTATATGCTTTATTGAGTACTAACGATGAACCTAGATCCTACAAGGAAGCTATCTCTATAAATGATAGTGAGTCTTGGCAGTTAGCCATGCATGAGTAGATGATGGCTTTAGACTCTTGTAACACCTAGGATCTTGTTCATTTGCCCAAAGGAAGAAAGGCCATAGGTTGTAAGTGGGTCTTCAAGAAGAAGTTTGGAGTAGACAGGTCATTACAGAAGTACAAGGCTAGACTGGTACCTAAGGGCTACTCCCAAAGATAGGGAGTTGATTTTGGTAAGATATTCTCTCTTGTTGCTAAATTGACTTCTATTAAATTTCTCTTATCCATTGCTATAGCTTATGATTTGGAGATTGGGCAAATGGATGTTAAGACTGTGTTCTTGCATGGAGATCTTGAAGAAGAAATTTATATGCAACAACCTACAGGTTTTCCGGTAAAAGGAAAAGAACATTAGGTTTGTAGGTTAAAGAGGTCTCTTTATGGTCTGAAATAGTACCCCAAAATGTGGTATCAAAAGTTTGACTCATTTGTTTTGAAATTGGGTTTTGTTAGAAGTGCGGAGGATCACTATGTCTACATTCATTGTGTTGATGATTCTATACTAGTTATTGCTTTGTATGTTGATGACATGTTTTTTAGAAATACTGAGGGTATGATCAGTGAGTTTAAAGACCAACTTTTAGGTGCATTTGAGATGAAGGATCTTGGTGCTACAAGGTATATTTTGGGAATGGAGATCAGGAGAGATAGAGTTAATAGAAAGCTTTGTTTGTCACAAAGTAAGTATGTGAATACTATTTTACAGAGCTTTAGTTTGTAGGACTATAACCCGGTTAGAGTTCCTTTACCCATTGGTACTAATCTTTTATTAGATATGTGTCCAAAGACTAAGGATGATCTTGAAGATATATCTAATGTGCTATATGCTAGTGCTGTAGGGAGTTTGATGTATGCAATGGTTTGCACTAAACCAGATATTACCCAAGCAGTGGGAGTTTTGAGCAGATTTATGTCTAACCCTAGTAGACAACATTGGAACTATGAGAAGAGGGTGCATAAATATTGATGTAGAGGTGTCAGGTCTCCAATGATAATCTAGCAAGATCAAAAGGTTTAAATAGCTTGTGGGCTTCAACCAATAAGACTTCACTAGTCTTCCTCTTGCCCTAAACTCCACCAAAGGGCTCAAACTTGTTTCCAACTTCTAAGACACAATCTTCCACCTTCTAGGGTCTCAATATACCACAATCAAAAAGATTCAAAAGGTTTCATAAACCAATTTGACTGGTTCTTAACAACTCCCCTTAACCAGGCCTAATCCTGGTAGCCCTATTCAACGACTAAACTGCACTTTTGTCTAAACTTTCCCAAAGCACTTCCAAAACTAATGATTGATCTTAATACCCTTTATCAATTTCTATACATAACCAAGACTCATATACTATTTTTTTGGACCAAACTTGATTGTCCTGACACCCTGTTGCCTTCCTACAAGGCCTAATTTGCCCACATTACAAAGGAACCCTATTAGATACTTGTCATACTCACTCCAAACCTTGAAATAGTCTTAGGGGAGGTTCTAAAATAGAGGATTTTATAATTTTTAGATAATGATTTGCTCA
Source organism: Cunninghamia lanceolata (assembly GCA_027924645.1). NCBI lineage: Eukaryota > Viridiplantae > Streptophyta > Pinopsida > Cupressales > Cupressaceae > Cunninghamia > Cunninghamia lanceolata. Next base: position 4,058,876 of record BSBN01000205.1, read on the forward strand.
TTCAAGTGTTTAAACACCAAACCCCCATTTCTAGGACCTAAAACCTAGGGTTTACTAGATCTCCCACTTCCAATCACTTCCAGACCTCATTCAAAGGTCTAACACCATCTCCTTGACCATATTAAACAATATCAAACATAAAACCATTACCTTATTAAGGCAGATCTCTGGCTGTTATAACTGTGCCATCATTCTCATGTTCTTTTCACATACAAACTTGACTTCCAACGGTGATCACCTTCTTCTTTGCACTCATTCTACCTTGTCAGGGTTAGAAAACATATTATACATGCAATTAAGGACCTATTTCATGAGAACCAGGATCCTACATTCATGGAAAGGTCCTATGAGGCATTGTAACCTCTTAAAACTCACAGGACAACCTGTTGTTCTTTGCAACAGTCAATATGAACAGAAATAAAACTAGCCTAGAAACCTTCTTAGAGAAAGAAATAGGTATAATACTTATTCAGTGAAGGATCAAGACATTTGTCATGCCACCATAGATCAAAAGATTATCAAAAATGCAAGGAAAAATAGGAATTAGATTAAAAACTCTGTTATTTCTGTCAAACCGTACAACCCAGGCCTCCAAAATGGCTCCCTCGTACCATCAAATTCCTTGGGCAAACTTACATAACCTTTGTTCAACTTCCACAAACAATTCCCATTAGTTGGAGTGATTAAACTTCCAAAACTACTTAAAACTGATTTTCCCGCCCAAATGTTTATTTCAAAAATTTGAATTTTAAACTTTGTTTTAATGGACTTTTACCCTACCAAATCAACATATTTGATCTTCTTAGGATCATTATACCTTGTTCCTAGCCTTAGATAGCTATATTTGACTCTTATTTGACTCTAGAGGCACTATTGGCCCAACTTACATTATTTTTGGTCCTAGGGTCCTTACCAGGACCCTCAGGACATTTGATCATTACATCATTTTGCCCATTATAACATGCCATAATTGGTTCTAGGATGTTCCAGTTGACTTGATGGACTCCATGGGAACCTCTCTTAGTCATTGGTGTCTCCTTGTTCTAATATGTTCCCTTAGGTGCTCCTGCACCATACTCCCCAGTATGATGAAAACTCTTGTCCCAAGAGTCATGTGAACTGCTCCAAGCATTCTGCAATCTTTTTGAAGAGTCCATCTGATTTGTGACAGGGAACATGAACTCTCCAAGGGTTACCCTCCTCCTTCTCCAACCTGCATGATTCTTGCCAAGAGTGTTAGTATCATAAAACATATTTTGATGTCCTTGCTTAGGACCCAGCTACTTGAATGCTTCTGCTTTCTCCATCTAATTTGTTCTTCTCTATATTGTCTGTTGTCTACCTTCCTTTTCCTGGCTCCTTGTAGGGCAATCAATGTCCCCAATCTTGATGCAACTTAAGTCCCAAACTGTCTATTCTTGAGGACTGTCATAAACCTTCTTCTGCTGCAATTGTTCCTGCTATTTCCAATCCTCCTTAACCTGCACATTCAACTATAGTTTCTCTCCAAAATAGACAATGGCATGTTCCTTCTTGTCTTCATAAGGTAAAGGTATTAGTTTAAACTATTTACCATCTTTATGCACCAAATAGTTATTTGTATAGCCATCATGAATTGTCCTTGAATGTTGTCATGGTCCACCCAAGATTATATGCCCACATGTCATTGAAATAACATCACATAAAACAAAATCATGATATGGACCAATTGAAAAATCAACATATGCCCTCTGACTAACCCTTAATTGTTGCTCTTGACTTACCCAAGTGGCATTGTAAGGACTAGGATGATCAAATGTCTTCAATCCCAATTTGTGTACCATATCCCAGGAAACTAAATTATCATGTGAACCTGAATCTATAATCAACTTGCACATTTTTCCATGGCTTAAACAATTAGTTTTAAAAATGGATACCTGTGGTGCTTGTTGCACTTTGCCTTTTTTCACCATGAGCAATTCTCCATCTGTTACTGGATAGGCTGCTGCTGGTTCTTGGTCTTCTTTCTTTTCCTCTTCTTGTGCCAAATAAACTCTTCTCTCCTTGCTCTTATCAACATCACCCCTCTTAGGACATTTGAAAGATGTGTGTCCCACTTCATTGTAATGATAACATATGCGTGTGAATACTCCTCTACCTGATCCAAACCTACCTCCATCTCTATATCCACCTCTCTGATCTGCAGAAAACTCTTTGCCTTTCTCATTATTGCTCTGTCCTTCACTAGTAGGTCTGCCCCTACCTCTATATCCTCTACCACTACCTCCTTGTCTTTCTTGCTTCCTTTTCACCCTCTCTTCAGCCCTTATGGCTAATTGAAAACATTCTCCAAGTGATTTTTGTATGATCAAACCAATTTCATCTTGCAACTTTCTCTTCTTCATCTTCTAATCCTCCTCTAATACTAAGCTTATGAAATTACTCAGTATAGAACATAACATCCATGTCCTTCTACTTCAAATTCTGCCTCATCCTCTTTGTTTGAATAGAATAATCAAATGGAAGAAACTGATCCTTCATCATATCCTTCATCCTACCCCAAGAAGTGATTCTTGTTCCACCTCTGGCCACTCTTTCTGTTTGTACACTACTCCACCAAGTAAGTGCTATCCCTCTCAACTTTGTCTTTGAAAATTTAACCTTCTTGTCATCACTTATTTCCTCATACTCAAATTTTTTTTCAAGGGCATCTATCCACCCTAATACCTCTTCACTATCCATCTTCCCCTGATAGATAGGTAACTCTATGTTTGCCTTTGTTCCACTACCTTGAAGTGCCTTAAGCAATCTCACAAATTTCTTGTCTTCAGGATCCAATTCATCCTCAGGAGGGTTCTCATATACCTCCTCATCTCCTTCTAGATCATTTTGTTCATCCCTTCTAGGATCCTTCTCCAATGCTTCCAACCTTGCCAAGAATGATGCATTCTCTCTTCTCACTTGTCTTAACTCTCTTTCTCTTGCAGAATCTTGTTCTTTTCTCTCCCTCAACTTGTTTTCTCTAGCCTCTAAGGCTTCTCTCAATTCATTATTCTCCCTAGCCATCTGATTCTTAGGGGGCATCTTTACAACTCTCACCAACCCTTAACTCTTTCAGAAGATCCTACTACTCCCTCAAGGATCTACTTGCTACTTTGATACCACTATGATGCAGAGGTATCAGGTCTCCAATGATAATCTAGCAAGATCAAAAGGTTTAAATAGCTTGTGGGCTTCAACCAATAAGACTTCACTAGTCTTCCTCTTGCCCTAAACTCCACCAAAGGGCTCAAACTTGTTTCCAACTTCTAAGACACAATCTTCCACCTTCTAGGGTCTTAATATACCACAATGAACAAGATTCAAAAGGTTTCATAAACCAATTTGACTGGTTCTTAACAGCTCCCCTTAACTAGGCCTAATCCTAGTAGCTTTGTTCAGCAACTAAATTGCACTTTTCTATAAACTTTCCAAAAGCACTTCCAAAACTAATGATTGATCTGAATACCCTTTATCAATTTCTATGACATATCTAAGACTCATATACTATTGTTTTGGACCAAACTTGACTGTCTTGACACCCTGCTGCCTTCCTACAAGGCCTAATTTGCCCACTTTACAAAGGAACCCTATTAGATACTTGTCATACTCATTCCAAACCTTGAAATGGTCTTAGGAGAGGTTTGAAAATAGAGGATTTTCTAGGTTTTAGGCAATGATTTTCTCATTCAAGTGTTTAAACACCAAATCCCCATTTCTAGGACCCAAAACCTAGGGTTTACTAGATCTCCCACTTCCAATCACTTCCAAACCTCATTCAAAGGTCTAACACCATCTCCTTGACCATATTAAACAACATCAAACATAAAACCATTACCTTGTTAAGGTAGATCTCTGGCTATTATAACTATGCCATCATTCTCATGTTCTTTTCACATACAAACTTGATTTCCAACAGTGATCACCTTCTTCTTTGCACTCCTCCTACCTTGTTAGGGTTAGAAAACATATTATACATGCAATCAAGGACCTATTCTATGTGAACTAGGATCCTACATTCATGGAAAGGTCCTATGAGGCATTGTAACCTCTCAAAACTCATAGGACAGCCTGTTGTTCTTTGCAACAGTCAATATGAACAAAAATAAAACTAGCCTAAAAACCTTCTCAGAGAAAGAAATAGGTCTAATACTTATTCAATAAAGGTTCAATACATTTTCCATGCTAGCATAGATCAAAATATTATCAAAAATGCAAGGAAAAACAAGAATTAGATGAAAAACTCTATTCTTTCTGTCAAATCATACAGCCCAGGCCTCCAAAATGGCTCCCCCGTACCATCAAATGCCTTGGGAAGGCTTACATAACCTTTGTTCAACTTCCACAACCAATTCCCATTAGTTGGAGTTGATTAAACTTCCAAAACTACTTAAAACTGATTTTCCTGCCCAAATGCTTATTTCAAAAATTTGAATTTTAAACTTTGTTTTAATGGACTTTTACCCTGCCAAATCAACATGTTTGATCTTCTTAGGATCATTATACCTTGTTCCTAGCCTTAGACACCTATATTTGACTCTTATTTGACTCTAGAGGCACTATTGGCCCAACTTACATTATTTTTGCAAGACATTTGATCATTACATCATTTTGCCCATCATAACATGCCATAATTGGTTCTAGGATGTTCCACTTGACTTGATGGACTCCATGGGCTCCTCTCTTAGTCACTAGTGTCTCCTTGTTCCGATATATTCCCTTAGGTGCTCCTGCACCAAATATCTTGTAGGTACTCCTGATCATTGCTTGGTTTATTTTTGTACTGATAGTGTTGATTAATCTTTGGACATACAGGGTTTTGTTGATGTAGATTGGGTAGGTGATTTAGACAGTCGAAGTGCTAGATTTAGAGAAAACAAATGAGAGGGGGGCTGAATCAATTTTTTGAAACTTTCCTCCAATTAAACACTTTAATCCACTTTGTAACTCAGCAGCACAATAATAAATCAATCATAGAAACAGAAAGCATTAAATCAAGAGCAAAAAAATATTAACACATAAGACACCAAGATTTTGACATGGAAAACCTAGTTAAGGGGAAAAGCATGGGGTGACTAACCCAAGATTGTATTCTCTGTTAGAAGAATAGAAAGAACAAAATGGCACATGCCAATTAGGGCTCACTGCCTGAGCACACTGCTCACAAGAGGCTCACTACCTAAAGGAGACACACTGTCTACAGAATAACAAGTATTACATACTTGAACTAAAGAATAGCATCTTCACCATGCTTGAGTCAGTTTCATTTAAGCCCAATACTTCTGCTCTGCCTTTCGCTCCTCTCCTCTCTACCACACTCTCATCTTCACTAGATCACTTTGAAATGACTTTACAATTCCTTATTTGTACAAGACATCGACTTAGGAATGATCATCTAAGTTGGCAAACATTACAGAGCAAATACATAAATACATCATGAGTAATTACAAAAGACTTCACGTGGATCAACACACTGTTGGCCACATAGATTTGAGACTTCAATCTTCTCTTAGGAACATGCCAATCTTCACATAACATCTTCAAGATCATCCACAGGATGTGTAACTCATCCGGTCGGCCAGACTTAGGAAGAACACCATCATCTGGAAGTTATTCTTCAATTGCGAGCTCAAACTCCAATGCGGACCACCAACACAAACTGGACATGATCTAAAGACCTCCACAAGCTTGCTTGAATCACCAAGAACATCCACACTACATCTTCTTACTAAAATCCTTCTCTCCATCTGGAACCTCAAGAACATAGTCTGTCATCACTGTCACAATGGAATAGATGCTTGCGGACTTCTAGACCATGAACCAATTGAGTTGTCAATTTAGGTTGACTTCCTAAACACTTCACCAAATCTATAGAACAAGATATTTCATTTCCAAATCTCACTGGACCTATTTGTGTTACTCTGTCACCTCTGAACATCTACCAGAACTAGTTTTACTTGAGCAGCCACAACTTCTTCAGATCTTCATGTGGACCTTTGAAATCTTTACTGGATCATCTTAAGACACATATCTATAAACCCTTTGATGTGCATCCTCTGATCTTCATCTTAGCTAGGATCTTTAGCTCACTGTCTTCACTGGTCTTCTCTATTCCTGATTAGGACTAATTTTCTCAATATCCTCAACACACAGCTCATCCAATCCTTATCATCAATGCAACAGGAGTATGTTGACATCAATGACAAAACTGGTTAGGCTCATACTTGCAACAATCTCCCCCTTTGTCATTGATGGCAACATATCATTTAAAAAACTATTTTAGTCATCAAGACAAGAACTTTTCTTTACTAACACAACTCCCCCTAGCACAAACAACCATTCACATGTCTTCTCTTCCTTTACTGCTCCCCCTTTTATTAGCAATCACTTGTTTTTCACATGTCTTCTCTCCCCCTTTGACATCAATGACAAAGGGCATATACTTACAACTCCACCACTTCAGAATCATACCAGCTGCTCCCTTTGAGTAGCAGCTCCCCAAATATCAATCTAGAGCACAAGATATGACTGTGAGATCCACCGGATTGATGCACATCAGTGCACCTTAATTTAGAACTGGAGGGGTAATAACCCCTAACTTCTCCCTGAGATACTCAAAAGAGTCTTTAGGTAGAGGTTTAGTAAAGATATCTACAATCTGATCCTTGGAAGGCACAAACTCTAGTCTAACTTAATTTTTATTCACTTGCTCTCTCAAAAAATGAAACTTGATGGATATATGTTTAGTCTTTGAATGCAACACTGGATTCTTAGATATATTTGTTGCACTTGAATTATCATAGAAGATTGTGATAGGCTCCTCATAATCCACTCCCATGTCTCTTAGCATTTGTTTCATCCACAAAACTTGAGTGCAACTACCTGCTGCTACAATATATTTTGCTTCTGCAGTGGTCAGAGATATTGCCTCTTATTTCTTGCTCAGCCAAGAAACCAATCTCTTTCCCAAAAAGAATGCTCTAGCACTGGTACTCTTCCGGTCATCCACATCTCCTGCCCAATCCGCATCAGTATATGCATGAAGAGAGAAATTATGATCTCTAGGATACCACAAACCATACTCAACTGTCCCTTTTAGATACCTAAAAATCCTCTTGATTGCCATGACATGAGATTCTCTAGGATCAGCTTGGAATCTAGCAACAAGACCAACAACATTCATAATATCAGGTCTAGTTTGAGTGAGATACAACAATCCTCCAATCATTGACCTATACTTTTTCTTATCAGCCTTAGGGGATTCATCATCTTTGCTCAATTTACATCCAGTTGCCATGGGAGTACTCATTGGTTTTGATTCTTCCATCCCAAATTTCTTCAACAATTCTTTCACATATTTGGTTTGAGAAATGAAGATTCCTTTCTTAGTTTGAATGATTTGCAGACCCAAGAAGAAATTCATTTCCCCAAGCATGGACATCTCAAATTCACTTTTCATTTGATTTGCAAAAGTTTTACACATACTATCTCTTCCTCCAAAAATGATATCATCAACAAATACTTCAACAATCAAGATATTTTCATGATCAATTTTGAAGTACAAATTACTGTCATTAGTACCTTTGTTGAAACCAATCTTCAAAAGATTCTTATCCAATCTTTCATACCAGGCTCTTGGGGATTGCTTAAGTCCATACAGTGCTTTCTTCAACTTGTAGACCATATCACCATGATCAGACAATTTAAATCCATCTGGTTGCTCAATGTATACTTCTTCTTCCAAGTCACCATTCAGGAAGGCATACTTGACATCCATTTGATATACTTTGAAATCCTTGAAGGCAGTAAAAGCAAGAAATAATCTGACTACTTCAATTCTTGCCACCAGAGCAAAAGTTTCTTCAAAATCAACTCCTTCTATTTGAGAGTAACCCTTGCAGACCAATCTGGCTTTATTTTTTATTACTTCACCAACTTCATTCAGTTTGTTCCAAAAGACCCATTTGGTTCCAATCAAATTCTTGTTTCTAGGTCTAGGAACAAGATCCCAATTGTGATTTTTCTCAATTTGTATCAGCTCTTCCTCCATTGCTTTAGTCTAGTTTTCATCATTGCAAACTTCATTCACTGTCTTAGGTTTAATCTTTGAAATTAGACAATACTCTTTTGAATCTTGAGCAATCCTTGTTCTTGTTTGTACAACTTTTCTTTTATCACCTATGATCTGATCTTTAGAGTGGTTCAGTCTTACATACCTGGGAACTTTGGTAGTTTCTTGCACTTCTAATTCTTGAATAGGTTCAATCACACTTATCTCTTCTTCCTGATTTACAGGATCAGTTTGAATCTAAATTTCAGAGGGAGCTTGGACTTCTTTAACAAAAACATCATTTTGATCATCTTCATCAAATTCATAAAACCTTGAGGGTTTTTCAATACCTTCATCAACCTTCACATTTGTACTTTCTATAATCTTTCTCAATCTTTTGTTGTAACACCGGTATGCTTTGCTTTGAGTAGAGTAACCCAAGAATATTCCTTCATCACTTCTAGTATCTAACTTGCCTAGATCTTCATCTCTTTTAATGTAACATTTGCTACCAAAAACTTTGAAATACCTCACAGTGGGAGTGATGCCAAACCAAAGTTCATAAGGAGTCTTACCAGTATTGCTTCTGATTTGTAATAGATTAAGAGTATAGACCGTAGTGTTTATAGCTTCTCTCCAATAGATCTGAGGAACATTTGCTTCCCTAATCATGGTTCTAGATGCTTCCTGGATGGTCCGGTTCTTTCTCTCCACTACTCCATTCTGCTATGGAATCCTAGGAGTAGACAACTGTCTTTTTATTCCATGTTTCTCACAGAATTCTATGAACTCACCGGATCTGAATTCTCCACCTCTATCAGACCTCAGACATTTCAATTTTAATCTAGTTTCATTTTCTACCATAGCCTTGAATATTTTGAATTTCTCAAGAGCTTCTAATTTTTCTTTTAGAAAAGTTACCCACATCATCCGAGAGTAGTCATCAATTAATAGCATAAAGTATCTATCACCTTGCACACTCCTAATTCTTGTAGGACCACATAAATTAGTATGAACTAAGTCCAGTAATCTGGTAGAAGATTGTTCCTTACTTTTGAATGTGACTCTAATCAACTTACCCAACTGACATTCTTTGCACAAGCTATTGGTAGGTTTCACAAGTCTTGGAAAATCTCTTACAACCTGAGTGTTGGTTATCTTGATGATATTATCAAAATTCACATGACACATTCTCCTATGCCACAACCAACTCTGATCAACTTGAACAAATAAGTAACTTTTACCAGTACCAACCAAGTGGAAGATATTACCTTTAGTTTGAGTACCAGATGCAATCTCTGTTTTGGAACTTTCAAAGATCTTGCATTTTCTATTTTTGAATCAGAGATCATAGCCTTTGTCCACCAACTATCCAACACTGAGAAGATTGTGCTTCAATCTTTCAACATACAGTACATTACCAGTTTTATTCTTTCCATCAAAAGAAATAGTTCCTCTACCTCTGATTTTGCCAGCAGAATTATCAACAAATTTGACCACTCCTCCTTCATACCTTTCCAAGTCTATGAACTTATTTTTGTCACCTGTCATATGGTGGGAGCATCCATTGTCAATGACCCAATCATCCTTTTCTTCTACTTGGGCAGCCAGAGATTTTTCTACAACTTTATGATTGACAGATTCAGAGGACATTGGATCTTCTTCCTTGATGGCAATAAACACCCAATTACTTCTGGATTTGTTTCATGTCTATGATTCATCATCCGTTACTCCTTCATTATCATCCTCTTCATGAACATAGTAACAATTCTTTTGGAACCTTGATCTGTTAGGATTTGGCCTTGAAAATCTTTCCGAACACTTTGAGGCAAAATGACCAATCTTATTGTAGTTAAAACACTTAAAAGGCAATTTCCCTTCATACTCACCAGATCCTCTTGGCAGTCTTTTTGTAATAAGGGCTTCAAGTTGAGTGGCTTCTATTTCATCTTCTTCCAGGTCTTTTCTTGCTTTTTCATACCATGATAGTTTCCTTGAAGAGTTCTCTCCTAGATCAAACTTTTGTTTTCCTTTAATAGAGGCACTAGCTTTAAATGCAGATTCAATCTTGGGGGGGCATCTCCAAACTTAGTTAATTCAAATGCAGCCAATTTGCCAACCAATTGATCTCTTGTAATGCCTAAAATAGATCTAAATTCTTCAATAGCAGCAACCTTGTACTTGTAAGAATCAGGAAGGGATCTAAGAACCTTACCAACAATCTCATCTTCATCCAAGACTCCACCAGCACATCTAATGTCACAAACAAGCTCATTTACTCTTGGCATAAATGCAGTGATATTTTCATCTTCTCTCATCTTTAGATTTTCAAATTTTCCTTTCAAACTTTGTAGCTTGGCACATTTAACATACTTGTCTCCTTCATGCAGAAGTTTCAATTTTTCCCAAATCTCAAAAGTAGTTTGTAGGTCAACAACATTTGTTATCTCTGAATTAGATAAGGCACTTAGAAGAGCTTCTTTAGTCTACAAATTGTTTCTAGCATCTCTGATTTCATCTATGGATCTCAGACCATTCTGTGGAGGAGTATACTTTTTTGAAGCCATGGTCCAATATTGCATTCCCATACATTGCAAGTGACATTCCATGCAACTTTTCTAAAGAGTAAAATTGGTTCCATCAAACCTCGGACTATCCTTCTTGTAGGATGACATCCTATATCTCCTCAAGTGATTAAGCTCTTTTAGAGGAACTTAGCTCTGATACTAATTGTTATATTTAGAGCAAACAACTGAGAGGGGTAGGTGAATCGATTGTTCAAAACTTTCTTCCAATCAAACACTTTAATCCACTTTGTAACTCAGCAACATAATAATAAATCAATCATAGAAACATAAAGCATTAAATCAAGAGCAGAAACATATTAAGACATAAGACACCAAGATTTTGACATGGAAAACCTAGTTAAGGGAAAAACCACAGGGTGACTAACCCAAGATTATATTCTTTGTTAGAAGAATAGAAAGAACAAAATGGCACATGCCAATTAGGGCTCACTACTCGAGCACACTGCTCACAAGAGGCTCATTGCCTATAGGAGACACACTGTCTATAGAATAATAAGTATTACATACTTGAACTAAAGAATAATATCTTCACCATGCTTGAGTCAGTTCCATTTAAGCCCAATACTGCTACTATGCCTTTCGCTCCTCTCCTCTCTACCACACTCTCATCTTCACCAGATCACTTTGAAATGACTTTACAATTCCTTATTTATACAAGACATCAACTTAGGAATGATCATCTAAGTCAACAAACATTATAGAGAAAATACATAAATACATCATGACTAATTAAAAAAGACTTCACACAGATCAACACACTGTCATCCACACAAATCTGAAACTTCAATCTTCTCTTAGGAACACACTAATCTTCACATAACATCTTCAAGATCATCCACAGGATGTGTAACTCATCCGGTTGGCTAGACTTAGGAAGAACACCATCATCTGGAAGTTATTCTTCAATTGCGAGCTCAAACTCCAATGCAGACCACCAACATGAACTAGACACGATCCAAAGACCTCCACAAGCTTGCCTGAATCACCAAGAACATCCACACTACATCTTCTTACTAAAATCCTTCTCTCCTTCATCTGGAACCTCAACAACATAGTCTGTCATCACTATCACAATGGAATAGATGCTTGTGGGCCTCCAGACCATGAACTAATTGAGTTGTCAATTCACATTGACTTCCTAAACACTTCACCAAATCCGTAGAGCAAGATATTTCATTTCCAGATCTCACTGGACCTATCTGTGTTACTCTATCACCTCTGAACATCTACTTGAACTAATTTTACTTGAGCAGCCACAAATTCTTCAGATCTTCATGTGGACCTCTAAAATCTTTATTGGATCATCTTAAGACACATATCTACAAACCCTTTGATGTGCATCCTCTGATCTTCATCTTAGCTAGGATCTTTAGCTCATTGTCTTCATTGTTCTTCTCTATTCCTGATTAGGACTAATTTTCTCAATATCCTCAGCACATAGCTCATCCAATCCTTATCATCAATGTAACAAGAGTATGTTGACATCACTGACAACACTGGTTAGGCCCATACTTGCAACACGAAGGTCCACTAGTGGCTATGTTTTTACTTTGTTTGGAGGTGCACTAAGATGGATGAGTAAGAGGCAGACCACAGTTGCTTTGTCCACCACAAAAGTAGAGTATGTGGCTGCTACTCATGTCTCTAAGGAGGTAGTTTGGTTGAGGAGACTATGTACAAGTATTGGTTTTGATTGCAGGATCATTCAAATTGGTTGTGATAGCCAGAGTGCTATCTATTTGGCCAAGAATCTCATGTATCATGCTCAGACTAAGCATGTTGATGTTTAGTATCACTTTGTTTGAGAGTTGGTTACAAATGGAGAGATTGAGATGAAGAAGATAGACACTCAAGAGAATGTTGCAGATTTATTGACCAAGCATGTGAGCACAGAGAAGTTCATATGGTGCCAAGAGGCCATGGGCCTTGTTTCTAGTGCCTGATTATTTTTCATTTAATTTCCTATGGGTTGATTTACAAGGTATAATGTCAAGTGGGAGAATGTTGGGATAAGGTTCCATTAACCTTGTAAATCCCAATATTGTATTTATTTCCATCTATTATATGTAATTTGTAATTATCCATGAGGAGATATACTAGTTTCACTGGTAGGGGTAATTTTGAGTAACCGGAGGTAATTATGGAGTGACTTTTACTGTTGGCAAATGTAAAAACTCAAAGTAAATGAGGGTAGGCATTCTCCCTTGAGGAATATCTATTTTTGGCATGTATGACAACTATCATAATGTTTGGTAAGTGAATCTATGACAGCTGCAAGTTGTCATAAGATTTTGAGATTCTATGACGCATATGATGGATATGTTAGTTGTATATTTACTATATTTCACCCAAGGTTCCTATCGTGGAAAGATACTCTTTTGTGGAATCTATGATGGTTATGATGTGTCATAAGATGTTGTAAGAGGCCAGATTTAGTGTTGGGCTCCGAACCTTTGCATGGCTATTTTTAGACAAGTGTAAGATGCTTGTAAGATGGTAATTAATGTTTACAGGTTGGAGAATCTTAGGAGAGAAAAGGTGAATGCCTAAGATGAGTTGGAAAATATTTTTATAAGTATTTTTCATGTATTTGTTGCTGCAATACATATTTTAGGTACTCAGGTGCTGCCAGAATGCTATCGGATTGAAGACTTCTGGAGAGAGTTGTGTAGTTGATGTATTGTACAATCTTGTTGAGATTAATACAAACTTGTGCCTCTTTCTTGGTGGAGTGTTTTACCCACAAGGGTTTTCTCCATGTAAAAACTATGTCGTGTTGAATTCTTCATGTTTGACATCTTTTCTGTAGTGGGTTTTATGTTTTGTTACAATCTCCATTAATATCAGGCAGTTAAAGATTGCTGAAATTTATTTGAATCAGATTTCCATTAAAATAGTGTTTCTTTCATATCTAACAGTGATCCACCCCTTGGCAATGAGCCTTTTTTTGGGTAGTGAGCCCTATTGGCAGTGAGCCTGTAATTTTTGGTATTGTGCTTTACATATATATCTTGTGGATTGACTCCCACTATGGTTTTTCCCTTGATAGTGTTTTCCACATAAAAATCTAGGGTCACTTGTGTATGATCTTGCAATTATGTTTTTGGTTCTATGTTTATGCTTTCATTTTTTAATTATAACAAATAGTGGATAAGTATTTAATGATTTAAGGTGCAGATTTGCTTAAGTTTTGTGACAAATGATTCACCCTGTTGCAAGTATGGGCCTAATCAATATTGTCATTAATGTCAACATACTCCTGTTGCATTAATGATAAGGATTGGATGAGCTGTGTGTAGAGGATATTGAGAAAATTAGTCTCAATCAGGAATAATAAAGAATAGTGATGATAGTAAGGTAAAAGTCAAAGATAGGATGAGGATCAGAGGATGCAGATTAAAGGGTTTGTAGAAATGTGTCTTAAGGTGATATAGTAGAGATTTCAGAGGTCCACATGAAGATTAGAAGAAGTTGTGGCCGCTCAAGTAAAACTAGTTTCGGAAGATGTTCAGTGGTGACAGAGTGTTACAGATAGGTCCAGTGAGATCTGAAATTACATTATTCTATTCTGTGGATTTGAGGGAGTGTTGAGGAAGTCTTTATGGAGTGTCAACTAGATTGGTTCATGGTTTGAAGATCCACAAGAACCTATTCCTTTGTGATAGTAATGACAGACTGTGTTCTTGAGGTACCGGATGAAGAGGAGATGGATTTGAGTAAGCAGATGAAGTATGGATGTTTTTGGTAATTTACAAAAGCTTGTGATGGTCTTTGGATCATGTCCAATTCTTGTTGGTGGTCCGCATTGAAGTTGGAGTTCGTATTTGAAGAACAACTTCCGAATGATGGTGTTCTTCCTGAGACAGGTCGACCAAATGAGTTATACATCTTGCAGATGTTCTTGTGGATGTTTGCCGACTTAGATGATCATTCCTAAGTTGATGTCTTTTATAAATAAGGGATTGTGAAGTCATTTCAAATTTGTCTTAGTTGTGATGAGTGTGTGGTAGTGAGGAGGAGAGCAAAAGGGCAGAGCAGAAGTATTGGGCTTAAATGGAACTGATTCAAGCATGGTGAAAATGCTATTCTCTAGTTCATGTATGTGATACTTATTTCTTTGTAGGTAGTGAGCCTCTTGTGAGCAGTGTTCTCAAGTAGTGAGCCCTAATTGGCATGTGTCATTTTGTTCTTTCTATTCTTCTAATAGAGATTACAATCTTGGGTTAATCACCCTACGGTTTTTTCCTTAACCAGGTTTTTCACAGCAAAATCTTGGTGTCTTATGTGCTGATGTGTTTCTGCTTTTGATTTGAATGCATTATGTTTTATGATTGATATACTGCTAATCATTAAGAGGATTTAAGTGTGTAATTGGAGAAAGTTCTGCACAACTGATTCAACTCCCCTGTCTTAGTTGTGACCCTAATTCTAACAATTGGTATTAGAGCCAAGTTCCTCTAAAAGGAGCTTAACCTCTTGAGGAGATCCAGGATGTCATCTTACAAGAAGGATAGTCCAACGTTTGATGGAACCAATTTTTCTCTTTGGAAAGGTCGCATGAAATGTCACTTACAGTGTATGGGAATGGTGTACTGGACCATGGTCACAATACAGTATGTACCTTCACAAGGTGGTCTAAAAACTATAAATAAAATCACAGATGCTAAAAACAATCTATGGACTATGGAGGCTCTTCTAAGCGCATTATCTGATTCAAAGCTCTCAAATGTTATTGACCTACCAATTGCTTTTGAGATTTGGAAAAAACTGGAACTTTTGCAGGAAGGAGACCAGTATGTTAAATGTGCAAGGTTACAGAGTCTGAAGGGGAAATATGAAAATCTGAAGATGAGAGATGATGAAAATATTACTACTTTTATGCCAAGAGTGAATGAGTTGGTTTGTGGAATTAGAAATGCTGGTGGAGTCTTGGATGAAAATGAGATTGTAGGCAAAACTCTCAGATCCCTACCTGCTTCTTATAAAATCAAGGCTACTACCATTGAAGAATCCAGAGCCCATACAACTATCACATGAGATCAATTAGCTGGGAAATTGGCTGAATTTGAAATGTTAGAGTTTGGAGATGACCCCCCAAGACTGAATCTGCATTCAAAGATAGTGCCTTTGTAAAAGGTAAACAAAGATTTGATCCAGGAGAGAACTCATCAAGGAAACTATCATGGTATGAAAAAACAAGAAAAGACTTGGAAGAAGAAGAAGTAGAAACTGCTCAACTTGAAGCCCTTATTGCAAAGAGGCTGCCAAGAGGATTCGATAAGTATGAAGGAAAATTACCTTTTAAGTGTTTTAACTACAATAAGATTGGTCATTTTGCCTCAAGGTGTCCGAAAAGGTTTTTAAGGAAAAATCCTAACAAGCCAAGGTTCCAAAAGAACTATTACTATGTACATGAAGATGATGACAATGAAGGAGTAACATATGATGAATCAAAGACAGGAAACAAATCTTAAAATGAATGGGTGTTCATTACCATCAAGGAAGAAGATCCAATGTCCTTTGTATCTGTCAATCATAAGACTGTGGAAAGAGCCCTGGCTGCCCAAATTGAAGAGAAGGATGATTGGGTCATTGATAGTAGTTGCTCTCACCATATGACAGGTGACAAAAATAAGTTCTTAGATTTGGAAAGGTATGAAGGAGGAGTGGTAAAGTTTGGTGATAATTCTGCTGGTAGAATCAAAGGTAGATGAACTATTTCTCTTGATGGAAGGAACAAAACTGGTAATGTACTGTATGTTGAAGGTTTGAAGAACAATCTTCTCAGTGTTGGACAGTTGGTGGACAAAGGCTATGATCCTCAGTTCAAGAATGGCAAATGCAAAATCTTTGAAAGTTCCAGAACAAAAATTGCATCCGGTACTCAAACTAAAGGTAATATCTTCCACTTGGTTGGTACTGATAAAAGTTGCTTATTTGTTCAAGTTGATTAGAGTTGGTTATGGCATAGAAGGATGTGTCATGTGAATTTTGATAATATCATCAAGATAAGCAATACTCAGGTTGTAAGAGATCTTCCAAAATTGGTGAAACCTACTAATAGCTTGTGCAAGGAATGTCAGTTGGGTAAGTTGAGTAGAGTCGCATTCAAAAGTAAGGATCTATCTTCTACTGGATTATTGGACTTAGTTCATACTAATCTTTGTGGTCTAGCAAGAATCAAGAGTATTCAAGGTGATAGATACTTCATGCTACTAATTGATGACTATTCTCGAATGATGTGGGTAACCTTTCTAAAAGAGAAATCAGAAGCTCTTGAGAAATTCAAAATATTCAAGGCTATGGTAGAGAATGAAACTGGATTAAAATTGAAGTGTCTGAGGTCTGATAGAGGTGGAGAATTCACATTCGGTGAGTTCATAGAGTTCTATGAGAAACATGGAATTAAGAAATAGTTTTCTGCTCCTAGGACTCCACAGCAGAATGGAGTAGTGGAGAGAAAGAACCAGACTATCCAGAAAGCATCTAGGACCATGATGATGGAAGCAAATGTTCCTCAGATCTATTGGAGAGAAGCTGTCAGTACTGCAGTCTATACTCTCAATCAAGTTCAAATCAGAAGCAATACCGGTAAGACTCCTTATGAACTTTGGTTTGGTATCACTCCTACTATAAGGTATTTCAAAGTTTTTGGTAGCAAGTGTTACATTAAAAGAGATGAAGATCTAGGAAAGTTTGATGATAGAAGTGATGAAGCAATATTCTTGGGATACTCTACTCAAAGTAAAGCCTACCGGTGTTATAATAAGAGATTGAGGAAGATGATAGAAAGTACAAATGTGAAGGTTGATGAAGGAATTGAAAAACCCTCAAGATTCTATGAATATGATGAAGATGATCAGAATGGTGTTCTAAATCAAGGAGCCCAAGCCTCTTCTATGATTGAGATCAAGATTGATTTGGTAAATTAGGAAGAAGAGATAAGTTTGAATGAGCCTGATCAAGAAGAAGAAACTCAAGTAACTCCCAAAGTGCCTAGGTATGTAAGACTAAATCACTTTGAAGATCAGATCATAGGTGATAAAAGCAAAGGTGTACAAACAAGAAGGAAAATTGCTCAAGACTTAGATGAGTATTGTCTGATTTCAAAAATTAAACCTAAGACAGTGAATGAAGCTTGCAATGATGAAAACTGGACTAAAGCAATGGAGGAAGAGTTGATGCAAATTGAGAAAAATCACACTTGGGATCTTGTTCCCAGACCTAGAAACAAAAATGTGATTGGAACCAAATGGGTCTTCCGGAACAAACTAAATGAAGTTGGTGAAGTAATCAGAAATAAAGCCAGATTGGTTTGCAAGGGTTACTCTCAAATAGAAGGAGTTGATTTTGAAAAAACTTTTGCTTTGGTGGCAAGAATTGAAGCAGTCAGATTATTTCTTTCTTTTGTTGCTTTCAAGAATTTCAAGGTATATCAGATGGATGTCAAGTCTGCCTTCCTAAATGGTGACTTAAAAGAAGAAGTATACATTGAGCAACCAAATGGATTTCAATTGTCTGATCTTGATAATATGATCTGCAAATTGAAGAAAGCACTGTATGGACTGAAGCAAGCCCCAAGAGCCTTGTATGAAAGATTGGATAAGCATCTATTGAAGATTGGTTTCAACAAAGGTATGGCTGATAGCAATTTATATTTCAAAATTGATCATGAAACATCCTGATTGTTGAAGTGTTTGTTGATGATATCATTTTTGAAGGAAGGGATAGTATGTGTAAAACTTTTGCAAATCAAATGAAAAGTGAATTTGAGATGTCCATGCTTGGTGAAATAAATTTCTTCTTGAGTCTGCAAATCACTCAAACAAAGAAAGGAATCTTCATTTCTCAAACCAAATATGTGAAAGAATTGTTGAAGAAATTTGGGATGGAAGACTCAAAACCAATGAATACTTCCATGACAACCTGATGTAAATTAAGAAAAGATGATAATTCTCCTAAGGTTGATCAGACAAAGTATAGGTCAATGATTGGAGGACTCTTGTATCTCACTCAAACTAGACCAAATATTATGCAGGCTATTGGTCTTGTTGCTAGATTCTAGGTTGATCCTAGAGAATCCCATGTCATGGCAATCAAGAGGATTTTTAGATATCTAAAGGGGATAGTTGAGTATGGTTTGTGGTATCCCAGAGATCATGATTTCTCTCTTCATCCATATACAGATGTGGATTGGGTAGGAGATGTTGATGACCAAAAGAGTACCAATGGTGGAGCATTCTTTTTGGGGAAGAGATTGGTTTCATGGTTGAGCAAGAAACAAGAGGCAATATCTCTATCTACAATTGAAGCAGAATATATTGCAGTAGTAGGTAGCTGCACTCAAGTTTTTTTGGGTGAAGCAGATGCTAAGAGATATCAAAATGGAGTATGAGGAACCTATCACAATCTTCTATGATAATTCAAGTGCAATAAATATATCCAAGATATGAATGGGAAAAATGGATTTGATCAATAAAAAACAATATAAAACCCAAACACCAATGGAAGTTGAAAGCAAAGAAGAATTAAACCAAAACAAGTAAGAACATACTTACAAACTCCTTTACCTGTCATTTTCCATTGTTTGCCTATCTTTCTTTGATCTTATTTGTGAAGCCCTCAGAAGCTTTCCTTGCTTTCTTGCTTGTTAAAGATGACAAAGGAAGAATGGCTTTTGATATGAGTTTGTGTTGAATGTGAGCTTCAACACATGATAATGGAGGACACTTGAAAATGGAATGAAGAAGAGAATGAGAGAAATTTTGGTATAGTGATTGTGCAAGATGAAGTTCATCTCCAATGGCTTAGAAGAGGGTTTTATTTATAGATTTTCAAAAAAGATAATGGAGGGTGAGGATCAAAAGACGAGATCAATGGCTCTCATTTTTTATGAATCTTTAATTCATAATGGATGAATTAAAATTTTTTTTTTTGAGAAGAGTGGGTTATGACAATTGAATTAAGAATTCAATAGTGGAGGATAGTGGGTTATGACAATTGAATTAAGAATTCAATAGTGGAGGATAGTGGGTTGTGACAATTGAATTAAGAATTCAATAGTGGATTATAGTGGGGAACAATTGAATTAAATATTCAATTGGTGAAGGCTAGTGGGGAACAATTGAATTAAGAATTCAATAGTGGAGTATAGTGGGGAACAATTGAATTAAATATTCAATTGGTGGAGGATAGTGGGGAACAATTGAGTTAAGAATTCAATAGTGGAGGATAGTGGGGAACAATTGAATTAAATATTCAATTGGTGAAGGCTAGTGGGGAACAATTGAATTAAATATTCACTTGGTGAAGGCTAGTGGGGAACAATTGAATTAAGAATTCAATAGTGGAGGATAGTGGGGAACAATTGAATTAAATATTCACTTGGTGAAGGCTAGTGGGGAACAATTGAATTAAGAATTCAATAGTGGAGGATAGAGGGGAATAATTGAATTAAATATTCCATTGGTGAAGGCTAGTGGGAAACAATTGAATTAAATATTCAATTGGTGAAGGCTAGTGGTGGACAATTGAATTAAATATTCAATTGGTGAAGGATAGTGGGGAACAATTGAATTAAATATTCAATTTGGTGGAGGATAATTGAATTAAGATTTATTTTTGGATTTTGGAGGATATTAGCTAATTAAATACTAAGAATATTTAATTATATGTGCAACATGGTGAGGTGGAAGAGATGAGGTGGAAAGATGAGGTGGATTGATGAGGTGGATTGATGAAGTGGATTTTGTGAGGTGGATTTAGGATTTGAGACGTTAGAAGAATTTAGGGATTTTAATTAAATAAAATAATTTTATTTAATTGTAGGGTAATGAACCAATCAAATAAACTTATAATATTTATTTAATTGACAGAAGAAAATATGAATTAAGATAAATATTAGAATATTTACTTAATTCAACCTGAGCCAATTTTATGTGTCTACATTTTACCCCTCTTTGAAGCAATGTGTTTTATCACATTGTTTCAAAGAATAAATAGTCTGATAATCATACATGCCCCAGTTTGCCCATGGTATAGGTTATGATGATAGGATGCCCCCTCAGGAGATTGGACAGGGAGAGGGCGGCCGACGTGAGATGGACAATCTCACGATACGATATGTTGACAGGAGATGAAATGGTTGAATGTAGAAGAAAGGGATGAGTGATATGGAATGCAAGATAAAAATGATAACACACAAAAGCAAGCAAGCAAGTATGCACAAATGACACAAGTACAAACAAGGTATTGCCCCTGTCGAGTGGTAAACCAATGATATGGATCGATGATGTATGGTATCAGAAATGAAATATGTCATATAAGAATTCAGGTCTGTTTCGACAATATAACATCCTATCTAAGACATTTGATACGATAGTGTTGTCATGGCGGGGAACAATATATCCCTAGACCAACATGGCAAGCGTGTTGTCATGGCAGGGAATGATGGATCCCTAGAGCAACACGAAGGATAGTGTCTGGTTTCAGGAAATGAAGCATGTCGTATAAGACGTGTGTGTTGGTCTAGTTTCAATAATGTAACAAATTGTCTAAGACAATTGATTGATTGATTGATTGAGTTGGCTTACGACTGAACATGGATCAAGACTACTAATTGTGATTGGATCATTTGACAAGATTGACTTGACTTGATTGACATGGATTAAGGATAGACTTGCAATTGGATATGGTATGGATATGGATATGGGTACAGATATGAGATGCAATTGGATATGGTATGGATATGAGATGTGGATATTTGTCACCTTGATATAGCAAGTATTTTGAAGCGCTTTCATCATTGGGCTTTATTATATTGTAAGAAAATACAAGTATCTAGGTATAATTAAACCGAGATGACTGAGTATTGCTTAGATAGATTTTGATTTAGTAAGTTAATACAAGCATCTAGCCAAAATTGAATCTAGATGACCTAAGTACTTCTTGCATTTTTAACAGATAAGGATTGCCCTTTTTCATGTTTAGACCTCAGAGTCCTTAATGATCTTTTGTCAATCATGTCGTTAGACAAAAGTTGTCACATTACTAAAGTTTAATCCACAAGCAACAGACAAAGAAAAATTATGCCCCCATCATAGCATCTCTAGCTATTGGCATCCTTGAGTAGCATAGGAAGACATAAATGACAAAAATTTAAGACCTTGTAAGGTAACCTGTTGACCAAATATTCTTGCATTAGGTGTGTCTTTTGCTATAATTGAGATAGAATTGTTTTGAGTGTTTGGGTATGGTGCTCTACTTTGTTTTTGTTTTGGACAGGTTGATGTTATGCGTCAAGAATTTTGTTCTAGGTAGCTTGCTTTTTTTTTTGCTGTGTTTGTCTAGTGAAGGTATCGCAATCCTTTATTGGTATCCCCTTTCAGAATGGTGGCATTCAACAATCCAAATCCGTGACTAGGTCAAGGAGTTGCCCCTAGTTTTAGACAAGGATCAACTTATTATGGGTGAGATGACAACAGATATGGAGAGACGGACCCTAAGGGACTGACCTAGTGCCTCGGGGGCTCATTGCTAAATGGCCTTGCCTACATGACGATGTAGAGGTAGCATAGTTCGGGGTAAGCCCTAATGGACCTAAGACCTAGGCAGGAGAAAGTGGAGATTGACTCAGTTGGATAGAAGGATTAGACATGGGATGGATGGGAAAGTGGAGATGGACTCAGATATGGAACAGATAATACTAATGACAATGAAGCACCACGGATAGGTAGATGTATGGGTGAATGGAATAGGTAGGTAGAAGGAAACAAGGATGTTGACTCTACACATAGCACCTGTTTGCCAGGTTTTCACTATGGTACTTATCTAAGGTGCCCGTTTGCCAGGTTTTCACCAGAGGATGGATTTTTTTGTTGCTTTTTGTGTTTTTTGCTTTTTTTTGGAATATTCTGAGGATCAGGCATAGAACTTTTTGAGATGAACACTATTAAGTGGCTCATCTAGAGGAATGCCATCAGGTGTAGCTAAAGTATAAGCTCCTGATCCATATGTTGCTGTCATAAAAAAGGGACCTACTAGTTAGGCTCAAACTTGCCCTTCTTCTCACGGTCTGCTTGATTTCTCTGATTCTCTTTGAGTACAAGATCACCAACTTGAAACCATCTTTCTTTGACCTTTTTGTTGTAATTACGCCGTAGGTAGTTTTGATAGACATGGAGATGATTGAGCGCAACAAGGCGTCTTTCATCTAGTAATTCTAGCTCTGCTAATCTGGAAGTGCGATACTCCTCTCCATTTATCAAGTCCTAAATGGATACTTTGAGAGATGGGATCTCGACCTCTACAAGTAGGATGGCTTCAGAGCCATAGACCAAGGCATATGGTGTGGCACTAGTGGGTGTTCGGATACTAGTGTGGTAGGCCCATAGGGCGGGGTTGAGTTTTAGGTGCCAATCACAACCAGCTTCATTGACCTTTTTTTTGAGGATTTTGAGAATGGTTTTATTGGAAGCCTTAGCTTGGCTGTTACTTTGCGGATAGTAGGGAGTTGAGAAATGATGTTGGATATTGTATTGTGTGCATAAGGCATAGACATATTGATTCTTGAATGGTCTCCCATTATTAGTGACAATGGCTTGGGGGATACCATACCGACAAATGAGGTAGTTAAAGATAAACTTGGCTATTTGCTTACCGGTGATATAGGTCATGGGAATGGCTTCAACCCACTTCGTGAAATACTCAGTGGCAGTAATGATAAACTTGTGGCCATTCGAAGAGGAGGGGTGGATTTGTCCTACAAGGTCGAGACCCCATTGAGAAAAAGGCCATGGAGTTGTCACAGGTTGTAGTTCATGAGCTGGTGCATGAATCAAATCTCCATGTTGCTGACATTGTAGACACTTCTTAGCAAACCGTGCAGCATCTTGTTCTATTGTTGGCTAGTAATAACCTATTTTGAGTATCTTCTTAGAAAAATTAGGACCAGTAGAATGTGTGCCATAGACACCTTCGTGTATGTCTCGTAAGGTAGCTTTAGCTTCTTCCGTGTTAAGACATCGTAAAAGGATACCATCGAGACTTCGGCGATATAGTGTATCACCCAGAATGGTGTAGTGGGAGGATCGATGGATGAAGGTTTTGCGTTGGGTGGAGGAAAGGTCAGAGGGAAAGGTATTGTGCTTAAGGTATTCATAAATATCTTCATACCATGGGGAATTGAGACCAACAAGTTCGCAGATGATTTCAGTAACTGGAATGTCGACGGCTGGTATCAACAATTACTCGATCAAGAATTTGCATTTTTATGTATTTGCAAGCATGTCGATCATTGATCCTATAGACGCCATAGAATCTATAGCTTTGTTATGCTCTCTTGGAATTTGCTCAAATGTGATGCTAGAGAAGTGTGGTTTGTAGGCATCCACTAGTTGCTTGTAGGGGACCAATTTTTCATCCTTTGTTTGGTACTCATCTGTGACTTGGCGAATGACTAGTTGTGAATCTCCATACACTTGTAATTCTATGATGTCCCATTGAACTACTGTATTGAGACCTATGAGGAGTGCTTCATACTCGGCAATGTTGTTGGTGCAAGGGAATGCAAGCCGATATGACTTAGGAATATAGTCATTTTGAGGTGTGATAAATAGGATGCCGGCCCCTGATCCATGCTGTGTATAGGAACCATCAAAGTACAACTTCCACATTATGGAGTTGGAAAGAGTGAATAGATTCTCATTTGGAAAGTCTGCTACCATAGGTTGCATATCTGTCATGGGTGCTTCTGCTAATTGATTTGCTAGGGGTTGTCCCTTGATTGCTTTACGATCCACATACTCAATGTCAAACTCACTCAGCATCATGACCCATTTAGCTAATCTGCCTGTGGGAGCTGCTTTTACTAGTATATACTTCAAAGGATCAATTTTGGCTATAAGCTTTGTGTGCTAGTTGAGCATGTAATGCTGCAGCTTTTGGGAAGCGAACACTACTGCTAAACAAGCTCTTTCCATCGGTGAATAATTAAGTTCATATCCCACCAAGGTTCGATTGATATAATAGATTGCATGCTCTTTTCCTGACTCACCATGTTGTGCTAGCAAGGCCCCTAGGGCTGAAATTGTAGTTGAGATGTATAATATCAACGGTTTGTCTGCAACTGGTGGAACTAATACAGGAGGTGTAGCTAGATACTCTTTAAGTTTATCAAATGCTGCCTGACACTTATAATCCCATCGGAATGAGACATCATTTCGGAGTAAGTGTTGAAATGGTTGACACTTATCTGCTAGCTGTGAGATGAAACACCTGATGGACTGCAACCTTCCCTGAAGGCTCCTTAATGCTTTGAGGTTCTTTGGTGGAGGCATCTCCACTATGGCCTTTACTTTTGCTGGGTCGACTTCGATGCCTCTACAAGATACAATGTATCCCAATAGCTTCCCTGATGTTACACCAAAGACACACTTCTTTGGATTCAGGCATACTTGATATTTCTCGAGCCTATCAAAGATCTGTCCTAGAACTTGTAGGTGAGCTGTCCTAGAAGATTTAGCTAGTATGTCATCTATGTAGTCTTCCATGATATGATGAAAGAGATTGTGGAATATCACTATCATTGCTCTTTGATAAGTTGCTCCTGCATTCTTGAGACCAAACGACATGACACACCAACAATAATTACCCCAAGGACAAGTAAAAGTTGTTTTATGTTGATCTTCTTCTGCTATCCTTATTTGATTGTAGCCAAAGAATCCATCCATGAGAGAAAGCATCTCGTGACCTACTATCAAGTCTACTATAATGTCAATGTTCGGTAGTGGAAAGTCATCTTTGGGACATGCCTTGTTGAGATCTCTAAAATCATTACACATGCGGATGCACCCATTGGGTTTAGACACAGGTACAACATTTGAGACCCAATCTGAATAGTTAATAGGTCGTATGAACTTTGCATCTAATAACTTTTGTATTTCCACTTTTACCAAGAGAGCTATCTGTGGGTGCATCTTTCTCAACTTTTGCTTGACTGGTTTCACTTTTGGATCAACTGTGAGGTAGTGAACAACTAGCTTAGGGTCTAAACCTGGCATATCAATGTAGGTCCATGCAAAGTTGATGGTTCACTGTAAGAAGAAAATGTTAAGAATCCTATGCTCTGTTTCTGATAATGATGCTGCAAGGAATGTGGTCTTTGGATTTTGCTCTGTACCAAGGTTTATCTCTATAGAATCTTCCACTAGGAGAGTTGACTTCTCTTGAGACTTAGATGGTAGGGGATGGTCAAATCCTCCATCCTCAAGTGCCACAATTGGGTTTTCACCTTTGGATACGTCCTTTGTTTTTACTATTTTGTGATCGAGAGGTGCCACAGTGTGGTTTTCACCTAGAGACCTTTCTGTATTTTTACTTTTGCGACTAGAGGATTTGGCATTCTCACCAAAATGAGCTGTTGGCTCTAGTTCCATTACAAAACCTGCTTTTTGATCACCCAGAGGGATACCATCCTGAAGTCCCATGAACTCAGCTAAAGCTTCGTTGTTCTGAAATATATCTATAACGGGGGACCCTTGTTGGTCCCAATCAATAAGTTCAGGGTAGACAAGTGTGACATTCTGGGTGTTTGTGGTGGATGTTAGGGATATGGAGGATAGCATAAATATGGAGGTTTTTGTAAATAGTTCAGTCATATGGAGGGAAGAGTCATCGATGATTCCTCGTTAGACGTCGAACCGATGAGAAAAGTTTTGGCTACCTCGTCGAGGATATACTCGATGTCCAAGGCGTGCGGTACCTTTCTACCAAATCCTAACCCCTTCTTGTCTAGCTTCTTTGTCACAATGATGGGATCCATAGTTCTTTGATTTTGTTTCCCAAGGCCACCTTTGCCTTTATAGCCCATGTTTTTGACGATCCTTAAGCCATTGCCATATTGCTTGACTGGTATTGTGATTGGTTCTTTCTCCCTATAGAGCCAAGAAGAGATGTCCTCAATAGTTTCCTCTTCCAATAACCGTCCCTGTTGGAATTGGGTTAGGTATGTTGGGGGAGGCATAGATACTTTTTTGGTTACTTTGGCAATGGGCAGTTGGCCATAGGATTTTAGAGATAAAGACATCTGCCCTACACAACAAGATTTTGAGATATCATAAGTGCCAAAGCCTATATCATGGATGTGCACTTTGATTTCAGGAAGAGGATTAGGATTACTAGTAGAGGCTTGTGTCAGGTTTTTAGGATCAACATATAGTGGGGAGTCAAGGGCTTTTTCATTATTAGGCACTCGGTTGCAATTCTTATAACTACCTTGCAAGACCCAGCAGAATTTGAAAGGATTGGGGTCTCCTGGGATAGTGATCTCTGTACCATTGTATGAGAACTTTAGAGACTGATGGTATGTGGAGGGAACAACCTTCATTGCATGGATCCATGGGCGGCCTAGGATAATATTGTATGGCAAGTCAATATCAAGGACTTAACACTTCATTTCAAGCATGACGGGGCCTAGTTGTAGAGGCAAGTGGATAACACCTTCTGACCGGCGTTCAACATCATCATATCCCTTGATTGTAATACTATGCTCAGAGTTGACATGATCCTCAGAGTATCCCAATTGCTTAAGTAACTTTAAAGAACAGATGTTGAGACCAGCACGACCATCTATGAGTATGCATTTGATTTTGCACTTATGGATGATAACTTCAATATGAAGGGCATAATTATGATATGGAGCATGAGAGGGGAGGTCCTTCTTAGAGAAAACCACGTTGTAAGGTGAAGAAATGTTACCCACTATAGCTTGGAAATCCGTGACCGCTATGTTGTTAGGAACCGAAGACTCTTGGAGGGCCTTTTCTAACACAACTCTATGTGCAAGTGATGACCGTAAAAGGTCCAAGATAGATATTTGTGCTGGTGTTTTCCCTAGATGTTCGACAAGATTATAATCAGATTGAGCTGGAAGACTAGGTGTAGGACCACGAATGGTGACACGACCATGGTGAGTGGTAACAACGCAATCTATAGATTTGCCTTTGATTGTGAGGGTAGACACTTGACTCTCTTCAAAACAACCTACAATAGAGTCAAAGGAAGTAGAAGCACGATTGACACCTTTACCCTTATCCTGAGGAGGAGGTGGACCATGGTGAGGGAATGGTTCCTTATACATGTCAAGGTCATTGTTCACATGTTGAGCTGGTGGATCATGTTCCAGAGAGATTAGGTTGCCTTCAATGAGATTTTGGATTAGGTGTTTGAGTTTCATGCACGATGCAGTTTTGTACCCTTTGCTCCTATGGAATTCACAATATTCATTTTCTCTGTACCATGCAGCTTTATAAATGGGTTCCCCATAGGGAGGAGCATCAGGTAGGGTTATAAGACCTCTCTGTAAAATCTTTTGTAAGACAACCTTTATGGGTTCTCCCAAGGGAGTAAATTGACGCCACTGAGGGTAATCTTGTTGAGGCTGTTCTTGATGTCGTTGTTGTTGATTTTGATAGGGTTGCCATTGTTGTGGTTGTTGTTGTGGATGCTGACTTGGTTGTGCATGTTGCAGTGGCGTTTGCAATGTTTGGACATGTTTAGAATCGACCACACCATTGTTGACTATGTTTTTGTTTTTGTTCCAAGCTATAGAATGGTTCTCGCACCTCCCTACAGGTATCAAGTCTTTTAATGAGCTGGCAGAGAAATTTGCCACCCATTTCTCCTACAATGCAGAGCATGAAATCTCCAGGACTGATCTATGCAACAACAAACAGAAAAATGGTGAAAAATTCATTTCTTTCCTTCAGGGATGGAGACAAAATATGGGGGTTAGATATATGCCACTGAGGGTAATCTTGTTGAGGCCGTTCTTGTTGTCCTTGTTGTTGATTTTGATAGGGTTGCCATTGTTGTTGCTGTTGTTGCGGATGCTGACTTGGTTGTGCATGTTGTTAGCTCGATCAAATATACAACAAACCCCTCAAGTATTGACACCAATCGCAAGTGGAATCTTGGTTACCCCATCACACATAGGTTTCCCACCAAATTACAATCCAGGGAACAACTATGTAGCCATGCAACAAGGGTCTCAACAAATACCACCTCCTATATCATCAGGCATTCATGTCTCTCAACCAACTAGAGTCATGCCAGCCCAACCACAACATTCTTCTACTCTCATCATCAATCAACCTCAACCATCGCAAATCACATCTACCTATGCCCCTCCTCCACAATGTTCATCCACACTAAATTTCTTTCACACATTGCCTAGCCACCCTCAACATTCCCAACATCAAGTTTACCAAAGATATGTGCCGCCATCACAACCTAATCTAGCACACTTTAGCTTTCCACCCCAAATTCTTTTCTGCAACCATCACAAAGCCAACATTCTTACCTAGCACCACCCCCACCTCCTCCAAATCAAAACATCCAATTCCAATCCAATCTCAACCCAACATACAACACATATGACCCCAACCAATCGTACGACCCTTACAACACCAATGCACATGGATTACACTACAATCTACCGTATGGGCAACAACAACCACTTCTAGGACAACAAGAGATGTTACCAACCCCACCCACAACAATGGAGCTAAAGATAACAGAAGTTCAACAACGGTTATCTGATCTTATGTTTGGCCACACCAAGAAGAGCTTCTCTTTAGAGAAAGTGTGTCCTTATCCTTTTGATCGGTCATTACCAATGATCCCTTTTCCTCAAAATTTTACTATTCATAAGCTTGATAAATACAAAGGAAAAGGTGACCCAAAAGACCATCTCAGGGAATTCTATCTTGCTTGCTTTGAGGTCTCACATAACGACACATATCTTATGCGTCTCTTTCCTCGCAGTCTTGGAGGCCAAGCTACAGAATGGTTCTTGCACCTTCCTACGGGTATCAAGTCTTTTAATGAGCTGGCAGAGAAATTTGCCACTCATTTCTCCTACAATGCAGAGCATGAAATCTCCACGACTGATCTATGTAAAAACAAACAGAAAAATGGTGAAACGTTCATTTCATTCCTTCAGCGATGGAGACAAATGGCTAGCAAATTCCCTTTCAACATTCCAGAGAAATAGCTTGTTAGCATATTTGTGCAGAACCTCAACCAAGAGTTAGGTTTCCATTTGCAAATTCTTAGTGCTACAACCTTGGGCAAAATCACATACAAGGGAATCAACATTGAAAAGGCCCTCATTGCTAAGGGTGTGGTCAAAATCTTCAAAGAAACAAAAGACAATGCTTCTCATCAACAATCGAGTGATAAACCCAAATATTGGAACAAAAACAAAAACATAGTCAACGATGGTGTGTTCGATTCTAAACATGTCCAAACATTGCAAATGCCACTGCAACATGCACAACCAAGTCAGTATCCGCAACAACAGCAACAACAACGACAACAAGAATGGCCTCAACAAGATTACCCTCAGTGGCATATATCTAACCCCCATATTTAAATGACATATTACATTTTGGCACGCCCAATGATCTAACCCCCATCTTGTTTGTGAGTGTTTGGCTTTGAAAGTGTTTGTTGCAGATTTAGGTGTGTTTCAGAGAGCATTCAGGAATCAACTCTCACAAGCGGCCTCCTACGCGCAAATCGAGCTCACTGTTGGGTCCAAACGACCTCGGAGGTAAGAAATAACCTATCATTTGTCTAGGTTGCTATTTAAAATTTTAAATTTTTTTTTTTACATCTCAACGTATTTTTTGCAAAAAACATTTAAAAAAAAATGAAACAAAACAAAACCAATAGCATTACATTTTATTTATTTATTGTTTCTTTTTAATATTTTTGTTCTTATAAAAGCAAAAACAAAAAAAAATTTAAAAAAAAAAAACAATTACATTAGGTTTCATTTATTTTTTTGTTTTGAACATTTTCATTTTATTTAAAAATAAAAATAAAAAATAAAAAAATAAAATTCAAAAAATTTCAAAATTAAAAAAAAAAAATTAATAAAATTTTTTTTGGCAAGGGCGCTCAGGCCCCCACAACCCTCCCATCCCTCCCATCCCCCCCATCCCTTACCCCACCATCCCCTCCCCTCAGCAGACCCCTAACCCTCCTCTCCCAAACACCTCTTCCTGCGCACCCCTCGCCCGACCACCCCTCCCCCGCAGGACCCCCATCCCTCCTCCCGCCGCCCCCCAGTACCCCTGCTCACCCCTCCCTTCTCTTGCCATTCCCCGCCGACACCTCCCTCCCTCCTCCCAGCCTCCCCTCCTCCTGCCTACCCCCCAATCGTAGCTCCATCCTGCAGCCTCCCCCCCACCCGCAGCTCCATCCCCTCCTGCGTTCCCCCCTGACCCCTCCCAGCTCCCTCCCCCCCGATCCCCTTTCCCATAGTCTCCCCTCCTGCCACCTCTCCCATCCCCTCCACCCTGTGCGCCCAACCCTCCTCCCCTGATCCCCCGCAGCTCCCAGCTTCCCCACGCCCTCGGCCTCCCTACCGCTCAGCCCTTCGCCGCTCCCCTTCAACCCCTTGCCAGCACTCCACTCCCCCGTCTGGCATCCGCTACTTCCTACTGCCCAACCACTCAACCACCACCACTCCCTGCCTCCCAAATCCACCGCCCTATGCGCCACCCCTTCCCCCACCACCTACACACCACCTCTGCTCGCCCCTTTCCGCCCACGTGCCGCACTCACTCTGCCTCCTCTGCGATCCTGCCTCCCTCCACCCAGCTGCTTAGCCACTGCCACTCCCTTCACCCAGCCCTCTGTCTCCACCACTGCCTCCACACACACACACCAAAACAAAAAAAAACAAAAAAAATATATAAGGTTAGATTTTTATTTTTTTATTTAAAAAAAAATGTTATCATTTAATTGTTTTTTAAAATTTTAATGTTAAAATAAATAAACAACAATAATAATAACATTAAAAAACAAACAAAACAACAAATTTTTTTTTGTTTTTAAATTTAAAAAATAAAAAAACAAAAAAGATAAAAATAAATATAAAAATAAAAAAAGGGGGGAGTTAATTTTTTTTCCCACATTAGCAAAATAGGCCTTTTTTTCAAATTTTCACAACTTTCACATACAACGTCGAAATCATACAAATTTGGACTTTCCGGAAAGCTGATGAGACAAACTTTGTAGTGGTGAAGACATTTTCAAGTGATGATACATTTTACAATTTTTTTTGCAATCAAAATCAAACCTACTTGCACAGCGCGTTTGGTCAATTTGTTTACCTTTTGCTGACTTGTGAGTTTTTGTGGAACTAACTACCTTGTTGCAGCTTCTTATCACTCACACAAAGCAAATAGGTTTTCTAAAATGTTCATCCAGGATGAGCATTGAAGAAATCTTGATTTATTGCACTAAGTCTTAGAAACATATTGCCTTCTTAAGGGATAATTGAACAAATCATTTCGGCAATCTAAGTCTTAGGAACATACTGCTTTTCTTAAGGGACAATGGACATGTATGTGAAAACACCTTAATTTTCTAAGGGATAATGGACATCAATGCCAAACACTTCAATTTCATAAGGGACAATTGACAACTACAAACGTGTGTGTGCCTAGTTTAGTTGCACTTTATTTTTCTTATAACGGGACAATTGAACCTTTGTTTGATGTGCTTGCTCTTACATTTTAGTACATCCTTTAGAAGGGCCTGCTTTTGGATTGCACTTCATCCAAAAGGGATGACCCTAAGTGGAGTTTTCCTTTGAACCGCTATATAAGAGGGATAAGGAAGAAAGCCAAGTCCTAATCGACGTCAGCCTTACCTTGTGGTGCTAAACTAAAAAAAGGTGTACTAGCTCCTTGTGGAAATGATTTTCACATTGAGCAAAGTATTTGATACTCTTAGTAGGATTGGTTAAAACTTTTAGTAGCTTGTCACATTGCTCATAAGGCGTTGGTCCCTCAAAGTTACTAAGAACCATTTTAGATAGAGACTACCCGACTTACCTCTGAACATTGCGGTAATCATCAGTGCAAGGGGAATCGATTTAAGCCCTTAAGATCCTCACCATTGGCTCCCTTGAGAAGAGATAGTATTCCCTTGGCCATAAAGCTCTTGTGACCTACTTGAGCTTTCCAAGGGGAGGGTGAGATATCCCTACCTATCATCTCTCGCAAAGATACAAAATATCCAACACCTTTATGGAATGATATTTTTATCGACAGAGTATTAAGCTGTGAGTTGATCTACTACAATGAAACCTTGTCTCTAGGGATAAAAAGTGCTTGATAGTTGTTTGCAAATTGTCTCATACCTGTGGAAGCATTGAGATTTTTTGTGAGCCTTGAACATACACTATTTGTTGTGTCAGTCTATCTTTACCGACATTGTTTGTTGTGTTTTCTCTTGCTAAAAATAAATCCAATTAGAAACAAACCAGATCTATCAAAATTTTGCCTTTTTAAAACATCAGACACTACTTCAGTGCCTCTGGTAGAATAGTAGCTCACCTTTGGTCTAACAGTAGCTCGCCTTTGGTATAACAGTACCTCGCCTTTGGCTAAACTACTTCAGCACCCTTGGTATAACAGTAGCTCACTTTTGGTAACCGTAGCTCGCCTTTGGTACAGCAGTATCTCGCCTTTGGTAGCTCAGTCCATCACCTTTGGTATTACAATAGCACGCTTTTGGTTGCACAGTCCTGTGACTCTGGCCAAACAGTTTAGCACCTTTGGTCTAGTCAATTATGCATCAGAGTTTGTTTTTTCCAAATCACAAGCAAAATCTCAACAGATCTTTTGTCCTAGTGTATTCCATGGTACTCACTAGGCTCCAGCAAACTATGAAGTCTAAGCAAGTTGTCCCTAGGAAGCGCAAATCATCTCCTCACACACCACAATCTGGTCGTCTCAACATTACCCCCATGGTTACTCCTAGGACACCCACAGAAAGGTCTACAAACTCTCCAAGCATCCTGCAGCTAGATCACCCAAACAATCCACAAGAAGATAGGGTCCCTTTAGTAAGTGCCCCACCTTTTACCACCGGTATGCCTCCAGATTTTGTGCCACAAGGTTATACTGTCGACCAGGTCGTAGCTCAGGAAGTAAGGGTCCCTTTGGTAAGTACACCTCACTATACTACTGATATGCCTCAGGATCTTGTTGGTTATACTACAGATCTAGCCCCATCTCAAGAAGAGCGACACTTTGAAATAGGTCAATCCTCTCAAGAAGATGGACAAGATCTTGATGAATTCATACATGATCCTAGAGCCATAGCTGCCTTTGACAAAATCCTGAGTGAGAACCAAGATCATTTCTTTCACTTACTTGCTAAGCAAGGAGCCAAATTGTCTCAAAATTTTGATTTATCCAATCTCAAAGAGATAAACAGTACCTAAGACACCATACAAGCGGTGCACACCATGTCAACAGTGATCACGCCTTTTCCTGAACAAGGCTCGCAAGGGAGATCACTTGTACAATATAAGACCCCCTTTATCAAAATCTGCCAAGAGAAAGACCCATATCACCGCTTTTGACTCCTATGGAGATCTACAAAAATCAACAAGAAACTCTCCAACGTCAAGCAGAGCTAGCTAAGAAAGCCACCTTAGCTTGATCAAATATACAACAAACCCCTCAAGTATCGACACCAATCACAAGTGGAATCTTGGTTACCCCATCACGCATAGGTTTCCCACCAAATTACAATCTGGGGAACAACTATGTAGCCATGCAACAAGGGTCTCAACAAATACCACCTCCTATATCATCAGGCCTTCATGTCTCTCAACCAAGTAGAGTCATGCCAGCCCAACCACAACATTCTTCTACTCTCATCATCAATCAACCTGAACCATTGAAAATCACATCTACCTATGCCCCTCCTCCACAACGTTCATCCGCGCTAAATTTTTTTCACACATTGCCTAACCACCCTCAACATTCCCAACATCAAGTTTACCAAAGATATGTGCCACCATCACAACCTAATCCAATGCACTTTAGCTTTCCACCCCCAAATTCTTTTCTCCAACCATCACAAAGCCAACATTCTTACCTAGTGCCGCCCCCACCTCCTCTGAATCAAAACATCCAATTCCAACCTAATCTCAACCCAACATACAACGCATATGACCCCAACCAATTGTACGACCCTTACAACACCAATGCACATGGCTTACACTACAATCTGTTGTATGGGCAACAACAACCACTTCTAGGACAACAGGAGATGTTACCAACCCCACCCACAACAATGGAGCTAAAGATCACAGAAGTTCAACAACGGTTATCTGATCTTATGTTTAGCCACACCAAGAAGAGCTTCTCTTTATAGGAAGTGTGTCCTAATCCTTTTGATCGGTCATTACCAATGATCCCTTTTCCTCAAAATTTTACTATTCATAAGTTTGAAAAATACAAAGGAAAAGGTGACCCAAAAGACCATCTCAGGTATTCTATCTTGCTTGCTTTGAGGTCTCACATAACGACACATATCTTATGCGTCTCTTTCCTTGCAGTCTTGGAGGCCATTCTATAGAATGGTTCTCACACCTCCCTATGGGTATCAAGTCTTTTAATGAGCTAGCAGAGAAATTTGCCACCCATTTCTCCTACAATGCAGAGCATGAAATCTCCATGACTGATCTATGCAAAAACAAATAGAAAAATGGTGAAACATTCATTTCATTCCTTCAGTGATGGAGACAAATGGCTAGCAAATTCCCTTTCAAGATTCCAAAGAAACAGCTTGTTACCATATTTGTGCAGAACCTCAACCAAGAGTTAGGTTTCCATTTGCAAATTCTTAGTGCTACAACCTTGGATGAAATCACATATAAGGGAATCAACATTGAAAAGGCCCTCATTGCTAAGGGTGTGGTCAAAATCTTTAAAGAAACAAAAGACAATGCTTCTCATCAACAATCGAGTGATAAACCCAAATATTGGAACAAAAACAAAAACATAGTCAACAATGGTGTGGTCAATTCTAAACATGTCCAAACATTGCAAATGCTACTGCAACATGCACAACCAAGTCAGTATCTGCAACAACAGCAACAACAACGACAACAAGAACGGCCTCAACAAGATTACCCTCAGTGGCATATATCTAACCCCCATATTTAAATGACAGATTACATTTTGGCACGCCCGATGATCTAACCCCCATCTTGTTTGTGAGTGTTTGGCTTTGAAAGTGCTTGTTGCAGATTCAGTTGTGTTTCAAAGAGCATTCGGGAATCAATTCTCACAAGCGGCCTCCTATGTGCAAATCAAGCTCACTGTTGGGTCCAGACGACCTCGGAGGTAAGAAATAACCTATCATTTGTCTAGGTTGCTATTTGAAATTTTTTGAAATTTTTTTTACATCTCAACGTATTTTTTGTAAAAAACATAAAAAAAACAAAACAAAACCAATAGCATTACATTTTATATATTTATTGTTTCTTTTTAATATTTTTGTTCTTATAAAAGCAAAAACAAAAAAAAAAAGAAAAAAAAATAATTACATTAGGTTTCATTTAACTTTTTGTTTTGAACATTTTCATTTTATTAAAAATAAATAAAAAACAAAAAAATAAAATTCAAAAAATTTCAAAATTAAAAAAAATAAAAAAATTAATTAAAATTTTTTTGGCAAGGGCGCTCAGGCCCCCGCGACCCTCCCATCCCTCCCATCCCCCCCATCCCTTACCCCATCGTCCCCTCCCCTCAGCAGACCCCTAACCCTCCTCTCCCAAACACCTCTCCCTGCGCACCCCTCCCCCGACCACCCCTCCCCCCTCCCCCGCAAGACCCCCATCCCTCCTCTCGCCACCCCCTCAGCACCCCTGCTCACCCCTCCCTTCTCTTGCCATTCCCCCCCGACACCTCCCTCCCTCCTCCTAGCCTCCCCTTCTCTCACCTACCCCCTAGCCGTAGCTCCATCCTGCAGCCTCCGCCCC
Source organism: Cunninghamia lanceolata (assembly GCA_027924645.1). NCBI lineage: Eukaryota > Viridiplantae > Streptophyta > Pinopsida > Cupressales > Cupressaceae > Cunninghamia > Cunninghamia lanceolata. Next base: position 4,095,390 of record BSBN01000205.1, read on the forward strand.
ACCCGTAGCTCCATCCCCTCCTGCATCCCCCTGACCCCTCCCAACTCCCTCCCCCCGATCCCCCTTCCTGTAGTCTCCCCTCCTGCCACCTCTCCCATCCCCTCCACCCTGCGCGCCCAACCCTCCTCCCCCTGATCCCCCGCAGCTCCCAGCTTCCCCACGCCCTCGACCTCCCTACCTCTCAGCCCTCTGCCCCTCCCCTTCAACCCCTTGCCAGCACTCCCCTCTCCCGTTCGCCATCCACCACTTCCTACTACCGAAACACTCAGCCACTGCCACTCCCTGCCTCCCAGATCCACCGCCCTACGCACCACCCCTTCCCCCACCACCTGCACACCACCTCTGCTCCCCCCTTTCCGCCCACGTGCCGCACTCACTCTGCCTCCTCTGCGATCTCGCCTCCCTCCACCCAACTACTCGCCCACTGCCGCTCCCTCCACCCATCCCTCTGTCTCCACTGCCACCTCCACACATACACACCAAAACAAAAAGAAACAAAAAAAAAACATAAGGTTAGATTTTTATTTTTATTTTTTTTTAAAAAAAAATGTTATCATTTAATTGTTTTTTAAAATTTTAATGTTAAAATAAATAAAGAATAATAATAATAACATTAAAAAACAAACAAAACAACAAAAAAAAAAAATTTAAAATTTAAAAAATAAAAAAACAAAAAACATAAAAATAAATATAAAAATAAAAAAAGTGGGGAGTTAATTTTTTTTCCCACATTAGCAAAATAGGCCTTTTTTTCAAATTTTCACAACTTTCATATATGATGTCGAAATCGTACAAATTTGGACTTTCCGGAAAGATGACGAGATGACCTTTGCAGTGGTGAAGACATTTTCAAGTGACGATACATTTTACCAATATTTTTTTGCAATCAAAATCAAACCTACTTGCACAACGCGTTTGGTCAATTTGTTTACCTTTTGCTGACTTGTGAGTTTTTTGTGGAACTAACTGCCTTGTTGCAGCTTCTTATCACTCACACAGAGCAAATAGGTTTTCTAAAATGTTCATGCAGGACGAGCGTTGAAGAAATTTTGATTTATTGCACTAAGTCTTAGAAACATATTGCCTTCTTAAAGGATAATTGAACAAATCATTTCGGCAATCTAAGTCTTAGGAACATACTGCTTTTCTTAAGAGACAATGGACATGTATGTGAAAACACCTCAATTTTCTAAGAGATAATGGACATCAATGCCAAACACTTCAATTTCATAAGGGACAATTGACAACTACAAACGTGTGTGTGCCTAGTTTAGTTGCACTTTATTTTTCTTATAACGGGACAATTGAACCTTTGTTTGATGTGCTTGCTCTTACATTTTAGTACATCCTTTAGAAGGGCCTGCTTTTGGATTGCACTTCATCCAAAAGGGATGACCCTAAGTGGAGTTTTCCTTTGAACCGCTATATAAGAGGGATAAGGCGAAAGCCAAGTCCTAACCGACGTCAGCCTTACCTTGTGGTGCCAAACTGAAAAGAGGTGTACTAGCTCCTTGTGGAAACAATTTTCACATTGAGCGAAGTATTTCATACTCTTAGCAAGATTGGTTAAAACTTTTAGTAGCTTGTCACATTGCTCGTAAGGCATTGGTCCCTCAAATTTACTAAGAACCATTTTAGATAGAGACTACCCGACTTACCTCCGAACATTGCGGTAATCATCAGTGCAAGGGGAATCGATTTAAGCCCTTAAGATCCTCACCATTGGCTCCCTTGAGAAGAGATAGTATTCCCTTGGCCATAAAGCTCTTGTGACCTACTTGAGCTTTCCAAGGGGAGGGTGAGATATCCCTACCTATTGTCTCTCGCAAAGATACAAAATATCCAACACATTTATGGACTGATATTTTTATCGACAGAGTATTAAGCTGTGAGCTGATCTACTACAATGAAACCTTGTCTCTAGGGATAAAAAATGCTTGATAGTTGTTTGCAAATTGTCTCATACCATTGGTATTTTTTGTGAGCCTTGAACATACACTATTTGTTTTGTCAGTCTATCTTTGCCGACTTTGTTTGCTGTGTTTTCTCTTGCCGAAAATAAATCCAATCAGAAACAAACCAGATCTATCAAAATTTTGTCTTTTTAAAACATCAGACACTACTTCAGCGCCTCTGGTAGAACAACAGCTCACCTTTGGTCTAACAGTAGCTCGCCTTTGGTATAATAGTACCTCGCCTCTGGCTAAACTACTTCAGCACCCTTGGTATAATAGTAGCTCACTTTTGGTAACTGTAGCTCACCTTTGGTACAGCAGTATCTTGCCTTTGGTAGCTCAATCCATCACCTTTGGTATTATAGTAGCACGCTTTTGGTTGCACAGTCCTGCGACTCTGGCCAAACAGTATAGCACCTTTGGTCTAGTCAATTGTGCATCAGAGTTTGTCTTTTCCAAATCACAAGCAAAATCTCAACAGTCCTTTTGTCCTAGTGTATTCCATGGTACTCACTAGGCTCCAGCAAACTATGAAGTCCAAGCAAGTTGTCCCTAGGAAGCGCAAATCATCTCCTCACACACCGCAATCTGGTCGTCTCAACATTACCCCCATGGTTACTCCTAGGACACCCATAGAAAGATCTACAAACTCTCCAAGCATCCTGTAGCTAGATCACCTAAACAATCCACAAGAAGGTAGGGTCCCTTTAGTAAGTGCCCCACCTTTTACCATCGGTATGCCTCTAGATTTTGTGCCGCAAGGTTATACTGTCGACCAGGTCGTAGCTCAAGAACTAAGGGTCCCTTTGGTAAGTACACCTCACTATACTACCAATATGCCTCAGTATCTTGTTGGTTATACTACAGATCTAGCCCCATCTCAAGAAGAGCGACACTTTGAAATAGGTCAATCCTCTCAAGAAGATGGACAAGATCTTGATGAATTCATACACGATCCTAGAGCCATAGCCGACTTTGACAAAATCCTGAGTGAGGACCAAGATCATTTCTTTCACTTACTTGCTGAGCAAGGAGCCAAATTGCCTCAAAATTTTGATTTATCCAATCTCAAGGAGACAAACAGTACCCAAGACACCATACAAGCGGTGCACACCATGTCAACAGTGATCATGCCTTTTCCTAAACAAGGCTCGCAACAGAGATCACTTGTACAATATAAGAACCCCCTTTATCAAAATCTGCCAAGAGAAAGACCCATATCACCGCTTCTGACTCCTATGGAGATCTACAAAAATCAACAAGAAACTCTCCAATGTCAAGCAGAGCTAGCTAAGCAAGCCACCTTAGCTTGATCAAATATACAACAAACCCCTCAAGTATGGACACCAATCGCAAGTGGAATCTTGGTTACCCCATCACGCATAGGTTTCCCACCAAATTACAATCTGGGGAACAACTATGTAGCCATGCAACAAGGGTCTCAACAAATACCACCTCCTATATCATCAGGCCTTCATGTCTCTCAACCAACTAGAGTCATGCCAGCCCAATCACAACATTCTTCTACTCTCATCATCAATCAACCTTAACCATCAAAAATCACATCTACCTATGCCCCTCCTCCACAACGTTCATCTGTGCTAAATTTCTTTCACACATTGCCTAGCCACCCTCAACATTCCCAACATCAAGTTTACCAAAGATATGTGCCGCCATCACAACCTAATACAGCACACTTTAGCTTTCCACCCCCAAATTCTTTTCTCCAACCATCACAAAGCCAACATTCTTACCTAGCACCGCCCCCACCTCCTCTTAATCAAAACATCCAATTCCAACCCAATCTCAACCCAACATACAACGCATATGACCCCAACCAATTGTATGACCCTTACAACACCAATGCACATGGCTTACACTACAATCTGCTGTATGGGCAACAACAACCACTTCTAGGACAATAGGAGATGTTACCAACCCCGCCCACAGCAATGGAGCTAAAGATCGCGGAAGTTCAATAATGTTTATCTGATCTTACGTTTGGCCACACCAAGAAGAGCTTCTCTATAGAGAAAGTGTGTCCTTATCCTTTTGATCAGTCATTACCAATGATCCCTTTTTCCTCAAAATTTTACTATTCCTAAGTTTGATAAATACAAAGGAAAAGGTGACCCAAAAGACCATCTCAGGGAATTCTATCTTGCTTGCTTTGAGGTTTCACATAACTACACATATCTTATGCGTCTCTTTCCTCGCAGTCTTGGAGGCCAAGCTATAGAATGGTTCTCGCACCTCCCTATGGGTATCAAGTCTTTTAATGAGCTGGCAGAGAAATTTGCCACCCATTTCTCCTACAATGCAGAGCATGAAATCTCCATGACTAATCTATGCAACAACAAATAGAAAAATGGTGAAACGTTCATTTCTTTCCTTCAGTGATGGAGACAAATGGCTAGCAAATTCCCTTTGAAGATTCTGAAGAAATAACTTGTTAGCATATTTGTGCAGAACCTCAAGCAAGAGTTAGGTTTCTATTTGCAAATTCTTAGTGCTACAACCTTCGACGAAATCACATACAAGGGAATCAACATTGAAAAGGCCCTCATTGCTAAGGGTGTGGTCAAAATCTTCAAAGAAACAAAAGACAATGCTTCTCATCAACAATCGAGCGATAAACCCAAATATTGGAACAAAAATAAAAACATAGTCAACGATGGTGTGGTCGATTCTAAACATGTCCAAACATTGCAAACGCTGCTGCAACATGCACAACCAAGTCAGCATCCGCAACAATAGCAACAACGACGGAAACCCTATAAAAATCAACAACAACGACAACAAGAACAGCCTTAACAAGATTACCCTTAGCGGCATATATCTAACCCCCATATTTTCTTCTAACCCCCATATTATCTTAATTCATATTTTCTTCTTTCAATTAAATAAATATTATAAGTTTATTTGATTGGTTCATTACCCTACAATTAAATAAAATCATTTTATTTAATTAAAATCCCTAAATTCTTCTAATGTCTCAAATCCTAAATCCACCTCACAAAATCCACTTCATCAATCCACCTCATCAATCCACCTCATCTCTTCCACCTCACCATGTTGCACATATAATTAAATATTCTTAATATTTAATTAGCTAATATCCTCCAAAATCAAAAAATAAATCTTAATTCAATTATCCTCCACCAAATTGAATATTTAATTCAATTGTTCCCCACTATCCTTCAGCAATTGAATATTTAATTCAATTGTCCCCCACTAGCCTTCACCAATTGAATATTTAATTCAATTGTTCCCCACTAGCCTTCACCAATGGAATATTTAATTCAATTGTTCTCCACTATCCTCCACTATTGAATTCTTAATTCAATTATACCCCACTAGCCTTCACCAAGTGAATATTTAATTCAATTGTTCCCCACTATCCTCCACTATTGAATTCTTAATTCAATTGTTACCCACTAGCCTTCACCAAGTGAATATTTAATTCAATTGTTCCCCACTAGCCTTCACCAATTGAATATTTAATTTAATTGTTCCCCACTATCCTCCACTATTGAATTCTTAATTCAATTGTTCCCCACTATCCTCCACCAAATAAATATTTAATTCAATTGTTCCCCACTATCCTCCACTATTGAATCTTTAATTCAATTGTTCCCCACTAGCCTTCACCAATTGAATATTCAATTCAATTGTTCCCTACTATACTCCACTATTGAATTCTTAATTCAATTGTTATAACCCACTATTCTCCACTATTGAATTCTTAATTGAATTGTCATAAGCCACTCTTCTCAAAAAAAAAAATTTAATTCATCCATTATGAATTAAAGATTCACAAAAAATGAGAGCCATTGATCTCATCTTTTGATTCTCACCCTCCATTACCTTTTTTGAAAATCTATAAATAAAACCCTCTTCTAAGCCATTGGAGAGGAACTTCATCTTTTACAATCACTATACCAAAATTTCTCTCATTCTCTTCTTCATTCCATTTTCAAGTGTCCTCCATTATCATGTGTTGAAGCTCACATTCAACACAAACTCATATCAAAAGTCATTCTTCCTTTGTCATCTTCAACAAGCAAGCAAGCAAGGAAAGCTTCTGAGGGCTTCACAAACAAGATCAAAGAAAGATCAGCAAACAATGGAAAACGACAGGTAAAGGAGTTTGTAAGTATGTTCTTACTTGTTTTGGTTTAATTCTTCTTTGCTTTCAACTTCCATTGGTGTTTGAGTTTTATATTGTTCTTTATTGATCGAATCCATTTTTCCCATTCACATTTTGGCATGCTCGGTGATCTAATCCACTTTGTTTGTGAGGTTTTGTCTTAGAAGTTTTGTTGCAGGATACAGGTGCCTTCCAGAGCACATTTGGGCATCAACTTCCACAAACGACCTCCTACGCACAAACCATGCTCATCATTGAGTCTAGAATGCCTCAGAGGTAAGAAATCACCTATAATTTCTCTAGTGTTGTTACTTGAAAATTTTTGAAATTTTTTTTACTTTTCCACTTTTTTTGCAAAAAAAATAAAAATAAATAATAACTAAAAATAAAAAATAAAAAAACAAAATTGAAAAACAAAAAAATTTAGATTGGATGTATCTATTTATTATGTTTTTTTAGCATTTTCATTTAAAAAAAAATATAAAAAATTAAAAATTAAAAATTAACAACTCAAAAAAAACAAAAACAAAAACAAAAACACAAACAAAAACCCCGATCCCCCCTTACCCCCCCTCGCAGTACCACCCCCCATCCCTCCCTACCCCCTTAACCCCCCTCCCACTCCCCCCACCCCACCTCCCTCCTGTAGCCCTATGTACCCCATCCCCCCCTCGGCCCTCCCTCCCTCCCATCCCCCCGACCCCTTCCACCCCACCCCACCCTACCCCACCCCATAGACAACTGCGCCACCCTCCCTAGCAACCCTCACCCTGTCCCCTGCGACACCCCCTACACCCATATCCCCTGCCCCCACTGCCTAGCACCTCCTCCTCCCGCAGCTCCCCTCTACCCCCTGCGTGTCGCCACCCCTGCCTGCACCGCTCCCCGCCGCCCATCTTCCTGCCTCCCCACCACCTGATCTCCCCTCCACTGCCCAGCACCTCCTCCTCCCACATCTCCCCTCTGCCCCCCACGCACCCCCACCCCTGCCTGCACCACTGCTCCTGCCGCCAAGCCTCCACCGCTGCCCACCGCCTCTGCGACTACTCTGCCTCCACCTCCGCCCGCCACCACTGCCCAACCACAACCCCAGCTCCTCTAGCTCCACCACCACCTGCACACACTCACAAATAAATTTATAAAATCAATACAAAAAAATAATCAATACAAACCATAATAAAAAAAATAAAATTTTAAAAAAAAATCGTAATAAAAAATTTAAAAATATATATATATATATAATTTTTTTTTTTAAATAAAAAATCCAGACAAGGGGGATGTTCATTTTTTTTTCCACTTAGGAAAATAGGCCAATTTTTTCCAATTTTCACAACTTTTGCATTCAGAGTAAAAAATTTGCAAATTTGGACTTTTTAGAAAGTTGACGAGATGACCTTTGCTGTGGTGATGACATTTTCAGGTGATGATACCTTTTACCCACATTTTTTTGGAATCAAAATCAAACCTACTTGTCCAGTGTGTTTGGTCAATTTGTTTACCTTTTGTTGACTTGTGAGTTTTTGTGGAACTAATTGCCTTGTTGCAGCTTCTTATCACTCACACAGAGCAAACAGGTTTTCTAACATGTTCATGCAGGACGAGCATTGAAGAAATCATGATTTACTGCACTAAATCTTAGAAACATATTGCCTTCTTAAGGGATAATTGAACAACTCATTTCAGCAATCTAAGTCTTAGGAACACACTGCTTTTCTTAAGGGACAATGGACATGTATGTGAAAACACCTCAGTTTTTCTAAGGGACAATGGACATGAATTCCAAACACTTCAATTTCATAAGGGACAATTCACAACTACAAACGTGTGTGTGCCTAGTTTAGTTGCACCTTCTTTTTCTTATAACGGGACAATTGAACCTTTGTTTGACGTGCTTGCTCTTACATTTTAGTACATCCTTTAGAAGGGCCTGCTTTTGGATTGTGCTTCATCTAAGAGGGACGACCCTAAGTGGAGTTTTCCTTTGAACCGCTATATAAGAGGGATAAGGCGAAAGCCAAGTCCTAACCGACGTCAGCCTTACCTTGTGGTGCCAAACTAAAAAGAGGTGTACTAGCTCCTTGTGGAAACAATTTTCACATTAAGTGAAGTGTTTGATACTCTTAGTAGGATTGGTTAAAGCTTTTAGTAGCTTGTCACATTGCTCATAAGGCGTTGGTCCCTCAAAGTTACTAAGAACCATTCTAGATAGCGACTACCCAACCTACCTCCAAACATTGCGGTAATCATTAGTGTAAGGGGAATTGATTTAAGCCCTTAAGATACTCACCATTGGCTCCCTTGAGAAGAGATAGTATTCCCTTGGCCATAAAGCTCTTGTGACCTACTTGAGCTTTCCAAGGGGAGGGTGAGATATCCCTATCTATCGTCTCTCGCAAAGATATAAAATATCTGACACCTTTATGGAATGATATTTTTATCGACGGAGTATTAAGCTGTGAGCTGATCTACTGCAATGAAACCTTGTCTCTAGGGATAAAAAGTGCTTGATAGTTGTTTGCAAATTGTCTCATACCTGTGGAAACATTGGGCTTTTTTGTGAACCTTGAACATACACTATTTGTTGTGTCAGTCTGTCTTTGCTGACTTTGTTTGCTATGTTTTCTCTTGCCAAAAACAAATCCAATCAGAAACAAACCAGATCTATCAAAATTTTGCCTTTTTAAAACATCAGACACTACTTTAGCACCTCTGGTAGAACAGCAACTCACCTTTGGTCTAACAGTAGCTCACCTTTGGTATAACAGTAACTCGCCTCTGGCTAAACTACTTCAGCACCCTTGGTATAATAGTAGCTCACTTTTGGTAACCGTAGCTCACCTTTGGTACAGCAGTATCTCGGCTTTGGTAGCTCAGTCCATCACCTTTGGTATTACAGTAGCACGCTTTTGGTTGCACAGTCCTGCGACTCTGGCCAAATAGTATAGCGCCTTTGGTCCAGTCAATTGTGCATCAGAGTTTGTCTTTTCCAAATCACAAGCAAAATCTCAATAGTCCTTTTGTCCTAGTGTATTCCATGGTACTCACTAGGCTCCAACAAACTATGAAGTCCAAGTAAGTTGTCCCTAGGAATCGTAAATCACCTCCTCACACACCACAATCTGGTTGTCTCAACATTACCCCCACGGTTACTCCTAGGACACCCGCAGAAAGATCTAACCTATATCAGGGGCAAACTGGGGCATGTATCATTATCAGACTATTTATTCTTTGAAACAATGTGTTAAAACACATTACTTCAAAGAGGGGCAAAATGTAGACACCTAAAATTGGCTCAAGTTGAATTAAGTAAATATTATAATATTTATCTTAATTCATATTTTCTTCTGTCAATTAAATAAATATTATAAGTTTATTTGATTGGTTCATTACCCTACAATTAAATAAAATCATTTTATTTAATTAAAATCCCTAAATTCTTCTAATGTTTCAAATCCTAAATCCACCTCACAAAATCCACTTCATCAATCCACCTAATCAATCCACCTCATCTTTCCACCTCATCTCTTCCACCTCACCATGTTGCACATATAATTAAATATTCTTAATATTTAATTAGCTAATATCCTCCAAAATCCAAAAATAAATCTTAATTCAATTATCCTCCACCAAATTGAATATTTAATTCAATTGTTCCCCACTATCCTTCACCAATTGAATATTTAATTCAATTGTCCCCCACTAGCCTTCACCAATGGAATATTTAATTCAATTGTTCCCCACTATCCTCAACTATTGAATTCTTAATTCAATTGTTCCCCACTAGCCTTCACCAAGTGAATATTTAATTCAATTGTTCCCCACTATCCTCCACTATTGAATTCTTAATTCAATTGTTCCCCACTAGCCTTCACCAAGGGAATATTTAATTCAATTGTTCTCCACTAGCCTTCACCAATTGAATATTTAATTCAATTGTTCCCCACTATCGTCCACTATTCAATTCTTAATTTAATTGTTCCCCACTATCCTCCACCAATTGAATATTTAATTCAATTGTTCCCCACTATCCTCCACTATTGAATTCTTAATTCAATTGTTCCCCTTTAGCCTTCACCAATTCAATATTTAATTCAATTGTTCCCCACTATACTCCACTATTGAATTCTTAATTCAATTGTCATAACCCACTATCCTCCACTATTGAATTCTTAATTCAATTGTCATAACCCACTTTTCTCAAAAAAAAAAATTTAATTCATCCATTATGAATTAAAGATTCACAAAAAATGAGAGCCATTGATCTCATTTTTTGATTCTCACCCTCCATTACCTTTTTTGAAAATCTATAAATAAAACCCTCTTCTAAGCCACTGGAGAGAAACTTCATCTTACACAATCACTATACCAAAATTTCTCTCATTCTCTTCTTCATTCCATTTTCAAGTGTCCTCCATTATCATGTGTTGAAGCTCATATTCAACACAAACTCATATCAAAAGCCATTCTTCCTTTGTCATCTTCAACAAGCAAGCAAGCAAGGAAAGCTTCTGAGGGCTTCACAAACAAGATCAAAGAAAGATAGGCAAACAATGGAAAATGACAGGTAAAGGAGTTTGTAAGTATGTTCTTACTTGTTTTGGTTTAATTCTTCTTTGCTTTCAACTTCCATTTGTGTTTGGGTTTTATATTGTTCTTTATTGATCAAATCCATTTTTCCCATTCACACAAGAATCCGGTGTTGTATTCAAAGACTAAAGACATATCCATCAAGTTTCACTTTTTGAGAGAGCAAGTGAACAAGAATGAAGTTAGATTGGAGTTTGTACCTTCCAAGGATCAGATTACAGACATATTTACTAAACCTCTACCTAAGGATTCTTTTGAGTATCTCAAGGAGAAGCTAGGGGTTATTGCCCCTTTAGTGATAAAATAAGGTACACTGAGGTTCATCAGTCCGGTGGATATCACAGTCATATCTGGTGATCCGGATTGATGATCGGGAGCTGCTACTCAGGGGGAGCAACAGGTATGATTCTGAAGTGTTGGTATTGCAAGTATGTGCCCTTTGCCATTGATGTCAAAGGGGGAGAGAAGACATATGAAAAATAAGTGGTTTCTGATCAAAGGGAGAGTAGTTAAGGGAGAGAAGACATATGAATGGTTGTTACTGATAGGTGGAGTTGTAACAGTGAGGAGAAGTTCTTGTCTTGATGGTTGAAACAGTTTTTCACATTATATGTTGCCATCAATGACAAATGGGGAGATTGTTGCAAGTAAGGGCCTAATCAGTATTGTCATTGATGTCAACATACTCCTATTGCATTAATGATAAGGATTGGATGAGCTGTGTGTAGAGGATATTGAGAAAATTAGTCTCAATCAGGAATAGCGAAGAACAGTGATGATAGTAAGGTAAAAGTCAAAGAGATGATGAGGATTAGAGGATGCAGATTAAAGGGTTTGCAGATATGTGTCTTAAGGTGATCTAGTAGAGATTTAAGAGGTTCACATGAAGATCAGAAGAAGTTGTGGCCACTCAAGTAAAACTGGTTCTAGCAGATGTTTAGTGGTGACAAAGTGTTACAGATAGATCCGGTGAGATCCAGAATTACATTATCCTGTTCTGCAGATTTGAGGGAGTGTTGGGGAAGTCTTTATGGAGTGTCAACTAGATTGGTTCATGGTTTGAAGATCCGCAAGCACCTATTCCTTTATGACAGTAATGATAGACTGTGTTCTTGAGGTTCTAGATGAAGAGGAGATGGATTTGAGTAAGCAGATGAAGTATGGATGTTTTTGGTGATTCAAGAAAGCTTGTGATGGTATTTGGATCGTGTCTAGTTTTTGTTGGTGGTCCGCATTGAAGTTGGAGTTTGCATTTGAAGAACAACTTCTAGATGATGGTGTTCTTCCTGAGACAGGCTAACCGGATGAGTTATACATCTTGCGGATGCTCTTGTGGATGTTTGCCAACTTAGATGATCATTCTTAAGTCAATGTCTTGTATAAATAAGGGATTGTGAAGTTATTTTAAATTTGTCTTAGTTGTGATGAGTGTGTCGTAGTGAGGAGGAGAGCGAAAGGGCAAAGTAGAAGTATTGGGCTTAAATGGAACTGATTCAAGCATGGTGAAGATGCTATTCTCTAGTTCATTTATGTGATACTTATTTCTTTGTAGGCAGTGAGCCTCTTGTGAGCAGTGTGCTTAGGCAGTGAGCCCTAATTGGCATGTGCCATTTTGTTCTTTCTATTCTTCTAATAAAGAATACAATCTTGGGTTAATCACCCCATGGTTTTTCCCTTAACTGGGTTTTCCACATCAAAATCTTGGTGTCTTATGTGTTGATGTGTTTCTGCTTTTGATTTGAATGCATTATGTTTTATGATTGATATACTGCTAATCATTAAGAGGATTTAAGTGTGTAATTGGAGAAAGTTTTGCACAACTGATTCACCCCCCCTCTCAGTTGTGAGCCCTAAGTCTAACACACCCCCCTCTCAATTGTCTAGTTCATTGCAACATCCATGTCAGGGACTTGACCACTCTGTTTCGGTCCTTGATCTTGGCTTATCTCTGGTAGAGATATGTCTTGGTCATTTGCTCCTTCATTGTCACAGATAGTAGGAATATTGTTTTTCTTTAATGCTGCCAAGGTGATCTCCTCTATTTCGTTGACCACTTTGTTAATTTCTCCCAACATTAATGAGTTCATTCTTCTCTTGGTCCTGAAGGCATCCTTGACCTCTTTAGAGATTTTGGCCTTCTCCTCAGGGGTGATCTCCTAACATAATCTTATCAATGAGTGTTCCCTGAGCTCAACATCCTTTGCCATAGCCACTTCTTTTCTTATGCTCATTATATTTCCCAGGCTATGTGGAAGATCAATAATAATTTCAATTAAAGCCTTGTTATAGATGTTTAGATATTCTACAACAATAGTCTCAATGATCCTCTTGTCTGGATCATTATACTCATCATACAACTGAGAAATGGGTTTTAGATTTCCATCCACTGTTATGGCTTTGAGAACATCTTTAAGGCTTATAGTTGCTTCCTCTATTTAAGGTACATCTTTCTTTTGCCTTTTCCTAGGTTGACCCTTACTGGATGGTTTCTTCTTGCTGGATCTAGAGGCCTTTGTGGTCTCAGCTTTCATCTTTTTCACTTCTTCATCAGATTTTGTTGCTTCTTCATCAACAACTATGATTACATGCATTCTCTTGGCCTTAGTCTTCTTTCTCTTAGAATTAGTGGCAAGAGTTTCCACACTTGCAGATGGTGTGGAACTGGAGGGAATGGATGTAGCTTCTGCAGAGGTGGATCCTCTGGTTCTTTTTCTTGAGACCTTTGGCTTTTTCGATTCACCCTTGGGTTCATCTAGACCTCCACTTGATTCACTTTTTCTCTTTTCTTCTACTTCCTTAGCAGCTTGTGCTTTTTCCCTTGCCTTTGTCACTTGTTCTTTTGTGAACTCATATCTTGCAGCAATTTCCTCTACTTCTTTTCTCACCTTCCTAGTGGATTCTAGCTTCCTGAATTCAACATGAAGTTTTAAACTTAGTTCTTCATAAGTCCCAAACCTCTCTTCTTTAGTGTCTCTAGGTTTGCTAAGCAGGTGTTGGGCATAGTTTTCAAGTATTTGTCCATCTACCTGATAACCCATTGGCATAATCTAGACTGGTGCAGGAGCACCTATCCTACAGTGGCCTACATGAGGCATTTAGTTGTTTTATGCTTAGTTTTATGTTTTCAATAAGGTCCTAAATGGACATTAAATGTAATAAGGTTAGTTTGGACCATCTTTTTGAGGCACATCTTTCTTTTTCCTTTTCCCAGGTTGACCCTTACTGGAGGGTTTCTTCTTGCTGGATCTAGAGGCCTTTGTGGTCTCAACTTTCATCTTTTTCACTTCTTCATCAGATTTTGTTGCTTCTTCATCAACAACTATGATTACATGCATTCTCTTGGCCTTAGTCTTCTTTCTCTTCGAATTAGTGGCAAGAGTTTCCACACTTGCAGATGGTGTGGAACTAGAGGGAATGGATGCAGCTTCAGTAGAGGTGGATCCTCTGGTTCTTTTTCTTGAGACCTCTGGCTTTTCCAGTTCACCCTTGGGTTCATCTAGACCTCCACTTGATTCACTTTTTCTCTTTTCTTCTACTTCCTTAGCAGCTTGTGCTTTTTCCCTTGCCTTTGTCACTTGTTCTTTTGTGAACTCATATCTTGTAGCAATTTTCTCTACTTCTTTTCTCACCTTCCTAGTGGATTCTAGCTTCCTAAGTTCAACATGAAGTTTTAAACTTAGTTCTTCATAAGTCCCAAACCTCTCTTCTTTAGTGTCTCTAGGTTTGCTAAGCAAGTGTTGGGCATAGTTTTCAATTATTTGTCCATCTACCTCATAACCCATTGGCATAATCTAGACTGGTGCAGGAGCACCTATCCTACAGTGGCCTACATGAGGCATTTAGTTGTTTTATGCTTAGTTTTATGTTTTCAATAAGGTCCTAAATGGACATTAAATGTAATAAGCTCAGTTTGGAACAATGCATGTTTAGTTAGTTGTATTTAGGATCAAGTTGTAAGTTCCAAGATCATTTGTTGATCTGTAGTTGGTTAGGACAGTTAAGTTTATTGGATCGATGGAGGTAGTTAGCTCTCCCAGCTACTTAGAGACAAGTCTGTACTACCAGTGGTAACTAGATAAATACCCTTGTATAGATCAACTGGGAGGATTATGTTATTAGGAGAAGTTGTATTAGACTGTTGGAAAATAGAGTACTGTAATTGCATTTTTGAAAGCAAATAAAGGTTCTATTTGTGTTTTGATCATTTGATTTGTGTAATCAATTTCCTATTTTGATAGGCTGAATGGATTCTTTTATCCATTCCCCCAGTTGATTCTGTGAATCGGAGGAATGGTTGTGTATATAGTACTTAGGGTTTTGTTTTCCATATTTGTCTATGCTAAAATTTGTAGGATCGAGTCTGAGATGCATTGAAAAACCCTAGCATGGGTATGTGCTAGGTTTAGTAGAGTGAAAAGGTCTGTAGAATAGTCGAAGGGATAGACCAGAGAAATCACTAAGTATAAGACAGATCTAAACTATGAAAATCCATCAAGTTCTTAAAAAAATACAATTTGCATATATATCGCTTTTGTATGTGAGATATACAATTCGTGTGTATATTGCATTCGCATGTCATGTGTATGTTGCATTTGTCCATCGCTGGTGCATTGAGTGAGAAAACAGGTCGAGAATGCATGTTATGAAGATGCAAAGTTAAAAATCATATTGGATATGCAATTCTTGTGTATATCACTTTTATATATCGGGTCATACAAGTTCTAAGTATACACCTTTTGTATACATTTTGTGAGTATACTACAGATGCATGTTTCTGCGTATCCGTCAAATACATTTTATGGTTTGTATATTTCAAATATACATTCGGGTGATACAAAGGAGTCAACATCAGGTCAAACATACATAGAGGGCATATCCAGAGGAATATTTGGTGTTTGTATATTTTGGTTTGCATGTATCGATTGTATGTGGAGAATACAATGCACAGATACAAGTGCTAGATACAAAAGTCGACCGACTGTGAAGGTGGAGGTGACCGGCGCTGACAGATCAGCATTTGTATGTCCTATGTAAAGGAAGTGAAAGATACAAAGGGATCGCGGGATCAACCAGCAAATGTTTGTATGTATGTATCATTGTGACAATAGTCATCGAAACAGTGGAGGTTGGTGAGACCGATAGACAAAGTCTTGTCGATAGACAATAAAACGAAGTACATTTATCAACGTGAGGTGGAGATCGGCATGACAGTTTTCCTAAGTGCCAATAGGGTATGTCGGTGAGACGAGAGAGGTTATCTTGCCAATATTGACAGTAACGGTCATTGGAGGGTTTTAGAGGGTTTTCACCCTATTTCTAAGCTTCTACTATGTGGCTCTGCATCACAGTGGTATTAGAGCTCAGCAAAGGGTCTAGGCTGTTGTGTGTTGGTTCTGTCACTGAGAAGGCAGAAGTAGAGGGTTTGAGAGGTTGACAAGATGCCTCCAAAAGGTAATGGTACTGCAAGAGAGTTGCAGGAGATAAAGGAAAAACATGCCATAGAGATGAGGAAGATGAAGGAGCTTGTTGAAGCACTTCAAGCTAGGCTTGTAGCCTTCGAGTTGAACAAAAAGAGGGAAGTAGAAGACAGTGAATCAGAAGAAGATGAAGATGATGCTGGAGAGTATGAAGAGGTAGATGAAGAGCTAAATGCTGAAGATCAGAGATTTGCAAAACTGTTAAAGGCAGTGCAGAGTGAGAAACCTAAGGTAAAGGTTGATGTTCCAAAGTATAATGGAAGTTTGGATGAGGATGAGTTACTTGATTGGATTGCTGCATTAGATAATCACTTTGAATGTGAAGGTGTTGCTGAGGATTAGAAGGTAAAGATTGCAAAGACCAAGTTGGGAGGTCATGCTTTGGTATGCTGGGATTATGTACAATCTGAGAGAAGGAAACAAGGAAAGTCAAAGATCACTTCATGGGACAAGATGGTAGCAAGGATCAAGGTAAATTTTTACCCCAGGAATATGAAATTCAAATGTTTAAGAAGCTGCAATTTTTAAGGCAAAAGGAAATGGATGTGAAGGCATACACTAAGGTGTTTTACAAGTTGAGTATGAGATCTAGTCATTATGAGAATGAGATAGAAAAGGTGGCTAGATACTTGGCTGGTTTGAGATTGAACATATAGGATGAGTTAGTTTTAGCTAACCCATGGAGTGTAGAGGATTGTTATCAAATGGCAATCAGGATTGAAGAAAAGATGAATAGAAGACAAGATAAGTCCATGAGAGGAAGAGGTAGAGGTAGCAATGTAAGAGGAAGAGGATCAGCTCCTACAACAAGACAAGGCAATGAGAGTCAAGAAGACACTAGTAAAGGACAAGAACAGTCTGATTTCAGAGGTGGATGGAAAGGTACCAGAGGTAGATTTGGAGGTGGTAGAGGGTCTACTACATTTTCTGGTAAGTGTTACACTTGTGGTGAATATGGGCATCCATCTTTCAAATGTCCCACAAAAGCAACAAGTTCAGGAGGAGAAAAGAGGGCAAATCTGATCCAAGAAGCTGATAAACAAAGTGCAAGTAGCTCAAACACTCCGCAAAGTGTGAATGCTCTTGATAATTATGGGTATCTAGAGGAAGGAGAAGCATTGATGCTAAGAAGGACAATCTTGAAGACATCAAAGGATATGATGCAAAGAAGAGCTCTTTTCAAGACCACATGCAAGAGCAAAGGTAAAATATGTAAGGTTGTGATTGATTCTGGTTCTACAGATAATATGGTCTCTCACGAAATGGTGGATAAACTGAAATTGGAAAGGATTCCACATCAAAATCCCTACAAAGCATCTTGGGTAAGTGATAGTCAATCACTTTTGGTATATGAGCAGGCATATGTTGATTTTCAGATTGGAGCATATCAAGATAAAGTTTTGTGTGACATATTGCCCATGGAATGTTGTCACCTACTGTTGGGTAGGCCATGGCAATTTGATAGGAGAGTACTGTATGATGGGTATGCTAATACCTACACCATCAAGAAAGATGGGAAAACTATTGTGTTGGTACCATTACAGGAAGAAGTTGTAGTACAGAAGGTAGCCAAAATCATTTTAGTGGGAAAGACAGAGTTTGTGAAGATGCCTACAGCCGCAGGCATAAAGGCAGTTGAGGATACTGCAGGGAAAGAAGTTGTTAAGGACAACAGTTTGAAGAAAGGTTCAGTTTTGACTGACAGAGGTCAGCCACAGACCAAACAGTAGGTTTATGAGCAGCCACAAATTGATTGGCAAGATAAGGATGTGATTGTAGTTGGGACTATTGTTTGTCCTATAAAAGTTGAAAGGAAGACAGGTTTGAACATTGCAGAAGTTCAAGAAGCAATTCCTAAGGTTACTCAATTAGGTATTCAGACAGGGGTGTTGGTAAGACAAAATGGCAAACACAGGGTATGTATGAATAGAGCCTACATGGACAGGCATGAGAGTTTACTTCCAAGACAGTAAGTTACAGTTCTAAAAACTTGGAGCAGCCAGGAGACAGCCAAGTATAGAGCTGGAGCAGTTCAGAACACTGAGCTGGCAAAGAGTAAAGGTGGAGTTCCTCCACAACCTAACTCATGGGACATGAGTTCTTTTTCTATTGGGGAGTATGGTGCAGGAGCACCTATCCTACAGTGGCCTACATGAGGCATTTAGTTGTTTTATGCTTAGTTTTATGTTTTCAATAAGGTCCTAAATGGACATTAAATGTAATAAGGTCAGTTTGGACCAATGCATGTTTAGTTAGTTGTATTTAGGATCAAGTTGTAAGTTCCAAGATCATTTGCTGATCTGTAGTTTGTTAGGATAGTTAAGTTTATTGGATCGATGGAGATAGTTAGCTCTCCCAACTGCTTGGAGACAAGTTTGTACTACCAGTGGTAACTAGATAAATACCCTCGTACAGATCAATTGGGAGGATTATGTTATTGGGAAAAGTTGGATTAGATTGTTGGAAAATAGAGTACTGTAATTGCATTTCTGAAAGAAAATAAAGATTCTGTTTGTGTTTTGATCATTTGATTTGTGTAATCGATTTCCTATTTTGATAGGCCGAATGGATTCTTTTATCCATTCCCCTGGTTGATTCTATGAATCAGAGGAATGGCTATGTATATAGTAGTTAGGGTTTTGTTTTCCATGTTTGTCTATGCTAAAGTTTGTAGGATCAGGTCTGAGATGCACTGAAGAACCCTAGCATGGGTATGTGCTAGGTTTAGTAGAGTGAAAAGGTCTGTAGAATAGTCGAAGGGACAAACCAGAGCAATCGCTAAGTATAAGACAGATCTAAACTGTGAAAATCCATGAAGTTCTCAAAAATATACAATTTGTTTATATATCACTTTTGTATGCAAGATATACAATCCATGTGTATATCACATTCACATGTCATGTGTATGTCGCATTTGTCCATCGCTGGTGCATCAAGTGAGAAAATAGGTCGAGAATGCATGTTATGAAGATGCAAAGTTAAAAATCATATTGGATATGCAATTCTTGTGTATATCACTTTTGTATATCAGGCCATACAAGTTCTGAGTATACACCTTTTGTATACATTTTGTGAGTATACTACAGATGCATGTTTCTGCGTATCCGTCAAATGCATTTTATGGTTTGTATATTTCAAATATACATTCGGGTGATACAAAGGAGTCAACGCTAGGTCCAACATACATAGAGGGCATATCCAGAGGAATATTCAGTGTTTGTATATTTTGGTTTGCATGTATCGATTGTATGTGGAGAATATACAATGCACAGATACAAGTGCTAGATACAAAAGTCGACCGACTGTGAAGGTGGAGGTGACCAGCGTCGATAGGTCAGCATTTGCATGTCCTATGTAAAGGAAGCGAAAGATATAAAGGGATCATAGGATCAACTGGCAAATGTTTGTATGTATGTATTGTTGTGACAATAGTCATCGGAACAGCGGAGGTTGGTGAGACCAATAGATGAAGTCTTGCCGATAGGCAATAAAACGAAGTGCATTCATTAGCATGAGGTGGAGATCGGCATGACAGTTTTCCTAAGTGCCGATAGTTGTTATTTGGCAGATAGGGTATGTCGATGAGACGAGAGAGGTTATCTCGCCGATATTGACAATAATGGTCATTGGAGGGTTTTAGAGGGTTTTCACCCTATTTCTGAGCTTCTACTGTGTGGCTCTGCATCACAGACTATCCTAGGCTCCATAGCTTCCATCAAGCATTGATCTTTTGTAACCATAAAGCATATGGTATCCTTATACTTCTCAACAATTTTCTTCAAGATTCTTTCTCTTGATTGCATCATGCTTTTAAATTTTTTGAAATACCCCCACAATGCTGCCTTTTGTTCATCATGGCTTCCAATGCTACTTTAAAGATTTCTAATTTGGACAACTACCAGTTTGCTAGTTAACCAGAACAAATTCTTCATCTTTGGTAACTCATTCATAAAATAGAAGAATAGACAGATGATCAATGTACTAAATTTGAATGGATAGTTTTTACTTTCCTTGATCTTCTTTAGATTATCTAGTAGTTGGATTCTTAGCAGCTCACACAAATCATACTCAGCATTCTCTTTGACCATTTGATATGCGATGTATATTGCAGTATGGGAGATAGAGTTCTCTCGATTTGAGAAATAGATTTTGTAGCCTATCACCATAGAAGCAAATCTTACTGCATGGTCTGTGATGTCATTTATGGTTAATGCCCTCTTGTCAAATTGGGCTCTGATGGCCTTTGTAACAGTTTGGTTCTTCACAGCTTTCAGCAAGGGTACTCCTCTGGTGGAATTTAACCATGTTACTGTCACAATTGCTTCCTTGGTGATTTTGAAGGGCTGCCCTAACCATATGAATTCATCATGAATTCGACTTAGGATATACCATACCCATTCATCCTCTGTGAAAATAGGAAACTCTACATATTGGATGAATTTCTTCTCTTCTAAGACTTTGTATTCTTCCTTTACGTCAAATTGATCATTTCTTAGAAAATTCAAGTATAGATCTAAGAATTTGTCGCCACTCAGCTCATCCAGGGCAACATGGATATAAGACCTCACATCTTCCACATACAAAACTCTGTAAGGTATTTTAAAAAATGCACCCATTGGATCAACTTCAGTTGCTTTGAAAGGATGTTTCTTGAATTTAGGTCATGGTCGCTCAATGATATCCACTACTTGAGGTGTTTCCATTTCTACAAATAATCAAGCAAATTTTAGAAAGGGTTTCAAACTGTAAATACCTCTTAATACCAGATTAGGGTTTTCTCTACTTGGGATTGTTGGAAATTGCTAATATCACTTTTGATCTTTCTTCTGCACACCTTAGACACTTGAAGGCTCAAATACAAAGTGATTAGTCCTTTGAGTGCTGCCCTTTTTATCCTTTGTTTACCAAAGCCTACTCATCATAAATGTTTTTTTCAAAAAGATGTCAAACATTTTTCTGTTAGGCACGGTCAATCAAGATTGCTCCACAATGTGCTGCATTGACTTCTTTTCTTCCAATTTTTCTTTTGAGAAATTTGTCACATTAGATTCCATCATATACCTTCGTGCTGGATTCTGGCACCCACTTTCTGGCTAGGTGTTTTGGATTTTCAACACTACTCCCCCTGAGCTAGAACACCCAGTTTACCTCCCATAGAAAGTATCTGCTTCAAATGCTGGTGTGGATCTATCCTCTTCTTTAATTATTTTTTTCTTGACCCAAATCTTGTCCATTTCCTTCTTGGTTTCAACCGAATCAACCTTTTCTTTTCCCTTATCATTCCTCTACTCTATTTTCCTTTCTTCAACATAGTAATTTCTCTTCACATTCTTGCTTCTACAGAATCTTGCAACATGTCCAAATTTGTTGCAATTGAAACACACAATGTTTCCTTGTCCTTGATTCCTTCCTCTGAATGAATTCATCATTGATCTACATTGATTAGCCATGTGTCCAAATCTATTGCATGCAAAACACTTTCCATTGAATGATTGACTATTCCTTGAATACTGTGGCACATTTCTTGACACACTTATGCACTCATTTGCTTTATGACCAATATTCTTGCAATTGAAACATTGACTAGAAAAAGATGGAACATTTTGATTCATTCTACTTCTACACTGAGTAGCCCTATGACCATACTTATTGCATTTAAAATAATGACCATGGAAAGATGGGTACCTTTGAGCATTTAGCTATCTAAATGGAGGTCTTCTAGGTCTTCTTCTTTGATTTCTGAACTGGTTCCCTCTATTTTGCTTTAACTCAGAATTTTCTTGACTAGATTTTGAACTTTCTCCTTTCTCAAATCCCAAACCTTGCTTATCATCAATACTCTTTTAACTAGCAATCATTTCATCAAGCTTTGCAGAACTTAGCTTTAACTTTTCTTCATAGATCTTAGCTACTTCTAGATCAAATTTTAGAAGTAGCACTTCTTTGCCCAATTTTTCAGATTCCTCTGATTTATCCTTAACAACGTTGTTCAGATGCCTTTCAATTTCTTCCTTATTTTCAACTTCCAGTGTCAACCCCTTTAGAAACTCTTGTGCTTCATCTAATTGATCATTTAGTTCCTTTATTTTTTTCTTTGAATTTCTTGACTTGCCCTCTTAGATTTAGGATGCATTCATCAGCTTCCTGAATATTTGTTTTTAGATCCTTGATTTCTACCTTAGATTTTTCAAGATCAATAAGGGTTGCTTCTAGTTTCTTGTCACTTTCATAATTTCCAAATCTTATTTCTACCATGATTATAGAACCCCAAATCTTCCTTAAGCTATTAGACTTCTTCCAATGAACCTTGCTCTGATACCAATTGTTGATAGTAGGGAATACTGAGAGGAGGGCATGAATCAGTATTCCACAAAACTTCTTAATGAATTTATTAGTCCAAATTCCAAAATTAATAACATGAAAGAAGAATAAGCATAGGAACATCAACTACAAAGAACTAACACATGAACACTAGGATTTTTAGTTGAAAATCCAAGGAGGGAAAAACCATGAAGAGTGTTAGCTCTCAATTTATTATTATAGCACAATACCAAGTTACAAGAGGCTCACTGCCTAGAGCTCACTGCCTTAGGGCTCACTGCTCAAGAGAAAAGGCTCACTGCTAATTAGAAGAACTAAGAAGAAGGGTGGCTTACTACCAAAGATGAACTGTTGTGATTACATCTACATATGCATGGTTACAGTTCCAATTAAGCTTATAAACACTAACTCAAAACTCTTCATTTCAGTTTGCCCCTGTTTCTCTACTCTGCTCTTACATATGCTCAAGATCTCCCTTCATTTGCTGCAGCCAATCTATCTTCACATCTTTTGCATCCACATACATCACATCATATTCCTCACAACTCAAACACTGAAATCCATCCTCTATTTATATCCACAACTAAATCTTTCTCATAGTTAGGTGGGCAAGCAAACTGTGAAACGTGTATACCAAGTGTTATATCCTATCGACTTGTTCTTGTGTTAAATCTTCAATGCAAATCCAAACCATTGTGTACATGTATTCATATGTTTTGTCTCTAATCATAAAACCACTTACATTTATCATCCAGCTCATATCTCTTCTCTGCATAAGGATTTAACTAGCCTGTCGGCTTGTTCCTTAATAACATATATGATAGGTTCCTATGTCACTTCGTAACTCATGTTGCAGACCAAATGGGACTTCATGAATCATATTTAGCAATCATTATTGTTCTCTTAACATGTCTTCAACTCTGTAGAACAAGATAAATCTGTATGCCAAAATGCAGACCTTAGAACTGTTGTCCTGTCACACTGTAACACTGTCATACTAGATGCCAGTATTGGAGAGCCTATAGAATAAGATCTGCTACACTTGCAGAGCTACAAACTTGGATTTTGATAGTCATGACCTATCTCTATCTTACTTCAAAATGGAAGAATAAAACATGCTAATGTGGAGGAATGTAGACCACTTCATTCTGCATTGTTCACTGTTTATGTCTAACTTATGCTGTCCCGGACTTAGCCTTTTCATCAGATGACTTCTGGAGGAAGTCAAATCTTGATCACTAGAATATAAAAACAATAGGTATCTATAAAAATCACACCTCAATTGCATCTACAAGTCTTCAATTGTGGAGGCATACTAATTCACTTTCTGTCCCTTACTCAGAATACTTCCCATACTTAGCCATTTTGGGCTTCCGGACCAAAATACTTTGTGCCTTATTACCAACTCAAGATTGTCTACCAGAGTAGTGTCTCTTTTCCATGCTAATGAATTCTCTTTTCCTTGTTTCCATCAATGGCAACATTCAAGTCTTCTGTAGAGCAGTGTCTCTTGCCAACAACTTATTGATGATTATTCCAGAATGACTTGGGTTACTTTTTTAAAAGATAAATCAGAAGCCCTAGACAAGTTTAATGTTTTCAAGGTGATGGTTGAGAATGAGTTAGATTTGAGGATCAATTTATTAAGGTCTAATAGAGGAGGATAATTTACATCAAATGAATTCAATACCTTCTGTGAAGAACATGGGATAAAAAGATAGTTTTCTACTCCTAGAACTCCCCAACAAAATGGAGTTGTTGAAAGAAAGAACATGACACTTCAAGAGGCTACTAGGTCCATGATGAAGGAGGCAAATCTACCAAAAGTATATTGGAGAAGCTATACATACTATTGTCTACATTCAAAATAGAGTTCAAGTCAAAGGTAATGGTACTAAAACTCCTTATGACTTGTGGTATGGAAGAGTTCCTATAGTGAAATACTTCAAAGTTTTTGGAAGTAAATGTTATATCAGAAGAGATGAGGAGTTAGGCAGGTTTGATGCTAGGTGTGATGAAGGAATTTTCCCTGGATACTCTCTAAGAGTAAGGCCTACCGGTGCTACAATAAGGGATTGAGAAAGATCATTGAGAGTACAAATGTGAAAGTTGATGAAGATAAGGAAAGAATATCAGATCTGAGTGGCTATGAATCAGATGAACCTAATACTACAATGAGTGAGGAAAAAGTTGAAAAAAGGACAATCAAGTTGAATAAAATCTCTGAAAAGTGATGTTAAGACTCCTAGGTATGTAAGGATTAATCATTCTGAAGATCAAATTATTGGTGACAAAAGCAAAGGGGTATTGACGAGGAAAAGAGCTATCGAGGAACAAGTGAAGTATTTTTTACTTTCATAGATTGAACCTAAGACTATAAATGAGGCCTCCAAAGATGAAAGTTGGGTAAACACCATGGAAGAAGAGCTGATGCAAATAGAGAAAAATTAAACTTGGGAATTGGTTCCTAGACCTGCTGATAATAATGTGATTGGACCTAAATGAGTGTTCAGAAACAAGATGAATGAAAATGGAGTAGTAAGAAACAAAGAATGATTAGTATGCAATGGATATTCTCAAGTTGAAGGCATAGAGTTTGAAGTGACTTTCACTCCTATGGCAAGGATTGAAGCAATAAAAATGTTCCTGGCATTTGCATCACACAAAGACTTCAAAGTGTACCAGATGGATGTGAAGTCTACATTCTTAAATGGAGAGCTAGAAGAAGAGGTTTATATTGAACAACCAGAAGGATTTTAGTCATCAGACCAAGGTGACATGGTGTGTAGATTGAAGAAAGCCTTGTATGGACTTGAGCAAGCTCCTAGAGCCTAGTATGCAAGATTGGATAAGTATTTGTTGTAATTAACGTTCAGTAAAGGTACTACTGACAACAATCTCTATTTCAAAATCAATGATGATTAAATTTTGATTGTTGTAGTCTTTGTTGATGATATTATCTTTGGAGGAAATGAAGGTATGTGTAAGAGATTTGTAGAGGAAATGCAAAAAGAATTTGAGATGTCTATGTTTGGTGAAATGAATTTATTTTTAGGATTGTAGAATACTCAATTAGAAAAATGAATTTTTATTTCTCAATCCAAGTATGTGAAAGAATTGTTGAAAAAGTTTGGAATGGAGGATTCTAAGCAAGTATGTACTCCTATGGTAACTAGTTTTAAGCTAAGCAAGAATGATGAATCACCTAAGAGTGATTAGAAAAAGTATAGGTCTATGATTAGAGGACTGCTCTATCTAACCCATACAGAACCTAACATAATGCATGTAGTCTATCTTGTGGCAAGATTTCAAGAAGATCCCAAAGAGTCACATGTGATGGTAGTCAAGAGGATCATGAGGTATTTGAAAGGCACTTCAGATTATGCGTTGTGGTATCCCATAGATAATGATTTCACTCTTAGTGCTTATACAGATGCAGATTGGGTTAGAGATGATGACAGGAAGAGTACAAGTGGAGGTGCTTTCCTCTTAGCTAACAAATTGGTTTCATGGCTGAGAAAAAAGCAAGAATCAGTTTCTTTGTCTACTATAGAAGCATAATATGTTGTTGCAGCATGTTATTGTACACAAGCTCTTTGGATGAAGCAAATATTGAAGGATATAAGAGTTGTGTATGAAGAACCAATTTCAATCTTTTGTGACAATACAAGTGCTAGAAACATTTCAAAAATCTAGTGATGCACTCAAGTACAAAGCATATATCTATAACGTAACACTTTTTGAGAGAAAAGGCAACAAAGAATGAAGTAAATATGGAATATGTGTCTGCAAAGGATCATATTGCAGATATTTTCACAAAGCCTCTACCCAAGGACACTTTTGAGTATCTCAAAGAAAAATTAGGGGTTATAACCCCTCCTTCTCTAAACTAAGATGCATGAGAAGTGCATCAGTCCAGCGGTGCCTAAAGTCTTATTCTTTGATTTGGATTGATGTTTTGAAGGCTACCTCTCAGGGGGAGCAGGTAGATGTTACTATTATGAGTTTCAAATAAAGGAAGTAAGTATTGTAGAGTTACTGATAGAGTAATTTTAATTTGATCAGAGCAGTAGTTTGCAAGTATGTGCAAAGAAAGAAGTGATGTCCTTTGCCATTGATGTCAAAGGGGGAGAGAAAATCATGTGAAAAAATCAAGAGGAGAAAGAGTTTAGATGTATAAAGAGAAAGGGAGAGAAAGTAATCAATGTAGATTCGTATCTTGATGGTTCTTGCAGTTTTTCACATCAATGTTGCCATCAATGACAAAGGGGGAGATTGTTACAAGTATGTTCTTACCAGTGTTGTCATTGATGTCAACATATCTATGTTGTCATTGGTGTCAACTGTGCTCTTGTTTTGATTGTGTTGAGTTATCTACTTTGTATTGTCTTATATAAGTGTTGAAGACAATGATAAAGTATTTCGAACACTGAGTTTCCAAGTGCTTTTGAGAAAATTTTCTCTCCTAGTGGAAACAATGTGTTGCAAAGTTTTCTAGCTTGCTGAAATGTAGTATAGTGTTTTGCTCCACATATTCTATATATTGAATATCTTTATCTATGGATTGGAATTTATGTTAAGCAATGTCTGTAGATGCTATGTTTCAAGTTTGAACCTCCGGTATGAAGATTTGAGCGAGTTTTGTTCACTAGAGTAAAAACTATTTTTCTGTGCATTGACTGGTGATAGGGAGAATGTATTCTGCACCACATTTCTCCACATTTAAGTCTTACAGTTTGTGGTTCTGGAATTAATTTTGTAATTATATTATGTGCCTTCAATTCAAATGGTTCATGATTTGGTGGTCCACAAGCGATCTTTTCTTTATGATAGTGGCCGACAGTGATGTTCAAGTGCTCTGATTTGAAGAATCTTGTGGATAAAGTGTTTAGAGGTTGTGTAGATGTTCTTGGTGATTATAACATGCTTGTGGATATCTCTTGATCATGTTCCTACCTTTTGATTGGTCTACAATGTGTAATCTGGATCATGCATGAAGCATGTTCTTAAAGGTCTTAGTGTTAACACCATTTTTAGCTGACTTGGTTATTTTCACTACTTGCGATTATGCTTTGAAATTTAAGATGATGTGTTGTTTCATGGAAGACTGCATGTGAGTCCCAACTAAGGAGTGGTTTGGTCTACATTCATTCTTTCTCTTTCATTAATTTGTTTAGGTCCAGACCTATTCTAATGTATGTATGTTTGTCGACCTTGGAGATTGTTCCAATGGTTGATGATTGTAATGCCAACCTTGATGATCATTCCAAGGTTGATGAATTGTATAAATACTTGTAATGAAGTCATGAAAAAATTATCCATATGCAAAGATATGAAGATAAAGTGTGAAGTGAAAAAGTAGAGCAGAGAAAAGGATATTTATTGTGCTTCAATGGAACTGAACCTTGGCATAGTGTAGATGTTACTATCTTAGTTCACCAACTTTGGTAGTAAGCCACCCACTGATAGTGAGCCACCCTATTGGAAATGAGCCTTTTCTTTTTACAGTGAGCATTCTAGGCAGTGAGCCCTAAGGTAGTGAGCCTCTAATTTTTAGTATTGTTATTACATATTATATTGTGAGCTAACACTCACTGTGGTTTTTCCTTTATTGGGTTTTCCATGTAAAAAATATTGTGTCTCATGTTTTGTATGTGTGAATGTGTTTAAGTTTTTGATTTCATGCTTTCATGGTTAAAATACAATAACAATGATTAAGTGGATGTGGTATAGTCATGGTTAGGAGGGTCCTCAAAGAGAATAGTCTAGATCGTGCAGCTACAGTAAACACAACGGAAACAACTTAAAGATGTGAAACAAATACAGGTTCAATCATTTGGTATATCATAGAATTTAAATGCAAATTGGGTGGTAACATGCGAGCTTACAATTAGAGCTTACAAGCTTGCTTATAGAATATCATAGGATATAGCTTTGAAGCTCCTTCATGCAAAATCTAAACTATGAACTTATTTTGATGATCATCACTACTTTTCTAGGAACCTATTACATCAATATATATCATCTCTAGACCCAAAGATTCATCCACGTCAACCAAGGAAGATCACAAACTCCAATGTAGAGCTGTAACATGTGTACATAGATAGGTTGGGCCTAAATGAATAGAATTCCTCCACAAATGAATTGAATGGTGTGTGGATATCAAGGAAGGTTGGCAACAAACCTATAAAAATTGATTGATTTGTCTTTTAGCTTTGCAAGTCGTGAAATACTCCACAGGTCTTCTCCTTCAGCTGATTATCAAATATTGTCAAGATGCTCTACTCTGAGAAAATAATCAATCTTATGATAGTGATATCTTTCCAGTACCTGATCCAAATGCTCTAAAAATTGGATATGTTTTGCATGAATGTGTCTAGATGTTAAGTCCAACTCTCCAAGATCTAAAATGCAACTATGGTTGAATGCAGACCAAAATACATAAATTGCTACTAACTGAACTACCTGAACTAAACTAGAAAATGAAAAGAAACAAATTGAAATGCCAACAAACTAAAATGAAAATGTTTTCATTGATGTGTCAGTACAAGATTGCTCTTGAACTAGGGATGCTCCTGCATCAAACATCTGGGATTATTAAAAAAAGGTGAGTCCCTCACTTTGCTAGGGCTAGAGGAAAACCAAAATGGTCTACCTCAGCCTGAGAAATCCAAGATGAATCTTCTTCCAGTCTGCCTTTCCACTTCAATAGGTATTCTTTGTGTTGTCTTCCTCTGGTGCTGTGTCCTACTGTGCTGTCCAAAATGACTTCAATATGCTCTAGTGCTTGTTGTGGTAACTACTTCTTCAAGTCTTCTTGCATGTTGTCACTGAACTCTACTTTTTGATACTGGTATTTGTATGCAATGTTGAAAATAGGTGATATACCCAATGTCTCTGATAACTCCACTTCATATGCCTTTCCTGAATCAAACTTTCTGAGTATCCTACAAGGTCCAAACTTCTTCATCTTCAACTTGTTATATGTTCCAACTGGAAATCTTTCTTTTCTCAAGTATACCATCACTTCATCTCCAACTACAAATTCTTTGTATCTTCTATTCTCATCAGCTTTCTCCTTATACTTGTTCATCTCTTCCAAATGCTTCTTCACCTAATTATGCACTATCTCCATATGTTCTACAAATTATTCTACTTCTGCACTTCTCTTATCTACCATACTGATATCTCTCAACTCTATCACTCTTCTAGGGTTTACTCTAGTAACAATCTCAAAAGGTGTTCTTCCAGTACTCCTATTCACTAAATTATTGTATGTAAACTCTACTTGTGAAAGAATCAAATCCCAACTTCCTGCCTTCTCTCCAACCAAACATCTCAAAAAGTTTCCCAAACTCCTATTTACTACCTCTATCTATCCATCAGTCTGTGGGTGAAATATTGAACTAAACTTCAAATCTATCTTCATCTTCTTCTAAAGTGTCTTCTAAACGTGTCCAAGAAATCTTGTATCTCTGTCTGAAGTTATGCTCTTAGGTAATCCATGTAATCTTACAATTTATTTTAATAATAGGTTAGCTACATGCACTGCATCAGTTGTCTTCTTACAAGGTATGAAATGTGCCATCTTTGAGAATATGTCCACCACTACAAATATTGAATCATGTCATCTTTGTGTCTTTAGCAATCCCATTACAAAATCCATGCTTATGCCTTCCTAAGGTCTCTCTGGTACTGTCAAAGGTTTATACAATCTAGTGTTTTGACTACTCCCTTTTACAACTTGACAAACTCTACAACTCTGCACAAATCTCCTAACATCCTTATGTATCTAAGGCCAAAAGTAATTTTCACTTGCCAAAGCTACTATTTTATCAATGTGAAAGTGTCTTGCTAATCCACCACTGTGTTTCTCCTTGATCAAATTATCTCTCATTGAACTTCAAGGTATGCATAACTAATTTCCTCTGAACAACATATCCTCTTGAATGAAATAATCCAACCACTTACTCCTATCTATCACAACAGGTTCCTTACATGCTCTCCAAGGTTATGCAAAATCAAGATCTTCCTCATACATGTTCTTCAATTCATCAAAACCTACCACTTCAATCATCATCTCTTTCAACAAGTTTCTTTTCCTACTCAATTCATATGCAACTTTGTTTGACCTCCCACTCCTATTCTTCAATACAAATGTATAACTCTGCATGAACTCTACCCATCTCATATGTCTCTGATTCAACTTACCTTGGTTGTTAAAATATTGCAAAGCTTGGTGATCTGTATACAATACAAACTCCTTAGGCAACAAGTAATGTCTCCACTTCTTCAAGGCTTGAATTATGGCATAGAACTCTTGATCATAAACTAAATATCTTCTCCTTGCATTATTCAACTTTTCACTGAAATATGCTACAAGTCTACCTTCTTGATTTAATATTGCTCCAATTTCATTCCCACTTGCATCACAATCTACTTGAAATACCTTATTGAAATCTAGTAATGGTAAAACATGTTGCTCTATCACTTTCTACTTCAACAAGTCAAAACTTTTATCTGCTCCTGATGTCCATTTGAAATCTTTTATGTCACCTCTCATTGTCTTTGTCATAGGGTTACAAACTGAACTAAAAATTCTAATAAACTTTCTATAGAAACTAGCCAATCTATGAAATGATCTGACTTCTCCAATGCTCTTTGATGTAGGCCATTAAACAATTGCTCACTTTCTCAGGGTCCATCTTCAATCCTTCCATAGAAATCACAAATCCCAAATATACCAATTCTTCATTCATGAAACTACACTTCTTGATGTTTATAAGCAATTTCTCTTCTCTCAATCTTTGCAATACTTGTCTAAGGTGCTGCAAATATTCCTTCTTTGTCTTACTGAAATTCAGAATATCATCCAAATATACAATAACAAAATTACCCAAGAATTTCTTCAAGAGTTCATTCATCAATCTCATGAAAGTACTCGGTGCATTTGTCAATCCAAAAGGCATCACTAACCACTCATACAATCTTTCAATCATCTTAAAAGTAGTCTTCCATTCATCTCCTTCTCTGATTCTGATCTGATGGTATCCACTCTTCAAATCTATCTTTGTAAAATATTTTGCTCCACTCAAACAATCCATGATATCATCCATCCTAGGTAAAGTTAATCTATACTTAACTATGATCTTGTTGATTGCCCTAGAGCTTGTACACATTCTCTATTCTCCATCTTTCTTAGGTGCTAACATTGTAGGTACTACACAAGGACTCAAGCTCTCTCTAATCAAACCTTTCCTCAACAAATCTTATGTCTACCTATTCAGTTCTTCATTCTCTACTGGTGTCATTATGTGTGCTTCTTTGTTAGGCAAACTAGCTCTAGGTATATATCCATGTGATGACTGATACTTCTGATTAGTGGCAATCCTTTAGGTACATTGTCTAATATGATGTCTTCATACTCTATCAGCAACTTAGTTATCTCCTCCAGTTGTGATTCTTCATTATCCTTCAATGTTTTAGGCTTCATATGGATCAAAGCATAACACATATTCTCATGTCTCAAACCATCCAAAAAATTAATTTTATCTACCAAACAAATTCTAGCATTTCCACATACTTTAGTATTAGGATCATCTTCCAAAGGAATCAAAGTAATTCTCTTTCCATTAGATGTTATAGTGTAAGTGTTCTTTCTCCCATCATGTATAGATTTCCTATCATACTGCCAAGGTCTACCGAACAAGATATGACAAACATCCATAGGCATAATATAACACAATACTTCATCATGATAAGATCCAATATGAAATTTCACCTAACATTGTTCACTCACCAGTACCTTATGATCATCCTAAATCCATGCTATCTAATAGGGCTTAGGGTGTTTCAATCTTTCCAACTTTAGCTTAGTTACCATCTCTTCTGAAACTAGGTTATCAAAACTACCACTATCAATTATAACTTTACAACATTTACCTCCTAATTTGCATTTGGTTGTGAATAAACTTTTCCTCTACAGTGGTTTATCATTTGTCTCTACTTGAAATAGTGCTCTCCTCATGACAAGTGATTCTCCTTTCTCAGGTCAACCAACTGAAATAGGTGATTTGACAGGTTCTTCTTCCACATAGGTTGTTCTTCCATTATTTTATGTCTTCTTGCTTGTACTCCCCTGATTACATTAAAATGATCTACGTCCTTCATCTCCACACTTGAAACAAGTGCCTCTAAATGTTCTCCTATCAGGTCCTCTTCCTTCTCTTCTATATCCTTCACTCTAGTATAGACTAGGGTTACATATACAGTAGAAATTTCTATCATCTCTCTGGTATACATTGTTATATCTATCATCCTTATTGAATGTGTTCTCTTGTCTGTTCTACTTTGCATATGATCTTTCTCCTCCAAAAAATGTTCTACCTCTCTAAAATTTACCTCCTTTACCTCTCTATCTCTGATCATGTCTCTTATTCAACTTCTCTTCAACTTTCAGGGAAAACTGATATGCTTCTTCTAGTGTTTTCATCCTCACCAAACTTAGTTCTTCTTGAATGTTAAATCTCAATCCATTAATGTATCTAGACACTTTCTCTTTTCTTTCTTCACTATGTCCTATCCTTATGATCATCTTATGAAATTCTTCAGTGTACTCCTTCATAGATTTCTCCTTTTGTCTCAGGTTTTGCAATCTCTTCAACAGTTCTAACTCATAGTTAGCAAGTATAAACTAATTCTTCAATTTTGTCACCATTATGTCCCACTTTGTAATATTTTATTTTCCTCTTCTTTTTCTATCCAATTGAACTTCTTTCCACCATATAGCAGCGTGTCCTTTCAACATTATCTTTGCAAATTTCACCTTCTCCGAATCTTCAACTTCTTCATACACAAAGTATTCTCCTATGTCATTTATCTAGTCAATCAACTCTTTAGGGTTCAAATTGCCAATGTAATTAAGTACATCAACTCTAGGTCTGTTTCCAAACTTTGAAATAGCTCACAACATTTTGACTTGATCTGATTCTTCTTCTTCATCACCTCCTAGGGTTTCACCAATTTGATCAACAAATAAAAATTCCTCTTCGTCATCACTTTCAACATTAGGTCTAGGTGTCAATCCTCTTTAACTATCTTCCTCGACAACATCTAATCAAATTCTCATAATTTTCATCATTTCCATCATCTTATCCATCCTACTAGCCATTATTCCAACAACAGGGATTCTCCTCAGTGGCATCTTCCTAGGATCAAGTGTAAACTACCTCAGGTTCGGCAATCAGGCTACAAGGTGACAACTACCTCACAATTAGCGATCGGTTGTGACATAAATAACCTGCCTCAGATTTGGATATCTATCCACAACAAGATCTTATGGAATTCCTTCACCAACTTCTCTCAGTTCACTCCCAAAGATTCAAACTTTCTCTATGATACCACTTGGTGTAGTCGTGACTAGGAGGGTCCTCAAAGAGAACAATCTAGACCATGCAACTAGAGTAAACACAACGGAAACAACCTAAAGAAGTGAAATAAATGGAGATTCATTCATTCAGTATATCATAGAATTAAAATACAAATTGGCTGGTAACTGTTGTGTGGTTACACAACACGCCCCATTTTAACTTATCAAAACAGGGACCCAACTTTTGTTTTGGCTTGTGTTGTCTGCTTTCTGGCGGTTTGGTAAAAATAGGTCAGGTGCATCATCATCATGAAGGTCAGGATGAGGTAGGTCATCATCATGAGGTTAGTTTGTCAAAGTTCATATTTTGTTTCTATGACCTCATGGTTAGAAAGAGCCTGAAATTCCATGCAGGTTTGCCTTTTACATCACTTGAAAATTCGTCTATATGAGGGAGTTATGCACAGTCAAAGTTTTGGTCAAACCTGATATTCGCATGAAGAGGGTTATATGTTATAAACTCATAATTACTGTATGAACATCATCATCATGATATTTGGAAAAGCCCCCCGATAATATCCTGAGGTCGAAATATCCAGACGTCAAGTTTAAGTCGTAGTAAGCTTTTCCCGTCGAGCGGTCTTTTGTATCGCGAAAGGTCATCATCATGATCTTACTCTATCACCTGATAAAAATCATGCAGTCCCGAAACATCCAGACGTCAATCTTAAGTGATAGTGTGTTTTACCTGTCAAGCAACCTTGGGCACATCGCGAGCATCATGATATTCTAAACATCACCCGATATTATAATATCATGCTGATATTATAATATCACCCTACTTAAGAAATTCACCATCTGCATAATTTGCACGTGCATGTCAAAGCCCTGGTGATCATCATCATCATGATCTTTCAAGGCAGGATCATATTTCGTAGTATCCTCCTGATCTCCTTTCGCGTGATCATGATGATCACCTTATTCTTCAAAGAGGGAGGGTGATATTCCATTCCTAAGTCATGTTGTCAAGATCATCATGATCTTGTTTGTCTACCCGACATTTCGCAATATCCTCCTGCCGAGAAGTATAACCTTTTGCGGATATCCTGATGACGTCATCCCGACCTGATAAACGAAGAAGCAAATATCAGGATGATGTCACCATCACATTTCTCCTTCGGCAGGATATTTTCCAAGGCATGATTCTGGTTCCCGAATATGATGATGACGATGACGTCATGTTTTAAGATTAACGAAAGCCACGGATATCCTGATGACGTCATCTGGACGTTCAGCAGGATCATATTTTAAATCACCTAGTGCGGATATGATGATGATGATCATCATCATCCTAATCTTTCAAGCGGATTACCTTGGCCGCAAAGGGGGCATTTTACATTCATCACCTGATCATCTTCCTTGGGGGGAACCCGATATTACATTTATCCCCTGATTTTAACGAAACATGACGGTGACGTCATCCCTTTGCATTTTATTGAAGCCCGAATATCAGGATGATGTCACCATGATTTTCCTTTCCTCAGCAGCAGGATCATATTCCAAATCCTCCTGTTTGTCTTCATCATGATGATGATGATGATGTCTTTCTTTCCCCAATATGCAGAAGTGAAACATCCTAATGTGCTTTTCATCAGAGCATTCGGAAAGGAGGAGCATCATATTTCATGATATCCTGAGGCTGGATAGAAGGCATATAGTTGGTCATCATCATGATTTTCAGCGTTGGTGTAACTGTTGCCATCGGCCAAGTCTAATATTGTCGCCCTGATCATATGTGGTCACGCCGATGCGAATATGATGATGATGACCCGAAACATACAAACAGAACATGCAAAGCCGGATTCGAAGGATGGTTAAAGGGCGATTATTTCCTTGTATATTTTGAGATCATCATGATCATATTTTGAACCCGATACACATGGAAATGGGCGGGAAAACATGAAGCGATGGAAATTTGAAGACCCGATTGCCTGTAGCTGCGCATTTTTGGGGGCTTGTTTAATAAAACGTTTTACTTCCTGTTGTTTATCCGCATGATGATGAACTAAATGTTTGTCTATTTATTTGCAAGAAGTATGATGCTGCTGCTGAAGCTGAGCATTGAAGTCATGATGCTGCTGCTGAGGCTGATAATTACAAAGTTGCGCATGGAGTCAACATGGGCCAGAAATGAGGAGGATATTGTCAAATATGCTGTTCGCCAGCTGGAGACCGAATCAAGTTGAAGATGCTGGAATATTATGTGCCAGCTGTACATTTGCTAACTGGTGAAGCATGTGCTTTTCATCTGGACCGCTAATTGTTATGAGAGGATCCTGATCCTTGGATCACTGTAACCGTTTTCTGGCTTTTTTGCTCTATATAAAGGCCAGATCCTGAGCATTAAAGAGGAGGAATACATTAGAATACACAGACGCATCTAGCGCAAAAAGTTAATTACTGTAGAATCAATTAGGAGATCGGATTGCTGAGACTAATGAGGATAGAATTGTTGAAATGTCAAGGTTCTTTCTTCAGATCACTGTAAATGTACCTGTTCTTGAGCATACTGAATGGATATGAAGTTTCAGATTACATCCTGATTGTAAATTTTACGTAATCTTTCTATTGATTTCTGGATATGTACTTGTGAATGCTGTGTTCAACTGGAAGCGCTTTCATTTCATTACATGTTGTTGTCAACTTTTCCTTTGAAGATTTGCACTAGATCATGCGGATTTGTGGAATGTCCTGGTGAAGTATGATTTCTAGTTTTCCTTCTTTTCATTGCATGTATGGGAGCTTGTATGTGGATCAGTGATCTAAGTCCAGTAGTTTTGGGAATCTCATTCTTTAACCCTTTTCCTTTTTTCAATTTCATAAATTCATCACCATAACTGCAAATCATGATAAATAACAAGCAGAACAGAGAAATATGCTGAAATCCCGTAGGTAACTAAAAATCATTAGCATATTTGAGTTAAGTGCATGTATTATTGAAAATATCATGCAAAGAATCATAAATAATGATAGAAATCATGCAAATATTAGCCTGTAGGCACATTGTTTGACTAAATTCACAGTGCAGAGGTAGAATTGTTGGAGATTTATGCAGAGCAAACATCCAGAGCAGGATATTTGAAGATAATGATGATGAACTTTGCAGAAACACGTAAGGCCCCTGAATGGAAAACAGCAACACACATCAACCACTGAGTAACGTCAGTAGATTAAGACCTAATCAACGGAGACTTGGGATCATGAATTCTTTGAATTCATCGTATCTTTCAAGATGAGTAAATGTTGTTGTGTAACTTTTATTCTATGTTTGTGAATGACTAACATCATGACCAACAGTAACATGCATGCTTACAATTAGGGCTCATAGGTCTACTTATAGAATATCACAAGATATAGATTTGAAGCTCCTTTGCGCAAAATCTAAACTATGAACTTATTCTAATGATCATCAATACTTTCCTAGGCACCTATTACATCAATATATATCATCTCTGGACCCAAAGATTCCTCCGCATTGGCCAAGGAAGATCACAAACTCTAATGAAGAGTTGTAATGTATGTACATGGATAGGTCAGACCTAAATGAATAGAATTCCTCTACAAATGAATGGAATGGTGTGAAGATCTCAAGGAAGGTTGTCCATGAACCAATAGACATTGATTTATGTGTCTTTTAGCTTCACAAGTCATGAAATGCTCTACAGGTCTTCTCCTTTAGTTGATTATTAGATATTGTCAGGATGCTCTACTCTGAGAAAATAGTTGATCTTTTGATAGCGATATCTTTCTGGTACCTAATTCAAATGCTCTAAAAATTAGATATGTTGTGCATGAATATGTCTAGATGTTAAGTCCATCTCTGTAAGATCTGAAATACAACTATGGTAGAATGCAGACCAAAATACAAAAACTGCTACTGATAGAACTAAACTGGAAAATGAAAAGAAACAAATTGAAATGCCAACAAACTAAAATGCAAATTTTTTTTGTTGATGCAAGATTGCTCTTGAACCAGGGATGCTATTGCATTAGGATGACATGTTAATGGTTTTAAAGTGTTGGTTACAACTGATTCACCCCCCTCCTCTCAATTTTCTTGCCCTTTTCAATAGGATTTAGTTGGGTAAGAGAAGATTGGAAGAAGAAATATTTTGATAGCATGTACTTGCTTAGAGGATTCCCCTTCTTTTGAGTTGGGGGATATAGGTTTATTTAAAGGGTTGTATAGGTAGTTGGGTAGTTATGAGGTAGTTTTGGATTAGGGACTAATTAGGATTAAGTCTCAATTAGGACATTATTAGGCAATTATTAGGGATTTAATAAATAAAAAGGCTTATTTATGTGAATGGAAAGATGAGGAAATGATAAAATGAAAGGATTGTTTATTTATTTTTGGATGGGTGAAGAGGGGAAATTAATTAAATAATTAGATTATTTAATTAATTTGGAGAATATATGTAGGTAAAAAGGGTATTTGGGACCTGAGAAAAGGTATAGGAAAGATATGGTCAATTTTAGGTGTCTATAGTACCATCCTCACTGGAAGAGGTAGAAGATTTGTACAATGAACTGGAGAGCCAAGTACATATTTTTTCTTCAGCTAAGAAACATTGGGATACAACTTTGGTCTAGTTGAAAGGTATAAATAAGAATCTTCTA
This sequence comes from Cunninghamia lanceolata, assembly GCA_027924645.1. Lineage (NCBI taxonomy): Eukaryota > Viridiplantae > Streptophyta > Pinopsida > Cupressales > Cupressaceae > Cunninghamia > Cunninghamia lanceolata. The sequence continues at coordinate 4,133,928 of BSBN01000205.1, forward strand.
CCATCAAAGTAAATAGAACATATTTTGGAGGTAAGACAAAATTTTGATCCAGAATAGGTACGTAGAGAATAAGATAGGCATAAACAATGCTATTTTGGTAAGAACAGGGCACTATGTATATATTACCTATATAAATTATGAGGAAAATTTCAGAACAAAGTTTTCCTACATCAGTTTTGGAGTGACAGAGGCTACCTCTTGAGTAGGGGGAGTAGGTGGACATAGAGACTATAAAAGATGACAAGGATTGTTTAGACAAGGGGAGCTTGTATGTTTTTTTCTAGTACAGAGGAAGACCACTAGCCCTTTTCCCTTGATGTCAAAGGGGGAGAAAAATTCGAATATTAGGTTAGTATTGCCATTAATGACAAAGGGGGAGAATTTTACATATATTGTCATTGATGTTAAAAGAATGGTTAGCATTGATGTCAAAGGAGCCTATCAAAGGAGCAGTGATGATGGAAGGGATCAATATCATCTATACATAATTAAACCTTATCATATGAAGTTCATGGATATGTGTAAGTTGTTAAAGTGCTTGAAGTGTTGGTTTTAATATGTTATGTTGGTTTCATGTGTTGTCTTTTGATGATATGGAGTTATGATGGTTGGTACTTGACGAAGAAAGTTGCAAAAAGTTTGAAGAAAATTGTCTAAGTAAATTTCTAGTTATGAAGGGTCTCACAAGTTTAGGAAAATGTATCACATAACTCCACAAATGAAGATATGAGCCTATGGATTGGAAATTAGGTAGAAATAACCATAAGATATGTGTGTTTTAGATTTGAGAGCATAATAACTAACTCAAAGCATTCCAAAGTTAGCAAAGTGAAGATAGTGTTTATACAGGGTTGTTGCAATATAAAAGAATGCTCTACATTTCTTTACACTTGAAGATATGACCATGCAGCTTTGGGGATAGCTAGATGTAGCTATGGAGAATGTGTGATCTAGATTTGAGAGATTAAGGCCTATCATAAAGTTGAACAAGCCTACTAGAGTAAAGATAGTATGCTACAGTGTTGGTGCAGTATCAAATGTACAAAAGAATGCTCTACAATCCACCTTATTTGAAGATACAGCCTAGAGATTTGGAACACATGTGAAGAAATGAGTTTTGTTTGACATATCCAAATTTTACAGGAGTACCACAAGTATGTTTTTCAATGTTCTATATCAAGATAGTGTAATCAGACTATGTAAGGGATATCGACATCAAAGTTTGATTACTTGCACCAGCAAGCTGAATCATGATCTAGAGAAAGGGATGTATGAGAAGAATTTATAGGTCATATAGTGTTAATGGATTGGTCCTTATGTTGTTATTTTGGATTCACCAGTACTGCATTGGGTTAGGAGTTAATCTATGAAAGGATAAGTGTTTGCATTGCTGACATGGTATACTTGGGTGATTGCACCATGTGTGTGAAAGTGTGCACCAATAAGAAAGATTGAGAGAAGGTAAAAATGGGTCTAGTTGATTACTTGGTATAAACCACACAATGGGATTTAATTCCTACTTTACCGAAGATGATTTGGGAGCCAGCATGTTAGGCTAGTTACACATTTCATTAAGGCTAACAAAGGTGAAGTTTTGAAGACTTGTGGAGCATATAAGTGAAAGAAGATTGTCACAAGGTGTGAAGAATTAGTAAGAGCATGTGCAAGTGTGAGAGTGAGTGTATATTTTTGTGAAAAAGATAGATGATCTGGAAGTTGAAAAGTAACTCTGGAGGATGTGATGCATGATTCATAATAGAGTTAGAGTGTATTACGGAGGTGTTTTGAGTAGAGATGATATTGTTGAGGTGATCAAACCATTAGAATCAATCAAGTGTTTTGGTATAGAGGTTCGAGCCTCTTCTTGTAATTTTTGTAGTGCTTTAGGGAGTTGTATCTTCCTTTGGGTTGGAGCCTATAAAACTATATTGCAGGGAGTTGTAGCTTCCTTTGGGTTGGAGACCATAAAACTGTGTTTTAGGGAGTTGTAGCTTCCTTTGGGTTGGAGCCCATAAAAATATTTTTTAGGGAGTTTTAGCTTCCTTTGGGCTGGAACCCATCAAAATTTGTATTAAGGAGTTGGAGCTTCCTTTGGATTGGAGCCCATTAAATCTATTATAATTCTTTGTTTATTTGTAAGGTTGGATTTGGATAGTAGATCTAAGCAGCTTGCTCACCATGGTTTTTCCATCTTGGGTTTGCACGTAAATCTAGTGTTATGTGCTTGTGTACTCTTTCTGTTTCTCATGGTATGAATGCTAAAATTTGATTAAATATTTTTAGGGCATAATTTGGTTAAGCACCGATTCACCCCTATCAATACTTCTGTATGTTCAACATGATGATCCTATAACTGCTAATATCGATAGGAGCAACCTCCATGATGAACATGTTATCAACCAGATTTGTACCCTTGCTAAGTTGTAAAACATGGCAATCTAGAGAAATTATCTTGAAGTGTGGGACCTTGAGAATTGAGATCAGACCTCCGAAGAAGGCTGACTTCCTCTTTCTAAGCCTATTACTTAGAGCAATGTAACTAAATCTAGTACTAATGCTTGCAGGGGAAAAGGGTAGAAGGAATGCTTTGAAAATAAAAGATAGAACTAAAAAGACTTGAAAATAAGGGTGATGCACCAGATTCATCGAGCGATGGTGATTTTGGAAGAGAGACACAATGATGATCACAATCATGAAGCGAGTTCACACAGACTTATAGGGCTGATTGAGGCTTCAATATGAAGATCTAACCTATAGAGGAGCCATTTTTCTCATAGAATAGATTATAACTTCAAGTAAAACTCAGAAATCGGGACATAAGAAAGGCAAGAAATCATGCATATATTGATTATGAAGGTCAAAAACCATTACAATACAGAATATTTAGTAGCAGAACACTAAGAGGTCTAACTAAAAAAATGGTAGCATAATAGTTCCAAAATAAAACCATCCTTCTTTGCACAACTCGTATTTTAGCATATGTAGCATTTTTTGTCCTGAGTCAGCTACAATGAATCTGCCCCATGGGCTCTATCAGAAAATATCTGCATTAGAAGGGACGTCCATCTGCAAGAATTCATGGCATAAAAATATCTGGAATAGGGATAGATCAAAGATATTTTGAATCTTTAATGTGAGCTATTGAATCATTGACCTGCACCCATAAATGCAACAAATATATGCATCTGCATATGCCAAATTGGTCACTCAAATGTCCAGTCGATCGAACCTGCATCTTGCATCTGTATATCGCTTTGCATATCTACACTTGTATATGCTTGTATTTTTCAATTGTATATACAACTGCAACTGTACTTTGACTGCTGGGTTCAATTTACGCATTTATGCAACTTCCCTCCTTTTGCATATTCAAATCACCTTGCATTTGCCAACATATAATCATGGGATTTGCCTTTTGAATCAGCCTTTGAATCAATCCTGACACGTGGCACCACCTGATTTGCCATTGAGTTAAACCTGGGACCCATCGTTAAACAATGCATCCTCCTTATCGGCTATCGAAAAGACAACAGACTGAGCTGCTGATGCACTAAGTCTCACTGAGAACCATTGTATGCAACCCTTTTTATATCAATTATACATAAGATATAATTGCATATACATACAATGTGGAACTCAGGAGATTATCAACTATATTGGAACTTTAGAACAGGTCCAGCCTTTCTATCTTTTCTTCTTTGGATATCAGCATATACAATGCACTTCAACACACAAACTATAGAACTCAACGTTAAATTTGCCAAATTTTATTTCCCATTCGGGTCCACCTTGTATATCACCACTGTATCTAACCTTTGTATATCGCATATACAATCCGAAATATTACCTTTGTATGTACGATTGTATATATGAACATATAATGCGAACATACATAGAAAGAAACATACAATGCATATGCATATAAAAATGACTAAGTATAAAATTGAGAAATATTTGCAATGGAAGGCACTTGAAGACAAAAGATTTATGGATTTTTCTCAGTTTTCTGCAAGGATTCTTTAGGCAGGAAAAATGGGATTTTTGGAAAGGCAGAGTATGGATAACTGAAGGATTTAAGCCTTTTCTCCTTCGATTTAGGCTTTCTCTGATCATATTTTTTTGATAGAAGGAGAGAAACAGAAAATTTTGTGGTTAAGCAAAATATGACATCTTTGGCGACCTCTCAGGGGTGTTTTCCTACTAAACAAATTGATTAGTGACCTTATAGATCCATTGGACATGGAGTCAAAAAAGACTGCAACCCTGGGCAAGCTACCAAGCCAAAACAAAAATCAACAAGCAAGCATGTATCTCCTAATGAGAATATAGTAGAGTGCAAGGGTACTTATTGAAAAGAAATCTAAAACTGAAATAAAACCTACTCTAATCCTAAACTAACCAGTCAGAGGTGACCTTAAACAAAGCCATTAACTGGTTCTTGAAAGTAACTGCCCTTCCTTAACAATTTACAATGTTTCTCATGCATGTGGGTAGTTAAAAAGAAGTGAGGGGGGAATGGGCATATGACAAATTGATAAAACACCTCCCCCAAAATGGAAATAAACTCACCTATCCACCTGGACCAATTGCTAATGTTGCTAACTTGTGGTGAATAAATGGGCTGATCCCACCCATTTTGATGCTCAACTTCATGCTTAGAGGTAAGCATGCTAAGTAGTGACTCCTCTTAATGTGTCCCCAACTGGGCTAGATGCCTGATTGGGCATCCCCTTGAAGGTTTTGGATTGGTTGCTTCTTGTTCTTCATTTGGTATGATGGTGCCTTCCATTTGACTCACATGTTTCTCTTGAGTGTGAAACAACTGACTTGGGACCTCATTGTTTTCTCCTTCTTCCTTCAAAGGACCCAAGAAGGTTGATATAATTTCATCATGGCTGCATTCTTCAAACCTTTCTTGCATGATAGCTTGCCAAGTTGACTTCTCCTCTATGGTCAATGGACCATCCTCTTTCACTAGGATAGCCAGAAGCTCATCAAAGCTATCAGCTCTTAGAAGACTTTTACAAACAGCTGGCCCAAGCTCAAAAATCTGCTTATAACTCAAAGAAGTGCCCTCCAAATCAAGTTGTTCTTCTTCAATAAAGGAAGGAAAATGTTCAAACAATGAGGTAGCCTCTTCAAACAAACTTTCATTTGTTATATCAGCCTCAAACTCTTATGTGCCACATAAAGGAAGTTCCTCCAACCAATCGAGATCTTGCAAATTAGCTTCATGAAAGGTTTCTTGACTTGAGAGAATGGACTCCTCTTCATCAAGACCATACTTTTCCTGCTGCAACAAATCTAACCTTTCTAATTCAATGTCATGAAATGGGCTACAAATAGTTATTCCTTCATCATATTCACTAGGAATATTCTCCTCATTATTTTCAATAAAGCATGGAAGCTCCTCAAACATATCAGCATCATCAGCCTCCGTATCATCTAGCATAGGGCAACATGCATGCCCTTCTTTATGGTTTGGGACCTCACTGTCATGCTTAGCCTCAACCTGTAGCAATTTGTCATTATTTTCAGTGTTCTCTTGTTGCTGGATATCCACAACCAGTTGCTCATTCTCTTCATCTTCATCATAATCAGGTAGCTCATGAAGTAGGGTAGCAACATCCACTTCCGAAGTGACCTTAACAACCTTTTCCCTTATGCCTCCATCCATTGACTACAACTCCACTGGATTGTGTTTAAGTTGCCTCTACGGCTAAAGGCTTTCCCCATGCACTCTTTGCATTTCAACCTTGTTTTCTTGATCGGATGCATGAGAAAAGGATTCAAAAGAACCAAAGTCTAGAGGACACAATCCCTTGTTTGGGTTAATAGTACTCATAGGTGCAATAGGTTCAAACAATTTTATCTTTGTGAGTGTAGGAACAAACTGCTCCTCATTAGTTTTATCTTCTTCCACCTCCTCTTTTGGCTCATCTTTCCAATTATCTTGGTAGACAACAGGTCCACCCTTGAGGATTGAAAAAACATTAGGGAAAGGGGCCTAAATAACTTCTTGAATTTCTTGGAGGGGAGAGGATTCTAGACAAACTTGTTCTTGGGAAGTGATAATCTAAGTTTGCACAGGAATAGGGACTTGTGGAGGGATATAGGCTTTGAAGCCTAGAAACTTATGGAGTTTAGGTTGTTCTTCTATAGGCCGAACATGTGTAGAAGAAAGGGACTACTTAAAATTTGGGATTGTAAACTCATGCTCCTTCAACTTAGCAATTCCATCATAACTGTCCATGTTAGGTCCATCCGATAAGGGGATTTGAAAGGGCTATAAATAGGAGCTACGGGGTTGAATTTGTGCTAGAACAAGCTCCTGTGAAGGCTGAGGGCCTCTAAAACTTGGGATTTTAAAACTGAGAAGTGGTTTTGGAGGCACAGATGGATTATCTTGACTAAAGCTTGGAATCTTAAAATTTGGGGCTTCTTCTGTAGCAGGATGAATAGGTGTGAAAGGGAGAGGATGTTTGAAATTGGGAATGGAGGGGATTGCTTGGGTTTCACACCCTTTCTGGCATTGATAATCTGACTAAGCTCAACTACTTTGCACCTGAGGTGTTGTCCCTATAGAAAGGTTTTCCTAAAAAACCCTCTCTTATGCCTCTCGCTATTGGTCACATTTTAGCATTTCTATAAATTCATCAGCCTCCCTATTTAGATCTAGGTACAACTTCTTAAGACCATACAAGATTATGATGCTGAGGTCATAAAACCACTGAGGCCGATTGTACCCTGCTTATCTTTTTTCATTGTCCAAAAGTCTGTCAAGTTTTAGGAAACTGCTAATGAGCTTATTGAAAGCATCAACATTCTCAGGGGCAACATCTTGGGATAGATTAGGAGGGTAGTTGCGTTGGCTAGGATCAAAGTAGTCTTTTGGGGTTGATAATAAGCATTATTAGGCTACCAAGAAGACTGAGTAGGGGTGGGAGGGAGGTAAGCATCATGAGGATGTTGATATTCTGCAGCGGCAGGGCTGTATGGCATAAACACAGAGGCATTTGGGGCCTACTATTGCTAGTATGGGGGCCAATAGCCTGTATTTGGATTAGGGGTAGGGAATAGCCATGATTCCCATAAAATTCTGACATTTTATAGCATCTAAATGCTGGATAATCATAAAAATGTCAGAATTAGAGTGAAATATGTCTGCAACCAAAGAGAAACTAGATACATACCAGAGAGGGAGTCGCTAGGTGATTGAGATGCTTCTAGAAGCTAAATAGACCAGAAAAACCACCAAAATCCTAATCTTTGAGGAAATTTTAGGTGCTTGGACTACTTTTGCCAGTAGGTTTGTTTAGTAGTCACCATGGTGTTGAAGGGATTGCCCTGAAGGCTGGAAATACTAGGAGAAACACCAAATCTCTTAGTACCTTGATGAGAAGTTCATCAAACCTGTCCCACCGGGTGTGCTAAAAATTGTTATCACCTAGATTTACACCCTTGCTAAGTTGTAAAACTTGGCAATCTGGAGAAACATTGGAATGATCTCAAAGTGTGGGACCTTGCAAACTAAGATTAGACCTCCAGAGAAGGTTGGCTTCCTCTTTCTAAGCCTATTACTTAGAGCAATGTAACTAAATCTAGTGCTAATGCTTGCAGGGGAAAAGGGTAGAAGGAATGCTTTAAAAATGAAAGATAGAACTAAAAAGACGTGAAAATAAGGGTGATGCACCAGATTCATTGAGTGATGGTGATTCTAGAAGAGAGACACAACAATGATCTCAATCATGAAGGGAGTTCACACAAACTTATAGGGCTAATTGAGGCTTCAATATGAAGATCTAACCTATAGAGGAGCCATTTTTCTAACAGAATAGATTATAACTTCAAGTAAAAAACATAAATTGAGACATAAGAGAGGTAAGAAGTCATGCATATATTGATTATGATGGTCAAAAACCATTACAATACAGAATATTCAGTACCAGAACACTAAGAGGTCTGACTAAAAAAAATGGCAGCATAACAGTTCCAAAATAAAACCATCCTCCTTTGCACAACTCGTATTTTAGCATATATAACATTTTTTGTCCTGAGTCATCTACAATGAATCCGCCCCATGGGCTCTGTTGGAAAATATCTGCGTCAGAAGGGACGTCCATCTGCAAGAATTCATGGCATAAAAATATTTGGAATAGGGGCAGATGGAAGATATTTTGAATCTTCAATGTGAGCTGCTGAATCATTGACCTGCACCCATAAATGCAACAAATATCTGCATCTGCATATGACAAATTGGTCACTGAAATGTCCAGTCGATCAAACCTGCGTCTTGCATCTACATATTTACACTTGTATATGCTTGTATTTTGCAATTGTATATACAACTGTAATTGTACTTTGACTGCTAGGTTCACTTTATGCATTTATGCAACTTCCCTCCTTTCACATATTCAAATCACCTTGCATCTGCCAACATACAATTGTGGGCTTTGCCTTTTGAATCAGCCCTGACACATGCAACCACCTGATTTGCCATTGAGTTGAACCTACGACCCATTGCTGAACAATGCATCATACTTATCAGCCGTGAGAAAGACCACAGACTGAGCCGCTAATGCACTAAGTCTCACCAAAATCCATTGTATGCGACCCTTTGTATATCGATTGCATGTGAGATATAATCACATATACATACAATGTGGAACTCAGGAGATTATCAACTATATTGGAACTTTAGAATAGTTCTTGACTTTGTATCTTTTCTTCTTTGCATATCGGCATATACAATGCACTTCAACATACAAACTATGGAACTCAATACTGAATTTACCAAATTTGATTTCCCATTCAGGTCTGCCTTGTATATCACCATTCTATCTAACCTTTTTATATCACATATACAATGCAAAATATACAAACAAAATTGCACACAACTACTTGCATGCAAATATTTCATCTCGGCATATACATGTGACCTTTGTATATCATTTTGTATATGACCCTTGTATGTGCAAACATACAATGCGAATATACATACAAAGATGCATACAATCACTTCTACCTATATAAACCAAAATGTAATATCTTTCAGGTTCAGGCTTTGTATCTTAAATTGCATATACCATTGCATATGCCATTGCATATGCTATTGTATATGCGAATGTATGTGCAAAGATACAATTGTGTATACATACAAAAAGTGGACCCCACCTTTTGTATCTCCCCCTTTTTATATTCCCTTGTATGTGCACTTTGCATATGCATCTGATATACATTCACATTTGCATCTGATCTTGCATCTTCCACCCTTGTATGTGCGCATGCATTTCCTGTTGAGGAGACCCTTAGCTGAGTCACCGATATGCAAAGTCTCACCGAAGACACTTGTATCTTGCCTTGTATATACAATTATATGTCTGCCTTGTATGCTTCATCGGCCATTGGAGAGACTATGAGTTGAGCCGCTGATAAGCATGTCATGCTGAAAATCCTTTGTATATGGCCTTTTTATCTTGCCTTTGCATCTTTGCCTTGTATATTACCCTTGTATGTGTGATTGTATAAATGAACATACAATGCGAACATACATAGAAAGAAACATACAATGTATATGCATATAAAAATGACTACGTATAAAACTAAGAAATATTTGCAATGGAAGGCACTTGAAGACAAAAGATTTTTGGGTTTTTCTTGGTTTTCTACAAGGATTCTTTAGAAAGGAAAAATAGGATTTTTGGCAAGGCAGAGCATGGATAAATGAAGGATTTAAGCCTTTTCTCCTTCGATTTAGGATTTCTCTCATTAGATTTTTTTATAGAAGGAGAGAAACAGAAAATTTTGTGGTCAAGCAAAATATGACAACAGAACATATTGTCATCGATCTAGTTATGCATATAGCAGATAGAATTCCTTGTGTTGATGTGGAGGAGGACAGTCTTGTACCTATATGTAGTGGTAGTTGTAATGCAAGGAGCTACCTAGTTGAGATTGAAACAAAGAGGTTGTGGGATGGATGTAGTCCATCATTTGAAATGCCTCATTATGATTCTTATGCTAATGATGACAATGAAGATATGGATTAGGTCTTTGATCCAAGGGCTTGATGTAAATGTTATTGATTATGAAATTTTCTTTTATGACAAGGATGTAACTTCTACTAATTTGGATAATAGTGATATACCTAAATTTGAATATTTCAAGTGGGCCCAACATATACATGAGAATGGTATTGAATAGCAACGTAAGTTCCAAGATGAAGATCAATATGTTCAATTTGAAGGTATACCCAAGCTAGAGTATTTCTAGTTTGCTCTACAAGATAAAGTGTCTTATCTTATGGATCAATGGTGTATTAAGACATAGTTCTACTCAAGGCCATGTGAATTGGAGGTGTCCTTGTTTCCCCTCAATTTACATGAAGAGGTCGATAGGCATGATAGCTTGGCATTTGATAATGGAGGTTCATCTTCATTTATTTTATTTGTTGTTGACCAGGTTCTTGATTTTTCTCCCCTTGCTATTGTGAAAGTGCATGATATGGATTGGAATAGGTCAAGTACCTATTCATTATGGTTTCCCAATAGCAGTAATTTCATTGATGAAGCTAGCCTTTGCTTCATAAGTAGTAATTGCAGGTTGGCCCATACTGGGGACAGTCTTTAGTTGTTACAGCCGAGTGATGGAAATTATTTTGGTTTGAGGGAGATCAACTCCTTCATTCAACTTGTCTTTGATAGAGGAAAGTAGTTGCAGCAGTATTGTACAAGTTTGACCTGCTAGTGCCTAAAAATTTTGATTATAGTCATTTTTCTTTTTTTACCCTCATGTTTATGATTGTATGTCTTCTTGTATACACACCCTTGTTGTAAATATGTCTTGTGTTGTTTCCCCTATGTTTGTTTTTTTACTTTTGGTCTACCTGGAGATGTTCTAAGATCCTCGTTGTGCCATTGCTTGGCACACATCCCCAACTAGAGCCAGTGTTGGCACTTGAAAAAACTAGCTCCCAAACATGCATCTTTTTGCCCCAAATCCATAAAAAATCCCACTTTGTGCCTTTGTTGTAAAACCCATTGTTTATACCTGATCTAAGATATATTCCATGGGTTTTCTTTCAAAAAATTCTAAGTAAATTTCCTCCCTTATCATTGTGTTTTCGTTCCTTCAAATTTTTTTTCATTTGAGGCCTTTGTCGATGAATTGGCTACTTCATGAACTACCAATTTTGCCATCTAGGTTTGTAGGTTCGTGGTTTTATTGATTTGTTGACAAAATGACAAAGAGGTAAAGGAAAGAGTTTGAAGTAAAGGAGGAAAGAAGTCAAGTCTTTTCGTAGAAAATGTATACACCTAAAATTGGCTCAGGTTGAATTAAGTAAATATTTTGATATTTATCTTAATTCTTATTTTCTTCTGTCAATTAAATAAATATTATAAGTTTATTTGATTGGTTCATTATCCTACAATTAAATAAAATCATTTTATTTAATTAAATTCCCTAAATTCTTCTAATGTCTTAAGTCCTAAAATCCACTTCATCAATCCACCTCATCTTTCCACCTCATCCCTTCCACCTCACCATGTTGCACATATAATTAAATATTCTTAATATTTAATTAGCTAATATCCTCCAAAATCTAAAAATAAATCTTTAATTCAATTATTCCCCACTATCCTCCACTATTGAGTTCTTAATTCAATTATTCCCCACTATCATCCACTATTGAATTCTTAATTCAATTGTTCCCCACTATCCTCCACTATTGAATTCTTAATTCAATTGTTCCCCACTATCATCCACTATTGAATTCTTAATTCAATTGTCATAACCCACTATCCTCCACTATTAAATTCTTAATTCAATTGTCATAACCCACTCTTCTAAAAAAAGAATTTTTAATTCATCCATTATGAATTAAAGATTCACAAAAAATGAGAGCCATTGATCTCATCTTTTGATCCTCACCCTCCATTGCCTTTTCAGAAAATCTATAAATGAGACCCTTCTCTAAGCAATTAGAGGGGACTTCATTCTTACATCCTTATCATGCCCAATTTCCTCTGGGGAAATCTTCTTCTTGCATCAAATCCATGCCCAATTTCCTCTGGGGACTTCTTCTAGCATCTTTATCATGCCCAATTTCCTTTAGGAAATCTTCTTCTGGCATCCTCATAATGCCCAATTTCTTCTTTATTCTCCTCTTCATACCCTCCTAATGCTAAATTCATTCTAGCCTATCTATATCCGTTGAATGCAGTGAATCTATCCATCCCATATCCATCATTGTCCCTGTGTTTGAAGTTCATCTTCAACATAACAAGTATCATAGCCGTTCCATTCTTGTCACCGTCAACAAGCAAGGAAGCAACCCCCCGAGGGCCAATCTTCTTTGTCATCAAGGTTGAGAACAGATAGGCGAGCAATGGAAGCCGCATAGTAACAAGTTTTGTAAGTTTTTGATTTGTTTATTCAAGCTTGTTTACTTGCATATTTCATTGATGTTTGGGTATTATTATCTTAATTGATCAATCCAATTTTCCCATTCACAGAAAATTTATTGGTTCATGAATTGTTAGGATCACCAATAGGAAGTTTCGTTGATGAAGACTTTGCTGATGGCCTGGATCAACGAGTGGAAAATTTTCTAAGGTAAAATGAAGGCAGGCAAGCCTTTATCAGCAAAATGGTGAGTTCATGAACCATTGGGGTTGTCGATGAAGTAGATCGCCGCCAAGATAGTTTACCAATGACAATTGTCTCTGACAAAGGGATAAACAAAGATACAAGAAAGTTAAAGGGGAAGGCAAAAGAGATAAAGAAAAGATAGTTCGCTCTAAGGTGATTTCACTGACAATGAATAAAAAGAGTAAGTCTTCATCAACGAAAGTAGAAGTTTGTGAACAGATAGGATTTTTGATGCCCAAGTTTGTTAGAAGGAAAATTTGTTGACAAAGGATGAGAAGGCAAAGAAAAAAGAGGAAAGGAAGGATGAAGCGAATGATTCACCAATTTCATTTTTTTCGATAAGGCAAATAGGGCTGATGAATTAATATGAAGCACTAAGGAAGAACAGGGTGATTCCATGGTTTGGCAAAAGGAAAAATTCACCGATAAAGGAAATGAAAAATAAAAAGAAGGGAAAAGTAACAAAGAGCCTTTGTCAAAGAAATAGAGAGTTTGTGAACCTGATCATTCACCAACTGAATAGTTCACCGACTAGAAAATTGGTTGATAAGGCACCTAATATAGAAATGAAGATAAAACCAAAATTCAAATGGTTGAATGAATCAAAAATGAAAGATGAAGATCAACCAAGCAGAATTTTAAATCCTTCAAGTACAACTAGATTCAAAGGATGCCTATAAGGGATAATTGTACAACATTTTTTAAAGTGTTGTAAAAGCTTTAACAGGCACAATTTCTTGAAATTGTGCCATGATTGCAGGGTAATACATGCATATTGGTACTCAACAATTGATAATTCTAGGTGGAGGTCAGTAGCAGGTAGTTGAAATAGTAGAAATCTTCAATGTACCTACACACATGGAGGAAATAGTGGATGAAGCAAATATTGTAGGTACTAGAATGTGGATTCAACTTTCCCTCATTAATGCTCTAGGTACCCAAGGCATGTGGGCATTCTTCTTTTGTCAGTTTTAGACATATCAGGGTATGAGATGAACACACTTCTAATCGCACAGATTTTCTAACAGGGCCATGGGTCATGTTTAATGTGGCATGGGCTTGACATGTTGATTGTGTTTTCAGTGCCCAAGGTTACATGTTAAACATATTGCTATTTTTGTAGGTTTGAGAAACATTCTAAGGGTTGGTCACCAGACCAATTGTCTAGTTAGGAAAGCCTAAGGGAGATTTTAGGGCATCAAGCAGAAAATAATATTTGAATAGGAAATGGAAGGATACGTCCATTAGAAGGGAGGAAAGGTTTCATTGAATGTTCTCATATCATGGTATGTCTCCAAGATACTTTGTAATGACTCAGGGGGATTGTTGGTGCCTGCATGAGCAGTCAGTTTTCAAGCATATAAACATGCAGGCACCTTCCCAAAAAATCCAAAATGTTCTAAGTCTTTGGGCCTCCTCAGCATGTTTTAACATCAGCATCATATTTTCTTTGGAGGAGGTCATCATCATCATGTTTCCAGACATCACCCTGATGTTGCTTACGAGGGTCATCATATTTTCTGTCAGCATGATCTTTCGCTGGGGTGATATTCTAACATCGGGTGATCTTACTTAAGATCATCCTGATGATGTTGCTGCAAAGTCCTAAGTATCATCCGATCTTCATCGGGGTCATCATATTTGAACATCGGGTGATCTTAGTCAAGATCATCCTGATGTTGTTTTATCACTTCATGTTCATTGTTTTATCACCCTGATGATGCTGATGTCATTCTTATGTCAGGGTGATATCTATTTCTCTGCCTATCTGCATCATGATATTTCCGAAGGAGGGGGTGATATTTTCATATTTGAATATCACCCGGATGTATGTTTGTTCCAGCATCATGATGATGCTGATATCAGGGAGATATCCGCCTGTCGGCTTCATGCATTATCCAGTGGGGGGTGATCATTTCAAATATCTGTCATATTCATATATCACCCCGATCTTATAGCGGAGCTACAGTGCAGCATGATATTTGTGCATCAGGATGATATTTCCAAATATCTGGTTATCTTCCGAATATCATCCTGATGCCGACATGTGGTGGTGATGTCATCAAGGTCCGGGGGGTCATATTTCTAACATTACTCATCTTATGAAGATCCCCCAATGTTGCGAATATGATGATGACGTCATCTGGATATGAGGAGGTGCGCAGTAGGCAGATATGCTGATGACGTCAGCAGGATATGACGGTGACGTCATTAGGATGTTCATCAGCCAGACATTTAGTATCGGCTAAGCAGGAGGATCTTCCTCCGATGCATCAGGTTGTGCCGATGAAGGCGATTATCATGTAGGTGATATTGCGATGATGATGCTGACGTCAGGGTGATATTTCAAGCAACAGGATATCATGCTGTTGGAGGATGATGATGAAGGCTTATACTAGTGTCGTCGGGAGCAAAAGCACCGACATCATATATGCTCGTGGCCTAGTATATAAAGTGTTGAAAAGGTCGCCGCGGGGTCCATGTGGGATAATTGATATCCTGCATATTTTGAAATATCATGATGAGGTATTTTGGCGGGAAACGGTTGCGATGCACTGTTTGATGTTTTCCCAATGGGCCGCTGGAGGTTGAGCCATTAATGGCGAAGGTTGCAGAGGTATGGACGGATCTGGTACCCGATTGAAGGTGTACATCAACGGACAGTGGCGCAGGGCTCGAGGTTTCTTCCTGTCTCCTCCCCTACCTACTGCATTCATGTTTGGGCGCCAATCTGGTAATGCGTTGAGCGCCATTTTTCTGATACTGTGTATTTGGCAGGATTTTTGGTCAACCATGTAATTAATTGCTGTGGTACACTTTCTGGCTGTTATAAGTAGACTATGTTACCATTTTTTAGGTTGTTGAAAACTGGACATTTTGGCTCTGTAATAAGATACAACTGGTTTTGGTTGCTCTGTGCAGCAAAACTTGTGAGTTTATGTATCTCCAGTTGTACGATTTGGCATGAATCCACTGATTTCATGGTTAATATTATATGAATAATGCTGTGTTTGCATGTGTTATGCTGATTCTGTCTCCAGTTTTGCATGTATCTTTCTTACTGCAATAGGGATGCCATAAGTATAGACAGCTTAACACTCTTTATTGGGAGATATCTGTAAGGCAGATATCATGTGTATCCCCCTGAAATCCAGTTTTAGCTATTCATGCTGATCATTCACAGGTGTATGTCTACCGACTCCAAGCCCTGGATAGGCACCAATCTAGCTCTGTGTTGAGGTTATACACCATGTCCAGCTTTGCATCCAAAATTCAAACTAAACCATCTCTTCCTTCCACCTGTTAGTTGTAGGATTAGAAGTAGGAACCCCTGCATGCTCTCATACCTAACTAGACATATATGTCCAAGAACGTTGCCCATCTTGTGATCTATCATACAGATCTTGGTCTATACATGAGAGTATTCTGCCTATTGTTGTCAAGTTAGATCTTTCTATCTTTGAGCTAGTCAAGGTTACATCTTGAGTTATAGGGATACCCCCCTTGGTGCGGCAGAACCAGAAGTGAAGGGGAGGAGCTCACGCAACCTCCTGTATTCAGTTGGCTGAATCTGCCTATGCATTAGAACTGGCAACCCCTAATGCTGATTCAGAAAAAAAACCAACAGGGATATCGTAGTTTTGTATCCTCCTTTGCCACATTTGTTGGTACAAATGTAACAGAACTCAGATAATGTATGACAACATTTAAATCATGCAAACCTTTTGTATGGGTTTTTCTTCTGTTATGTGTGGATTATTGTAGTTATATCTAGGATAAATAAGTATGTCCATCATATGAAATATATTTCTATTGAATGCACAAGACAATTGAGAGGAGGGTGAATCAGTTGTAACAAAACATCAAACCCTTACAAACATTCAGACCCACATTAACCATTAAGTATGTTATGATGATTAAGCATGAAAAGAAAATGACTGAAACTAAATCATAACAACACCACACACAAGAGAACTTCAAATTTTTACATGGAAAACCCTAAAAGGGAAAAACCACAGTGAGGATTAGCTCACAATATTATGTAGTAGCAATACCAAATTACAAAGGCTCACTACCATAGGGCTCACTACCCAAAAGAGAGAATGCTCATTGCAGGTAGACTCACCATCCAAGTAGACTCACTATCCACTAAGAAAGAAAGAAAGAAGAGAAGAATGGCTCATTGTCAGGATTTGAACTGATATAGTTGCATTTAACCTATGCATGGAGTTTAGTTCCAATGAAGCTCAATATCCATCACAACACAAACAACATCTTCGCAGCATCACTAAAAATAGTAGACACCTTCTTCTCACTACACCCAGCAGCCTAACACATGAAATATCTCACTTCCTTGATCAAATTCACATCACAAACATCATATCCCTTGTGTACACACACATCCATGACTCCTTGACACTTATTTATACAATCACCAATCATGAAAACATTCTATAAGGTTGGAAACACAACCCATAAAATTCAAATTAGGTCTAGACCTAAACATTCCCATAGAGGAAGGGAATGAATACAGACCACAGCACACTTTAGCATGGACCTAAATCCACTCTTATAGGCTTCAACATACTTTTACTTTCACCAAATCACAACCACAAATAGTGTAAACAACCAAGTCAGCCACCCTTGTGTTAACACCATTAACTTTTAAATAAATGCTTCCTCAAAATTACATGATCACATGTGGATCATGACCCAAACTCAAACATGATCTAGAAACATCCACAAGCACCTAAAAACAAACAAATTCATGTACAACATCTTTCACTTGAAGAAACTTCACACCTTAACTAGCTATATCATACTTTGTCATCATCTGTTGCTTAAGACATGTACTTGTGTAGAACCAAACCATGAACCACTTAAATTGAAGAAAGATATAGACCTTATATGCACTTATCCAGAATTGCAACACCTGAAACCATTCTATAGAGAAATGCATAGCAAAATACTTTCTCCTAGACACACTGCAAACACTGTCAAACATTGTTCTCAAACTGATGAAAACAACTTCCACTACGCAATGATTCGGAGCACCAAATTCTAGATCTAGCATCTTCAAAAACTTCTAAGAAACATATCCAAACTGCACACTCAGATATTCAATTAGAAAGAAATGTGGAGCAAGAATAGATCATAATTCTGTTAAGGTAGAACACATCTTCAACACACTATTTCCCTTGTTAATCAAGTTTTCTCAAAAGAACTTCGAAACTAAGAAATAGGAGCATATTCTCAATGTCTTTAGTACCTCCTCAAACCAATCAAATCACTTTTAGCAAGAAAACTTAATCAAACAAAAACCACCTCATCAGAAGACATAATTGACACCAATGACAACATCAGCTTGTTGACATCAATGACAACACCGATTAGCACATACTTTCAACAATCTCCCCCCTTGTCATTGATGGAAACACATGATGTGAAAAACCATCAAGAGTCACTTCTACACCCATCTTCTTTAACTTTGTTACTTTCCCCCTTTCTTTTTCACATCTTATTCTCTCTCTCTGATCACTAATTGTTCTTTCTCCCCCTTTGTTTTTCACATGAATTCTCTCCCCCTTTGACATCAATGGCAGAGGGTGTCACAACTTTCCCTTTTCATGATACTACACATACTTACACTATCCACTACTATTGTGCAACATCTTTTTCTTTCACTACTTTGAATACTCCCCCTGACTACAACAATCATCACGACTACTGCCTGCTCCCCCTGAGAGGTAGCCTCCAATCATTAGTCTAGAAATGAATGAATCTTCAAATCCACTAAATTGATGCATCTCCTTATGCATCTAATTCAAGGAAGGAGGGGCAATAACCCCTAACTTCTCCCAGAGATACTCAAATGTATCCTTAGGAAGAGCCTTAGTGAATATGTCAACAACCTGATCCTTTGTAGGAACATACTCAAGCTTCACTTCATTCTCTACAACCTTCTCTCTCAAAAAGTGATACCTAATATACATATACTTTGTCCTTGAATGTATCACCAAATTCTTTAAAATGTTGATGCGTCTTGTATTATCATGGAAAATAGAAGTTGGCTCATCATACACAACTTTGATATCCTTCAAGGTTTGTTTCATCCACAATAGCTATGTGCACCAAGATGCTCCTACAAAAGCCAAAACCATCCTAATAGCCTCCATTCTTACCACCAGAGCATAAGTTTCCTCATAGTCCATTCCTTCCACTTGTGAGTATCCTTTACATACAAGTCTTGCCTTACTTCTTACCACTTCTTCATTATCATTCAATTTGTTCTAGAATACCCACTTGGTTTCAATCACATTCTTTTCTCTGAACTTTGGACAAGTTCCCAAGTCTGATTTTTCTCAACTCATTCTTCAGCAGCTGTACTTCTTGTCAATGCACTTTTGCTCTTATCACTAATGATCTAGTATTTAGTGTGATGCCTCTACACAAGCTTGGGAGTTTTAAAGATACTTTTTGGAGATTCTTGTTCTTTAATATATACTTCCTCTTCTTTAGTTTCTTCTTCTCTACTCGAAGACTCATCAAATTCATGTCCATTCACTTCCAAGTTCAACTGTGCATCCTCAAACACCTTTATACTTTGCAATCATAGTCTCTGTCTTGTCTTAGACCTTTGTTGCTAAACCTTAATCTCATCCCTTCATGTTGAGATATTAGTACCATTCCTTTGGTAGGGGAGAAAGATTTTCAATAAGGCTCCCCCTTAGTCAAAGCACTAATCTTAGTTACTGGAGGAAACATCTACATCAGATGTCGATATAGGCTCATTCTCAGCCTTTGTTGCATCATTCTTAATCCAAATCTTACTCATCTCCTTTGTCTCTGCTAGATCAACTTTTTGTAGTGGTTTTTTCTTCTTTATTGGATTATCCTTCTTCATTCTTCTACTTCTGTGAAACTTAGATGTATGTCTAGGTCTATTACAATTGTTATACACAACATTTGTTTGACCAATACTCATTTCATTCACTTTGGATCTGCATTGGTTAGCTTTATGCCCAAATGTCTTGCATGTATGATAGTAGCCATTGAAATATTTAATTAATCTATCCTTGCTATAACCATTTATCTTTTGACTTCTACATTCATTAGCTTTATGTCCCAACTTATTGCAAGAAAAACACCTCATAGAGTTTTAAGTCACTTTACTTTTGCATACAACAACTCTAAGACCAACTTTATTGCATGTGAAGAATTGACCAGAGAAGGATGGAACATTTTGATTCCTTCTACTTCTACATTCTAACGATTTGTGTCCATACTTATTGCATAAATGACAAGAACTATTGAAAGATGGGTACCTTTGAGAATTTGGTTTTTTGACTAGAGTTCTTCTAGTTTTATTCTTTTGATTTCAGATCTGCTTACCATTGTTCCTCTAATTAGACTTTGAACTTTCACCTTTTTCAAATTCTAAGCCACCTTTATCATTGGAAGTTTCCTGACTTGTAATCATCTCATCAAGGCTTGCATAACTTATCTTGAATTTTTCTTCAAAATCCTTTGCCTTCTCCAGATCTAAATTCAAATTCACAACTTCTTGTTCAAGCCTTATGCATTCTTTAGATTTGCATTTCACAACCATATTAAGGCATTCCTTAATTCTTTTTGTTTCTTCAACTTACATTTTTAGACCAGTGATGGTTCCATTTGCTTGCACCAATTGCACACTAATTTCCTTATTCTTTTCTCAAAGAGCTTCTTGACTTGTTCTTTCAATTTTCTGATACTTTCTTTCAAATCTCTATTTTCTCCTTCAGTTCTTTCAAGGTCCTCAAGAGAAACCTCCAGTTCTTCACTACTGATAGTCATACACTCATCTTCCGAAGATCTATCAAATAGGGGAACAACCTTCTTGTGCTCCATCCCAGATCTACCTCAAGTGGTTAAGATTTCTTCAAAGGAACCTGGATCTGATACCAATTGTTGAATGCACATGGTAACTAAGAGGGGGGGATGAATTAGTTGTAACAAAACTTCAAACCCTTACAAACATTCAGATCCACGTTAACCTTTAAGTATGTTATGATGATTCAAAATGAAAAGGAAATGACTGAAACTAAATCATAACAACACCACACACAAGAGAACACTAGATTTGTATGTGGAAAACCCTAAAAGGGAAAAACCATAGTGAGGATTAGCTCACAATATTATGTAGTAGCAATACTAAATTACAAAGGCTCACTGCCATAGGGCTCATTGTCCAAAAGAGAGAAAGCTCACTACAGGTGGAGTCACTATCCAAGTGGACTCACTACCCACTAAGAAAGAAAGAAAGAAGAGAAGAATGGCTCACTACCATGCTTTGGACTGATATAGTTGCATTTAAACCTATGAATGGAATTCAGTTCCAATGAAGCTCATTACCCATCACAATACAAACAACATCTTCGCAGCATCATTGAAAATAGGAGACACAATCTACTCATCGCATCTAGCAACATAACACATGAAAGATCTCACTACCTTGATCAAATTTGCATCATAAACATCATATCCCTCACATGTGTAACATCAGAAAATGTCCCCTTGGGGGATTTTCCCTCATAAGGTTTAGCTCCTGGGTCTTTTGCATGCATGTAGGACATCTTACTTCATAATTTGGCATCCTGTTGGAATGAGCCCTAGGTAACATGACAAATGGGACCTAGGATGACCCCTTGAGCTTAAACCTACCCAAAATAGCAGGGAGGAATTGGTCACCCATGCCCTAGTCTTGCCGTATTTTGGGGCAGTCCCAATTTTTGGGTGTCAGTTTATGACTGTTATTTGGGTTCTATGCCGACACGGTAAGTTTAAATTTATGAAATCTTGGTAGGATTGTTTCTAGTTGCATATAAAAGCATGTTTAGGCATTCATTTAGAAACTATATGGAAATTGTGATGTTCATGCATTCTCAAGGTGATTCAAGGCTTTCATTGTGTTGCAAGAGCAAAATTGTGTGGTTTATGTGTTTGTGTTTATAGATTTGAGCATCCAATTCCACATGGAATGAAGATAATCTTCCTCCCATGAGATATTCACTACAAGGTGACATTATATTCTATTTTCATCATCATTTCCTTTGGTTTTTACCTCTGCCTCACAAGGGCACACACTCTCTATCTAACAACGGTGTTCAGAGACTTATGTGTCCTCCACGACTTGACTAAGGCAAGCCTCTAAACACTACAACCCCCTCACTACAACCCCCTCCCAAAGTTTTCATGGTTGTAGGTTACAAGTTGAGGAGATGGACAAAGTGAAGTTGCAAGAAGGCATCTTGAAGTGTCAGAATTGTAGAATAGAAGGAAAAATAGCACCTTGGACTTGAGCACCCACTCATTAGTCCTCCAACTTCTGTGATAGGAAAATCTCTGAAATAGAAGGAAAGAGTTGCAAATTGAGTTTCTAGATCTTGAAAAAAACTAGGGCCTTGGAATTGATCACCCACTCTTCTGTCCCCAAATTTTCTGCCTCAGAGCCCCAAAAATAGGTACTCTATGATTTGATATTTTACTTCCCTCTACAAGAGCTTTTTCTGTTATTCTTCCATTTATAGTCATATTAAGCATAAGACAAGGAAAATTGATAATTAAATATCCTAATCCAAGTTTTCCTACATCTCACAGTGTCCTAGGATATGATAGTACATTGCCACTCAACCCTAGTTCCTTGAATGGTAAGGGTGAAAGGAGGATTCAAACATCTAAAAACACTAAACTAAACAATCCAAAATTTACCCTAAACATTTTGGTGAACCCATGTTTTTGGACTTAAATTACAACTTTCTAAGTGTGTGTCATTAGATTTGGATTCATTTCATTCATTCATATAGTCTTTCATCTTATTGCATTGAGAAAATTACAAAAAAAATTGAAAAATTTGTAAAAATATGAAAACCCTAGCTTGCATTTTCATATAGATTACTAAATTGCATCAATTCTTTCTAAATTTCCCTAATTCATGATTTTTGCATCATATCTAATATAAAATACAAAAAAATACAAAAATTCAATAATTTGCATTGCTTTTTCATCATTAATTTGCTAGGCTTTTGTAGAAATTTTGACAATTTTCATTAAACCTAGTAATTCCAAAATCTAGGGTTAGTAGGAAAAATATTATTTCAGATTTTTATACTAATTTTAGAGGCTCATTAAATTATAATTTGTCTATAGTCTTGAATTTTGGTGTAAATTTGCATTTAGATTTAAAATATTTGCATTTTTGCATAGAAAATTTCAACAAAACTAGCAATTTTCATGTATTTTCATTAGATTTGCATTGGCATTTTGCATATTAGGGGTTGGAATTCATTTTCATATCTAATATTATTTAATTTTCATCATAAATAATAATTCAAAGCATTCATATAGCATTTTGTGTCAACATCTTAAACCTAGGGCTTCAAAAACAATGATTTTCACTAGATTTAGCCTTATCGGCTCTCTAAATTGCACCGTAGGCATTTTGTGAAGGGTATCTTGGAATTTATTGGCTCTTATCAGGTTATTTATTTTCTTCCCCTCCTAAAAAGTTTCACAACACCTTTTTATTGGCCTCTTGTATTGAAAATTTGGTGAAAAACTACACATTTTTGCTATTTTTGCCCTAGAGTTTGGCCTAGTTTGCACTCCAAGTGTGTTGTGACAGATTTTATGCATTAAGGTGACTGATATAATTTTTATTATTTTATTTAGCTCCTAAAATTCATTACAACACCCCTTTGGCTAGGTCTTGGAAGTGAAAAACTGTAAAAAATAACCTATTCTTGCTATATTTTCACTAGGGTTTGACCTTAAGTGGCACTAAAAGCGTGTTGTGACAGATATTTTGACACTAGGTGGCTGTTATTACTGAAATATTTTTCTTTCCATCATCATTTTCCACATAACACCCTTTCTCATGCTCTTTTGCATCAAGATTTGGTGAAAAAATTGCATATTTTAACATATTTTCACTATATTTTGACTTATCATCTTAGTTTGGCATCAAGATTGTGTTGTGAAGGATATTATTGCTGTATTTTACTGATATCAAACATATAATTTTCTATCGTTGATCAAAATCCTTACAACACCTTTGCTTTCACTTATTGCATTGAAAAAGTACAAAAAATCAAGCATTTTAGGTCATTTTTGCATGTAGTTTTGCACTTGTCTTTTGCATAAATTTGGAAAGATTCTCAAATCTAATTTCACATCCATTTGAAAACATATAGCATGGCTACTCCTTTGGAAGAGTTGTTTGTATACATTGTAGACATTGATCTTTTCTCTAAATTCAGTGATAAATATCCTCAAGTTTTGGAACAAATAGCATACATACATGATGTCGATATCTCTATGTGCTCCACATATGAAATCCTTTGTCATTTTGATAGCTTAACCACTTTCATGGGAACATGACCTTCTATATTATATGATCTCACTAAATTCATGATCAATAACATATATACTAGTGACGACTTTAAAATGTTAGATGAAGCCTTAGATGACTTTCTGGAACATTCCTCTATGGCACCTATTGCTAAAACATGTGAGGATAACTTTGGTTTACCTTATAATACCTCTCCCAATGTTGTTCCTCCTCATGAGGATACTTTGATGCAAGAGGATGATTTCATTTACACATCTCTTAATATCATACCACCAAATCTTCATTCTAATGCTCACTCTGGCCAAGATGAAGCATTAGCAAATGAAGAGTCATCACCACTTTTCTATTCCAATGCTCTCCCTAGACAAGAGGAAGCATTAGTGAATGAAGAACTTGCTTCAACAAAGAACATTCCATGGTTTGATGATGAGCTTTCATCTAACAACAATAAAAACTCTATTATAATGCACGAAACCTCTATGGATCATCCCACCAACCTCCTTCCTTTAGTTGATTGTTCACACACCTTAGATATCACTAAGGAAGAGAAGACCTTTAAGGTCCCTCCTTTGATTGAATATTCAAATCATTTGGACATCACTAAGGATGTAGCACTAGTGGATGAGGAGAAGTCTCTCACATTAAATCCCCCAAGGATGGATGTTGAGATCACTCAAAATAATTTGCTTCTCCCACCACCTAAGAGGATAGTGAATAAACTTCAACAATATAACATTCCACTTAACAATATAACCACTAGCCTGAGAGATCTTAAAGGTAAGTATCTCTAACTCTTTATCTCTCTCGTGATGTGCTTCCCCTGTGATGTGTTGTGTTGTTTAGGCCTCCTGGTATGACCCCTAATTCTCTTGTAAGGTTCGGGATACCAGGAGACCACGTCTGTTGTGACCTTCTTCTATTTGTATCATCATTCTTCTATATTGCCTCTCTCTCTGATTTCATTGTTGCGTGTTGTCCTTAAGACACTTGTTTCCCCTCTCTTATTTATTATTTCCCTTTCTCTAGTGTTTCCATCTAGCGGGCGGATGATGACAAACATTTATACTGATGCAAACCTAGTGTCCCTTTCGAGAGCAATCAAAAAATGGACTTAGTTCCTAATATGATGATGGGGTTGTATATTTTATCTAACACTTGGCTAGTGGAAGCACTCATGCTTTCCGCGTAGTGAATTTGATGATGTTTCTATCACATTTACAAACCTTAACAATACTGCTGCTCTATGCACCTTCGTTTGTCTTTGAATCTAGCCTTGGTGGTACTTGATTCAGAGAGCTTTGTGATATAGCCCCATGGTTATCTTCAAACTCTAAATTCATAGTATAACCTTGGCTCTTTGTGTGGTTAATCTTATGCTTTGATGTTGTTGTTTATCAAGATTTTGTAGACACTAACATGTTTCTTGTAGGGATGCATTTGTGGGAACATTTGGCAATCATAAAGTACATGTCACCTTCGAGGGGCATGGTCTTTGCAAGATCTTGTGTTCCCTTGTGTGTTTTCTTCCTACCTTAACGTGCTTGATATCGATACCTGATATCAACCACCTTAAGGTGGGGGCATATATAAGGTAAGTTGTCTGTTGTAGATGTTAGTTATGTGCTTGTCCTCAGATGTAGTCTAAAGACTAGCTTGATGAGTGCTTCCTGCATCCTGAGTTTGTTTGAAATCAATCAATCAATCATGTAAGCCCTCTGTGGAGGTAGGCTATCATGTATTTCCTTTTTATCTTAAGCCCTCTGTGGAGGCACGGATGGTGTATTTCTAAGAGCAGATTGCATCATCCTATCATTTTCGAAAGTCCTCTGCAAAGGCGGGGAGCGGTTCTGTGACAAACTTAACCATTAAGCATGTTTTTGACAATTGTTGTGGTGAGGCCCAATCATCGATGTGTACCTGTAATGTGCTTAAGATGGTGTTGAGCCTAGAAATAGGAACACTCCATCGCTTGTCTACTGTGTTTTCTCTATGTCTTCAAGTGTGTGTGTTTGGCATGCTTGTTTTGTTTGGTGTGTCTGCTACCCCATATGTAGTCTAAAGACTAGCTTGATGAGTACTTCCTACATTTTGGTAGGTTTTATGTGCCTTGCATGTGTGTTTCCCCATACGCAGTCTAAAGACTAGCTTGATGGGTGCTTCCTGTATTATGGGAGGTTTGTTTACTTTCCAGTACTTGCATTTGCATTTCATATATATGAGAAAAATAAAAGAAAAGAAATCATGCCTGTCTTCCATGCATTAATTGTCTTCTATGCATCTACTATCTTCTCCATGTTTTGCATGCCTGTCATTGTCTTCAATGTGTTTGGCATGTCTTCTCCGTGATTGGCATGTTTGTTGTGTTTGTGACCATACTTTAATCCATGTATTGACCTCACGTTTATACATACATTAAAGTGGGGGCTAAATGTAACATCAGAAAATGTCCCCTTGGGGGCTTTTTCCTCATAAGGTTTAGCTCTTAGGTCTTTTGCATGCATTTAGGACATCTTAATTCATAATTTGGCATCCTGATGGAATGAGTCCTAGGTAGCATGACAAATGGGACCTAGGAGGATCCCTTGAGCTTGACCCTACCCAAAATAGGGGGGGTAGACTTGGGTGCCTGCTCCCTAGTCATGTCCTATTTTGGGGCAGTTCAAATTTTTGGGTGTCAGTTTATGACCATTATTTGGGTCCTATGCTGACACGGTAAGTTTGAATTTATGAAAACTTGGTGAGAGTGTTTGTAGTTGCATGTAAGAGCATGTTTAGGTATTCATTTAGAAACTAGATGGAAATTGTGATGTTCATGCATTCTCAAGGTGATTCAAGGCTTTTATTGTGTTGCAAGAGTAGAATTGTGTGGTCTATGTGTTTGTGTTTGCAAATTTGAGCATCTATTTTCTCATGGAATGAAGAGCATCTTCCTCCCGTGAGATCTTCACTACAAGGTGACATTATATTTTGCTTTCATCATCATTTCCTTTGGTTTTTGTCTCTGCCTTATAAGGGTACACACTCTCTATTTGACAACGGTGTTCAGAGACTTAAGTGTCCTCTAGGGCTTGAATCAGGAAAACCTCTGAACACCACAACCCCCTCCCAAAGTTTTCATGGTTGTAGGTTATAGGTTGAGGAGATGGACAAAGTGAAGTTGCAGGAAGGCATCTTGAAGTGTCAGAATTGCAGAACAGAAGGAAAAATAGTGCCCTGGACATGCATGCTTGCTCATTAGTCATCCAACTTCCATGACGGGAAAATCTTTAGAACAACAAAAAAGAGTTGCAGACTAAGTTTCCACATCTTGACAAAAACTAGGGCCTTGGACTTGGGCACCCGCTCCTATGTCCCCAACTTTTCTACCTCGGAGCACCAAAAATAGGTACTCTTTGATTTGATATTTTACTTTTCTCTACAAGATCTTTTTCTATTATTCTTCTGTTTATAGTCATATTTGTGAAATTAGGGTTTTAATGGTCAATTAAGCATAAGAGAAGGAAAATTGATAATTAAACAACATAATCCAAGTTTCCCTACATCTCATAGCGACCTAGGGTATGATAGTGCATTGCCACTTGACCCTAGGTCCTTGAATGTTAAGGGTGAAAGGAGGATTCAAATATCTAACAACACTAAACTAAACAATTTAAATTTTACCCTAAACAACATACACACACACATCCACTATTCCTTGACACTTATTTATAAAATCACCAATCGTGAAAACATTCTCCAAGGTCGAAAACACAACTTAATCCATAAAATTCAAAT
Organism: Cunninghamia lanceolata; assembly: GCA_027924645.1. Lineage (NCBI taxonomy): Eukaryota > Viridiplantae > Streptophyta > Pinopsida > Cupressales > Cupressaceae > Cunninghamia > Cunninghamia lanceolata. The sequence goes on from BSBN01000205.1 coordinate 4,161,742, forward strand.
TATTTGGACCTAAACATTCTGGTGGAGGAAGGGAGTGAATGCATATGACATCATACTTTAGAATGGACCTACATCCACTCTTACATGCTTCATCATGCTTTCACTTTCACCAAAGCACAACTGCAAATAGTGTAAACAACCAAGTTGGCCATCCTTGTGTTAACACCATGAACTTTTAAATACACACTTCCTCAAAATTACATGATGACATGCAGACCATGCACCAATCTTGAACATGATCTAGAAACATCCACAAGCACCTAAAAATCAACAAATTCCTTTACAGTATCTTTCACTTAAAGAAAGTTCACACCAGAGTACTTAACCAACTATATCATACTCTGTCATCATCTACAACTTAAGAAATGTACTTGTGGAGCACCAAACCATGAACCAATTGAACTGAAAAAAGATATAGACCTTATAAGCATGTATCCAAAACCGCAACACTTGTAACCATTCTGCAGAGAAATACAGTGCAAAATACTTTCTCCTAGACACACTGTCAAACATTATTCTTAGACTAGTGAAGACAACTTCCACTGGACAATAATCTAGAGCACCAAATTCTAGATTCAAAATATTTAAACACTTCTAAGCAACATATCCAAACCACACACTCAGATATTCCATTAGAAATTAATGTATAGAAAGACTCGATCATAACTCTGTTAAGCCAGACTACATCTTCAACACATTGTTTCCTTTGTTAATCAAGTTTTCTCAAAAGAACTTAGAAACCAAGAAACATGAGTATATTCTCAACATATTTAGTACCTCCTCAAACCAATAAAATCACTTTTAGCAAGACAACTTAATCAAAAAACAACCACCTCATCAGAAGACACAGTTGACATAGATGGAAACACAAGCTTGTTGACATCAATAACAACATCTATTAGCACATACTTGCAACAATTTCAAAATTGTATGTCTACAACTCATGATTCTATTAATATTTTTCTAGGTGTGCTTCTTTCATTTGTTATTCATGACTCAGTTGCCCAATGGAGTAGTCACTGGTCCATATCGGGGATGGGTCAATCATCATTTCAATCAAACCCTCTTCTATTAGCTATAGAAGTAGAAGTAGATTTAGTTTAGGGTTCTACATGCTATCCATGATTCAATATAATAACTAGGGATAAATCTGAAGTGATTGAAAACTATTTTAATCATTGGTGAATCATGTACATGTATGCCTACATTGTGTATCTTGTGTATGAGAAGTTAAGAGGATTCATCTCAAGGAGTATAAGGAATGTGATTTAGTTATATTTGTGTGGAAATGCATAGTGCAATAATTAGCTTAATTAGAGGCCTGTGTAGCCAATTTGTCTTGACCTAGTGATAGCTTTGGTGGTCAAGTGTCCATCGGGTATGGTTGCGTTTGTTTGTTTGTGTTCTATTTCATGACTCTAGGAATATGCCTCCTAGGTCTAGTTGAGCCTAAAGTGCGGAGGAGAATACCCACTCTCGTCAGTTGGCCAAAATCACCCTTGACCTATTGATAAACCTCTTTCAATCACCTTGAAGACACCCATGGCCTTGGTGATTGTGAAATATTTTAGGGTTTTGGGTTGCAGTAATTTTGAGAACCAACACACCTCTTAATAACATGGTAAACCAAAGTTAAAATGTTGATATCAAATCTTTAGTTAAGAATGATAATCTGATTTGTAAAACATTGTGTTAAGGTTGATACCAAAATTACATGCCACTATTTTGTTACAAATATGTGCCTAATCAGTGTTGTCATTAATGTCAACATATCCTTGTTGTCATTGGTGCCAACTGTATCTTATTCTATTACCTGTTTAGAAGAATTGTATGTTGAGGATATTGAAAAAAATTGCCTCTCTGGAAGAAACAAGTGAGTTACATATCTCTTTGTCAGAAGCAGTGAAGACAGTGCAATTCAACAAAGTAGATTGCTCCGCATTTCTAGAGAGATGAAGATCAGAGTTTGTGGACCAAAGGGTTTTGTAGAGAACTATCTAAAGTTTCTCTAGCTAAGATTTGAGAGGTCTACATGAAGTTTTGGTGAAGTTATGGCCATCTAAGTAGAATCAAGTTTTGAAGTTGTTCAGAGGTAACAGGGTGATAGAAACTTGGTCCATATTCCTCCATATTGGAATATTATGATCTGCGGTTCTAGAGGTATGTTTGGGATATTGGTGTGTATCCTCACCTCAATTGGTTAGTGGTTTGGAGGTCCACAAGTAATCTTTCTAGTGTGATAGTCATGACAGTTAGTGTTCTTAAGTTCCTAGATGAAGATGCAAGTGTTTCGGGTGATTTGAGGTGGTGTGGTAGTTCTCTTTGATCTCATTATGCTTTTGATGGTCTCTGGATTGCATGCCTATTGTGTTGGTGGTTTGCATTTAGGATTGAGCTTGTGGTTGAAGAATTTTCTTTGAGTGTTGTTGTTCTTTCTAGTCTTGGCCGATCGGATGCTTAGTGTGTGTTGCAGATGATCTAAGAGAAGTTCTATGGAGCATGGCATGTTGTTCGAGGAAGATTTGAGTCCCAGCTATGCTTGGATGACAGAGGAGTGGTTCACATGTATCATTTTGTATTAAGTCAAGTCTTGTGATTGTAATTGCTTGTAATGCCTATCTTGGAGAATGTTCTAGATAGATGATTGTTTGGCTGACTTTGATGTTCCTTCCAAAGTTGATGACATGTATAAATATGTGTTGTGAAGTCATGGAAATGGTGTGTGGTGAGTGAAGATGTGGAGGTAGTGAGGAAGTAAGTGGGGGAAGAGAAAAGGTGTTGTGTTCTTCAATGGAACTGAACCTTGCATGAAGAAGATGTTGTTTCTCAGTTCAACATTTCAGTGTTAACATTGTGAATGTTCCTGTAGGTAGTGAGCCTCCTTTGAGTAGTGAGCTCTGGGTAGTGTGCCTTAAGTTGTCTTCCCTAATTTCAATAATTGGTATCAAAGCTAGTTCCTCTATAAAAGGCTTGACTACTTGAGGAGATCTAGGATGTTGACATACAAGAAGGATAGTTCAAGATTTGATGGAACAAATAACTCTCTTTGGAAGAATCACATGGAATGTCATTTACAATACATGGATGATCCTTATTGGTTGATAACTAAGAATGAGTATAAACCTCCACAGAATGGTCCTTTAACTCTAGATGAAATCAAAGATGCTGAAAACAACATTTGGGCTAAAGAAGCATTATTGAGCCCGCTGACTGATATAGAAATGACAAATGTCTTGGAATTGAAAACTATTCATGAAATTTGGAAGAAGTTGCAAACTTTGTATGAAGGTGATACATATATCAAATGTGCTAAGCTACAAAGCCTAAAGGGTAGATATGAATGTTTGAAGATGAGTGAAGATGAAAACATCACTTCCTATATGCAGAAGGTGAATGAACTTGTGAGCAATATCAAGAGTGCTAGTGGAATACTAGAAGAATCAAAGATTGTTGTCAAAGTACTTAGATCCTTACCTGCTTCATACAAACATAAAGTTACTTCTATTGAGGAGATCAGGACTATGACAACTGTTACAAGAGATTAGTTGGTTGGCAAGCTTTCAGCATTTGAAATGAGTGAGTTTGGTGATTCTCTTCCTAAGTCAGAATCTGCTTTTAAAGCCAGTGTTTCTGGGAAGCAAAGAATTGATCTAGGTGAAAGATCTTCAAGAAGACTAACCAGATATGAGAAGGCAAGGACGAAACCTGAAGAAGATGAATCAGAGCTTGAAGAACTTGAAGCCCTTTTTTCCAAAAGATTACCAAGAGGATCCTGTAAGTATGAAGGAAAGCTGCCTTTCAAATGTTTTGCTTGCAATAAGATTGGTCATTTTGCTTCAAGATGTCCATAGAGGGTTTCAAAGCCAAACCCTAACAGACCTAGGTTTTAGAAGAAATGCTACTATGTCCAAGAAGCTGCTGAGGAAGGAGTTACAGATGATGAATTTGATAAGGGAAATACCTCTAGAAATGAATAGGTGCTCATATGAAAGGTGATAAGAGTAAGTTTATAAATATGGAAAGGTATGAAGGTGGAATTGTGAAGTTTGGAGACAATTTAGCTGGTAGAATCTATGGCAAAGGATCTATCTCTCTTGATGGTAAGAATAACACTAATGATATTCTATATGTAGAAGGGTTGAAGCATAATCTTCTCAGTGTAGGATAGTTGGTTGAAAAAGGGTATGATCTCTAATTCAAGGATGGAAAATGTAGAATCTTGGAAAGCTCCAGAATTGAGATTGCATTTGGTACACATACTAGAGGTAATATCTTTCATTTAAGTGATACTAGTAAAAGTTGTTTGATTGCTTAGATTGATTAGAGTTGGTTATGGCATAGGAGAATGTGTCATGTAAACTTTGATATTATTGTCAAGATAAGTACTACTCAGGTTGTGAGAGATCTTCCAAAGTTTGTGAAACTTGCTAATAGCATGTATAAGGAATGTCAGTTGGGAAAACAGAGCAGAACTACATTCAAAAGTAAAGAACAATTTTCAAGTGGATTGTTAGAACTTGTGCACACTAATTTGTGTGGTCCTACTAGAGTTAGGAGTTTGCAAGGAGATAAATACTTTATGTTGCTAATTGATGATTACTCCTAGATGATGTGGGTTACTATCTTGAGAGAGAAATCAGAGGCTCTTGACAGATTCAAGGTGTTCAAGGCTAGGGTGGAGAATGAGATTGATGTGAAGATAAAGTGTCTGAGATCTGATAGAGGTGGAGAGTTTACCTCTGGTGAGTTTAATACATTTTCTAAAAAGCATGGAATAAGAAGACAATTATCTGCTCCTAAGACTCCTCAGCAAAATGGAGTTGTGGAGAGGAAGAACTAGACTATTCAAGAGGTTGCTAGAACCATGATGATGGAAGAAAATGTTCCACATGTCTATTGGAGAGAGGTTGTGACTACTGCTATCTACACTCTTAACCGGGTGTAGATCAACGGTAATATTGGTAAAAATCCTTATGAACTGTGGTTTGGTAATGCTCCTACTATGAAATACTTTAGAGTTTTGGGTAGTAAATGCTATATGAAAAGAGATGAAGATCTAGGCAAGTTTGATGCAAGAGGTGATGAAGGAATATTTTTCAGCTATTCTAACCAAAGCAAGGCATACCGATGCTTTAACAAGAGATTGAAAAGGATTGTTGAAAGTGCTAATGTCAAGGTTGATGAAAGCAAAGAGAGAACTTCCAAATCTTTTGGATATGAATTAGATGATCAAAGTGAAAGTCCTCAAACTCAGATTCAGATTGCTCTAGAGAATCTAGTGCCTCAAGAAGCCAGTCCAAATGCTGAGGAACAAGTTCAAGAATCAGAAGTTCAAGATAATCCCAAAACTCCCAGATATGTAAGGTTGAATCATTCTGAAGATTAGATCATAGGAGATAAAAATAATGGTGTTCAAACTAGAAGAAAAATTGCTAAAGAACAAGAGGAGTATTGTTTGATTTCAAATATTAAACCAAAATCAGTGAATGAAACTTGTAATGATGAAAGTTGGGTAAAAGCAATGGAAGAAGAATTAATACAAATTGAAAAGAATCATACTTGGGATCTTGTTCTTAGACCTGAAAACAAAAATGTAATTGGAACTAAATGGGTCTTCCAGAATAAATTGAATGAAAATGGTGAAGTTGTGAGAAATAAAGAAAGATTGGTTTGCAAAGGATATTCTCAGGTGGAGGGAATTGATTTTGAAGAAACTTTTGCTTCGGTGGCAAGAATCGAAGCAGTCAAATTATTTATTACCTTTGCTGCTTACAAAGATTTCAAAGTTTACTAGATGGATGTCAAGTCAGCATTCCTAAATGGAGATTTGGAAGAAGAAGCCTACATTGAGCAACTGGAAGGATTCTAGTTGTCTGATCTAGGAGATATGATATGCAGGTTGAGGAAAGCATTATATGGACTTAAACAAGCCCCAAGAGCCTGGTATGCAAGATTAGATAAGTATCTACTAAAATTAGGCTTTAGTAAAGGCACTACTAACAGTAATCTTTATTTCAAGATTGATCATGAACACATCTTGATTGTTGATGTATTTGTTGATGATATCATCTTTGATGGACATGAGAGCATGTGTAAAAAATTTGCTAATCAAATGCAAAATGAATTTGAGATGTCCATGCTTGGTGAAATAAATTTCTTCTTGGGTATCTTCACTAAGCCTCTACCTAAGGAGACTTTTGAGTATCTCAAAGGGAACCTAGGGGTAATTACCCCTCCTGTTCAGAACTAAGGTGCGCTAGTGTGCATCAATCAGTTTGGTCTTGTCTAAGAAATAAAAAGGGTGAGAGATGAGTACAAATATGTGCCCTATGCCATTAATGTCAAAGGGGGAGAGAAGTCATGTGAAAAAATTGAAGTAGTTGCTGGTGAAAGGGGGAGCAGTGAAGAGAGTGGTTACAGTTGTGATAAGAGAAAGGGGGAGAAGTTCTTGTCTTGATGGTTGAAACAATTTTTCACATCATATGTAGCCATCAATGACAAAGGGGGAGATTGTTGCAAATATGTGCCTAATCAGTGTTGTCATTGATGTCAACATATCCTTGTTGTCATTGGTGTCAACTGTATGTTATTCTATTATTTGTTTAGAAGACTTGTATGTTGAGGATATTGAGAAAATTTGCCTCTCTAGAAGAAACAAGTGAATTACATATCTCTTTGTTAGAAATAGTGAAGATAGTGCAGTTCAACATAGTAGTTTGCTCTACATTTCCAAAGAGATGAAGATTAGAGTCTGTGGACCAAAGGGTTTTGTAGAGAACTGTCTAAAGTTTCTCTAGCTAAGATTTGAGAGGTCCGCATGAAGTTTTGGTGAAGTTATGGCCATCTGAGTAGACCTAAGTTTTGTAGTAGTTCAGAGGTAACAGGGTGATAAGAATTTGGTTTGGATTACTCTGTATTGGAATATTATGATCCACAGTTCTAGAAGTATGTTTGGGATGTTGGTGTGTATCCTCAACTCAAGTGGTTAGTGGTTTGGAGGTCCACAAGAAATCTTTCTAGTGTGACAGTCATGATAGTGTTCTTAAGTTCCCAGATGAAGATGCAAGTGTTTCTGGTGATTTGAGGTGGTGTGGTTGTTCTTGTTGATCTCATTGTTCTTGTGATGGTCTCTAGATTACGTGCCTATTGTGTTGGTGGCTTGCATTGAAGATTAAGCTCATAGCTGAAGAATTTTCCTTCAGTGTTGTTGTTCTTTCTAGTCTTGGCTGACCGGATGCTTGGTGTGTGTTACGGATAATCTAAGAGAAGTTCTATGGAGTGTGATGTGTTGTTCGAGGAAGATTTGAGTCCCATCTATGCTTGGCTGACAGAGGAGTGGTTTGCATGTAGCATTTTGTATTAGGTCAAGTCTTATGATTGTAATTGCTTGTAATGCCTATCTTGGAGAATATTCCAGATAGATGATTGTTTGGCCAACTTTGATGTTCATTCCAAAGTTGATGACATGTGTAAATAAATGTTGTGAAGTCATGGAAATGGTGTGTGGTGAGCGAAGATGTGGATGTAGCAAGGAAGTGAGTGGGGTCAGAGCAGAGGTGTTGTGCGCTTCAATGGAACTAAACCTTGCATGAAGAAGACATTATTTCTTAGTTTAACTTTTTAGTGTTAACATTGTGAATGTTCCTATAGGCAGGGAGCCTCCTTTGAGTAGTGAGCTCTGGGTAGTGCGCCTAAAGTTTTTTTTCCCTAATTTCAACATATTTATGTCATGGTTTACTCATGCTTTATGGTAATAGTCACCCTGTTTAAAAGAAACACCAACCTCTTTTTTTTGTTTACATTTATGAGAAATTCCTAATAACAAATACTAACTACCAAATCATAAAATATAGAATTTGTTACTACAAATGACCATGCTAGTATTTACCCAAATTTGGATGGTAGATCTATTGTGTAACTTTATGCACAAGAAGAAAGTAAACTAATGTTGAAGGCCCTTAAGTGAGGACCCAATATGATCAAAGAGACCTTGATGCCAGGGAAGCAGTCCCTAAAACTATTGAAGTGTAAGAAATTATTGTAGTGAAAGAAACAATTTTTGATATATCATGGGGGGTCACGAAGATTTGTTGATGAATCAACATGATGTGTATAGATTGGAGATGCCAAATAAATTTGCAGGTGGATCAATTATTAATTGCAATGTACAATGGGTTGGCATCAAGTGTAATGTCAATTCACATTATGGATGCTAATGGTTATTATTTCTACTATAGTTAATGAGAACAATGGCATCTAAAAAAAGCACTAGTTAGAAATTGCAACACAGATATAAACTAACATAGTTATCACCAAAGATTGCCAGGCAAACCATTAACAATGATGGTTAATAAGAAAATAATACAAATACAAAAAGTCCCCAGAGGTTAGAGTTTAGCAAACAATTTTCCAAGAAACCATTCAAAAGATCAACAAGTCATAGTATAGACAAATGCACTATTAATGCTATGGCCATGCAAACAAATGATTAACACTAATCGAAGAGTAAAGTTGACTTTAAACTCTTGTTTTCGAATGTTGAAAAAGTTAAACAAATGGACCAACAAATAAACAAAATTCCTCATGGACAGAGCCAACAACCAACTGAGAATACCCTCTAATCATAGAGATAGACTAGAGAATGAAATGCATATACCTGCAAATAGCAGTTTTATCCAATGTAGGAAAACTTAAACCCAGAAGACAAAGATTATATGCAATAGACAAAAAGACTTACAAAACAAGTAAAACTAATGACAGAGATGGCATAAAGGATACATATTGTATGGTATATCCGTACATCCATACAAGGGGCCAAAAGGCCCAAAAACTAATTCTTTTTTTCAAAAATTTATAACTTTTCAAAAATAGCAGGTGTTATATGTTTTCTTCACCTATGAACTACTCCGAATTCAATGGTGAAGTCATTCTCAGACAAAGAGATAACTGCAAAAGTCGATCTCCAAGACCCATCAAAAGACACACCAAAAACTTGCCTAAACTCAACAAAAACATTTGCAAAGCAATCGATTAACAAGGACAACATTCATGTCAGGTTCACCAAAATGTACACAAGAAATAGAGACAAAAAACAAAGATTTGAAACACAATATAAAATCCTCTATCTATTCCTAATGTGACCTCTGATTAAGCAAGGAAATCAATAATAAATGCATGAAAATAACATAGGTTACCCAAGATGATTTCCTATTGCACTGAAATGGTGGATTTTCTCAAAGTGATATGATTGTGGTTGTTCGATCATTCAGCATGACGTTGTTAGGAGGTTGATTGTTGATTCCTTTAAAAAAAACTCTTAATGAGTCAATTTATAGAATTTTTGATTGGTTGATGGACGGTGAGGATTCGATGAGAGATTGATGGCTAGGATTAAGTTGGTTATGAAGTTATGAGATCAATGGTGGTTGATTAAAGAAATTTGTATTGGATTTTTTTTATTTTTGAGAGATGGTTATAAATTGTTTATAAGGTGAGTGGATGAGAATTAAAGAAATATTTAATTTCTTTAATTCATTTTAGGCAGTTTGAGAGGGATTTAATTAAGAAAATTAATTAAATCATGTGTAGGGGATTTATGACAGGGAAAATGATTAGGATAAGGATAAAATGATTAGGATTAGGTGAGAAAGGGGATTTATAATTATGGAAAATGATTAGGATTAAGGATAAAATGATTAGGATTAGGGGAAAAATTAGGGATAATTAGGGACTATGTCCTAATAATTGGGCCAATTAAGTGATCAATTAAGCAAATGTGATAAATCAAGATAATTAGGGGATAATTGATCAAAATTAGGGGATAAATAGTTGATTTGGGGATAAATGGTTGGTTTAGAGAATTAGGAGTTGTTTTGGGATAAAGTGGTTAATTTTAGGTGTCTACAAGTGTAACACTTCTTGAGCCAAGTTTGGCCTTCAATATTGCCTTTTAATGTGACCTTTATCCCACACCATCTTACTTATCATCACTGATCTCTGCTAGCTTATTAATATCTGTCATGCTTTATTAATGATTTCACTATCCCCTTCTTCCTTTAACAACCTCTCAGTGCCATTTGTGAATACTCTGCCACTCCTGCATAGCATTTGAAAGTTTGGGTAGAAACTAAAATTGTGGGCATTCAAGATTTTTCACGGACTTTAGATAACCTAGCCTTGGTTTAAAACTTCCTTGAGATATCTCTTCAAACACTAGGTGATCAATATAAACCTTATCTCCTATGGATTTGATAAAACTATGAGGCCTACCTTTTTCACTTCTGTTCATGAGACTAATTGCAGTGCTATTGCTATTACTTTTATGTTGAAGGACTATTGATCCTGGAATTTTGTTTATTAAACCTAATTGAATTTTAACAAATCATGCAATGATAGTTAGATGTTGCTTTTAAGAGAATGATGAATGGATAATATTAAAAATAGAACTTTAATGTGATTTTAGTATGATTATATGGTAGAATATTTAGGTATGCTGGTATTTAAATTGCTTTAGCTATGATATCTTTATGTGTTATTAACTTCGAGATTGAGTGTGTAGGTATTGCTAACAAAACCACAAATACAAGAGATCATTCCACACCCTATGTTGTATCCCTTGTGAGCTGATCTAGTTCCATGAGGAACTAAGATCAACTCCATGTATGGTGGAAATGTTGTTGTAATGTTGTAATGTTGCATGGGGTCAAGGGAATTAGGTCTACCCTCTGAATTACTTGTATTGTGATATGTGTTGTAAGAAATGTTGTTATGAGTCTTGTTTAAGTTTATTTCTTTTAAACCATCTTCTTGTGTTTTTACTTGACTCTAGGAGTCCTAACTAGGTAAAAATCAACCCTGGGTTATACCCCATGGGTCTAGGGACCCTTTTGACCAGGATAACCTTGGGATAACCTCCATATGGTCACTTTAACTTCACAGGGAAGTTAAGTGACGAATTTGGGAGCATGGGGATAATGGGATGAGTGGAATCCACACTCAGGCCCACTTCCAAGTCATGGAATGACTCCATGATCCACCAATAATGGAGTGCCTTGTCTCTTTGTGCCTCTCTTTTGGTGGGAGTTCCCCATAAAAAGGGTGGTGTGTCATCCACTCCCTTTTTATTTCTATTTTACTTATTATATTTTATTCCTCCATGTGTTGGAAAAGGGCTATAGTGGGGGACCTCTTGAGTGGGGTTAATTGTTTTAAGTCCACTAGGGATAATGGATAAGGAGTGGGTTTAGTTTTTTAATGCCACTTGGGAATAAGGGAAATGGAGGGAATTAGTTTTAAAGAAGAGAGGAGGGAGAGGGTAAGGGGGTTGGATTATTGTGGAAAGAAGGAGAACTTGGAGGAGGAGACTAAGGGCGGAGCTCTTCTTCAACTACATCCATAATAAGGCTTGTAAAGGTTAGTGAGCCAGTTTACTCACCTTGTATGTTCTGTTCTTGTTTGATGAATGTGGATTTGCAAAGGTTGTCTATGTGATATTTCTGTTATTTTGGGTTTGTGATGGGTGTTTGAAAGAGCTTCTTCCAGTTGGAAGACAATGCTCATCATGCATGGGGAAGGGAAGGTGATGCAGAGGTAAACACAACGGGAGCTTACTAACAGGAAGGAGGAGTCAATAATACAGTCAGCATGTTAAAAATCCCTATCAGCTTAGCATCATCATCATATTTCCTGTAAACACCAACAGCATCATCATATTTCGGATGAGCACAATTATCCTCCAGCCGACTACTGTTCACTTCCTCCGTCTTCCACCTATCATCATCATCATGATACTCAACTAGCGCAAACATCCTCCTGTTTCACTGTTCACCGGGCACCAAACTCTATCGGCATCATCATGATATTCAACACCCCCTTCGTCAGCAGGATATCAAATATCCGGTTGCTCCAAATATCCTTATGACGATAACTTCAGTACCTTCCCTTCGATGCCCCGATAGCCGACTATACAAACAACAGCATCATGATATGACTTATCCGGTCCGATTGAAACATCCTGAAGATGTTAAACAAGCTTTATGCCGATAACTTATGCCGATACCTAAACACTTAGTGACAGCAGGATAAACTTGCATAGGGTGATATTCGCAATATCCTGATGACGATGACGTCACATCCTGATGACGATGACGTCATACAATATCCTGATGACCTCTTCAACACTTAGTCAAAAAAATGAACTTTCACTCCCGCATCCGATAGCGATATGCGAATGATGGGCACACCCGAGAGATGATCCTGACGACAATATATACACTGAGTATATATCCAACTTATAACATCCTGATGCACTTGAAATATGCAAACTTCATCAGTTTCATAACCCGATCCTGATGGTGAAGTATTCGCAGATGACGATGCGGTTCGTTCCGACTGGAAAAGCACATGTAGACTCCTGTATATCCGTCCGCTGCATACAAACACTCAGAACCGCACAATTTCACAAAGACAATATGATGATCGGGCCGGATCACCTTCAGATCAAAACTTAACAATTTATCTTTCTAAACCTAGCACATGAGGATGCTAGGCTGATTTACAGCATGCTACCAATTGATCTCTTGAGCAATGAAATGCATAAACAGAAAACAAAAATGCAAACTAAGCTATAATACAGGACCATTCCACCGATTCACAGGATCAACTGGTGGAAGGGTTGAAAGTATCCATTAACTTGCAAACAGAACGGAAATCAAAACAGATACAGCTGATAAACCAGATAATGCAATTTGATGAGATCTTATTCAAATGAAATTCAAATGTCCTGTTTCTGCAATATTGTCAAACAACAGTGCCTCTCAATCTCTGGACTGTTCTCCTGAATCTCAACTCAATCACAACACCATAACATAACACAACTAACATAACATAACATGCTAAACCCTAATAGATCGAAGGTATATATAGCAATATCCTGCGAGTACTACCAACTCAATTCCCAGCGGCTGGGAGCTTCCAAGCGGCTGGGAGAAGGACAGCTCAGACTACCTGATCACGATCTCTAATTGCCTACACACACTCCTAGGCTGATCTAATACATAGCATTGGTCCAATGGACCTTATTACATGATGAAGTCAAACATACTAAAAATAGACTAATGTCCTATCATCATGTAGACAATTAACCTATATCCTGTCTTGTACGGGTGCTCCTGCACCATACTCCCCAGAAGAAGAAATCTCAAGTCCACTTGAGATGAGAGTATCAAGATCTGCACCATGTTTCTGGATCTGCTCTTCAGTCATCCATACGGCTTCAGAATTCAGCTTTTCCTTCCAAGAGACGAGATACTCCAAGTACTATTTGTTCCTGGTCTGTTTGACCACTCTGGTGTCCAAAACCTTCTGCAACTGTGGAGGATCATGCTTGGGAATGTCATCATCAACTGTATCTTGTAGGAGATCCTGATCTGCATCTGGATAAGACTTGTATGGAGTTAAATCACATACATTGAATATAGGGGACAAACCAAGATCAGGTGGGAGTTGTATCTCATAAGCATTCTGTCCATGCTTGTGCAAAATCTGACATGGTCCAACTTTCCTTTGCATGAGCTTAGTATACTTTCCCTTAGGAAGACTGTCCTTCTTCAAATGAACCCATACCAAATCTCCAACATCAAACTGGACATCCTTCTTCTTTTTATCAGCATATTCCTTATACTTCAAGGTTGTGTGCTGCAGTTGGGTCTTGACTTGATCATGAACCTCTTTTATGGCTTCTACAAAAGCTTCTCCTTCTGCACTAACAGGGTCTACTGTAGGTAGATCTCTCAATTCCAAAATTCCTCTGGGATGCATACCATAAACTATCTGAAAAGGTGATTTCCCTGTGCTCCTATTGACAGTATCATTATATGAAAATTCAGCTTGAGACAGAATATTATCCCACTTCTCTCCATGCTGTTTTGTCAAGCATCTAAGCAAATTCCCTAAGGAACAGTTCACTACTTCAGTCTGTCCATCAGTTTGAGGATGATATGCAGAGGAAAAAGACAAATTTGTTCCAAGTTTCCTCCAAAGAGTTCTCCAAAAGTGACCAATAAACTTCACATCCCTGTCTGACACTATACTCAATGGCAATCCATGGATTCTGACAATCTCCCTGAAAAATAAATCTGCAATGTATGAAGCATCAGCAGTGGTTTTGCATGGCAAGAAATGTGCCATTTTGCTGAATCTATCCACTACAACAAAAACACTGTCAAATCCTTTCCTTGTCCTTGGTAAACCCAAGACAAAATCCATACTTATGCTTTCCCATGGTCTGGAAGGAATGGGTAAGGGCTGATATAAACTTGCATTAGTTGACCTGCCTTTAGCTTTCTGACATATCACACATGTCTCTACAAATTTTCTGACATCTGATTGTAACTTAGGCCAAAAGTAATGCCTTCTGACCAGATCAAGAGTCTTATCTAGACCAAAATGACCTGCCATAGCTCCACAATGTTTCTCCTTGATGATATTTAACCTCATAGAACACCTTGGAATACATAACTGTCCACCTTTGAACAACAATCCATCCTGAATCAAAAATTCAGAGAACTCAGCATGGTATTTCTCCCCAAAAGAAGTACATACCTGATATATCTCTCCAAAATCTTCATCAGACTCATACATGGTCTTTAGTGAATCAATGCCAACACTCTCTAACTGAATCTGATTGACTGTTAGAACTCTCCTGCTCAAAGCATCTACAACTTTATTCTTGACCCCTTTCTTATGCTTCAATGTAAAAGTGAAAGCTTGTAAGGTTTCTACCCATTTCATATGTCTGTGGTTCAGCTTTTCCTAGCTGTTTATGAAACTCAAAGCCTGGTTATCTATGAATACTATGAATTCCTTTGGCATCAAGTAATGCCTCCATTTCTTGAGTGACTGGACTAAAGCATACATTTCCAAATCATAGGATGAATACCTCTTTTTAGCATCATTGAGCTTCTCACTGAAAAATGCAATAGGTCTACCTTCTTGGCTGAGTACTGCTCCAATGGCCATGTGACTGGCATCACATTCTACCTGAAAGATTTTGTTAAAATCTAGAAGTGCAAGGACTGGCTGCTGTGCCACCTTCTTCTTCAATGTTTCAAAAGAATCATCTGCTCCTTGAGTCCAAACAAATCTGCACTTCTGTCCTCCTTTGATGGTATCAAGCATGGGTGCACAAATATGACTAAACCCTCTTATAAACTTCCTGTAGAAGGTTGCTAACCCATGGAAACTTCTGACATCATTCATAGTCTGTGGGGTAGGCCAAGATAATATGGCACTTACCTTCTCCTTATCCATCTGTAACTTTCCTTGTGAAATGACAAAACCCAAATATGTGATCTCCTTTTGCATGAACAAACACTTGTCTAAATTTATCATCAACTGCTCTTCATGTAACCTCTTAAGAACCAAATCTATGTGTCTGAGATGTTCTTCTTTTGTGTTACTGAAAATCAGAATGTCATCTAGATATACTATGACAAACTTACCAATGAATTCTTTCAAAACCTCATTCATCAACCTCATAAAAGTACTAGGTGCATTAGATAAACCAAAAGGCATAACCTTCCATTCATATAACCCTTCATTTGTTTTGAATGCTGTTTTCCATTCATCTCCTGGTCTAATCCTTATCTGATGATATCCACTCTTCAAATCTATTTTTGTAAAATACTTAGCACTTCCCAAACAATCAAGTAAATCCTCTATCCTAGGGATTGGAAACCTATACCTGATTGTGATCTTGTTAATAGCTCTGGAATCTGTGCAAAGCCTCCAAGTACCTTCCTTCTTTGGTGCTAGTACAGCTGGTACTGCACATGGACTTAGACTTTTCCCAATCAGACCTGAATCCAACAATTCTTCAATCTGTCTGGCTACTTCTACATTCTGTTTTGGAGTAAGCTTATAGGCTGCTTTGTTTGGAAGTGTTGACCCTGGAATTAAGTCTATGCAGTGACTAATATCTCTGACAGGTGGTAGGGATCTTGGCATTCCCTCTGAGATGATACCTTTGTACTTATCCAATAGCTCTTGGATAGCTGGGTCTATGAACCTTGGCTTCTTCTCTTTCTTGACTTCTTGCTGCTGTTCTTTATTCACACTCATACATGGGATTAGGGCATATGCAACTGCACCTTCTGCTGCTACTTCTTTCATGAACTATTTGCCTTCCATCAGCATGACCTTCACCTCTTTTCCTTTAGATTTCCCCTCCTTCTCTGCCAATGGGAATAACTCTGTCACCTTACCATCCTTAGTGATTTTATAGGTATTTCTAACACCATCATGTTGTGCCTTCAAATCATACTGCCATGGTTTACCAAATAAAAGATTGCAAGCATCCATTTTGGTAATATCAAACAACAACTTATCCTTATATGCACCAATCTGAAATTCTACCCAAGCCTGCTCTTCTACAGTTGTCTGCTGACCTTGGGTAAACCATGAGACTTTATATGGGGATGAGTGAGGCAATCTCCTAAGCTTAAGCTTTGTCACCATGTGTTTAGACACAAAATTTTCAATAGAACCAAAATCAATCAAAACTTTACATGCCTTACCTCCTGCTTTGCAAATAGTCCTGAAAAGAGACTTTCTTTGAGGGGATTCTTTGTCAGGTACCTTCATGGTAGTCACTATTCTTCTCATCATCAGAGACTCTCCACTTTCTGGGTATCCATAATTATCAGGAGCATTCACACTCTAAAAATCATTAGAGCTTGTCCTACTTTGATTATCAGGTTCTTGGACCAGATTTGTTCTCCTTTCTCCTGCTGAGCTTGTGGCCTTTTTTGGACATCTACTGGCTATGTGGCCTTCTTTGTTACAGTTATAACATCTGATGGATCCTCTGCCCTGGGATCTTCCTCTGAAAGGTCTTCTACCTCTGAAGTTTCCTTGCTGACTATAAGTTTCTCTCTGGTTCTGACTATTGTTTCCCTTACTATTGTCATGACTGGATTCTCCTTGATATCCTTGTCCATGTCCTCTACCTCTAAAAGGACCTCTTCCACCTCTTTGTTGTCTTCCTCTTCCTCTATTGTTTTGTTCTTGTTTTCTCTTTAACTTCTCTTCCACTTTCAATGCCAACTGAAAGCTTTTCTGAACTGTATCTAGATTATGCAGACTCAGATCTTCCTGAATATTGAACCTCAATCCATTAAGGTATCTGGCTACCTTCTCTTCTTCACTTTCCTTTGCCTTTGTTTTCATACAGAGTTTCATGAATTCTTCTGTATATGAGCTGACATCTAGCTCCTTCTGCTTCAGGTTTTGCTTCCTTTTGTGTAATTGGATACTGTAATCCAATGGGACATAAGCTTCTTTTACTAATGCCATCATCTTCTTCCATGTGGCAACTCTACGTTTTCCTTCCTGTACTCTATCATCTTGGACAAAATTCCACCATGTCAAGGTAGCTTCTTTCATCTTTGACTGGGCTATTTTCACTCTCTGTTGTTCTGGTATCTCCTCTGTTTCAAAGAAATTGTTCAAACAGTCTATCCATTCCATCACTGAATCAGGTTCCATCTTGCCTGTAAACACTGGCAAATCCAGTTTCACATCCATGGTTCTCCTCTCCATGGCCTTGAGGGCGTTCAACAGTGGTCTCTGGTCTGCAGGAATGACCTCCTCGCTCCAATTAGGGATCTCTTCTTCTTCCCTATCTTCTTCTCTACCAGAACCGACTCTGCTCCTCAACTTTGCTAACTCATCCTTCAATTCCTGATTCTGAGCCTTCACGGCCTTTCTTTCTACAATCTGTTTCTTCACCAAAACTGCCAACTCAGCGTTGGTCATCCTTGCCGGAACCTCCGATGTTCCTTCTTCATCTGACATCCTGCTTATCTTTTCTAGAAGATCCTAACCTTTGCTCTGATACCACTATGATGCAGAGGTAAACGCAACGGGAGCTTACTAATAGGAAGGAGGAGTCAATAATACAGTCAGCATGTTAAAAATCCCTATCAACTTAGCATCATCATCATATTTCCTGTAAACACCAACAGCATCATCATATTTCAGATGAGCACAATTATCCTCTGGCCGACTACTGTTCACTTCCTCCGTCTTCCGCCTATCATCATCATCATGATACTCAACTAGCGCAAACATCCTCCTATTTCACTGTTCACCGGGATCCAAACTCTATCGGCATCATCATGATATTCAACACCCCCTTCGTCAGCAGGATATCAAATATCCGGTTGCTCCAAATATCCTGATGACGATAACTTCAGCACCTTCCCTTCGATGCCCCGATAGCCGACTATACAAACAACAGCATCATGATATGACTTATCCGGTCTGATTGAAACATCTTGAAGATGTTAAACAAGCTTTATGCCAATAACTTATGCCAATACCTAAACACTTAGCGACAGCAGGATAAACTTGCATAGGGTGATATTCACAATATCCTAATGACAATGACGTCACATCCTGATGACGATGACGTCATACAATATCCTGATGACCTCTTCAACACTTAGTCAAAAAAATGAACTTTCGCTCCCGCATCCGATAGCGATATGCGGATGATGGGCACACCCGAGAGATGATCCTGACGACGATATATACACTGAGTATATATCCGACTTATAACATTCTGATGCACTTGAAATATGCAAACTTCATCAGTTTCATAACCCGATCCTGATGGCGAAGTATTCGCAGATGACGATGTGGTTCGTTCCGACTGGAAAAGCACATGCAGACTCCTGTATATCCGTCCGCTGCATACAAACACTCAGAACCGCACAATTTCACAAAGACAATATGATGATCGGGCCGGATCACCTTCAGATCAAAACTTAACAATTTATCTTTCTAAACCTAGCACATGAGGATGCTAGGCTGATTTACAGCATGCTACCAATTGATCTCTTGAGCAATGAAATGCATAAACAGAAAACAAAAATGCAAACTAAGCTATAATACAGGACCATTCCACCGATTCACAGGATCAACTGGTGGAAGGGTTGTGTTGGTTTTTCTTCTGAATCAGCATTAGGGTTTGCCACTTCTAATGCACAGGCAGATTCAGCCAACTAAATACAGGAGGTTGCGTGAGCTGCCTCCCCTTCACTTCTGGTTCTGCCGCACCAAGGGGGGTATCCCTATAACTCAAGATGTAACCTTGACTAGCTCAAAGATAGAAAGATCTAACTTGACAACAACAGGCAGAATACTCTCATGTATGGACCAAGATCTGTATGATAGATCACAAGGCTGGCAACATTCTTGGACATGATGTCTAGTTGGGTATGAGAGCATGCAGGGGGTTCCTAATCCTACTCCTACAACTAATAGGTGGAAGTATGAAATGGTTTAGTTTGAATTTTGGATGCAAAGCTGGACATGGTTATAACACAAAAACAAAGCATGATTGGTGCCTATCCAGGGCCTGGAGTCAGTAGACATACACCTGTGAATGATCAGCATGAACAGCTAAAACTGGATTTCAAGGGGATATATGTGATATCTGCCTTACAGATATCTCCCAATACAGAGTGTTAAGTTATCTCTACTTATGGCATCCCTACTACAGTATACCCTTCCCAATGTTCAACCTGAAAATAGTTTAATCTACCCCTTGAGCAGAAGTTTAACGATCAGACGTTCAACATAGGAATTCTATGCTCTAGAATCTAAACATTACCCAAATATCCAGATTCAGAAGAAGAATACATGTAATACTGGAGACAGAATTAACACAACACATGCTAAGATAGCATTTCTCATATAAGATTAATCATGAAATCAGTGGATTCATGCCAAATCGTACAACAGGAGATACATAAACTCACAAGTTAAGCTGTACAGAGCAACCAGATCAGCTTGTTTTGAATTACAGAGCCAAAAATCTTCAACTTTCAACAACGACAAATGAGTAACACTTCCTGCTTATAACAGCCAGGTAGTGTACCACAGCAATCAATTACATGGTTGACCAAAAATCCTGCCAGATACACAGTATCAGCAAAATGGCGCTCAACGCATTACCAGATTGGCGCCCAAACATGAATGCAGCAGGTAGGGGAGGAGACAGGAAGATATCTCGAGCCCTGCGCCACTGTCCGCTGATGTACACCTTCAATCGGGTACCAGATCCACCCATACCTCTGCAACCTTCGCCATTAATGGCGCACCAACCCGCGGCCTTGGGAAAAACATCAAACAGTCGATCGCAACCATTTCCCGCCAAGATTCATCATCATGATATTTCAAAAATGTAGGATATCAATTATCCCACATGCACCCCGCAGCAACCTCTCTAACACTTTATACACTAGGTCATGAGCATATATGATGTCGGTGCTTTTGCTCCTGACGACACTAGTATAAGACTTCATCATCATCATCCTCCAGCAGCATGATATCCTGTCGCTTGAAATATCACCCTGACGTCAGCATCATCACTGCAATATTACCTACATGATAATCGCCTTCATCGGCACAACCTGATCCATCGGAGGAACATCCTCCTGCTGAGCCTATACCAAAAGTCTGGCCAATGAACATCCTGATGACATCACATCATATCCTGCTGACGTCATCATCATATCTGCCTACTGCGCACCTCCTCATATCCGGATGACGTCATCATCATGTTTGCAAATATCGGGGGATCTCCACAAGATGATCAGTGTTAGAAATATGACCCCCCGAACCTTGATGACGTCATCATCATATCGACATCAGGATGATATTTAGAAGATAACCGGATATTTGGAAATATCATCCTGATGCACAAATATCATGTTGCACTGTAGCTCTACTATAAGATCGGGGCGATAGATGAATATGATGATGCTTGAAAAGATCACCCCCCACTAGATAATGCACGAAGCCGGCAGGCGGATATCTCCTTGATATCAGCATCATCATGACGCTGGAACAAACATACATCCGAGTGATATTCAAAAATGAAAATATCACCCCCTCCTTCAGAAATATCATGATGCAGATAGGCAGAGAAATAGATATCACCCCGACATAAGAATGACGTCAGCATCATCAGGATGATAAAACAACGAACATGAAGTGATACAACATCATCAGGATGATATTGACTAAGATCATCCTGACGTTCAAAATATGATGACCCCAGTGAATATCGGGTCACACCTAGAACTCTTCAACAACATCATCAGGATGATCATAACCAAGATCACCCAATGATAGAAATATCACCCCGGCGAAATATCATGCAGGCAGAAAATATGATGACCCTCGCAAGCAACACGGTGATAACTGGAAATATCATGATGATGATGACGACCCTTAGGAAAAAACAAGTCAGGTCGAACAACTCAGAGAATAACCCCTTCAAAAGATCGGGGTAACATCATCATCATAAAAGGGCAAGGTGATAATTAGAAGATCACCGGATACTTGAAAAATCACCCCCACAAGTAAATCAGGGCACACTGTAGCTCATCAGCAGGATCAGGATGATATCCAGACATCACCCGATATTGAAATATGATGATGACGATGAAAAACAAGTCGAAGCAAACATGATGATGCTGACCACCATCGAAGCAAACATGATGATGATGACCTCCTCCTCAGGAAAATATGATGATGCAGCTGAAAAATGCTGAGGAGGTCCAACACTTAGAACATTTTTTTGGATACTTAGGGAAAGTGCCTGCATGAAAATTGCTCAAAAACTACCAGTCAATTCAGGCACTAACACTGGCTCTGTCTGGGGACGTGCAGGTGCAAGACTGCAGCGAGAACCCTAGATCTCTGGGAGGCAGACCAGTCCCTTATCCATTGGGCACAGAGTCAAATACTGCACCGACCTGCACCACCAAACACACTTGATGGCCTAAGGCCACCAAGAAAAGAAAAACATGTATCTCCCTTTGTCAAATATCTTGTTTTCATCTGCATGCACTGGGTCAAGCTTGGAGATACTACAAAGATCCACCCACAAACAAATCTTGTCATCTGCATATTCAACCCTCTGATTTGGCTTGTCATCATCACCCCTGTGCAGATAACCTTCAACATCATGTGACATGTGGGTGCAGAATGTATCAGGCAATGCATACTCAAATGGTATAGAACACAGGTTATCATCTGTATCATCATCATGCATTGCAACATGATCTCCTAGCTGGACTGCAAATAGGAAACACTCAGAGTCCACCACACAACTAGGAAGATCAGGGCTCATTGTATTATATGCTGGCACATCAAAAGAAAAGCTTTCAAAATCACAATTGTGCACATCATGTACACAACAATCAGCAGCACCAGGCTGGAAAAGATCAGGCTCTGGCATCTCTTTCAAATCAGGCACATTTTCACAGTCACTTACCTGATGTATGTTGTTTCTTCTTTCATCAGGATGAGAAACAGAATCCAAGCCAAAAATAATGTCTAGATCCTCACCATACTCTGACAGATCCTCATCACCATATGTGTCATAAATGGGTGACCCAGGTGCATCAATTTCATCATAATATGCCATTTGTTCATGGGCAGCAGAACATGCATCTTCATCACCAATGGATTCCCTTTGTGGAGGAGTATTAGCTTGTGTGTCATAAGCAAAACAGCCATCAAATGAAAAACAATCATGCTCTGAACTAGCACTTATTTCAATTTTTGACTGCTCTTCATGATCTCCATGTGTTTGGAAGGTAGGTAATGGGTCACACATAGGACTGCTTCTCTGTTTGCTTATATCTTCTCTGTCTTGAGTACAATACTCACAATTGTCTCCACAGGTCCATTCCAAAAATTGCTCATTGCTGTCCACAACCTCCTTATTGTTTTCATGGTTAGCTGCCTCATCATTGCAATGGGAATCCTCATTAGTCCTTTCACTAGCATCCTCAACTGGTGAACAATCCAGTTGAGCAGTATTGTTAGCATTATGTTCAAACACAGCAGTCTCAACCTCTATGCTTTTATTTTCATTTTTATCTGCACATGATGCCATAATCATTTGGTCATTTGCAGCTTCATAACCATTTCTCACACCAAGGCCTGGGGACAGGGGTTTCAGCAGGTACACATTTCTAATTTTTTCTATCTTTTCTATGAACCTGTATGCCATCTGCATACTTGTCACCTTGAAATCCCTCAGTATTGCACTAAAGCCCTCCTCAAAAGATTCAAAGAATATGCCAACACAGGCTGAAATATCAGGTCTGAAGACTTCTGGGATCTGTGAAAGGGCTATTGCAAACCTATGACTGAAATCAACACATGGCTCTTCATCTTGTTTTCTGATTCTCATCAATTCTGCAACAAGATCAGCTGGTTCTTTTGCAAATTCTTCCTTGAAATAGTCAGCAAGCTCATCCCAACAGGCAAAGGATTTCTTTGGAAAGCTCAAATACTAGTCTTTTGCTTTTGCATCAAAGGACCTAACAAAAAACCTCATCCACATATCCTCATCTCTGAATGAATATTTTCCCATAAAACTATGAAAATTTTGGATATGTGCATTCCCATCACACACATTGTGACCACTAAATCTAGGCATCTGACAGTATATCCTAGCAGGCATAGTTTCTACTTTATAATCCACCCATGACAAATCCAGTTGGTCATACAAAGGATCAAAAGGGCTGACAGGAGGTTTAGCTTTCTGACTGGCAGACACAATAGGGTTACTGCTTCTTAACTGGGCCTGCTCAGCCTCTAAGAATATCAACCTATTTCTTATCTCTTCTATTCCTTTATTCAACATTTCACCACTGAGTATGGGATAATTCATACTTGGATTCATAAAAATCTTACTCTTAGACATCCTTTGTCTATCTAAGACCTAAGGCTTCCCCTGGCATCCAACCTATGCAGTAAAACAACAAATAAAAGGGAAGTAACAAGGTACCTTTTCTCATACAGATGCAGAAATATGTACATTTTTCAACCAATAACATACATCTATCTTTCATGTCCATTTGGATCTTTTTTGCAGAGTCGCCACCTCTCCAGAGAGGACAAAATTTACAGCAGCTGAAAGCTCATTTTTTCCAGGTTCATTCCACCAGTAGAGCATCATTTTTCACATGAAAGACTCCCCAGCGGAGTCGCCAATTTGTTGGTTTTTCTTCTGAATCAGCATTAGGGTTTGCCACTTCTAATGCACAGGCAGATTCAGCCAACTAAATACAGGAGGTTGCGTGAGCTGCCTCCCCTTCACTTCTAGTTCTGCCGCACCAAGGGGGGTATCCCTATAACTCAAGATGTAACCTTGACTAGCTCAAAGATAGAAAGATCTAACTTGACAACAACAGGCAGAATACTCTCATGTATGGACCAAGATCTGTATGATAGATCACAAGGCTGGCAACATTCTTGGACATGATGTCTAGTTGGGTATGAGAGCATGCAGGGGGTTCCTAATCCTACTCCTACAACTAACAGGTGGAAGTATGAAATGGTTTAGTTTGAATTTTGGATGCAAAGTTGGACATGGTTATAACACAAAAACAAAGCATGATTGGTGCCTATCCAGGGCCTGGAGTCAGTAGACATACACCTGTGAATGATCAGCATGAACAGCTAAAACTGAATTTCAAGGGGATATATGTGATATCTGCCTTATAGATATCTCCCAATACAGAGTGTTAAGTTAACTCTACTTATGGCATCCCTACTGCAGTATACCCTTCCCAATGTTCAACCTGAAAACAGTTTAATCTACCCCTTGAGCAGAAGTTTAAAGATCAGACGTTCAACATAGGAATTCTATGCTCTAGAATCTAAACATTACCCAAATATCCAGATTCAGAAGAAGAATACATGCAATACTGGAGACAGAATTAACACAACACATGCTAAGATAACATTTCTCATATAAGATTAATCATGAAATCAGTGGATTCATGCCAAATCGTACAACAGGAGATACATAAACTCACAAGTTAAGCTGTACAGAGCAACGAGATCAGCTTGTTTTGAATTACAGAGCCAAAAATCTTCAACTTTCAACAACCACAAATGAGTAACACTTCCTGCTTATAACAGCCAGGTAGTGTACCACAGCAATCAATTACATGGTTGACCAAAAATCCCGCCAGATACACAGTATCAGCAAAATGGCGCTCAACGCATTACCAGATTGGCACCCAAACATGAATGCAGCAGGTAGGGGAGGAGACAGGAAGATATCTCGAGCCCTGAGCCACTGTCCGATGATGTACACCTTCAATCGGGTACCAGATCCGCCCATACCTCTGCAACCTTCGCCATTAATGGCGCACCAACCCGTGGCCTTGGGAAAAACATCAAACAGTCGATCGCAACCATTTCCCGCCGAGATTCATCATCATGATATTTCAAAAATGCAGGATATCAATTATCCCACATGCACCCCACAGCAACCTCTCTAACACTTTATACACTAGGTCATGAGCATATATGATGTCGGTGCTTTTGCTCCTGACGACACTAGTATAAGACTTCATCATCATCATCCTCCAGCAGCATGATATCCTGTCGCTTGAAATATCACCCTGACGTCAGCATCATCACCGCAATATTACCTGCATGATAATCGCCTTCATCGGCACAACCTGATCCATCGGAGGAACATCCTCCTGCTGAGCCTATACCAAAAGTCTGGCCGATGAACATCCTGATGACGTCACATCATATCCTACTGACGTCATCATCATATTTGCCTACTGCGCACCTCCTCATATCCGGATGACGTCATCATCATGTTTGCAAATATCGGGGGATCTCCATAAGATGATCAGTGTTAGAAATATGACCCCCCCGGACCTTGATGACGTCATCATCATATCGACATCAGGATGATATTCAGAAGATAACCAGATATTTGGAAATATCATCCTGATGCACAAATATCATGTTGCACTGTAGCTCCACTATAAGATCGGGGCGATAGATGAATATGATGATGCTTGAAAAG
This sequence comes from Cunninghamia lanceolata, assembly GCA_027924645.1. NCBI lineage: Eukaryota > Viridiplantae > Streptophyta > Pinopsida > Cupressales > Cupressaceae > Cunninghamia > Cunninghamia lanceolata. Next base: position 4,187,666 of record BSBN01000205.1, read on the forward strand.
ATCACCCCCCACTAGATAATGCACGAAGCCGGCAGGCGGATATCTCCTTGATATCAGCATCATCATGACGCTGGAACAAACATACATCCGGGTGATATTCAAAAATGAAAATATCACCCCCTCCTTCGGAAATATCATGATGCAGATAGGCAGAGAAATAGATATCACCCCGACATAAGAATGACGTCAGCATCATCAGGATGATAAAACAACGAACATGAAGTGATACAACATCATCAGGATGATATTGACTAAGATCATCCTGATGTTCAAAATATGATGACCCCAGTGAATATCGGGTCACACCTAGAACTCTTCAACAACATCATCAGGATGATTATAACCAAGATCACCCAATGATAGAAATATCACCCCGGCGAAATATCATGCAGGCAGAAAATATGATGACTCTCGCAAGCAACACGGTGATAACTGGAAATATCATGATGATGATGACGACCCTTAGGAAAAAACAAGTCAGGTCGAACAACTCAGAGAATAACCCCTTCAGAAGATCAGGGTAACATCATCATCATAAAAGGGCAAGGTGATAATTAGAAGATCACCGGATACTTGAAAAATCACCCCGCAAGTAAATCAGGGCACACTGTAGCTCATCAGCAGGATCAGGATGATATCCAGACATCACCCGATATTGAAATATGATGATGACGATGAAAAACAAGTCGAAGCAAACATGATGATGCTGACCACCATCGAAGCAAACATGATGATGATGACCTCCTCCTCAGGAAAATATGATGATGCAGCTGAAAAATGCTGAGGAGGTCCAACACTTAGAACATTTTTTTGGATACTTAGGGAAAGTGCCTGCATGAAAATTGCTCAAAAACTGCCAGTCAATTCAGGCACTAACAGGTTGAAAGTATCCATTAACTTGCAAACAGAACGGAAATCAAAACAGATACAGCTGATAAACCGGATAATGCAATTTGATGAGATCTTATTCAAATGAAATTCAAATGTCCTGTTTCTGCAATACTGTCAAACAACAGTGCCTCTCAATCTCTGGACTGTTCTCCTGAATCTCAACTCAATCACAACACCATAACATAACACAACTAACATAACATAACATGCTAAACCCTAACAGATCGAAGGTATATATAGCAATATCCTGCGAGTACTATCAACTCAATTCCCAGCGGCTGGGAGCTTCCAAGCGGCTGGGAGAAGGACAGCTCAGACTACCTGATCATGATCTCTAACTGCCTACACACACTCCTAGGCTGATCTAATACATAGCATTGGTCCAATGGACCTTATTACATGATGAAGTCAAACATACTAAAAATAGACTAATGTCCTGTCATCATGTAGACAATTAACCTATATCCTGTCTTGTACGGGTGCTCTTGCACCAGAAGGTGTGAACCTCCTCGGGTGCATTCTTGTTCTTGGTATATGGAAGCCTTGAGGGCATGTTAGTAATTTTGAGCCTAGAGGGCTATAAGGCTTGAGAGCCTATTTATGATATCCCTGGGATTTTGGTTATTTGGTTGGCTTGAGGCCATGAGAAAGATTAATTTTATTGGCTTGAGGCCATGAGAAAAGCTGTGATAAAATGTTGAGAAGAATGACACCTTAGAGTTGAGTGAGTCTACTTCCCTGCCCTCTTTAAACTCACCTCAACTGAGTTTTTGTGTTGTGAGTAAAACTATGGGTGTTGTGTGTTGTTTGTTTCTATTGTTGTGAAGTGTATTTGGTCTATTCTACCCTGGGTGTGTGGATGATCTCCCTAGCTCGGGGGTAACCCTCTTACGGGCCTATGGTAGGGAGGAGAGCTAGTTGGTTGGTGTGTTTCTTCCTTGTGGTTATGCAGGTTTCTCTTGGAGCTTATGGAAGAGAAATGTGAATGTTTTATTGTTTGGGGAAAGTGTAACTCATCCTTACTGGCAAGGAGAGTTTGGTTCATTAAGTTCCATCCTGGATAAGTTTTCTTTTGAGGAGAGGTTTACTCCCTCTGAATTTGTAAAATTAGTTATTTGGGGGAAGAGAGTAATTCCTCCCTTATAGTGTTTGAGAGCTATGTATTTTTATAGTTGTTTTATACTTGTATAACAAACTTGTAAAGTTGTAAATATTTATCCATTGTATGGTTTAGTGAAAATATTACATTCAAATATTTATATAGTAAGTAAATTTGTCTTTGGGGAAGAGTTAAGAATTGATTTGATTATGCAATAAAAATTCTTCAGAAAACGGTTTGCTTGTCTGTTATATTGAATTTTTGAAGTGAAGGATTTAATAATTATTCTATATTTATTCTTAATTTCTTCTTTACATTGCATTGGAAAGTACATGTGAAAAGTTGAATTTTAATAGACAATTGTAAATTGGAATCTATATTTATTTCTGATTTAGTTCAAGTATTTGTTAAATTTATAAACTGAAATACTGAAGAAAATTAGATATTTGTATAGTTCCTATGACATATATATATAAATATAAATATATATATATATATATATATATATATATATATATATATATATATATATTTATAGATATATAAATAAACTAAGAATCTGAGAAATTTACACAATGTGAATATCTCATGCTATATATATATATATTTAATTGTAATTAAATAAAGATCTTATGCTAAGACTATATATAAATATATATATTTTTATTTTTATTTTTATTTAAAATTACGAATTAGCAAATGTGATGAGAAGAGAGTTCGTAGTTATCAAATAATACACAATCATAACTTTACAAAGAATAATGGTGGGGGTTTAACCCCCACAGAAATCTAAGTAAGAGGAGGGTGTGGGGAGGGGTGGAGCCCCACCCACACCCACGAAGTGGGATGTGGGTGGGGCTTTGCCCCTCCCCACACCCCCGCTGTGGCTTATAACCACACCCCCCCAACATACTCCACCACGGCCTGCGTACAGGCCCCCCTTACTCCCGTCACCGCCTACTTCCCTGCGCGGCCTTCGTTTCACCTTGAGCTCCGCCTTGCCGCTCCCTGCGGCCACTACACCCCACAACCCCGCCGCGACCTCCGCTTGCCCTTGCCACTGCCACTGCGGCACCACCACCTCCACCTCCATTCATAGTCCACCTGCAACCACCCTCTCGCCCATCTCCATTCGGCCCTACGACCAGCACCATGCCATCGCCGCCGCTGATGCCCATCCGTCCTACAAAACACAAGCACAAATATAAATCAGGGTTAGGGTTATTTCAACCCATTGTTATGAGTTAAATTTCATAACAATACTCTATTAAATTATGAGTGGAGTTTCCATTAGCATGATAAAATAAACAATGATATATATATGTATATATATATATATATTAATTGTTAATAAATAAGATTGCTCTAAAAGGATATTGCATATATAAATATATTTATAAAGATATATATATATATATATATATATATATATATATATATATATATATATATGATCTCTTCCTAAATTGAGGGGAAGATTTAAAAAATAAATATATATATATAAAGGAAAATATATATGTATAATTAAACAATATTAATGGGCAATTGTAATTTACACTAATAATTATTTATATTAATTCATTTGTAAAGAAGTCGTGACTTCAAGATTAGTATTTTTCCAAAAGAATTACCAAGGTATTGTAAATAAATTAGCGTAATATATTTAAATAAAAATATAATAAGTAAATAAAGAAATACGTAAACGAGCGAACAGGAAACTAATTAAAAAAAATTGATAGAGGAGTAAACAAATAAGGTGAGGCAGTATTGAAATAGACTGAGAAAACTAATTTGGAGCCAACCAATTATCTAGTAAAATTTGAACGTGGAATTTTAAAACCAACGTAAACGTAGTGAATGTCAACAAGCAACTAGTAAGTCCAGCATAGTGAAGGCACACGTGTGAGAAATATTCCGTAAACCACAGTATCATTGATGACTTAAACATACGCAACCGAGCACGCTTATGCGTGCGAGGGGGAAGTTTCAAGTAGTAAGGGAAAATTTTTGATAGTTCGTATCATGACCACATGTCGCATGTGGACATGACACGCGGGTTAGCGTGTTATGACCGCATGTGAAATGTGGGCATGACATTTGGTATCAGAGCCCAAGTTGTTTTAAACACTGGGCTTGTTTAGGCACATTATCACTTCTGCAACCAAACTGATTGACGGTTACCTCATTTTGTAGGATGCCTCCCAGACGAGTTTGGTGAGCACAGCCCTGCTGCACTCCACCAACCGAGGTGCACACTGATTCTTTAGCTGTGGGACCAGATCAGCTAGTTCCACTAGATCAGTCAATTCCATAGGTTCAGCTAGTTCTACAGACACAACCAGTTCTTCAGGTACCACAGGCACCACCAGCCTCACCAGATATGGGACCACAGATATTACAGGAATGATAGGCTATCTTAGATAGGCTTCCATCGGATATAGTTGAGCCGCGTGTAGAGCCACGTGTCGAGCACCACGATGTTCTACGAGAGGAGCCACGCGTGGAGCCATGAGCTGAGTCTCATGTCGAGCCATGTGTGGAGCCCAGTGTAGAGCCGCAGGGGGTACCACGTGTGGAGCCTTATGTCAAGTTGCCTGATACAGAGAAGGTTGGTTCAGCTGACAGGGCCCGTAGCAGGAGCCCCACACATCATGCCAGGCATGACGAGACAGTGCGAGTAGAGCAATTGGGTCCTAGGCCTTATGATTATCATACAAATGAGCCTATTAGGGGGCACAGAGATGAAGGAGATTCCATCAAGGACATATTAAGATTGAACCCTCCTACTTTCATTGGAACCATAGAGGGAGCTGAGGTAGAGGCCTGGCTTATCAGTTTAGACAGGTGCTTCACATTGCATCCATATGTAGGTAATATGAAGGCCCATGTGGCAGTACACTTATTACGAGATGCAGCAGCTACCTGGTGGCACACTGAGGAGTGCAAGCGTCACCTTTCCTTAGACACCCTCTCATGGGAGACCTTTATTGAGTGCTTCAACACGCGATACCTATCAGACTATTACAGACAGCGTCGTATAGACGAGTTCCATGACCTACAGCAGAGGGGACTCTTAGTGACACAGTATGAGAGTAGGTTTATAGAGTTATCCAGATATGCGGAGTATCTTCATGATGAGAAACTCCTAGTGCATAAGTTTATCAGAGGACTAAACCATAGTATAGCAGGGCCTATTCGGATGGCAGATCCCCAGACTTTGAGTGATGCTGCTGAGAAGGTTTATATTGTTGAGGAGATTTAGGGATGGGGGCAGAGTTCTCGCCCTCAGTTCCAGGATCGAGGACAACAGCAGCATCAACAGAGTTTCCGTAGGCCAACACAGCCACCCCCTAGAGGAGGATTCAGTTCAGCATCATTACCTCCTAGGCCCCCACAACAACAGTAGTCACAACAACAGAAAGCTAGAACACAGCTGAAGTCACATGGGGGAAATAATAGAGGTTGGTAGCAGCAGGGCCCGAGTAGAGATTTGAGACAGTAGGGACCACCTAAGGGACCCGCGAGGCCGCAGCAGTTGTATAGGGGCTCACAGGGGTCCACTTGTGGATCAAGACAACAATAATTGAGTAGGACTCAAACTGTACAGGTATAGGTTAGGGGTCCTTGTTATGTTTGCGGTGAAGCTGGACACCTAGCTAGAGAGTGCCCATAGGGTTTTACAACAGGGGGACAACATTGTACAGGAGGATCTGAGCAGACTGTGGGTGATATGGGTAAATCCCACCATATGTTTGTAGCAGTTGAAAATAGCCAGGCTGATTTCTAGGCTTTAGTCACAGAGACAGCAGGTATGATTGGAGATTTTCCCATCTCTATCCTATTTGATTCTGGAGCTACCAACTCTTTTATGTCTACATCATTAGTGGAACGTTGCAAGCTGGTGGCTTCTAGGCAGGACATTAGGTGGGAGGTCAAGTTGGCCTCTGTGGCTAGAATGTCAATTGATACCATCGTTAGAAATTGTGAGATTTCCTTGGGTTCTTTCATTACAACATGGGATCTTAGGGTTATGCCATTAGGATCCTACAACATAGTTCTAGGTATGGACTAGCTTGTGGCTCATAGAGCCAAGCTAGATTGCCGCTAGAGGACAATTAGTTGCATAGATGATCATGGCACACTGGTCGAGATAGTGGGCATATAGAAGCCCATGACTACTCGTACGATATCTGCTTAGCAACATAAGTGCTGCATGCGGAAGGGTTGTCAGATGTTTGCTATCATAGTTAGTGATAGATTAGAGGATGAACCTGAGACTACCTTAGATGAACACCCTATCCTAAGATAATTTTCCATTTTTTTCCACCGGAGTTACCAGGTATGCCTCCACACAGGGAAGTTGACTTCCATATCGATTTGGTACCAGGGGCAGAACCATTGTCTCGTGCACCTTATAGAATGACTACACATGAGCTTACAGAGATTAAACTATAGTTAGAAGAATTATTAGAGAAGGGACACATCTGACCTAGCGTTTCACCATGGGGCGTACCAGTTATCTTCGTAAAGAAGAAGGATGGATCTCTTCGACTATGCATGGACTACAGACAATTGAACAAAGTGACAGTGAGGAACCGATATCCTCTGCCTAGGATTGACGATCTCTTTGACCAAACGCAAGGAGCTAAAGTGTTTTCAAAAATTGATCTAAAATCTGGGTATCACCAATTACGAATCACTAAGGCAGATATTCACAAAACTGCTTTCCGAACCAGATATGGCCATTATGAATTTACAGTGGTACCTTTCAGTTTGACAAACGCCCCTGCAGTGTTCATGAGTCTCATGAACGGGGTGTTCCACACTTACCTAGATCAGTTTGTGATCATTTTCCTAGACGACATTTTGATCTATTCACGGACCGAGGAGGAACATGTGGACCATTTGCGTCAAGTATTGCAGTGTTTATGTGAGCATCAGCTTTATGGCAACTTGGTGAAGTGTGCCTTTTTTAGGATAGAGGTGCAGTATTTGGGGCACATTTTATCAGGTGATGGCATCTCCGTAGATCCATCGAAGATCAGAGCAATTCATGATTGGCCAGCACCCACCAATGTAACAGAAGTAAGGAGCTTTATGGGACTAGCCAGTTAGTACCATAGGTTTGTCAAAGGTTTCTCCAGGATAGGACATCCTATCACTTCCCTTTAGTGAAAAGGGAAAGGATTCACTTGGATTGAGCAGTGTGAGAAGGCCTTTGGGATCCTTAAGGAACGTCTTACCAGTGCTCCCATATTAGCTGTTCCTGATCTGGTAGAAGATTTTGTTGTTTGCATGGATGCATCATTAGAGGGATTGGGAGCTGTACTTATGCAAGGTGGTAGAGCGATTGCTTATGAATCATGAAAACTTAAAAAACATGAGCTAAACTACCCTACTCATGATTTAGAGCTCGCAGCTGTTATTCATGCTCTTGTACGTTGGAGACACTTTCTCTTAGGTCGACGTTTTGAGCTCCATTCAGATCATCATAGCTTATAGTACATTTTCACTTAGCCTAATTTGAATGCCTGCCAGCGGTGTTGGATGGAGTTCATCTGTGAGTACGACTTTGATGTCCACTACATCAAAGGAAAGGAGAACATGGTCGTCGACACTTTGAGTCGAAGGCGCCACGAGATCCTGACTCTAACTTTGAAGGTGGATTTGAGAGAGCATATTCTATAGCATCTGCTTGGGGATGAGTGGTTTCTTGAGGTGCAACAGGAAATCTAGAATCAGAGGGTCCTGAAGGGCAAATTTGTAGGATATTCCCTTGAGTCGGATGGATTGCTTAGACATAGGCAGCACATCTATGTACCCTGTGCGGGTGGCCTACGTATAATGATACTCTCTGAGGCTCATAGAGCACCCTATGCAGCTCATCTAGGAGTGAAGAAGATGCATACAGATTTGTGGTAGTTATAACATTGGGCTGGGATGAGACACGACATTGCAGAGTATGTTGCTCGATGCCTTGAGTATCAGAGGGTCAAGGCTAAGCATCAACATCCAGCAGGACTTTTGTACCCTCATGAGATACCCGAATGGAAGTGGGACACCATTTCCATGGACTTTATTGTTGGTCTACCTATGTCATCGTGATGCCACGATGCCATCATGGTGACAGTTGACAAGTTGACCAAGGTGGCACATTTCTCACCGGTACGTACAATGTACAATGCACTATCGGTGGTGAGAGTGTTTCTAGATCAGATTGTCAGACTGCATGGAGTACCTCGCTGCATCATATTTGATAGAGACTCCGTATTCACATCATCATTTTGGAGAGCCTTACATCAGGCATTGGGCATACAGCTCAACTTCAGTTTCGCTTACCATCCTGAGACCGACGGCCAAACAGAAAGAGTTAATCAAGTGTTAGAGGACATGCTTCGCATGTATGTTATGGATCATCAGTCTAGATGGGAGGAGTACCTGTATCCCATTGAGTTCACCTACAATAATGGGCATCATAGCTCATTGGGTATGCCTCCTTACCAGGCTTTATATGGCAGACCTTGCAGGATGCCTTTGAGTTGGGATAGGTTAGAGGACCAAGTTGCCATTGGTCCTAAAATAATCCAGGATATGGAATAGTAGGTCACATTGATCAGACAGAGACTTCAGGAAGCTCAAGATAGACAGAAGAAGTATGCCAATGTGAAGAGAACGGATCGAAACTTCTCAATGGGTGACAGGGTATTCCTGAGAGTACAACCGCATAAGAGTCCAATCCATTATGGAAAAGGCTCTAAGCTCGCACCCCGGTTTGTAGGACCTTTTGAGATTTTGGAGAGGATAGGACCTATAGCCTATCATTTAACCTTGCCACCTAGCCTATCTCATATCCACAATGTCTTTCATGTTTCAGTTCTACGTCGATATATTTCTAACTTATCTCACATACTGGATTGGAGTGCTCTTCAGGTAGAGGCAAACAGACAACTAGCTTTGGAGCCAATACATATATTGGCTCGTCAGATGCTAGGCCTTTGAGGTCAAGAGCTAGACTAGGTTAGGGGCTAGTGGGATATGTATGATGAGGTCACTGCAACATGGGAAGAAGCAACGAGACTAAAGACACTTTACCCTCACCTCTTTGATGACTTCTAGGAGGAAGTACAATCTTAGGGGGGGAGGATGTGAGGCCTACCTTTTTCACTTCTGTTCATGAGACTAATTATAGTGCTATTGTTATTACTTTTATGTTGAAGGACTATTGATCCTGGAATTTTGTTTATTAAACCTAATTGAATTTTAACAAATCATACAATGATAGTTAGATGTTGCTTTCAAGAGAATGATGAATGGATAATATTAGAAATAGAACTTTAATGTGATTTTAGTATGATTATATGGTAGAATATTTAGGTATGCTGGTATTTAAATTACTTCGGCTATGATATCTTTTTGTTTTATTAACTTCAAGATTGAGTGTGTAGGTATTGCTAACGAAACCACAAATACAGGAGATCATTCCACACCCTATGTTGTATCCCTTGTGAGCCAATCTAGTTCCACGAGGAACTAAGATCAACTCCATGTATGGTGGAAATGTTGTTGTAATGTTGTAATGTTGCATGGGGTCAAGGGAATTAGGTCTACCCTCTGAATTACTTGTATTGTGATATGTGTTGTAAGAAATGTTGTTATGAGTCTTATTTAAGTTTATTTCTTTTAGACCCTCTTCTTGTGTTTTTACATGACTCTGGGAGTCCTAACTAGGTAAAAATCAACCCTGGGTTATACCCCATGGGTCTAGGGACCCTTTTGACTAGGATAACCTTGGGATAACCTCCATATGGTCACTTTAACTTCACAGGGAGGTTAAGTGACGAATTTGGGAGCATGGGGATAATGGGATGAGTGGAATCCACACTCAGGCCCACTTCCAAGTCATGGAATGACTCCATGATCCACCAATAATGGAGTGCTTTGTCTCTTTGTGCCTCTCTTTTGGTGGGAGTTCCCCATAAAAAGGGTGGTGTGTCATCCACTCCCTTTTTATTTCTATTTTACTTATTATATTTTATTCCTCCATGTGTTGGAAAAGGGCTATAGTGGGGGACCTCTTGAGTGGGGTTAATTGTTTTAAGTCCACTAGGGATAATGGATAAGGAGTGGGTTTAGTTTTTTAATGCCACTTGGGAATAAGGGAAATGGAGGGAATTAGTTTTAAAGAAGAGAGGAGGGAGAGGGTAAGGGGGTTGGATTATTGTGGAAAGAAGGAGAACTTGGAGGACGGGACTAAGGGTGGAGCTCTTCTTCAACTACATCCATAATAGGGCTTGTAATGGTTAGTGAGCCAGTTTACTCACCTTGTATGTTCTGTTCTTGTTTGATGAATGTGGATTTGCAAAGGTTGTCTATATGATATTTCTGTTATTTTGGGTTTGTGATGGGTGTTTGAAAGAGCTTCTTCCAGTTGGAAGACAATGCTCATCATGTATGGGGAAGGGAAGGTGTGAACCTCCTTGGGTGCATTCTTGTTCTTGGTATATGGAAGCCTTGAGGGCATGTTGGTAATTTTGAGCCTAGAGGGCTATAAGGCTTGAGAGCCTATTTGTGATATCCCTGGGATTTTGGTTATTTGGTTGGCTTGAGGCCATGAGAAAGATTAATTTTGTTGGCTTGAGGCCATGAGAAAAGCTGTGATAAAATGTTGAGAAGAATGACACCTTGGAGTTGAGTGAGTCTACTTCCCTACCCTCTTTAAACTCACCTCAGCTGAGTTTTTGTGTTGTGAGTAAAACTATGGGTGTTGTGTGTTGTTTGTTTCTATTGTTGTGAAGTGTATTTGGTCTATTCTACCCTAGGTGTGTGGATGATATCCCTAGCTTGGGGGTGACCCTCTTGTGGGTCTATGGTAGGGAGGAGAGCTAGTTGGTTGGTGTATTTCTTCCTTGTGGTTATGCAGGTTTCTCTTGGAGCTTATGGAAGAGAAATAGGAAAGTTTTATTGTTTGGGGAAAGTGTAACTCATCTTTACTGGCAAGGAGAGTTTGGTTCATTAAGTTCCATCCTGGATAAGTTTTCCTTTGAGGAGAGGTTTACTCCCTCTGAATTTGTAAAATTTATTATTTGGGGGAAGAGAGTAATTCCTCCCTTATAGTGTTTGAGAGTTGTGTATTTTTACAGTTGTTTTATACTTGTATAACAAACTTGTAAAGTTGTAAATATTTATCCATTGTATGGTTCAGTGAAAATATTACATTCAAATATTTATATAGTAAGTAAATTTGTCTTTGGAGAAGAGTTAAGAATTGATTTGATTATGCAATAAAAATTCTTCAGAAAATAGTTTACTTATCTTTTATAATGAATTTTTGAAGTGAAGGATTTAATAATTATTCTGTATTTATTCTTAATTTCTTCTTTACATTGCATTGGAAAGTACATGTGGAAAGATGAATTTTAATAGACAATTGTAAATTGGAATCTATATTTATTTCTGATTTAGTTCAAGTATTTGTTAAATTTATAAACTGAAATATTGAAGAAAATTAGATATTTGTATATTTCCTATGACATATATATATATATATATATATATATATATATATATATATATATATATAAATAAACTGAGAATCTTAGAAAATTACACAATGTGAATATCTTATGCTAAATATATATATATATATAAATGTAATTCAATTAAGATCTTATGCTAAGACTATATATATATATTTATTTTTATTTAAAATTACGAATTAACAAATGCAATGAGAAGAGAGTTTGCAGTTATCAAATAATACACAGTCATAACTTTACAAAGAATAATGGTGGGGGTTTAACCCCCACCGAAATCTAAGTAAGAAGAGGGTGTGGGGAGGGGCGAAGCCCCACCCACACCCACGAAGTGGGATGTGGGTGGGGCTCTGCCCCTCCCCACACCCCTGCTGTGGCTTATAACCACACCCCCCCAACATACTCCACCACGACTTGCGTACAGGCCCCCCTTACTCTTGTCACCGCCTACTGCCGCACGCGGCCTCCGTTTCACCCTGCGCTCCACCTTGCCGCTCCCTGCGGCCACTACACCCCACAACCCCGCCACAACCTCCGCTCGCCACTACTACTGCTGCACCACCTCCTCCACCTCAATTCATAGTTTGCCTGCAACCACCCTCTCGCCCATCTCCATTCGGCCCTACAACCAGCACCATGCCATCACCGTCGCTGATGCCCATCTGTCCTGCAAAACACAAGCACAAATATAAATCAGGGTTAGGGTTATTTCAACCCATTGTTATGAGTTGGATTTCATAACAATACTCTATTAAATTATGAGTGGAGTTTCCATTAGCATGATAAAATAAACAATGATATATATATATATATTAATTGTTAATAAATAAGATTGCTCTAAAAGGATATTGCATATATAAATATATTTATATATATATATATATATATATATATGATCTCTTCCTGAATTGAGGGGAAGATTTTTAAAAAAAATAAATATATATATATATATATAAAGGAAAAAAAACATATATATATAATTAAACAATATTAATGGGCAATTGTAATTTACACTAATAATTATTTATATTAATTTGTTTGTAAAGAAGTCATGACTTCGGGATTAGTATTTTTCAAAAAGAATTACCAAGGTATTGTAAATAAATTAATGTAATATATTTAAATAAAAATATAATAAGTAAATAAAGAAATACGTAAACGAGCAAACAAGAAACTAATTAAAACAAATTGATAGAGGAGTAAACAAATAAGGCAAGTAGTATTGAAATAGACTGAAAAAACTAATTTGGGGCCAACCAATTATCTAGTAAAATTTAAACGCAAAATTTTAAAACCAACATAAACGTAGTGAATGTCAACAAGCAACTAGTGAGTCCAGCATAGTGAAGGCACACATGTGAGAAATATTCCGTAAACCATAGTATCATTGATGACTTAAACATACGCAACCGAGCACGCTTATGCGTGCGAGGGGAAATTTCAAGTAGTAAGGAAAAAAAATTTATAGTTCGTATCATGACCACATGTCACATGTGGACATGACATGCGGGTTAGCGTGTTGTGATAGCATGTGAAATGTGGGCATGACAAAAACACAACCCTACAAGAAGAAGATAAGCTTGAGAAAGGTTTTGACATACTCTACCCTTTCATTGTAGAGTACTTGCTCTTGACTAGTTCATTGTAGGTTCTTGGCATCCACTATCTCTTAGATTGATTCAAACCCTTTTAAGGATTTCATAGGTCCCTAAAGTCTCTATACATATTCTCTTCCATAGTTTACTGCTAATGTAGGGACTGTCAAGGTTAACATTATCTAATAGTGCTAACTCCATTCTCTTTCATCCTTACATGCATCTTTATGCATTCTATATCCCACTTGTAAGGTTTCCCAACTGTCTCTGTATGTTCTTCATGATGGATCTCTGTCAGAAAACTCTATGAAGTAGTCTCCTCTCACTCATTTCTCCATCAAAACAATATATAACTACTCCTAAAGGTATCTACAAGGTTGATTATCTTCTCAATACATTTTTATTCTCTATCCCATGCTTAAGGTCTCGATTTTCCTTTTCTTGCATTCTCTATATGCATTCAATGTTTATTTTCTAGGCTTACAGCCTTTTATGTAACCTTCCATGTTTCTACAAATAGCTCTTAGTTGAGAATCTTATGTGTTGCAAGTATGTGCCTAATCGGTGTTATCATTAATGTCAACATACTCTTGTTGCCTTGATGATAAAGATTGGATGAGCTGTGTGCTAAGGATATCGAGAGAATTAGTTCTAATCAGGAACAAAGAAGAACAGTGAAGACAATGAGCTAAAGATCCTAGCTAATATAAAGATCAGAAGATGTAGTTTAAAGGGTTTGTAGATATGTGTCTTAATGTGATCCAGTAAAGATTTCAGAGGTACGCATGAAGATCTGAAGAAGTTGTGGCCGCTCAAGTAAAACTGGTTCTAGCAAGTGTTAAGAGGTCACAGAGTGACACAGATAGGTCCGGTGAGATCTAGAAATGCAATATCCTATTCTGTGGATTTGAGGGAGTGTTTAGGAAGTCAATGTGAATAGACAACAAAATTAGTTTGTGGTCTGAAGGTCCGCAAACATCTATTCTATTATGACAGTGATGACAGACTGTGTTCTTGAGGTTTCAGATGAAGGAGATAAGGATTTCAGTAAGTAGATGTAGTGTGGATGTTCTTGGTGATTCAGGCTAGCTTGTGGAGGTCTTTGGATCATGTCTAGTTTGTGTTGGTGATTTGCATTGGAGTTTGAGCTTGCAATTGAAGAATTACTTCTGGATGATGGTGTTCTTCATAAGTTTGGCAGATTGAATGAGTTACGCATCTTGTGGATGATCTTGAAGATGTTATGTGAAGATTATCATGTTCCTAGAAGAAGATTGAAGTCTCAGATCTATGTGGTAGATAGTGTTTTGTTCCACATGAAGTATTTTGTAATAATTTATGTTGTACTTATGTATTTTCTCTGTAATGTTTTCCAACTTAGATGATCATTCCTAAGTCATTGTCTTGTATAAATAAGGAATTGTAAAGTCATTTCAAAGCGTATCTTGTGGGTATGAGAGTGTGGTAGCGAGGAAGAGAGTGAAAGGTAGAGTAGAAGTATTGGGCTTAAATGGAACTGACTCAAGCATGGTGAAGATGCTATTCTCTAGTTCAAGTATGTGATACTTATTATTTTGTAGACAATGTGTCTCTTGTAGGTAGTGGGCCTCTTGTGAGCAGTGTGCTCAGGCAGTGAGCCCTAATTGGCATGTGCCATTTTGTTCTTTCTATTCTTCTAACAGAGAATACATTCTTGGGTTAATCACCCCATGGTTTTTCCTGTAACCAGGTTTTCCATGTCAAAATCTTGGTGTCTTGTGTATTAATTTATTTTTTCTCTTGATTTAATGCATTATGTTTTCATGATTGATTTATCATTATGCTACTGAATTACAAACTGGATTTAAGTGTTTGATTGGAAGGAAGTTTTGGACAACTGATTCACCCCCCTCTTAGTTGTCTACCCTAAATTTAACAATTGGTATCAGAGCCAAGTTCCTCTAAAAGAGCTTAACCACTTGAGGAGATCGAGGATGTCATCCTACATGAAGGATAGTCTGAAGTTTGATGGAACCAATTTTAATCTTTGGAAAAGTCACATGAAATGTCACTTGCAATGTATGGGAATGCAGTACTAGACCATGGCTACAATGAAGTATACTCCTCCACAGAATGGCCTGGAAACTACAACTAAAATCATAGATGCTGAAAACAATCTGGGGACTAAAGAAGCTCTTCTAAGTGCCTTGTCTAATTCAGAGCTGACAAATGTTGTTGACCTACAAACTGCTTTTGAGATTTGGGAAAAATTGGAACTTTTGTATGAAGGAGACAAGTATGTTAAATGTGCAAGGCTACAGAGTCTGAAAGAAAAATTTGAAAATCTGAAGATGGGAGAAGATGAAAATATCACTACTTTTATGCCAAGAGTAAATGAGCTTATCTGTGGCATTAAATGTACTAGTTGAGTCTTGGATGAAGATAAGATTATTGGCAAAGTTCTCAGATCCCTTCCTGCTTCTTACAAATACAAGGTTACTACCATTGAAGAATTCAGAGCCCATTCAAGTGTCACAAGAGATCAATTGGTTGGTAAATTGGTTGCATTTGAATTGACCAAATTTGGAGATGCCCCCCCCAAGACTAAATCTGCATTCAAAGCCACTGCCTCTATAAAAGG
The DNA here is from genome assembly GCA_027924645.1 of Cunninghamia lanceolata. Lineage (NCBI taxonomy): Eukaryota > Viridiplantae > Streptophyta > Pinopsida > Cupressales > Cupressaceae > Cunninghamia > Cunninghamia lanceolata. The sequence continues at coordinate 4,203,404 of BSBN01000205.1, forward strand.
TAAACAAAGGTTTAATCTTGGAGAGAACTCTTCAAGGAAACTATCATGGTATGTGTTGGTTAACAGATTTGCCCTTATTCTAAAAATTACTTATTCTGACTCTATACCCTTCTTTCAAGAACAAATGAGTTAAACAACAAATGGGTGAACCTTTTGAATTAGTTCCCCTCTGAATTTAGGTACAGCTCCCTTTATGATTTTCAATGAATTTTAGCTTATTCAGCTAACTGAATGCATTTTTAACCAGAAAATGCCTAAGGCTGACTAACATCCATACATAGCCATGTCATGAATGCGATAAATTCATACAGCAGCAGGATAGAATGCACGGATTCTATTTTAGTACATTCGAATACATGAATATATTTATACAAACTTGCTGAACTAGTAAGGAAAATAACACATATGATGGGTTGTTCAAACAAAGAGCAATTACCAGGTAAAAGAAGATTTCTCACAGAAAATCAAATTTCACACATTTAGACGCACAGATCCAAATAAGCAGCAATCATTCCTCTTCTCATTCACAGATGAAAATTTACTCAAACAATCATCATATAATGTAAAAAAATAAACACAGTTTTTCTGCAAATCCCTTCCTCCTTTCTTTCTCTAACTTCTCTCCTCTTTTAAAAATTCTGAAAAACATATATATATGAAAGCCTTAACCATGTCCTTGAGCAAATTAAACCTAGAGTTAACATCACTCTGACCCATACGGGATTTAGTTTTAACAACTGATTATAAAAGATCAAAGTTGCCAGAAATAACATAAATTAAGGGACTGAAAAAGAAAGAGCTGATGAGGTTATGACTGGGGCGATGAATCAGCATCCCCTGATTTGCTGTCGAGAGCCTGGGAAGCATGCTGGGTTCTCCACTCCTGAAAGGCAGCCACGAACTCCTGAATTTTAGGAAAGTTTGGTATGCCTATATGCTTCATCCTCAATTTCCAGACCTCCTTTTCCCTTCGCATTTTCCCAAATTTTTCCTTGTGTTCAGGGAGTGCGTCGATGCAGAGGTAGAGCAGGGATTCGACTTTAGAAACTCTGGAGAAATCCTCAATCAGAATATTATCATTTTCTTTAACAAAGCAGATTTTATCTCTAAAGGATTGGACTACTGCTTCAACATCTTCTACAGGCTTTCCATCATCCTTCAAGTATTTCACATCGATACATTGTAAATCATGTTGCAATGACTGAGTGAAGTCCGTTATCTCCTTAATTAGCTTTGAGACTTCAAAGCGTCCTTGTCGAGATATGGAGTTCCTCCATTCAATATTCTTTTTGTTTACATACAATAAATCCTCATCCACACCAGTCAGTTTCATCTCTGCCAAAAACTTCTCCAGCCCATATTTTCAAACTTCCTCTATTTGGTTCATCACACTGGTCCACTTGCCTTCGTCCTTAGCCCAGACAGCAACCTGTGCTTTAAGATCTTCAATGGTAGTAGCAGTCAGGTCATATATGCCTTTGAGTTCATGAATATACTCAGTTCCTTTTTGCTTAATGCTGTCTAACCAACCGTCAAAAGTTTTTGAAACCATTTTGCTTCGATGCACTTGATCTAACATTTTCTGATTGACAGGTGACTTTGGGTCGAAAGACAAGGGAACTTGTGAGATTGGCTGTGGGTTAGGATTGTTAATGGCTTCAATATATTCTACCATTGCACGCAGAGCTTGTTTTAACTCTCTTTTGTCCTTTTCATCTTTCATCGTTCGATTGACCATTCTTTTAGTGGAAGCTTCGAGATGGTGTACATCTGCAGCTCTGGAGGCAGTACCGAGATCTATCTTCTCCACAGTGAAGTCATGCACTGTAGGATCTTGAACCTCTCCCTCGGTCACTAGCTTGGCTATTTCTGCACTCCAGTTACTAGTGCTTGGGTCAACATCTATCCTGGACACTGTTTTAAGTCTCTTGGACTTGGGGGTCTTCCCCAGACATTTACTTACCATGTCCTCCAGAGGGAGAACAAAAGGAATCACCTTCTTTTTGTCAGATATAGAGCTTTCCAGCCATTTTGGTGCAGGGTCCGAGACTGTCTTCCTGGGCTTCTCTCCGTCAGAAGGTTCATTTGAAATCATCAACACCTCAGGGACGTCTAGAAAGGTCTCTGACTGTGAACTGGTGTCATCTATTTCTGTTCTGTTCGGGCTTGGCTCTTTGTCCCCCATAGGGTCCTCTGCTTCTTCTTCTGAGTTCAAATCCACAATTACTATTTCAGAAACTAGCTTCTTCCTTTTCCCTTTGGTTCTCAGTCTGGTGACACGAGAAGGCAGAATATCTGTGAGGACCCTTCTGGATTTCTTGGTGACAGGGCTCTTCTCAGGTGATGGCTTGGAAGCACCTGCACCACAGATAGCAAGAGGTTGATTAGAAGGATCCAGGGGAAGTGGTGATGCAACCACTGAAGATAATTGTTGAACATTTTTATTTTGAGACCCCTGTTGCCTCTTTTCTCTCAACCATTTTTCAGTCCTCCTTATCATCGGGAGGGTCTTAATTTCAATCCTGTCCTCCTCCCTCTTGCTCCAGTCCACCTCTGGAATGGGTAAGTGCTCCACCTTCTCAAATTGTGGATCAACCACTTCTTCATCATCAACAAGAATTCCAGAAATGTCCATGTCTAAATTAAAGGTAATTATTTTCCTTAAAGAAAATCTGCACCATAACCTTCTCCTAACTTCAAATTCATCTGGACAATCCATCCAATAATCCTCCAGCTTAGGAAGGTGTGAGTGCCCTATTCTAGAATCTAAGTTATCTTTAACAAAACTTTTACTATCGAATTTGGCCCTAGCAGTGAAGAATTGAAAATTGAACCTCTTGAGGTTCACCTCTAGATTTAAAGCATCAGAAGTTGATAGGCATGAATAATGCCCAAGTTCAATAGGAAAAGAAATACCACAACCCCTTTTTGATGGGAATTTTTATCAACATGTGCCAATTGTCGACATACCTCCATTAGTACAAAACGATCAAATACATATCTGGGCAACTTCATTGGTTCACCATCGAATCCCCCAACTCTGATATAAGTGAACTCAGAGAATTGGATGAAAAAGCTACCGTAGATACTGATTAGCTGCATTGCTTCACTGGTCATTCTCTTACCTGGGTTGCCTGTCAATTCATAGGTCATCTTCCTAGTGAAGACATCATTGATCCTCTTGTAATTTTCATAACAATTTTTTCTTTGCAACTGTGAGTAATATTGATAAATTTTGCTGCTCTCATCTAAAGGCTCATGAGGTAGGTCAAACCAATCTCTTGTGGATGCTAAACAGTAAAACAGATAAGAAGACATAAAGAAATCCCTGTTGCCCAGACGATTATTTAAACTCTGATGCAGACAGTCAGCTATTATCTCAGCCCAATCCAAGTATTGTTCACCCTGAAGGACGACTTGTACAAAAAAATACATCCAGTCTTCCCAGTAATAGGCATGTTGATTGCCTCTCAATCTGTTCAATAACACCACAATATCCCTTACTTCATGTATTAAATGATCTCTAGTAAGGGGTCTGGGCAGCCTTGAACCCCCCTTTTGGAATTTTAGCAACCAATTCCTTGCTATTACACTTTTGTAAGTAGGTTTCTTTTCTGAGAAATACCCATTGGAGGAAGAAATGTCAAGATTATAATATGCCTCTTTAGGTAGTATTTTCATTACAGACATAAGGGTTTGCCTGTTAACACGAAACAACACATCCCCGTTTGCACTTCTGACACATCTGTTCTAGGGGTCATATCTGTTTATACATTCTTGAACCAACTCTGGACATAATATTGCCTGAGGGAAAGCTGCAGCTTCCACTAAACCACTGTCTACGATTTTCTTCATTGTGGGGGTTTGGACAGGGTTTTTTGTTCTTTCTATGAACTCCTCTAAATCATACTGAACTAATGCGGTGTCTCCAAACTTTGGGTGGGAATAAATAAGACTGGGGCCGTGTTCATCCCCCAAACATGTAGACTTCAAAGACATATTTGGAAGACTATGATATAGCAATTCAAAATTAAAAAATAACAGAAATTCCAGGGGCTCTTCTTTCTAGTATAAGAATTTGGAATAGTACAGGGGAAACAGAACTCACCTTCAGGAAATTTGAATTCACTGCGAAAACTTGAAAAACAAGAGCCTTACACTTCCAGCGCTATTCTTCTCCGCGTCGCATAGTATGATTACTTGCTAAAATTGGTTTGTTCTTGGTGAATAATGGCACTTACCAGAATGAATGATTGTTGCTCGGAACAATACGTGCCAAAAATATTTGAAGAGATGTGAACTCTGATTTGTTCATTAATAGCAAGTAATGTTCACGTGCCATCATGAGGTACAATAATTATCTGTAGCCTCCGTTAAATTAGAGCTCTCGCTTTTATGATGAGTTTCTGACAAAATCTCCTCCAACTTTCCCGCTAAATTTGGCTTGGAAAACCGCGGGAGCAAATGGGACCAAATTTATCAAATCCTCGAACCATTGAACCATTGAACCATTGAACCTTTGGGACATGGTTCAACGTGGTGGTTCAATATGAAGGTTCAAAACATGCCAACTGGACCTTATGGATTGGGTCAAAAAACTATCGTACGGAAACAAGGACTTGACTCATGAACCGTTGAACTTGGGAAGACATGGTTCAATATGAAGGTTCAACGACACAAGGGTTATATAGACCGACAGAAAGTTACGCGGCTTCTAGTATAAGGCCCCAAATTATGAAACAGTGAACTCTTTGAACTTTGAACTATTGAACCCCGCGGAAGAGTTCAAGCGGAAGGTTCAACGACACATGATATAAGGCAACTGCGCGACCCGACGGATGAAAAGGCTATGAATATTGAACCTTGAACTTTGAACCTTGAACCTCGCCGAAGAGTTCATGCGAAAGGTTTGAGTTCAACCTGAAAGTTCCAAGACGCTTGAGGCAAACACAAGACAACTTGCTTTATATGACACTTCAGACACATTGAACCATTGAACCTTGGACTTTGAGAATGGTTCGGGTTCAAAGGTTCAAACCTTAAGTAACTTTGTTTACAAAGGCGACGCACGGGTAAAAATTGAAGGACCAAGAGCCGATTTACGGAACAAGGGTATGACCAGAAATATAGCATGATAAACTGGCTTTTGTTCAAGAAATATTACCGATACATAAATAAACAAGGGCGGCTCAAAAGGTAACGTTATGAAAAAGTAAGAAAAGACCTAGAAGAAGAAGAAGCAGAAACTGCTCAACTCAAAGCCCTTATTGCAAAAAGACTAGCAAGAGGATCCGATAAGTATGAAGGGAAATTACCTTTTAAGTGTTTTAACTGCAATAAGATTAGTCATTTTGCCTCAAGGTGTCCGAAAAGATTTTCAAGGCCAAATCCTAATAGATCAAGGTTCCAAGAGAATTGTTACTATGTTCATGAAGAGGATGATAATGAAGGAGTAACAGATGATGAATCAGAGATAGGAAACCAATCCGGAAGTGATTGGATGTTTATTGCCATCAAAGAAGAAGATCCAATGCCCTCTGATTCTATCAATTACAAAGTTGTAGAAAGAGCTCTGGATGCCCAAGTTGAAGAAAAGGATGATTGGGTCATTGATAGTGGATGCTCTCACCATATGACAGGTGACAAAAATAAGTTTATAGATTTGGAAAGGTATGGAGGAGTGGTAAATTTTGGTGATAATTCTACTGGTAGAATCAGAGGTAGAGGAACTATTTCTTTTGACGGAAAGAATAAAATTGGTAATGTACTGTATGTTGAAGGATTGAAGCACAATCTTCTCAGTGTTGGACAGTTGGTGGACAAAGGCTATGATCTCCGATTCAAGAATGGAAAATGCAAGATCTTTGAAAGTTTCAAAATAGAGATTGCATCTAGTACTCAAACAAAAGGTAATATCTTCCATTTAGCCGATACTGGTAAAAGTTGTCTATTTGTGCAAATTGATCAGAATTGGTTATGGCATAGGAGGATGTGTCATGTGAATTTTGATAATATCATCAAGATAAGTAACACTCAAGTTGTAAGAGATCTTCCAAAATTGGTGAAACCTACAAACAGTTTGTGTAAAGAATGTTAGTTGGGTAAACAAAGCATAGTCTCATTCAAAAGCAAGGAACAATCTTCTACTAGATTAGTAGACTTAGTTCATACTGATTTATGTGGTCCAGTAAGAATTAGAAGTGTGCAAGGTGATAGATACTTCATGCTATTAATTGATGACTACTCCTAGATGATGTGGGTAACGTTTCTGAAGGAGAAATCAGAGGCTCTTAAGAAATTCAAAATATTCAAGGCTATGGTGGAGAATGAAACTAGATTGAACATAAAATGTCTGAGGTCTGATAGAGGTGGTGAATTCACATCCGGTGAGTTCATAGAATTCTGTGAGAAGCATGGAATCAAAAGACAATTGTCTACTCCTAGGACTCCACAGCAGAATGGAGAAGTGGAAAGAAATAAACAAACCATCCAAGAAGCATTCAGAACCATGATGATGGAAGCAAATGTTCCTTAGATTTATTGGAGAGAAGCTGTGAGCACTGCAGTCTACACTCTTAATCAAGTTCAAATCAGAAACACTACCAGTAAGACTCTTTTGAACTTTGGTTTGGCATCACTCCTACTGTGAAGTATTTCAGAGTCTTTGGTAGCAAATGTTACATTAAAAAAGATGAAGATCTAGGTAAATTTGATTCTAGAAGTGATAAAGGAATATTCTTGGTTTATTCTACTCAAAGCAAAGCATACCAGTGTTATAACAAGAGACTGAGAAAGATTATAGAAAGTACAAATGTGAAGGTTGATGAAGGAATTGAAAAACCCTCAAGGTTTTATGAATATGATGAAGATGATCAGAATGATGTTCTGATTCAAGGAGTCCAAGTCCCCTCTAAAATTTAGATTCAAACTGATCCTATAAATTAGGAAGAACAGATAAGTTTAAATGAGCATGTTGAAGAATTGGTAGTACTAGAAACTCCCAAAGTTCCTAGGTATGTAAGACTGAATCACTCTGAAGATCAGATCATAGGTGATAAAAACAAAGGTGTACAAACAAGAAGAAGGATTGCTCAAAATTTAGAAGAGTATTGTCTAATTTCAAAGATTGAACCTGAGACAGTGAATGAAGCTTGTAATGATGATAATTGGACTAAAGCAATGGAGGAAGAGCTGATGCAAATTGAGAAAAATCACACTTGGGATCTTGTTCCCAAACCTAGAAACAAGAATGTGATTGGAACCAAATGGGTCTTCCAAAACAAACTAAATGAAGTTGGTAAAGTAATAAAAAAATAAACCCAGATTGGTCTGCAAGGGTTACTCTCAAATGGAAGGAGTTGATTTTGAAGAAACTTTTTCTCTGGTGGCAAGAATTGAAATAGTCAGACTATTTCTTTCTTTTGCTGCCTTCAAGGACTTCAAAGTATATTAGATGGATGTCAAGTCTGCCTTTCTGAATGGAGACTTGGAATAAGAAGTATACATTGAGCAACCAGATGGATTTTAATTGTCTGATCATGGTGATATGGTCTGCAAGTTGAAGAAAGCACTGTATGGACTAAAGCAAGCCCCAAGAGCCTGGTATGAAAGATTGGATAAGCATATTTTGAAGATTGGTTTCAACAAAGGTATTGCTGACAGTAATTTTTATTTCAAAATTGATCATGAAAATATCTTGATTGTTGAAGTGTTTGTTGATGATATCGTTTTTGGAGGAAGAGATAGTATGTGTAAAACTTTTGCAAATCAAATGAAAAGTGAATTTGAGATGTCCATACTTGGGGAAATGAATTTCTTCTTGGGTCTACAAATCACTCAAACAAAGAAAGGAATCTTCATTTCTCAGACCAAATATGTGAAAGAATCGTTGAAGAAATTTGGGATGGAAGATTCAAAACCAATGACTACTCCCATGGCAACCAGATGTAAATTGAGCAGAGATGATGACTCTCCTAAGGCTGCTAAAAAAAATACATGTCAATGATTGGAGGATTATTGTATCACTCAAACTAGACCTGATATTATGAATGTTGTTGGTCTTGTTGCTAAATTTCAAGATGATCCTAGAGAATCTCATGTCATGGCAATCAAGAGGATTTTTAGATATCTAAAAGGGACAGTTGAGTATGGATTGTGGTATCCCAGAGATCATGGTTTTTCTCTTCATGCATATATAGATGCGGATTTGGCAGGAGATGTGGATGACCAGAAGAGTACCAGTGGTGGAGCATTCTTTTTAGGGAAGAGATTGGTTTCCTGGCTAAGCAAGAAACAAGAGGCAATATCTCTATCCACATCTGAAGCAGAGTATATTGCAGCAGTGGGTAGTTGCACTCAAGTTTTATGGATGAAGCAGATGCTAAGAGACATCAGAGTGGAGTATGAGGAACCTATCATAATCTTCTATGATAATTCAAGTGCAATAAATATATCTAAGAATCTGGTGTTGCATTCAAAGACTAAACATATATCCATCAAGTTTCACTTTTTGAGAGAGCAAGTGAACAAGAATGTAGTCAGATTGGAGTTTGTGCCTTCCAAGGATCAGATTGCAGATATCTTTACTAAACCTCTACCTAAGGACTCTTTTGAGTATCTCAGGGAGAAGTTAGGGGTTATTAACCCTCTGGTGATGAACTAAGGTGCACTGATGTGTATCAGTCCAGTGGATATCACAGTCATATCTTGTGGTCTGGATTAATGATGGGGAGCAACTAGTATGATTCTAAAATGGTGGAGTTGCAAGTATGTGCCCTTTTCCATTGATGTCAAAGGGGGAGAGAAGACATGTAAAAAACCAGTGGTTACTAATCAAAGGGGGAGCAATAAAGGAAGAGAAGACATGTGAATGGTTGTTGGTGATAGGGTGAGTTGTGTTAGTAAAGGAAAGTTCTTGTCTTAATGGTTAAAATAGTTTTTCACATCATATGTTGCCATCAATGACAAAGGGGGAGATTGTTGCAAGTATGGGCCTAATCGGTGTTGTCATTGATGTCAACATACTCATGTTGTATTGATGATAAAGATTAGATGAGCTGTGTGCTGAGGATATTAAGAGAATTAGTTCTAATCAGGAACAGAGAAGAACAGTGAAGACAGTGAGCTATGGATCCTAGCTAAGATAAAGATTAGAAGATACGGTTCAAAGGGTTTGTAGATATGTGTCTTAATGTGATCTAGTAAATATTTCAGAGGTCCGCATGAAGATCTAAAGAATTTGTGGCTGCTCAAGTAAAACTAGTTCTGGCAAGTGTTTAGAGGTGATGGAGTGACACAGATAAGTCTGATGAGATCCAGAAATGTAATATCCTATTCTACGGATTTGAGGGAGTGTTTAGGAAGTCAATGTGAGTTGACAACTCAATTGGTTCATGGTCTGAAGGTCTACAAGCATCTATTCTGTTGTGACAGTGATGACAAACTGTGTTCTTGAGGTTTCAGATGAAGGAGATAAGGATTTCAGTAAGTAGATGTAATGTGGATGTTCTTGGTGATTCAGGCTAGCTTGTGGAGGTCTTTGGATCATGTCCAGTTTGTGTTGGTGGTCCGCATTGGAGTTTGAAGAATTACTTCCAGATGATGGTGTTCTTCCTAAGTCTGGCAGACCGAATGAGTTACACATCTTGCGGATGATCTTGAAGAAGTTATGTGAAGATTGGCATGTTCCTAGAAGAAGATTGAAGTCTCAGATCTATGTGGCCGATAGTGTGTTGTTCTGAATGAAGTCTTTTGTAATAAGTTATGTTGTACTTATGTATTTGCTCTGTAATGTTTGCCAACTTAGATGATCATTCCTAAGTCATTGTCTTGTATAAATAAGGAATTGTAAAGTCATTTCAAAGTGTATCTTGTGGGTATGAGAGTGTGGTAGCGAGGAAGAGAGTGAAAGGTAGAGAAATAGTATTGGGCTTAAATGGAACTAACTCAAGCATGGTGAAGATGTTATTCTCTAGTTCAAGTATATGATACTTATTATTTTGTAGACAGTGTGTCTCTTGTAGGTAGTGGGCCTCTTGTGAGTAGTGTGCTCGGGCAGTGAGCCCTAATTAGTATGTGTCATTTTGTTCTTTCTATTCTTCTATCAGAGAATACATTCTTGGGTTAATCACCCCATGGGTTTTCCCTTAACTAGGTTTTCCATGTCAAAATCTTGGTGTCTTGTTTATTAATTTGTTTATGTTCTTGATTTAATGCATTATGTTTCCATGATTGATTTATCATTATGCTGCTGAATTACAAAGTGGATTTAAGTGTTTAATTGGAGGGAAGTTTTAGACAACTGATTCACCCCCACTCTCAGTTGTCTTCCCTAAATCTAACATTATGTACATGCAAAAAGAGCCTAAAACCTATAGAAAACTTATGCATAAACCCTGACCTTCTTGTTAATCTCTACCATATCACTATTATGACCTACCTTCTAGGCCATGCGTTACCAATGCCTCAGTGTCCTTGTATAACTGTCTTCACAGTCCCTTATAGATCTTTGCCTTAGTATCAAAGCTTCTCTAGCTCTCCAATGCATGAAACCTGTAAAACATGTTAAAATAAAAACCTAGAGAAGGCATGGAAACATAGAGGGAAGGACTCAAACCACTTGAAAAACTAACCCTAGATTAAGAATTAGCCTCTTAAATCGAAGGCTTCAACATGGGTTTACAAAACAATGATCAGAAACATGGCTTGAATTTGAAATGGTCTTCCCTCCATGCATGCACGGGTTATTTGGAAACAGTAAGGTTCCTTTAATGTGGAATTTTTTACTTTTTTCAAACTTTTGACTCATTAAAAGATACATGCTATGTGGGAAGGTCTTTCTTTGAAGGGATAAAGTATTTTTTGACAAGTTTAATGCTTAGAACAATCTAAAACATCTAAAAATGACCACATAAACAATATTAAAAAAACATTTAATAGTTTAGAGTTCACAAGACACTTTAGATTCCTCCAAAAACCATTTAAACTTATAAAACATACTATATTGATCACCTTCGAGATTTTAATGTTTTGAGTACCAAGGAGAAACCAAAAAGACAAATAATGACAACTAAGACCTTTTAGACCAACCTTGATATCAAGGTTGCCTATTTGGGCTGAGGAGCATAAATAGGCAACACATATATAAACCATAGAAAGCCCAAACTATAATACATCATTATACAAATATTCAAGTCCAACTATAAGGTCCCAAATCATAATCAATAAGTGAACTATGAACCCTAAGATATTACTAGTTTTACTACAAATATTTAATAGGTAAATCTTAACTTCTTTAAATCTTAAACCATAAGCCATATACAATAAACCATAAACCCTAGAAACTTCAAAACCTAATTAGTAAACTATAAACACTAAATCTTAAGTCATAAATTATAAGTAGATATAAACTTTGTAAACCTTGAACCATAAATTCTAAATCCCAACACTAGAAATGGTAAACTATAAACACTAAATCATAAGTTCCCTAATCCTTACAACATTTACACTAAACCCTAAACTATAAATCCTACCCCCTAAACTATCACCCCTAATATTGTAAATGATAAACTATAAATCCTAAAACCATAGACCATAAACCCAAAACCCTATATAATATACCCTAAACTATAAATCCTTAGTTATAAAAATAAAATGCTAAACCCTAAACACAAATTATAAATTTAAATATGCTTTATTTTCACTCTTGCAAGAAACTCTTATTACTCAAACTTATCACTCTCATCTTTTGATATAGCTATATCTCTAGTAAAATAAACTACTCAATATACCACAAACATTTCTATAAACCCAAAGGTACATGTAGAAGTGTGGTAGTATGAAACAAGGATTATCTCATTATACCAAACCTCTCAATATACCAAACCTTCCATTATAACTTGTGGTATGCAGAAGAAGAGATGCAAATAAGAGTAGAGTGGAATAAGAATAGGTTTTCATCAATAGAGATCATATTGAAAGGTCTCTTGATTTTGTGTGAGGCTTGGGTATTGGAGTTTAAGCCCTCCTCACTTCAATAGACCCTTTATGTGGAGTCTAGCTTAGCAAAAAAATAACATATCATTGGAAAAGAGAAAGAGGCTAGATAAAAATCACTATGGTAAAAGTCTAGAAGAAGAGAGAGAATTTAAACTAAAAATAATTACAAGAAAAAGTTTCTATAGTCTTCTTATCACTCTAACCTCAATATCCCACAAATATACATCTAGGCATCACTTTCTAGGGTAAGAGTATTTTTTAATGTTGCATTTATTACACAAAAGAGGAGTTTTAAAAAGCAAGGGAGATTAATACTGTGAGTTAATCCTCACCATGGTTTTTCCCTTATTGGGTTTTCCACATAAAAAATCTGTTGTCTCATGTGTTGAATGTGTGAATGTGTTTAAGTTTCTGATTTCATGCTTTCATGGTTAAATCATAATAACAGTGATTAAGTGGTTGATGTGTTAATGTTTGAAAGAAGTTAAGTTTTGGTTACAGCTAATTCACCTCACCCCCCCCTCTCAGTTATCTTTTGTATTTCAACACAGATATATTTGGAAAAACCCAAAGCGAAAAAACCACGGTGAGAAAAGCTACTAGGAGCTATTGTCCTAATCTAGCCTCACAAATGAATCACAGTTACAACTTTGTTTTAGGACTAGAACCCAAGGAAGCTACAACTCCCTAAAGAAAGGTTTTAGGGTCACTCCCAAGGAAGCTACAACTCCCTATAGACTTTGTCTTAGGGCTCCAACCCAAGGAAGAAACTACTCCTTGAACTAAGAACAAACTCATAAAAGATTACAACATGATAGTCCTTCTACCATCTAAAATAGACAATGAAGCTCAACCTTTCAATGATTACAATTCTGCTTTTTCACTCCTCTTTTGATGAATGCACTTCTACTTTGACAACTTGTGCAACTTGTTCAAATGTCTTCTCTATAGCGTACTGACTCATTACTTTCAGCCTTCAAGAAGTTTTGCCTTTGGCTCATTACCTCTAACAATTAGTTAGGCACACTCTTCACTTCCCTTCTATCTCAAAATGTCTTCAAGATTAATTAGGATAGGCCTTATTAATTCTACTCTTTCTCCTTCAATCACACATCATAATGCATTGCACATCCATATTCTACTTCAGACATTCACTTAGCAATCATACCTCACCTAGATTAATTAGGTTTAGAATATATATGTGATATTACATTGATTACATTGTATGTTGGCCAAAGATAACAAGAATATTACAATTCCAAGTTAGTCAGAGATCAAACAACATGAAACATGTAGAAGGCAAGCCCTAAAATGAACTACACACAACACTAGGAAGAGGAACACACCTTGTAGATTCCAACACATTTTTAACCTAGTCCTAAACATCCTTCACAACATCATCCTTCATAGAATAACATCCTCACACTTCACATTATTGAATTAGGTAACCTTTAAGAAAGATAACATGAATCTTGTAGCACATCATCCATTACAACTTGGTGGTTCTCTTCAAGATTGACCATTACTTACACTTCTCCCAAATAAGTCGACATGACCCATATAAATCTCCATTTACACTTCTTGAACTCCACACAACAAAGACTTTGTGGCATAAACCTTCAACATACTTGAGTCAGCCAAGAAAAAACATAACCCAACAACACCTTCATTTCGGACCATAGCCTATTCTGGAGAATCCAAAAAACACCTTGCAGAGCAATTTTTTAGTGGCCAATATTCACCAATTGGAGAATATCATCGATCGGCCAAGTTAGAATTGGCGAATAAATCACATCCAACAGGGTGGTCAAATCTCCCAGTTTTTATGTATTATTGGTCAAATCCATATCCATTTGCCATCGATTTGTTTTATGAGAATCAATGAAGTATGATTTTCACCATAACAAACTGTACATTTCAAATGGACCGACTAATATTATCGCCTGGAATTTCAGAAGCAAGTACTAAATCACCTGTATATTCACCAATACTATTAAAACAACATTACGTATCGGGACACGTTTCACCAACTCCATTAAATGGTCCCTACACGTGAGGACCCATTTTTCCAACCCCATTACATGGTCACTACGTGTGAGGGCCCATTTCACCAATTAAAATTTACAAGTAGTTGATTATGAGGGGCCATTTTGCCAATTTGCATGACACCTCCGTGCTAATCTTAGGGCCATATTTGCCTTGGAAATTTTAATGTACGTAGTCCATCGAGGTTTGATTCACTGACACTTAAATGTATTCCTTATATAATCATGCGGGATTCACTAAATCTTTTGATATACCATATAGAATTCTTACGGAATTTGCCAAATATGGAATGATATAAATACAATCGAAACTCTGATTTATTCTTACACATTTTGTTCAGTTCTAAACTTGTGACTTGTGAGCTCTTAATTCAGATTTCAGAAGTTGGAGTTGGCACCTTGAAGTTGATCGTAGGCAAAGTTACAAACTTACAACACAGGCATTCCTACATTAGCAAATAGCAAGTCAGTGAGAACCTAAACTTAAAGGTGAGTGGTCATTTCTTCATAGTATTAGTGTTTTAAGATTTATTTATGGCTTTATCCCTCTCCCATTCTTGATTCAATCTTAAAGAAGATATTTAGTAGGGAATGGGATCTATATTCTATGAGTATGTCCTTAAACAAGAAGACATTTTTTCCAGCTTTTATTCGAAGTGGGAGATCAAGATGTCAAGCTGCAAGTGAGACAAAGGTAAGACTCCTCAGGGTGGTGAAGGGACTGGGAGGCCAACAAAACATAGAAAAGGTGGAGTTAGTATACAGTCTTACTTTGGAACTGGCAATTTTTCTGATCCATCAAATCAAGATGGAGATCCACCATCAACTCTTGCACCAAATAATAATGAAGAAGCCATTCGCAATACCTCACCACCACCAGAAGGTGGGATTGCCATTGAGTTAAATGAGGATGTCAATACCGCAAAAGATATTCCAAGGGATACCCTGGTTAGCCAAAATGAAGATGGCAATACCATAGAAGATGTTCCAAGGGATACCCTAGTTAGACAGAATAAGGATCGCAATACCGCAGAAGATGTTCCAAGGAATACCCTGGTTAGCCAGACTGAGGATGACAATACTGCAGAAGATGTTCCAAGGAATACCCTTGTTAGCCAGACTGAGGATGACAATACCGTAGAAGATGTTCCAAGGGATACCCTAGTTAGCTAGAATGAGGATGGCAATACCGTAGAAGATGTTCCAAGGGATACCCTGGTTAGCCAGACTAAGGATGACAATACCACACAAGATGTTCCAAGGGATACCCTGGTTAGCCAGAATGAGGATGGCAATACCGCAGAAGATGTTCCAAGGGATACCCCAGTTAGCTAGATTGAGATAATTGACTTGGATGAAAAAGAAAATGCTGGCACTGTAGATGATGTTGGCAAGAAGAAAAGAAAAGGTAGATCAAAAGATTCAAAAGACAAATCAAAAGATTCAAAACTGGGGTGCGAGTGGGAAATGTCAAGGAATTTTCAGCTTGAATGGGTGTCAAAGTACCCATTCATTGAACCAATCCAGAAAGCAAACAAAGATGAACAACCAATAGAATGCAAGTGTGTGATTTGTAGTTGGAAATGTAAAAGAGATAAGAAATTGTAGCTAAAGCTTGACACTATAGAAAAGCATATAGGTAAAGTTTATGAAAAACAAATCATAGATGGGAAGGAAACATCAGTAGTAAGATGGAAATCAAAGGAAGAATGTCTTCATGTGAAGTATGCTGCAGAATATGATGAGCATAAGAAACAAATGATGAAGCTTGCTGCAAGTGGAGGTACAATCAAGGCTCAATTTGGAAAAGCAATGGAAGGAGCACAACTAGCAAAAACTATTTAGATGAGTGTTGTTTTTCATATTTTGTCTAGAAGGCATCCTATGATAGACTACCTAGAGTATAGTAATTTATTATCTTTTTTGAGTGTTCCTCACTATCCTAGCACACATTGGTCAATAAACACTAGATGGGAATGGGCAAATTGTCTCGCTGCGGTGGAAAAGCAAGATTTAAATGAGAATGTAAAAGAGTCAAACTTCATTGCATTATGTTTAGATGAAGTTACTACAGTAGATAATACTTCTTGGGTCTGTATGCATGTGTATACTGTAAAAGAACATGTATGCCAAGCTCATCTACTCTGTGTTCATAAAATGAAGGATAGTTCAACATCACAACATATATTTGAACTAGTTAAGAAGTCTTTGAATCAAATTGCAGGTATGGATGACTTGACAGTTGCCA
Organism: Cunninghamia lanceolata; assembly: GCA_027924645.1. Classification (NCBI taxonomy): domain Eukaryota; kingdom Viridiplantae; phylum Streptophyta; class Pinopsida; order Cupressales; family Cupressaceae; genus Cunninghamia; species Cunninghamia lanceolata. Next base: position 4,219,694 of record BSBN01000205.1, read on the forward strand.
AAATGTTTGTGTGTGTAGGAACTGATGGAGTTGCAGTAATGCAAGGTCATAGGACTGGTCTTTACACAAAATTTCAAACTACTTGTGCACCATACATGCTTTCCATTCACTGCATGGCCCACAGAATGAATTTAGCATTTAAAATTGTAAGCTAATTTCCTATAGTATCAAAAGTTGAAAATCTAGTCCGTGAGCTCCACACATACTTTTGCCGAAGTCCCAAACGCTTTATGGAATTTCAAAATTTTGCTGAGGGAATAATAGCAGGAAATAAGCTTCTTAAGGATGTTGATACCAGATGGATCTCCTTGCATGGACCAGCTCAACGAGTTCTTTCAGAATATTCATCCTTGATTGGAACAATGTATGAGCATCACAACACAGTAGACAAAGCTCCTGACCTCTTACATAGGTTAAATGATATAGAGACACTCTTAACTTTAGCTAGTCTTCTCCCCATGCTGGATGAAATGAACAATCTTGTGAAGAAAGCCCAAGATAGAACTATGTATATCTATGAGTATAGCAAACTACATAGAATGACATGCATGGCCCTCAATAATCTATATCTAGATCTAACTTCTCAAAGCCCAAATTTTCATAGGTGGTAGATAATTACAGATTTGAATCATCATGAAAATTATTTACAGTTTAATACAAGCAGGGAGTTATGTGTCTTTGTATGTGGATTTGATATACCAATGCACCATTGTAAGACAGTCAGGTGCTCTATCAGAGAAGTATCTGTTAGAAAGGATGATTTTGATGGCATTGTTAAATCTGTTAGTAGTAATTTGAAGGAAATTTTAAGCAATCTTTCAACAGAGATTTATAATTGATTCCCTCGAGATGAAATACTTGATGCCATGTCTATTGTGTATCCTCAATTTTGGGTTCAAGGCCACCGAGATAGCCCAAGCTTTTTCCATCAAAACGTAACTTTGTTGACCGCACACTTTTTGAAAAGTGTAGAATGCAATGGACAACAAATAGAAGGAATTATAGATGGAAATACGCTTAAAGGACAATGTAGTCAGTTTGGAAGAAGTATGATAGACCAGTTTATTGCCATGGAGAATCCCTTCGAAACGGGATCAATAACAAAGGCCTAGAAAAACTTGGGTTAGAGTAAAATATTGCATGATTCGATAGCAGAATATTTCAAACTTGTTGATTTATGTCAAACAATGATATTGGGTTTGGTGGAAGATGAGAGAGTTTTCAGTGCATTGGGATTTTTAAAATCAAAGATAAGAAACAAACTAGACAAGAATTTGGAAAATTCCTTGAGGGTGTTAGGAAGTGCGTATAATGTCAAAAAATTTCCTTATGAAAGGGTACTTACAATCTGGAAGTCCATATGTGAAAGAAGAGGGTTGTGCAACTCTTCAAGTTCAAACACTGGTAGTGGTGGGACAAATGACAATGACACAATGACAGATGAATTTGACTTTGGGACTCAGACTCAAGATGAAGAAAATGAAGACCAGACTCAGAATCAAGATGACTCTTTTTCTTTTTCTGAACATCACTTTGAGGACTCTGATTCGATTTGGGAAATGGAAGTGAATTAGTAGTTTTTAGATATTTATAATACATTTCATGAATTACATTCCAAAACTATAGTTGATGATATTTTAAATTTGTATTCCTTGAAATTGTGAGTTAAATTGAATACATTAACATATTATTAATTATTTCATATTTTAATTATGTCATACTGATAAGTTTTACATGTACTCATTGATTCATCATTCAACTCAATGCTTAATATTTCCTTGCTAAAGTTTATTTGTGCATAAAACATAAAATTTGCAGTAAAGTAGAATTTTGGTTTTTGATTTGATATGGTAAATAAAATTAATTTAACATATTAACAATAGTAGGATATAGAATAATGAACATCAGCAATCATTGAATGTGTATTTAGTAGTTGAAACCAGAGTTTATTTTCAATTGATAAATTAAATAATATAGATAATTGAACATCAACACAATATTGAATTTGAATTTTCTATTGATTTTTAAATGAAAGAGTACATATAGGCAATGAAAAATCTTGCTCAAGAGTCAAAGACAACTCTGCACAAAGCTGAGTTGGAACTCGGAAAGTTGAAACTCATAATATTAATATCAAATCGTTGTAACAATTTTTTTAGCAAATTCCACTGTTCAGGTGGTGGAATTGTCATTTCTTCTAGTTGATGTTGTCTAACTTGAATTTTTGTTAACAATGTATGATAGAATTTCTATTTGGATCCTGGGTTTGACTTGAATGTTTCAGCCAAATATGCATTCAAGAGTATCAGTTGTTTGATGAAATCCAAAACGTTTGCCTCATCTGGGTTCCCAAGAAATTGGTCCAAATCAATCTTCCTTGCATCCTCCATCTTCTTTCTAAAATCATCCTTTCCAATGAATTGGTCATTTGTGTCAAAACCCTGTGGCAAACCAAGCTTTGTCAAGTTCCTTACCTTTTCATCCTCATTCTTAATCTTTGTTGTAGCCTCAACCATAAATTATGTTGTTTCACGCATTCTTGAACACTGTTTAATGATAGATGTCACCTTCATTACAGCTTCAATCCAATTAGTAATTCCTTTTGAAATCAATTCATTGTCACTGGCTTTGTAGACTGTTTCTAGAGCTTGATTTGCAATTTTCTCTTCCTGGTTGTAGTTGTAGATTTGTGTTGTCCATTAAATATTTGCTAAGCTTATCAAAATGTAGTCTCAAGGCATCAATGACTTGAAAGAATTCACACAATTGATCAAACCTCTGCATTATTTCTTCCCAAATCTTTTGTTTCATGTGCCTGATTGTTTGTCTACAAAATTCAGTTAACTTTTTTTGAAAAGATTTTATTTCATTTTTTGCTTCCATAAGCTGTGCGGCCAATGTTCTATTTTTTTGCCTCTCTTTCTCCATTTTTTGATCCCACTATTCATTTGCTTTCCCAATGCTTTGTCTTAATTTTTCTGAAGTGGATTTTTCCTCATTATATTTCTTTTTTATCTCATCTAACTCTTTCTTTAGTCCATTCAATTCCACCTCTATTTGTTTATGCTCTTTGCTTGTTGATCTAGAGGCAGATTTTTTTATTCTTTTTTTCTAATTCATTGCTCTTATTATCTACTGCTTTCCTCTTTGTTTTCTCATTTGTTAAATCTGCCTATAATTTTTCTATTTGATTCTGCAACTTTTTTTTCTCTCTATCATGCTTTAGCAATGATGTATACACCAATTCATTGTTCTTCTTTAATATATTAATTTTGTTAGTATTTTTTAATCCAGAAAAATCAAATTGCAAACTGCTCACCTGAAATTTAGATCGATCCATCTGATTTTTTGGTTTATTTTGAATTGTGGGAACAACAAATGTGTACTCCATGATTTCTGTATTTGTGTCAAATGTGGGTAATATCATGGTTGTTGTAGGATCTAAAGTTACAACAAACACACTCTCCATCAGTTGCTTCTTATCCTTTGTATACAATTCTGATTTCTTTTTAAATCTTGAATGTAATCAAAACTCAGGGACATAGGAATAAGGGAATGTTTGAATGGTGAACGAATATGAGTACTTGCAATTTCTGTTATAGCTACACTAACTGGGGGAGTGCCTGGAAATAATTTCTTTGTAGTGGAACTGGTAGTTGGACTTGGACCTGCCATAATCCTTTGTCTCTTCTGTGTCCCTTGATCACTAAGTGTTTGTGTGGTATCTTGTATTGGTGTCCTCTTATATGTAACTTGTTGTTGGACCTATTGTTGTAGCACATGTTAACTAAGTTCTCTACTAGTGGCAGTGCCAGTTGCACTAGGCTCTCCACCATGGGCATGTCCAAGTTGTGATTGCATCTGACCATGAGGATTAGGATTTGAATCTATAACAAATTCAATTCTTCCAGTTCTACTTGTATGACCTTGGTGTATTTTATCAGTTGATTCAGCTCCAAGGCCTCTTTTATCAAATGGTTTTTTGGCAGTGGTGACTACATCTATTGGATTCCAAATGCCTTGTCCTTGGGACCCCAAACCACCACCTTGATAACCCAACTTTTTTGCTATGACTGATTCTGAAGTATATGATTTTTTTGTGTTATGACTTAAACTAGGTTTGTAAATGCTTTGTTCATCCCTATCATCATCAGGTTCATCATCTCTATCACTTTCAGTTTCTTCAACTTCACATTCATTGGGATGTTCTATACTCCACAATTTGCTAAACTCTTCATCTTCATCAATTTCTCCATAGTCTTCATCAGTTCTCGGTTCACCTAGATCCTTCCTCATAGACCAAAATGCAGCAATTTTTTACTGTGTCCGTGATTTTTTTGTAACAGAATCATCTAGATAATTTGGAAGTTTGCTCTAATAGATGGTTTATCACTTTTTCTATAAAAATTGTTGTACCTCTTGATTTCATTCTCTATTGGTGCTCCTATAATTTGGACCTGGTGCAATGCCATAATTTCTACTGACAATTGTTCAAAAGAAATACCTTTCTCAGTAGCAGTTTTCTCCATTACAATTTTGACCTCATCCCAGGAATCATTGTTTCTCAAGTTTTCAAGAAAGGGTTTACATTGATGTTGAATTCTACTTGCAACATTCCTATTGGCCATAATCATTGTTTTAATAGTGTCACATGGATCATACTGCCAATGGTAGACAACATCAAAATTAAAAAATTTCAAAAGATCTTGTGCCACCTTAAATGCTTTTCTCTGAAATGTGAACCCTCCACATGAAACAGGTAAAGAAGGAAATAAGGTCTTCTTTTGCTGACCAGCAAAGTGTAGTTCATCAGTACTCTGCATTTGCCTTACATATTCCAATGCATAAACCCTTTCTGTCACATGTATTGGAAGTTTGTATGGCTCTACTTCTGATCCATAAAATCTTAGCACAGTATATTCTTCCAATAAGTACCAATCAGCTAATTGTATTTCTTTTCCTAGTTGAATGAAATCTCTACATGATATAGGCAATCTAGGCATTGAACTATTTGTAATTGCTTGATGCAATGGAGCCAAAAAGTAGTCTACAAAATGATTGTAGTTCCTTTGAGAATCATACATCCTTATCTTAGTGGTCCAATCATATACTGGAGCCATTTTATTTTCCTTAGCATTTCTAAAGGGTTGAATTTGAAGCTTGTTGTTCTGAAACATTCCATTAAATTTGAATAGGAAAAAATAGCACAAGTATGTTGTGAACCTAAATGTCTTGGTGGAATCTCCTTTAATCAATAAAAATTGTTTATGCATGGATTCTACAATGTGCTCAATAAATTTATATTTGACATGTACACCATTACCATAATGGATATTATATACCATTTCAAGGAGGCTTGCATCCACTTCCCAATTGCTATCCAATCCGAGGCAAATTGCTAGCATGGAAATAGTATCCTGAGCCCATGATTTAAAAATTTTCAAAGGATAAGGAGGCTTATGGTTATCTTTCAACATGTTTTTTTCTTCAACTATTTTATTTAGGAAAGAATTCTTGCTCCTTTCATCCGCTGCTTCATATTCACTAGCAATCTTTTCTAGGTCAATGTGGATGTCTCCAAATTCTTGGCTTGTAAACCCCAACACTTTTCCAAATTCTTCTGCATTAATGGATAAAATTTCTTCTTTGGTATCCTTATTTACAATTTCTCTTTTGTTACCATCATAATTGTGGGCACAGACCATAATAAATTTTGGGCAAGGGAAAACCTCATGTAACATCATGCGCCCTAATCTAGTTACCCATGGTGCATTGATACTATCAACTTTATTTCTATTGGCAACCTTATTCTCACATGAAAATCTAAGTTCTGAAGTAAATCTACCATACATGTTAGGATCATAAATATCATGGTATTCATTAGTCAAACCTGAGGTTTTAAGCAATTCAGAATAATCTATTTTTTTATCTGTACTTGCTCTCCCTTTCCCAAAAACTTTGTCTAGTTTGCTAGTGGTGGTAGACATGCTTATATAGTGTGAAATTTTTCTTAAGTCTCTCAACCCTAAATGCAAATTTTGACAAAATAAGATTTTAAGAAAAAAGTTTGGCAAAATAAGATTTTAAGAAATGATGAAATGTAACCTAGGGTTTCTATGTTTTGTCTTACCATCTTTGTTGGAAGTGGCACTGCAATGAGCAATCTAAAATCTCCCTGGTGCACTACAACAAGCAATATGAAATCTCCCTGATGCCCTTTGTGCTAACCCTCTCAGCTCTCACTTAAAAATAAAATCACTTGGCAGTAAAAAGTAGAAACTAGAAAGTTTGCTTTTTTTAATGAAGTGACTTTTTTAGTGAATGAAAAGTCAAGTCAAGTTTCAACGTGTCACTATTAGTACATGTCTAACAGTTGTCCTACATTGACAACTAACATCAATCTCTAAACCATTGATCTTTGTAAATCTAAGGGTTTAGGGTGATTCTAGAGATTTAAGTTCACAAGCCTAGCATTCTTTGCATTTCATTCCGGAATGCAACTAGAACCATCCATCAAATGTTCATTGAATGGCGAGTATTTTATGATATAAACAATAAACATAATCTACATTTATTCATTCATTTAATTATAGTCACACTTTTCATTTAATTACATTCTATTTAATATTAATAAAAAAATTATTCACAGTTTTTTGGTCTCATGGATGTCATCTTTCATTCATTCATTCATTAATATTAATTCAAAGAAATTGTTATAGCTGGGGGATAGCTATGCACCTACGCCCTTGGCAAATCAGTATGTTACAAAAAATTCCCATACATATTCTTTCCCATGATAATATATTATATTACATCAAATTTAAACATTCAACATAGACAGCCCATGTTCCAGAATCCTGAATAACCCTGTGTTCATAACTGAGAGGGGGGGTGAATCAGTTATCTAAATTACTTTAACCTTCTATTGTTCTTTAACACTAGTGTAGCATCAAATTATATAAGCATGCATAACCATGAAAGCAGAAATAAAATCAATACACATAAGACAATGATTTTGATGTGGAAAACCTTGTTAAGGGAAAAACCACAGGGTGACTAACCCAAGATTGTATTCTTTGTTAAAAGAATAAGGTAGTACAAAAATGGCACTTGCCAATTGGGGCTCACTGCATGAGCACACTGCTCACAAAAGGCTCACTGCCTACAATAGTTTATAGAAAGAAAATGAAGTACTTGAATTGATGATGAGCATCCACATATGTTGAGGTTCAGTTTCGGTTAGGTTTAATATACTGATCTGCTGCACTTCATTCTTCCTCTGTTCTAATGTTGTTGTTCTGTCACATTCTGGACCTGTAGCTGCTTCCACACTGCTCTCTACTTTTCTTTGCATAACACTACACACAACACGCACCTTCATACCGAAATCAATCTGGATATATATCCACATCAATGATTTAAATCATCTTTCTAGTTGGCATCCAGAAAACTCAATATATTTCCAAACTCTGGAATTTTGGCTGAATCCTTCCTTACTAAGTAATGCGTATCAAGGAGCTACTTATAGAAGTCATTAATCATGTTAGCCAATCATGAATTATCCCTCAAGAAATTTGATCACCATCAATATCTCATCCAGATTAAGGTCTAATGCTCTGTCAGTCAGGTCTTTCTCAGTCTACTCTACTAAACAGGAACCCAACACTTAGGTGCTCATATCTCTTCACTCTTTCATCACCGGAGGCTTAATCTCTAGAATGTAATAGTCATGGTACTCCTCTTGACTTCCCCAAGTATGTACTTTGCCAAGATACTTCCTCTGAGAGATCTGGACCTGATTATCAGACCTTACTACATGCTTTGTTCTTGCTTACCGGACCAAGATACTCTTCAATCTGTCTTCTGGTATAGACATACCATGTCCTGCAGATGTGTGGGATGGACTTTGTTGCCATCAATGACAACATTCATGAAGCCACACAGTGTCTCTTGCCAACAATCTCCCCCTTTGGCATTGATGGCAACACTTAATGAAAAATGACTAAGTGTCACACTACACTCCCCCTTTGCTGATGCTCTATTCTAAAGTACACTTTTCAGAGCTTCGCCTTAGCTAGATTCCACATTTTTCACTACTCCTCACTCCCCCTTTGATATCAATGGTAAAGGGTAGAATCCACACACAAAAATTCCCAAAAATCCAACTATACTTAGCTGCATAAGTATATATACATGTTATACTTACATATACTGAAGTATATTTGCAAAAGTTATCTTCAACTGGACAAATTATGCTGCCCAACTTTGCTTCATCCTATCCAAGATTGAGATGTGACCACTCAACAGGAATGCAAAAGCTTCTACCCTCTTTAGATCTGTCGGATCACTGGTCTGAGCTGTGGTCTGAGTATCTATTAGTGCCTCATGCATGGCCTCTAATTTAGGGATAATTATCCCTCTAAGTTCACCCATCCTACTTATTATATTCTTCCTTTCCTTTTCAAGTTTCTTTAGTTTATTTAGAATGGCAATAGGCTAACATTCCTGGTTTATAATGGATGTGGTGAGAGGATCAAAATTCTAAGATACACTTAATAGTTTATCCTCTTGCTCTTTCACTTTCTTCTCAATATCCTTTGTCACTTTAGACCAGGATAAACAAAATTTATATATTTCTCCACCATCTTTAAGAGCATTTTCTAAGCTCTTTATCCCAATATCCATAGTTCTCCTATCATTTGTTATTAGCCCTTGTACTTTGGAGAATCTCTTACCAAAAAACTCTTTCTAGGCCTTCTCTTCTGCCTTTTTTCTAAGGAGTCAAAATGTGTATTAACAGAATTAACAAGAGACTTTAGATTACCAGATGTGTAGACTAAAAGATCCTTTTGTAAGGATGGCATGATTTTCTCTAGTACATCGGATGCAATCTCTATTAACTCACAGTCTTCCATGTGAGACTTCAGAAGATTTTCTTTTTCTTTGACTTGAGCAAAAGATGCTACCTTTATTGTCTGGACTGGAGAGAGGGAATCAAAATTGAACGGCCCTTGAAGTAGCTCTGGTTCATCTAATTCCATCATTTCTTTTGTCAAGAAGTCTTTGGTTGCTTCTGTAGTGTCTCTTGTCGAAGACAGAGTTTTCTTCCCTTCTACAGCCTCAGCACTATCACTTGTGGTCTTCTCTGTTTGACCTTCTTCTCTTCCCTTCACTTCTTCTCCTAGATTGATGCTCTCTTCTTTTCTATCTTTTCCTTCAATTCTGGAGTCTACAGAGGGATCCAGAAGAGAGGTGTCTACTTGTCCATGAACTTCTTCTTCTGGAATAGAGGAATCTAAGTCTTAGCTTTCTCTTTACTTGTCTCCTTGACTCTTCTGCAACTATCTCAGTAGAATCTCCTTTGTCATCCATGGCAGAGGGTTCATCACCTAAGTCCTCTATAACAGGAAGATTGAATGTTTTAAAAGCATTCTAGAGGATATCTTCTATTTCTTTAGCCACCTGATCAATTTCTCTGAGCATAAGCTTATTCATTCTGGCTTTGCTCCAGAACTCATCCTTTCAATCCTTGAAGATCGTGTTCTTTTGTTGAGGAGTGATGGAAGGATAGAGTTGGATAGCAATCTGCTCCCGGATTTCTAGATCTTTTACCATGACATTGTTCTTTCTCATTTCAAGTTCCTTTTCTAAACTCTTGGGAATCAGAGATATAATTTCAATGAAAGCTTTATTATATATGTTAAGATACCTGACTGTAGCATCTTGTAAAATCTTCTGGTCAGCTTCATTGCATTCATCATAAAATTTAGTCATTGGTTTCAGGTTCCCATCCACAGTGACTGATTTGATGATATCATCAATGCAGAGAGTAGGCTTTTCAACAAATTCTTTTGCCTTTTCTTCCTTGCCTTGATTGGTAGAGGATTCACCAGATACTTTCTTCTTCTTTTTCATTTTCTTAACCTCCTCATCTGACTCAGTCTCTTCATCATCCTTTTGACTGGTGTAAGACCTTGTGGCCTTTGTCTTAGTTCTCTTCTCTCCCTTTCCGGATGTCCTGACTTTCATTTTTGAGGCTTTTTGACTCTTCGAAGTGGCTGGTACAGATCTTTTGAAGGATCTGGTCTGAGAGGGTGCTTGCACTAGAGAACTTTCCTTTTCTATTTCTTTCTTTTCTTTTTCTATCCTTTCCATCTTCTCTCTGTTGGCATCAAATGCCTCCTTTGAAATTCTATATCTCTTGGCAAATTCTTCCACTTCTCTTCTCACCTTTCTCTTGATTTCTGGTTGTCTCAGTTCAACATGAACTTTTACACTCAGCTCTTGGAATGTTCCAAACCTTTTTGCCTTAGGTTCCTTGGGCTGACTTAGCAGGTGTTAGATGTGAAGCTCTAGGATTTCTCATCAACCTCATATCCCATTGACATGATCCACACTATTCTTGGTTCCACTGCTTCCATTAGGCATTGATTAGTGTCTACCATAAAGCACACTGTATCCTTGTACTTCTCAACCAATGAATGGGTGATCCTTTCTCTGGCTTGCATCATACTTTGAAATTTCTTGAAGTAGCTCCAAAGTGATGTATTATGCACCTTGGCATCACCAAGCCCATGCATATAATCTCTGATTTGTATGGCTACTGGTCTGTCATTTTGTTATATCCAACCACTAGATCCAGGTAGCTCATTCATAAAGTAAAAGAACAAGCACAATATTAGCCCACCATACTTGAATCAGTTCTTTTTGTCCTTATTGATCTTTTGTAGGTTTTCCAACAATTGGCTCAGAAGAAGCTCACAAAGATCATAATCTGTATTCTATCCTAACATTTGATAAGCAACATAGATTGCAGTTCCAGATACAGAATTCTCCCTGCTGGAGTGATATATCTTATAACCAATTATCATGGATGCAAACTTGATATCTGGATCAGTGATATCTTCTATTGTCATTTCTCTCTTGTCAAATTTTGATCTGGTAGCCTCACTCATAGTTTGGTTTTTTACTGATTTGAGAGCAGGCAACCCACTGGATGAGTGCAATCCGGTTACTGCCCTAATTGCATCCCTGGTTATTGTGATTAATGAGATCAAAATGAAGATTAAAACATAAATCAAATGCAAATACACATGATTATACCTCCATAATGACTCACAAATCCAAGAGGGAAGGAGTTGCACCTGATTTGTCTCCTCAGATTTTACCCATGATTAGAATGACTAATGTGGATTGCTCAATGCTTTCAACATAATGTATATGAGATGGGGATTGATAGATTAGATGGAGATGAGGGATAATTTTTGCATTATGATGTTAGGATGAGGAGATTGTGGAGAGATTTTGGCAGAGGTTTGATGCATGAAAAAGTCTCTCCTAAATGGCTTGGAGAGGGTCTCATTTATAGATTTTCTGAAAGGAGGATGGAGGGTGAGGATTGAAAGATGAGATCAAGGGCTAGGAATAAAAGTAAATCTTTTATTCATTTTGGGAAAAGGGGTGATAAATGAGGTATGGGTGTGAAAGAATGTGAAATGAATTAAAAATTCATTTGGGGAATGGGAAATGAATTAAGAATTCATTTGGGGATAAGAGGTAATGAATGAGGATGGGTGAGGTAAGGGGTGTGTAAGAGAAGTAAATGTGATGTGTGATTTATTTCAATTTTTAATTTGGGGGATGTGGGGAAGGGTGTTAAACTAGGTTTGACCACCCAAATGAGAGGTTAGGACTAATTAAATAGAGGTTTTGCTTAATTGATCCTAGGGCTAGGATGAGGTAGGCTAGGGTAGGTTAGGGTAGGTCAATTAGTAGGCTAGATCAATTAGATAACCATGATTTATATAATTAATAAGGATTAGGGAAAAGGAGAATTGAACCAAATAAATATTGGGAATACTTATTTGTTTAATGAGGGATAGTGTTGTAAGGTCTTAGTGATAAATTAAGTAAGTTAATTGATCACAAGGGATAGACAGATGGTTAGGGATAAAATGATTTTATTCCATTAATAGGAGGGATAAATTGGTTTGCAAAAGCAAGCCAATTTTAGGTGTCTACATTTGCCCCTCTTTGAGATGGTGTTGTAGCTAAGTAACATCATTTCAAAGAAGTTAAAACATAGAATTGGATTGGATAGAAAAAAGATTTTGGCTTAGAAGAATAGGGTAAGGTTTGGGGATAATTGGTAAGGGTGATACCCCCTTGAGAGGATAGGCAGGTTGCGAGAACACGGTTGTGCTCTCGAAATGGATGGAACAGATTGGTAGAATTGGTTAGAGGATAAGGGGTGAGATGAAAGAATGATGATGGTGGGAGATTGATTGGTGGATGATTGTGTTGAAAAATGATTTAGAGCAATCCTAGGTTTGATATAGCAAAGTGGATATGTTTTCACCAAGGTATAGAAGACCAGAGTGATGATGTGTATCCAACATTTGCATGGACTAGACACGCAAACAAAGGGATGATCCCATGCATGCCTAAGATAGTACAACCTTGTCCTGGCAAGGGAAGGGGACTCATAGCATAAGCCCTTAATACATAAAGGTATGATGAACCTTAGATGCATAAGGAGACCAATATGCTATAACCGACCCTATGATCAACAAGATATGAATACTAGCATGGAGTAATGAAAACAACCCATAAGCATAGCAGACAAAAGCAAGACTATGCCCCATTCTAGATGTTTTTGCCACATACCATGATATAGTAAGATCAAGGTAGCTTTGATGTGATCTTTGAATAAGAAAAAAGATAAAAATCAAAAACAAAAAAGACCAACGAACCAAACGAGTAACCATTGTATCTCTTGCCAAGATGGATGATGATTGGATATATTCTACCTATTGTAGGAACAACATATCCTAAGGCAGGAATTGATTGATGATCTGATCATGCTTAGTTGATGTTGGAAGATTGGCTCAAGATATGATGGTGACAAGTTGTGGTTGATGCTGATTTGATAGTTGATGATTTTTGTTAAGGGATGATGCTTTCATAGGTGATGTGATGCTTAGATCTAGTGTAAGCTCAGCGGGTTGGATGGGTGCATCTTATGTACCTAAGTACTAGAAACGTTCTTCGTATTCCAGACTGCCCACATACCCTATATCCACGGGATCAAGGCACATTAAGATGCAGGTGGTGATGATATGTAGTTCTGATTTGTGATGGTGATGTGGGATTTGATAGCTGTGATGATCTTGGAAAATGAAATGTGTTGGAGGATTTGGGTGATTTTGAAGATGTTGGAAGATGATGAGATGTTGATAGAGCAATGTTGATTTTGTGATTGATTTTTTTTGGGGATTTTATGGATTTTATTATTTTTTTTTAATTTTTTGATTTTGTATTATTTTTTTGATTTTTTGATTTTTTTTTTGTTTTTTGATTTTCTGATTTTTTTTTTATTTTTTTTATTTTCATGTTTTTGGAAAAGGAATGGTTTATTATGAGATGGCTTCTTTGGATTTCATGTGGATAACCTTTATGCTAGATACCAATGACAAGGGAACACCAAGTCTAGAGGTGGAGGTGATGGGGTTGGATAGGGGGATTGGCGATGAAAGGATGATGGATAACTGATTCATGATAGATGAATGGACAAGCGATAGGGATGTATGTTAGATAGATGGAAGATAGGGATGAGGATTTTCTCCAAGGGCTAGTTGTAAGGAATCATATGCCCCAATGCTTAGAATTTTGCATGATAAGTTCATGTTTAAATGTATGGACTTTGCAGTAGATGGGTGGAGGATATATTTTAAAAGGGAGTATGCCAAGAGGTTTCCAAAGCATGTTGTTGATATTTTGCCCCTTGTCTTTATCAAGATCCAAGGTGGGAGATATAGTGGATAGAATGGATGGTGAATGATAGGATAAATAGGGGGTAGTGGATAAGAATATGATAGGATAAAGATACATGGATAGCATATACAAAAGGATGTTATGGATGTGGATGATTAGATGATTTTGCCCCCAAGTGCAGGGATACAAAATGGATGGAGAAGGGATTACACATGATGCCCACAAGGGGTTTTCATCAAGGTACTTGCCCAAGGCACCACAAGGAGTGGTTTCCACCATTGGGCGGATTTTGCTCTTTACTATTTTCTTGATTTTTTGATTTTTTTTTTTTAATTTTTTGATTTTTTTGTTCTTTTTTGATGGACAGGGACTCTAGCATCTGTTTCCATAGCACGGAGAAGGTGGTCCCATGTTGGATAGAATTTTGGATTATGATTGTATGGATTGTTGGTAGATAGTAGAAGATGGAATGGATGGTGGATAATGGATTATGATGTGGATTATGTGGATTATACAAATGCATGGACCATAGGAATGTGATGGGGAAGATATGTAGGTTAGTGAATGAAAGATGAAGAGATGGGGGTATGTGGGAATGTCAAGTGATGGAGAGGAACCAAGACCAATGGTTGCACACACCATGATGTATTTAGAAGCTTGTACTTTGGATGTGGAGTTGGGAGTAATGGGGATCAGGATGGGGGATTTTTGAATGGTCAATTTGGGGTTTTAGGGACCCAAATAGACTTAGGATTTGGGGGATTTTTAGATGGGGAGAGGGATGTTTAGGATTTTGGGGTGGGTTGGGATGTGGATGCCTCATTAGAATTTGGTACTTTTTGTTTAGGGACCCACACCATTTTTGTTTTTTCTTTTTCTTGTGATGGTGTGGGCTTTGATAGCCTTTTGGATTTTTCATTTTGATTGGAAGAGATAATATCTTTAGGCTTTTCTACTTTATGCATTGACACATTCAAATTATTACTTTTGAATCCCATGGATTTGGGGGAGGCTTCATGTTTGAAATATGTGCGCTTTTGTTGGTCTTGATTGGAAATTTTAGGGGGTTTATGGGTGCAGAAATTAAAAGTGGATTTATTGATAAATGGATGAGGAGATTTGAGGATAGGGATATTAGGAGTTGGTAGGAGTGGAGGTAAAGTGGATTTGATAGAGATATTTGGAGTTGGAAGTAGTGGAGGTAAAGTGGATTTGATAGAGATGTGATCAGTGAAATCTGAATGAAAGTAGAAACTAATCTAATGCATAATAGAATGATTATACCTTCATGAAGACCTCACGAAATCATGTGGGAAGGAGTGTGCCTACGTAGCTCCTCAGATATTTCCCATGATTAGTGTGACTAATGTGGATTGCTCAAGTGCTCACAACACAAGGTGAATGAGATTAGATGATGGATTGGGGATTTGATGCCTGATTTGGATGGAGATTGGGAATGATTGGAGTGATTTTGGAAGAGGTTTGGTAAGATGAGGAGATTGGCGAGTGATTTTGACAGAGTTCTGATGCTTGAAAGAGTCTTTTGTAAAATGGCTTGGAGAGGGTCTAATTTATAGAATTTTGGAGATGAGGATAGAGGGTGAGGATTCATTTGATGAGATCAAGGGCTAGGAAAAAAAGTGAATCTTTTATTCCTAGTGGATGAATTAATAATTCCCATTTTGGGAAGAGTGGAGGATAGTGGATGAATAAATAATTCATCTTTGGGAAGAGTGGAGGATAGTGGGGGACAACTGAGTTTTAAATTCAGTGAGTGGAGGATGTGGGGGACAACTGAATTTTAAATTCAGTGAGTGGAGGATAGTGGGAGACAACTAAATTTTAAATTCAGTGAGTGGAGGATACTGGGAGACAACTGAATTTTAAATATAGTGAGTGGATGATGAGGTAAGCAGGGTTAATTAAGTGTTAATCTTAATTAACTTAAGTCTAGGTTAATCAGATAAGTAGGATTTATCTAATTAACAGGGATTAAGGAAATGAATAAATCAACTAAATAAATATTAGGAATATTCATTCAATTGATAGGATAGGGTTGGTAAGGTTAAATGGATTAATTAGGTGACTTAATTGATCACCAGGGATATGCAGATGGGGAGAGTAGATTAGTGCAGAGGTACAGAAAATTGGTTTGCAAAGTAGTCCAATTTTAGGTGTCTACATTTGCCCCTCTTTGAGATGATGTTGCGGCTAAGCAACACCATTTCAAAGAAGTTAAAACATAGGGATGAATTGGAAAAGACAAAAGATTTTGGTTTGGAAGGTTTGGGGATAATTGGTAAGGGTGATGCCCCCTAGAGAGGATAGGCAAGTTGCGAGAACACGGTTGTGCTCTCGAAATGGATGGGACAGATTGGTATAACTGGTCAGAGGATAAGTGGTGAGATGAAAGGATGATGATGTTCAGAGATGATTGGTGGATGATCATTGTGCTGAAACTGAATTTGAGCAATCCTAGGTTTGATATAGCAAAGTGAATATGTTCACCAAGGTATAGAAGACCAAGGTGACGATGTTTATCCAACATTTGCATGGACTAGACACGCAGACAAAGGGATGATCTCATGCATGCCCAAGATAGTACAACCTTGTCTAGACAAGGGAAGGGGACTCATAGCATAAGCCCTTAGTGCAAAAAAGGTATGATGAACCTTAGATGCATAAGGAGATCAATATGCTAGAACTGACCCTATGATCGATCAAGATATGAATACTAGCTTGGAGTAATGAGACCAACCCACAAGCACAGCATACAAAAGCAAGACTATGCCCCATTCTAGATGTTTTTGCCACATACCATGATATAATAAGATCAAGGTAGCTTTGATGTGACCTTCGAATAGGACAAAAAATCAAAAACCAAAAGACTAATGAACCAAACAAGTAACCATTGTATCTTTTGCCAACATGGATGATGATGTGATAGATGCTGCCTATCATAGGAAAGATATATCCTAAGGCAAGGATTGATAGATGATTCGATGATGTTTGTAAAATTGGCTCAAGATGTGATGGTGACAAGTTGTGATTGATGCTGATTTGATAGTTGATGATTTTGATTAAGGACAATGCTTTGATAGGTGATGCGATGCTTGGATCTAGTGTAAGCTTATTGAGGATAGATGTGATGATGATGTGGGAGGACGATAAATGTGATGATGATGAGAGTGTGATGGAGCAAGTTTTATTTGTGTGATGGATAGATTATTTTTGGAATTTTGTGTGTTTTCTATTGTTTTGGGATTTTTGATGATATTTATGATGTTTTTTGGATTTTTTTATTTTGTGATGTTTTTTGATTTTTTGATTTTTTGATTTTGTTTTTGGATTTTTTGATTTTATGATGTTTTTGGATTTTTTGATTTTTGTGATGTTTTTGAATTTTTTGATTTTTTGTAATTTTTTTTTTGGAGTTTTGATTTTTTTGGAAATGGCATGATTTATTATGAGATGGTTGCATTGGATTTCATGTGGATAACCTTTATGCTAGATACCAATGACAAGGGAACACCAAGTCTAGAGGTGAAAGTGATGGGGTTGGATAGGGGGGTTGGTGATGAAAGGATGATGGATAACTGATTCATGATAGATGAATGGACAAGCGATAGGGATGTATGTTAGATAGATGGAAGATAGGGATGAGGATTTTCTCCAAGGGCGAGGTTGCAAGGAATCATATGCCCTAATGCTTAGAATTTTGCATGATGGGTTCATGTTTGAATGGATGGACTTTGCAATAGATGGATGGAGGATATATTAACAAAGGGAGTATGCCAAGAGGTCTCCAAAGCATGTTGTTGATATGTTGCCCCTTGTCTTTATCAAGATCTAAGGTGGGAGATGGTAAAAGCAAGATATAATGGATAGGATGGATGGGAAATGATAGGATAAATAGGGGATGGTGGATAGGAATATGATAGGATAAGGATAAGACAGTGAATAAGATGTGCAATGATATTATGGATGTGGATGAAGGATATGGTGTTTGCCCCCAAGTGTAGGGATACAAAATGGATGGAGAAGGGATTACGCATGACGCCCACAAGGGGTTTTCATCAAGGTACTTGCCCAAGGTGCCACAAGGAGTGGTTTTCACAATTGGACGAATTTTTTCTCTTTACTATTTTCTTTATTTTTTGATTTTTTTGCTTCTTTTTTTTTTTCTTTTTTGATGGGATGGGGACTCTAGCATCTGTTTCCATAGCAAGGAGAAGATGGTCCCATGTTGGATGACATTATGGATGGTGATTGCATGGATGTTGGTAGATAGGAGAATATGGAAGGGATGGTGGATAATGGATTATGTGGATTATGTGGAATATGATGTGGACGATGATGTGGACGATGATGTGGACTATGCAAAAGCATGGACCATAGGAATGTGACGGGGAAGATATGTAGGATAGTGAATGAAAGATGGAGAGATGGAGGTATGTGGGAATTGCAAGTGGTGGAGGGGAACCAAGACCAACGGTCACACACACTGTGATGTATTTGGAAGCTTGTACTTTGGATGTGGAGTTGGGAGTAATGGGGATCAGGATGGGAGATTTTTAGATGGTGGATTTGGGGTTTTAGGGACCCAAATAGACTTAGACTTTAAGGGATTTTTAGATGGGGAGTGGGATGTTTGGGATTTTGGGATGGATTGGGATGTGGATGCCTCATTAGAGTTTGGTGCTTTTCGTTTAGGGACCCACACCATTTTTTTTTTGCTTTTTCTTGTGATGGTGTGGGATTTGATAGCCTTTTTTATTTTTCATTTTGATTGGAAGGGATAATATCCTTAGGCTTTTGTGCTTTATGAGTTGAGGCATTCAAATTTTTGAATCCCATGGATTTGGGGGAAGCTTCTTGGTTAAAAGATGTGTGCTTTTGTTGGTTGTGATTGGGAATTTTAGTGGTTTTATGGATGGAGGGGTAAAAAGTATATTTTTGGATAGATGGGTGAAGTGATTTGAGGATAGGGATATTAGGAGTTGGTAGGATAGGAGGTAAAGTGGATTTGTGGATAAGGATGTTGGGAGTTGGTAGGATAGGAGGTAGAGTGGATTTGATAGGGATCTTTGGACTTGGAAGTAGTGGAGGTAAATTGGATGGAGGGAGATGGATGGTCACATGCTTTTGCAAATGGTAGGATGATGGAGGAGGGATGACGACATATGTTTTGGGAGTGCGATGAGATGCACCATGTTTGGGATTGGATGAATGGAATTTGGAAGGTGGATGGATGGTATCAACTTGTGTAGATTGTTGTTCTTGGGATGCATAGCCAAGGCCATGTGAGGATGGATGGAATGTGGTGTGGATGGGCTCCAAGATGCCTTGTTCGTGAAGGCCTAAGCCTTTGCCTTGATAGTTCATAAGTTGGAGCATGCGACAGGCAATGGGATGTTTGTTGCTGTGGAAACAAGATGTGAATCCATTATTTGTTGGAGAAAGATATGTGATAGATGGAAGTTGTTCACCTCCTACGAGGGAGTCACCACGGATGAAAGTGCTTTTTCCAAGTGGATAAGGGGATGGATTTTAGATGGGATTGGTAGATGGAGGTAAAGGATTCATGGGGGATGGTAAAGGGTTGGTAGAAGTTGATGGGGGATCAATAAGGTGATCCATAGATGGGAGGGGATGGGGGATGGGATTGAATGGGATGGTTAGATCTTGATTAGGAGATAGGATTGATGTTTCAACTTGCTTTGGATTTGTTTCTTAACATAGCTCGTGTGCTTGGATAGAAGTGGGAGTGACTTGGATAGATGTGATTGGTGCTTGGATGGATGTGATAGGTGTTTGGATGGATTCTTGAACATGTTTGTATGATGGTTCTTGACTTATGATAGGGGATTGTTCAAGAGGTTTGGTGGGTGTTGGATTGCATGAGGGTGTTTGATTCCTTGGTACTAGCCAATGGATGGTGTCCTTCATGAGTTTATGGGTGGAAGCACAATATAATGGATGGATAATGATGGTGGTTGGCGGGATTAAGTTGTGATGGTTTGTGGATGGGTTCAAGGGTTGGTATTGGACTAGATGATGGTGTTGGAGGGCACTCTAGATTGGTATCTCCCTTGTCAAAGGTGATTAGATCTTGCCTAGGATAACTTGGACTTTTGTTTTATGTACAAGGGACCACTTGGACTTGCATGTACTTCTTGCTGCAAAGGTGGATTTGGGCTCACTAGTGCTTGTTGGGGAGGCCATTGATAATCTTGGTTGCCTCGTGTAATGGTAGGATGTGTAGACGAAAGGTTGTGGGGTTGGTATGAAGTTGAGGGTTGATATGAGGATGATGGAGGTTGATATGATGGAAGTTGATATGAGGTTGAAGGTTGATATGATGTTGAAGATGATGACATGTAAGGTTGTTGTGAAATTTGTTGAGGTTGGGATGGTATTTGGACTTCTTGTTGTGATATGATTTGTTGTTGATGTTGGTGAATGTGTTGATGTGATGATGATGGAGGGGTTGCATAGGATAGTGATTGTTGTGATATGGATTGATATAGATAAGGGTTGTGATGAGTTGATAAAGGGTTGATATGACATGTGGATGAATTTGGTTGATATGAGGTGGGATAAATTGATGTAGGATTGGTTTGATGTGCAGATGGATATGATGGGATAGGTGCTAGATATGATGGTTGTTGGACTTTGCAAGTGGCCAAGAGGTGTTGGATTTGATTCGAGAGGTATTGTATGTGTGAGGATTGGCTTGTTTGACCTATTTGAATCAACTCTTGAATGCTTTGAAAGGTTCGCTACTCTAAAGGGGATTGGCTTGCATGCATGTGGTGAAGCATATGAAGGAGCTTTTGGAAGTCCTCTAAGGTTGACATGATGTCACACATGTGGTTAAATCTTAAGTCCTTTTTTGGCAAGTGCTTGGTTATGATTTGATGACGATGTGGATTGTTTGGATGAAATTGATTAGGATCAAGGTGACTAGGATGTGCTTAGGGATGATTGGGATGGAGGTTGATTTGAGAAGGATGGAGAGAATGATGTTGTTTGGATAATGATTTAGATAGAATGGTGATGATTTGATGATGTAGGGTGACAAGGATGTGAGTAGGATTGATTATGGATGACTTGGATGTGATTAGGACTGAGGGGGTTAAGAGGGTGATTGGATTTGAATGTGATGAATGCCTTGTCTTATGTGTTTGATGTTTTAGTTTGATTTGGCAATGTTTAACAAATGATCACATGTACAAACAAGAATCACTCACACAAGACACAAGCAATTTTGACTTTTGAAATTGCAGAATATGATAGGGATTAACAAGCACATGTGTAAGATAAATCAACAGGCCCTAATGTCTAGTTTGATGGGGTATGGCCAGTTAGGTTTGGTCACTATTTAGACGAGGTTGAATAATGATTTGAAAGGGAAATCCTGTCACATAGCCGGGAGAAGGGGGTAACCCACCCTTCACCTTTACTTCCCAAAGGTAGAAAGTTCTTTGGGGCTTAGCCAAGAGTGACAGGATTCTGATTTCAAAGAGGGTGTCTTTTGATTTAGCCTCGGATGAGGTCATCCCTAGGGGTGATGAAATCCCCTAGCAGGCCTCCTAGGATAGGGTAAACAAAAGCGAATCAAGTGAGGTGTTTTTGATCTCCAAGATCACCTTGCGGTGCGAGGAGAGAGCATACACACACCCACTTGATTCACACTCGCAGTTGATTAATTGACCCTTAGAAAGATGAAATGTGATGAAGACACGTCAAACAATGGTTCTTTTTAGCCCAATTTCAAGGTGTGATTGAAGACACTGATTCGTTTTAAGCCCAATTTCAATGTGTGATGATCAAACAATGTTTGTTTTAAAGGCCCAAACTAAAATATGTTTGCAAGCAATGATTAAGAGATAAAGGATGAAAATAAATGCACCTAATTAAATTGCTATCCAAATTGATGTAGATGCTGCCCTGGATGTTGCTCCAGTCCTGAATGATCACCTGCAAGTCACAAAAATGAAAACAGAGCAAGTAGACTAGCCAAGGAGATGGTGATGCAAAAATTGATAGTTTGATAAAATATGATGAAAGATGAATAGATATAGAGAAAAGAAGTGCATAAATAGATTCTTCAAGAGATTCTATGCAATTTGAAAAAAAAACATCATTGAAAACTGATCAAAATTGCAAAAGATATGATGATTTGAAGTTTTTAAGCTTGTTTGACTTTGACTGATGAAATAGGTGGGAAAAAGGTAGTCACCTAATAAAAACCTCACAACCACAAAGTGCTCAGAGTCCTCTTTCTGATGAGTCCTTGTTTGTGTGATTTCACCTCCGTATGCAAAAGTTATGAAAGTTTGAAAAAATCAGCCTCCTTCGGCATGTAGGAGGCACTAGAGGTTATTTGTTTGCTGTTGACCATTGGTAGTTTTGCAAAAATCTGGTCACATGTGTTTGACTTCACCTCTAGCGGTTAAGGGTTTGAGTTTGGTAGTTTAGGGTGTAAGTAGCCCTTGGTCATTCATATGACTAGGGGTCAATCAATGCAAAAAATAAAAACTAAAGCCACCACTTAAAGTTTTATATGTAAATTTTTGGCGCTCTACAAAGACTAAAGGTTGGTTTTTAGATGTGAAAACCCTAGTTCTCACATGCCAAGGTAAGCCGAAGGTGATAGATTTGGGGTCATCGACAAAGGTGGAGGAGTGGTGGAGGACAGGCTCAGGGAAGGCGCGTAGGGAGCGGCAGAGAGTTTGGGATGGCAACGGGGGTCTGCGAGAGGAGGGAGGAGGGAAGGTGAGAGGGTTGGAGGGAGGAAGGCATGGGGGAAGCTTGGAGGAAGGGGAGGTGGGAATGGTGGAAGGCGCCGGGGGTGGGAGTTTGGAGAAGTGGGGATGGTGGCGTTGGGAGAAGGGAAGACCGCGGGGGCGGGGGGGGGGGGGGTTGTCTGCGGGGAGCGGCAGGGGCGCAGGAGATGGTGGCGACAGCTGGGAGGCAGTGGTCAGGTGTTGCGGGGAGGTGAAGCGGTTGTCGGCAGAGGATAGTAGTGGTAAGGGTTTCGACTGGGGCTTGCAGAGAGGCAATATGGTGAAAATGGGTGGTGACTGATGTGTGGGTTGGTGGCGACCGGGAGTGGCAGGGTATGGAGAGGTGGGAAGTGGTGGCGACGGGGGTTCAGGCGGTGGTGACGGGGCGGCGACCAGGCGGAGGAAGCAGTGGAAAACTTGCAAAAACCTTTGAAAACCTACAACTTCAAACATGAACCCCTATACGGATTAGTACGGCATAGGGTATAGTTTCGTACAGTATGGATCCGTACAGTATGGGTCTGTATGGTACAGACTGTACCCTAAAAAATTTTCAAATTTTTTTAAAAAAATTCTCAGAACCTAGTCGAGTTTATTGTCAAAATTCACAGAAATAGCATCTGAAGCACAAAAATGACATTTGTTTTTTCCTAAGATGCAACCTGCAACACTTCCTCACCAAAACTTCACAAAATTTGTTAGAAAAATGAAGATTTTAACTAGAAACCTTCACAAAATGATGAGTAGATTTGAGACCGGGCATGCCAAATGTGATTAGTGAAATCTAAATGAAAGTAGAAACTAATCTAATCCATAATAGAATGATTATACCTTCATGAAGACCTCACGAATCCATGCAGGAAGGAGTGCACCTACGTAGCTCCTCAAATGTTTCCCATGATTAGTGTGACTAATGTGGATTACTCAAGTGCTCACAACACAAGGTGAATGAGATTAGATGATGGATTGGGGATTTGATGCCTAATTTGGATGGAGATTGGGAATGATTGGAGTGGTTTTGGCAGAGGTTTGGTAAGATAAGGAGATTAGGGAGTGATTTTGACAGAGTTCTGATGCTTGAAAGAGTCTTTTGTAAAATGGCTTGGAGAGGGTCCAATTTATAGAATTTTGGAGATGAGGATGGAGGGTGAAGATTCATTTGATGAGATCAAGGGCTAGGAAAAAAAGTGAATCTTTTATTCCTAGTGGATGAATTAATAATTCCCATTTTGGGAAGAGTGGAGGATAGTGGATGAATAAATCATTCATCTTTGGGAAGAGTGGAGGATAGTGGGGGACAACTGAGTTTTAAATTCAGTGAGTGGAGGATGTTGGGGGACAACTGAATTTTAAATTTAGTGAGTGGAGGATAGTGGGAGACAACTAAATTTTAAATTCAATGAGTGGAGGATAGTGGGAGACAACTGAATTTTAAATTCAGTGAGTAGATGATGAGGTAAGCAGGGTTAATTAAGTGTTAATCTTAATTAACTTAAGTCTAGGTTAATCAGATAAGTAGGATTTATCTAATTAACAGGGATTAGAGAAATGAATAAATCAACTAAATAAATATTAGGAATATTCATTCAATTGACAGGATAGGGTTGGTAAGGTTAAATGGATTAATTAGGTGACTTAATTGATCACTAGGGATATGCAAATGGGGAGAGTAGATTAGTGCAGAGGTATGGAAAATTGATTTGCAGAGCAGTCCAATTTTAGGTGTCTACAAGAGATATTTGGAGTTGGAAGTAGTGGAGGTAAATTTGATGGAGGGAGATGGATGGTCACATGCTTTTGCAAATGATAGGATGATGGAGGAGGGATGGCGACATATGTTTTGAGAGTGTGATGAGATGTACCATGTTCATTTTGTTTGTCTTGGGATGTATAACCGAGGCCATGCAAGGATGGATGGAATGTGGTGTGGATGGGCTCCAAGATGCCTTGTTCATGAAGGCCTAAGCCTTTGCCTAGATAGTTCATATGTTGGAGTATGTGACATGCAATGGGATGTTTGGTGCTTTGGAAACAAGACGCGAGTCTATTATTTGTTAGAGAAAGATAGGCAGTAGATGAAAGTTGTTCACATCCTACAAGGGGTTTACCACGGATGAAGGTGCTTTTTCCAAGTGGATAAGGGGATGGATTTGGGATGGGGTTGGTAGATGGAGGTGAAGGATTCATGTGGGATGGTAAAGGGGTGGTAGAAGATGGTGTGAGATCAATAAGTTGATCAATAGATGGGAGGGGATCGTGGATGGGATTAGATGGGATGGTTAGATCTTGATTAGGAGAAGAGGTTGATGTTTCAACATGCTTTGGATTTGATTTTTGACATAGCTCATGTGCTTTAATAGAAGTGGGAGTGGCTTGGATAAATGTGATAGGTGTTTGGATGAATGCGATAGGTGCTTGAAATATGCATTCTTGAACATGGCTGCATGATGGTTCTTGAGTTATGATAGGAGATTGTTCAAGAGGTTTGGTGGATGTTGGTTTGCATGAGGGTGTTTGATTCCTTGCTAATAGCCAATGGATGGCATCCTTCATGAGTCTATGGGTTGAAGAACAATATAATGGATGGATAATGATGGTGGTTGGTGTGGGATTAGGATTGGGATTGGATAGGTGGGTGATAGGATTAGGTAATGATGGTTCTTGGATGGATTCAAGGATAGGTGTGGGATTAGATGGTGGTGTTGGAGGTGTGGAGGATTTGGGGGATTCCATTTATTTGCTTGGTGATACTCTTTAGAGGAAATCCCACAAGGATTCTTTGGATGTGATAGTGTTAGGATTTGGAAGATTTGATGGTGGATTAGATGGTGTATGGGTGATAGGGGTTGGTGGATTGGGATATTCTGTTGGGGGGGTTGGGATTGATGGATTGTAAGGTAGGTAGGGTGATGGATTAAGGTTGATAAGATGGGGATTAGATGATGGGGGATTTGTATGGGGAAATGGTTGTGGATATAAGGTTTGGATTTCAGAGATAAGGTGTGATAGATTGGTGTTCCCTTGATCAAAGTTAGCATGACAAAGGTTGGCGGATGGATAAGGTGGAGGTATTGATTGGTTGGATAGGTATGATGGCATGGATGTGTAAGGGGATGAAGATTGATATGAGGGTAAAGGTTGATGTGATGAAGGTTGATATGATGGAAGTTGGTATGAGGTTGAAGGTTGGTATGATGAAGGTTGACATGATGGAAGTTGATATGAGGTTGAAGGTTGATATGAGGTTGATGAAGTGGATATGTAGGATGTTCAAGGTTGATATGAGGTTGATGAAGTGGATATGTAGGATGTTGAAGGTTGATATGAAGGTTGAAAGAATGAAGATTGATATGATGTGGATGGGGATGATGTGTAGGATGTTTGATGATATGATGAAGGTTGGGTAGGGGCTTGGGATTCTCCAATGATGAGGTGTGCTAAGGATATATCTTTAATGTCATTTTTGAATTGTTCCTTATCATTAGGATCCATTTTCTCATAGACTTTCCTATGTCTTTGTAATTGTTGTATTGCTTCATAAAGATCCATTTTGTGGGAGGGGTATGAGATGAAATGGAGGCTAATGGATGGTTGTGATGTTGGGGATCAAATTTCAAGACCTTAGGATGATTTGATTTGATTTGATTTGATTTGATGAATGGTTTTGTATGCTTAAGATAGACTAATGATCTTAAGCAAGAGGGTTGATTGGGTTGATTTGATTAGGTGATCAATTAAGGTCTTGATTTTTGATTGGGTTGATTCGGATTTGGATTAATGAGATTAATGAGATCAAAATGAAGACTGGGCGTGCCAATGTGATTAATGAGATCAAAATGAAGATTAAAACATAAATCGAATTCAAATACACACGATTATACCTCCATAATGACTCACAAATCCAAGAGGGAAGGAGTTGCACCCGATTTGTCTCCTCAGATTTTACCCATGATTAGAATGACTAATGTGGATTGCTCAATGCTTTCAACACAATGTAGATGAGATGGGGATTGATAGATTAGATGGAGATGAGGGATAATTTTGGCATTATGATGTTAGGATGAGGAGATTGTGGAGAGATTTTGGCAGAGGTTTGATGCATGAAGAAGTCTCTCTTAAATGGCTTGGAGAGGGTCTCATTTATAGATTTTCTGAAAGGAGGATGGAGGGTGAGGATTGAAAGATGAGATCAAGGGCTAGGAATAAAAGTAAATCTTTTATTCATTTTGGGAAAAGGGGTGATAAATGAGGTATGGGTGTGAAAGAATGTGAAATGAATTAAAAATTCATTTGGGGAATGGGAAATGAATTAAGAATTCATTTGGGGATAAGAGGTAATGAATGAGGATGGGTGAGGTAAGGGGTGTGTAAGAGAAGTAAATGTGATGTGTGATTTATTTCAATTTTTAATTTGGGGGATGTGGGGAAGGGTGTTAAACTAGGTTTGACCACCCAAATGAGAGGTTAGGACTAATTAAACAGAGGTTTTACTTAATTGATCCTAGGGCTAGGATGAGGTAGGCTAGGGTAGGTTAGGGTAGGTCAATTAGTAGGCTAGATCAATTAGATAACCATGATTTATCTAATTAATAAGGATTAGGGAAAAGGAGAATTGAACCAAATAAATATTGGGAATACTTATTTGTTTAATGAGGGATAGTGTTGTAAGGTCTTAGTGATAAATTAAGTAAGTTAATTGATCACATGGGATAGATAGATGGTTAGGGATAAATGGTTTTATTCCATTAATAGGAGGGATAAATTGGTTTGCAAAAGCAAGTCAATTTTAGGTGTCTACAATTATCTTAAATGGCCTCATCAACCACATAAAGTTGTCATGCTATCTGCTCAAAACATACCAGACCCATTCATCTTCTACAAAATAGGGGAAATGGATGCAATGTCCAAAATGTTTGTCCCAGATAGCCTTGTACTAAGGTTTGAGTTCAAATCAATCATCTAATAACTGATTGTGATAGATATCCATTAGCTTGGATTCCCCAAATTCCTCAATGTCTACATGAATGTACACCGTAACATCCTCTACATGCAAAACCCCACGTGGAATGCTTGAAAAGCCACCTAATGGGTCCACTTCTAGAGATTTATAGGGATGTTTTTTGAATTTAGGGCATGGCCTATTAGTGATCTTCACAACATTCAGAGTAGCCATCTTTCAAAGATTCAGAGAGAGATATTCAAGAGCAGAAAATGTTACAAGTATGAGGTTAACTAGTGTTGTCATTGATGTCAACATACTCATAGTGCATTGGTAAGAAGGATTGGATGAGCTGTGTACTGAGGATATTGAGAAAATTAGTCTCAATCAGGAACAGTAAAGAACAGTGATAAGAAGAATGCAAATGTACTCAATAGGATGAGGATCAAAGGATGTGGATTAAAGGGTTTGTAGATATGAGTCTTGAGATGATCCAGTTAAGATTTCAGAGGTCCACATGAAGATATGAAAAATTTGTGATCGGTCAAGTAGAACCAGCTCTGGGAGCTATTCCGAAGTGACAGAGTATTACAAAAAGGTCCAGTGAGATCTGAAGAAGCATTGTCAGACTCTGCGGATTAGGAGTGTTTGGGATGTCCTTGTGATGTGTCATCTCAGTTTGTACAAAGTTTGGAGGTCCAAAATAACCTTTTTAGTTTGACAGTCATGACAAACTGTGTTCTTGAAGTTCCAGATGAAGAGGAGAAGAGATTCCTGTGAGTAGAGGAAGTGCGGATATACCTGGTCATTCAGGCAAGCTTGTGAAGGTTCTTGGATTATGTTGAGGTTGAGTTGTCGGTCCGCATTAGTGTTAGAGCCCAGAATTGAAGATATTCTTCTAGATGAAGATACTCTTATTCAGACTGGCCGACCAGATGAGTTATTCATCTTGCGAATGTTCTTGTGGATGATTGCCAACTTGCGAATGCTCTTATGGATGATTGCTGACTTAGATGATTGTTCCTAAGTCAATGCCTTGTATTAATAAAGCTTTGTGAGTTCATTTCAAAGTGTGTCATGAAGCAGATGAGTGTGGAATAGAAAAAGAGTGAAAGGCAGAGCAAAAGTATCTTAGGCTTAAATGGAACTGATCTAGGCATGGTAAAGATGTCAATCTCTAGTTCAAGTTTGTGATTCTTATCACTTTGTAGACAGTGTGTCTCTTGTAG
This sequence comes from Cunninghamia lanceolata, assembly GCA_027924645.1. Lineage (NCBI taxonomy): Eukaryota > Viridiplantae > Streptophyta > Pinopsida > Cupressales > Cupressaceae > Cunninghamia > Cunninghamia lanceolata. Next base: position 4,248,427 of record BSBN01000205.1, read on the forward strand.
GCAGTGTGCCTCTTGTGAGTAGTGTGCTCAGGCAGTGAGCCCTAATTGGCATGTGCCATTCATTTTTCTTATTCTTCTAACAAAGAATAATCCTTGGGTTAATCACCCCGTGGTTTTTTCCTTCACCAGGTTTTCCACGTCAAAATCTTGGTGTCCAATGTGTTGATGTTTATCTGCTCCTGTGTTTATGCATTATGCTTTCATGAATGATTAACTGATATGCTATTAACTAACAAAGAAGAATCAAGTGTTTGCAGTAGAAGCAAGTTTTTGTTCAACTGATTCACCCCCCCTCTCAGTTGTGTGCCCTAGATCTAACAGAAAATACCTTTTATGCTTCTAGGGTTCACGATATGAGCTGGATCAGATTGCTGGATGAATCAACTTCTATTGTTGATGTTTGAGAGGTTTAAGACAATTTTGTTGCAGAGCTCCTTCTCTCTTCTTCTTGAATGCAAATGTGCAAATGATGAACCAACGTACCCTTTTATTTCTACGCAAACCCTAATTTTCATTTTGCAATAAATACACAACCTAAGTTATTCCAATTGCCTTGTTTTCCTCGTTCTGAGAGAGATCTTTCCAGATCACTAAAATGCACCTACAATGATAACTTGCAATGTATCTCCCTTTCTCCAATCATTCCATCTAACCACAAATCCAAACATTTGAGTTATACTAGATTTGATTGTGAATGTCCTACTTTTTCTAGATGACTGTCAAACTAGATTAATCTTGGATGATTAACCTTTTCAAACTCCTTGCGGATCTTTCATATCTTTACCAAAGGTTATTTAGATGTTTCTTTGAGAGCCCTTTTTAATCCACAACTTTCCATGTGCCAATTTCAGGCACCAATTGACTAGCTGGAGGAAATTATTTTCTTTTGTGACTCCCCCTGAGCCAGAGCTCATCTATTTAGTTTCCAGAAGGAATATCAGCACCAAATTCTAATGCAGATCCATCCCCAACATTTTTTGTGCTTCTCTTTACCCAGATCTTGTTCATCTCCCTTTGAATTTCATCCGCATTCACTTTTCTTTTTCCTTTATCTTGGTTTTGATTAAGGTGCACTGGACCCCTTATGTCTTGATTCTTACTTCTATAGAATTTGGCAATATGACTGGATCTATTACAATTGTAGCAAACAACATTTCTTTGTATCTTTGACTAGTATCCTCTTGATCTACATTGATTAGCCATATGTCCCATTCTATTGCATGCAAAGCATCTACCATTGAATGATATGTTCATTTGCATATTTCTACACTCATCAGATTTGTGACCATACCTTTTGTAGTTAAAACACTGTCTGGAGAAGGATGAATTAGTCTGAATCATTCTTCTTCTACATTGATTTGCTTTATGACTAAAGTTATTGTAATTGTGGCAGTAGCCATTGAAGGATGGATATTTTTGAGCATTTGGTTGCCTTATCGGAGGTCTTCTAGGCCTGTTCCTTGGATTTCCTGATCCAGAGTTCTTCTAACTAGATCCGAAGCTTTCATCTTTCTCATACCACAAGCCTTGCTTGTCATCTACCCTCTTTTGGCTTTGAAGAAGAACTTCAAGTTGAGTAGAGCTTATCTTGAATTTCTCTTTGTATTCATTTGTTGTTTGAAGATCCCTTTTAAGAGTGTCAATCTAATTCTCAAGTTGTTCTTCATTATCTCTAGCTTCTTCAAGATTAGATTCTAGATGCCTGATTATTCTATCCATTTTGTGGCAGTCTTCAGACTTCTCCTTAAGAGATTGTTTTAGATCATCTTCAATTTTTCTTTTCTCTTCATTTTCTTGGGTGAATTTCATAACCCCTGATTCCATTTCATGTCTTACCATAATGACCTCTTTTGATAGATTCTCACATAGCTTGTTCTTCTCATTCAGATCTTCATTTGTATTATTGACTTCACTTTGACTTGCTAATTGTTGAAGTAGTTCCTTTCTCTTTTTCATAGAGATACTTAGTTTCTCTTTTAGTTCATTTATGAAATCATCAGCTTGTTTGAGTCTTTCCTTCAAGTTATTGACTTCAGAGTGAGACTATTCAAGATCACCTAAGGTAGACTAAAGCTACTCCCTCATACCATACATATCCATTGAGATTCTCAAATCTTCCTCAAGCTATTAGGCTCTATCTGGAGGAACTTGGCTCTGATACCAATTGTTGATAACTGAGAGGGGGTGAATCAGTTATCTAAATTACCTTAACTTTTTATTCTTCTTTAACACTAGTGCAACATTAAATTATATAAGCATGCATAACCATGAAAGCAGAAATAAAATCAATACACATAACACAATGATTTTGATGTGGAAAACCCTGTTAAGGGAAAAACCACAGGGTGACTAACCCAAGATTGTATTCTTTGTTAAAACAATAAGGTAGTACAAAAATGGCACTTGCCAATTGGGGCTCACTACCTGAGCACACTGCTCACAAGAGGCTCACTGCCTACAATAGTTTATAGAAAGAAAATGTAGTAGTTGAACTAATGATGAGCATCCACATATGCTAAGGTTCAGTTCCAATTAGGCTTAATATACTGATCAACTGCACTTCATTCTTCCCCTATTCTAATGTTGTTGTTCTATCACATTCCAGACCTATAGCTGCTTCCACATTGTTCTCTGCTTTTCTTCGCACAACACTACACACAACTCACACCTTCATACCAAAATCAATCTGGTATATATATCTGCATCAATGATTTCAATCATCTTTCTAGTCAGCATCCAGAAAACTCAAGATATTTCCAAACTTTGGTCAGTTAGCTGAATCCTTGCTTACTAAGTAATGCGTATCAAGGAGATAATTATAGAAGTCATTAATCATGTTGGCTAATTATGAATGATCCCTCAGGAAACTTGATCACCATCAATACCTCATCCGGATTAAGGTTTGATGCTCTACCGGTCAGGTCTTCCTCAGTCTACTCTACAAAACAGGAACCCAACACTTAGGTGCTAATATCTCTTCACTCTTTCATCACTAGAGGCTCAATCTCTAGAATGTAATAGTCATGGTACTCCTCTTGACTTTCCCAAGTACGTACTTTGCTAAGATACTTCCTCTGAGAGATCTGGACCTAATTGTTGGACCTTGTTGCATGCTCTATTCTTGCTTATCGAACTGAGATACTCTTCAATTTGTCTTCCGGTATAGACATACCATGTCCTACGGATGTGTGGGATGGACTTTTTTGCCATCAATGACAACATTCATGAAGCCACACAGTGTCTCTTGCCAACACCCTAAGCTATTTAGATTCAGAAGAAAAACACAAACAACTTGGAGACAGATAACCATATACATGCAACAAAGCATTACTCATTTAAAAACAACATGAAACTACTAAATTTATGCCACCCAGCAAGACTGTATCTTATTATTCTGTCAAAATTTGCCAAGTCTAAAACAACTAACCCTATGAAATAACTTAATGAGCAAGATAGTTCCTTTATAGATCAGGAACATGCTATCAACATTGAATACATTATACTTCAAATTGTTACAAATACAGAGAACAAAAGCTTGTCAATCCTCAGTTCCATATGTGTCATTCCACTCATCATATGTCTTCTCTGTCAGCCAAGGGAATGAAAGTATTTCTTCAATCTAGCCATTATGGCTAACATACCTGGCATCCAACATACTTTTTACATGATTAGAGAACATAGAAAGATTCCTTTCAAGAGTGTATAGATTGTCCAACGTTAAGCTCAGTACTTGCATACTCATAGTTGGATCACTTGCAATTGCATCACAACAAGTGGGAATTAATCAAAAACTTTTTTCTAGAATCTCCTTTCTCCAGTTGTCCAACTCTTTTGTTTTTCCAACACCATCCAAGATGGGAGGTAACCACTTAGCATCCAACCCTTCAAAACCCCGCAAGTTCTCTTTCACAACTGAATCAAAATTCAATTGGAAACTGGCCACATCCTGAAAACACTTCATAATGTTAAGCACCTTCAGTATGTTAGTAGGTGCAGTAGACTCATACCTGACAGACCTCTGAAATTCTTTGACTTTTTCAGTTCTATGTAACCATTTTTTTAAGCTCAATAGTCTCTATTTGTCAGACTCATGCTTTTGATAGGCTGGTCTCAACTATAAGTAGGATTTCCAAGCCTCATCAGCTTTGGTCAAAATGTTTGTCACCTTGTTCTTGATCAAGTTGGTGACCATCTTTTTAACTTTGTGATCCTTTTCCTCTAATCTTTTGTTATCCTCCTTCAACTCTCTAATCTCTACAAGGAGAGGCTTTGTATCCACTGGAACAGATTTTGTAGTTGGGATCACTGGAGGAGGGGCTGAAGTACTGGCTACCAATGACAGTTGTTGCTTCAACATGCTTATCTCTATAACTGCATTAGAATAATCAAGTTGTAGCTGATTGTAATCCTTTTGCAATTTGTTAGCAGTTGCTTTTGCAAAGTCTGTACATTTAGGCTTGTAGCCTTAGGAGCAGGGGTATCAGATACTCTTTTTATTATTACATCCCATATCAGCTCTCCTAATTGATCCCTAGGCTTTTTGTTGTTTGGAGATAGAGCCCACATTGTCAATGTTTAAAATTTAGGGTTGAAGGATGCACCAGAGAGGCCCCTTTCAATCTCTTACCCTGTCACATCTAAATCATCTATGGTGATTGTATCAAATGCAATGGCATCTGATAGAGTCTAGTGAGGTAGAAGAAGAATATTACTTTTTGCCACCAGTGCTCTCCCTTCCTCTACAGTCATTTTACTTATAGACTATTGTACTTCTTTTAGGACCCTGTAAGTAATAACATCATCCTCCTTTGGATCTGCTCTAGCCATGGTATCTTCAATTTTCTTCTGAAATTCCTCACTCCTCACTTTCAAAACATAGCTCCTAAATTTAGGAGTGTTGACAAATTCATCATCCTCCATAAACTTGTCACATGCCACCACCCTAACATCTTCAATATCAAAAGTAGGGTTTCTCATTACTCTCACTGACCTATTCTCTAGGGATGAATAAGGTCTCAGTCTATCGGGTGAACGAGGGGCTAGTTTCTTGTGCATGTTCCTCCTCCCCCTCTAGGTCAACTACCTCTATCTGCTCTGGGTTCTCCAAATCAATAATCTTGGCCCTTTTGGTAGGAGTGGGCCCAACTAATTACCTCTTTACATCATACTCTCCACTTGAGCTGCTAGGCTCATAAGCATATCTATGTTCTCCTATAGGGACAGAGGCAATCAACTATTCTACATTATCCAACATTTTCTCAATTCTCTCGATTGGGTCTTGCGCTTCTGCAAATGCACCCAGATATGCAAGATTCATGTTTCTCTTCATATTCTCACTGGCCATGATAGTATCCCACTTGATCCTCAAGTGGTGGACTTCATTCATAGTAAAACAATTCCTGGCAATGTCCTCATCGTAATCCACCTGATGAAAGTATTGGACCTTTCCCTTGTAGTTGTTGACTTTGTATCTGGTTTGGTTGATGAATCCCTTAGGGTCAAAAGACCTTAGTTGTTCCAAATACATTCCAAAACATTGCATAACTGAATTAATTTGGTCCAACCCACTCTTATCAGGGATCACAAAATCACAAAATCTAATGGAGGAAGGGAAGAATGAACCTTTCTTGTAGTTCCTAAAGTGCTTTTTGTCAGAATCATTTAACTGCCTTATAACTTCTAAAAATGCCACCCTCTTTGGCACATATTTGGGTAGTATGTGAGGTACAGTCGGGCATCCATAGACCCTTATGCAAGTAGTATGCTCATGATAGAACCAATCACCCCAATTGTGATCAATTCCAACATAGGGAGTCCTATCTAGAGGTCATAAGAAATCCATTACATCAGGATGCAACCCTTCACCCTCTGGCTCCAAAAATCCAAGGATTCTCCTCACAAAATATTCTTCAAAGATGACATAATCTACATCAACATAGTGCATATCCAGCATACATGTCCATACTTGCACTGGTAGCTTGTTCCCTTGAGCATTTGAATCCTTGACATACAAATTGGGGTGCCACATCCCTGATAAAACACATAAGTACATATGACACAACAAGGAGTAGTGTATGAATTCAACTTGGACATTCGGTTTAGACAAATTATTTTTGATCTTTGTCATCTGATCATGCATATGGTTAGCTATGAAAGTGGCATAATCATATGGTTCCTTGACATCTGGTCTCCAAATATCAATAGCCATCATCATCAAAGAAATAGACATTCTTTCTAAAGTATCTCTGCCTAATACTTGACACAGACTATGATAGGTTCTGACAAAATATTCATTAAACATACTACAATGTAAAGGATCCACCTCATCATCTGAAATATTTACCAATTTCCCACCAACACCCCTTGGCCTATGCTTTGGTAAGTAATATTCCCTGTGCTGTTGTTTCACATTGTCAGTCTAGTATTTTTTCTTGAAAGTCCTGAGGTCAATTTATTTGCTAGCTACAAGGTCCAAGTTGAATATAGTGGTAATGTATCCTTTGGTAAACTTGATCAATGTTGAACCATTTCCATCTATTACTATCTTAGTGGCTGGATTGTACCTTGATGTTGTTGATCTAATTAAGTCAGGGTTGGGGAAAACATTGGAACAAATGAGCTTGGCTAAATCATATTTCTAGGCATGATAGATAGGGGCCTTATAGTTCATCCTCTTATACCAATGCTTAAAGAGGATCCAACTTGGGATAGGTAATTTGGCATCTCGGCAATTATAGCAGTAGTCAAGAAATCTATCCTCGTCTCTACCTGGGCCATGCAATTTCAAAATTGTTCTAGCGAATCTAGGGAGTTGGATCATAAGATCATCATCCAAGCTTCATTTTGAAGTGGAAGGCTAGCCTGACTGACTCATTTTTCTTTTATGAGGTAGCTTAGGGTTTTTATGGTTGACAATGCCCCTAAAAGCTTTAGAATTAACCTACAGTTGGAAAAACTAGGCATAGAGGAGGAATAGTTACTTACAGCTTTTCCATGCTTGCAGAAGCTTGAGATTACTTTTTTCCTACTCGTTTTGATGATTTCTTCTGAATGTAGTCACGCTCTCGAGAATACCTTAATCTTTGAATTCCTGCACAATTCTCTGTATTAATGAACTTTGTGCGGCAAGAATTCTTGCACAATTCTCTATATTAATGCACTTCATGCTTCAAGCACTTCAAAATCTTACTCTTTTGAAACTTTGAATTTGGGCCATTGATCTTTTCCTTAAATTCTGAAATCGATGGTCCTGATTGGTTGACTAGATTTGATAATCTTCGTCGTCATTCTGAAAATGTATGAGTCAGATACATGGCAGCACCTTGCAGCGTAGCAGCCTATGATGGCCAACCTCTTACCTACCCCGCGCCAGCGTGCCTCACCTCTCAAAAAAGAGAAATGCCATGTGTCGCGATGTCATGACCGTGTAGTGCAGATTCGAACCAAAGTGATTCTCCTTGTGACGATGCACAACCATTGGATCAAGTCTTTTGCCAGCTTAGATTTTTTGACATGTGTCATTCTGTCACAGCCGCGTAGTGAATATTCTCTCCTGACAGATTCCTCATGCACCCTTGCATGACCATTAGATTTATCCCTACCTACAACTATTGGATAAAATCTTTTAGTGGGATAGGATACTAGCTTTGATTTTTTGACATGTGTCATTCTGTCGCAGCCACAGAACAAATATTCTCTCCTGATAGATTCCTCATACACCCTTGTGCCCATTAGATTTCACCCTTCCTGCAACTGTTGGATCAAGTCTTTAGTGGGATAGGATAGTTTTGATTTTTTAACATGTGTCGTTATGTCGCAGCAGTGCAGTGAATATTCTCTCTTAACAGATTCCTCATGCACCCTTGCACCCATTAGATTTTGCCCTTCCTGCAACCGTTGGATCAAGTCTTTAGTGGGATAGGATAGATTTGATTTTTTGACATGTGTCATTCTATCACAGTCATGCAGCGAATATTCTCTCCTGACAAATTCCTCATGCGCCCTTGCATGACCATTAGATTTTGCCCTTCATGCAACCGATGATAGCGGGTAACCTCTAGACTGTTAGATTAAGGGGCTGGTCAACTTACGAATATTAGGACATGAAGTCATGACTGCACTGATCAACAACCTGCTCGCATATTAACTTTTTAAATAATTAAAAAGTGGACCCTGCTAGCTTTCTAGGTTAACTCATTCCCCACCAAGCCGTGACTGACAAGATTAGGTATAAGGGGCCAGTAAACAACACGGTTTTGATGGCTCAGGTTTCAACTTAGACAACCAGCAATAGGAGGTAGCAAGTCAACATAAGATTATGCAGACAATTTGTCATATGAAATGTCAACCATTGATATTTGGAAATCTAACGGTTCAAGTGTCAAAACCTAATTATGTAAATATTTCAAGCATCATGCATGTAGATGAACTACACTATCAATAGAAAGTGTAATTTTACTTGTGCATATAAAATTTTGTGATTAATTCTATCTAAAAACAACCAAATTGAAATCAAATTAAATGCAAAAAGATTGAGAGTTCACATATATTATAGCTCTCTTAGATGTCCCTATCTTAAGAGTCAAAAAGCAAACAAATGCTAAGCAACATTAGAAACCTCTAACCATAATAGAGAGTCAAAGACCATCACCAAATCCATGTCAACATATGTAAATTAAAGCAAACATATAAGAAGCAACATTAGAAACCTCTAAGTTCTAACCATAACAGAAACCAAATTATATTAATACAAAAGTAGAAATTATATTAATACAAAAAAGATTTACACTTGGGTAATTATATTAATACAAAAATATTTGAACTTGGGTAATTATATTATTACAAAAATTTACACTCAGGAAATTATATCAATACAAAACCCACTCCAATGGCTAGCCCAAGCTCCAAAAAACACACAGCCCGTTGATTGAGCAACTCCTTGAAAACTTGCCACCCTACCACCCTAGCACGGAAATCACCAAAAAAGTGGCCCTAAGAGCCCGACCACTCCTATGGCCACTGCAAGTAGAATCCCCCCATATTTACAATGGCTGCGAAGTATTGAAGTGATACCGGAGTATCGTCTGTGTCCATTCCAATTGCCCATCGAAGAAAGTGTCTCCCATGAGCCACCCAAAGCCTTTGCCTTCCGACTTTTTGCTCATTCATGTTTAGGAGGAATGGCTACCTAGCTATGCCCTCCTATCCCTCCCATAGTTTCTCCAGGTCTCTTGACCATGGGATATCAACCCCCAATTCTGCATCAATCACCACGTCTAAGTCATCCAAAAGAATATCTGGAATGAATGCCCCCCATAGAATGATCAGTGCATCCACCTTTGCCTCTCCTAGGTCCAACAAAGAAGCCATAAAGCATGAGGAAATATCTGAATTTACCCTATATCTATCCTCAAAGACCAAGAAGTCTTTATCGAGGACCATCTTCACTGCCTCAAGGAAAATAGGTTTTGCTGGTTACAAATGTTCATTAGTATGTCATCTCTGATACGACCCAGAAAGGCGACCTGGCACTTATTGTAGCGGAGCCTAATGGGAGTCTCCATGCTATATTTTGAGCAAGCTAGTCAAGTGTCGTTTTGCTAGAGACCTCCAGGATTTAAAGGAAGATCGTTAATGAACACACACTTCAACTGACATGTATTTATTCACTTATTCATTGTCCATATTTTTTGTAGCATCAATCTTTGGCTTGTGTAAGGATCGACCATTACCAAAATCTATTTAATAACTTGTCTCATCTATTTAATAAATTAAAAATCAATGCTTGGGAAAAGTATTTTGTAGGCCAACAAATGAAATCGATATCAATGATTCAATATATAAATTTATAATAATATCATATTTTATATTGAAAATTTCATTCTTTGAAACATCTATGATATTTATACATTGTAATTTCAAACCATAATTACTTCTATATTATTTAGTATAATTTAACATCACCCTTCAAAAAGATTGGGGAATTACATCATACATGAACCTCAGTTCTAAACAACCTCAGTTCTAAACCAAACTCCTATCCTTCAACCTTCAAACCTTGCTTTGATCCTCCAAAATCTTTTTGGTTCCTCTATTCGATGACACGTAATGAATATTTCACTATACTCCATAATTATCCTATTAACAAGCAATGGATCAGTTACAAATTTAATTGTGTGCTCATTCACAATGTCAGTGAATGATTCACTATAGAACCTTGCATTATATGTACAAGAAACCACTAGGCATGGGTAACAATAAGGCCAGTAAAGGAGAATTAAATTGATTTTCTTGAGGTCACTGGTAATTGAGTTGCAATACCAATTCGATGCATCAATTTGAATTTTTAGTTTCTCATACATGCATGCACGTGTGGGAGATTCAACCCACCACCCAGAATAGAATGTATCATTTGCAAATATTAAAAGTGGTGATTCTTGACATGATCTATTCCACTTGACGAATGCTTGTATTTCTTCATTCCGAGACATGCAAAGCAATAACAACCTGCATAGCCACACACAAACAAAATTTTCCATCATCTTAGATTCTTATTACTATTCTACATCTGTGAACTGAGAACTCTATCACATAGTTAAAATCAAAACCATGAATGATCACAAAATAAATACTTGGTAACTTACTTTCTTCACACAACTGCTATAATGAAAGCCATTACTTTAAACTTTTACAGTCTATTGATTCTTGACCTATCTGAAACTTAGTAATGCAGTATAAGTTCAAAACACTAAAGACTATCATATATACAATGTATATATACATTACATGTACGTCCATGACAAATGGGTAATAAATAACAACCAACTCCGTTTAATTCATATTGGCTAATCTATACGGTTTGTCATGACTCAGTACTCACTTGTCATTAATGAACTTAATTGAGCATTGGCTAACCTATGTGGTTAAGTGTGTTCAATCAAATCAATCCTATCACCACTGACCATTTGATGCACCCTAGAATGAAAGATGAATGATTGTAGTTCAATTGTGGAAGGTAGATCTCCAATGCCACACATTGCTAACAAAATCCTCCAGAATCAACTAGCAGCTGTTATATATTATTAGATCAATAGTTGACATATATATAAAATATATAATATATTTTACTGATTACTGTGCAAAGGTGGCAGCGCGGCAGAGCGCAAGTCATCGGTTGTAGAACTACAAATTTGGGAAATTGGGTATGTCAGTACTTATGCCGTCAATTTGTAATGATCTGACAACCAAAATCTATTAGAATTTTTTCCATTTAATGACATCCACACTCGAAGTGACCTTTATCCTTTTGTAATAAATAAGGAATGTCGTGAAAAGCACAATTGCATGTATTTGGGAAGGCAATTTATGCAGCTCAATTAAATAATTATCTATTAATTTTTGTTAATTAGAATTGTTGTTACTTGTCACTTGTCTCTATTCTAGAAAGTTGATGTAGAAAGATGGGTGTGTCAGAACTGCAGCCCGAAATGGAACTTCAACTAAAGTCTGATGCCATTCACACAGTATGATTTTTTATTGGCATAATAGTTTATTTCACCAATTAATTTTTTTTTTCTTTGAAAATTGGTTTAATTTGCCAATGTAAATATATTTTCTAGTTTGAAATTAGATTTTAATCACTAGCAAAAATATTTTCTTATTTTGAAAACATGTTTAATTCGCCAATGCAAATATATTTTCTGGTTTGAAATTAGATTTTAATCGCCAAGAAAAATATTTTCTTATTTTGAAAATAGGTTTAATTCACCAACGAAAATATTTAATTGGTTTGAATATAAGTTTTAATTGCCAAGAAAATATTTTATTGGTTTTAAAAAAATTACAATTTGCCAGGATTTTCCATAGACCTCTAGCGAGTACAAATGATTCACTAAATAAGATTATTTTTTTTCGCAGAAAAATGAAAAAATTCGCTAATAAAATTAATATTTTTCTCGGGACGTATACATGATTCACCAGGTTTATACACCTTCTCCAAGGGGGGGTTCTTCAAGTTATCCCTAGACTGTGGAATAAGACATCAACATGTGTGAGAGTAGTGTGTGTTAGTTACCAGTTGTCCAAGGGCTTGATGTAAATGTTGTTGATTATGAAGTTTTATTTTTTGACAAGGATGTAACTTCTACTAATTTGGATAATAGTGATATACCTAAATTTGAATATTTCAAGTGGGCCCAACATATACATGAGAATGGTATTGAATAGCAATGTGAGTTCCAAGATGAAGATCAATATGTTTAATTTGAAGGTATACCGAAGCTAGAGTATTTCTAGTTTGCTCTGCAAGATGAAGTGTCTTATCTTATGGATCAATGGTGCATTAAGACATAGTTCTACTCAAGGCCATGTGAATTGGAGGTGTCCTTGTTTCCCCTCAATTTACATGAAGAGGTCGGTAGGCATGATAGCTTAGCATTTGATAATGGAGGTTCATCTTCATTTATTTTATTTGTTGCTGGCTAGGTTCTTGATTTTTCTCCCCCTGCTATTGTGAAAGTGCATGATATGGAATGGAATAGGTCAAGTACCTATTTATTATGGTTTCCCAATAGCAGTAATTTCATTGATGAAGCTAGCCTTGGCTTCATAAGTAGTAATTGCAGGTTGACCCATACTGGGGATAGTCTTTAGTTGTTGCAGCTGAGTGATGGAAATTATTTTGGCTTGAGGGAGATCAACTCCTTCATTCAACTTGTCTTTGATAGAGGAAAGTAGTTGCAACAGTATTGTGCAAGTTTGACCTGCTAGTGCCTAACACATGAAATATCTCACTGCCTTGATCAAATTCACATCACAAACATCATATTCCTCATGTACACACACATCCATGACTCCTTGACACTTATTTATACAATCACCAATCATGAAAACATTCTCCAAGGTTGGAAACACAACCCATAAAATTCAAATTAGGTCTAGACCTAAACATTCCCGCAGAGGAAGGGAATGAATGCATACCACATCACACTTTAGCATGGACCTAAATCCACTCTTACAGGCTTCATCATACTTTTACTTTCACTAAAGCACAACCACAAATAATGTAAACAACCAAGTTGGCCACCCTTGTGTTAACACCATAAACTTTTAAATAAATGCTTCCTCAAAATTACACCATGAAATATCTCACTGCCTTGATCAAATTCACATCACAAACATCATATCCCTCACGTACACACACATCCATGACTCCTTGACACTTATTTATACAATCACCAATCATGAAAACATTCTCCAAGGTTGGAAACACAACCCATAAAATTCAAATTAGGTCTAGACCTAAATATTCCCGCAGAGGAAGGGAATGAATGCATACCACATCACACTTTAGCATGGACCTAAATCCACTCTTACAGGCTTCATCATACTTTTACTTTCACTAAAGCACAACCACAAATAATGTAAACAACCAAGTTGGCCACCCTTGTGTTAACACCATAAACTTTTAAATAAATGCTTCCTCAAAATTACATGATGACATGTGGATCATGACCCAAGCTCGAACATGATCTAGAAACATCCACAAGCACCTAAAAACAAACAAATTCTTGTACATCTTTCACTTGAAGAAACTTCACACCTTAACTAGCTATATCATACTTTGTCATGATTTGTTGCTTAAGAAATGTACTTGCGCAGAACTAAACTATGAACCACTTGAATTGAAGAAAGATATAGACCTTATATGCATGTATCTAGAACTGCAACACATGAAATCATTCTACAGAGAAATGCATAGCAAAATACTTTCTCCCAGACACAGTGCAAACACTAATCTCAAACTGGTGAAAACTACTTCCACTACGCAACGATCATAACTCTGTTAAGCCAAAACACATCTTCAACACACTATTTCCTTTGTTAATCAAGTTTTCTCAAAAGAACTCAGAAACTAAGAAATAGGAGGATATTCTCAACATCTTTAGCACCTCCTCAAACCAATCAAATCACTTTCAGCAATACAACTTAATCAAACAAAAACCACCTCATCAGAAGACACAATTGACACCAGTGACAACATAAGCTTGTTGACATCAATGACAACACCGATTAGTACATACTTGCAACAATCTCCCCCTTTGTCGTTGATGGCAACACATGATGTGAAAACCCATCAAGAGTCAATTCTGTACCCATCTTCTTTAACTTTGTTACTTCCCCCCTTTATTTTGTACATCTTATTCTCTCTCTCTGATCATTGATTTTTCTTTCTCCCCCTTTGTTTTTCACATGAATTCTCTCCCCCTTTAATATCAATGGCAGAGGGTGTCACAACTTTCCCTTTTCATGATACTACACATACTTGCACTATCCACTACTACTTTGCAACATCTTTTTCTTTCACTGCTTTGAATACTCCCCCTGACTACAACAATCACCATGACTACTACCTGCTCCCCCTGAGAGGTAGCCTCCAATCATCAGTCTAGAAAAGAATGAATCTTCAAATCCATTAGACTGATGCATCTCCTTATGCATCTAGTTTAAGGAAGGAGGGGCAATAACCCCTAACTTCTCCCAGAGATACTCAAATGTATCCTTAGGAAGAGCCTTAGTGAATATTTCAACAACCTGATCCTTTGTAGGCACATACTCAAGCTTCACTTCATTCTCTACAACCTTTTCTCTTAGAAAGTGATACCTGATATAAATATGCTTTGTCCTTGAATGCATCACCAAATTCTTTGAATTGTTGATGGGACTTGTATTATCATGGAAAATAGAAGTTGGCTCATCATACACAACTTTGATATCCTTCAAGGTTTGTTTCATCCACAATAGCTATGTGCACCAAGATGCTTCTACAAAAGCCAAAGCCATCCTAATATCCTCCATTCTTGCCACCAGAGTATAAGTTTCCTCATAGTCCATTCCTTCCACTTGTGAGTATCCTTTACATACAAGTCTTTCCTTACTTCTTACCACTTCTTCATTCTCATTCAATTTGTTCTAGAATACCCACTTGGTTTCAATCACATTTTTGTTCTCTGAACTTTGGACAAGTTCCCAAGTCTAATTTTTCTCAACTCATTCTTTAGCAGCTATACTTCTTGTCAATACACTTTTGCTCTTATCACTACTTATCTAGTATTTAGTGTGATGCCTCTACACAAGATTGGGAGTTTTAAGGATACTTTCTGGAGCTTCTTGTTCTTTAATCTATACTTCCTCTTCTTTAGTTTCTTCTCTTCTACTTGAAGACTCATAAAATTCATGTCCATTCACTTCTGAGTTCAACTGTGCATCCTCAAACACCTTTATACTTTGCAATCATAGTTTCTGTCTTGTCTTAGACCTTTGTTCTAAACCTTAATCTCATCCCTTCGTGTTGAGATATTAGCACCATTCCTTTGGTAGGGGAGAAACATTTTCAATAAGGCCCCCCCTTAGCCAAAACACTAATCTTAGTTCCTAGAGGAAACATCTACATTAGATGTCGATACAGGCTCATTCTTAGCCTTTGTTACATCCTTCTTAATCCAAATCTTACTCATCTCCTTTGTCTCTACTAGATCAACTTTTTGTAGTGGTTCTTTCTTCTTTACTGGATTATCCTTCTTCATTCTTCTAATTCTACAAAACTTAGAGGTATGTCTAGGTCTATCACAATTGTTGCACACAACATTTGTTTGACCAATATTCATTTCATTCACTCTAGATCTGCATTGGTTAGCTTTATGCCTAAATTTCTTGCATGTATGATAGTAGCCACTAAAATATTTAATTAATCTATCCTTGCTATAGCCATTTATCTTTTGACTTCTACATTCATTAGCTTTATGTCCCAAATTATTGCAAGAAAAACACCTAATAGAGTTATGAGTCACTTTACTTCTGCATACAACAACTCTATGACCAACTCTATTGCATGTGAAGCATTGACTAGAGAAGGATGGAACATTTTGATTCCTTCTACTTCTACATTCTAATGATTTGTGTCCATACTTATTGCATAAATGACAAGAACTATTGAAAGATGGGTACCTTTGAGAATTTGGTTTTCTAACTAGAGTTCTTCTAGTTTTATTCTTTTGATTTTAGATCTGCTTACCATTGTTCCTTTGATTAGACTTTGAACTTCCACCTTTTTCAAATCCTAAGCCACCTTTATCATTGGAAGTTTCTTGACTTGTAATCATCTCATCAAGGCTTGCAGAACTTATCTTGAATTTTTCTTTAAAATCCTTTGCCTTCTCTAGATCTAAATTCAGATTCACAACTTCTTGTTCAAGCCTTATGGATTCTTCAGATTTACATTTCACAACCATATTAAGGCATTCCTCAATTCTTTTTGGTTCTTCAACTTGCATTTTTAGACCAGTGATGGTTCCATTTGCTTGCACCAATTGCACACTAATTTCCTTATTCTTTTCTCTGAGCTTCTTGACTTGTTCTTTCAATTTTCTGATAGTTTATTTCAAATCTCTATTTTCTCCTTCAGTTCTTTCAAGGTCCTCAAGACAAACCTCTAGTTCTTCACTACTGACAGTCATACACTCATCTTCTGAAGATCCATCAAACAGGGGAACAACCTTCTTGTGATCCATCCCAGATCTACCTCAAGTGGTTAAGCTTTCTTCAAAGGAACCTAGATTTGATACCAATTATTGAATACACAAGATAACTGAGAGGGGGGATGAATTAGTTGTAACAAAACTTTAAACCCTTACAAACATTCAGATCCATGTTAACCTTTAAGTATGTTATGATGATTAAGAATGAAAAGGAAATGACTGAAACTAAATCATAACACCACACACATGAGAACACTAGATTTCTATGTGGAAAACCCTAAAAGGGAAAAACCACAGTGAAGATTAGCTCACAATATTATGTAGTAACAATACTAAATTACAAAGGCTCATTGCCATAGGGCTCATTGTCCAAAAGATAGAAAACTCACTACAGGTGGAGTCACTATCCAACTGGACTCACTGCCCACTAAGAAAGAAAGAAAGAAGAGAAGAATGGCTCACTACCATGCTTTGAACTGATATAGTGGCATTTAAACCTATGCATGGAGTTCAGTTCCAATGAAGCTCAATACCCATCAAAACACAAACAACATCTTCACAACATCATTGAAAATAGGAGACACAATCTGCTCATTGCATCTACCAACATAACACATGAAAGCTCTCACTACCTTGATCAAATTTACATCACAAACATCATATCCCTCACATCTATAACATTAGAAAATGTCCCCTTGGGGGCTTTCCCCTAATAAGGTTTAGCTCCTGGGTCTTTTGCATGCATTTTGGACATCTTACTTCATAATTTGGCATCACGTTGGAATGAGCACTAGGTAACATGACAAGTGGGACCTAGGATGACCCCTTGAACTTAACCCTACCCAAAACAGGGGGAAGGACTTGGTCGTCCATGCCCTAGTCTTGCCATATTTTGGGGCAGTCCCATTTTTTAAGTGTCAGTTTATGACCATTATTTGGGTCCTATGCTGACACGGTAAATTTGAATTTACAAAACCTTGGTGGGAGTGTTTGTAGTTGCATATAAAAGCATGTTTAGGCATTCATTTAGAAACTAGATGGAAATTGTGATGTTCATACATTCTTAAGGTGATTCAAGGCTTTCATTGTGTTGCAAGAGCAAAATTGTGTGGTCTATGTGTTTGTGTTTACAGATTTGAGCATCCATTTCCACATGGAATGAAGAGAATCTTCCTCCCATGAGATCTTCACTACAAGGTGACATTATATTGTGTTTTGATCATCATTTCCTTTGGTTTTTACCTCTGCCTCACAAGGGTACACACTCTATCTGACAACGGTGTTAAGAGACTTATGTGTCCTCTGGGGCTTGACTAAGGCAAGCCTCTAAACACCACAACCCCCTCCCAAAGTTTTCATGGTTGTAGGTTACAGGTTGAGGAGATGGACAAAGTGGTTGCAAGAAGGCATCTTGAAGTGTCAGAATTGTAGAACATAAGGAAAAATAGCACCTTGGACTTGAGCGCCTACTCATTAGTCCTCCAACTTTCGTGACGGGAAAATCTTTGAAATAGCAGGAAAGAGTTGTAGACTGAGTTTCTAGATCTCAACCAAAACCAAGGCCTTGGAATTGAGCGCCTGCTCCTGTGTCCCCAAATTTTCTACCTTGGAGCCCCAAAAATAGGTACTCTATGATTTGATATTTTGCTTCCCTCTACAAGATCTTTTTTTGTTATTCTTCCATTTACAATCGTATTTGCGAAATTAGGGTTTTAATGGTCAATTAAACATAAGACAAGGAAAATTGATAAATAAATATCCTAATCCAAGTTTTCCTACATCTCACAATGACCTAGGGTATGATATTGCATTGCCACTTGACCCTAGTTCCTTGAATGTTAAGGGTGAAAGGAGGATTCAAACATCTAAAAACACTAAACTAAACAATCCAAATTTTACCCTAAACATTTTGGTGAACCCATGTTTTTGGACTTAAATTGTAACTTTCTGAGTGTGTGTCTTTAGATTTGGATTCATTTCATTCATTCATATGGTCTTTCATCTTATTGCATTGAGAAAATTACAAAAAAAATTGAAAAATTTGTAAAAATATGAAAACCCTAGCTTGCATTTTCATATAGATTACTAAATTGCATCAATTCTTTCTAAATTTCCCTAATTCATGATTTTTGCATCATATCTGATATAAAATACAAAAAAATACAAAAATTCAATAATTTGCAATGCATTTTCATCATTAATTTGCTATGCTTTTGTAGAAATTTTGACAATTTTCATTAAACCTAGTAATTCCAAAATCTAGGGTTAGTAGGCAAAATCTTATTTCAGATTTTTCTACTAATTTTAGAGGCTCATTAAATTAGAATTTTTTTGTAGTCTTGCATTTTGGTGTAAATTTGTATTTAGATTTAAAATATTTGCATTTTTGCACAGAAAATTTCAACAAAAACTAGCAATTTTCATGCATTTTCATTAGATTTGCATTGGCATTTTGCATATTAGGGATTGGAATTCATTTTAATATCTGAGATTATTTAATTTTCATCATAAATCAGGATTCAAATCATTCATATAGCATTTTGTGTCAACATATTAAACCTAGGGCTTCAAAAACAATGATTTTCACTAGATTTAGCCTTATCGACTCTCTAAATTTGCACCATAGGCATTTTGTGAAGGGTATCTTGGAATTAATTAGATTTTATTAGGTTATATATTTTATTCCCCTCCTAAAAAGTTTCACAACACCTTTTTATTGGCCTCTTGTATTGAAATTTTGGTGAAAAACTACACATTTTTGCTATTTTTGCGCTAGGGTTTGGCCTAGTTTGCACTCCAAGTGTGTTGTGACAAACTTTATGCATTAAGGTGACTGGTATAATTGATATTATTTTATTTACCTCCTAAACTTAATTACAACACCCATTTGGGTAGGTCTTGGAAGTGAAAAATCATGAAAAATAGCCTATTTTTGCTATATTTTCACTAGGGTTTGACCTTAAGTGGCACTAAAAGAGTGTTGTGACAGATATTTTGACACTAAGTGGCTGTTATTACTGACATATTTTTCTTTCCATCATCATTTTACTCACAACACCCTTTTTCATGCTCTTTTGCATCAAGATTTGGTGAAAAAATTGCATATTTTGACATATTTTCACTATATTTTGACTTATCATCTTAGATTGGCATCAAGAGTGTGTTGTTTAGGTCATTTTTGAATATAGTTTTGCACTTGTGTTTTGCATAAATTTTGAAAGCTTCTAAAATATAATTTCACATCCATTTGAAAACATATATCATGGCTACTCCTTTGGAAGAGTTGTTTGCGTACATTGTATACATTGATCATTTCTCTAAATTCATTGATAAATATCCTCAAGTTTTGGAACACATAGCATGCATACATGATGTCAATATCTCTATGTGCTCCACATATGAAATCCTTTGTCATTTTGATAGCTTCACCACTTTCATGGGAATATGCCCTTCTATATTAGATGATCTCACTAAATTCATGATCAATAACATATATACCAGTGGCAACCTAAAAATGTTAGATGAAGCCTTAGACAACTTTCTAGAACATTCCTCTATGGCACCTATTGCTAAAACATGTGAGGATAACTTTGGTTTACCTTATGATCCCTCTCACAATGTTGTTCCTCCTCATGAGGACACTTTGATGCAAGAGGATGATTTCATTTACACATATCTTAATATCATACCACAAAATTTTCATTCTAATGCTCACTCTGGCCAAGATAAAGCATTAGCAAATGAAGAGTCATCACCAGTTTGCCAACAACAACAATAAAAACTCTATTATAATGCAAGAAACCTCTATGGATCATCCCACCAACCTCCTTCCTTTAGTTGATTGTTCACACACCTTGGATATCACTAAGGAAGAGAAGACCTTTAAGATCCCTCCTTTGATTGAATATTCAAATCATTTGGACATCACTAAGGATGTAGCACTAGTGGATGAGGAGAAGTCTCTCACATTAAATCCCCCAAGGATGGATGTTGAGATCACTCAAAATAATTTGCTTCTCCCACCACCTAAGAGGATAGTGAATAAACTTCAACAAGATAACATTCCACTTAACATTGAGTCAAACCAAGAAGCATTTAAGAATGAACAAAAGAATAATGACAAATACTTGGCAATTGTACCTTACGTTTGGGATTGTGAAGAGAATGATTTGATTATTGATGACCCCTAGCTTGAGAGATCCTATAAGTATCTTTAACTCTTTATCTCTGTCATGATGTGCTTCCCCTGTGATGTGTTATGTGTTGTTTAGGCCTCCCGGTATGACCCCTGATTCTCTTGTAAGGTCCAGGATACCAAGAGACTGCCTCTATTGTGAACTTCTTCTATTTGTATCATCATTCTTCTATATTGCCTCTCTCTCTCTAATTTCATTGTTGTGTGTTTTGTCTTGTAGACATAGCGTTGTGGTTGGTGAATTGGGGGCACCCTCCTATGTGACTATCCCTAAGACACTTGTTTCTCCTCTCTTATTTATTGTTTCCCTTTCTCTAGTGTTTCCATCTAGCGGGTGGATGGCGACAAACATTTATACTGATGTAGACCTAGTGTCCCTTTTTAGAGTAATAAAAAAATGGACTTAGTTCCTAATATGATGATGGAGTTGTATATTTTATCCAATGCTTGGCTAGTGGAAGCACTCATGCTTTCTGCAAAGTGAATTTGATGATGTTTCTATCACATTTACAAACATTAACAATACTATTGCTCTATGCGCCTTTGTTTTTCTTTGAATCTAGCCTTGGTAGTACTCGATTAGGAGAGCTTTGTGATATAGCCCCTCGGTTATCCTTGAACTCTAAATTCATAGTATAACCTTGGCTCTTTGTGTGGTTAATCTTATGCATTGATGTTGTTGTTTATCATGATTTTGTAGACACTAACATGTTTCTTGCAGGGATGTGTTTGTGGGAACATTTGGCAATCATAAAGTACATGTCACCTCTGAGGGGCATGGGCTTTGTGAGAGCTTTTGTTCCCTTGTGTGTTTTCTTCCTACCTTAATGTGCTTGATATCGATACCTGATATCAACCACCTTAAGGTGGGGGCATATATAAGGTAAGTTGTCTGTTGTAGATGTTAGTTATGTGCTTGTCCTCAGATGCAGTCTAAAGACTAGCTTGATGAGTGCTTCATGCATCCTGAGTTTGTTTGCAATCAATCAATCAATCATTTAAGCCCTCTGTGGAGGTAGGATATCACGTATATCCTTTTTTATCTTAAACCCTCTACGGAGGTAGGGATGGTGTATTTCTAAGAGCAGATTGCATCATCCTGCCATTTTCAAAAGTTCTCTGCAGAGGTGGGGAGCAGTTCTATGACTAACTCAACCCTTAAGCATGTTTTCGACAATTGTTGTGGTGAAGCCCAATCATCGATGTGTACCTGTAATGTGCCTAAGATGGTGTTGAGCCTAGAAATAGGAACACTCCATCGCTTGTTTGTCATGTTTTCTCTGTGTCTTCAAGTGTGTGTGTTTGGCATGTCTATTGCCCCATATGTAGTCTAAAGACTATCTCAATGAGTGCTTCCTACATTTTGGTAGGTTTTACGTGTCTTGCGTGTGTGTTTCCCCATATGCAATCTAAAGACTAGCTCGATGAGTCCTTCCTACATTATGGGAGGTTTGTTTACTTTCCAGTACTTACATCTTCATTTCATATATATGAGAAAAAGAAAGGAAAAGAAATCATGCCTATCTTCCATGCATTAATTGTCTTCTATGCATCTACTATCTTCTCTGTGTTTTGCATGATTGTAATTATCTTCTCCATGTTTTGCATGCCTGTCATTGTCTTCAATGTGTTTGGCATGTCTCCTCTGTGATTTACGTGTTTGTTGTGTTTGTGACCGTACTTTAATACATGTATTGGCCTCATGTTTATACATACATTAAAGTGGGGGCTAAATGTAACATCAAAAAATGTCCCCTTGGGGGCTTTTCCCTCATAAGGTTTAGCTCCTAGGTCTTTTGCATGCATTTAGGACATCTTAATTCATAATTTGGCATCCTGATGGAATGAGCCCTAGGTAGCATGACAAATGGGACCTAGGAGGACCCCTTGAGCTTGACCCTACCCAAAATAGGGGGGAGGACTTGGGTGCCCACCCCCTAGTCATGTCCTATTTTGGGGCAGTCCCAATTTTTGGGTGTCAGTTTATGATCGTTATTTGGGTCCTATGCCAACACGATAAGTTTGAATTTATGAAATCTTGGCGAGAGTGTTTGTAGTTGTATTTAAAAGCATGTTTAGGCTTTCATTTAGAAACTAGATGGAAATTGTGATGTTCATTCATTCTCAACGTGATTCAAGGCTTTCATTGTGTTGCAAGAGTAGAATTGTGTTGTCTATGTGTTTATGTTTGTAGATTTGAGCATCTATTTCCTCATGGAATAAAGACCATCTTCCTCCCATGAGATCTTCACTACAAGGTGACATTATATTGTGCTTTCATCATCATTTCCTTTGGTTTTTGCCTATGCCTCACAAGGACACACACTCTCTATCTGACAACGGTGTTCAGAGACTTAAGTGTCCTCCAGGGCTTGACTAAGGAAAGTCTCTAAACACCACAACCCCCTCCCAAATTTTTCATGGTTGTAGGTTACAGGTTGAGAAGATGGACAAAGTGAAGTTGTAGGAAGACATCTTGAAGTGTCAAAATTGTAGAACAGAAGGAAAAATAGCACCCTAGACTTGGACGCTTTCTCATTAGTCGTCAAACTTCCATGACAGGAAAATCTCCATAACAACAAAAAAGAGTTGCAGACTGAGTTTCCAGATCTTGACAAAAACTAGGGCCTTGGACTTGGGCACCCGCTCCTATGTCCCCAACTTTTCTACCTCAAAGCGCCAAAAATAGGTACTCTGTGATTTGATATTTTACTTTCCTCTGTAAGAGCTTTTTCTGTTATTCTTCCATTTATAGTCATATTTGTGAAATTAGGGTTTTAATGGTCAATTAAGCATAAGAGAAGGAAAATTGATAATTAAACATCCTAATCCAAGTTTCCCTACATCTCATAGTGACCTAGGGTATGATAGTGCATTGCCACTTGACCCTAGGTCCTTGAATGTTAAGGGTGAAAGGAGGATTCAAACATCTAACAACACTAAACTAAACAATCCAAATTTTACCCTAAACAATGCACACACACACATCCACAATTTCTTGACACTTATTTATACAATCACCAATCATGAAAACATTCTCCCAGGTCGGTAACACAACTTAATCCATAAAATTCAAATTATTTGGACCTAAATGTTCTGGTGGAGGAAGGGAATGAATGCATATCACATCACACTTTAGCATGGACCTAAATCTACTCTTACATGCTTCATCACACTTTCACTTTCACCAAGGCACAACTGCAAATAGTGTAAACAACCAAGTTGGCCATCCTTGTGTTAACACCATGAACTTTTAAATACACACTTCCTCAAAATTACATGATGACATACATACCATGCACCAATCTCGAACATGATCTAGAAACATCCACAAGCACCTAAAAATCAACAAATTCCTTTACGGCATCTTTCACTTAAAGAAAGTTCACACCGGAGTACTTAACCAACTATATCATACTCTATCATCATCTGCAACTTAAGAAATGTACTTGTGGAGCACCAAACCATGAACCACTTGAACTAAAGAAAGATATAGACATTATAAGCATGTATCCAGAACTGTAACACCTAAAACCATTCTATAGAGAAATACAGTGCAAAATACTTTCTCCTAGACACACTGCAAACACTATCAAACATTGTTCTCAGACTAGTGAACACAACTTCCATTGCACAACAATCTAGAGCACCAAATTCTAGATTTAGAATCTTTAAACACTTCTAGGCAACATATCCAAACCACACACTTAGATATTCAATTAGAAAGAAATGTATAGCAAGACTTGATCATAACTCTGTTAAGCCAGACTACATCTTCAACACATTGTTTCCTTTGTTAATCAAGTTTTCTCAAAAGCACTTAGAAACCAATAAATATGAGTATATTATCAACATCTTTAGCACCTCCTCAAACCCATAAAATCACTTTTAGCAAGACTACTTAATCAAACAACAACCACCTCATTAGAAGACACAGTTGACACCAATGGCAACATAAGCTTGTTGACATCAATGACAACACCTATTAGCACATACTTGCAACAATTTTAAAATTGTATGTCTATAACTCATGATTCAATTAATATTTCTCTAGGTGTACTTCTTTGATTTGTTGTTCATGACTTAGTAGCCCAATGGAGTAGTCACTGGTCCATATTGGGGATGGGTCAATCATCATTTCAATCAAACCCTCTTTTGTTAGCTATAGGAGTAGGAGTAGATTTAGTTTAGGGTTCTACATGCTATCCATGATTCAATGTAATAACTAGGGATAAATCTAAAGTGATTTAAAACTATTTTAATCATTGGTGAATCATGTACATGTATGCCTACATTGTGTATCTTGTGTATGAGAAGTTAAGTGGATTGATTTCAAGGAGTATAAGGAATGTGATTTAGTTATATTTGTGTGCAAATGCATAGTGCAATAATTAGCTTAACCAGAGGCCTGTGTAGCCAATTTGTCTTGACCTAGTGATAGCATTGGGGGTCAAGTGTCCATTGGGTATGGTTGTGTTTGTTTGTTTGTGTTCTATTTCATGCCTCTAGGAATATCCCTCCTATGTCTAGTTGAGCCTAAAGTGCAGAGGAGAATACCCACTCCCGTCAGTTGGCCAAAATCACCCTTGACCTATTGATAAATCTCTTTCAATCACCTTGAAGACACCCATGGCATCGGTGATTGTGAAATATTTTAGGGTTTTGGGTTGCAATAATCTTGAGAACCAACACACCCCTTAATAACATGGTAAACCAAAGTTAAAATGTTGATATCAAATGTTTAGCTAAGAATGATAATCTGATGGGTAAAACATTGTGTTAAGGTTGATACAAAAATCACATGCCACTATTTTGTTGCAAATATGTACCTAATCAGTGTTGTCATTGATGTCAACATATCCTTGTTGTCATTGGTGTCAACTGTATCTTATTATATTACATGTTTAGAAGAATTGTATGTTGAGGATATTGAGAAAATTTGCCTCTTTAGAAGAAACAAGTGAGTTACATATCTCTTTGTTAGAAATAGTGAAGATAGTGCAATTCAGCAAAGTAGATTGCTCTGCATTTCTAGAGAGATGAAGATCAAATTTTGCGGACCAAAGGGTTTTGTAGAGAATTGTCTAAAGTTGCTCTAACTAAGATTTGAGAGGTTTGCATGAAGTTTTGAAGTTATGGCCATCTAAGTAGAATCGAGTTTTGCAGTTGTTCAGAGGTAACAGGGTGACAAAAATTTGGTCAAGATTCCTCCACATTAGAATATTATGATCTGCAGTTCTAGAGGTATGTTTGGGATGTTGGTGTGTATCCCCAACTCAAGTGGTTAGTGGTTTGGAGGTCCGCAAGCAATCTTTCTAGTGTTATAGTAATGACAGTTAGTGTTCTTAAGTTCCCAGATGAAGATGCAAGTGTTTCTAGTGATTTGAGGTGGTGTGGTAGTTCTCTTTGATCTCATTATGCTTTTGATGTTCTCTGGATCACGTGCCTATTGTGTTGGTGGTCCGTATTGAGGATTAAGCTTGTGGTTGAAGAATTTTCCTTGAGTGTTGTTGTTCTTTCCAATCTTGGCTAATCAGATACTTAGTGTGTGTTGCAGATGATCTAAGAGAAGTTCTATGGAGTGTGGCATGTTGTTCAAGGAAGATTTGAGTCCAAGCTATGCTTGGCCGATAGAGGAGTGGTTCACATGTAGCATTTTGTATTAAGTAAAGTCTAGTGATTGTAATTGCTTGTAATGCCTATCTTGGAGAATGTTCCAGATAGATGATTGTTTGGCCGACTTTGATGTTCATTCCAAAGTCGATGACATGTATAAATATATGTTGTGAAGTGGTGGAAATGGTGTGTGGTGAGTGAATATGTGGATGTACTGATGAATTAAGTGGGGGCAAAGCAAAGGTGTTGTGTTCTTCAATGGAACTGAACCTTGCATGAAGAAGATGTTGTTTCTCAGTTCAACGTTTCAGTGTTAACATTGTGAATGTTCCTATAGGCATTGAGCCTCCTTTGAGTAGTGAGCTCTAGGTAGTGTGCCTGAAATTGTCTTCCCTAATTTCAATAATTGCTATCAAAGCTATTTCCTCTAAAAAAGGCTTGACTGCTTGAGGAGATCTAGGATGTCGACATACAAGAAGGACAGTCCGAGATTTAATGGAACAAATTACTCTCTTTGGAAGAATCGCATAGAATGTCATTTACAATGCATGGGTGATCCTTATTGGTTGATAACTAAGAATGAGTATAAACCTCCATAGAATGATCCTTTAACTCTAGATGAAATCAAAGACGCTGAAAACAACATTTGGGCTAAAGAAGCATTGTTGAGCCCCTTGACTGATACAGAAATGAGAAATGTCTTGGAATTGAAAACTGCTCATGAAATCTAGAAGAAGTTGGAAAATTTGTATGAAGGTGATACATATGTCAAATCTGCTTAGCTACAGATCCTAAAGGGTAGATACGGATGTTTGAGGATGAGTGAAGATGAAAACATCACTTCCTATATGCAGAAGGTGAATGAACTTGTGAGCAATATCAAGAGTGCTAGTGGAATACTAGAAGAATCAGAGATTGTTGTCAAAGTACTCAGATCCTTACCTACTTCATACAAACATTAAAGTTGCTTCTATTGAGGAGATCAAGACTATGACAACTGTTACAAGAGATCAGTTGGTTGGCAATCTTTCAGCATTTGAAATGAGTGAGTTTGGTGTTTCTCTTCTTATGTTAGAATCTGCTTTTAAAGCTAGTGTTTCTGGAAAGTAAAGATTTGATCCAGGTGAAATCTCTTCAAGAAGACTAACCAGATATGAGAAGGAAAGGAAGGAACTTGAAGAAGATGAATTGGAGCTTGAAGAACGTGAAGCCCTTTTTTCCAAAAGATTACCAAGAGGATCCTGTAAGTATGAAGGAAAGTTGCCTTTCAAATGTTTTACTTGCAATAACATTGGTCATTTTTCTTCAAGATGTCCGTAGAGGGTTTCAAAGACAAACCTTAATAGACCTAGGTTTCAGAAGAAATGCTACTATGTCCAAGAAGCTGCTGAGGAAGGAGTTACAGATGATGAATCTGATAAGCGAAATACCTCCGAAAATGAATAGGTGCTCATTGCTATCAAAGAAGGAGATCTGGTGCCTACTATGTCTACTAGATTTGTGAATATGGAAAGTGCCTTAGCTGTTCAAGTTGAAGAAAAGGATGAATGGGTGATTGACAGTGGATTCTCTCATCATATGATAGGTAATACGAGTAAGTTTGTAAATATAGAAAGGTATGAAGTTGGAATTGTGAAGTTTGGAGACAATTCAGCTGGTAGAATCCATGGCAGAGGATCTATCTCTCTTGATGGTAAGAATAATGGTAAGAATAACACTAATGATGTTCTATATGTAGAGGGGTAGAAGCATAATCTTCTCAGTGTTGGATAGTTGGTTGAAAAAGGGTATGATCTCTTATTCAAGAATGGAAAATGTAAAATCTTGGAAAGCTCTAGAATTGAGATTGCATCTGGTACATAGACTAGAGGTAATATCTTTCATTTAAGTGATACTAGTAAAAGTTGTTTGATTACTCAGATTGATCAGAGTTGGTTATGGCATAGGAGAATGGGTCATGTAAACTTTGATAGTATTGTCAATATAAGTACTACTCAGGTTGTGAGAGATCTTCCAAAGCTTGTGAAACCTGCTAATAGCATGTGTAAGGAATGTCAGTTGGGAAAATATAGTAGAATTACATTCAAAAGTAAAGAACAATTTTCAAGTGGATTGTTGCAACTTGTGTACACTAATTTGTGTGGTCCTGGCAGAGTTAGGAGTTTGCAAGGAGACAAATACTTTATGTTGCAGATTGATGATTACTCCTAGATGATGTTGGTTACTTTCTTGAGAGAGAAATCAAAGGCTCTTGATAGATTCAAGGTGTTCAAGGCTAGGGTGGAGAATGAGATTTGTGTGAAGATAAAGTGTCTAAGATCTAACAGAGTAGGAGAGTTTACCTCTGGTGAGTTTAATACATTTTGTGAAAAGCATGGAATAAGAAGACAATTATCTGCTCCTAGGACTCCTCAGTAGAATGGAGTTGTGGAGAGGAAGACCTAGACTATTCAAGAGGTTGCTAGAACCATGATAATGGAAGAAAATGTTCCACATGTCTATTGGAGAGAGGTTGTGACTACTGCTATCTACACTCTTAACCAGGTGCAGATAAAAGGTAATACTGGTAAAACTCCTTATGAACTATGGTTTGGTAATGCTCCTACTATGAAATACTTCATATTTTTAGGTAGTAAATGCTATATAAAAAGAGATGAAGATCTAGGCAAGTTTGATGCAAGATGTGATGAAGGAATATTTCTAGGTTATTCTAACCAAAGAAAGGCATACTGATGCTTTAACAAGAGATTGAAAAGGATTGTTGAAAGTGCTAATGTCAAGGTTAATGAAAGCAAGGAGAGACCTTCCAAATCTTTTGGATATGAATTAGATGATCAAAATGAAAGTCCTCAAACTCAGATTTGGATTGCTTTGGAGAATCTAGTGACTCAAGAAGCCAGTGCAAATGCTGAGGAACAAGTTCAAGAATCAGAAGTTCAAGACAATCCCAAAACTCCCAGGTATGTAAGGTTGAATCATTCTAAAGATTGGATCATAGGAGATAAAAATAATGGTGTTCAAACTAGAAGAAAAATTATTGAAGAACAATAGGAGTATTGTTTGATTTCAAATATTGAACCAAAATCAGTGAATGAAGCTTGTAATGATGAAAGTTGGGTAAAAGCAATGGAAGAAGAATTAATGCAAATTGAAAAGAATCATACTTCAGATCTTGTTCTTAGATCTAAAAACAAAAATGTAATTGGAACTAAATGGGTCTTCCAGAATAAATTGAATGAAAATGGTGAAGTTGTGAGAAACAAAGCAAGATTGGTTTGCAAAGGATATTCTTAGGTAGAGGGAATTGATTTTGAAGAAACTTTTGCTTCGGTGACAAGAATCAAAGTAGTCAAATTATTTATTGCCTTTGCTACTTACACAGATTTCAAAGTTTACCAGATGGATGTCAAGTCAGCATTCCTAAATGGAGATTTGGAAGAAGAAGCCTACATTGAGCAACCAGAATGATTCTAGTTTTCTGATCAAGGAGATATAATATGTAGGTTGAGGAAAGCATTATATGGACTTAAACAAGCCCCAAGAGCCTAGCATGCAAGATCAGATAAGTATCTACTAAAATTAGGCTTTAGCAAAGGCACTGCTAATAGTAATCTTTATTTCAAGATTGATCATGAACACATCTTGATTGTTGATGTATTTGTTGATGATATCATCTTTGGTGGAAATGAGAGCATGTGTAAAAAATTTGCTAATCAGATGCAAAATGAATTTGAGATGTCAATGCTTGGTGAAATAAATTTCTTCTTGGGTTTGCAAATCATTCATTCAGATAAGGGCATCTTCATATCTCAATCTAAGTATGTGAAAGAGTTGCTGAAAAAGTTTAGAATGGAGGATTCAAAACCAGTGAGTACTCCTACGATAACTAGATGTAAGTTGAGTAAAGATGATGATTTCCCTAAAACAGATCAGAAAAGGTATAGATCAATGATTGGAGGACTGCTTTATCTGACTCATACCAGACCTGATATTATGAATGTAGTTGGCCTTGTTGCTAGATTTCAAGCTGATCCTAGAGAATCTCATGTTGTAGTAGTAAAAGGAATTTTTAGATATCTGAAGGGAACATCTGATTATGGCTTATGGTATCCTAAGGGTGATGAATTTACTCTTCATGCATATATAGATGTTGATTGGGTAGGACATATGGATGACAGGAAGAGTACTATTGGTGGTGGATTTTTCTTGGGAAAGAGATTAGTTTCTTGGTTGAGAAAAAAGTAGGAGGCAATATCTTTGTCTACTGTACAAGCAGAGTATATAGTAGCAACAAGTAATTATACTCAAGTTTTGTGGATAAAGCAAATGTTGAAGGATATTAGAATTGTGTTTGAAGATCCTGTTACAATCTTCTGTGATAATTCAAGTGCAATAAACATTTAAAAGAATCTGGTGTTATATTCAAAGACAAAGCACATATCCATCAAGTTTCACTTTTTGAGTGAGAAGGTAAATGAGAATGAAGTCAGATTGGAGTTTGTTCCTTTAAAGGATCAGATTGCAGATATCTTCACTAAGCCTCTACCTAAAGAGACTTTTGAATATCTCAGAGGGAAGATAGGGGTAATTACCCCTCCTATTCAGAACTAAGGTGCACTAGTGTGCATCAATCAGGTAGAACTCATAGTCATATCTTGTGATCTAGATTGATGGTAAGGGGATGCTACTCAGGGGAGTAGTTAGTATGTTTTGAGTTTAGTTTGGTCTTGTCTAAGAAACAAAAAGGGTGAAAGATGAGTACAAATATGTGCCCTATGCCATTGATGTCAAAGGGGGATAGAAGTCATGTGAAAAACTTGAAGTAAGTAGTTGCTGGTGAAAGGGGGAGTAGTGAAGAGAGTGGTTACAGTTGTGATAAGAGAAAGGGGGAGAAGTTCTTGTCTTGATGGTTGAAATAATTTTTCACATCATATGTATCCATTAATGACAAAGGGGGAGATTGTTGCAAATATGTGCCTAATCGGTGTTGTCATTGGTGTCAACTATATGTTATTCTATTATTTGTTTAGAAGACTTGTATGTTGAGGATATTGAGAAAATTTGCCTCTCCAGAAGAAACAAGTGAGTTACATATCTCTTTGTTAGAAACAGTGAAGATAGTGCAGTTCAACAAAGTAGAATGTTGTGCATTTCCAGAGAGATGAAGATTAGAGTCTGTGGACCTGTTGGTTTTTTCTTCTGAATCAGCATTAGGGTTTGCTAGTTCCAATGCACAGGCAGATTCAGCCAACTGAATACAGGAGGTTGCGTGAGCTCCTCCCCTTCACTTCTGGTTCTACCGCACCAAGGGGGGTGTCCCTATTTGATAAAAGTATGACCTTGACTAGCTCAATGACAGAAAGATATAACTTGACAGCAGCAGGCAGAATACTCTCATGTAAGGACCAAGATTTGTGTAACAAATCACAAGGTTGGCAACATTCTTGGATATGATGTCTGGTTGGGTATGAGAGCATGCAGGGATCCTAATCCTACTCCTACAACTAACAGATGGAAGGAAGAGATGGTTTGATTTGAATTTTGGATGCAAAGCTGGACATGGTGTATAACCTCAACACAGAGCTAGATTGGTGCCTATCCAGGGCTTGGAGTCGGTAGACATACACCTGTGAATGATCAGCATGAATAGCTAAAACTGGATTTCAGGGGGATACACATGATATCTACCTTACAGATATCTCCCAATACAGAGTGTTAAGTTGTCTATACTTATGGCATCCCTATTGCAGTAAGAAAGATACATGCAAAACTGGAGACAGAATCAGCATAACACATGCAAACATAGCATTATTCATATAAGATTAACCATGAAATCAGTGGATTCATGCCAAATCGTACAACAGGAGATACATAAACTCACAAGTTTTAACTGTACAGAGCAACCAAAACAGACTGTATTGTGTTACAGAGCCAAAAATCTTCAACTTTCAACCACCTAAACAATGGTAACACAGTCTGCTTATAACAGACAGAGAGTGTACCACAGCAATTAATTACATGACTCTTACAAAATCTGCCAGATACAGATCCTTCAAAGGAATGGCGCTCAAAATTTATTACAGCAACAGACAGAGGAACCTCGAGCCCTGCGCCGCCATCTGGGAGTCTTCATGTCAAAAATCTGGTACATGACTGTGCAACAACTCGCCCATGCCCCAGCACAGTCGCCATTAAGGGTCTCAACCACCCATGTCTTCTCCTGGAAACAGTCGCACAACACATATGGAAATTTCTCGCTCAAAACGTGCCTGAAGCCACAAAGGAAACTCATATTCCATCTTTAAAACATGGCCGTCGATCCTTCCATCGCTTGAAAATCGATGGCACCAAATCCATGTTGAAAAGTCACTATCCCGCAAAAATGTGCCACGTAGGCACCCCGAAAATGCATGTTTTGCCTTGCATATCATGCCATCGGTGTGACCAAGACCATCGGGAAGACCTTCACATCTGTATAAATCAATATCCCACATTCGTCCTGCAGAGACCATTCTATTACTTTAAAAACGGGGCTGCATGTATAATAGGTGTCGAGCGTTTTGTCGCGCTCGACACATGACCCTTCATCCACAGCCCATCGGCCAAACATATACCATCAGCCTTCCTCAAAAAACTCCCGCCGACTCTAGTTGTCTCGCCGACGCCCAGAAGCCAAATACCACCCATCGGCCAGACCACCAACTGTCAGCCCAACAAAAAACACCTCTGCCGATGAACAAAGTCACCCCGATGATCATACCCTTCGGCATGATACCACTTCGTCGGCGCGCCCAAAAAATCTCCTACCGATACACTGATCATACTGATGACCACCTCGCATCTCCCGTCGGCCAGACATATGACCATCGGAGCAAATGAAAACTCCTCCGCTGACATCAAAAGTTACGCCGATACAGCTCCATTGGCCAGAGTACCCCTGTCGGCCCAACTTTCCACACTTCATCCGATGCACCAAGTCACACCAACAACATACCACATCCGGGTCTTCGATGAGACACACGCCGATGACAACTCATCGGCCAAACCTACGCCGTCGGTACAACTTAGAAATCCTTCGTCGATCACACATGTTACGCCGATGAACACAATGGCTAAATCATCATCGGCCAGACCTAGACTGTCGGAACAACACCTGCCCGCTCACCCGATATACAAAGTCGTGCCGATGGCACATCAGAACCCTCGCTCCCATCGGCCAGACACATATCGTCAGAGCAACAAAAAGAACCCTGGCCAATAGCACTAGTCACAGCGATGAACAACAAGCCTCACCCTGCCCCCTTGTCGGCTAGACATATGCCCATCGAGAAACTAGAAAGAAGATACGCCGATGACAGAAGTCATCCCGATGGCACATCACCACCACATCGGTGGAACCAAAAAATACTCCAGCCAATAGGACAATGTCTTGGCGATAAACAAAGAACACACCATGCTATTGATATGATTGCCAAGACACATGAAAACTCATGCCGATGGGTAGAACATGATGACCCCTTCCTCAAGAAAGATGATGTGGATGCTGCAAAACACTGAAGGGGTGCCAACACTTAAAATTGTTTGGATTTTAGGGAAGGTGCCTGCATGAAAAATTGCTAAATCAACTGACAGTCAATTCAGGCACCAATAGGACCAAAGGGTTTTGTAGAGAACTGTCTGAAGTTGCTCTAGCTAAGATTTGAGAGGTCCGCATGAAGTTTTGGTGAAGTTATCACCATTTGAGTAGAGCTGAGTTTTGCAGTTGTTCAGAGGTAACAGGGTGATAGGAATGTTGCAATTATGGGCCTAACCAGTGTTGTCATTGATGTCAACATACTCTTGTTGCATTAATGATAAGGATTAGATGAACTATTTGCTAAGGATATTGAGAAAATTGGTCATATCAGGAAAAGTGAAGAACAGTGAAGACAGTAAGGTAAAAGTACAAGATAAGATGAGGATCAGAGGATGCAGTTTAAAGGGTTTGTAGATATGTGTCTTAATATGACCCAATAAAGATTTTTGAGGTTTGCATGAAGATCTGAAGAAGTTGTGGCCACTCAAGTAAAACCAGTTTCGGCAGGTGTTCAGAGGTGACAAAGTGACATAGACAGGTCCGGTGAGATCCGGAAATGCATTATCCTATTCTGCAGATTTGGTGGGGTATTTAGGAAGTCCTTGTGAAGTGTCAAATCAATTGGTTCAAGGTCTGGAGGTTCGCAAGCATCTATTTCTTTGTGACAATGATGACAGACTGTGTTCTTGAGGTTCCGAATGAAGGAGAGAAGGATTTTAGTAAGAAGATGTAGTGTGGATGTTCTTGGTGATTCAGGCAAGCTTGTTGAGGTGTTTGGATCATGTCAAGTTTGTGTTGGTGGTCCACATTGGAGTTTGATCTCACAATTGAAGAATTACTTCCAGATGATGGTGTTCTTCCTGTGACTAGCCGACCGGATGAGTTACACATCCTACGGATGTTCTTGAAGATGTTTGCCAACTTAGATGATTATTCCTAAGTCGATGTCTTGTATAAATAAGGGATTGTAAAGTCATTTTGAAGGGTGTCTTGTTGAGATGAGTGTGTGGTAGTGAGGAGGAGAGAGAAAGGTAGAGCAGAAGTATTGGGCTTAAATGGAACTGATTCAAGCATGGTGAAGATGCTATTCTCTAGTTCATGTATGTGATACTTATTACTTTGTAGACAATGTGTCTCTTATAGGTAGTGGGCCTCTTGTGAGCAGTGTGCTCAGGTAGTGAGTCCTAATTGGCATGTGCCATTTTGTTCTTTCTATTCTTCTAATAGAGAATACAATCTTGGGTTAATCACCCCATGGTTTTCCCCTTAACCGGGTTTTTCACATCAAATTCTTAGTGTCATGTGTGTTAATGCATTTTCACTCCTGATTTAATGCTTTATGTTTTATGATTGATCTCTGATTTTGTTGCTGAATAACAAAGTGGAATTAAGTGTTTAATTCAAAGAAAGTTTTGTACAACTGATTCACCCCCCTCTTAGTTGTCTACCCTAAATCTAACAATTGGTATTAGAGCCAAGTTCCTTTAAAAGGAGCTTAACCGCTTGAGGAGATCCAGGATGTCGTCCTACAAGAAGGATAGTCTGAAGTTTGATGGAACCAATTTTAATCTTTGGAAGAGTCACATGAAATGTCACTTGCAATGTATGGGAATGCAATGCTGGACCATGGCTACAACAAAGTATACACCTCCACAGGGTGGTCTGAAAGCCCCAAATGAAATCACAGATGCTGAAAACAATTTGTGGACTATAGAAGCTCTTCTAAGTGCATTATCTAATTCAGAACTTTCAAATGTTGTTGACCTACCAACTACTTTTGAGATTTGGGAAAAACTAGAACTTCTGCATGAAGGAGACAAATATGTTAAATGTGTAAGGCAATAGAGACTAAAAGGGAAATTTAAAAATCTAAAGATGAGAGAAGATGAAAATATCACTACTTTTATGCCAAGAGCAAATGAGCTTGTTTGTGGCATTAGATGTGCTGGTGGAGTCTTGGATGAATATGAGATTGTTGGCAAAGTTTTCAAATCCCTTCCTACTTCTTATAAAATCAAGGTTGCTACCATTGAAGAATTCAAAGCCCATACAGTTGTCACAAGAGATCAACTGGCTGGTAAATTGGCTGCATTTGAAATGACTAAGTTTGGAGATGCCGCTCCCAAGATTGAATCAGCATTCAAAGTCAGTGCCTTTGTAAAAGGTAAACAAAGGTTTGATCTAGGAGAGAACTCTTCAAGGAAACTATCATTGTATGAAAAAGCAAGAAAAGACCTAGAAGAAGAAGAAACTAAAACTGCTCAACTTGAAGCCCTTATTGCAAAAGGACTACCAAGAGGATCCGGTAAGTATGAAGGAAAATTGTCTTTTAAGTGTTTTAACTACAATAAGATTGGTCATTTTGCCTGAAGGTGTCCGGAAAGATTTTAAAGGCCAAATCCTAATGGATCAAGGTCCCAAAAGAATTGTTACTATGTTCACGAGGAAGATGATAATGAAGGAGTAACAAATGATGAATCAGAGATAGGAAACAAATCCAGAAGTGATTGGGTGTTTATTGCCATTAAGGAAGAAGAACCAATGTCCTCTGAATCTATCAATCATAAAATTGTAGAAAGAGCTCTTGCTGCCCAAGTTGAAGAAAAGGATGATTGGGTCATTGACAGTGGTTGCTCTCACCATATGATAGGTGACAAAAATAAGTTCATAGATTTGGAAAGGTATGAAGGAGGAGTGGTAAAGTTTGGTAATAATTCTACTGGTAGAATCAGAGGAAGAGGAACTATTTCTTTTGATGGAAGGAACAAAACCGGTAATGTACTGTATGTTGAAGGATTGAAGCACAATCTTCTTAGTATTGGATAGTTGGTGGACAAAGGCTATGATCTTTGATTCAAGAATGGAAAATGCAAGATCTTTGAAAGTTTTGGAATAGAGATTACATCTGGTACTCAAACTAAAGGTAATATCTTCCGCTTGGTTGGTATTAGTAAAAGTTGCTTATTTATTCAAGTTGATCAGAGTTGGTTGTGGCATAGGAGAATGTGTCATGTAAATTTTGATAATATCATCAAGATACACAATACTTAGGTTGTAAGAGATCTTCCAAAACTAGTGAAACCTACAAATAGTTTGTGCAAAGAATGTCAGTTGGGAAAAAAATTAGAGTCTCATTTAAAAGAAGGGAACAATCTTCTACTAGATTATTGGACTTAGTTCATACTGATCTTTTTGGTCTGGCAAGAATCAAGAGTGTGCAAGGTGATAGATACTTCATGTTACTAATTGATGACTATTCCCGAATGATGTGGGTAACTTTTCTAAAAGAAAAATCATAAGCTCTTGAGAAATTAAAATTATTCAAGGCTATGGTAGAGAATGAAACTGGATCAAAATTGAAATGTCTGAGGTCTGATAGAGGTGGAGAATTCACATCCGGTGAGTTCATAGAATTCTGTGAGAAACATGGAATAAAAAAATAGTTGTCTACTCCTTGGACTCCACAGCAGAATGGAGTAGTGGAAACAAAGAACTGGACCATCCAAGAAGCATCTAGAACCATGATGATGGAAGTAAATGTTCCTCAGATTTATTGGAGAGAAGTTGTCAGCACTGCAATCTATACTCTCAATTGAGTACAAATCAGAAGCAATACCAGTAAGACTTCTTATGAACTTTGGTTTGGCATCACTCCTACTGTGAGGTATTTTAGAGTTTTTGGTAGCAAATGTTACATTAAGAGAGATGAAGATTTAGGCAAATTTGATACTAGAAGTGATGAAGGAATTTTCTTGGGTTACTCTACTCAAAGTAAAGCATACCGGTGTTATAACAAGAGATTAAGGAAGATTATAGAAAGTACTAATGTGAAGGTTGATGAATGAATTGAAAAACCCTCAAGGTTTTATGAATATGATGAAGATGATCAAAATGATGTTTTGATCCAAGGAGTCCAAGCCCCTTCTAAGATTCAGATCTAGACTGATCCGGTAAATTAGGAAGAAGAGATAAGTTTGAATGAGCCTGATCGAGAATCAGAAGTACAAGAAACTCACAAAGTTCCCAGGTATGTAAGACTGAACCACTCTGAAGATCAGCTCATAGGTGATAAAAGCAAAGGTGTACAAACAAGAAGAAAGATTGCTCAAGATTCAGAAGAGTATTGTCTAATTTCAAAGATTTAACCTAAGCTAGTGAATGAAGCTTGCAATGATGAAAACTGGACCAAAGCAATAGAGGAAGAGCTGATGCAAATGGAGAAAAATCACACTTGGAATCTTGTTCCTAGACCTAGAAACAAGAATGTGACTAGAACTAAATGGGTCTTCTAGAACAAACTGAATGAAGTTGCTGAAGTAATCAGAAATAAAGCCAGATTGGTCTGCAAGGGTTACTCTTAAATAGAAGAAGTTGATTTTGAAGAAACTTGTGCTCTGGTGGCAAGAATTGAAGCAGTCAAATTATTTCTTTCTTTTTCTTCTTTCAAGGATTTAAAAGTATATCAGATGGATGTCAAGTCTACCTTCCTGAATAGTGACTTGGAAGAAGAAGTGTACATTGAGCAACTGGATGGATTTCAATTGTCTGATCATGGTCATATGGTCTGCAAATTGAAGAAAGCACTGTATGGACTGAAGCAAGCCCCAAGAGCCCAGTATGAAAGATTGGATAAGCATCTTTTGAAGATTGGTTTCAACAAAGGTACTATTGATAGTAATTTGTATTTCAAAATTGATCATGAAAACATCTTGATTGTTGAAGTGTTTGTTGATGATATTATTTTTGGAGGAAGAGATAGTATGTGTAAAACTTTTGTAAATCAAATGAAAAGTGAATTTGAGATGTCCATGCTTGGGGAAATGAATTTCTTCTTGGATCTACAAATCACTCAAATAAAGAAAGGAATCTTCATTTCTCAGACCAAATATGTGAAATAATTGTTGAATAAATTTGGGATGGAAGACTCAAAACCAATGAATACTCCCATGGCAACCAGGTGTAAATTAAGCAAAGATGATGACTCTCCTAAGGATGATTAGAAAAAGTACAGGTCAATGATTGGAGGATTGTTGTATCTCACTCAAACTAGACCTGACATTATGAATGTTGTTGGTCTTGTTTCTAGATTTCAAGCTGATCCTAGAGAATATCATGTCATGGCAATCAAGAGGATTTTTATACATCTAAAAGGGATAGTTGAATATGGATTTTGGTATCCCAAAGATCATGATTTCTCTCTTCATGCATATACCGATGTGGATTGGGTAGGAGATGTAGATGACCGAAAGAGTACTAGTGGTGGAGCATTCTTTTTGGGGAAGAGATTGGTTTCTTGGCTGAGAAAGAAACAAGAGGCAATATCTCTGTCCACCACAAAGGAGAATATATTGCATAAGTAGGTAGTTGCACTCGAGTTTTGTGGATGAAGCAAATACTAAAAGACATGAGAGTGGAGTATGAGGAGCATATCACAATCTTCTGTGATAATTCAAGTGCAATAAATATATCTAAGAATCTAGTGTTGCATTCAAAGACTAAACATATATCCATCAAGTTTCATTTTTTAAGAGAGCAAGTGAATAAGAATGAAGTCAGATTGGAGTTTGTGCCTTCCAAGGATCAGATTGCAGATATCTTTACTATCCTCTACCTAAGGACTCTTTTGAGTATCTCAGGGAGAAGTTCAGGGTTGTTGCCCCTCCGGTGATGAACTAAGGTGCACTGATGTTCATCAGTCTAGTGGATATCATAGTCATATCCTATGGTCTAGATTGATGATGGGGAGCTGCTACTCAGGGGGAGTAGCTGGTATGTTTCTGAAGTACTGAAGTTGCAAGTATGTGCCCTTTGCCATTGATGTCAAAGGGGGAGAGAAGAAATGTGAAAAACAAGTAGTTTTTGATCAAAAGGGGAGTAGTAAAGGGAGAGAAGACATGTGAATGGTTGTTGCTAATAGGGGGAGTTGTGACAGTACGGAGAAATTCTTGTCTTGATGGCCAAAATAGTTTTTCACATCATATGTTGCCATTAATGACAAAGGGGGAGATTATTGCAAGTATGGGCCTATTTGGTGTTGTCATTGATGTCAATATACTCCTATTGCTTTAATGATAAGGATTGGATGAATTGTTTGCTGAGGATATTGAGAAAATTGGTCATATCAGGAACAGTGAAGAATAGTGAAGACAGTAAGGTAAAATTACAAGATAACATGAGGATCAGAGGATACGGTTTAAAGGGTTTGTAGATATGTGTCTTAATATGATCCAGTAAAGATTTCAGAGGTCCGCATGAAGATCTAAAGAAGTTGTGACTGCTCAAGTAAAACTGGTTCCAGCAAGTGTTTAGAGGTGATAGAGTGACATAGACAGGTCCAATGAGATCCAGAAATGCATTATCCCATTCTACAGATTTGGTGGAGTATTTAGGAAGTCCTTGTGAAGTGTCAACTTGATTGGTTCAAGGTCTGGAGGTCCACAAGCATCTATTTCTTTGTGACGGTGATGACAGACTGTGTTCTTGAGGTTCTAGATGAAGGAGAGAAGGATTTTAGTAAGATGTAGTGTGGATGTTCTTGGTGATTCAGGAAAGCTAGTGGAGGTCTTTGGATTGTGTCCAGTTCATGTTGGTGGTCCGCATTGGAGTTTGAGCTCGCAATTGAAGAATTATTTTTGGATGATGGTGTTCTTCCTGTGACTAGCTGACTGGATGAGTTACACATCTTGCAGATGTTCTTGAAGATGTTTGCCGACTTAGATGATTATTCCTAAGTCGATGTCTTGTATAAATAAGGGATTGTAAAGTCATTTCAAAGGGTGTCTTTGTTGAGATGAGTGTGTGGTAGCGAGGAGGAGAGTGAAAGGTAGAGCAGAAGTATTGGGCTTAAATGGAACTAATTCAAGCATGGTGAAGATGCTATTCTCCAGTTCATGTATGTGATACTTATTACTTTGTAGATAGTGTGTCTCTTGTCGGCAGTGGGCCTCTTGTGAGCAGTGTGCTCGGGCAGTGAGCCCTAATTGGCATGTGCCATTTTTTTCTTTTTATTCTTCTAACAGATAATACAATCTTGGGTTAATCACCCCATGGTTTTTCCCTTAACCAGGTTTTCCATGTCAAAATCTTAGTGTCATGTGTGTTAATGCATTTTCACTCCTGATTTAATGCTTTATGTTTTATGATTGATCTCTGATTATGCTGCTGAATAACAAAGTGGAATTAAGTGTTTAATTCAAAGAAAGTTTTGTACAACTGATTCACCCCCCCTCTTAGTTGTCTACCCTAAATCTAACAAGGAATTTGGTATGGATTGCTTCACATTGGAATATTATGATCCATGGTTCTAGAAGTATGTTTGGGATGTTGGTGTGTATCCTCAACTCAAGCAGTTAGTGGTTTGGAGGTCCACAAGCAATCTTTCTAGTGTGACAGTCATGACAGTTAGTGTTCTTAAGTTCCTAGATGAAGATCCAAGTGTTTTGGTGATTTGAGGTGATGTGGTTGTTCTTGTTGATCTCATTGTGCTTGTGATGGTCTCCGGATTATGTGCCTATTGTGTTGGTGGTCTGTATTGAAGATTGAGCTCATAGTTGAAGAATTTTCCTTGAGTGTTGTTCTTTCTTGTCTTGGATGACCGGATGCTTGGTCTGTGTTACAGATAATCTAAGAGAATTTCTATGGAGTTTGGTGTGTTGTTCGAGGAAGATTTGAGTCCCATCTATGCTTGGCTAACAGAGGAGTGGTTCACATGTAGTACTTTGTATTAGGTCAAGTCTTGTGATTGTAATTTTTTGTAATGCCTATCTTGGAGAGTGTTCCAGATAAATGATTGTTTGGCTGACTTTGATGGTCATTCCAAAGTCAATGACATGTGTAAATAAGTGTTGTGAAGTTTTGGAAATGGTGTGTGGTGAGCGAAGGTGTCGATGTAGCGAGGAAGTGAGTGGGGGCAGAGCAAAGGTGTTGTGTACTTCAATGGAACTAAACCTTGCATGAAGAAGACGTTTCTCAGTTCAACTTTTTAGTGTTAACATTGTGAATATTCCTGTAGGTAGTGAGCCTCCTTTGAGTAGTGAGCTCTGGGTAGTGCGCTTGAAGTTGTCTTCCCTAATTTCAACATATTTATGTCATGGTTTACTCATGCTTTATGGTAATAGTCACCCTGTTTAAAAGAAACACCAACCTCTTTTTTTTGTTTACATTTACGAGAAATTCCTAATAACAAATACTAACTATCAAATCATAAAATATAGAATTTGTTGCTACAAATGACCATGCTAGTATATACCCAAATGTGGATGGTAGATCTATTGTGCAACTTTATGCACAAGAAGAAAGTAAACTAATGTTGAAGGCTCTTAAGTTAGGACCCAATATGATTAAACAAGAGACCTTGATGCTAGGGAAGTAGTCCCTAAAATTGTTGAAGTGTAAGAAATTATTGTAGTGAAAGAAACCATTTTTGATATATCATGGGGGGTCACGAAGATTTGTTGATGAATCAACATGATGCATATAGATTGGAGATGCCAAATAAATTTGCAGGTGGATCAATTATTAATTGCAATGTACAAGGGGTTGCCATTAGGTGTAATGTCAATTCACGTTATGGATGCTAATGGTTATTATTTCTACTATAGTTAATGGGAACAATGGCATCTAAAAAAAACACTAGTTAGAAATTGCAACACAGATATAAACTAACATAGTTATTGTTAGGGGCAAATTGGTTCAACAATGAATATGCAAAGATAAACAATATCAAATACCCAAAACTCAATATAATGGTGAACTAAGAAGATTTAAATCAAATAAGCAATGAATCAACAAAGCAAACTTTCCTTAGATCGAAACTTCCATTGTTGCCTATCAAAAATTGTCCTTGTGTGTATGACAAAGGGCCCTCAGTGAATGCACTTCTTTGCTTTGTCAAGAATGTCAATTATGAATGGCTATGGTAATGTCATAATGAAGAGGAGCTTCACAATGAGGGTTGTAGTGCGTAGTGCGTAGTAAAAAGCGTGATCTCAAGCAATGAAGGAATTGGTGCTAAAGGTGCACTATAATTCCTACAAAGTAACAATACTTAAAGCTTGGATGATTGAAATGGAAGAATGAGGTTTCTTTTATAGACCTGGGAAAGAAGAGATCAATGGTATAGAAGACTTGAGAAGATCAATAGTTGGGAATAGATGAGGAACGTGCAATGAATAAGAAGACGACAAGTGTCTTGCTTTCTTTTCTAAAGATAAGACATCCTTTTCATAAATTAGAAAGCTTTTTTCTAATTTAAGAGAAATTGATAAAAACAAGGTTGATTGAATAGATAACTCAACTTAAGATTTGCTTTTGCATGATTTGAGAGAAATTAAATAATAAATTATTTAATTTTGTGTCCATGGAGAAGAAGACTTATTTTTAGAAGATTTGAAAGATATTTGAAGATAAGAAAGCAAATTAAATAAATAAATTTATTTAATTGTTGTGCATGATTTGGAAGAATAAATAAAATATTTGATTTATTTTATTTTTAGAGATTGAGAGGATTTAAATAAATTTGATTTGATTTATTCAAATTTGGAAGAATGAATTTGATTTAATTAAATAATTGGGAATTATTTAATTGTTTGGAAGAATTGAACTAAATAAAGGATTTTATTTAATTATTGGAAGAATATGAATCAAATAAATAAAATTTGTTTATTTTATTTATTGATAGAAGAATTAGATGGAATAAATATTTAAGAATATTTATTTAGACCGAATCGTGTCATTTTTAGGCATATGCAATTATCACCGAAGATTACCAGGCAAACCATTAACAATTATGGCTAATAACAAAAATAATACAAATATAAAAAGTCCCCAGAGGTTACACTAACAAACAATTTTCCAAGAAACCATTGAAAAGATTAACAAGTCGTAGTATAGACAAATGCACTATTAATGCTATGGCCATGCAAACAAATGATTAGCGCTAATCAAAGAGTAAAGTTAACTTTAAACTCTTGTTTTTGACTGTTGAAAAAGTTAAACAAATGGACCAACAAATAAACAAAATTCATCGTGGATAGAGCCAGCAACCAATTGAGAATACCCTCTAATCAGGGAGATAGACTAGAGAATGAAATGCATATACCTGCAAATAGCAGTTTTATCCAACATAGGAAAACTTAAACCCGGAAGACAAATATTATATGCAATAGACAAAAAGACTTACAGAACAAGAAAAACCAATGATAGAGATGGCATAAAGGATACAAATTGTATGGTATATCTGTACATCCATACAAGGGGCCAAAAGGCCCAAAAACTATTTTTTTTTTTCAAAAATTTATAACCTTTCCAAAATAGCAGGTGTTATATGTTTTCTTCACCTACGAACTACTCCAGATTCAATGGTGAAGTCATTCTTAGACAAAGAGATAACTTGCAAAAGTTGATCTCCAAGACCCATCGAAACACACACTAAAAACTTGCCTAAACTCAACAAAAACACTTGCAAAGCAATCGATTAACAAGGACAACAACATTCACATCAGTTTCACCAAAATGTACATAAGAAATAGAGACAAAAAACAAAGATTTGAAACACAATATAAAATCCTCTATCTATTCCTAATGTGACCTCTGATTAAGCAAGGAAATCAAAAATAAATGCATGAAAATAACATAGGTTACCCAAGATGATTTCCTATTGCACTGAAATGGTGGATTTTCTCAAAGTGATATGATTGTGGTTGTTCGATCAGTTAGCATGACATTGTTAGGAAGTTGATTGTTGATTCCTTTAAAAATGACTCTTAATGAGTCAATTTATAGACTTTCTGATTGGTTGATGGATGGTGAGGATTCGATGAGAGATTGATGGCTAGGTTTAAGTTGGTTATGAAGTTATGAGGTCAATGGTGGTTGATTAAAGAAATTTGTAATGGATTTTTTTAATTTTTGAGAGATGGTTATAAATTGTTTATAAGGTGAGTGGATGAGAATTAAAT
The DNA here is from genome assembly GCA_027924645.1 of Cunninghamia lanceolata. Classification (NCBI taxonomy): domain Eukaryota; kingdom Viridiplantae; phylum Streptophyta; class Pinopsida; order Cupressales; family Cupressaceae; genus Cunninghamia; species Cunninghamia lanceolata. Next base: position 4,293,307 of record BSBN01000205.1, read on the forward strand.
AAATATTTAATTTCTTTAATTCATTTTAGACAGTTTGAGGGGGACTTAATTAAGAAAATTAATTAAATCATGTGTAGGGGATTTATGACATAGGGAAAATGATTAGGATTAAGAATAAAATGATTAGGATTAGGTGAGAAAGGGGATTTATACTTATGGAAAATGATTAGGATTAAGGATAAAATGATTAGGATTAGGGGAAAAATTATAGATTAGGTCCTAATAATTGGGCCAATTAAGTGATCAATTAAGCAAATGCGATAAATCAAGATAATTAGGGGATAATTGATCAAAATTAGGGGATAAATGATTGATTTGGGGATAAATGGTTGGTTTAGAGAATTAGGACTTGTTTTGGGATAAAGTGGTTAATTTTAGGTGTCTACAAGTGTAACACTTCTTGAGCCAAGTTTGGCCTTCAATAATGCCTTTTAATGTGACCTTTCTCCCACACTATCTTACTGATCATCACTGATCTCTGCTAGCTTGTTAATATATGTCATGCTTTTTTAATGATTTAACTATCCCCTTCTTCCTTTAACAACCTCTCAGTGCCATTTGTGAATACTCTGCAACTCCTGCATAGCATTTGAAAGTTTGGGCAAAAACTAAAATCATGGGCATTCAAGATTTTTCATAGACTTCAGATAACCTAGCCTTGGTTTAAAACTTCCTTGGGATATCTCTTTGAACACTAGGTGATCAATATAAACCTTATCTCCTATGGATTTGATAAAACACAAACCTACAAGAAGAAGATAGGCTTGAGAAAGGTTTTGACATACTCTACCCTTTCATTGTAGACTCCTTGCTCTTGACTAGTTCATTGTAGGTTCTTGGCATCCACTATCTCTTGGATTGATTCAAACCCTTTTAAGACTTTCATAGGTCCCTAAAGTCTCTATACATATTCTCTTCCATAGTTTATTGCCTTTTGTACTATTTGGTAGAAACCACTCATCACAGTGCCCTCATTACAAGTCACTGCATTATCATGTCTCCCTCAAAATCCTTATACTATCACACACCTAATTAATCATTGTCTCCTATTTGGGCCAAATTATTATATACTTGGATATACTACAATACCTTTTTCTCACTATGATATAGTACTTATTTCCATAGTGATAGTCCTTTTTGTTGACAGTGGGTAGATCTATCTTGCCGAGTCTCCATTGATAATACTTTCAAAGGCTTCTCATGCTAATGTAGGGACTGTCAAGGTTAGCATTATCTAATAGTGCTATCTCCATTCTCTTTCATCCTTACATGCATCTTTATGCATTCTATATCCCACTTGTAAGGTTTCCCTTTTGTCTCTGTATGTTCTTCATGATGGATCTCTGTAAGAAAACTCAATGAAGTAGTCTCCTCTCACTCATTTCTCCATCAAAACAATATATAACTACTCCAAAAGGTATCTACAAGGTTGATTATCTTCTCAACACCTTTTTCTTCTCTATCCCATGCTTAGGGTCTCAATTTTCCTTTTTTTGCATTCTCTATATGCATTCAATGTTTATTTTCTAGGCTTACAACATTTTATGTAACCTTCCATGTTTCTACAAATAGCTCTTAGTTGAGAATCTTATGTACATGCAAAAAGAGCTTAAAACCTATAGAAACCTTATGCATAAACCCTGACCTTCTTGTTAATCTCTACCATATCACTATTATGACCTACCTGCTAGGCCATGCGTTATCAATGCCTCAGTGTCCTTGTATAACTATCTTCACAGTCCCTTATAGATCTTTGCCTCAGTATGAAAAATTCTCTAGCTCTCCAATGCATGAAACCTGTAAAACATGTTAAAATAAAAACCTAGAGAAGGCATCAAAACATAGAAGGAAGGACTCAAACCACTTGAAAAACTAACCCTAGATTAAGAATTAGCCTCTTAACTTGAAGGCTTCAACATGGGTTTACATAACAATGATTAGAAACATGGCTTGAGTTTGAAATGGTCTTCCCTCCACACATGCATGAGTTATTTGGAAACAGTACGATTCCCTTAATGTAGAATATTTTACTTTTTTCAACCTTTTGACTCATTAAAAGATACATGCTATGTGGGAAGGTCTTTCTTGGAAGGGATAAAGTATTTTTTGACAAGTTTAATTCTTAGAACAATCTAAAGCATCTAAAAATGACCACATAAACAATATTAAAGAAACATTTAATAGTTTAGAGTTCACAAGACACTTTAGATTCCTCCAAAAACCATTTAAACTTATAAAACATACTATATTGATCACCTTCGAGATTTTAATGTTTGAGTACCAAGGAGAAACCAAAAAGACAAATAATGACAACTAAGACCTTTCAGACCAACCTTGATATCAACGTTGCCTATTTGGGCTGAGGAGCATAAATAGCTAACACATATATAAACCATAGAAATTCCAAACTATAATACATTATTATACAAATATTCAAGTCAAACTATAAGGTCCCAAATCATAATCAATAAGTGAACTATGAACCCTAAGCTATTACTAGTTTTACTACAAATATTTAATAGGTAAATCTTAACTTCTTTAAATCTTAAACCATAAACCATATACAATAAACCATAAACCCTGGAAACTTCAAAACCTACTTAGTAAACTATAAACACTAAATATTAAGTCATAAATTATAAGTAGATATAAACTTTGTAAACCTTGAACCATAAATTCTAAATCCCAACACTAGAAATGGTAAACTATAAACACTAAATCATAAGTGTTGATGTGGATGTTAGTCACACACAAAAAAACTAAACAAAAGTCACATAACAATCCTTGTTTATCTTGAAAGATACAATGAATTCAAAGAATTCAAGATCCCAAGTCCTTATTGATTAGTTCATAATCTATTTATGTCATCCAGTGGTTGATGTGTACTGTTGTTTTCCATTTTGGGGTCTTACGTAGACCTGTAGATTCTGCTTATGCAACAATACTTTCATACAAAGGGGGTACTCTACACAAAATATTCATTCAAATGCTGTGTCTAAGTGGATATCTGCATGAGTTCTACCCTTATCATTGATTCCTTGCATGATATTTTCAACAGTAGATGCATCTAGCTCAAAAAATATGCTAATGATATTCAGTTATCTACAAGATGTCAACATATTCTTTTGTTCTGCTTAATATTTATCATGATATGCAGTTATGGAAGTGATTTCAATGAAATTAAAATGAGAAAAAAGGGTTAGATAGAGAGATTCCTAAAATCACTTGACTGAGATCACTGATCCTCATACATGTTCACATACAACAATGAAGAGAAGAAAACTAGAATCATAATTCACCAGGACATTCCACAAATCAACATGATCCAGTGCAAATCTTCAAGGGAAAGCTGACAACAACATGCAATGAAATGAAAACGCTTCTAGTTGAACACTGGATTCATCATTACACATCCAGAAATTAGCTTGAAGATTACTTAAGGTTTACAATTAGGATATAATCTAAAGCTTCATCTCCATATAGTATGCTCATAAAATAGGTACATATACAGTGATCTGGAGGAAGAACCTTGAATGTTTCAACAATTCAATCCTCCTCAGTCTCAGTAATCCGATCTCCTACATGAAATTGTTGCAGGTCTGATATTGTATGATTGACCTCCCTCCTTTTTTCCCTAGAGTGCAGGGGCTGAATATATGTCTTTGTTTTCGCCCCCAACACAGTGCCTAGGAAAACACTAGCAAATCAACGGTCCGCATCTTGAAATTCAGCATCAGACGGTGGAGAACGGATCCCGCCAAGAATTCAAACGGCCCACAGATAGGGCGCTACTCCCTCACTAAATTCTCCACCTGCAAACCATTGCATTGAAAGCATTGTCCCTTCCTGATGCATTTTCAACCTCTCGGGATTCAGTCCGCCACCTAGGATGTCCCCTACCATTAAAGTTTTGTCGTATCTCCACCTGCATGTCATCGGGTTCCGGAATGGATTAAAAATCCACCTACCCTACTTTTCCTGCCCTTTTGGATCATGAACTGCACATCATCCTGGTCATCGGCATGACCACCCTCGATCGGAGCGAGCCAATAATGTCTCATCGACCCTATCCTTCTGGCCGATACACCTCCTTTCTAACCTACGCACCTGTGGTCATCATACAGAAGTTTAGGCATCATCACTTAAATGACCAACAGAAGGATAAAAAAAATTATATATTAAATCATGCTTTAATGTGCAAACATATATATAGGGTCATTATTCTGTGAAAATCCACATGCATACGAGTATTTAATTCCTTTTGATAACCTTTCGGTTCTGCCACCTGCATGTAGATTTCTAGGCACTTTCATATTAAGTCAGGATATGATGATGACATCATCATCATGGACGAGCTTCATTAAAATGTGGAAGGATGACGTTATGGTCATATTGAAGAAAATTGGGATCTAAGAAACATGACCCCGAGGAAGGAACCTTGAAGAATATCACCCTCCAAAAGGATGACGTCATTGTCATGTCGGGCCTTTGTATATCGGGTCACATTTTAAGATCGGGTGATATTCAGAAGATGACCCCCGTAAGGTGAAAGGGTGATGACATCACCATCATATTGATATCATTCATTTATCAGGCCTAGGTGATGTCATCGAGATATTGGCCTGAGGTGATATTTTGCGATAGGGTGACATTCGAAATATCGGGTGATATTCAAAATATGACCCTCGCAAAATATCACGAAGTTGTTTGACTGGCAGATGCAATTACCACGTAAAATTGACATCTGGATGTTTACATATCAAAAGATCATTAGGTGATAAAATAGGATTGGGGTGATCTTATGTAAGGTGACTGATATTTGAAATATGACCCCTCCCCCAGGATATCAGGTTTGACCAGAACTTTGACCCGCCATAACTCTCTTACTTGGTCAAATTTCAGGGTGATGCAAAAGGCAAACCTACTTAGAATTTCACACTCTTTCACATGGCAGGCTTCTTGAGGTAGGATTCAGACTTTAAAATTAGGTTCATACATGAAGATCACAAATGCACCTAACATGATGCACATACATACTGATTGAAACTACTTTTTACCATTACCACCCAGAGCACAAAAACAAGGGAGCAAGCCATAGCAAGGGTCCTTATTTTTCTAAAGAGTACAATGGGGCGTGTTCTGAACATCACAACAACTAGCAACCAAACAAAACAACCAAAAATTGAAACCATTAAGGAAAACTGAAAGAAATAGATGCATAACTTCCAACTATCTTTCCTGCAAATCATCATCTAACTTGAGACTCAATGTATTGAATAAGGTGCATGAATTTTCCTTTTAGTTTAAGTGGGTGCATGTGATTAATGATCCTCATCTTGAAGATCGGTTGAACAAACCAATGACTGATATTAGCCTACGTAGGTGAGGATGTTCCCTCATAGCCAGTTGGATAGAGCCTTGCTGCCAGTAGGCGTCTATAGCCCCGGGAAGGTTATCGTTACAATTCTCCTAAGTAGAGCCCCACTGCCAGCCAGCATCTATAGCCCTGGTAGAGTTACTTAGATGGCTTAACCTGCATTTTTAGTAAAATCTAGTTTATTATTTTATATATTTTTTTATTTGATAGAACTTCATAAGATATTGCATTTGTAACTTCATGATGCAAGGAGTGGTCACTTGCTGAAATTAAGCTGAGAATTGTAATGGTAGCAAGGGTGACCTCTGATTTTTTGCCTAATATACATTGGTAAGTTCAACAAACCCAAGGATTTTAGGTGTGTCTTTGTGAGAAACATTCCTTGAATACTTAACCCATTCTTATTGAATACAAAATTTCACAAGTCAACTGACTCTCTTCATTCATGACACTCACAACAAGTTATGCATGAATTCCAAATAATTAACCTGAATGATCTAAATTTTTTGTTGTTTTCAATGGTTGTTAGTCTGCTCCTTCATACTCTAAATCAAAATGAAGATTCCTGCTGGGGAAACAAAGCAACCAAACAAAACAAACAAAACAAAGCCACTATACAAACAACTATACAACAAATGTACACTATGATACACATGACTTCCATGATGCCACTTCAGGCTTGAAAATAGTGTTTGAGGAACTATCCATTAATTGGTAATGGAACATCCTCACCAGTTAAGGACTTGAGCCTATAGGTGCTATCTCCTCAAATTTTAGAAATTTGAAAGGGGCCTATCTAGAGTTTGTCAAACTTACCATGATCACCCTTTCTTTCATGTGCTTTGTCCCACATCAAGACTAGGTCTGAGATCCTGAAAGCCTTAATTCTGGCTCTTTTGTCAAACTAGCACTTGACAACAGCATAATGTTTAGCAAATTGATTAATTGCTACACTTTTTTTTTCCTCTAGGTGCTTCAGTTGTAGAAATCTAACTTCTTGTTTATTATCTATGCTTAGGTATTCTTGTGCAAACTGCAGTGTAGGAATCTTTAAGTTGACAGGGAGGATAGGATCCACCCCATATACTAGATGGAAAGGAGAATTTCCTAATGTAGCCTTATTCCTGGTTCTATCTACCCATAAGGCATATTTCAACAAAGTGTCCCATTTCCTTGGGTTCTTCTCTATTAATTTCTTTATGATGTTCAATAGATTCTTATTTGTGGATTCTGCTAATCCATTCCCTTGGGGATAGTAGTTGGAGGAGAATTTTAAGATGACCCCATGATCAAAAGCCCAACCTAATAATTTCATTGAAGCAAAAGTAGATCCATTATCACATACTAAAGCATATGAAACTCCATACCTAGTCACTATATTGCTTTCCAAAAACTTAATGACATCCTCAGCGTTACATGTTTTACTGCTGGCAACTTCATTCCACCTGGTATAGTAATTAGTGATAGTTAAAACATACTTGTGGTCTGATGATGATGGAGGGTTGATAGGTCCTATGAAGTCCGTTCCTCATTGAGCAAAGGAGTACATCTCCATCACTGGCTGCAAAGGTTGAGCAACATATTTTTCTCTGTTTGTTGCAACCTGACACATATGATAGCATTTGGTGTGTTTAGCAGTATCTTTAAAAATCATGGGCCAATAATAGCCTACCCTGAGGGTAGCATGAGTGGTGGCTAAGGATGATCCATGTGCAGTCCCAAATTTATCATGCAACTATGCTAGCACCTTATCTGCTTCTGATCTTTCTAAGCACCTTAGGTATATCCCCTCATAATTTTTCTTGAAAAGGATTCCTCCTTTCATCATATATTTCTGTGATCTTATCTTCAGGGCTCTCCTCTATGAGGCTTGCAATCCTGAGGGACATCTTCCAGTGATTAGGATGTGCCTGATGTCTGAGTACCATGCTCCATCTTCCTTTACATTCACAACATACTGTTGGCTCAAGATATTAGGATCAATCTCTGATATCATTGGCTCAATGCCTATCCTCTTACTAACTTTATGGGTGTAATATACATATCATACTCTTGGAGGACAGTGATCCATTTAGCTCTCTTTTCTCTTGGATCACTTTGCATTAGTAGCATTTTCACTGCTGCATTAGGTACTACAGAAATCACCTTGCTTCTTAGGATGTAATGCATGAATTTCTGAACTGCTCGAACTAGAGCAAGTGCCTACCTTTCAACGTCCATGTACCTAAGCTCTACATCTCTGGAAGGGCAGCTCATGAAGGCTATAGGCTTTTCTTCCTTTTCTTCATTTCTTTGTGTCAACACGGCTGTAGAAGTATGTTCTAAAGCAAATGAGTAGATGTATAAGTCCTTGGCATAATATGGACTGGTCAGGACTGGAGAATTTGATATGGCTTTCTTAATGTCTTTGAAAGCTTCTCTAACCTCAGGTGTCCATTCAATTTTAGTGTCATTCTTGAGCATGGCATTCAAGGGCCTGATAATTTCTGCAAAGCCAGTGAACTTCCTAACAAAATTGGTCTTACCAAAGTAAGACTTGAGCTCTGTCTTGCTTCCTGACAGTTGTATTTTCATGATGGATTCCACTCTATTAGGATCAATGATGATCCCATTTTCAGTTATCAGGTGGCCTAGCAATTTCCCAATGGTCATCCCAAATATGCACTTCTTGGGATTTAGGGATATCCTGTATTGCTCGCACTTCTTCAACACCTTTCTCAGGTCCTCCACATGGTTTCCTCTATCTTTGGACAACACGATTAATTCATCCATGTATATTACTATGCACTTACCAATCAAGCCTCTAAAGGCTATGTCCATTGCTCATTGGAATGTGGCTCTAGCATTTATCAACCCAAATGGCATGCGCCTGTAGGCGAAGATCCCCCACTTGATGGTGAATGTAGTTTTCAATCTATCAATTCTGTCCACCATCACTTGGTTGTAACTAGAGAAACCATCCAATAAGGACATCATCTTGGCACCATTCACAATATATAGGACTTCATCCAGGGAAGGCAAAGGGTTGTTGTCCTTTTTCAGAAGCCCTGTTTAAGTTTCTGAAGTCCACGCACAGTCTGATGTCACCATTTTTCCTCCTCACTGGGACCAGGTTTGCCACCCAAGTGGAGTGCCTCATAGGAAATATGATCCTGGCATCAAGTAGCCTTTTAACTTCTTCAAAGATGATGGGCTCTAGCAAAGTATTGACAGGTCTTTGCTTTTGTCGAAAGGGTTTGGCATCTGGCTTCAAAGGGATTGTATGGGTGATGACTGATGTGTCATAAGTTTTCAGCTCATCATACGTCCAGGCAATGACATGAATGAAATCTTTGAGGGCCTGGGTTATTCCTTTCAATTCTTCTTTGTACAGACCTTTCCAATCAGGATGTTTCTTTCTTTATCACCCTGTCCAATGTTGACCTGTGAGTACTATCCGTCATCAGCTTTTGGAAGATCCCTCTGTTTTAGCATGTTATCTAGATCAAACACTCCTTCCAGCTCTATCATACCCCTAGAGGTCTTGTTGCTAGGCAACTCTAGGATTTCTTCTCCTTCCTAGACATGATCTTCCATATTTATTTCATCTATGATCTATGCTTCAAAAACATCTCTGTTGGAAATAAAATCCAATACATGTTGATCATCATCAAATACTTGAAGATTAGTTACATTGTCAGGTACTGAAGGCACTGATACTAATTCAACTAAGAATCTTTTTAAACCTGATATGGACCCACACCCTGTGTCTGTAATTAGACAACCTTTTGTAATTGTAAGAGTATATACCCCTTACTTGTCTGATAACTAATTTTGAGTCTTCGTAGACATGCAAAATTCTCCCCCTCTTTCTAAGTGCAAACAGTATCCCATGAATTAGAGCTTCATACTTTGCCCCATTGTTTGTACATGGGAACTACAACTTGTATGCTGCCAAGTAGGATTTTCCATATGGATCAATGAGGTCTAATCCTACTCTAGCTCCTTGTTTTGACTTGGATCCATCAAACCTGAGGATCCATAGCTTATTTTCATCTAAAAGCTTGTCTGGGGCTTCCTTCTTCCTTTTGGCTCTGGCAGTGGCACCACTAGATATCCACTTTAACTTTGGTATCTCAGCCTTCTCAGGCCTCACCTTATCAGCCTCATGGGAAGCTGATATTTCTTCTTTTCTCTTATCATCAAGAGGAACATCTTCTAGACTAGGCAGCGTATACCTTCTCAAAATATGTAGGCACAATGAACAAGATGTTTCTGAATGAGGTGCTTCATCTAACCTACACCAGCCTTCAATCAAGACGTCCTGAGGAGGCCTCTGCTGTTGTGTCACCTTTTGGATTTCTTTAGATAGAAATCCTTCAAATTTGGACAAATTGCTGCCCTATCCTCATTAGATAACTCATAATCTGACTCCACTAAACAATCACTCCCTGGGGTGATCTTCTTCTTGTTTTTAGCATTACTCCTGTCGTACACCAGTATCTCTTCTGGCATTTGAATAGGACCTTCATCCTGCTGTGTGCATCCTCCCATTCCTGTAGGGAACAAACAGAAATCAGTATCATAATCACTATCTACAGAACTCACTGCGGGTGATGATGATACTGATGATGATGATGAAGATGGCTCATTGTATGCTTGTTCCAACTCCCGCATGTCTAAACATGCGTCACAAGTTTTCTCAGAATGTGCTTCATCATGCACTACACTAGTCATCAATTAGAATATCATGAATAGGTACATTTAACATCTAACACCTTCATACCTCTTTAGACAAATGCATCTCAAAAATTTTGAAATGATCTACTCCTATTTTGTTCTCAGGATCATAATCAGACTCCAAATTTACTTCATCACCCTGAGAACCATCATCATGATCATGCATGCCAAACATCAGGATCTCCTCTATGTTGGTAGTTTGAGGTCTGATGGAGTAAACTCTAGGTTCCACATCCACATACAGGATCTCATTGGTTCTGTTATATTTGGTGATCATGTGCTTCATGCGGGGTTCAGCATCTACTCTTATTTGATTTGGTATCCCCCTCCAGGGTAACCACATATGACTGAAATTAGTTGACATGTAACCATTAAGAGTCTTTGACCAGTCTCTGCTAAGCAACATCCCATATGTATCAGGTATATCGACTACCTGAATGTTGGCAAAGTGTTGGATTCTGGGATCCAATGCTAGCTGCATGTGAATATGAGTCAGCTCTCCTACCATACTTACCTCTGTTTTATCCAATTGTGTCACTTTCTTTAAGGATTTAGCAGGATGTAATCCTAAAGCATTGCATATGGACAGGGGCATTACATTGGTAGATGCTCCTGAGGCTACTAAACAATTGTGCAAATTTTTACTGAACATCCTTATGGTCAGGAGGAAAGGAGGTGACTCGCATTTGTCTTTGTATAGGGCCATGTGGGAGGTCTCTGCAGCTTGAACAGTAGCTGAGGTTTTAGGTTTGACATTAACATCCTTGGCAGCATGATCCTTATTACTAGACTGACCTGGGGTATGGCTATCTTCCCTTTGAGTAGGGCCATCTAATCATCTCATGAAAGCTCTCTTGATTGTGGGGGTTCTGAGCAATTCTGACAATGGTAGGCTGATTTTGATCTTTTTCATTTCATTAGTCAGATATGAAACCAACTTGTCAGATTCAGGAGGCAGATTTGTAGCTTTTGGTACTGTGGTCTATGGTGTCAAATACTAAGTATTTACCTTGGGGAATCTAGGGTTATTACTTGCCTTGGGATCAGGAGGTGTATCGGAATTGTTTGGAGACAAGTGGTCAAAGGACCAGTAGGCCTACTTGAGTTATTCCTCAAGTTGTAATTGTGTCTACCCTAAGGTTTTTGTTGATAAGCATTGACTTCTTCATGCTTAGTTGATGGCTTATTCTCATCCTCAAAGGGAAAAACATAATTAGACTCAAAAGCCATGGCTAATTCCTCACATGCTGAGGTGTAATCCCGATGAGATGAAATTGTCTGCTGATAAGGGCAATGCATGACACTTTCTAGCACTAAGGAAAAATCATACTCACAAGGGACAATTTCATTTCCCTCTACATAAGGTGGATTTCCTAAGGTACTGGACACTTCAGCTTGGAAAATACTGGCAGCAATCCTAAATTGAGGACAATCCAGCTCTGCATGAGCATTGGTGTTATGTATCCTGTACCAATTTGTAAGTGCTGCCTCTACAAGGTTTACTCTGGTGGTCTGTCTAGGCTCACCAAGAGGCTGATTGTCTAGGGGTGATGGCAAGGAACCATTGTTTGTCCTAGTGTTCCACACTCTAGGCTATCTAAGAGGATTGTTGTTGCCATTATTGTTATTGTAATTATTGTTGTACCCCCTATCTGGATAATTAGGTCTGTCATTAGCATAGCCTCTGTTTTGATTCGGCTGAGAATAGAAGTTTTGATTGCTTAGGTGGGTGACCTAGGTAGTAAGTTTCCTTAACTAGGATGATGTTTCCTTGATTTCTTCTTTTTCTTCTTGAACTTTGGCCACTACATTTTCTGTCTGAGGCTTGAAAAAAGAAGATCCACTATTATTGTTGGATTGTTCCACTAACTAGGGCACTTGTGTTTGTCCTAGATGTTGTGCCATCTAGCCATTTCCATTTTGTGGAGGCATGATACTAAGTGGGGGTATCTGCAAGGGGGCTGGCATTACTGCTGAAGGCATCATGACCCTACTAGTTTATTGGGGGATAGGGTATGTTAGATAGCCAGGAAGTGTAGGGAAGGCAACATTTGGTGTGGGAGTAGGAGCTAATTGCTGGCTGACTTTGATAGCTTCTTCAAAAGCACCTGCCAAAGTTGTTACACCAGGATGTGTTCTTCTGATAAACATGGAAGTCAAGGGGTCCAAAGCTGAGTAATAAATGCTCCTAGCAGCTTCATCTGTTACCACATAGGGAGGAACTAGCTTAGATATCATCCTTTGGAATCTAGCATTGAAGTTTGCAATAGGTTCTCCTTCAGATCTCTTCATGGTGGAAAATAGCTGATAGTTCATTGAAGGATCTATAGGCACCTTGAACCTATCCTTGAAAGCCTTTTCCAAGGTATCCCATGAATTGACTGAACCCTGACCTAGACTGATATACTAGTTATAGGCCTCTTCCCCTAAGGAAAAAGGGAATAACCTGCATACCACATCTTCATACTCAATTCTAGCCCTACAACAAGCTTCCTTGAAGGTTCTGACATGATCATAAACATCCTGATATGGGTGGTACCTAGGACAAATTTTATCTAGATTTTTAGGCAAAGCATGGTATGCATTGAAGGTCAAAGGCAACTCTACCATGAAAAATGACATTGTAACTAGTGGAGGTTGGATTTGGGGTGTGACAGGTGGTCCTGTAGGTATTTGTAAGCTAATAGGAGTGACAGGAGCATGCCCTGGCGAAGCTTCGGATGCACTAGGATCAGGGGAGTGATGAATGTCCACAATTCTAGGTCTAAATCCCCTGATAGGTAGTTCTTCAAAGAGTCCACTAGATATGGACCTGGTATTTGGCCTGAAAGATAGGATTTCTAGAGTTTTTTAAGGGAACTTGGCTGGTTTACTAGTCAAAACTCAAAACTAACTAGATACTTAATCAATGTTTGCAGGAATCTACAGGTTCCTTGTTTAGGCCCTCCTTCTAGCGCCAATTTTTTATTTGTTGATGTGGATGTTAGTCACACAAACAAACTAAACGAAAGTCACACAACAACCCTTGTTTATACTAAAAGATACAATGAATTCAAAGAATTCATGAGCCCAAGTCCTTGTTGATTAGTTCATAATCTGCTGATGTCATCCAGTGGTTGATGTGTACTGTTGTTTTCTATTTTGGGGTCTTATGTAGACCTATAGATTCTGCTTCTGCAACAATGCTTTCATACAAAGGGGGTACTCTACACAAAATATTCATTCAAAGGTTGTGTCTAAGTGGATATCTGCATGAGTTCTACCCTTATCAGTGATTCCTTGCATGATATTTTCAACAGTACATGCATCTAGCTCAAAAAATATGCTAATGATATTCAGTTATCTACAAGATGTTAGCATATTCCTCTATTCTGCTTAATATGTATCATGATATGCACTTATGGAAGTGATTTCTATGAAATTAAAATGAGAAAAAAGGGTTAGAGAGAGAGATTCCTAAAATTACTTGACTAAGATCACTGATCCTCATACATGTTCCCATACAGCAATGAAGAGAAGAAAACTAGAATCATACTTCACTAGGACATTCCACAAATTAGCATGATCCAATTCAAATCTTCAAGGGAAAGCTGACAACAACAAGCAATGAAATGAAAACAATTCTAGTTGAACACAGGATTCATCATTACACATCTAGAAATTAGCTTGAAGATTACTTAAGGTTTACAATCAGGATATAATCTAAAGCTTCATCTCCATACAGTATGCTCATAAAATAGGTACATATATAGTGATCTGGAGAAAGAACCTTGAATGTTTCAACAATTCAATCCTCCTCAGTCTCAGTAATCGAATCTCCTACATGAAATTGCTACAGGTCTGATATTGTATGATTGACCTCCCTCCTTTTTTCCCTAGAGTGCAGGGGCTGAATATATGTCTCTATTTTCACCCCCAACACAGTGCCTAGGAAAACCCCAGAAAATCAATGGTCTGCATCTTGAAATGCAGCATCAGACGGTGGAGAACAGATCCTGCCAAGAATTCAAACAGCCCATAGATAGGGCACCGCTCCCTAACTAAAGTCTCCACCTACAAACCATTGCATTGAAAGCATTGTCCCTTCTTGGTGTGTTTTCAACCTCTTGGGATCTAGTTCACCACCTGGGATGTCCCCCACCATTAAAGCTCCATTGTGTCTCCACCTACACGCCATTAGGTTTCGGAATGGATTCAAAATCCACCTACCCTACTTTTCCCGCCCTTTTGGATCGTGAACCACACATCATCTTGGTCATTGGCATGACCACCCTCAATCAGAGTGAGCCAACAATGTCTCATTGACCCCATCCTTCTAGCTAATGCACCTCCTTTCTAACCTGCACACCTGTGGTCATCATACAGAAGTTTAGGCATCATCACTTAAATGACCAGCAGAAGGATAAATATATATATATATATAATCAAGCTTTAATGTGCAAACATATATATATAGGGTCATGATTCAGTGAAAATCCACATGCATATGAGTATTTAATTCCTTTTGATAACCTTTTAGTTCCGCTACCTGCATGTAGATTTCTGGGCACTTTCATATTAAGTCAGGATATGGTGATGACGTCATAATCATGGGTGAGCTTCATTAAAATGTGGAAGGATGACGCCATGGTCATATTGAAGAAAATCAAGGTCCAAGAAACATGACCCTGAGGAAGGAACCCTAAAGAATATCACCCTCCGAAAGGATGACATCATCGTCATGTCGGCCCTTCGTATATCAGGTCATGTTTTAAGATCAGGTGATATTTGGAAGATGACCCCCATAAGGTGAAAGGGTGATGACATCACCGTCATATTGATCTCCTTCATTTATCGGGCCTAGGTGACATCATCAGGATATTGGCCTGGGGTGATATTTTGCAACAGGGTGATATTCAAAATATCAGGTGATATTAAAAATATCAGGTGATATTTGAAATATGACCCTCACAAAATATCATGAAGTTGTTTGACTGGCAGATGCAGTTACCACCTAAAATTGACGTCCAGATGTTTGCAGATCAAAAGATCATTAGGTGATAAAATACGATTGGGGTGATCTTATGTAAGGTGACTGATATTTGAAATATGACCCCCCCAGGATATCAGGTTTGACCAAAACTTTGACCTGCCATAACTCTTATACTTGGTCGAATTTCAGGGTGATGCAAAGGTAAACCTACTTAGAATTTCACTCTTTCACATGGTAGGCTTCTTGAGGTAGGATTCAGACTTCAAAGTTAGGTTCATACACGAAGATCACAAAGGCACCTGACATGATGCACATACATACTGATTGAAACTACTTTTTACCATTACCGCCCAGAGCACAAAAATAAGGGAGCAAGCCACAATAGGGGTCTTTATTTTGCTAAATATTAAAATGGGGCATGTTGTGAACATCACAACAATAAGTTCCCTAATCCTTAGAACATTTACATTAAACCCTAAACTATAAATCCTACCCCCTAAACTATCATCCCTAATATTGTAAATGATAAACTATAAATCCTAAAACCATAGACCATAAACCCGAAACCCTATATAATATACCCTAAAATATAAATCCTTAGTTGTAAAAGTAAAATGCTAAACCCTAAATAGAAATTATAAATTTAAATATGCTTTATTTTCACTCTTGCAAGAAACTCTTACTACTCAAACTTATCACTCTCATCTTTTGATATAGCTTTATCTCTAGTAAAATAAACTACTCAATATACCACAAACATTTCTATAAACCCAAAGGTACATGCAGAAGTGTGGTAGTATGAAAGAGGGATTATCTCATTATACCAAACCTCTTAATATACCAAACCTTACATTATAACTTGTGGTATGCAGAAGAAGAGATGCAAATAAGAGTAGAGTGGAGTAAGAGTAGGTTTTCATCAATAGAGATCATATTGAAAGGTCTCTTGATTTTGTGTAAGGCTTGGGTATTGGAGTTTAAGCCCTCCTCACTTCAATAGACCCTTTATGTGGAGTCTAGCTTAGCAAAAAACAACATATCATTGGAAAAGAGAAAGAGGCTAGATAAAAATTACTATGGTAAAAGTCTATAAGAAGAGAGAGAATTTAAACTAAAAATAATTACTAGAAAAAGTTTCTATATTCTTCTTATCACTCTAACCTCAATATCCCTCAAATATACATCTAGGCATCACTTCCTAGGGTAAGAGAGTAATTTTTAATGTTGCATTTATTGCACAAAAGAGGAGTTTTAAAAAGGAAGGGAGATTAATACTGTGAGTTAATCCTCACTGTGGTTTTTCCCTTATTGGGTTTTCCACATAAAAAATATGGTGTCTCATGTGCTAAATGTGTGATGTGTTTAAGTTTTTGATTTCATGCTTTCATGGTTAAATCATAATAATAGTGATTAAGTGGTTGATGTGTTAATGTTTGAAAGAAGTTAAGTTTTGGTTAACTAATTCACCCCCCCCTCTTAGTTATCTTGTGTATTTCAACACAGATATATATGGAAAAACTCAAAGGGGAAAAACCACGGTGAGAAAAGTTGCTAGGAGCTGCTATCCTAATCTAGCCTCACAAATGAATCACAGTTACAACTTTGTTTTAGGGCTACAAACCAAGGAAGCTACAACTCCCTAAAGAAAGTTTTTAGGGTCACTCCCAAGGAAGCTACAACTCCTTATAGACTTTTTCTTAGGGCTCCAACCTAAGGAAGCAACTACTCCTTGAACTAAGAACAAACTCAGAAAAGATTACAACATGACAGTCCTTCTACCATCTAAAACAGACAATGAAGCTCAACCTTTCGATGATTGCAATTCTACTTTTTCACTCCTCTTCTGATGAATGCACTTATACTTTGACAACTTGTGTAACTTCTTCAAATGTCTTCTCTACAGTGTACTAACTCATTGCTTTCAGCCTTCAAGAAGTTTTGCTTTTGGCTCATTGCCTCCAACAATTAGTTAGGGATAGTCTTCACTTCCCTTCTATCTCAAAATGTCTTCAAGATGAATTAGGATAGGCCCTATTAATTCTACTCTTTCTCTTGCAATCACACATCATAGTGCATTGCACATCCATACTCTACTTCACACTACCTAGATTAACTAGGTTTAGAATATATATATGTGATATTACATTGATTACATTGTATGTTAGCCAAAGACAACAAGAATATTACAATTCCAAGTTAGTCAAAGATGAAACAACATGAAACATGTAGAAGGCAAGCCCTAAAATGAACTACACACAACACCAGGAAGAGGAACACACCTTATAGATTCCAACACATTTTTAACCTAGTCCTAAACATCCTTCACAACATCATCCTTCATAGAATAACATCCTCACGCTTCACATAATTGAATTAGGTAACCTTTAAGTAATAAAACATGAAGCTTGTAGCACATCGTCCATTAAATCTTGGTGGTACTCTTGAAGATTGACCATTACTTACACTTCTCCCAGATGAGTCAACATGACCCATATAAATCTCCATTTACACTTCTTGAACTCCACACAACAAAGACTTTGTAGCATAAACCTTCAACATACTTGAGTCAACCAAGAAAAAACATAACCCAACAACACCTTCGTTCCAGGCCATAGCCTATTCCAGAGAATCCAAAAAACACCTTGCATAGCAATAGAAAATATCATAATATCATGAGGATCATTATTCACCAACCAATTCACCACCTCATATAACAACAAGTTGGCACAAGCCAACAGACATTGAAATGAGCCATTGGACAATATAGTCTTACACTCTATCACTCACAACTTTCTCTATGGAGTGACAAATGATATGAAACTTTGAATGCAGCATCTTTACAATCCTCAAATGCAGAGGAATGAAAAGCATTCTACTGATTAGTCATCAAGGCAAAATGCTATAGAAAAAACCTTCACCAACATCTGGAGACTAGAGCCTCCTTATAGAAACACATACTTCCTTATAAACAATAGGAGAGAGCATACAACATGCTATTGACCATCAATAATGTCTCCCCAACATCAGCATTACTTAATGCTTCTAATTCTCATCTTAGTGCTTCTACTTCCCATCTTAATGCTTCTAATTCCCATCTTAATATACCATCATGATATCATCTCTACTAACAACAAGCATACTCAATGCAACCTTAATTGACATTAAATAAGGCATGACATCCAACCATAAACATTAGCAATATCAAGTTGTTAGTACACCATCAACATAAGCATCAATGACATCCCAAAATGAGTGTTGACATCAATGACAACCATATTAGTGACAACCTTAGGTAGCATATGTGCAACAATATCCCCCTTTGTCATTGATGGAAAAACACACCTGCACATTCTCCCCCTATTAGTAACAACCACTACCTACTTCCTTGAGAGGTAGCCACAATAAGTCCAGGAAAAAGATATAGCATGAATTACTCCCCATGGACAAATGCACCAACTATGCATCTAGCAAGAAGGAGGGGCAATTACCCCTAACTTATGTCAGAGATGCTCAAAAGTATCCTTGATGCAAGAGCATCCCTAGTTCAAGAGTAATATTGTATCAACCAAAAACATTTGAATTTCAGTTTGTTTGTATTTCAGTTCTTCTATTTTCCATTTCAGTTCAGGCAGTTCAGTCAGAAGTAGTTTCAACTTGTGGTCCAGTTTTGACAATTTACATCTTGTGGATCTGGACCTAACATCTACATCATATCAAGAATTCAGAGCATTTGGATTAGTTACCGGAAATATATAGCTATCAAAAGATCGATTATTTTCTCAAAGAAGAGGATTCTAACAATTCCTGATAATCAACTGAAGGAGAAGGCTTGCGGATCATTCCTTGACTTGTAGATCTCAATGACACATCATTCAACATCCTTTGGTTCATGGCTAACCTTCCCTAAGGATCTGCACATTAGTCCATTCATTTGAGGAAATGTTCTATGCATTTAGGTTTGACCTATCTGTGAACACATTACAACTCTTCATTGGAGTTTGTGACCTTCCTTGGCT
This sequence comes from Cunninghamia lanceolata, assembly GCA_027924645.1. Lineage (NCBI taxonomy): Eukaryota > Viridiplantae > Streptophyta > Pinopsida > Cupressales > Cupressaceae > Cunninghamia > Cunninghamia lanceolata. Next base: position 4,312,391 of record BSBN01000205.1, read on the forward strand.
GACGCAGAACAATCTATTGGTCTAAAGATGATATATATTGATGTAATAGATCCTCAGGAAGGGAGTTAGCAATTTGATTCATAATCCATAGTCTAGATTTTATGTGATAGAGCTTTAAAGCCTTATCTTGTGCATGTATGTACTCAGGCCTTTGAGCCCTAATTGTAAGCCTGCATGTTGCTGGCTAGATTGTATTTGAATTCTTTGATATACTGAATGACTTAATCTGCATTTGTTCCATTTCTTGATTTATTTCCATTGTGTTTACTCTTGCTACACGGTCTGGATAGTTCATTCTATGAACCCTCCAACTGTAACTACACCAAGTGGTATCAGAGTGAAAGTTTGATTCTTTGGAACAAAATTAGTGAAGGAGATTCCATAAGATCTTGTTGTAAGTAGATCACCGATCCAAGGTAGGTTACTTGTGCACAACTAATCACCAATTGAGAGACAGTTGTCGCTTGTAGCCCAATCACCAAACCTGAGGTAGTTTGCACTTGATCCTAGGAAGAATTCCACTGCAGAGAGTCCCTCCTATTGGTACAATGGCTAATAGAATGGATGAGATGATGGAATTGATGAGAACAATGCAAATTCATTTGGATGCTATTGAAGCAGATAGGTGAAGAGGATTGACACCAAGACCTAATGTTGAAAGTGATGATGAAGAGGAATTTCAATCTGTTGAACAAACTAGCGAAACCCTAGAAGGCAATGAAGAAGAAGAATTGTATCAAATAAAGATGTTGTGAGCTATTTCAAAGATTGTATAAAGACCTAGAGTTGATGTACCGAACTATACTGGTAATCTGAATTGTGAAGAATTGATTGACTAGATAAATCACATGGAAGAATACTTTGAATATGAAGAAATTGAAGATCCAGATAAGGTAAAATTTGTGAAGACAAAGTTGAAGGGACATGCTGCTATATGGTGGAAAGAAGTTCAGTTGGAAAGAAATAGAAGAGGAAAAGAAAACATTACAAAGTGGGACCGGATGGTGACAAAGTTAAAGAATCAGTCCATACCTGCTGACTATGAGTTGGAATTGTAGAAAAGATTGCAAAACTTAAGATAAAAGGAGAAATTTGTGAAGGAGTACATTGAAGAATTTAATAAGATGATCATTAGGATAGGACATAGCGAAGAAAACAAGGAGAAAGTAGCAAGATACATCAGTGGACTAAGATTGAACATTTAAGAAGAACTAAGTTTGGTAAGGATGACATCTTTAGAAGAAGCATATCAGTTTGCCTTGAAAGTTGAAGAGAAGATGAATAAGAGGCATGATCAGAGACAAAGAGACAGAGGAGGTAAATTTTAGAGAGGTAGAACATTTTTTGGAGGGGATAGATCATTTACAGAGTAGAACAAGTTTGACAACCCATTCAAGAAGGAGGATAGAGATAACAGTACTTACCAGAGAGATGACAAATTTTTTTACCAGAGAGGAAACCCTAGTGCATACCAGAATGAAGGATATAGAAGAGAAGGAAGAGGATTGGATAAGAGAACATTCAAAGGTACTTGTTTCAAGTGTGGAGGTGAAGGACATAGAGCATTTGAATGTAATCAAGGTAGTACAAGTAAGAGGATAGAAAATAGTGGAAGAGCAGCCTATGTTGAAGAAGAACCTATTGAGTTAGATGACCCCTGATCTGTTGGTAAACTGGAGAAAGGAGAATCATTGGTGATGAGGAGAGTACTATTTCAAATAGAGGCAAATGAGGAACCATAACAGAGGAAAAGTCTATTCAAAACTAGATGCAAATCCGGAGGTAAGTGTTGTAAAGTTGTAATTGATAGCGGTAGTTCAGATAACCTAGTTTTAGAGAAGATGGTGACTAAGCTGAAGTTAGAAAGATTGAAACACCCTAAGCCCTATCAGATAGCATGGATTTAGGATGACCATAAGGTACTGGTGAGTGAATAATGTTTGGTGAAATTTCATATTGGATCTTATCATGATGATGTCTTGTGTGATATTATGTCTATGGATGTTTGTCATATCTTGTTGGGTAGACCTTGGCAATATGATAGAAAAGCTATACATGATGGGAGAAAGAACACATATACTATAACAACAAATGGGAAAAGAATTACTTTGATTCCTTTGGAAGATGATCCTAAAGATGTGGTATGTTGAAATGCTAGAGTCTTTTTGGTAGATGGAAGGAATTTTTTGGATGGTTTGAAATAGGAAAGTTTGTGTTATGCCTTGATTCCTAAAATGCCTAAAGTAGTGAAGAAAGAAACTAAAACAGAGGAGATAAGAGAGTTCCTAATAGAGTATGAAGACATCATATCAGATAATGTACCTAAAGGATTACCACCTATAAGGAGTATCAGTCATCACATGGATCTTATACCGAGAGAAGTTTGCCTAATAAAGCAGCACATAGAATGATACCGACGGAGAATGAAGAACTAAATAGAAATATACCAGAGTTGTTGAGGAAAGGTTTGATCAGAGAAAGTTTGAGTCCTTGTGTAGTACCTACAGTGCTTGCACTGAAGAAGGATGGAGAATGGAGAATGTGTACTGACTCTAGAGCATAAAACAAGATCATAGTTAAGTATAGATTTCCTTTACCTAGGCTAGATGATATCATGGATTGTTTGAGTGGAGAAAAATATTTCACGAAGATAGACTTGAAGAGTGGATACCACTATATCAGAATCAGAGAAGGTGATGAATGGAAGACTTCTTTTAAGACAAATGAAGGATTGTACGATTTGTTAGTGATGCCTTTTGGATTGACAAATGCACCGAGTACTTTCATGAGGTTGATGAATGAAGTTTTGAAGAAATTCTTGGGTAAGTTTGTTATTGTGTACCTAGATGATATTCTAATTTTTAGTAAAACAAAAGAAGAACATTTGTGGCATATTAGACAAGTTTTGTAGAGATTGAGAGAAGAGAAATTGCTAATAAACATCAAGAAGTATAGTTTCATGAAGGAAGAGTTGGTATATTTGGGATTTGTGATTTCTGTAGAAGGATTGAAGATGGATCCTAAGAAAGTGAGAGCAATTGTTGAATGGCCTACACCGGAGAGCACTGGAGAGGTTAGATCATTTCATGGATTGGATATTTTCTACCAGAAGTTCATCAGAAATGACAAAGACAATAAGAGGTGACAGAAAAGATTTCAAGTGGACATCTAGAGCAGATAAAAGTTTTGAGTTGTTGAAGCAAAAAGTGACAGAGCAACCTATTTTGGCATTACCAGATTTCAATAAGGTATTTCAAGTTGATTGTGATGCTAGTGAAAATGCAATTGGAGCAATGTTAAGTTAGGAAGGTAGACTTGTAGCATATTTCAATGAGAATTTGAATGATGTAAGGAAGAGATATTTAGTTTATAATCAAGAGTTCTATGCCATAATTCAAGCCTTGAAGAAGTGGAGACATTACTTGTTGCCTAAGGAGTTTGTGTTGTATACAGATCATCAAGATTTGCAATATTTGAATAGTCACGATAAGTTGAATTAGAGACATATGAGATGGGTAGAGTTCATGAAGAGTTATACTTTTGTGTTGAAACATAGGAGTGGAAAATCAAACAAAGTTGTTGATGCCTTGAGTAGAAGAAGAAAATTGTTGATAGAGATGAAAGTTGAAGTGTTGGGTTTTGATGAATTAAAGAACATGTATGAGGGAGACACTGATTTTGCAAAACCTTGGAAAGGATGTAAGGAACTTGTTGTAATAGATATAAGTAAGTGGTTGTACTATTTCATTCAAGAGGATATGTTGTTCAAAGGAAGTCATTTGTGCATACCTAGAAGTTCAATGAGAGATAATTTGATCAAGGAAAAACATAATGGTGGATTGGCAGGACATTTTGGTATTGACAAGACAATGGCTTTGGTAAGTGAAAATTACTTTTGGCCTCAGATACATAAGGATGTTAGGAGATTTGTGTAGAGTTGTAGAGTTTGTCAAGTTGCAAAAGGGAGTAGTCAAAACACCAGATTGTATAAACCTTTGGCAGTATCAGAGAGACCTTGGGAAGACATAAGTATGGATTTTGTAATGGGATTACCTAAGACACAGAGAGGACATGATTCGTAGTGGTTGACAGATTTTCAAAGATGGCTCATTCCATAGCTTGTAAGAAGACAACTGAGGTAGTGCATGTAGCTAACCTATTTTTCAAAGAGATTGTGAGATTGCATGGATTACCTAAGAATATAGTTTCAGATGGAGATACAAAGTTTGTTGGATACTTTTGGAAGACACTTTGGAAGAAGATGAAGATAGATTTGAAGTTTAGCTCTAATTTTCATCCATAGACAAATGGACAGTCAGAGGTAGTGAATAGGAGTTTGGGAAACTCATTGAGGTGTTTGGTTGGAAACAAAGCCAGAAGTTGGGATTTGATTCTTTCACAAGCAAAGTTTGCATACAATAATTTAGTAAATAGGAGTACTGGCAGAACATCTTTTCAGACTATTACCAGAGTGAATCTTAGAGGAGTTGCAGAATTGAGAGATATTAGTATAGAGGACAAGAGGAGTGTGAAAGCTAAAGAATTTGTAGAACATATGAAGATAGTTCATAATCAAGTGAAGAAACATTTGGAGGATATGAACAATAAGTACAAAGAGAAGGTTGATGAGAAGAGAATACATAAGGAATTTGAAGTTGGATATGAAGTAATGGTGTACTTGAGAAAAGATAGATTTCTAGTTAGGACATATAACAAGTTGAAGATGAAGAATTTTGGACCTTGTAGGATACTCAGGAAATTTGATTCAGGAAATGCATATGAAGTGGAGTTACCGGAGACCTTGGGTGTATCACCTATTTTCAACATTGTCGACCTTTATCAGTATCATGAAGCAAAGTTCAGTGATAGTATGAAAGAAGACTTGAAGAAGAAATTACCACAACAAACACCAAAGAAGATAGAAGACATCTTAGACAATAGAGTTGGACGTAGCACTAGAGGAAGATAATACAAAGAATATCTTGTGAAATGGAAAGGTAGACCAGAAGAAGAAGATTCATGGATTTCTTAGGCTGAGGTGGACCATCTTGGTTCTCCCCTAGCCCTAGCAAAGTGAGGGACTCACTTTTTCAATAACCTCAGATGTCTGATGCAGGAGCATCCCTGGTTCAAGCATAATCTTGCATCAACCAAAAATATTTACATTTCAGTTCTTCCATTTTCCAGTTCAATTCAGGTAGTTTAGTCAGAAGTAGTTTCAGCTTGTGGTCCATTTTTGGCAATTCACACCTTGTAAATATGGACTTAGCATCTACATTCATTCATCTACATTATATCAAGAATTCAGAGCATTTGGATCAGTTGCCGGAAAGATATCACTATCATAAGATCGATTGTTTTCTCAGAGTAGGGCATTCTAACAGTTCCTGATAATCAGCTGAAGGAGAAGGCTTACAGATCATTCCTTGACTTGTGGATCTCAATGAAACATCATTCAATATCCTTTGGTTTGTGTCTGACCTTCTCCAAGGGTACGCACATTATTCCATTCATTTGAGGAAGTGTTCTATGCATTTAGGTCCGATCTATCTGTGAACACGTTACAACTCTTCATTGGAGTTTGTGACCTTCCTTGGATGATGCAAAAGAATCTATTGGTGTGGAGATGATATATATTGATGTAATAGATCTTCAAGAAGGGAGTTAGCAATTTGATTCATAATCCATAGTTTAGATTTTGTGCAACAAAAATTCAAAGCCTTATCTTGCACATGTATATACTCAGGCCTTTGAGCCCTAATTGTAAGCCCGTATGTTGTTGGCTAGATTGTATTTGAATTCTATGATATACTAAATGACTGAATCTACATTTGTTCCATTTCTTGAGTTGTTTCCGTTGTGTTTACTCTTGCTGCATGGTCTGGATAGTTCATTATGTGAACCCTCCAACTGTGACTGCACCAATCCTTTGTAAGAGCCTTTGTGAAAATATCTGCAATCTAATCCTTTGTTGAAACATATTCCAACTTCACTTGCTTATCTACAACCTTGTCTCTCAAAAAGTGATATCTGATTGATATATGATTGGTTCTAGAATGCATCATTGTATTCTTGGAAATATTGATAGCACTTGTATTATCACACAAAATAGGAATAGGTTGATCATTCTATATCTTGATATCCTTCAATGTTTGCTTCATCCACAACACTTGTGTGCAGTAGGATGTTACAACAATATACTCTACCTCTATAGTTGATAAAGATATTAAATCTTTTTTCTTACTATGCCATTAAACCAATCTATTTTCTAAAAATAAAGCACCACCACTTGTACTTCTATCATCAACACAACTAGCCCAATCAACATCAGTGTAAGAACTTAGATCAAAGTCATTACCTATTAGATACCATAAGCCATAATATGAAGTTCCTTTCAAATATATGAATTTTTTTTCACTGCGTTCTCATGAGTTTGCTTAGGATTAGCTTCATATCTCGAAACCAAACATTCTGCATAGATAATATCAAGTCTAGAAGTAGTCAAGTATAATAATCCTCCAATCGTAGATCTATAAAGAGTTTGATCAACCTCAGGTGACTAGTAATACTTGGTCGAGTGACAACTAGTAACCATAGGAGTACTTACTAGTTTGGAATCCTCCATACCAATTTTTTTCAACATCTCTCTAACATACTTAGCCTAAGAAACAAAGATACCATCATCTAGTTGAAAATTTTAAAAACCAAGGAAGAAAGACATCTCACAAATCATAGACATCTCAAACTCTCTATACATCTCTTCTACAACCCTCTTACACATACTATCATCTACACCAAAGATAATGTCATCAACATATACTACAACTATCAAAATATTGTCTCCCTCTTCCTTAATGTAAAATTACTATCTGTAGTACCTTTCTTGAAACCTTGCTGAAGTAAGTACTGATCCAACTAAGCATACCAATCTCTAGGAGCTTTCTTGAGTCCATACAATCCTTTCTTGAGTTTGCACACCATGTCTGGATCTTCTGATAGCTAGAATGCTGACTTGACATCGATCTGATAGACCTCGAAGTTCGTGTGAGAAACAAAGGCAAGAAACATCCTAATTGCCTCCATTCTAGCTACTGGAGCAAAAGTCTCCTCAAAGTGAATACCTTGAACTTGTGAATAACCCTTACACACCAATCTTGTTTTGTTCCTCACAACTTCACCATCTTCATTTAGTTTGTTTTGAAACACCCACTTTGTTCCTATAACATTCTTATCAGCTGGCCTTGGAACCAATTCCCATGTTTGATTCTTCTGTATCTGATTCAATTCTTCTTCCATTTCCTTCAACTTGTTGAACTGCACTGGATAAATGAGAGGGGGGCTGTGAATCAATTGTCCTAAAACTTTTAACCAATTTCAATCATCAACTTATCAATTACTTATATTCAAATGTAACCATGAAAACATAAAATGAGAATCACAAATACATAATAAACATAGGAGACACTATATTTTTACATGGAAAACCCTAAAAGGGAAAAACCATGATGGGTGCTAGCCCACAAGAATATATAATTTATATCAATACCAAAAATCAGAGGCTCACTACCCAAATTGCTCACTACAAAGAAAGGCTCACTGCCTATGGATGGCTCACTACCAAAAGAAGGCTCACTTGCCAAAGGGTTGAACTAAGATAACAACGTCTACTTCATGCCAAGGTTCAGTTCTATTGAAGTACAAACACCTTTACTCTGCTCTGCTACTTCTCTTCACTTTATCTTCGCATCTTCACACTTAGATACATTTTCATGACTCAATTACAAGTATTTACACACTACATCAATCTTGGAATGATCATCAAGGTCAACATCAATCATCAACTGTTGGAATAATCTCCAAGGTCATCATTTAAAACATACATAAAATATGTCTAGACCTAATACAAATTTAGCTAAGGAAAAGATGTAAGAATGTATGCGGATCATGCCACGCCTTAGCTGGGACTCAAACACGATCAACACACTATCACAATCTTTGATGCATCTTTACAGGAGATGAATTCAACTAGTTCGGCCAAGACTGATGCTAACACAAATATTCACAAGAACATGCTTCATCCACAATCTGAATTACAGCTTGCAGACTAATCCGAATGTAGGAACAAGATCAGGAGACATCCACAAGCACATTATAATCACCAGGAACAACCACAGGATCTCTAACAACTCTATCAACAAGATTCTTTGAACTAGAGCTCAAGAACAACATTGCCAGCCACTGTCATGAGTAAAAGATAGCTTGTGGACCACCAAATCATGAACCATTACACTTGAAGGCATTTAACATCATCACAGACTTACTTCAAGAACCGCAGACCAAAATACTTTAATGCAGAGGAATGCAGAGTAAAACACTCTCCCTGTCACCATCAAACACATAGAAAAAATTACTTTCCCTCTGGTGAACATAACCTTCTCAATTCTTCATACCAGAAGCTCAAACTCAGAATATAACATCTTCAGACAAGCTTCTAAATAAATTCCAATCTATAGGAAAAGATATTTATTCTATAGGAAATGCGAAGCATTCTTCTAGACTATTCTTTTGCCTGTAATGCATTGTTTCTATTGCAACACATTGTTATCACCGGAGGGGCTAATTTTCTCAATATCCTCAACAAAGTAAGAGCACAGTTGACACTAATGACAACATTGATTAAGCACATACTTGCAATAGAACCATCCTTTATATTTGCCAGCATCAACAAAGGTTTTGGGCTCTACCTTTGATAGTAGGCATAAATTCACTTGCTCACTTGCTTTTGCAAGCCTTCTCCTAGTCATCACACCTTCATTCTTATCCCCAATGATCCAATCTATTGAATGATTCCTCTAAACATACTTTGTTGGAGTCTTAGGGATCTACTATGATTCTTGTTCCTTCTCTTCTTTCTCCTCTTCTTCTTCTTCAATGCAGGGAGGTATAGCAGATCCGTAATCCTCTGGTTCTTGTGAGATCTGATATAAATATTCATCTACCTTAACATTTGTGCTTTCAATCATTCTTCCCAGTCTCTTCATGTAGCATCTATAGGCCTTGCTTCTGGTTAAATAACCAAGAAAGATCCCTTCATCACACCTTGAATCAAACTTTACAAGGTCTTCTTCATCTCTCCTAATGTAGCATTTTCTACCAAAAATATTGAAGTATTTGATAGTGGGAGGTCTTCCATATCATAGCTCATAAGAGGTCTTAGTGATATTGACCCTCAATTGTACTCTGTTAAGTAGATATACAATAGTGTGAATTGCTTCCTTCCAGTACATGTCAGGCAAATTGCATCTTTCAACATTACCCTATCCATCTCTTCCTATCCACTACCTATTGGAAACAATGCAGATAACTGAGAGGGGGGTGAATCAGTTATCTTATAACTTTTCTATTTTCTTTCTTTTTCTTAACTTATCATTTAATGTTATGCCAAAACAAGACAATCATAAGAGATGAAAAAGAAATTAACACATGATACAAGGATATTTACGTGGAAACCCTATTAAAGGAAAAAACCATGGGGTGACTAACCCAAGATTGTATTCTCTATTAAAAGAATAAAGAGTACAAATTTGGCACTTGCTAATTAGGGCTCACTGCATGATCACACTGCTCACAAGAGGCCCACTACCTATAGGAGACTTATAGTCTACAAATGCTTATAGATGATACCAAGGTGTCTGAATTGATGAACAACATCTATGCATGTAGGATTTTAGTTCTAGTTAGGTATAGTATACTGATCTAGCACATTTCATTCTTCCTCTGCTCAATATAACTTTTCTGTCACATTTTGGGCTTGAACTACTACCTTCGCACTTGTCTCTACTTTTCTTCATACTTAACCATACATATCATCACTATCACACACTCACAAGCTTGAATCCATTAGGTATATATATCCGCATCAAGGATTTCCAACAACTTCTTAGTCGGCAACAAGAATACCTAAGATATTTGCAAGTTATTAATCTATCGGCTGAATCCATGCTTGATTAGTGATGTGCATCAAAAACATAGGCATAGAATTCATAAATCATGTTGGCTAACAATGTATAATATCACAGATTGCTTGATCAGGACCTTTTACACATCCGGATTGAAGTCTGATACTCTGTCGGTCAGTTCTTCCTCTGTTTGCTCTGCTTGATTGGAACCCAACACTTAGATGCTCATATCTTTTTCTTGTTTTATCACCAGACACTAAATCTTTGGAATATAGTATTCATGATAACCCTCTTGACTTCTCCAAGTCCACAACTTACTGAGTTACACCATCTAAGAGATCCAAACCTGATTATTAGACCTTGTTACATACTTTGTTCTTGTTCACCGGACTAAAATAATCTTCAATCTGACTTCCAGTATAGGCATACTATGTACTGCAGATGTGTGGGATAGACTTTGTTGCCATCAATGGCAACACTTATGAATTCACATAGTGTCTCTTGCCAACAAACTCCCCCTTTGGCATTGATGGCAACACTTAGTGAAAAATGGCTAAGTGTCACAGTAACTCCCCCTTGGCTGATGCTCTGTCTTTTGCACTGTTTTACTGGAGCTCCCCCTTAGCTAGACTCCACATTTTTCACTACTCTTCACTCCCCCTTTGACATCAATGGCAAAGGGTGGAATCCGCATACCAAAATTTTGTAAAAATTATTCTATACATGGCCGCATAAGTATATATAAATCATATGTTATACTTACATATACTTAAGTATATCCGTAAAGGTTGTCTTCAACTCGATGATTTATATGGCCCAACTCCTCTTCATTCTATCCAAAATGGAGATGTGTCCACTTAACAAAAATGCATATTCTTCTACCCTCTTTAAGTCTATTGGATCACTACTCCGGATTGTATTTTGTGCCTCTGTCAAGGCATCATGCATTGTCTCTAACTTAGGGATGATTATCCCTCTGAGCTCACCCATTCTATCTATTATGTTCTTTTTCTCTTTAATCAGTTCTTTAATTTCATTTATTATAGCAAAAGCTTGACATTCATGATTCACCAGAGGGGTAGTAAGGGATCAAAATTCTGAGATAAACTTGATAGTTTTCCTTCTTGTTCTTTCACTTTCTTCTCAATGTCCTTTGTCACTTTGGGCCAAGATAAAAAAATTGTATATGTCCCCACCATCTTTAAGAGCATTTTCAAGGATCTTTATGCCAATGCCTAAGGTTCTTCTATCATTAGTACTTAGCCCATGTACTTCACTGAACCTTTTTCCCAAGAACTCCTTCCAGACCTTAGTTTCTACCGATTTCTCTAAGGATTCAAAATGAGTGTCAATAGAATTGATTAAGTTTTTTAGATTACCAGATGGAGAGGTAGAAGGATCCTTTTGATAGGTTGGCATAATCTTCTCCAGCATCCCAGATGCAATCTCCAACAGATCACAATCCTCCATATGAGATTTTAGAAGTTTCTCTTTTGCTTTGGCCTAAGCAAAAGATGCTACCTTCATTATCTGGACTGGAGATAGAGAGTCAAAGTTTAGTGGCCCTTGAATTAGCATAGGTTCATCCAGCTCCATTATTTCTTTGTCCAGGAAATTTTGTACTGTCTCTGCAGTGTCTCTTGTAGACTCTTCTTCCTTCCTTTTAGGGACATCCAGACTGACTTGCTTATTGATCTTTGTTTCTTCTTCCTGTCCTTCCTTTTCCAGGGCAGAGGAGTCTAGTGCCTCAGAAGTCTCTTCATTATTATTTTTTAATCCTTCGACATCCTTGTTAGAAAATGTTTCTTCTTTCTATCCTTCCTCTTCCGGAATAGAGGAATCTAATTCTTGAGATGACTCTTCATCATTTTTCTTTAATCCTTCAATATCCATGTTAGAGGGCTCTTCATCTGTTTCCTCTATAATGGGAAGATTGAATCTCTTCAAGGCATTCTGAAGGATTTCTTTTTTTCATTGGCTATTTGTTTAGTCTCACCGAGCATTAGTTTGTTCATTCTAGATTTGCTCTGGAAATCATCTCTAAACTCCTTGAAAATCATGTCCATTTGTTTTGGAGTGATGGAAGGATAAAGTTGAATCGCTATCTGCTCTTGAATCTCTAAGTCTTTTGCCATTGCATTCTCTTTTCTTAGCTCAAGTGCTTTTTCAGGCTCTTAGGAATCAATGATATAATTTCAATGAAAGCTTTATTGTAAATGTTCAAGTACTTGATAGTAGCCTCTTCCATAATTCTCTTGTCAGCATCACTGTATGCATCATAGAACTCAGTCACTAGCTATAGGTTCCCATCCACAATAACTACCTTGATGATGTTATCAATGGTCAGAGTGGGCTTTTCAACAAATTCCTTTGCCTTCTCTTCCTCATTTCTACTAGCAGAGAACTTCTCGAATGTTTTCTTCTTCTTCACTTTCTTGATTTCCTCATCAGATTCTATTTCTTCATCATCTTTATGGCTTGTATATGTCCTTGTGGATTAGGTATTCATCCTCTTTTCTCCTTTTCTAGATGTCTTGACTTCCAGTTTGGTAGACTTTGAGCTTTTGGAAGCGATAGGAGTAGAGGTTTTGGAGGATCTAGTCCGAGAGGAGGTTTGTACAGGAGCACTTTCTTTCTTTGCTTCTTGTCTTTCTTTCTCTACCCTCTCTATTTTCTCTCTATTATCATCTATAGCCTCCTTTGATATTCCAAAACTTTTGGCAATTTCTTCAACTTCCTTTCTTACTTTCCTCTTCATCTCCAGCTGTCTTAACTCAACATGTATTTTTATACTTAGCTCTTCAAAGGTGCCAAACCTTTCTACTTCAATGTCCTTAGGTTGGCTCAGTAGGTGTTGAATATGTAGCTCCAATATTTTTTCATCGACCTCATATCCCATAGGAATTATCCGTATAGTTCTTAGCTCAACTACCTCCATTAGGCATTGATCAATGTCAACCATGAAGCAGGTTGTATTGTTGTATTTGTCAACTATTGTTTGTGGTATTCTTTCGCTGGCTTGCATTATGCTTTGGAAATTCTTAAAGTAACCCTAGAGGGCTGTGTTTTGGGCTTGAGCATCACTAAGTCCATACATGTAATCTCTAATCTGAATTGCAACGGGTTTATCATTTTTCCAGACCCAACCATTTAATCCAAGTAGCTCATTCATATAATAGAACAACAAACATAGTATTAGACTACCATATTTAAAGGAATTTTTCTTATCCTTTTTGATCTTCTACAAGTTCTCCAACAACTAATTTAGAAGAAGTTCACATAGATCGTAATCTGCATCTTCCCTCAACATTTGATATCCAACATAGATTGCTATACCAGACACAAAATTCTCCCTACTTCAATGGTAGATTTTGTAGCCAATTATCATTGAATCAAACTTGACATCCAGATCTGTCATGTTATCTATAGTCATTTCTCTTTTGTCAAATTTTGATCCGGTGGCCTCAATTATCATTTGGTTCTTCACAGATTTGAGTGTGGCTAACCCACTTGATGAATGCAATCTGGTCACTGCCTTGATGGCATCTTTAGTTATCTTGAATGGCCTCATTAACCACATAAAATTATCATGCATCCTACTTAGAACATACCGGACCCAATCTTCTTCTGCAAAACACTGAAAATGTATGCAATGTCTGAAGTGTTTGTCCTGGAGGGCATTGAATTCAGGTTTGAGTTCAAAATTCTCATCTATTAGCTGTTTATGATAAATATCCATCAATTTTGAGTCTCCAAATTCTTCAATGTTTTCATGGATATAAACCATAACATCTTCTACATGTAAGACTCCATGCAGAATGCTAGAAAATGCACCCAAGGGATCAACTTCTAGAGATTTGTAAGGGTGTTTCTTGAATTTAGTTCTCAGCCTATCAAAAATATTAACAACCATTGGAGTAGCCATTTTGCAAGAGATCCAAAGAGAGTTTTAAGAAGGGAAGTACCTTTTCACACTTTAGGGTTTGAAGCAAAAACCAGAATGATTCTCTGGTTGAATTCAATCTTTAGTTGAACTTGAGTGAATTGTAGGATCTTCTTTGCAGAGCTCTTCTTTTCTTCTTCGTGAGTGCAAGTGTGTAAATAATGAGTGAAAGAACCCTTTTATCCTTGCGTAAACCCTAATTTCCTTTTGTAATAAATGCACAAGTTTTTAAGTCATCCAATTACCTTGCTTCTCAAATGAGGTTTTCTTGAATTGTCTTGTGGATATTCAAATTATTTGTTTATGAGGATTGACAACATATTTTCACCTTTTTCAAACATGCCATGAGTCTACAGATTGAAATATTTCAATTTTGGATCATAGAAAATCTATCTGTGAAATTTTGCTTTACTGGCTAGTTGCCGATACAGGATCTCTTGATAACTAGCTCAAATCTGCATGTGGATTTGTCAAATTTAGACTGGATGATCTTCAAGTGAGTCTCCTCAAACTTTTTAAACCACAACCTCTTATTTTGACTCAAAGTGTCAAATTCATGCACTCACTAACTGGTCAGAGGAAAGCGATCTTCTCTGTAGCTCCCCCTGAACCAGAGCTAGTCTTTTAGTTTCTGAAAGGAATATCAGCACCAAATTCTGGTGCGGATCCATCCCCAATATTCATTGTACTCCTTTTTACCCAAATCTTGCTCATTTATTTTTGAACTTCATCCACATTTACTTGACCTTTGCCTTCATCTTGTTTCTGATCATGTTCCACTGGACCTTTTCTATCCTGATTTCTGCTTCTGCAGAATTTGGCAATATGACCGGATTTATTGCAATTGTAACACACAACATTTCTTTGCTTATTTGAATGATATCCTCTTGATCTGCACTGATCAGCCATATGTCTAATTCTATTGCATACAAAGCATTTACCATTGAAAGAATTGTTCATTTGCATATTTCTACATTCATGATATTTGTGACCATACCTTTTACAACTGAAACATTGACTGGAGAAGGATGGATTAAATTGATTCATTCTATTTCTTCACTGGATTTCTTTGTAACTGAACTTGTTGCAACTGAAGCAGTATCCATTGAAGGATGGATATCTTTGAGCATTTGGTTGCCTTACCAGAGGTCTTCTAGGCCTATTTCTTTGATTTCCTGATCCAAAGTTCTTCTGACCGGATCCAGAGCTTTCACCTTTCTAATATCCCAAGCCACGCTTATCATCTACCCTCTTTTGGCTTTCAAGAAGAACTTCAAGTTGGGATGAGCTTATCTTGAATTTTTCTTTGTATTCATTTGAAGATCCTATTTAAGAGTGTCTATCTGATTCTCATGTTGTTCTTCATTGTCTCTAGCTTCTTCAAGATCAGATTCGAGATGCCTGATTATTCTATCTATTTTGTGGCAGTCCTTTATTTTCTCCTTAAGGGATTGTTTTAGATTATCTTCAATCTTTTTTTTTTCTTGAATTTCTTGGATGAATCTCATAACCCCTAATTCCATTTCATGCCTTACAATAATGACTTCTTTTGACAGCTTCTCACATAGCTTATTTTTCTCATTCAGATCTTCATTAGTATCATTGACTTCACTCTGATTGGCTAGTTTTTGAAGTAGTTCCTTTCTCCTTTTCATAGAGATACTAAGTTTTTCTTTTATCTCATTTATGAAATCATCAGCTTGTTTGAGTCTTTCTCTCAAATTATTAACTTTACAGTGGGATTGTTCAAGATCATCTAGGGTAGACTGAAGTTGTTCCTTCATACCATATGCATCCATTGAGATTCCTAGATCTTCCTCAAGATGTTAGGCTTTGTTTAGACGAACCTTGCTCTAATACCAATTGTTGGAAACAATGCAGATAACTAAGAGGGGGGGTGAATCAGTTATCTTATAACATTTCTATTTTCTTTCTTTTTCTTAACTTATCATTTGATGTTATGCCAAAACAAGACAATCAGAAGAGATGAAAAAGAAATTAACACATGACACAAGGATTTTTACGTGGAAACCCTGTTAAGGGAAAAAACCACGGGCTGACTAACCCAAGCTTGTATTCTCTATTAAGAATAAGGAGTACAAATTTAGCACTTGCCAATTAGGGCTCACTACCTAAGCACACTGTTCATAAGAGGCCCATTGCCTATAGAAGACTTATAGTCTACAAATACTTACAGATGATACCAAGGTGTCGGAATTGATGAACAACATCTATGCATGTAGGATTTCAATTCCAATTAGGTACAGTATATTGATCTGGCACATTTCATTCTTCCTCTACTCAATATAACTTTTCTGTCACATTTTGGGCTTGAATTACTGCCTTCACACTTGTCTCTACTTTTCTTCATACTTAACCATACATATCATCACTATCACACACTTACAGGCTTGAATCCATCGGGTATATATATCTGCATCAAGGATTTCCAACAACTTCTTAGTTGGCAACAAGAACACCTAATATATTTGCAAGTTATTAATCTGTCAGCTGAATCCATGCTTGATTAGTGATGTGCATCAAAAAATAGGCATAGAAGTCATAAATCATGTCATCTAACAATGTATAATACCACAGATTGCTTGATTAGGACCTTTTACACATCCAGATTGAAGTCTGATACTCTACCGGTCAGTTCTTCCTCTGTCTGCTCTACCTGATTGGAACCCAACACTCAGATGCTCAAATCTTTTTCTTCCTTTATCACTGGAGGCTAAATCTTTGGAATACAGTAGTCATGATACCCCTCTTAACTTGTCCAAGTCTATAACTTACTGAGTTACACCATCTGAGAGATCTAAAGCTGATTGTTGGACCTTGTTACATACTCTGTTCTTGTTCACCGAACCAAAATAATCTTCAATCTGACTTCCGGTATAGGCATACTATGTACTACGGATGTGTGGGATAGACTTTGTTGCCATCAATGACAACACTTATGAAGCCACACAGTGTCTCTTGCCAACACTACCCCATTCTGCTTAAGGGTCCTAGGAGCAGACAGTTGTCTCCTAATACCATGATCTTCACAAAACTTTTCAAATTCATCTGAAGTTTAAATTCACCTCCTTTATTAGATATTAAGCATTTGATCTTGAAAACCATTTCATTCTCAACTATTGGTTTTGAAAATTTTAAACTTATCAAAGGCTTCTAATTTTTCTCTTAAAAATGTAACCCAAGTCATTCTGGAGTAATCATCAATAAGCAACATGAAGTGCCTTTCACCTTGTTGACTCTTTGTTCTTGTAGGTCTGCATAGGTTATTGTGAATCAGTTTCCTCTTAAAACTTGTCTTTCTTTGCTTTCCCATTTGAATTCCTTGCATAATGTGTTTGCAAGAATGGTTATCTTAGGCATATCTCTCACTACATGAGTAGAGGTGATCTTTACCATATTATTGAAGTTGATGTGTCCCATTTGCTTATGCCACAACCAAAACTCACCAGATTGAGCCAATAAATAGGTTCTTCCATTTACCCCCTTTAGATGATAGATATCTCCATATGTCTTAATACCTTCTACAGCTAATCTTTTGGACCCTACCTTCCTAATTTCACACCCTTTAGCATGAAATGTAAGATTGTATCCTTTACTATACATCTGAATGACACTAATGAGATTGTGCTTCAGTCCTTTGACATAGAGGACAACCTTAGTCTTGTTTTTTCCATCAATGGTTATAACATCCTTTCCACAAATTTGTATTGAATCATCACCACCAAACTTGATAGATCCACAATTCCACTTCTTAAGGATGATGAACTTCTCCTTGTCACAAGTCATGTGGTTAGAGAAACCACTATCAATTACCCAAGCATTGGATTCTTCTCTTGCATGAAAGGTAGTCTACACAACCATTAATTTCTCATTATCTTTGCTAGCTTGCAAGGTATAAGACTTTTAACATTTTCCAATGTCACTGTTTTTGTCACCAACTTTCAAAGCCATGAAATGTGTTTCATCATTTGAATCATCATGCTCCTCATCTTCTAAAGAGTAGATGTTCTCCATGGAATAAAAATTTCTTCTAGACTTATCTCTTTTGTTGCTATCCTTTGAATATTTAAAAGGACATTTAGAGGAAAAATGATCAACTCTCCCACAATTGAAACATTTGAAAGGTAACTTACTACTATATTTTTTGGTGCCTTTCTTCAATCTTCTCACAAAGTTTGCTTCTACTTTATCAAGTTCACCATCTCGATAAGTTACATTTCATCTTCTACCTTCTTACTTGCTTTGAATGTTGCTTCCTTATTTGGAGCACCTTTGTCAAATTCTCTCATTTCAAAAGTTGTGAGAGAACCAAATAGTTGATTTACTAAATAGTGATCCAAATCCTGATTTTTCTCAATAGCACAAACCTTATGACTATAAGATTTAGGGAGAGATCTTAAAACCTTCTTCACAATCTCCTCTTCTTTCACTATTCCACTAAGACCTCTGATGTCATTAACTATTTCATCCACCCAGAGCATATAACTATCAATGTATTCATCTTCTATCATCCTCAAGATCTCAAATTTTCTCTTGAAGATTTGCATCTTGGCTTGCTTCACTTTACTATCTCCTTCATAAATGTTGCTAAGTTTTACCCAAACATCCTTAGCAGAACTGCAACTCATTACCTTTAGAAATTCTAAATCAGCTAGCCCACTCATGATAGTCCTCTTTACCTTGGCATTGTTATCATACAACTTAATCTCATCTGAATCTGTAGGACCACCAGCAGGAGTAGTGTAACCATCTTTAACAGATTGCCAAATATGAAATCCTAGAGAAGATAGATAGTTTTCCATCCTTAGCCTCCAAAAGGAGTAATTTGTTCCATCAAACATAGGTGCCTTGTGAGATCCATTATGAGTCATCCTAGACCTTCCTCAAGTAGTCAAACTCCTTTTGAGAAATTTGGCTCTGATACCAATTGTTGAACACACCCGGATACTGAGAAGGGGATGAATCAGTATTCAAATAAATATCAAACCCTCTAGAGTAGATTAAAACTTAAAATTTATAGTAATAATAAAAACATGAAAGATCAACACAAAGCACAACACCACATAACACTAGATATACATGGAAAACCCGAAAGGACAAAAACCATGGTGAGAAAAGATGCTAGGAGCTACTATCTTAATCCAGCCTCACAAATGAATCAAAGTTACAACATTGTTTTAGGGATACAACCCAAGGAAGCTACAACTCCCTAAAGAAAGGTTTTAGGGTCACTCCCAAGGAAGCTACAACTCCCTAAAGAAAGGTTTTAGGGTCACTCCCAAGGAAGCTACAACTCCCCGCAGACTTTGTTTTAGGGCTCTAACCCAAGGAAGCAACTACTCCCTGAACTGAGAACAAACTCAGACAAGATTACAACATGATAGTCCTACTGTCTAAAAATAACAATGAATCTCAACCTTTTGATGATCGTAATTCTCCTTTTTCACTCCTCGTTTGATGAATGCACTTCTGCTCTGACAATTTCTGCAACTTCTTCAAATGTCTTATCTACAGCTTACTGACTCACTATTTTCAGCCTTCAAGAAGTTTGCCTTTGCCTCACTATAGGTCCAACAATCAGTTAGGTACACTCTTCACTTCCATTCTATCTCAAAAATGTTTTCAATATGAATCAAGACAGGCCCTATTACTTCTACTCTTTCTCCTTCAGTTGCACATCATAATGCATTGAACATCCATTTTCCACTACACACATTCACTTCACAATCATGCCTCACCTAGATCAACTAGGTTTACAATAGATACATGATATTATGTATTGATTACAATGTATGTCAGCCAAAGACAACAAGAATATTACAATTACAAGTCAACCAAAGATCAAACAACATGAAATGTGTAGAAGGTAAGCCATAAAATGAACTACATGCAACACCAAGAAGATGAAAACACCTTGCAGATTCTAACACATGCTTAACCTAGTCCTAAAAATCCTTCACAACATCATCCTTCATAGAATAACATGTTCACACTTCACATAATTCAATTAGGTCACCCTTAAGCAAGAAAACAAGAAGCTTGTAACACATCGACCATTACAACTTGGCGGTACTCTTGGATGATTGACCATTACTTGCACTTCTCCCATATGAGTCGGCATGACCCATACAACATCTCCAAACACTTCTTTAACTCTGCATAGCAAAGACTTTGTGGTGCACACCTTCAACATACCTCAGTTGGCCAGGCCAAAGCATAACCCAACAACACCTTCATTCTAGACCACAACCTATTCTAGAGAATCCAAGAAACACCTTGCAGAGAAACATGAAACATCACAAGATCATCAGGATCATTCTTCACCAGCCAATTCATGATCTCATACATCAACAAGTTTGCACAAGCCAATAGACATTGAACCCAACCACCGGACAATACAAGCCTATACTCTATCACTCACAACTTTCTCTATGGAGGTACAAATGATGTGAAACTTTGAATGTAGCACCTTAACAACCCTCTGAACTTAAATCCTAAACTGCATGACAATATCTTCAAATGTGGAGGAATGCAGAGCATTCTCCCAATCAGTCTTCAAGGAAACTTCCTGTAGCAGAAACCTTCACCAACATCCGGAGACTAGAGCCTCCTTATAGCAACACATACTTCATTAGAAGCAACAAGAGAGAGCATACAACATGCTATAGACCATTAGCAACATCTCCCCAACATCAACATTACTTAATGCTTCTAATTCTCATCTTAATGCTTCTAGTTCTGATCTTAATGCTTGTAATTCCCATCTTAATAAATCATCATGATATCACCTCTACTAACAACAAGCATACCCAATGTAACCTTAATTCACATTTGCAACGTCAAAAAATCTCCCCTTGGGGGCTTTTCCCTCATAAGGTTTAGCTCCTGAGTCTTTTAGCTACATTTAGGACATCTTGCATCATATTTTGACATTTTGATGAAATAAGCCCTAAGTTTCATGACAAATGGAACCTAGGGGGATACCTTGAACTTAACCCTAACAAAAATAGGGGGGAGGTCTTGGGTGCCAATGCTCTAGTCCTGCCCTATTTTTGGTTAGTCCCAAATTTTGGGTGTCGGCTTGTGAGCGTTATTTGGGTCCTATGCCGACACGGTAAGTATGAATTATGAAATTCTTGGAGGGAGTGTTTGTAGTTGCTTATAAAAGCATGTTTAGACATTCATTTGTAAACTAGATGATTACAAGATTTCAACTAGATGATTACTAGCTTGCAATTTGGATTCTCAAGTTTATGTGAAGGTGATTTAGGGCATTCATTATGTAGCAAGAGAAGATTTGTGTTGTCTATGTGTTTATATTTGCAGATTTGAGCAATCATCTCCTCATGGAATGAAGTGTTTCCTTCTCCCATGAGATCTTCACTACAAGGTGACATAATTTATGTTTTTGAGAATTTATCATTTGGTTTTTGCCTATGCCTCCAAGGGCATGCACTCTCTATTTACAACAGTGCTAAGAAGACTTGAATGTCTCTTCAGGGCGTGACTGAGGCAAGCCTCTAAACAACACAACCCCTCCCAAAGTTTTCATGATTACAAGTTACAAGTTGAAGATACAAGAAAAGTGGAGTTGCAGGAGGGCATTATAGTGTCAGATTTGTATATCAGAGTTGAAAACAACACCCTAGACTTGGGTGCCTGCCCTTTAGTCCTCCAGATTCCATGACAGGAAAATCTCTGTGACAATAGGAACAGGTTATAGGCTGAGCTTCCAGATCCTGAAAAAAACCTAGGCCTTAGACTTGGGCGCCCACTCATTAGGCCCCAACTGTTCTACTTCTGAACCCCAAAAACAAGTTCATAGTTATTTGTTATTTTACATCTTTTTGTAGCAGTATTTTCTGATATTCATTTGTTTGTTGTCATATTTGCATAATTAGGGTTTTAATGTATAATTAAGAATAATTGATAATCAAATCATACAAATCCAAGTTTCCTTACATCTCATAGTGACCTAGGGTATGATAGTACATTGTAACTCGACCCTAGGTCCTTGAATGAAAGGGTGGAAGGAGGATACATACACAAAACTACGGAAAACTCAACTATCCAAATTCCACCCTTTACATTTTCGTGAACCCATGTTGTTGGACTTGTTTGCAACTTGTTGAGTGTTTTTCTTCAGATTTACATTGATTTCATTCATTCATATAGTCATTCATCTTATTGCATTAGAAAACTTACAAAAAAATTGAAAATTTAGAAAAATTGGAAAAAAATTGCATTCTAGGGTTTGCATGTTGCATTAATTAATTTGAATTTCATCAAATTTCTAATTTTTACATTAGATCTAAGTTAAATTGTAGAAAATTAAAAAAATTCAATAGCTTGCATTGCATTTTCATCATACAATTGCTAGGGTTTTGTTGGAAATTTTGCATTTTTCATATAACCTAGTAATTCCAAAAACTAGGGTTTGTAGGCAAAATCTTGTTTCATATTTTTCTACTGATCTTAGACACTCATTCAAATTTTTATTTGGTTTTAGTGTTGCATTTTAGTGTAAATTTGCATTTAGATCTCAAAAATTTGCATTTTTACATAGAAAATTTCAACAAAAACTAGCATTTTCATTGATTTTTCACTAGATTTGCATTTGCATTTTGCTTCTTAGGAATTGGAAATCAATTTCAGATCTGAGTGAATTTAATTTTCATCATACATCATCTTGCAAGACATTCATATAGTATTTTTCATTAAGATCTCAAACCTAGGGCTTGAAAAATCTTGATTTTCACTAAAATTGGCCTTATCAACTCTCTAATTTCACACCATAGGCTTGTTGTGAAGAGTATTTTTGAACTAATTTCTATTATTAGGGTAATTATCTTTTTCCCCTCCTAAAAATCTTCACAACACCTTTTTATTGGGCTCTTGTATTTAAAATTTGGTGAAAATTTACATATTTTTGCTATATTTGCCCTAGGGTTTGACCTAGATTACACTCCAAGTGTGTTGTGACAAATTTTATGGATTTAGGTGACTGATATTATTACTATTATTTTTTGAACCTCCTAAAATTATTTACAACACCCCTTTTGCTAGGTCTTGGAATTGAAAAATTGTGAAAAATTGCATATTTTTCCTATATTTTCACTAGGAGTTGACCTTAAGTGGCACTATAGGCATGTTGTGATGGATTTTTTGGAATTAGGTGGCTGTTATTACTGATATAATTTTATTTCCATCATCATTTTCCTCACAACACCCTTTTTCATGCTCTCTTGCATTAAGGTTTGGTGAAAAATTGCATATTTTAGTGTATTTTCACTAGGTTTTAACTTGTCGTCATCCTAGGTTTGCATGAGTCTCATAATTCGCTAACCTAAGATAAATATTCCTTTAAGGAGAAGCATAAGACATATGGGATCTAGTGCTCTTGAAGAAGTTGGCACATTGAACACCTTCTTTACAAAAGGAGAGACACAAATGTTACAAGATATTACACATCTCACAAGTACAATGGAAGAGAAAACTTTTCATGATGTTAATGACACTATTAAGATGACAGGATATGTATATGATGAGAAAATAGATAAACTTGATAAAGACCTATCTAAATTCCAAGATTATGTGTAAACTGAGAGGATAGCTGAATAAGCTATACTTGTGATTCACCATGTAAGAGAATTGATAAAAGAGGGACAAGATGATGTTAATGCAATATGTGGTTTAGCACATATTGTACAAACCAATATCATGCCAGTGACTGAATGTGTAAAAGTGATAAATAACACTTTAACACCAACTCTTACACAAGTATCGGTACCTATACCGACTTCCAAAGTATCTACCTTCACATCAACAATCTTAACAACTAATGTGAATGCTTGTAATAATGCTACCACTGGTATTTGAGTATCTAATGGCACTAATTACAAAGATATGGGATTTAATTATCAAAATTTGGTTTCTAAGGGGACCTCTTCTATGAATAATTTCTTTCAACCACCTATTCATCCCACTTATTTTCAACCTCCCATTACATATAGCTATTCTCAACCACCTACCACCTACCATTATGTCCAACCACCATTGACCTATACACAACCTCCACCTATCATATCTCAAGCTCAATCACCTCCTCACTTTGGTTCCAATTGCTCACAGCAAACTGCATCTCCCAATGATGCCATCTTAAACCAACTTTTGCAGGGCATGACTACTTTACAACAAAAAGTAACAAACTTGACAAATTCTTCGCAACCCAATATACCAACATATCATGCCCGTAATCCCCTTTCCTATGCAATTTTGAGAACTCCTATGCCCAAGAGGTTTGAGACTCCTCACTTTGAAAAATATGGTGGAAAAGGTGATCCTAATACTCATGTGGCAGCATTCACAGCTATGTGTAGTGATTTTTATTTTGAAGAGGACTTGTTAGCAAAACTTTTGCTGTGATCTCTCAAAGATATTGCTTTAAAATGATTTTGCTCTTTGCCTCTGAATTCAATACACTCCTTTTCGTAGTCGATTGATCAATTTTACCTCAAGTCTCCTTGATTGATTTAGTTCATTGCAAGCAAGGTTCGAAAGAAAAGTTAACTAAGTTTATTAGTCGGTATCAATATTTATATACGCAAATTTAGTATCAGATGAAACATGGGGTTGTTCAGAAGGTGTTTATTACAAATCTGCAACCTAACATCTGTGATAAGATCCTCTTGATGAAGTATAACTCCTTTCAACATTTATGCACCACCCTTCGTGATTTCCAACTTTCGTCTGATTACCAACTTTCATCTAGTCAGTATGAAAACCAAAACTCATTGGCTCAAGTTAGTCAATCCATGGGTAGATCATCACAAAACAACTTTAAAAGAAATAATAACAATAGGAGTTTCATCAAGATTAATGGACCAAATACGAACAACTTTTCTAATGTGCCTACTATCACAAATCCAAAGAAGAGATCATATTAACCAAGAAAGTTTACTCTAATATCTGAGTCTTATCATTCTATCACGAATCAAGCTGTGAGTAATAACATTCTGAAGCTTTCCCTGATTAAGCCTATTGATCCTAGAAAAGCACAAGGACCTTACTTTGATTCTAATGCCTTTTTTTTCATTTTCATCGAACACAAGGACATGATACTGAATGATGTATGCATCTTAAACATGAAATACAAGACCTCATTGATTCAAATATCATTCAGGTATCAGGTGTGAACGATAATAGAAATAAGTCGGTTGCTCTGCTAAATCAAAATTTACAAATATTCACTAATCCTTTCCCTAAACATACTAATAACAATATGTTGGAACAAGATTTAGTGGAAGTAGAGGATGATGATTATTTAGACTATGATAGTATCATGGGAATGATTGAAGTGGATAAGCAAAAGATGGATAACCCACCTCGTCCATGAAGAAATGGAATTTATGCTGAGGTTCCTCCTCCATTATCCTTATATGGATTGGGAGATAACCAAAACACATCAAAAAGACAAGTAGAACAACTGATACATATGAGTGAGATGGTATAGGATGATTCCTGCTACTATGTTAGATGGCATCAACAACAAAAACTCGCTAAAAATTAGAAGAGAGTAAGACGACTGTAAGCAGTTGGAAACAATAGTGGTTCTCCTCATAAGAAACAAAAAGTCTCATCTACACAAGGATTTTAGAAACAAATATCATATGATAATAAACAATACTTACATAAGAACCACTCAATCTTTGCACTAACATTGATCGAGTGCCTCTCCAAGAGGTTTGTAAATTCAAAAATCTGATACAAAGATCCAACAAGTAAGTATCTCTAACCCTTTATCTCTCTCATGATGTGTTTCCCCCATGATGTGTTATATGTTGTTTAGGCCTCCTAGGATGACCCCTGATTCTCTTGTAAGGTCCAAGATACTAGGAGACCATCTCTATTGTGACCTTCTTCTATTTGTATCATCATTCTTCTATATTGCCTCTCTCTCTGATTTCATTGTTGAGT
This sequence comes from Cunninghamia lanceolata, assembly GCA_027924645.1. NCBI lineage: Eukaryota > Viridiplantae > Streptophyta > Pinopsida > Cupressales > Cupressaceae > Cunninghamia > Cunninghamia lanceolata. The sequence goes on from BSBN01000205.1 coordinate 4,338,290, forward strand.
GTTTTGTCTTACGGACATAGCGTTATGGTTGGTGACTTCGAGGAACCCTCCTACGTGACTGTCCATAAGATACTTGTTTCTCCTCTCTTATTTATTGTTTCCCTTCCTCTAGTGTTTCTATCTAGCGGGTGGATGACGAAAAACCATTTATACTAATGCAGACCTAGCGTCCCTTTAGCGAGAAATTAAAAATTGGACCTAGTTCCTAATATGACGATGGGGTTGTATATCTTATCTAATGCTTGGCTAGTAGAAGCACTCTATACTTTCTACGTAGTGATTTTGATGATCTTTATCTCACTTACAAACCTTAACAATGCTGTTGCTCCATGCACTTTGTTCAAGTATTTGAATCTTGCCTTGGTGACACTCGATTTAGAGATTTTCATGATATAGCCCAACGGTTATCCTTGATCTCTGAATTCATAGTATAACCTTGGCTCTTTGTGTGATTAATCATATGCATTGATGTTGTTGTTTATCATGATTTTTTGGATACTAATATGTCTCTTGCAGGGATGTGTTTGTGGGAACATTTGGTGATCGTAAAGTACATGTCACCTCTAGGGGGCATGGGCTTTGTGGAAGTTTGTGTTCCCTTGTGTGTTTTCTTCCTACCTTAACGTGCTTGATAGCGATGTGTGATATCAACCACCTTAAGGTGGGGGCATATATAAGGTAAGCTATCTATTGTAGATGTTTGCAATGTGCTTGTCCTTAGGTGTAGTTTAAAGACTAGTGCGATTAGTACTTCGTGCACTCTAAGTTTGTTTGTAATCAATCAATTAATCAATCAATCATCTTAAGCCCTCTATGGAGGTGGGGGTGGTGTATCTCTTGCGGAGAGTGCCCATCCTATCATTTTCAAAAAGTCCTCAGTGAGAGGCAGGGAGTGGTTCTGTGACGAACTCAACCCTTAAGCGTGTCTTCGGCGATTGTTGTGGTGAAGCACAATCATTGGTCTGTGCATGTAATGTTCCTGAGATGGTGATGAACCTAGAAATAGGAACACTCCATTGCTTGTCTGTCGTGTTTTCTTTGTGTCTTCAAAGTGTGTGTGTTTGGCGTGCTTGCTTTGTTTGGAGTGTCTATTGCCCCATATGTAGTTTAAATACTAGTGCGATGAGTGCTTCCTACATTTTGGGAGGTTTGGCATGTCTTGCATCTGTGTTGCCCCATATATGCAATCTAAAGACCAGCGTGATGAGTGCTTCCTACATTATGGGAGGTGTGTTTACATTCCTTGTACTTGCATATGCATTTCATATATATGAGAAAAAGAAAAGAAAAAAAATCGTTCCTGTCTTCCGTGCATTAATTATCTTTTATACATCTATTGTTTTCTCCGTGTTTTGCGTGACTGTAACTATCTTCTCCATGTTTTGCATGCTTGTCAATCTTCAATATGTCTAGTGTGTCTTCTCTATGCTTGGCGTGTTTGCTGTGTTTGTTGACTGTACTTTAATGCATGTATTGGCCTCAGGTTTATACATACATTAAAGTGGGGGCTAAATGTAACATAGGAAAATGTCCCCTTGGGGGCTTTTCTCTCATAAGGTTTAGCTCCTGGGTCTTTTAGCTGCATTTAGGACATCTTGCATCATATTTTGACATCCCGATGAAATGAGCCCTAAGTTTCATGACAAATGGGACCTAGGGGGATCCCTTAAACTTAAACTTAACCAAAATAGGGGGGAGGACTTGGGCGCCCGTGCCCTAGTCCTGCCTTAGTTTGGGTCAGTCCCAAATTTTGGGTGTCAGCTTGTTACCATTATTTGGGTCCTATTCTGACACAGTAAGTTTGAATTACGAAATTCTTGGCGGGAGTGTTTGTAGTTCCATATAAAATCATGCTTAGGCATTCATTTGTAAACTATATGATTACAAGATTTCAACTAGGTGATTACTAGCTAGGAATTTGGATTCTTAAGTTTATGTGAAGGTGATTCAAGGCATTCATTGTGTAGCAAGAGCAAATTTGTGTTGTCTATGTGTTTGTATATGAAGATTTGAGAAATCATCTCCTCATGGCATGAAGAGTTCCCTTCTCCCATGAGATCTTCACTACAAGGTGACATTATTTATGTTTTTGAGCATTTATCATTTGGTCTTTGCCTCTGCCTCCAAGGGCACACACTCTCTATCTGACAAAAGTGTTCGGAAGACTTGTTCATGTCTCTCTGGGGCTTGACTGAGGCAAGCCTCTAAACACCACAACACCCTCCCAAAGTTTTTATGATTGCAGGTTATAGGTTGAAGATATAAGAAAAGTGGAGTTGTAGGAGGGAATTATAGAGTGTCAGATTTGCAAATTAGAGTTGAAAATAGCACCCTAGACTTGGGCACCTACTCTTTAGTCCTCCAGATTTCATGATGGAAAAATCTCTATGACAACAGGAACAGGTTGCAGGTTGAGCTTGTAGATCCTGACAAAAACCTAGGCCTTGGACTTGGGCGCCCACTCATTAGTCCCTGGCTATTCGGCTTCCGAACCCTGAAAACAAGTGCATAGTTATTTGTTATTTTACATCTTTCTATAGCAGTATTTTCCAATATTCGTCTGTTTGCTGTCGTATTTGCATAATTAGGGTTTTAATGTATAATTGAGCATAATTGATAATCAAATCATACAAATCCAAGTTTTCCTACATCTCATAGTGACCTAGGGTATGATAGTACATTGCAACTTGACCCTAGGTCCTTGAATGAAAGGGTGAAAGGAGGATACATACATAAAACTACCAAAAACTCAACTATCCAAATTCCACCCTTTACAACATTAAATAAGGCATGACATCCAACCATGAACATCGGTAATATCATAGTTAGTTAAGCATCAATTACAACCCAAACTGAGTGTTGACATCAATGGCAACCATATCAGTGGCAACCTTAGGTAGCATATGTGCAACATCGCAATCATTTCATCTCCTATCCACATGTTGTAATTTCAGATATTGAAATAGTCAACTTCATGTCATCTACACAAGGGACAAATAAAATCACTTGGAGACAATATACATTGCAAGATTTTTCCCCAAAACCATGTTGTCCGAATCCATTACTATGTGTTGTATTTATATAGAGGTTGTCTTTGGTCTAATTATAGGGTCTTATCAACTTTAATATGACTCCCTGTTTTGATGAACAAGTGGTCTATGGTTTCTTTCTAGGTAAATCTAGACTGGTATTCATGTCTTGTTCTTACTTATTAGTGAGATGCTTATCAAATGTTGTAGCCAACATAATGTTGTAGCCAACATAATGTTGTTGGTGATAGTTAGAGTGTAAACAATTAATCTATCAAGTGGACCTAGCCTTTTGTTCATTATGGTGTTAAATTTTGGGTGATCGACTTTCCCTGTGTTTCTAGTTGTCGTGTTTGGTCTCTAGTATGTTGTTCCTCGAGGTGGTTATGGTGTGGTAACAATGGCAGTATATCTCTCTAGTTTTTTGGATATGAGTGTGAGGGGTTTCTAATGGTTTGTTGGTTGGTCTCCCCCTTTGTTATACTATATTTTGTATTAGGATGGTGGTGAACTTTTGTGGTCTAATTGATTCTAGTTTTGTGGTCTTTTTGAATATTATGTAACTTGATCTTATATTTAATATAGATGGGCATGACCCCCTTAGGTCACATTTGTATATAAAAAATTATCTTTCCAAAAATTCTAATATATAATATGTTTATACTTTTATGAATTTTTAATTTTTTTGAGCAAGATAGGTCCATTAAAAATAAGGACCTCTACTCGAGGCATTGGGAAAAATAGTAAGCTAGGTCAAAATAATTTCAAAAATTGCAACACCCTCTATAATAGTCCATTAATAGTGCATTCATTAACATTGAAATAATAAGCATTGTATTATTTGTTTAGCACATGATTGATTGTGTATCATTGGCAAAGTGATTCGACTCATTATCAAGGAATTTGTAAACATGTCTTCTACACATAGTAGACCCTACTATGCTTTTCAACACAACCCCTATTCTTAGATGTAGGTAGTACATATTAGATAGAATTTTAAAGTATTATCACAAAGCATATGCTTTTATATTATATCCTTATATTAGTGCATTCATTAACATTGAAATAATAAGCATTGTATTATTTGTTTGGCACATGATTGAATGTGTATCATCAGCAAAGGGATTCGACTCATTATCAAGGAATTTGTAAACATGTCTTCTACACATAGTAGACCCTACTATGCTTTTCAACACAATCCCTATTCTTAGATGTAGGTACAAGCAAATATAAGTAGATTCAATAGGTTCACAATTATAGAAAACATAGCTACACCAGAAGGACATGGTCATGCTAGAGGATCAATCCATAGGCATAAATTAGTCTAAGGTGCAAAACATCAACATCAATTTTTGTTGTGTTCTAACCATCATTTCATCATCAAATATGAATTTTATCACAAGCAATAAAAAAAGTAAAATTGATAATTGTTGATGGTGGTTTTAGCACGCAACAACGTAGGTGTGATTGCTGGTTTCACACCTCTCTTGAAAAGTATCTCACCCTAGGCAAGACTACTCCAAGGATAATACAGCTAGGTCTTAGCTTGCTTGGAATTTCTCAATGGTTATGTTCTAGCTGTACCTACAAGGGGTCTTACATGCAGTCTGCAAATCTTCACGGTTGAGACAACAAATACACATAAACCCTATTATGATTCTCAGCTAATAGACCAAAATAAGGTGTTGCTGAAATTTCTATTCTAACAACTAAACATTGGGTTTGAAGAAAATGCAAAAGATTTAGGGTTTAGAAGGAATCCTAAGTGACATTCACAATGCAAGGGTCATCTTTAGTAGACAAATATTCCAGACTTTAAACCAGTTTTCTGAGTTACCAAACTGAAATAGGTGTTACAGTGCTGCAGAAAATGGTGCTATCTTCAATGGAAGTCAAAAGATTTTCAGACCACATTCAGTCGTTAAATACCCAATAAATGGCGCAACTTAACTCATAAAATGAAGTTGAATTTCAGCACAAATAATAAGCCTAGGCTAACTTTACACAGTCATTTACCATCAGCAAACAACTAAAAGTATGGACTTGGAACATTCATCAAATACTGTAATAAACCATTAACATCATAAAAGCACAACTAATCTAACTATGGGAGAGCAAGAAGCAAACCATGAAGACCACAATGAATCGAAACAAGATGCAAATTCTCAGAAATACTGTAGAAACTTGCTTTGTATTTAATTCAAATGGCACAGAGTCAACAATTTGGCATCAAAATCTCTCTTACAAAAAGTGGAAATGGCAGCCCTTTATATAGAAAGCAGCACACCCTAGCCTTCTAATGAACAGTGGAGATTAACTCAACACCGACGGTCCAGATTACATGGCATTTAATAAGATACATCAGTTTGTTACATTTTCGGATTTGCCTTTGTCTTGTAGGAAAAAGATAAAATATAGGTTGCAAATACATTGAATCTAGACAAAATAGATACCCATTTGGTTATACATGATGAAAAGTTAATTTTCAAGGCCTAATAAAGCCAAAATAGAGTCACATGACACTTGAAAACTTGAGCTGATGTGGATCCACGGGATTCCAAGTGCTGACTGGATCAAAAAGGAGTATTCAGCACTTTATTAGTGAAGATATATCCAATTGGATGCTTTCTGGACTGATTCTTGATGACTGGCCTACTGGGACAGCTGTATGCATGTCTTGGTGATCCGATCCAAGGTTATTTGAGTGGCATTTTGGGGAAAATATCAAAAATATAATTTTTGGTATTTTCTACATCGTAGTAAATTGCATTTTCGGAGGCCTTCAGAGCGGAATGGGGCTCGAAACCTATCGGCAGCCTGGCATTAAGCCTGAGTAGCCAGGCAGCTCAAACTAGACAACTGGTTTATCTTTCCAACGAGTCCAAGAAGTTTAAATTCTGATAAAATAGCTAGGAGTTATGACCCTCAGACTGGATTACTAGGACATTGGACTGGATCTGCAGGAACAATAGTGATTTGGCATGATCTTCTATGTCTTTTAGCTCCTGAGACTCATCTTTATCATCTTGGACATTATACTGACTTCCTTTTGCATGTGCAGCAGCAATTCGGTTGATAGAATGTCGATTCTGCATCTCTGGATCAGTACTGCATATCTGTGTGTACATCATTGCAAGACGGCTTTAGTTGGCTCCTTTGTGCTCTTAGACCTACAATAAACACAACCAAGCATCAATTTCATCATAAACAAGTCATTTGCCATCAATTTGGATCAAAACATGTCGATTTGTAGTCACGAATCAGTCAAAAACAACTCATTGTCAATGTCACCTTCTTGTAAACAACCTCTTAAATCTAGTGATTTTTGCATGATTTTCTGCATTTTTCATCATTTTTGAGTACCCATTTGGCCAATATATTGATCTAGGAAGTTTTTGCAGTCATTAGGATCCATTTGCAGATTTTAATTTCATGTTTTTTAGCATTTTCTGCAAAAAGCGAGATTTTTGGGGTTGTCCGACCTTAGCGCGGATTTTGGGTCCATCCGACCTTAGCGCGGATTTTGGGGTTGTCTGACCTTAGCATGGATTTTGGGGTTGTCTGACCTTAGCGCGGATTTTGGGTCCATCTGACCTTAGCGCAGATTTTGGGGTTGTCTGACCTTAGCGCGGATTTTGGGTCCGACCGACTAAAACGATGTTTCATGAGATCAGTCGGTGAAGGCAGTTTTCAGCGCAGGTCCGTCAGGTGCATTTTTAGCGCTTTTCTTCAAAATTGTCTCGGCGGGGATTTTTGGTCCGACTGACTTAGCGGTGGCTTGGAGGGAGGTCGGTCGGAGGCAAATTTAGCGCAAAGTTTGGTTGGAGGCTGTTTTAGCGCTTTTTGCAGTAGGAGGTGTTTTTAGCGCCAGATTTTGAATTGGTCAGGGTGAAAGTATATTTAAAAATATATTTAAGTATAAATTTAGATATGGAATTTCTAAATATTTTTAAATATACTTTCAGGATGTTTGAGATAGGTTCCAGATCCATAGGATTTCATATGCAGATTCTAGAATTTTGAGGTTCTACCAGATTTCAGACTTAGCCATTTTTCAGGATTTTCAGGATTTCAGACTTAGCCAAATCAGGGCTTCAGGAACATGTATCAGGGTGAAAGCTTATGGACCCCTTGGTGAAATCTAATGGAATTTGACGTGATTTTGCAACTATAAGATTTGGAAACTATGAATTTCAACATGAAACATCCTGCAGAAGCACTTTCAAGGCCAACATCCAGTGACATTGGTTTTTAGAGCAAAGTACAATAACACCTAATCCCAATGCAGAAGGCAACAAATGGCTATTTTTTAAGCACAAGACCACTCAAGACACTTCCAAATCAATCATGAAAAACATCAATTGACTCCACACATGTGAAATACCCAAATCTATAACAAGTCATGCATTCTAAGCACAAATTCACTTTCTCATCATCATAAGCAAGAGAGGTCTAGACTCCAAGCCAAAGCAAAAGAGGGGGTCTCCATTTGTCAAAATGGGGTGTGTGTGCAAGGCACAACAAATGGCGACTCTGCTGGGAAATGCTCCAGAGCATTTCTAAGATAAACGTTAGTTCAAACCCAGAATCTCTATGTTTCCCACACATTAGACGAGAAAGCATGATACCCTATCAAAGAATCAAAGACCACTAACCAGTGCAACCATCCATATCCTGAAAACCTGAGTGTGTGCAATTGCATTCATTCTCATCCCTTGGCAACTAAATTCATCAAAGATCCTTCGTGCTAAGCTATGAAGTTGGGATTATTTTACCACCAAGAGAATGCTTCTGATGTTGAGACGTGATGAGTCTTGATAGAAGCGTATGATGATTCTTCCAGTAACAATTCTTCTGCAATGATATTCTTTCTGGATAATGCCTTTGATGATTTCTGATGCTAATAATCTTTAGATAACAGTCTTCATGTGAGAGTATTCAAATGATAATCTTTATATTGATGCTTTGTAGTGGGTCTGGTGTTGAAAAACACCTTGTATTTTTACCCAGTAGGCTAGCAGTACTTAGTACCACCTGCCATTCTCATCTGGATCTGTAGAATTGGTGTTGGTGGTAAAATGGAGGACCCAAAACTCGTCACTTACACAAGATCACCCAGACTCACTTAGCTACTTCAGGGTTATTTAAAGTGCGAGAGATATATAGTTAGAAAATACTTCAGGTGCACCAACTAACGACTCGTTTCCAATGAACAAACATCATATTTCCTGGTATAACAGCGGAACCCACAGCAAGGCCTAAGCGGAACTTTGGCTTCTCAAAGAAAGACTGCAGACTATTTGCCCAATAAGGAAGCATCTGCAGGTCTGCACAATTGCCACCACATTCGATAAATGGAGAACCCAAGCAAAGCAAGCACAGGAGCGAAAAGCAAAGCAAACTACTCTAACCCAAGCAAAACATGCAGAAAGCAATAACTAACTACTACCTACAGCCAAGGAAAAGCAAAAGTAGAAAGTAGAAACTAAACTAGAACAATAAGAAACTACCAAACCCTAATTAAAAACAAGCAAGACTATGTACAAAAGCTTTGGACAACAAGTATTAACACTCCCTCGTGACTGATTTCTTAGGACATGCAGGAGTAACAAGGTGCGGCTCAGTGTCCTAAGCTTGGCAAATTCATCTTTGTACTCTGAATAGTAGGGTATGGGCAAGCTAGGCTCATCTTCAAGGTGCCAGTCGCATAAAATCAGCAATTGGGGCAATTCATTAGGGCCATGATCAATCCAAATGCAAGTTGTCTTACCTAAATCACCATAATCAAATTGATAATTAGAACTAAGCAGAGAAAGGGAAGATACAACCTGATTTATAGTACTGATGATCGGAGATGTGAGTTCAACACCTTCTTGCATTGCACCGAATATCTTCTCATCTTTAGGGGTTTTCAGCTTGTGGTTGGCCATATCCTATTCATTAAATACCTTTGGAGCACTGAATGCTGCAGCAACCTCCCAAGCAAATAGAAAATCTGAGCAACCGTCTTCAGAATGTGGATCATCTGGATGAACTCTGCATGAAGTGGCTAAAGCAAAATCTGTCATGTGCGGTGAGTTCCCATGCAGCAGCATATCCTTACTCATTGTTGATATCAACTCAATGATGTGATCAAGTGACTGACATGAAAAAGATTCCAAGCCATCACTTTGTGTGACTGTTTGATTTTTATTCTCAGATTGCAGACTTATACTTTCATTTCTTATCATTGGATTAGCATCAACCATGTGGAGATCTTCTTCATTGCATGTGTAAACAGGAGCAACATGGGGAACATGTGTTATAGTTAAATCTACTTCATCAAAATCAGTCACATGCTCTGATAAAACTTCCTCTGCACCAATCAGCAATCTTCGTGTTTGAATTAAGGGTTGGCATAGGGTTGGCAATTCACTGTCTGCAGTAACAACAAGGTCTCTTTCTTCTTGCATAGTTGGATTTATGATGTTAGTGCTGCCTTGAAGTGATGCATCATATTCTTCTTCTTCATTTGACTCAGCTGAAAACTCTATGGGAGTAACCGCAGTGATCTGATATGACTGATCTTTGTAGTTCACCGTGCTGATATACTCAGTAGCTTGATCATTTTTCATCCAACAATCAGATTGTGGCTCAAGCGTGTCAATTGGAATAATTTTTTGCATTGCTGTCCATGACTGTTCTTCATTTGGAGGACTAATTTCTTCTTGTTCTTGCACGCATCTGATCTGATCTAACTGCTGTTCCAACTCAGAATTATCATCCACCTGTAAGGGACAGATGTTTTGTACCTCTGTAGCAGCAAATTTAATCTTAGGATTTGATTTCTGATCTGCATCTTCAACATGCCTGTTCATCAAGTCTGTTTTATCATCTGCATTGTCCACATTCTTTGCAGCAAAAATCTGATCTTGTGCATTGCTCTGCTCACTGCCTTGTGACTGAAAATTAGATTTTTTCCATGCTGGGATAGCATATTCTGTGGCTGAATAGTCTGGATCCAATAGTTGAAAACCAAGCTTTATCTAGGCAGGGACCTCATCTTCATTAGTTGGGTGACCTGCAGACCACATGCATTGCCTGCTCTCATCATCTCGACATGTATTTTGATGAACAACTTGAGGGACTTCAATTTCTCTAACGTGCAGATTGCCTTGTTGACCACGATCATTTATGAATGGAAGATTTGCAGCTCCTTGCAAGGTCTTGCCTTGTATATGTCTGTCGTATCCATATCCTGCTTTAGGTTTATAAACTTCAAAAATAGGAAGTAATCCCTTTAAATGTAGATCCAATCTTTGGAGAAAAGTCAAACAGTCAATTTTGTCATGTAGTTCTCCAGGATGTACAGTGCAAATCTGAGGTGAACTAAAATCGAGCAGTGTTAGTGGAGGATACTTCACTCTGATCTGCCTATCTAATACTTCTTTGAAAAGTGGGATATCTATTTGGAAGTTTTCTTCATGATATGACATCTGAGACGGTCCTCTGAAGAATGAAGGGATTTCATGACTGAAACCCTTATGTGTACCCATTGGATCAAAATTTTCTATACACTCATTTCATTTCAGCATGTGCAATGAACCAAAAAAGATGAAAGCGTGCATAAAAATCTTTGTCTGCCCTCCTTCTAGCGCCAATTCTGTTGATGGTGGTTTTAGCACGCAACAACGTAGGTGTGATTGCTGGTTTCACACCTCTCTTGAAAAGTATCTCACCCTAGGCAAGACTACTCCAAGGATAATACAGCTAGGTCTTAGCTTGCTTGGAATTTCTCAATGGTTATGTTCTAGCTGTACCTACAAGGGGTCTTACATGCAGTCTGCAAATCTTCACGGTTGAGACAACAAATACACATAAACCCTATTATGATTCTCAACTGATAGACCAAAATAAGGTGCTGCTAAAATTTCTATTCTAACAACTAAACATTGGGTTTAAAGAAAATGCAAAAGATTTAGGGTTTATAAGGAATCCTAAGTGACATTCACAATGCAAGGGTCATCTTTAGTAGACAAATATTCCAGACTTTAAACCAGTTTTCTGAGTTACCAAACTGAAATGGGTGTTACAGTGCTGCAGAAAACGGTGCTATCTTCAATGGAAGTTGAAAGATTTTCAGACCACATTCAATCGTTAAATACCCAATAAATGGCGCAACTTAACTCATAAAATGAAGTTGAATTTCAACACAAATAATAAGCCCAGGCTAACTTTACACAGTCATTTACCATCAGCAAACAACTAAAAGTATGGACTTGGAACATTCATCAAATATTGCAATAAACCATTAACATCATAAAAGCACAACTAATCTAACTATGGGAGAGCAAGAAGCAAACCATGAAGACCACAATGAATCGAAACAAGATGCAAATTCTCAGAAATACTGTAGAAACTTGCTTTGTATTTAATTCAAATGGCACAGAGTCAACAATTTGGCATCAAAATCTCTCTTACAAAAAGTGGAAATGGCAGCCCTTTATATAGAAAGCAGCATACCCTAGCCTTCTAATGAACGGTGGAGATTTACTCAACACCGACGGTCCAGATTACATGGCATTTAATAAGATACATCAGTTTGTTACATTTTTGGATTTGCCTTTGTCTTGTAGGAAAAAGACAAAATATAGGTTGCAAATACATTGAATCTGGACAAAATAGATACCCATTTGGTTATACATGATGAAAAGTCAATTTTCAAGGCCTAATAAAGCCAAAATAGAGTCACATGACACTTGAAAACTTGAGCTGATATGGATCCACGGGATTCCAAGTGCTGACTGGATCAAAAAGGAGTATTCGGCACTTTATTAGTGAAGATATATCTAATTGGATGCTTTCTGGACTGATTCTTGATGACTGGCCTACTAGGACAGCTGTATGCATGTCTTGGTGATCCGATCCAAGGTTATTTGAGTGGCATTTTGGGGAAAATATCAAAAATATAATTTTTGGTATTTTCTACATCGTAGTAAATTACATTTTCGGAGGCCTTCAGAGCGGAATGGGGCTCAAAACCTATCGGCAGCCTGGCATTAAGCCTGAGTAGCCAGGCAGCTCAAACTAGACAACCGGTTTATCTTTCCAATGAGTCCAAGAAGTTTAAATTCTGATAAAATAGCTAGGAGTTATGACCCTCGGACTGGATCACTAGGACATTGGACTGGATCTGCAGGAACAATAGTGATTTGGCATGATCTTCTATGTCTTTTAGCTCCTGAGACTCATCTTTATCATCTTGGACATTATACTGACTTCCTTTTGCATGTGCAGTAGCAATTCGGTTGATAGAATGTCGATTCTGCATCTCTGGATCAGTACTGCATATCTGTGTGTACATCCTTGCAAGACGGCTCTAGTTGGCTCCTTTGTGCTCTTAGACCTACAATAAACACAACCAAGCATCAATTTCATCATAAACAAGTCATTTTCCATCAATTTGGATCAAAACATGTCCATTTACAGTCACGAATCAGTCAAAAACAACTCATTGTCAATGTCACCTTCTTGTAAACAACCTCTTAAATCTAGTGATTTTTGCATGATTTTCTGCATTTTTCATCATTTTTGAGTACCCATTTGGCCAATATATTGATCTAGGAAGTTTTTGTAGTCATTAGGATCCATTTGCAGATTTTAATTTCATGTTTTTTTAGCATTTTCTGCAAAAAGCGAGATTTTTGGGGTTGTCTGACCTTAGCGCGGATTTTGGGTCCATCCGACCTTAGCGCAGATTTTGGGGTTGTCCGACCTTAGCACGGATTTTGGGTCCGACCGACTAAAATGATGTTTCATGAGATCAGTCGGTGAAGGCAGTTTTCAGCGCAGGTCCGTCAGGTGCATTTTTAGCGCTTTTCTTCAAAATTGTCTCGGCGGGGATTTTTGGTCCTGTTGTGTGGTTACACAACACGCCCCATTTTGACTTGGCAAAACAGGAACCCAACTTTTCTTTTGGCTTGTGTTGTCTGCTTTCTGGCGGTTTGGTAAAATCAGTCATGTTCATGATCATGTGGAGTCAAGATGAGGTAAGCCCCAATATGAGGTCAGTCTGTCAAAATTCGTATTTCATATATATGACCACATATTCTGAAAGAGCATTAAAATTCATGCAGGTTTGCCTTTTACATCACCCTGATATTCATCAGGATGGGAGAGTTATGAACAGTCAAAGTCTTGGTCAAACCTGATATTCGCAAGAAGAGGGTCATATTTTATAACCTCAGTTATGCTGTTTGAAGAACATCATCATCATATTTGAAACGTCCCCCCTGATAATATCCTGCGGTTCAAATATCTGGACGTCAACTTTAAGTGATAGTAAGTCTTCCCCGTCGAACGGTCTTTTGTATCGCGAGCATCATGTTTTCAAATGTAACCCGATATTTGTTAATATCATCCTGATGCAAAATATCACCCTTAGCAAGTATCCTAATGACATCATCCGAATATGATAAACAAAGAAAGAAACATCCTAATGACATCATCATCATATTTACATTTCGACAGGATACTTTGTAAACATGATCATGTTCACCCAGTGTGACGATGACGTCATGAGACATTTCCAATACAAAAAACAAATATCATGATGACGTCATCCCGATATTCGAAGAGGAGAATGAGTAAGTTTGAAGGTCATCATCATATTTTGAAATATCACCCGATAGACCAAAATATCCTCCTGATGTGCTAAAATGTAAACAAAGGTGCGTTGTCACCCGAATTTTGTCACGATAACAATTTCAAGACTAGGGAGGATGATATTGAAACTCAACCTGATATTTATGAATATCATCCTGCCCTCATGATATCTTCTCGTATGAATATCCCCCCGCTCCCTTTGCCGCCATTTCCATTAAATGCGCGCAGATATGGTAGGTGATTCCCGCCGACCCCGGAACCCAATGAAATGTCTGGCGAGATCCTGAGTTTTCACACGAATGATCAAAGATTGCAATCTAACTTGTCAGAGTTACCCTAAGTTTACCCTAACTGCGAGGTTAAAAGGTAATTCAACCGCCATTGTTACATTTACTTGCGTTAAAATTGTTTTACAGAGCACCAGCCTCCATATCTCCATAACAGCTACCATTGCGCGACTGGAGCTCATAAACTGAGGGAGGAAGGTGATCAGCAGCTGAATTAAGGGTGTCTTAGAGATATACTGGTATAAAAAGAAATCGGCATAACCAGGTAAGTAAACTAAAACCCTCATCATGTTGTTTCTATATGATGCTGTAAGTTCTGGTTATGTATCCATGCAAGTAAGTAATGTAGAATTGATACAATAAGCATGATATTTGCAATATGTATGCATGCATATCCCGTTGTGAGAAGAGATGTTGTCAATTGCAGGTACCCAAAGCTGAAAAACGCTTAGTCAAGTGTCAAGAGGAATTCAGCAGGCCTATGTTCTCTTCTCATAGAGGGGTCCTGTTTAAATTTGGGGCAATTACAGACACCCATCAGGGGAGTACCAACCTAGAAGCTTGGTCAGCCAAGCTGAATGATGGACAAGATAAGAGTCCTATACTAGACAAGGTATTTGTATCCGGCATGTGGAACGCTGCTGGCTTCCCCTACTCCATGGAGTCTCCAGAGCTGGTTATTGAGTGCGCACAGAATTACAACCCTCAGACGAGGCAGGTGGTGAAGCATGGGAGGGTGTATGCAGACCTGTCCATCAAAGGTCTATCCCGAACGTTTGGACTGCCAATGGGCAGTAAGGTGAAGACTGTAGACTTAAAGAAGTCTGAAAGAGAATATGAGGCCAACAAGAAGACGGCCAGAAAGAATATGTATGCTTGGCGGGCCGAGAACAGCACGTATAATGCAGCGGCCAAGCTCCCAGTGTACCTGTTCAAATATGATTTTAATGAGGAATATCAGTATGTGATTGCCCTACTGAACAGGGTGACTGGCCAGCCCGATACTGGAGAATTCAGAGACTGGATGTACGGCATAATAATGATGTGTCTATATGCAGACATCAAGCCGCTGTGGGGCCAAATCATAAGTGATGCTCTACATGAGCAGCTGCTGAACCTGGGAGGTTCAGATTGTGCCTTCTATATGACTTCTTACATTGTTTATTCTTGTGCATATAGAGGTACGTTTGATGCCTTAACTACAGATGGGAAGCTAACAGGCACAAATACAGCCTATATCTGGGATCATCATCCCCAGCTGCAAAGAACCAATTACATCAACGACTACAAACTGGTCAATGATGCATTCTCTATGCATCTGGTAAGGACCATGGAAGATGACAGAACCAAAAGACTGAGCATGGAAGCTCAGGAGGCAGTATACAGGCATGGGGCATGGTACATCCAATTTGCCACCTTTTCCTATATCAGGATAGAAGGTTTTGAAGGACATCCCCTGGTGCTGCCAAGATATCCTACAGATGCAGTAGTATTAATGGAATTTATCAGGTAGGGCTCCACCATCATACAGATGTATAAGGATGCCAAGAAGTTGCCACCAATTTTGTTCCCAGTCAGCATTGGCAACTACATGTGCCCTGACTTAGATAATATTAAGAAGGTGATGGTCACTCTGAATAAGATGAATTTACTACCCTTCCCAGTAACAAGACCATATGATCCTTACGGCCGAATGCAGAAGATTCTAGGAAAGCCTATTCATCAAAGGCACCTAGAAGATTTTTGGGCTGACTGCGAAGATGAGGCAGAAGCCAGGAGGAGGAGGTATCAGAGGTTGACTCTGAACCAGATCAGGACATATGACTGCATACCCCTCCCTCAGCAGCTGAAGAGTGATGATGGCAGGATAATGGCAGATGAATACGAGCAGAAGAAGATTTATAATGATACCATATCTGCACCTGACCTCACCATGCAGGAGGATATGTCCTTGGACCCATTCTTTGCCAGAACCATACACTTGACCCAAGCTTGGGTAGATGCACAGGTAGAGGCATTGAAGAAAAAGGGTGTTGCCATCACGGTGGACAACAAAAAGAAGGGGCAGGACATCCCTGCAGATGAATATGATGACTTCCTGCTGGAGAAGAGGAAGACTAAGGGAGAGAGAATCCCTCCACCACAGCAGCCAAGCAAGAGAGCCCCAAGGGGCAAGTGTTGGATCTAGGGCATACAACTGAGAGGGGGGGGGGTGAATCAGTTGTATAGAACTTGTTCTCTTTCAAACACTTAATTCTCTGTTGTTAGTTAGCAGCATATCAAATAATCATTCATGGAAGCACAATACATAAACACAAGAGCAGATAAGCTTCAACACATTGAACACCAAGATTTTGACGTGGAAAACCCGGTTAAGGGAAAAACCACGGGGTGATTAACCCAAGAATTATTCTCTGTTAGAAGAATAAGGAAAAATGAATGGCACATGCCAATAAGGGCTCACTGCCCGAGCACACTGCTCACAAAGAGGCCCACTGCCTACAAGGAGACACACTGTCTACAGAGTGATAAAAATCACAGTCTTGAACTGGAGAATGACATCTCTACCATGTCCGGATCAGTTCCAATTAAGCCCAACAATCTCTGCTCTGCCTTTCGCACCTTTCTTCGCTACACCATGCTCATCCACATGCCACACACTGAAATGAATTCACAAATCATTATTTATACAAGACATCGACTTAGGAACAAGCATCTAAGTCGGCAAACAACCATAGGAGTATCCGCAAGATGAATAACACATCCGGTCGGCCATCATAAGAACATTCGCAGGATGAACAACTCATCCGGTCGGCTACACAGAGCAATAACTTCATCCGGAAGAGTAACTTCAATTCCGGGCTCTACCATCAATGCGGACCAACAACACAACCTAAACATGATTCAAGAACCTTCACAAGTCTGTCTGAATGTCCGGATACATCCGCACTTTCTCTGCTTACTGGGATCTCTTGTCTTCCTCATCCGGAACTTCAAGAACACAGTCTGTCGTTACTGTCATAATGCAAGAGGTACTTCCGGACCTCCAAATCACACACAAATCAGGATGACACATCACAAGGACATCTAAAACACTCCTTCCAATCCGCAGATTATGATAATACAATTCCGGACCTCACCGGACCTTTTTGTGATCCTCTGTCACCTCCGGATACTTGCCGGACCCGGTTCTATACCGGCAGCCATAACTCCTTCAGATCTTCATGCGGACCTCTGAAATCTTAACTGTAGCATCTCAAGACTCATATCTACTAACCCTTTAATCCGCATCCTCCGGTTCTCATCCTATACAGTATATTTACCTTCTTCTCATCACTGTTCTTCACTGTTCCTGACTGAAGCTAATCTTCTCAATATCCTCAGCGCAAAGCTCATCAAATCCTTCTTGTCAATGCAGTATGAGTATGTTGACATCAATGACAACAATGGCTCACCTCATACTTGCAACAATCTCCCCCTTTGTCATTGATGGCAACATATGATGTGAAAAACCATCAAGACAAGAACTTCTCTTTTCTGTCACAGCTCCCCCTATCAACAACCACTCCTCACATGTCTTCCTTTGCTGCTCCCCCTTTGATCATCAACCACTTGTTTTTCACATGTCTTCTCTCCCCCTTTGACATCAATGGCAAAGGGCTCATACTTGCAACTCTCATGCATCAGAATAATACCAGCTGCTCCCCCTTAGTTGCAGCTCCCCATTAGTCCGGATCACAAGATATGACTGTGATTGCCACCGGACTGATGCACATTAGTGCATCTTAGTTCATCACCGGAGGGGCCATGACCCCTAACTTCTTCCGGAGATATTCAAAAGAGTCCTTGGGAAGAGGTTTTGTAAAGATATCTGCAATCTGATCCTTGGAGGGAACATACTCCAATCTGACTTCTTCCTTGTTTACTTGTTCTCTCAAAAAGTGAAATTTGATAGATATGTGCTTAGTCTTAGAATGCAATACCGGATTCTTGGAAATATTAATTGCACTTGAATTATCACAGAAAATTGTGATAGGCTCCTCATATTCAACTTTGATGTCTCTTAGCATCTGCTTCATCCACAAGATTTGAGTGCAACTACCTGCTGCTGCAATGTATTCTGCTTCAGTTGTAGACAGAGATATTGCATCTTGTTTCTTGCTTAGCCAGGAAACCAATCTCTTCCCCAAAAAGAATGCTCCACCACTAGTGCTCTTCCGGTCATCCACATCTCCTGCCCAATCTGCATCTGTGTAAGCATGAAGAGAAAAATCCGGATCTCTAGGATACCATAGACCATACTCAACTGTCCCTTTCAAGTATCTAAAAATTCTTTTGATTGCCATAACATGAGATTCTCTAGGATCAGCCTGGAATCTTGCCACAAGACCAACAGCTTGCATTATATCTGGTCTAGTTTGAGTGAGATACAACAATCCACCAATCATTGATCTATACTTTGTCTGATCTGCCTTTGGAGAATCATCATCTTTGCTTAACTTACATCCGGTTGCCATAGGAGTGTTCATAGGCTTTGAGTCTTCCATACCAAATTTCTTTAACAATTCTTTCACATATTTGGTCTGAGAAATGAAGATCCCTTCTTTTGTTTGAGTAATTTGCAGACCCAAGAAGAAATTCATTTCACCAAGCATAGACATTTCAAACTCACTTTTCATCTGATTTGCAAAAGTTTTACACATACTATCTCTTCCTCCAAAAATGATATCATCCACAAACACTTCAACAATCAGAATGTTTTCATGATCAATTTTGAAATATAAGTTGCTGTCAGCAGTACCTTTGTTGAATCCAATCTGCACAAGATGCTTATCCAACCTTTCATACCATGCTCTTGGGGCTTGCTTCAATCCATACAAAGCTTTCTTCAACTTGCAGACCATATCATTATTATCAGACAATTGAAATCCATCCGGTTGTTCAATGTAGACTTCTTCTTCCAGATCACCATTTAGGAAGGCAGACTTGACATCCATCTGATATACCTTGAAATCTTTGAAGGCAGCAAATGCAAGAAGTAATCTGACTGCTTCAATTCTTGCTACCGGAGCAAAAGTCTCTTCAAAGTCAATTCCTTCTATTTGAGAGTAGCCTTTGCAGACCAATCTAGCTTTGTTTCTGATTACTTCACCAGCTTCATTTAGTTTGTTCCGGAAGACCCACTTGGTTCCAATTACATTCCTGTCTCTAGGTCTGGGAACAAGATCCCAAGTATGATTTTTCTCAATTTGCATCAGTTCATCTTCCATTGCTTTGGTCCAATTTTCATCATTGCAGGCTTCATTTATTGTTTTAGGTTCAATCCTTGAAATCAGACAACATTCATTCTGATCTTGAGCAATATTCCTTCTAGTTTGTACACCTTTGCTTCTGTCACCTATGATCTGATCTTCAGAGTGATTCAGTTTTACATACCTTGGAATTTTGGGAGTATCCAGTACTGCTGTTTCTTGATCAGGCTCATTTAAACCTAACTCTTCTTCCTGATTTACCGGATCAGGCTGACTCTGTTTCACCGGAGAGGATTGAGTTCCTTGAACACTATCTTGGTCATCTTCATCAAATTCATAAAATCTTGAAGGCTTCTCAATTCCTTCATCAACCTTTACATTGGTACTTTCTATCATCTTCCTCAATCTCTTATTGTAACACCGATATGCTTTGCTTTGAGTGGAGTAGCCCAAGAAAATTCCTTCATCACTTCTAGCATCAAACTTTCCTAGATCTTCATCTCTTTTAATATAACACTTGCTACCAAATACCCTGAAATATTTCACAGTAGGAGTGATGTCAAACCAAAGTTCATAGGGGGTCTTACCGGTGTTGTTTCTGATTTGAACTCGATTGAGAGTGTAGACTGCAGTGCTGATAGCTTCTTTCCAAAACATTTGAGGAACATTTGCTTCCAACATCATTGTCCTAGCAGCTTCCTGGATGGTCCGGTTCTTTCTCTCAACTACTCCATTCTGCTGTGGAGTCCTAGGAGCAGACAACTGTCTCCTTATACCCTGTTTCTCACAAAAGTCAATGAATTCACCAGATGTAAATTCACCACCTCTATCAGACCTTAGACACTTCAGTTTCAATCCGGTTTGATTCTCCACCATAGCTTTGAAGATTTTGAACTTCTCAAAAGCTTCTGATTTTTCTTTCAGAAAGGTAACCCACATCATCCGGGAATGATCATCAATTAACAACATGAAATATCTATCACCTTGCAGACTCTTGATTCTTGTCGGACCACATAGATCAGTATGTACTAATTCCAACAATCCGGTAGAAGACTGATCTTTGCTTTTAAAAGAGACTCTGCTTTGTTTGCCTAACTGACATTCTTTACACATACTGTTTGTAGGTTTTATCAACTTTGGAAGATCTCTCACAGCCTGAGTATTGCTTATTTTGATGATGTTATCAAAATTTACATGACACATTCTTCTATGCCATAACCAACTCTGATCAATTTGAACAAACAAACAACTTTTATTTGAACCAACCAGATGAAAGATGTTACCTTTTGTCTGAGTACCGGATGCAATTTCAGTTCCGGAGCTTGTAAAGATTCTGCATTTTCCATTCTTGAACCGGAGATCATAGCCTTTGTCCACTAACTGACCAACACTGAGAAGATTGTGCTTCAATCCTTCAACATATAGTACATTACCTGTTTTGCTCTTACCATCAAAGGAAATAGTTCCCCTACCTCTGATTCTGCCAGCAGAATTGTCACCAAACTTTACCATTCCTCCTTCATATCTTTCCAAATCTAAGAACTTATTCTTGTCACCAGTCATATGGTGAGAGCATCCACTGTCAATAACCCAATCATCCTTTTCTTCCACTTGAGCAGCCAAGGCTTTTTCAACAACTTTGTGATTGACAGATTCAGAGAGCAAGGAATCTTCTTCCTTGATGGCTATAAACACCCACTCATTTCCGGATTTGCTTCCTGGATCTGATTCATCATCTGTTACTCCTTCATTGTCATCTTCTTCATGAACATAATAGCAATTCTTTTGAAACCTTTGTCTGTGAGTATTGGATCTTGCAGATCTCTCCGGACATCTTGAGGCAAAATGACCAATCTTATTGCAGTTAAAACACTTAAAGGGTAGTTTTCCTTCATACTTACCGGATCCTCTTGGCAATCTCTTTGCAATGAGGGCTTCAAGTTGAGCTGTTTCTGCTTCTTCTTCTTCCATGTCTCTTCTTGCTTGATCATACCATGACATTTTCCTTGATGAGTTTTCACCCGGATCAAATCTCTGTTTGCCTTTCACATAGGCACTGGCTTTAAAAGCAGACTCAGTCTTGGGTGGATCATCTCCAAACTCGGTCATTTCAAATGCAGCTAGTTTGCCAGCCAATTGTTCTCTTGTGACAGTTGTGTGGGCTCTGAATTCATCAATGGCAGCAACTTTGATTTTGTAGGCAGCAGGAAGGGATCTTAGGATTTTGCAGACAATCTCATTTTCATCTAGAGTTCCACCAGCATTTCTGATTCCACATACCAGCTCATTTACTCTTGGCATAAAGGTAGTAATGTTTTCATCATCTCTCATTTTCAATCTTTCAAATTTCCCTTTCAGACTTTGCAACCTTGCACTTTTGACGAACTCATCTCCTTCATACAGAAGTTCCAGTTTAGTTAGGATCTCATATGCAGTTGGTAAGTCAATGACATTCGAGAGATCTGAGTCATTTAATGCGCTTAGAAGAGCTTCCTTGGTCCGCAGATTGTTTTCAGCTTCTGTGGTTTCATCAGGAGTTGTCGGACCACCTTGTGGGGGTATATATGGTTTTGAAATCATAGCCAAGTATGCTTTTCCCATACATTCCAAATGACACTTCATGCGACCTTTCCAGAGAGTGAAGTTGGTTCCATCGAACTTCGGACTATCCTTCTTGTATGACGACATCCTGGATCACCTCAAGCGGTTAAGCTCCTATCAGAGGAACTCAGCTCTGATACCAATTGTTGGATCTAGGGCATACAACTGAGAGGGGGGGGGGGTGAATCAGTTGTATAGAACTTGTTCTCTTTCAAACACTTAATTCTCTGTTGTTAGTTAGCAGCATATCAAATAATCATTCATGGAAGCACAATACATAAACACAAGAGCAGATAAGCTTCAACACATTGAACACCAAGATTTTGACGTGGAAAACCCGGTTAAGGGAAAAACCACGGGGTGATTAACCCAAGAATTATTCTCTGTTAGAAGAATAAGGAAAAATGAATGGCACATGCCAATAAGGGCTCACTGCCCGAGCACACTGCTCACAAAGAGGCCCACTGCCTACAAGGAGACACACTGTCTACAGAGTGATAAAAATCACAGTCTTGAACTGGAGAATGACATCTCTACCATGTCCGGATCAGTTCCAATTAAGCCCAACAATCTCTGCTCTGCCTTTCGCACCTTTCTTCGCTACACCATGCTCATCCACATGCCACACACTGAAATGAATTCACAAATCATTATTTATACAAGACATCGACTTAGGAACAAGCATCTAAGTCGGCAAACAACCATAGGAGTATCCGCAAGATGAATAACACATCCGGTCGGCCATCATAAGAACATTCGCAGGATGAACAACTCATCCGGTCGGCTACACAGAGCAATAACTTCATCCGGAAGAGTAACTTCAATTCCGGGCTCTACCATCAATGCGGACCAACAACACAACCTAAACATGATTCAAGAACCTTCACAAGTCTGTCTGAATGTCCGGATACATCCGCACTTTCTCTGCTTACTGGGATCTCTTGTCTTCCTCATCCGGAACTTCAAGAACACAGTCTGTCGTTACTGTCATAATGCAAGAGGTACTTCCGGACCTCCAAATCACACACAAATCAGGATGACACATCACAAGGACATCTAAAACACTCCTTCCAATCCGCAGATTATGATAATACAATTCCGGACCTCACCGGACCTTTTTGTGATCCTCTGTCACCTCCGGATACTTGCCGGACCCGGTTCTATACCGGCAGCCATAACTCCTTCAGATCTTCATGCGGACCTCTGAAATCTTAACTGTAGCATCTCAAGACTCATATCTACTAACCCTTTAATCCGCATCCTCCGGTTCTCATCCTATACAGTATATTTACCTTCTTCTCATCACTGTTCTTCACTGTTCCTGACTGAAGCTAATCTTCTCAATATCCTCAGCGCAAAGCTCATCAAATCCTTCTTGTCAATGCAGTATGAGTATGTTGACATCAATGACAACAATGGCTCACCTCATACTTGCAACAGCAAGAAGGTGGAAAAGGGACCCAAAGGGGTCATAATTGAAAGGGCAGTATTCACGGCTGAAGAGGGAGCCAGATCAGGATCAGAATTAGATTCTCCTCCCAAGCCCATGAAAGCCAAGACAGCAGAGGCTGGAACCACAGAGACCCAAGAAGTGGGTCAGTCATCCAGACAACCAGGCAAGGATATCCTCATGGAGGAAGAGCCTGAAGAAGAGGAGGAAGCTCCATTGATAATCAGAAGAAAGAGGAGAGCTCCGCAGGTGTTGGTTCCTACCACACCTAAGAAACCAAGAACCTCCATGAGAGGTGAAATAAGTCACCCCTCAGCACAAGTACAAGGGGCAGGTAGTGAAGTGCAGAAGGAACTTCAGCATAACGTTCCACTTCCTACCATTGTCAAGTTCAAAACTGAACTGGCAGAAGAGCAACAAAAGGAAACATCTCAGGCACAAGCAGAAAAGCATGTCTCGCTAGACGAGACAATAAACTTGTCTGATGATGAGGTGGTGCAGGATGTAGCTGCACAAGAAATGGAAACACTTGCGGCTGCTGGCATCAGTGTGACTCCTCACAACCCTCCATCTGTCCAATCAATGCTTGAGGAGATGAAACAAGCAGAGGCAGAGCAAGAAAAGAGCCCAGAGCAGGTAGCTCAAGACATAGGGCTGGATACATTGATCGCTGAGGTGACAAGTCCTGCAATGGTAGACTTAACAAAGAAGCAGGATGCAAGTCCTGAGAAACCAGCAGGATCACCTGATAAGGGCCACATAATAGAAGAGATAGAGATGGCCGAAGCAGAAGGCCACGCTCTTGAATCAGGCCAGCAAAGCCCACAAGATACATCAGCAGGACCTGCTATACTAGAGGTCCAAGAAACAAAGGCTGATGAGAAGAAGGAAGAAATGGAGGATCCAGCTGCTAAGGCGCAAGAGGTGGATAGTGCAGGCACAGAACAAGTAAAAGCTGCAGAACAGATGCCATCACCTCGGGCGGATCCTATGATAACCGGTACGGTGGACATGCCACCAGAAATGGAGAAACAAAAGGAGGATGATCAACCTCCACAAGGGGAAGAACTGGGAACAGGTGAAATAACGAAGGAAAAAGATCATGATCATCATGATCTACATACAGGTACACCGCAGGGTTCCCCACACAAAGAAGAGGCTCCCCCAGAAAAGGAAGTTCCTCAACAGGAGGAGGCACCTCAGGATCAACAGCAGCAAGGCGAGCATCAGGAGAAAGAAAAAGAAAAATCACCATCTCCACAACACATATTGATGGAAACAGGAGATAGGGGTGAACAACAGCATGATGCTGAAAAACATGATCAGGTACCTCCATGGTTAACAACAGAAGTGAATGTTGAGGAGGAGCTAGAGATTCAGGAGTTTGACGTCTCCACCCTGTTCGCTGCAGATATAATGAAGCCCGGGAGAAAGGCCAGAATGACTTCGGCCATCAAAAGAGATCCGGCGACAGGGAGAAGGACCGCACAGATTGCTATACCTGCCGTAGAGAAAGAGAAAGGCAAAATCACTGTGGATGAATTCCAGATCAGCACAGTTGATTTGGGTTTTGCCAACGAAGAGCAG
Organism: Cunninghamia lanceolata; assembly: GCA_027924645.1. NCBI lineage: Eukaryota > Viridiplantae > Streptophyta > Pinopsida > Cupressales > Cupressaceae > Cunninghamia > Cunninghamia lanceolata. The sequence goes on from BSBN01000205.1 coordinate 4,363,140, forward strand.
GAAGGTCAGGAGGGAAAAGACATTATAGACTCTCTAATTCAGAAGGTGAAAAGAGAGAAGGAGAAGAATAAGCAACATAAAGAGCACATTGCTCAGTTGCATGCATACATTAAGGGTTTAACCAACCCTGAGGATACTACAGGTGAAGCTGCAGTCCCATTGACTGCCATTTCTCAGGAGGAGGTAAATAAACTAGACCTCATGAAGTATGAGGTGTCCGTAATAAGGAAATGGGTGTCATCCACATTGGATGATGCCATTGGAATAATGAAGGGTTCTTTGAAAAGATGGAGCATATTGAGTGACTCCAAAACCAAGGTGGACAGGTTGTAGATGCAGACCGGAAAAAGGTCTTATAAACTGGAGAAAGTCCTCAGCCTGTTGGACGAAATAAGGAAGATCAACCCACAACTGCTTATCAGTAAGCAGGTGTTAAATAATAATACTACATTGTTAGTAGACATCTGGTATAAGGATGTGCAGTTCGAATGCGGAGTCCTCAAGAGATGCAATAATAAGCTGAGGGAGATCAGCATGAGGCTACGCGATTTAATGGGCATTGAGGCAGACATGCTAGAAACACTAGAGGGCAAGGTGGAAGGGAAAATTGAGAATCAAGATGAAGATTCTGCCCTTAAGGCTCTGCGTAATAATTTCCATATGGAAGATGATGGTCCGCTCGTCCACTTGATAGAGGAAGTGATAAATAAAATGATGAGGATCAAGGTCAAGATGGAGACCTACAACGAGACACTGCAGGACAGAAAGAATAAGCTGGACAAGAGCAAGGATAAGTATGAAGCGCACAAACACGCCATCATCAAGGTAAAGACTCAAGATGGCAGAGGAATAGACCAAGTTGTGCAGTCATACGAACAAATCCAGAGCAGCATGCAGCCCCATATGCAGCAGCGTCATCATCCGGATAGCGAAAGTTCAGAGAGCGATGCACATGATGATGACCTGCATGCATCAGATGAAGAGCATGATGAAGATACATCATGAAGAGGGGGAATATCTTGCATATGCAGTGTAGATAGTTGCCAGCTGGCAACTTGTGCCTTTTTGTAAAATTGACAAGTCATGAAGTGATGACCGTTGATTTGTATTGACATATCAGATCCGTGGATCTTTTGTAACGGATTCCTCACCTTATTCTATAAAAGGTGGTGGAATGCCTTGTTATATTCATTCGAAACTTAATTAAAATTTGATTGCTGAAGTATTCAGGACTTATTTCAAAACTACTGTATATGTACATGTCATTTGCATACTTAATGAAAGAGAAGAGTATTCCGATTACAAATCTTAGTAAATCTTGAGTAATCTGTGTTTGAATTCTGGATATATGCTTTGATTTGCTGCGTCCCTTGGAGTGCTCATCATGTTGCATGTATTATTTTCATTCATTATCCTCTGAAGTTTGCATCAACTGTATCTAGCTGTGGAATGTCCTGGTGAACATATGGTTTGATTTCTTCTCCTCATGACAGTATCAAACATGTATGTGGATCAAAAGCTAAAGGTTCAACTTAATTAGAAGTATTTCCTTTAATTTCTTTTAATTTCAGAGCATCTCACTGTCATAATTGCAAATAACGGATAATCCTAAGCAAACAAGCTGAAATATGCAGACATCTCGTAGATAATCGTAAATATTTAGCATATTTGAACACTAAGCATGCACAACTGAAAATATCATGCAAAGATCTAGGTATTTTACTTCTTTTCATCAAATAATTGCATAATTTGACTCCTCTGTAAGGAATTGCTGCAGGAAAGTCATGATGATGGCACACTTTCACGTAGGGCCCCAAAATGGAAACAGCAACTCACATTAACCACTGAGTAACGTCAGTCGATTAAGACCTAATCACCGGAGACTTGGGATCATGAATTCTTTGAATTCACTGTATCTTTCAAGATGAATAAAGGTTAATGTGTACTTTTATTCTATGTTTGTTTGTGACTAACATCATGACCAACATAAAATGGCGCTAGAAGGAGGGCCTGAGTCTGAAAGATCATGCTCACCATCAGTATTTTCAGGTTTGATGATGCATAGAGTAAGGTAACTTCAGATCATCTGTGAATTTCAGTAAATTACGTAAATATTTGCTGTGAAAAGATTGTATATGCACATTCTATGTAAAGATTTCCAGATCTCACATAAATACTTCAAGCTTTACAGTAGATCTCTCTGAATTCACTAATATCGGCCAAAGATACTTAAATTTGTTCAAGTCTCGCAGAATTTTAGGCCTTAGGCACTTGAGATCTTGTGCTACGGGTCAGGATATCCCAATATCCTGTCATATTTGCAGCGTCTTCGCAAATATTTCGTAAATATCCAGTCTGATTTGCCATCTGACTGCAAATATCACCTCATCTGGTGGAATACAACCAATATTTGTAAAGTTTCGGCCAATTTGCCTCCAAATCGAGAAATCCTAGCTCACAGGATAAATACCAGGTCCAGACCTAGTGAAATTTTTGAAGAATTGCCTGTTAGAGGTTTCAGACCTAGGACTGTAGACATTCAGCATACTCCAGGGTCAAGCGCGTCTAAAGCTTCACCAGATCCTCCTCTTGTGACCCCTGTTGGTTTGCAGATACCTTCCGGTATATCCGTGACACCTCCTGTTCAAACTCAGGGTATACCTTTAGTTCAACCTCAGCTAGCTACACCACCAGTTCAAACCCCTCAGGTTGCAATGTCTTTCTTTGCAGCAAAGTCACCCTTGACCTTTAATGCATATCATGAGTTACCAAAGAATCTAGACAAACTTTGTCCAAAATATCATCCTTATCAAGATGCTGATGATCATATCAGGACATTTAAAGAAGCTTGCTGCAGAGCCAGAATAGAACATTAGGACGTGGTGTGTAGATTATTTCATTTTTCCCTAGGGGAAGAGGCTTATAATTGGTTCATTAGTCTTGGTCAATCTTCTGTCGGTTCGTGGGCTGTCTTAGAGAAAGCCTTTCTTGACAGGTTCAAGGTCCCTATTGATCCATCCATGAATTACCATATGTTTGCCACAATCAAAAGATTTGAGAATGAGCCTATTGCCAATTTCAATGCTAGGTTCCAGAAAATGTTGTCCAAGCTAGTTGCCCCATATGTGTTGGCTGATGCTGCTGCTAGGAGTATCTATTATTCAGCCCTGGATCCATTAACTTCCATGTTCATCAGGAGAACACATCCTGAGATCACTACATTGACAGGAGCTTTTCAAGAAGCTATCAAGGTAAATCAGCAGTTGATACCTGCTCCTACTCCAAATATAGTATTCCCTACTTTGCCTGGCGTGCAATCACAATATCTAGCACAATATCCTACAACTTATCCTTCACAATATCCTGCACAATATCCTAATGGATCAGTGATACCCCCAGCAGTCATGCCTGCACCTTTGCAAGTACCTCCATTGAGTATTATGCCTCCTCCTAATGGAAATAGACAATTGCCACAATATCCTGCACATGCTCAGACACCTCAGGGTACCGATCTATCTAACAATAACCATGGATCTTCCTTTTTCAAGCCTCAAACTGAAAATGTAGTTGCCAAAGCTCAAGAGGAGAAGGAGGAAATCAAAGAAATTTCTGCTCAGTTGAGAAAACTCACCACAGAAGTAACCCATTGGAGAAATCAAGGGTTTTATTCACAGTCAGGTCAGAATAGGAGTTATTCCAATGACAGACCAAACTACCCTGACAGAGGATATAACAACAATAACTTCAACAATAATGGTGGAAACAATAATGATCCTCCTAGACAGCCCAGAGTGTGGAACTCTAGGCCAAATAATGGCTCATTACCATCACCCCTAGACAATCAGCCTCCTGCTGAAGCCAAACAGACTACTAGAGTCAATCTTGCTGAGGCAGCCCTTACCAATTGGTGCAGGATCCACAATACCAATGCACATGCAGAATTAGATTGTCCACAATTTAGGATTGCTGCCAGCATCTTTCAAACTGAAGTGTCTAACACTTCTGGAAATCCACCTCAGGCAGAAGGAAATGAGATAGTTCCTTGTGGATATGATTTGGCTTTTGTGCTAGAAACGTACACAAATCAGCCTCATCCGAGTTATGATCAGACTTGTGAAGAGTCTGCCTTAACCTTTGAAACAAATTATATTTTTCCTTTTGAGGATGAAAATGAACCTGCAAGAGAGCATGAGGAAGTACATGCATACCAGCAGCAATATCCTGGTAAGCACAATTATAACCTGAGAAGTAGTGCCAACAGACTTACTGGTCCGTTGACATCATCTTTACCTCCAAACAATTTCAATACACCTCCCGATCCTAAGGCTAGCAATAACCCTGGGTTTCCTAAGGTGAATGCTCAATACTTGTCTCCTCAAAACACAGGATCAAAGATTGCAAATGCACCTCATGAGTCCAACAAGTTAGCAGCTATTTGGCTGATGAAATGAAGAAAATCAAGATTAGCCTGTCCCTATCTGAGTTATTGAAAACTCCTCCCATCAAAAAGGCATTCATGAAGTCACTGGATGATCCTGCTCCTAAAGAGGATAATCATCTTTCAGGTCAATCCAATGGCAAAGATCATACTGCTAAAGATAATACTATCAAGCCTAAGGTGTCAGCTACAGTCCAAGCCGCTGAAGCCTCTCACATGACCTTGTACAGAGATAAAACTGAATCACCCCCATTCCTCCTCACCATAAGAATGTTTAGCAAGAACTTGCACAACTGTTTAGTTGATTCAGGAGCTTCAACAAATGTTATGCCTTTGTCGATATGTAACGCATTAGGACTGCATCCTGCTAAATCCTTAAAGAAGGTTACTCAACTGGACAAGACAGAAGTAAGTGTAGTAGGGGAACTGACTCACATTCACATGCAGCTAGCGTCTGATCCTAGGATCCAGTATTACATTGATATTCAGGTAGTTGACATACCTGATACATATGGGATGTTACTTAGCCGAGACTGGTCTAAAACGCTTAACGGATATATGTCTACAGACTTCAGTCACATGTGGTTGCCATGGAAAAGTATACCTAATCAGATTAGGATCGATGCTGAGCCTAGAATGAAACATATGATCACGGAGTACAACAAAACAAATGAGATCATGTATGTAAACATAGAACCTGGAGTTTATCGCATCAGGCCGCAAACTGTTAAAATAGAAGAGATCCTGATGCTTGATGTTCATCATCATCATCATGATGATTATCATGAGGATATGCCAGTTATAGAACTTAATAATGATCCTGATAATGAAAATAATGTGGATTGCTTCAGAGATTTTGAGATACATCTATCTACTCAGGTAAAACATTGTCAATTATTAAATATATCTGCTAATGATATTTTGATTGATGGATGGTGCAGATTACATGGCGAAGCACACTAAGAAAAGACTTGTGAATCATGTTTAGACATGATGATACTGGAGCAAACATATAGTGAAGCAGCATCATCATATTCCGAGGTGAATGTTACATCTGATGATGATGATGATACTAATTCTTATTTGTCTCCTGCAGAAGCAGAGGCACCGACGGATCCTGATGAAGATCATATCCAGAAAGCAGAAGGGATCCTGGTGTCCGATCAGATAAATGATGCGAGAAAAGAAAAGATCACTCCTGGTAGTGATTGCTTCATGGAATTAGATTATGAGTTGTCTGATGAAGACAAAGGCAGTGACTTGACGAAGTTCAAAAAATGTCTAGTAAAAGAAATAGAAAAGATGACACAACAGCGTAAATCTCCCCACGAAGTTTTAATTAAAGGTTGGTGTAGGCTGCATGAGGCGCCTCACTCAGAAACAACTTGCTCACTGTGTTTACACATCCTGAAGAAGCATGCAGCTGTATATCCTGAACATCATCCTCCTGCGGAGATGGAAGAGAAAATAGAAAAGCCATCAGGCTCACAAAATAAAGGAAAGAAGAAACTTGAGGATGATAATACCTCTAAGTTAAAGTGGATATCTGGCGGAGCAGCAGCCAGAGCTGCAAAGAAGAAAGAAAGTTTAAGTAAATATCCTGCTGAAGACAAATGTCCTGCTGAAGATAAGCCTTGGATCTTAAGGTTTGACGGATCTAAATCCAAGCAAGGTGCTGGGGTAGGAATTGACCTCATTGATCCATCAGGAAAATCCTATTTAGCAGCTTACAGATTACAGTTCCCCTATACTAACAATGTAACAGAGTATGAAGCTCTGATTCATGGAATGTTGTTTGCTCATAAGAAGAAGGTAAAGATCCTGCATGTCTTTGGGGATTCAGAACTAGTTGTGAGGCAAGTAAGAGGAATTTACTCTTGTAATTACAGAAAGCTATCAAATTACAGACATCATGTGTGGGACCTGATTGAAGACTTTGATGCCTTTAATATCACTCACGTACCAAGAGAACAGAACCAGAGGGCAGATGCACTCGCCCAGGCCGCCAGTACGTTGGAACTGCTATCTATATCTGGTCTAAAGAGATTTTCAGTAGAATTAGTGTCAGTACCTTCAGTACCTGACAATGTGACTAATCTCCAGGTGTTTGATGATGATCAGCACATCCTGGACTTCATATCAAACAGAGACATATTTGAAGCTCAGATTATAGATGAGAATAGTATGGAAGATCATGTATGGGAAGAAGATGAGATATTAGAGTTACCTAGCAACAGAATTCCCAAAGGTATGATTGAATTAGAAAGAGCCTTTGATCTAGATAATATGCTTAAACATAAAGATCTGCCTAAGGCAGATGGAGGTCAATATTCACAGGTGAATATTGGACAAGCTGATGACAAGAGAAACGTCTTATTGGGTAAGGTTTGTACACCAGAAGAGTTAGAAGGAATAACTCAGGCCCTTAAAGATTACATACATGTAATTGCATGGACTTATGATGAGCTAAAGACATATGACACCTCTGTCATAACTCATACTATACCTCTCAAGCCAGATGCAAAACCTTTCAGACAGAAGCAGAGGCCAGTCAATGCTCTGCTTGAACCAATCATCCTTGAAGAAGTCAAGAAATTGTTAAATGCCTGGATAATATTTCCTATGAGGCACTCCACTTGGGTGGCGAATCTTGTGCCAGTCAGAAAGAAGAATGGAGACATCAGGTTATGTGTAGATTTCAGGAACCTGAACAGAGCATCAGAAAAGGATAATTATCATTTGCCCTCTTTGGATGAAGTTCTATAGATTGTAAATGGAGCCAAAATGATGTCCTTCTTAGATGGTTTCTCTGGATACAACCAAGTGATGGTTGATAAAATTGACAGATTAAAAACTGCCTTCACCACAAAGTGGGGGATATTTGCATATAGACGTATGCCATTTGGACTTATAAATGCTGGGGCTACATTCCAGCGAGCAATGGACATAGCCTTCAGAGGCTTAATAGGAAAATGTATAGTCATCTACATGGATGACTTGACAGTATTCTCCAAGGAAAGGGGGAATCATGTTGCTGATCTCAGAAGTGTACTGAAGAAATGTGAAGAGTATGGAATATCTTTGAATCCTAAGAAGTGTATATTTGGGGTCACAACAGGAAAATTACTAGGCCACCTGATCACAGAAGATGGAATTATCATTGATCCTGACAGGGTGGAATCCATTATGAAGTTACAACTTCTAGGAAGCAAAAAGGAACTTAAATCTTATTTTGGTAAGATAAATTTTGTGAGGAAGTTCATCACCGGCTTTGCTGAGATTGTCAGACCACTAAATGCCATGTTGAAAAAAGATGCACAAATTGAGTGGACACCAGAAGCCAAGGCTGCTTTTGAAGATATAAAGAAGGCCATTTCAGATTCTCCTGTCCTCATTAGTCCAGATTATACAAGAGATTTCTACATCTACTCATTTGCCTCAGAACATACCTCTGCAGCAGTGTTAACTCAAAGAAATGAAGAGAAAGAAGAGAAACCAATTGCTTTCATGAGCTGTCCTTTCAGAGATGCTGAATTGAGATATGTAGATGTTGAAAGACAGGCACTTGCATTAGTCAGAGCAGTAAAGAAGTTTAGACATTATATACTGAGAAGCAAAGTGATTGCTGTGGTACCAGATACAGCAGTGAAGATGTTGCTGATGCAGAGTGAACCTGGTGAAAAAAGAGCCAAATGGATTACTGTATTACAAGAATATTACATGGAGATCACACCCATGAAGCTGGTAAGAGGACAAGCTCTGAGCCAGATGATATCTGAAACTGATCCAAACATCATCAGTCAGCAGTATGTGATCAATGAGAAAGACAATAGAGAATGGTATTCAGACATCAGGCACATCCTGATCACTGGAAGATGTCCTTCAAGAATGTAAGCCTCACAGAGAAGAGCCTTAAAGATAAGATCCCAGAAGTATATGATGAAGGGTGGGACCTTGTTTAAGAAGAATTATGAAGGAATATACCTAAGATGCTTGGAGAAACCAGAAGCAAATAAAGTTTTAACAGAGTTACATGACAAGTTTGGAACTGCACACGGATCAGCGTTGGCCACAACACATGCAATCCTCAGAACAGGATACTACTGGCCTACAATTTTTAAAGACACGGCTGATCATGTTAAATGTTGTCATGTTTGCCAGGTTGCTGCCAACAGAGAGAAATATGCTGCGCAACCGTTGCAGCCAGTGGTGGAAGAGCACCCATTCGCACAGTGGGGCATGGATTTCATAGGACCGATCAATCCTCCGTCTTCCTTAGGCCATAGGTATGTCTTAACGATTACTGACTATTGTACTAGATGGACTGAGGCTACCAGCAGCAAAACTTGCACTGCAAATGATGTTATTAAATTTTTGGAAAGCAACATTATCACCAGGTATGGAACTCCCTATGCCTTGGTAAGTGATAATGGTTCTGCCTTCATTTCCACCAAATTGTCAAGTTGGGCTTTTGATCATGGGATCATACTTAAGTTCTCATCCAACTACTATCCCCAGGGAAATGGATTAGCAGAATCCACGAACAAGAATTTACTGAGTATCATAAGAAAATTGATAGAGAAAAATCCCAGGGAATGGAACTCATTTCTGAAATATGCCTTATGGGTAGACAGAACTAGAATGAAAACTGCATTAGGAAACTCACCATTCCAACTAGTATATGGGGTAGATCCTATCCTCCCTGTAAACTTGAAAATTCCTACTCTGCAGTTTGCCCAAGAGTATCTAGGCATAGATAATAAACAGGAAATCAGGTTGCTTCAGTTGATGCACCTGGAAGAAAAACGAAGTCAAGCGATTGACCAATTTGCGAAACATCAGGCTGTTGTCAAACGCTGGTTTGACAAAAGAGCCAGAATTAAAGCTTTCAGGATATCCGATTTAGTCCTGATGTGGGATAAGGCCCATGAAAAGAAAGGTGACCATGGTAAGTTTGATAAATTATGGATAGGTCCCTTTCAAATTTCTGAAATTTTAGGAGATAGCACTTATAGGCTTAAGAACCTGACAGGTGAGGATGTCCCATTGCCAGTCAATGGACAATTCCTCAAACATTATTTCCAGGCTTGAATGACTTCATAACAGTCATATGTATCATATTGTATATTTGTATAGTTGTTTGTACAGTTTGTTTGTTGTGTGTTATTTTTGTTTGCTGGTTGGGACCTTTGTTCTGGTAAGTCAGGATGATGCACTTCATCACCCTAAGAAAATAATTAAATCGTTAGGATTCAAGTGATGTGAACACGTTTAAACATAGGTTATGATTCATTCTAAGAAGTGTTCGTGATCAGGTTTGTGATATCTTTTCATCAGGCTACTTTTTCTTGGTCAAAGCGAATCCATCACAATGAAACACCTAACAGCCTTGGGTTTGTTGAACACACTAGTATAGGTGTTCAGTGAAAAATCTAAAGGGACTCCCTTGCTACCAATACAATCTCCAACCTAAAGCTGCAAGTGACTGTACCTTGTACAAATGAGCTAACATGATGATATCAGATATAAATTTTAAAGAAAAAATTAGAAAAGAAATAAAATTAGGCCACCTAAGTAACCCTACCGGGGCTATAGACACCTGCTGGCAGTGGGGCTCTACTTAGGGAGATTGTATAGATAACCTTGCCGGGGCTATAGACGCCTGCTGGCAGCAAGGCTCGATCCAGGTTGGCTATGAGGGATGATCCCCAACTATGTAGTTTAACACCAGTTACTTATGTTTTCAACATTACTTTCAAGATGAGGATAATTAATCATATGCACATACCTGATCCTTTGTTAGCTTTATCACCATGATGAAATTTTATCATTCAGAGGATTATGATGCTTACACTTAGATAGAGTTAGAACACTATAGATGAATGTGATCACATCACTTGAATCATTGGAATGTGTTTATTTTCTTTGGTGGCAAGTTGTTGTGTGGTTACACAACACGCCCCATTTTGACTTGGCAAAACAGGGACCCAACTTTTCTTTTGGCTTGTGTTGTCTGCTTTCTGGCGGTTTGGTAAAATCAGTCATATTCATCATCATGTGGAGTCAAGATGAGGTAAGCCCCAATATGAGGTTAGTCTGTCAAAATTCGTATTTCATATATATGACCACATATTCTGAAAGAGCATTAAAATTCATGCAGGTTTGCCTTTTACATCACCCTGATATTCATCAGGATGGGAGAGTTATGAACAGTCAAAGTCTTGGTCAAACCTGATATTCGCAAGAAGAGGGTCATATTTTATAACCTCAGTTATGCTGTTTGAAGAACATCATCATCATATTTGAAACGTCCCCCCCCGATAATATCCTGCGGTTCAAATATCTGGACGTCAACTTTAAGTGATAGTAAGTCTTCCCCGTCGAACGGTCTTTTGTATCGCGAGCATCATGTTTTCAAATGTAACCTGATATTCGTTAATATCATCCTGACGCAAAATATCACCCTTAGCAAGTATCCTGATGACATCATCCGAATACGATAAACAAAGAAAGAAACATCCTGATGACATGATCATCATATTTACATTTCGACAGGATACTTTGTAAACATGATCATGTTCACCTAGTGTGACGATGACGTCATGAGACATTTCCAATACAAAGAACAAATATCATGATGACGTCATCCCGATATTCGAAGAGGAGAATGAGTAAGTTTGAAGGTCATCATCATATTTTGAAATATCACCCGATAGACCAAAATATCCTCCTGATGTGCTAAAATGTAAACAAATGTGCGTTGTCACCCGAATTTTGTCGCGATAACAATTCCAAGACTAGGGAGGATGATATTGAAACTCACCCTGATATTTATGAATATCATCCTGCCCTCATGATATCTTGTCGTATGAAAATCCCCCCGCTCCCTTTGCCGCCATTGCCATTAAATGCACGCAGATATGGTAGGTGATTCCCGCCGACCCCGGAACCCAATGAAACGTCTGGCGAGATCCTGAGTTTTCGCATGAATGATCAAAGATTGCAATCTAACTTGTCAGAGTTACCCTAAGTTTACCCTAACTGCAAGGTTAAAAGGTAATTCAACCGCCATTGTTACATTTACCTGCGTTAAAATTGTTTTACAGAGCACCAGCCTCCATATCTGCATAACAGCTACTGTTGCACGACTGGAGCTCATAAACTGAGGGAGGAAGGTGATCAGCAGCTGAATTAAGGGTGTCTTAGAGATATACTGGTATAAAAAGAAATCGGCATAACCAGGTAAGTAAACTGAAACCCTCATCATGTTGTTTCTATATGATGCTGTAAGTTCTGGTTATGTATCCATGCAAGTAAGTAATGTAGAATTAATACAATAAGCATGATATTTGCAATATGTATGCATGCATATCCCGTTGTGAGAAGAGATGTTGTCAATTGCAGGTACCCATGGTTGAAAAACGCTTAGTCAAGTGTCAAGAGGAATTCAGCAGGCCTATGTTCTCTTCTCAGAGAGGGGTCCTGTTTAAATTTGGGGCAATTACAGACACCCATCAGGGGAGTACCAACCTGGAAGCTTGGTCAGCCAAGCTGAATGATGGACAAGATAAGAGTCCTATACTGGACGCGGTATTTGTATCCGGCATGTGGAACGCTGCTGGCTTCCCCTACTCCGTGGAGTCTCCGGAGCTGGTTATTGAGTGCGCATGGAATTACAACCCTCAGACAAGGCAGGTGGTGAAGCACGGGAGGGTGTATGCAGACCTGTCCATCAAAGGTCTATCCCGAATGTTTGGACTGCCAATGGGCAGTAAGGTGAAGAGTGTAGACTTAAAGAAGTCTGAAAGAGAATATGAGGCCAACAAGAAGACGGCCAGAAAGAATATGTATGCTTGGCGGGCCGAGAACAGCACGTATAATGCAGCGGCCAAGCTCCCAGTGCACCTGTTCAAATATGATTTTAATGAGGAATATCAGTATGTGATTGCCCTACTGAACAGGGTGACTGGCTAGCCCGATACTGGAGAATTCAGAGACTGGATGTACGGCATAATAATGATGTGTCTATATGCAGACATCAAGCCGCTGTGGGGCCAAATCATAAGTGATGCTCTACATGAGCAGCTGCTGAACCTGGGAGGTTCAGATTGTGCCTTCTATATGACTTCTTACATTGTTTATTCTTGTGCATATAGAGGTACGTTTGATGCCTTAACTACAGATGGGAAGCTAACAGGCACAAATGCAGCCTATATCTGGGATCATCATCCCCAGCTGCAAAGAACCAATTACATCAACGACTACAAACTGGTCAATGATGCATTCTCTATGCATCTGGTAAGGACCATGGAAGATGACAGAACCAAAAGACTGAGCATGGAAGCTCAGGAGGCAGTATACAGGCATGGGGCATGGTACATCCAATTTGCCACCTTTTCCTATATCAGGATAGAAGGTTTTGAAGGATATCCCCTGATGCTGCCAAGATATCCTACAGATGCAGTAGTATTAATGGAATTTATCAGGCAGGGCTCCACCATCATACAGATGTATAAGGATGCCAAGAAGCTGCCACCAATTTTGTTCCCAGTCAGCATTGGCAACTACATGTGCCCTGACTCAGATAATATTAAGAAGGTGATGGTCACTCTGAATAAGATGAATTTACTACCCTTCCCAGTAACAAGACCATATGATCCTTACGGCCGAATGTAGAAGATTCTAGGAAAGCCTATTCATCAAAGGCACCTAGAAGATTTTTGGGCTGACTGCGAAGATGAGGCAGAAGCCAGGAGGAGGAGGTATCAGAGGTTGACTCTGAACCAGATCAGGACATATGACTGCATACGCCTCCCTCAGCAGCTGAAGAGTGATGACGGCAAGATAATGGCAGATGAATACGAGCAGAAGAAGATTTATAATGATACCATATCTGCATCTGACCTCACCATGCAGGAGGATATGTCCTTGGACCCATTCTTTGCCAGAACCATACACTTGACCCAAGCTTGGGTAGATGCACAGGTAGAGGCATTGAAGAAAAAGGGTGTTGCCATCACGGTGGACAACAAAAAGAAGGGGCAGAACATCCCTGCAGATAAATATGATGACTTCCTGCTAGAGAAGAGGAAGACTAAGGGAGAGAGAATCCCTCCACCACAGCAGCCAAGCAAGAGAGCCCCAAGGGGCAAGAAGGTGGAAAAGGGACCCAAAGGGGTCATAATTGAAAGGGCAGTATTCACAGCTGAAGAGGGAGCTAGATCAGGATCAGAATCAGATTCTCCTCCCAAGCCCAAGAAAGCCAAGACAACAGAGGCTGGAACCACATGTTGGTCATGATGTTAGTCATTCTCAAACATAGAATAAAAGTTACACAACAACCTTTACTCATCTTGAAAGATACGATGAATTCAAAGAATTCATGATCCCAAGTCTCCGTTGATTAGGTCTTAATCTACTGACGTTACTCAGTGGTTGATGTGTGTTGCTGTTTTCCATTCAGGGGCCTTACGTGTTTCTGCAAAGTTCATCATCATTATCTTCAAATATCCTGTTCTGGATGTTTGTTCAGCATAAATTTCAACAATTCTACCTCTGCACTGTGAATTTAGTCAAACAATGTGCCTACAGGCTGATATTTGCATGATTTCTATCATTATTTATGATTTTTGGCATGATATTTCCAATACTACATGCATTTAACTCAAATATGCTAATGATCTTCAGTTACCTACGGGATTTCAGCATATTTCACTGTTTCTGCTTGTTATTTATCATGATTTGCAGTTATGGTGATGAATTTATGAAATTAAAAGAAGAAAAAGGGTTAAGCAATGAGATTCCCAAAACTACTGGACTTAGATCACTGATCCACATACAAGCTCCCATACATGCAATGAAAAGAAGGAAACTAGAATCATACTTCACCAGGACATTCCACAAATCCGCATGATCTAGTGCAAATCTTCAAAGGAAAAGTTGACAACAACATGTAATGAAATGAAAGCGCTTCCAATTGAACACAGCATTCACCAGTACATATCCAGAAATCAACAAGAAGATTACGTAAAATTTACAATCAGGATGTAATCTGAAACTTCATATCCATTCAATATGCTCAAGAACAGGGACATTTACAGTGATCTGAAGAAAGAACCTTGACATTTCAACAATTCTATCCTCATTAGTCTCAGTAATCCGATCTCCTAATTGATTCTACAGTAATTAGCCTTAATGTGCCAGATGCGTCTGTGTATTCTAATGTCTTCTCCTATTTTTTTTCACTTTGACAAGCTCTGGCCTTTATATAGAGCAAATGCCAGAAAACAGTTACAATGATCCAAGGATCAGGATCCTCTCATAACAAACAACGGTCCAGATGAAAAGCACATGCTTCTCCAGTTAGCAAATGTACAGCTGGCATAGAATATTCCAGCATCTTCAACTTGATTCGGTCTCCAGCTGGTGAACAGCATATTTGACAATATCCTCCTTATTTCTGGTTCATGTTGCCTCCATGCGCAACTTTGTAATGCTCAGCTTCAGCAGCAGCTCTAACAGCATCATGACTTCAATGCTCAGCTTCAGCAGCATCATCATGACTTCCTGCAAATAAACAAACATTAAGTTCATCATCATGCGGATAAACAACAGGAAGTAAAACGTTTTATTAAACAAGCCCCCAAAATGCACAGCTACAGGCAATCAGGCTCCAAATCAGTGGAAAATTATGCACTAAATGCATAAACATCTTCAAAACAATCAGGTCAACCATCGTTGACTGGGAAATCAGCAATCGGGTCTTCAAATTTCCATCGCTTCATGTTCCAGCCCATTTTCTTGTATATCAGGTTCAAAATATGATCATGATGATCTCAAAATATACAAGGAAATAATCGCCCTTTTAAATTTATTTCAAATCTGGCTTGCATGCTCTGTTTGCATGTTTCGGGTCATCATCATCATATTCGCATTGGTGTGACCACATATGATCAGGGTGACAATATTAGACTTGGCCGATGGCAACAGTTATACCAACGCCAAAAATTATGCTGATGCCCAACCCTATGTCTTCTATCCAGCTGCAGGATACCACGAAATATGATGCCCCTCCCCTCCGAATGCTCTGATGAAAAGCACATCAGGATGTTTCGTTTCTGCATATTGGGGAAAGAAAGACCTCATCATCATCATCATGATGAAGACAAACAGGAGGATTTGGAATATGATCCTGCTGCTGAGGAAAGGAAAATCATGGTGACGTCATCGTCATATTCGGGCTTCATTAAAAGGCAAAAGATGACGTCACCGTCATGTTTCGTTAAGATCAGGAGATAAATGTAATATCGGGTCACCTTAGGAAGATGATCGGGATGATGAATGCAGTATGACCCCTTTTTCGGCCAAGGTAATCCGCTCGAAAGATTAGGATGATGATCATCATCATCATCATTTCCGCACTGGGTGATTTAAAATATGATCCTGCTGAATGTCCAGATGACGTCATCAGGATATCCGGGGCCTTTGTTAATCTTATAACATGACGTCATCGTCATATTGGCGAACAGGATCATGCCTTGAAAAATATCCTGCCGAAAGAGAAAGGTGATGGTGACGTCATCCTGATATTTGCTTCTTCGTTTATCAGGTCGGGATGACGTCATCAGGATATTTGCAAAAGGTTATACTTCTCGGCAGGAGGATATTGCGAAATGTCGGGTAGACAAACAAGATCATGATGATCTTGACAACATGACTTGGGAATGGAATATCACCCTCCGCTTTGAAAGATAAGGTGATCATCATGATCGCGCAAAAGGAGATCAGGAGGATATTACGAAATGTGATCCTGCCTTGAAAGATCATGATGATGATGATCACCATGACTTTGTCGTGCGCGTGCAAATTATGCAGATGGTGGGTTTCTTAAGTAGGGTGATATTATAATATCAGCATGATATTATAATATCGGGTGATGTTAGAATATCATGATGCTCGCGATGTTTCCAAGGTCGCCTGACGGGTAAAACACACTATCACTTAAGATTGACGTCCGGATGTTTCGGGACTGCATGATTTTTATATCGGGTGATAGACCAAGATCATGATGATGACCTTTCGTGATACAAAAGACCGCTTCGACAGGGACAACCTACTACCACTTAAAGTTGACGTCCGGATGTTTCGACCTCAGGATATTATCGGGGGCGTTTCAAATATGATGATGATGATCTTCATACAGCAATTATCAGGTTTGACCAAAACTTTGACTGCTCATAACTCCCTCATATGGATGAATTTTCAAGTGATGTAAAAGGCAAACCTGCATGGAATTTCAAGCTCTTTCTAACCATGAGGTCATAGAAACAAAATATGAACTTTGACAAACTAACCTCATGATGATGACCTACCTCATCCTGACCTTCATGATGATGATGCACCTGACTTATTTTTACCAAACCGCCAGAAAGCAGACAACACAAGCCAAGCCAAAAAGTTGGGTCCCTGTTTTGCCAAGTCAAAATGGGGCGTGTTGTGTAACCACACAACACCACAGAGACCCAAGAAGTGGGTCAGTCATCCAGACAATCAGGCAAGGATATCCTCATGGAGGAAGAGCCTGAAGAAGAGGAGGAAGCTCCATTGATAACAGAAGAAAGAGGAGAGCTCCACAGGTGTTGGTTCCTACCACACCTAAGAAACCAAGAACCTCCATGAGAGGTGAAATAAGTCACCCCTCAGCACAAGTACAAGGGGCAGGTAGTGAAGTGCAGAAGGAACTTCAGCATAACGTTCCACTTCCTACCATTGTCAAGTTCAAAACTGAACTGGCAGAAGAGCAACAAAAGGAAACATCTCAGGCACAAGCAGAAAAGCATGTCTCGCTAGACGAGACAATAAACTTGTCTGATGATGAGGTGGTGCAGGATGTAGCTGCACAAGAAATGGAAACACTTGCGGCTGCTGGCATCAGTGTGACTCCTCACAAGCCTCCATCTGTCCAATCAATGCTTGAGGAGATGAAACAAGCAGAGGTGGAGCAAGAAAAGAGCCCGGAGCAGGTAGCTCAAGACATAGGGCTGGATACATTGATCGCTGAGGTGACAAGTCCTGCAATGGTAGACTTAACAGAGAAGCAGGATGCAAGTCCTGAGAAACCAGCAAGATCACCTGATAAGGGCCACATAATAGAAGAGATAGAGATGGCCAAAGCAGAAGGCCACGCTCTTGAATCAGGCCAGCAAAGCCCACAAGATACATCAGCAGGACCTGCTATAGTAGAGGTCCAAGAAACAAAGGCTAATGAGAAGAAGGAAGAAATGGAGGATCCAACTGCTAAGGCACAAGAGGTGGATAGTGCAGGCACAGAACAAGTAAAAGTTGCAGAACAGATGCCATCACCTCGGGTGGATCCTATGATAACCGGTACGGTGGACATGCCACTAGAAATGGAGAAACAAAAGGAGGATGATCAACCTCCACAAGGGGAAGAACTAGGAACAGGTGAAATAACGAAGGAAAAAGATCATGATCATCATGATCTACATACAGGTACACCGCAGGGTTCCCCACACAAAGAAGACGCTCCCCCAGAAAAGGAAGTTCCTCAACAGGAGGAGGCACCTCAGGATCAACAGCAGCAAGGCGAGCATCAGGAGAAAGAAAAAGAAAAATCACCATCTCCACAACACATATTGATGGAAACGGGAGATAGGGGTGAACAACAGCATGATGCTGAAAAACATGATCAGGTACCTCCATGGTTAACAACAGAAGTGAATGTTGAGGAGGAGCTAGAGATTCAGGAGTTTGACGTCTCCATCCTGTTCGCCGCAGATATAATGAAGCCCAGGAGAAAGGCCAGAATGACTTCGGCCATCAAAAGAGATCCGGCGACAGGGAGAAGGACCGCACAGATTGCTGTACCTGCCGTAGAGAAAGAGAAAGGCAAAATCACTGTGGATGAATTCCAGATAAGCACAGTTGATTTGGGTTTTGCCAACGAAGAGCAGGAAGGTCAGGAGGGAAAAGACATTATAGACTCTCTAATTCAGAAGGTGAAAAGAGAGAAGGAGAAGAATAAGCAACATAAAGAGCACATTGCTCAGTTGCATGCATACATTAAGGGTTTAACCAACCCTGAGGATACTACAGGTGAAGCTGCAGTCCCATTGACTGCCATTTCTCAGGAGGAGGTAAATAAACTGGACCTCATGAAGTATGAGGTGTCCGTAATAAGGAAATGGGTGTCATCCACATTGGATGATGCCATTGGAATAATGAAGGGTTCTTTGAAAAGATGGAGCATATTGAGTGACTCCAAAACCAAGGTGGACAGGTTGCAGATGCAGACCGGAAAAAGGTCTTATAAACTGGAGAAAGTCCTCAGCCTGTTGGACGAAATAAGGAAGATCAACCCACAACTGCTTATCAGTAAGCATGTGTTAAATAATAATACTGCATTGTTAGTAGACATCTGGTATAAGGATGTGCAGTTTAAATGCGGAGTCCTCAAGAGATGCAATAATAAGCTAAGGGAGATCAGCATGAGGCTACGCGATTTAATGGGCATTGAGGCAGACATGCTAGAAACGCTAGAGGGCAAGGTGGAAGGGAAAATTGAGAATCAAGATGAAGATTCTGCCCTTAAGGCTCTGCGTAATAATTTCCATATGGAAGATGATGTTCCGCTCGTCCACTTGACAGAGGAAGTGATAAATAAAATGATGAGGATCAAGGTCAAGATGGAGACCTACAATGAGACACTGCAGGACAGAAAGAATAAGCTGGACAACAGCAGGGATAAGTATGAAGCGCACAAACACGCCATCATCAAGGCAAAGACTCAAGATGGCGGAGGAATAGACCAAGTTGTGCAGTCATACGAACAAATCCAGAGCAGCATGCAGCCCCATATGCAGCAGCGTCATCATCCGGATAGCGAAAGTTCAGAGAGCGATGCACATGATGATGACCCGCATGCATCAGATGAAGAGCATGATGAAGATACATCATGAAGAGGGGGAATATCTTGCATATGCAGTGTAGATAGTTGCCAGCTAGCAACTTGTGCCTTTTTGTAAAATTGACAAGTCATGAAGTGATGACCGTTGATTTGTATTGACATATCAGATCCGTGGATCTTTTGTAACGGATTCCTCACCTTATTCTATAAAAGGTGGTGGAATGCCTTGTTATATTCATTCGAAACTTAATTGAAATTTGATTGCTGAAGTATTCAGGACTTATTTCAAAGCTGCTGTATATGTACATGTCATTTGCATACTTAATGAAAGAGAAGAGTATTCCGATTACAAATCTTAGTAAATCTTGAGTAATCTATGTTTGAATTCTGGATATATGCTTTGATTTGCTGCGTCCCTTGGAGTGCTCATCATGTTGCATGTATTGTTTTCATTCATTATCCTCTGAAATTTGCATCAACTGTATCTAGCTGTGGAATGTCCTGGTGAACATATGGTTTGATTTCTTCTCCTCATGACAGTATCAAACATGTATGTGGATCAAAAGCTAAAGGTTCAACTTAATTAGAAGCATTTCCTTTAATTTCTTTTAATTTCAGAGCATCTCGCTGTCATAATTGCAAATAACGGATAATCCTAAGCAAACAACCTGAAATATGCAGACATCTTGTAGATAATCGTAAATATTTAGCATATTTGAACACTAAGCATGCACAACTAAAAATATCATGCAAAGATCTAGGTATTTTACTTCTTTTCATCAAATAACTGCATAATTTGACTCCTTTGTAAGGAATTGCTGCAAGAAAGTCATGATGATGGCACACTTTCACATAAGGCCCCAAAATGGAAACAGCAACTCACATTAACCACTGAGTAACGTCAGTCGATTAAGACCTAATCACTGGAGACTTGGGATCATGCATTCTTTGAATTCACTGTATCTTTCAAGATGAATAAAGGTTAATGTGTACTTTTATTCTATGTTTGTTTGTGACTAACATCATGACCAACAGGTCCGACTGACTTAGCGGTGGCTTGGAGGGAGGTCGGTCGGAGGCAAATTTAGCGCAAAGGTCGGTTGGAGGCTGTTTTAGCGCTTTTTGCAGTAGGAGGTGTTTTTAGCGCCAGATTTTGAATTGGTCAGGGTGAAAGTATATTTAAAAATATATTTAAGTATAAGTTTAGATATGAAATTTCTTATACTTTAAATATTTTTAAATATACTTTCAGGATGTTTGAGATAGGTTCCAGATCCATAGGATTTCATATGCAGATTCTAGAATTTTGAGGTTCTACCAGATTTCAGACTTAGCCATTTTTCAGGATTTCAGACTTAGCCAAATCAGGGCTTCAGGAACATGTATCAGGGTGAAAGCTTATGGACCCCTTGGTGAAATCTAATGGAATTTGACGTGATTTTGCAACTGTAAGATCTGGAAACTATGAATTTCAACATGAAACATCCTGCAGAAGCACTTTCAAGGCCAACATCCAGTGACATAGGTTTTTAGAGCAAAGTACAATAACACCTAATCCCAATGCAGAAGGCAACAAATGGCTATTTTTTAAGCACAAGACCACTCAAGACACTTCCAAATCAATCATGAAAAACATCAACTGACTCCACACATGTGAAATACCCAAATCTATAACAAGTCATGCATTCTAAGCACAAATTCACTTTCTCATCATCATAAGCAAGAGAGGTCTAAACTCCAAGCCAAAGCAAAAGAGGGGGTCTCCATTTGTCAAAATAGGGCGTGTATGCAAGGCACAACAATAATCACATTAAAATAACTTAACACTTATCCTTCTCTATCACTTACATATTTTTCTCTCAACTCATACTAATTTAGATCTATAATTTTATCACAACCAATCAAAAAGTAAAATCCATAATCACATTAAAATAACTTAACAGTTATCCCTCTCAATCACTTACATATTTTTCTCTCAACTCATATTAATTTAGGTCTATTTTATTTTATTTTTTATTTGGTATTAGATCAGAGCAAGACAAAAAAAAACATAGGAAATAAGACAACATACAGCTGCAAAGACCAAAAAGACAACATAAACTATAGCTGAAACAAGTCTGCTGCCAAAGTGCAAAATACAACACAGTGACCCAACAGTAGGAAATAGCAGGCTGAATAAAATGGCCAATACATCAAAGGAACTCCAAAGAGGAATCTAATTATTGGCATTACATTGCCCAATTACATTTATGGTTTGTAATTAAACACTGTATAATAATAGAAACAAAATATTAAATAAAATTCTATATTTTAATATTTAAACCCGAAATAAGAATAACAATCATAAGAAGTCGCAAGGTTTTAGACACGAGGATTCTGGAAACGCATACCAAAAAATTCTTTAACCTTTTCCCTGCTATCAAATCATCATCAACCGGTTTCATGCCACCTGTAAATACACGTTATTCCTACTTTGAAATATGGTGATCATGACAGCCAACCAGCCATACAAAATATAACACGAAAATGCTGGAATTTCTTGCTGTAAGCTCATTTACTGTGCGTTGTGATGGGATCTTCTTCCGTGTAAAAGGAGATATCCTCATCTTTAGTCAAAAGAGTAGTTATGAAGTTATTAAAATTCCTTCACACATTCATTTCAACAGAATCATCTTTGTAGATGCCCATGGAATTTTCGTTGTCGGTGGATTGTGATTTGACAGAACAAAAGTGATTAGTAAGATGACATCCTTTTGCATTTATTGTCAAAGTTGATTGAAGAAAAAGTTGGATAAATTTGCATATTGTCAAAGATGATTGATGAAAAAGTTGGATAAATTTGCAATCTGGAATTTCCAGATACAGTCTTTGCTATTATTGTTATGGAGGATTCATATTTTAAGCTTTCTGTTGGCCAGACTAAGTTCACTCTGCCTGTACTAACATTAGCAATAATATTATTATATAACTTTTGTCAATGTCACTTCATATTTTCTTCACTGTATCAGTCCATTTTTTACTTAGTCATTCTAGGACATGGCAAACTAAACACAACACTTTAATGTATGAATCATATTACTTTATACTGCAGTAAACTTCGCTTTCACTTTAGAAAATATCTGATATGAAGGGATTTGTTTTCCTTATCAGAGATACATGAAAAAGGTGTTAAGATATTATATACTTGCAGAGGAGAAAAGTTCATAGTTTCCCTAGTCTTTATTTTGGTGTTGTCTATAATACATTGTCTTAATTAACTTAATGCTCAATTTTTCTGGTTTTGTACGTAAGCTTGCTTTGAATCCAATGTCTGCCTTATTATTGTCAATATTCCATCTTAGAATTGGATTGGTGTTATCTATAGCGGCTCTTTCTTATCTAGATAAAATTAGAGGTAAGATTGTGACTTTTGGATTTAATTGTGTATGATTGTGTCTCACTTTTCAAATTTTGAATTTTATCATTCCAAAATTCACAATTCTAAAATTTGATTATTGGCAATTACTTTGTATTTCAAAACATTCAAAATGAGTGTCTAGGGTTGTGTATTTAAAAACAAGTTCTAAGTCATTAATGTGATGACAGAGAGTTACATGAAAGAGGCAATGGAAAGGAAAGGCATCATTAGCACTAGCTTGGATTGGCTCTACATAAATAGTTACTATGACAAAAACTCATTTTTTGCATCTTCTATCATTGTTTAATGTGCTTTTGACATCATGCAAAATAAAAACAAGGGTCTAACTAAGTTTCAAGGAAACCCTAAACTTCAACCTCGCATCACATAGCCCTAAAGATACTTGTTAACACTACATTGTGTATAATTAGATATGATAAGCAAAGGCAAACCAACTTCCTAGATTTATAGATGTAGATGACATAATTGCATTATAAGAACATAGTCATGATAGGTGAAAAGTATCATTTATTGCTTTAAGCTCTTTTAAGTGTAAATTAATTTTCCATGTGACTACTACATTAAAAAAAATAGATTTTAGAGTATATTTATTAAAGTATACAACATTTATATATATACAAAATATAATAAATATGAAGATCTAGGAATGTAAATAGAAATTAATTATTCTATAGAAAGAAACTAAGAGTAAGGTTAGTAGAACATGTATAGATAGGACCCTAAGGATGCAAATGAACTCTAGAAGGTTATGAACTCTAGAAGGCTGAAAAAATTATCCATGCAAGCTGCAATTGATTCTCATTTATAAGGATGCAAGATCTAGTGACTAACTCTATTGTCCAATGCTAGTGTCTAACTACCAAGTGCTAATGTGAGCAAGTTTGGTGCTAAAGTCATTTCCCAATGCTAGTGTCTTTTTCTCCCAAGTCTTTATAACTTTCTCAAGTTTCTCACATATTTTTATAACCCCTTCTATGTGGGCAAATATTTGATATCTCCAATACTAAGGAAATCATTACATAAATTTTAAGGGGATAAACTTTTGGTTGGTGCTAAGGGAATGCTACCTTGGGTCTAGTCACTTATTTGGCACATTTTAGCCTCTAAATTAGCACATGAAAATCAGGGGTCCTTGAATCCCTATGTTTTGTTTTTGTATTGGTGGGTAAGAAGATTTTATACCCATGAATAGAAACCCTAGATAAGAGTTTATAATATGGTGTATGCATGCAAGTGTAAATTAGGAGGAGAGAATGGCAGATAGAGAGTTCATTTTAATATGTAATGAGGTAATCTAAGCAATTAATGTAAAGGTTTAGATCAATAACAAGAAGGAATGAGGAGGAGGATTTTTGAAGCAATGGTTCTATGGAGTAAGCTGGTATATTAACGTAGCTAGGAAATGGAAGGAGAGGACAATGAGAGTGAGGGAGATTCAAGATCAGGGAAATGGAGAGATGGTCAATGGAAATCATCTGTGAAGGTGCATGAGAAGTCAAAAGGGGAGATCTAAAACTTAATTTTGTAAAGATTCAATATAGCACTATTTATTTGTAGAATAACACAAGAAGGTTGAAGATGAGGATGGAAGAAGAACTAGTAAGAATGTTCAAAATGAGGGCACAATAGTAAGTGTACAAAGAGATCTTGAGAAATTACCTATTGGAAAATGTGTTGGGAGGTTATTGTTATCTTTCCAATGTCTAGTGGGGATAAAAATTTAAATTTGAACCAAGACGCTAGCATCCATGGCATTAATGTCTCAATAATGAAGTGGGCACTAGAATTAGTGATTGTCTAGTTTCTCTAAACCACTAGGCTTATAGATTCTAGGGGAACTAATGACAAGAACATAGGACCATTCACATGTTCATTGCATCTTAGTGACATGTATTTTGGCTAAGAAATAGTCTAAATGTTAAATAAACATGACTTCAACACTAAAATGAGTGCAAAAACATAATGTGAATATTGCAAGGTACACAATTTTTGACATCACATTTTGCCCCCACTTTAGTAGGTTAATGGAACTAGGTTAATAAGTACACTAAAGTAAAGTGCATTGCATAAATTAATTGAAATAATAGGAATACTATAAAAAGTGTATAGAAGACCTAATGCTCTTCATCTTATCTTAATTTTCTTTTTAAATCTTATACACACTTTACAGGTATAATACACCTAAGGAATAAAATGGGAAATCACTATTCATCAAAAGAAAACATGCTAATTAATAAATGGAAAATTTTCTAGAGTAAAATCATACACACTTCCAATTTATCATATATGTAGCTATTGTAGTAAAGTTAAAAAGGAAAAGATTCATGGGATACATCATCTATCACATATAGGAGTAGGAATAAGGGTGGATAAAAATGAGCCAACATAAGCACATTAAAATAAAACTTATAGAGTATGAATCATCTTGGAAACTTGGATTTGGTTATGATGTAGCCATGAAAACATATAACAAATGGGATTAGGTCATGTAGTAAAATGTGTATTGGTTTTGTCACAGCCACTAAATGAAGGATCCAAGATAGGCCTAAAGTAAGCATGATACTATATAATTACTATGTCATTGCTACTAAACAAGGGGCTAGGTTATGCCCAATATAAGAATGGTTATTTCACCAATACAAAAAACAACAAAGGAGGCTAGGTTAGGCCAAAATAAACCATGGTACTAGAATAAACCATATAGAAAGGTAAAAAGGTAGAGCATATGCTTCCCATTGAATTAATTGGTGATAATAAAGAAGAAATAATCAATAATTTATGGAAGAAAGTTAAGAGGAGAAACAAATAATTCCCAAGATATGAGTAGGGACATAATAAAGTAAGTAGAAAACGGGGACAATAAAGGAATTGTCCACAAGGAAAGCACAAAGAAATAAGAACTAGGAAATAAACTATAATACAATTATAAGAATGAATAGGAAATTGGTTTTAGGGTCCCACCTACAAAATATTATCAAATAAAACAATAGCATGCAAAAAAGAACATAGTGCTAAAAAATAGACGCAAATATACTTATATTGATAAATAGAGGATAAATATCAAAGACATCTTCTAGAAGGAAACCTCCTTGAGAGAAAAAATCTATTGCAAAATATAATTACAAGATAATAGTCTCTTCCTTATAATGCCAACATAAAGTTCTCACAATGAGTGACATGTGAGGTATGTCTAATGTTAGATAAATCTACCTACTTGTTTTGTAAAAAAAGAGGGGTTTTCAATTTCAATGGATGTGTGGGTTAAATCCTCCTTTCACTACAAACATTCAAGGGCATATCAACCGAGTTGAATCACACTCTTGCAAGAGGATTCACCTATAGGTTAGGATGTCACTTGGAATGATGTAGAAACTTAGAGATTGTTAATTAGTGTATTAATTTGATGTTCAAATATGCTCAAAACACTAATTATGCAAAATAGTAAGTAAAATGATGAATTACAACAAATGCTTGTAGACTAAGGTAGTAGGCAAAGATTAGTTATTGACCATTTTTTGAAGTTTAAGATGTGGAATACTCAGGGACACTAGAATTAGCACACTTGTACAAGGTAGTGTTTTCTTCGTGGAATCCTAATCTCCTTCCGACACTGATATTCTTTGTATCCTCCATTTCTATCTCAGGATATGCAGATGACACTGGCACTCGAGCCTGAGTCTAAGGCAAGGTGATCTTTAGGATGTCAGTGCCTGTTTAGATGTTTAGAGGCTTGCCTCAGTCAAGCCCTGGAGAAACATTCAAGTCTTCCAAACATCGTTGTCAAATAAAGAGTGTGTATCCCTATAGGATAGAGGCAAAAACAAATTGATAAATGATTCAAACACAAATAGATATCACCTTGGAGGTGTAGCTCGCATGTAGATGAAAAATCCTTCAATCACATGAGAAGATGAAGCTAAATCTACAATCACAAACACAATAACAATGCTCTACTCTACAACAATGAATATCTTGAATGCTCTACAATTATAAGTTTGCCAAAAGCTCATAATCATCTTGTAGTTTACAAATGAAACCCTAAACATACTTATATATGCAACTAAACACATTCCTCATAATTCAAACTTAAGATGTCAGCATGGGACCTAATTAATGGTCACAAAGCTGACATTCAAATTTGGGACCTGCCTAAAATAGGGCATGACAAGGGTACTAGTGCCCATGTCCAAAGGTCCTTTTTCAAGGCAGGGCTAAGTTCCACAATGTCCTTCTTGCCCCATGTGACATGGGTTTTAGGCCATTTTCTTTTGGGAGTCAAAATGAACATGTAAGCTGCAAAACAAGGGACCCAGGAGCTAAACCTAGGAGAGAAAAGTCTAGGGAGACATTTTTTGACATAACATTTAGACTCCACTTTAATGTATGTATAAACACAAGGCCAATACATGCATTACAGTACGGTCAAAACACAACAAACACGCCAAGCACTTGAAGCTAATGCATACATGAAGAATGAGGAACTATCTCTAGCCCCCAATCTTAGGTAGACATTAGAGAAAACACGCCGCAGACACGCCAAACACAATGAAGATAGTATTAGGCATGCAAAACATGGAGAAGACAACATTGAAGACACGTAAAACATAATGAATACAGTGAATTCAGTGATTATTTCTTTTTCATTTTCATATATAAATGAATGCAAATTCAAGTACATGGAAAGTAAAAATGCAACACCCCTCCCAAAATGTAGGAGGGGCTTTCTCCATGCTCTTTGGACTACATATGGGGCAACATACACACAATACAAATCTCAAAATGTAGGAGGGGCATTTTACCATGCTCTTTGGACTACACTTGAGAACAAACGTGCCATACAAATCCCAAAGAATAGGAGAGGCATTTGACCACGCTCTTTGGACTACACTTAGGAACAAACATGCCATACAAATCCCAAAGCATAGGAGGGGATTTCGCCACCCTCTTTGGACTATACTTTGGAACAAACACGCGGAAGACACACAGAAAACATGAGCACCGTATAGCATGCCAAAGACATAGTATACGTCTAAAACATGACAAACAAGCAATGGAAGGAGCCTATTGCTAGATTCACAACCATCTTAGGCACATTATAGGCACACCTGATAGTTGGGCTTATGTCACAACAACTGCCAAAGACATGCTTAAGGGAGGATACACCAACCGCACCTACTCGGAGGACTTTTAGAATAAAAAGGATGTGCACTAGCTCAAGAGATACAATATCTGGCCTCCACAGAGGGCTTAACATAAAAGGATATGCATGATATCCTTCCTCCATAGATGGCTTTCTCATTGCAATATAAAATAAATATGTGTACTTGTGTGGAGATACAACATGCCACCTCCATAGAGTGCTTACAAACATGCTTTGTTAGGACCAAAATCATCAAACAACTTACCTTATATATGTTAAACTTAGGGCATACAACTGAGAGCGGAGGGGGTGAATCAGTTGTGTGAAACTTTCTCTTTTTAAACACTTGAATCTTCTTTAGTGATTAGCATAATATTAATCATGAACCATAATGCATTCAAATCAAAAGTAGAAACATATCAACACATATGACACCAAGATTTTGACGTGGAAAACCTGGTTAAGGGAAAAACCATAGGGTGATTAACACAAGAATGTATTCTCTGTTAGAAGAATAGAAAGAACAAAATGGCACATGCCAATTAGGGCTCACTGCCCGAGCACACTATTCACAAGAGGCTCACTGCCTACAAGAGACACACTGTCTACAAAGGAATAAGTATCACCTTTATGAACTAGAGAATAGCATCTTCAACATGCTTGAATCAGTTCCATTTAAGCCCAATACTTCTGCTTTGCCTTTCACACTTCTCTTCACTACCTCACACTCATCGCCAGAAGACACACTTCAAAATGAATTCACAATCCCTTATTTATACAAGGCATTGACTTAGGAACAATCATCTAAGTCGGCAAACACCTACAAGAACATCCACAAGACGTGTAATACATCCAGTCGGCCAGTCTCAAGAAGAACACCAATATCTATGGTTATTCTTCAAATGCAAACTCTAACTTCAATGCAGACCACCAACATTAACTAGACATGATCCAATGATCATCATAACCTTCCCTGAATCACCAAAAACATCCGCACTTCATCATCCTATTGGAATTCTTCTCTCCTTCATCTGGAGCTACAAGAACATAGTCTGTCATCACTGTCACAAATGAATAGGCTCTTTCGGACCTTCAACCCATGAACTAATCTAGTTGATACTTCACAGGGATGTCCTCAACACTCCCTCAGATCCGTAGAACGGGATAATGAAATACCGGATCTCACCGGACCTATCTGTGGCACTCTGTCACCTCTTAACACCTGCTGAAACCAGTTCTACGTGAGCAACCATAACTTCTTTAGATCTTCATGCGGATCTCTGAAATCTTGACCGGAGCATCTCAAGACTTATATCTACAAACCCTTTAAACCGCATCCTCTGATCCTCAACCTATTGAGGACTTTTACCATCTTGTCATCACTGTTCTTCACTGTTCTTGATTGAGACTTATTTTCTCAATATCCTCAGCACATAGCTCATCTAATCCTTCTCATTAATGCAACATGAGTATGTTGACATCAATGACAACACCAGTTAGGCCCATACTTGCAACAATCTCCCCCTTTGTCATTGATGGCAACATATGATGTGAAAAACTATCAAGACAAGAACTTCTCCTTGTTGTTACAACTCCCCCTAACAGCAACAACTATTCACATGTCTTCTCTTCCTTTATTGCTCCCCCTTTGATCAGCAACCACTTTTTTTTCACATGTCTTCTCTCCCCCTTTGACATCAATGGCAAAGGGCACATACTTGTAACTTCACTACTTCATAACATACCAGCTGCTCCCCCTGAGTAGCAGCTCCCTTATCATCAATCTAGATCACAAGATATGACTGTGATATCCACCAGATTGATGCACATTAGTGCATCCTAGTTCATCACCGGAGGGGCAATAACCCCTAACTTCTCCCTGGGATACTCAAAAGAGTCCTTGGGAAGAGGTTTAGTAAAAATATTTGCAAGCTGATCCTTGGAGGGTACATACTCCAATCTGACTTCACCCTTGTTCACTTGCTCTCTTAGAAAGTGAAACTTGATAGATATATGCTTAGTCTTAGAATGCAACACCGGATTCTTAGAAATATTTATTGCACTTGAATTATCACAGAAAATTATGATAGGCTCCTCATATTCTACTTGAATATCTTTTAGCATCTGCTTCATCCACAAAACTTGAGTGCAACTACCTACTACTGCAATATATCCTGCTTCAGTTGTAGACATGGATATTGCCTCTTGTTTCTTGCTTAGCCAAGAAACCAACCTTTTTCCCAAAAAGAATGCTCCTCCACTTGTACTCTTCCTATCATCCACATCTCCTACCCAATCTACATCTGTATATGCATGAAGAGAAAAATTATGATCTCTAGGATACCATAGACCATACTCAACTGTTCCTTTTAAGTACCTAAAAATTCTTTTGATTGCCATGACATGAGATTCTCTGGGATCAGCCTCGAATCTCGCCACAAGACCAATAGCCTGCATTATATCTGGTCTAGTTTGAGTGAGATACAATAATCCTCCAATCATTGATCTGTACTTTGTCTGATCTGTCTTAGGAGAGTCATCATCTTTGCTCAACTTACATCCGGTTGCCATGGGAGTGTTCATTTCCTTTGAATCTTCCATTCCAAATTTCCTCAACAATTCTTTCAAATATTTGGTTTGAGAGATAAAGATTCCTTTCTTTGTCTGAGTAATTTGTAGACCCAAGAAGAAATTTATTTCACTGAGCATTGACATTTCAAAGTCACTTTTCATTTGATTTGCAAAGGTTTTACACATTCTATCTCTTCCTCCAAAGATGATATCATCAACAAATACTTCAAAAATCAAGATGTTTTCATGATCAATTTTAAATATAGGTTACTATCAGCAGTACCTTTGTTGAAACCAATCTTCAAAAGATGTTTGTCCAGTCTTTCATACCATGCTCTTGGGGCTTCCTTTAGACCATACAGTGCCTTCTTTAATTTGCAGACCATATCACCATGCTCAGATAACTGAAATCCATCCAGTTGTTCAATGTACACTTCTTCTTCTAAGTCACCATTCAGGAAAGTAGATTTGACATCCATCTGATACACCTTGAAATCCTTGAAGGTAGCAAATGCAAGAAATAATCTGACTACTTCAATTCTTGCCACCGGAGCAAAGGTTTCTTCAAAATCAATTCCTTCTATTTGAGAGTAGCCTTTGCAGACCAATCTGGCTTTATTTCTAATTACTTCACTAACTTCATTTAGTTTGTTCCGGAAGAACCCTTTGGTTCCAATCACATTCTTGTTTCTAGGTATGGGAACAAGATCCCAAGTGTGATTTTTCTCAATTTGCATCAACTCTCCCTCCATTGCTTTGGTCCAATTTTCATCATTTGCAGGCTTCATTTATTGTCTTAGGTTCAATCTTTGAAATAAGACAATATTCATTTGAATTTTGAGCAATTTTCCTTCTAGTTTGCACACCTTTGCTTTTGTCACCTATGATCTGACCTTCAGAGTGGTTCAGTCTTACATACCTTGGAACTTTGGGAGTTTCTTGCACTTTTGCTTCTTGATCAGGCTCATTCAGACCTATCTCTTCTTCCTGATTTACCAGATCAGTCTGAATTTGACTTTCAAGAGAGGATTGAGCTTCTTGAACCAGAACACCATTCTAATCATCTTCATCATACTCATAAAACCTTGAGGGTTTCTCTATTCCCTCATCAACCTTCACATTTGTACTTTCTATCATCTTTCTTAGTCTCTTTTTATAACACCGATATGCTTTGCTTTGAGTAGAGTAACCCAAGAATATTCCTTCATCACTTCTAGCATCAAACTTGCCTAAATCTTCACCTCTTTGGATGTAACACTTGCTACCAAAGACTCTGAAATATCTTACAGTAGGAGTAATGCCAAACCAGAGTTCATAAGGGGTCTTACCAGTATTGCTTCTGATTTGAACTCGATTAAGAGTATAGACTGCAGTGCTGACAACTTCTCTCCAATAGATCTGAGGAACATTTGCTTCCATCATCATAGTCCTAGATGCTTCTTGGATGGTCTGGTTCTTTCTCTCCACTACTCCATTCTGTTGTGGAGTCCTCGGAGCAGACAACTGTCTCTTAATTCCATGTTTCTCACATAATTCTATGAACTCATCGGATGTGAATTCTCCACCTCCATCAGACCTCAGCCATTTCAACTTTATTCCTATTTCATTCTCTACCATAGCCTTGAATATTTTGAATTTCTCAAGAGCTTCTAATTTCTCCTTTAAAAAGGTTACCCACATCATCTGGGAATAGTCATCTATTAGCAGCATGAAGTATCTATCACCTTGAATACTTCTGGTTCTTGCCGGACCACAATGATCAGTGTGAACTAAGTCCAATAGTCTGGTAGAAGATAGTTCCTTGCTTTTGAGTGTGACTCTGCTCATCTTACCCAACTGACATTCCTTGCATAAGTTGTAGTAGGTTTCACCAATTTTGGAAGATCTCTTACAGCCTGAGTATTGCTTATCTTGATGATATTATCAAAATTCACATGACACATCCTTCTATGCCATAACCAACTCTGATCAACTTGAACAAATAAGCAACCTTTACCAGTACCAACCAAGTGGAAGATGTTACCTTTAGTTTGAGTACCGGATGCAATCTTTGTTCTGGATCTTTCAAAGATTTTGCATTTTCCATCCTTGAATCAGAGATCATAGCCTTTGTCCACCAACTGTCCAACACTAAGAAGATTGTGCTTCAAACCTTCAACATATAGTACATTACCAATTTTGTTTCTTCCATTAAAAGAAATAGTTCCTCTTCCTCTGATTCTACCGGCAGAATTATCACCAAACTTCACCACTCCTCCTTCATACCTTTCCAAATCTATGAACTTATTCTTGTCACCTGTCATATGGTGAGAGCAACCACTGTCAATGACCCAATCATTCTTTTCTTCAACTTGGGCAGCCAGAGCTCTTTCTACAACTTTATGATTGATAGATACAGAGGATATTGGTTCTTCTTCCTTGATGGCAATAAACACCCATTCACTTCCGGATTTGTTTCTTGTCTCTGATTCATCATTTGTTACTCCTTCATTATCATCTTCTTCATGAACATAGTAACAATTCTTTTGGAACCTTGATCTATTAAGATTTGGCTTTGAAAATCTTTTCGGACATTTTGAGGGAAAATGACCAGTCTTATTACAGTTAAAACACTTAAAAGGTAATTTTTCTTCATACTTACTAGATCCTCTTGGCAGTGTCTTTGTAATGAAGGCTTCAAGTTGAGCAGTTTCTACTTCTTCTTCTTCCAGGTCTTTTCTTGCTTTTTCATACCATGACAATTTCTTTGATGAGTTCTCTCCCAGATCAAATCCTTGTTTACCTTTCACAGAGGCACTAGCTTTGAATGCAGATTTAGTTTTGGGGGGATCATCTCCAAATTCGGTCATTTCAAAAGCAGCCAGTTTGCTAGCCAATTGGTCTCTTGTGATAGTTGTATGGGCTCTGAATTCATCAATGGCAGCAACCTCGATTTTGTAAGAGGCAGGAAGGGATCTAAGAATCTTACCAACAATCTTATTTTCATCCAAGACTCCACCAGAATTTCTAATTCTACAAACCAGCTCATTCACTCTTGGCATAAAAGTGGTAATATTTTCATCATCTCTCATCTTCAGTTTTTCAAATTTCCCTTTTAGACTCTGTAACCTTGCACATTTAACATACTCATCTCCTTCATGCAGAAGTTCTAGTTTAATCCAGATCTCATAGGCAGTTAGTAGGTCAATAACATTTGAGAGCTCTAAGTCAGTTAATGCACTTAGAAGAGCCTCTTTGGTCCACAGATTGTTTTCAACATCTGTGATTTCATTTAGGGTTGTTGGACCACCATGTGGAGGTACATACGCTTTTGTGACCATGGACTAGTATGCCTTTCCCATACACTGCAAGTGACATTTCATGCGACCTTTCCAAAGAGAAAAGTTGGTTCCATCAAACTTTGGACTATCCTTCTTGTATGACGACATCCTGGATCTCCTCAAGCGGTTAAGCTCCTTTTAGAGGAACTTAGCTCTAATACCAATTATTAGACTTAGGACATACAACTAAGAGGGGGGGTGAGTCAATTGTGCGAAACTTTCTCTTTTTAAACACTTGAATCTTCTTTAGTGATTAGCATAATATTAATCATGAACCATAATGCATCAAATCAAAAGCAGAAACATATCAACACATATGACACCAAGATTTTGATGTGGAAAACCTAATTAAGGGAAAAACCACAGGGTGATTAACCCAAGAATGTATTCTCTATTAGAAGAATAGAAAGAACAAAATGGCACATGCCAATTAGGGCTCACTGCCTACAAGAGACACACTGTCTACAAAGGAATAAGTATCACCTTTATGAACTGGAGAATAGCATCTTCATCATGCTTGAATCAGTTCCATTTAAGCCCAATACTTTTGCTCTGCCTTTTGCACTTCTCTTCGCTACCACACACTCATCGCCAAGAGACACACTTCAAAGTGAATTCACAATCCCTTATTTATATAAGGCATTGACTTAGGAACAATCATCTAAGTCGAGAAACACCTACAAGAACATCCGCAAGACGTGTAATACATCTGATCAACTAGTCTCAAGAAGAACACCAATATCCGTGGTTATTCTTCAAATACAAACTCTAACTTCAATGTGGACCACCAACATTAACTAGACATGATCCAACGATCATCATAACCTTCCTTGAATCACCAAAACATCCACACTTCATCATCCTACTGGAATTCTTCTCTCCTTCATCTAGAGCTACAAGAACATAGTCTGTCATCATTGTCACAAATGAATAGGCTCTTCCGGACCTTCAACCCATGAACTAATCTAGTTGATACTTCACAGGGATGTCCTCAATATTCCCTCAGATCTGTAGAACGGGATAATGAAATACCGGATCTCACAGGACCTATCTTTGGAACTTTGTCACCTCTGAGCACCTGCCAGAACTAGTTCTACTTGAGTGACCATAACTTCTTCAGATCTTCATGTGGACTTCTAAAATCTTGACTGGAGAATCTCAGGACTTATATCTACAAACCCTTTAAACTGCATCCTCTAATCCTCAACCTATTGAGGACTTTTACCTTCTTGTCATCACTGTTCTTCACTGTTCCTAATTGAGACTTATTTTCTCAATATCCTCAGCACACAGCTCATCTAATCCTTCTCATTAATGCAACATGAGTATGTTGACATCAATGACAACACCGGTTAGGCCCATACTTGCAACAATATATGCCCCCACCTTAAGGTGGTTGATATCATGTACCGATATAAAGCACATTAAGGTAGAGAGAAAACACACAAGGGAACAGGAGCTTTCGCAAAGCCCATGCCCCCCAAAGTGACATGCACTTTACAATCGCTGAATGTTCCCACAAACACATAATTTTCTTGCAACAAGAGATGTTAGAAATCTTTCTCTAAGATAGCAACCACATCACATGATCCAAAAGAAATGCATAAACATTTATATCACATCAAGAGCCAAGGTTACACTATGGATACGGAACCTGAGTATAACCTTGGGGCTATACCATAGAGATCTCAAAACTTAAAGTAAGGCAAGATCCAAGATAAACAAAGTGCACGGAGTAGCTATATTATTATGGTTTGTTAGTGCAATAAGACATCATCAAAATATAACACAGAATGATTCTACTAGCCAAGCGTTAGATGATATATATCAATCCCATCATTATGTATGGACTAGTTCCATTTTTTCTTACTCGTTGAAGGGACATGTGGTCCGTATCAGTCTTATTTGTTTTTTTGTCATCTGCTAGCTAGATAGAACCACTAGAGGAAGGTAAACAATAGATCAAGAGAGCATAAACAAGTTCCCTAGGGTTGTCACATAGGAAGGCGCCCCAGGTCACCAATGGAAATGTTATGCCCCTAGGACACAACACACAACAATAAATAGAGAGGCAATATAGAAGAATGATTATACAAATAGAAGAAGGGTCACAACAATGGTGGTCTCCCGATATCCTTGACCTTACAAGAGTATCAAGGGTCATCCTAGGAGGACCTAACCAACACATAACACATCATGGAGGAAACACAACACATAGGTAAAGGGTTAGAAATACTCACCTGTGGGCATGTTCGTGGTAGAGATTATCAACAATCAAATCATCCTATTCCCAATCCTGAATGTTAGAAGAAAGAGGAACATAAGGTACTACTGCCAATTCTTTGTCATTGTTTGTAAAGTTTTCTTTGTTAAGCTCTTCATTTTTTGTTTCAATGTTAGGTTGAATGTTTTCTTGTTGAGGTGCATTTCGTTGGGCAAAAGCTTGTCTTTTTATCCTTCTTTCTCTTGCTTGTCTATTTCTTTTTATCTTGTTGCTTATATCTTCAAAAGTATTGTCATGTTTTTCCATAGGTTGTCACATGTTAAAGGAGGAAGCACCATGTTCAAATCTCATTTGTCTTGATGAAATTTTTTGTTCTTGATGAATACCTCCCGATCCTTGTAAGGATGATGGAGGAGGAACCTCGGCATAGGGTCCTTTTCCTTTTGCTCTAGGAATTTCTTCTGATGTAGATTATTTGTCTCTTATTCTTTTCATAAGAGGCCTGACCACTCTAGATATAAGTTTTGCTTTGTATCATCTATATTGTAGGAAAGAGTGATCTCTTCATGGCTCAGGGTCTCTATCATGTTACAGCCAAAAATAATCAAGGGTAAAGTTGTCCCTTTCCAAAGGTTGATATGTATTATGTCGAATAGTGCGCACTTGTCCATATAAAGGGATTTTTATGCAATTGTGAATAGTTGAAGGGACGACGTGCATAGATTTTAACCATGGGGTCTCCTAGTTTTACATGGAAGAGGTCAAATAAAGGGATAATCTCAAATACTTGATCCATGGCTTTATAAAAAGATGTAACCAATAAATTTATCTTCCCAAAGGTAGGCATTAAAGCTCCATTATGTGTCTTAATCCTTAAATTTGAATGTTCATAGGAATCTTGTGTCAAATTATGTACAAGGAGAAACTCCTTCATTATCAAATTAGTCATGCAATTAGGATCTATCAATGTACCATTAACTAGAATCTCCATTATTTTCATGGTAATGCAAAGAGGCCTTTCATCGTCTACAAAAGTTTTGTGATGAGGTGTAAATGTAATTTCTAGTTCAGGGCTCCTTTTCAAATAACGTCTAGGGGGAAGCCTAGCATTATTGTTGCAATTATAAGACATGTGAATATGTATTCAAATGTATGCAAAATCAAATTTTAAAATATTTTCAATGCTTATGCAAGGGACAAGTTCAAAGCTATGTATGTTTATGATCTAGAAATGCTTTATTTTTTCACCTTTTTCATAATTTTCAATGCAAATGACTAAAAGAAGAGGTGTTGTGAAGAATGTTATGAGGGGTAGAAAATAATAAGCTCAATATCAATCTAATAATGTAATAATATCCTTCACAACATGCCTATAATAAAATTCTAGAGAGATGACAAGGCCAAATCTAGTGAAAATGCAAGGTTTTCAAACCCAAGACATGAAATTTTGCAAAAAGGACACTATGATGAAAAAATACAATTAGAAATCAGTCCTAAATGACTGAAAAAGGGTAGTAAAATCTGAAACAAGATTTTAAATACAAACCCTAGCTAATGCAAAACTATGTTTTTATGAAAAATGCACAATTTCAAGCAATTTTTAACAAATTAAGCATGAAAATGCAATATAAGTGATTAAAATAAGATTAATTTCTGTAATTTAAATCATATCTAATGAAAATAACATAAATTAAATTAAATTAATGCAAATTATGCCAAAATGCAAGCCTAAGATACCAAATTTTTCAAAATTTTCAAATTTTTGTAAATTTTTCAAAATTTTCAAATTTTTGTAAATTTTAAAATGCAATAAGATGAATGAATGCAAATCTAGAGTAAAACACTAAGCAAGGTGCAAAATTTAAATAAACACGGGTTCACCAAAATGTTTCATGTAAAAAGAGAGGGGTTTTCAATTTCAACGGACGTGTGGGTTAAATCCTCCTTTCACTACAAACATTTAAGGACATATCAATTGAGTTGAATCACACTCTTGTAAGAGGATTCACTTACAGGTTAGGATGTCACTTGGAATGATGTGGAAATTTAGAGATTGTCAATTAATGTATTAATTTGATGTTCAAATATCCTCAAAACCCTAATTATGCAAAGCAGTAAGTAAAATGATGAATTATGACAAATGCTTGCAGACTAAGGTAGTAGGTAGAGATTAGTTACTGACCATTTTTTAAAGTTTAAGATATAGAATACTTGAGGATACTGGCATTAGCACCCCTATCCAAGGTAGTGTTTTCTTTGTGGAATCTTGATCTCCTTCCAACACTGATATTCGTTGTATCTTATGTTTCTATCTCAGGATATGCAGAGGACACTGGCACTTGAGCCTGAGTCCAAGGTAGGGTGATCTTCAAGATGTTGTAACCTCTTTAGATGTTGATTGTCACTATCCAAATGATTTTTGTGTTTTCAACCTTAGTGGACACTGGCATTAGTGTCTGAGACTGAGTTGTGTTTTTCTTTAAAGATCCAGAATCTGCACACTATGTTATGGTTCCCTGCAACTCACTCCATCAAGATGCGACACCTATAACCTACAATCACATGGAGAGTGGTTGGGGGTTGTGGTGTTTAGAGGCTTGCCTCAGTCAAGCCTTAGGGAGACATTCAAGTCTTCTGAACACCATTGTCAGATAAAGAGTGTGTGTCCTTACAAGATAGAGGCAAAAACAAATTGATAAATGATTCAAACACAAATAGATATCACCTTGGAGGTGTAGCTTGCATGTAGATGAAAAATACTTCAGTCACATGAGAAGATGAAGCTAAATCTACAATCACAAACACAATGAATATCTTGAATGCTCTACAATCATAGGTTTGCCAAAAGTTTATAATCATCTTCTAGTTTGCAAATGAAACCCTTAACATGCTTACATATACATCTAAACACATTCCTACTAAGAATTTCATTATTCAAACTTAAGATGTTGGCATGGGACCTAATTAATGGTCACAAAACTGACATTCAAATTTGGGACATACTTGAATTAAGGTAGGACAAGGGCGCTAGTGCCCATGTCCATAGGTACTTTTTTAAGGTAGGTCTAAGTGCCACAATGTCCTTCATGCCCCATGTGACATGGGTTTCAGGCCATTTTCTTCTGAGAGTTAAAATGAACATGTAAGATGCAAAATAAGGGACCTAGGAGCTAAACCTAGGAGGAAAACGTTGAGGGAGGCATTTTCTGACATAACACTACTTAATATGAACTCATTACATTATTACAAGTTCATGTGATATAAGAGTTAAATATACACAATATAATATTGACTAAATAACTATACTATGATTATTAAAATTTTCCCAAAATAGTAAGGGCGTTAGTCCTGTTCCAAGTATGTGCCTAATCTGTGTTGTCATTGATGTCAACATATATTTGTTGTCATTGGTGTCAACTATGTTCTATTCTATTACTTGTTTCGAAGCCTTGTGTGTTGAGGATATTGAGAAAATTGGCCTCTCTGGAAGAACCAAGTGAGTTACAGTGAAGTGCAGTATAGATAGAGTTGTATGTTGAATAACAGTCTGGTAGACTACTCCACATTTCTTGCTAGATGAAGATCTTGGTTTGCGGATTGGAAGTTATTTAGAGGGATGTTTGAAGATCATAAATCCTAAGTTTGCACCTTTCGTGTGAAGTTTTGAGAAAGTTGCATTCACCAGAGTAAAGCGCCTTCTAATTATTCTCTAGTGATAGGGAGAAAGTATTATGCTCTACATTCCTCCACAATAAAGTATTTTGCTCTACGGTTTTAGAGGGAAGTCTGGGATGATGATAAGTGCCTACAAATATAGTGGTTCATGTTTTGGTGCTCCGCAAGCTATCTTTCTTTTATGACAGTTGAAGACAGTGAAGGTCATGTGTTCCGGTGAGAAGATTCCTATGGATAAAGTGGTTAAGGTTCGTGTAGTTGCTTCTAATGATTATAATGTGCTTGTGGATGTCTCATAATCATGTTCCTATCTTGACATTGGTCCATATTAAGGAATTGAGATAATGTTTGAAGATTGTTCCCAGATAGTGTAACATGTAACCAGTCTTAGCTGACTTGGTTAATTCCATTTATTGCAAAGATTCCTTGAAGATTGTGGAAGCATGTTGTGCCATGGAAGATCATGTTTGAGTCTAATCTAAGGCATGGCATGATCTACATACACTTTACTTCATTTCATTTGTAAAATGTTGTAATAGGTTAGGACCTATTTTGTGAATGTTTGTAATGCCAACCTTGGAGATTGTTCCAATGGTTGATGATTGTAATGCTGACCTTGATGATCATTCCAAGGTTGATGAAGTGTATAAATACTTGTAGTTGAGTCATGGAAAATAGGTCCTTGAGTGAAGATGGGAAGATAATAAGAAAGATCCAAAAGGCAGAACAGAGAAGAGGCAGAGCAGAGCAGAGGCAGAACAAAGTACAGAATGCGTGGGTGTGATGTGAATATGTGAATGACAAAGCACTGACACAGATCAGTGAGAATGAAGACTTGGGATTCAAAATTTAGCTATTAAATGACTACACCTGGCATAGTGGTAGATGCTTAAGCAATATTCAGTTTTCATGTGTAATCTGATTGGAAATAAGTTTTCATCTACAAGGCAGTGAGATGGTAGTGAGCCTTCAATAGGGTTTAACAGCACTCAGGGCTTAACAACCCTTATTGTAATCTTGCTAGGTTTAGGGTTGAGGCAGTGAGCCTGGTAGACCTAGTTGTTCTTCATGGCAGTGGGCCAGTATGTTTAGGCCCATGGAGTGACCAAGCTTGAACATCATTATTTCAAGATTGCAATATATATTGAGAGCTAATCCTCTCTATGGTTTTTCCCCACCTTGGGGTTTTCCATGTAAAATTTGGTGTCTCTTGTGTTTGATGTTGTATCTATGGTTAAGTTTCTCATTTCATGCATTCATTGTTAAATCATAATTATTGTGGATAAGTGATTGATGTTTAATTGTAGAAGTGTTTAAGTTTTTGGGACAACTGATTCACCCCCCCTCTCAGTTGTCTAGAGCATATCAAGAATTGGTATTAGAGCCAAGTTCCTTAGAAGAAAGCTTAACAGCTTGAGGTAGATCTGGGATGGTACACTTCAAGATTGCTCGTGAAGATCTAGAAAGAACTAAAGAAGAAATCATGGATCTAAAGGATAATGTTAAAGAAGCAGATGACTGTATAAGAAAATTAAGAGAGCAAGTCAAGAAGCTCAAAGAAAAATATAAGGAGGCTGCTGAATAACTAATATCAACAAATGAAACCTTGAATGATTTGAAAGCGGAAGTTGTAGAAAGAGCAAAAGAAAAAGAAGACCGAAACCTATCGGTGGAAGACAAATTAGAAGAATGTGCTAAGATTGAAGAGGAAATTTGGAACCTAAAGTTAGATTTGGAGAAAGCAAAAAGTTATGAAGAAAAGTTTAAGATCAATTCTACAAAACTTGATGAGATGATTGCTAGTCAAAAGAGACCTGATGACAAAGAAGGATTGGGATTTGAGAAAAGTGAAAGTTCAAGAATAGGACAAGAAATGAATGCTGAGATCAATTAGGAAAAAAGCAAATAGATCCAAAATCAAAGAAACAGACCCAGAAGACCACCGGTAAGACAACCAAATGCTCAGAGGTAACCATCTTTCAATGGTTATCGTAATTCATGCAATAAGCTTGGTCATAAGGCTACTCAATGTAGGAGTAGAATGAATCAAAATGTTCCATGATTCTCTCATTAGTGTTTCAATTGCAAGAAAATTGGTCATAGAGAAAATGAATGTAGAAGTCAGATTAGGAAAGGCTTCAACAATGGAAGGAATGATCAATATTTCAAAGGTAAGTGTTTCACATGCAATAAAGTTGGTCATAGAGTTGTTGTATTCAGAAGTAAAGTAAGTCAGAATTCTATTAAGTGCTATTCATGCTATAAAATGGGACATAGGGCTAATGAGTGAAGAAGTCAAATAAGAAATGGTTGTGGTAGGGATAGGATAGTTAAATCCTTCAGTGGCTACTGTTATACATGAAATGAATTTGGGCATAAAGCTAACCAATGTAGATCTAGGGTAAATGGAAGAAATAGTAGCCCGAGAAATGTTGTGTGCTACAACTGCAATGGAGTTGGTCATACCTCTAAGTTATGTAGAAATAAGAACATGAAGAAGGATACTCAAGAAAAATTGAAGAAACCAGTGGATAAGGTTTAGCCATTAGAAGTCAGGAAGGAGATGAACAAAGTTTGGGTCAAGAAGGAAGTAAGTGAAGTCAAGGATGGGTCCGCACTAGACTCTGGTGTAGATTCTTCCTCCAGGAAGTGAATTGGGTGCT
This sequence comes from Cunninghamia lanceolata, assembly GCA_027924645.1. Lineage (NCBI taxonomy): Eukaryota > Viridiplantae > Streptophyta > Pinopsida > Cupressales > Cupressaceae > Cunninghamia > Cunninghamia lanceolata. The sequence goes on from BSBN01000205.1 coordinate 4,405,515, forward strand.
TTGACTCAGGGGGAGCTTCAATGAAAATCTTTTTCCCCTAACAAAGGATTGGTGCTGATGCCTCAACATCAAGAGACAAGGTAAAGGATTAGCAAAAAATATTTAAGTTAGGACATAGACCATGATTGTTAAGAATAAAGGAAGAGTTGTGCAGATCTAGATCAAAAAAGAAGAAATGTTAGGTGTTTTTGGCTAAGTTACTGTGCTCTGATAGTTGGGTCCGCCATTTAAGATAATGCTCTATAGTTCTGGCATGTGTTTATTGATCAGTGATTACATCTACATCCATAAGTTTGTCTGATATTGATAATTGGCTTGAGAATAATGAGTAAAAGAAGTTTAGGATTATTTTTAGCACATAGTAGTTTTCTTTGGAAATGGTTTGAAAATTTGTAGATGAACTCAGAGCTGAATGATTATGAACTAGATGAGCTTTCAAGGAAATGATTGGGAATGAGATACAAATGAGGATCTAATGCTTAAGGTCTAATAGAGGAGGTGAGTTCACATCAAATGAATTCAATATTTTTCTATAAAGAACAAGGGATAAAGAGACAATTGTCTGCTAGGACTCCTCAGTAGAATGAAGTTGTTGAAAAGAAGTATAGGACAATCCAAGAGGTTACTAGATGAATGATGAAGAAAGATGACCTACCAGATGTATACTGGAGAAAAGATATACATACTTCTATCTACATTTCAAAACAGAGTTCAAGTCAAAAGTGCTACAATAAGAGTCTGATGCAGAGGAAACACAACAGAAGCTTACAAATGGGAAGGAGGAGTCATTAACACAACCAGCATGTTAAAATCCTAGACATGCAGTATGTAATACCTATCGGCTTATCATCATCATCATATTTCTTGCTAACACAGACAGCATCATCATATTTCGAAGAGGCATGAAATATCCTCCTGCTAACTACTGTTCACTTCCTTATCGCCTTTCGCCTTTCGCCTGTCAGCAGCATCATCACATTCGGCAAGCGCAAACATCCTCCTGATGTTCACTGTTCATCTTACCGCCAAACTCTATCTTCATCATCATGATGTTCGACATCATCTTCATCAGCAGGATAGAAAATATCCGGTTCCTCCCATATATCCTGATGATGACAACTTCAAGCACCTTTCCTTCGATGCTTACGTCACCCCGATATCCGACTACTCAAACAACAGCATCAGGATATGACTTATCCGGTCATATTGAAACATCCTGATGATGATACTCAACTTTATACTAATGACTTACGCTGATGCCAAAACACTTAGCGACAGTAGGATAAACTTGCATAGGGTGATATTCGCAATATCCTGATGACGATGACGTCACTTGCACCCGATGATGATGTCAACAGGATATAAGACACTTATATCCTCCGCAACATACTAATGAATATCCGGTGATCTTTTCAATATCTTGATGATGACCTTTCCGGTCCTTAGCCAAAAAGTGAACTTTCACTTCTGCATGCGATAGCGATATGCGGACGATGGATACACACGAAAGATGATCCTGACGATGATATACACACTGAGTATATATCTGACTTATATCATCTTGATGCATTCAAAACATACAGTCTTCGTCAGCTTCATAACCTGATCCGGATAGCGATATACTTGCAGATGTCGATGCGATTCACTCCGTCTGGAAAAGCACATGCAGATCCCTGTATATCCGTTAGCTGCATGCAAACTCACAGAACCGCACAATTTCACAAAGAAAATATGATGATTGGGCCGGATCACCTTCAGATCAAAACTTAACAGTTTATCTTCCTAAACCCTAGCACATGAGGATGCTAGGTTGATTCATAGCATGCTACCAATCGATCTCCCACACAATGAAATGCATAAACAGAAAACTAAAATACAACCTAAACTAACATGCATGACCATTCCACCGATTCACAGAATCAACCGGTAGAAGGGTTGAAAGAATCCATTAACCTGTAATCAGAACAGAAATCAAAACATAAACAGCTGATAAACCAGATAATGCAATTGATGAGATCTTATTTAGATGAAACACAAATGTCCTGTTTCTACAATACTATCGAACAACAATGTTTCACAATGTCTGGACTGATCTCTGGATTTCACTCAATCACCAGTACAACATAACATAACTACTACTCTGTTCCTGTCAAACCCTAACTGATCTAAGTTATTTATAGCAATATCCTACGAGTACTACCAACTCGGTTCCCAGCGGCTGGGAGCTTCCAAGCGGCTGGGAGAGGACAGCTCATACTACCTGATCACGAGCTCTAACTGCCTGCACACTCTCCTAGGCTGATCTAATACATATGCATTGGTCCAATGGACCTTATTACATTATGAAGTCAAACATGCTAAAAATAGACTAATGTCTTGTCATGCGGACAATGAACCTATATCCTATCTTGTAGGGGTGCTCCTGCACCAGAGTCCAGGAAATATCATTAATAGTGCTAAGTGAAGGCTGATGAAGTCAGAGAAAGAATATCAGATCTGAGTAGCTATAAATCAAATGGACCTGTTAAACAACAACAAGAAGAAGTTCTGGAAATAATTCCTGAGATCCCTAGAGATTGTACAGAAGTACCACACTGAAGACTAGTTCTTGGGTAAAAAGAGCAAAGGTGCATTGGCAAAGAAAAGGAATTGTAGGTGAATAGATTAGAGATTAAATTGAGTGAGAATGGTGAAGTGGTAAGAAACAAAGTAAGGTTGGTATGCAAAGGATACGCTCAAGTTGAAGAAATAGACTTTGAAGAAAATTTTGCTCCAGTGGCAAGGATTGAAGCAATAAGGATGCTTTTGGCCTTTGTAGCCTACAAAGATTTCAAGGTTTACTAGATGCATGTGAAGTCTGCTTTCTTAAATGGAGAATTCAAATAAGAAGTCTATATTTAACAACCAGAAGGATTTCAGTCATCAGATCAGGGTGACATGGTATGCAGATTGAAGAAAGCTTTGTATGGATTAAAAGAAGCTCCTAGGGCATGGTATGCATGGTTGGATAGGTATCTGATACAGATAGGGTTTAGTAAAGGTACTACAGACAATAATCTCTACTACAAGATCAATGATGAACAAATCCTAATTGTTGCAGTCTTGGTTGATGATATTATTTTTAGAGGCAATGAAGGTATGTGCTCAATTTTTGCTGGAGAAATACAAAGTGAATTTGAAATGTCCATGTTTGCAGAAATGAACTTCTTTTTAAGTCTACAAATAAGTTAATCAGATAAAGGTATCTTCATTTATTAGTCTAGGTATGTGAAGGAGTTGTTAAAGAAATCTGGGATAGAAGACTCTAAACCAGTTTGCACACCTATGTTAACTAGTTGTAAGTTAAACAAAGATGATAACTCACCCATGGAGGATCAGAAAAGGTATAGATCTATGATTGGAGGATTACATTATCTGACTCAAACCAGACCTGACATAATGCATGTAGTATGTCTTGTGGCAAGATTTCAAGTAGAACCCAAGGAATCACATGTGATGGTAGTCAAGATAATTCTGAGGTACAATGGATTATGGTTTGTAGTACCCTAAGGACATTGACTTTACTCTCAGTGCATACACTGATGCAGATTGGGCCAGAGATGTGGATGACAGAAAAAGTACAAGTGGAGGTACATTCTTCTTGGGAAAAAGGTTAGTATCTTGGTTGAGCAAGAAACATGATTTAATATCCCTGTCTACTGTAGAAGCATAATACATTGCAACAGAATGCATTTGCACTCAAGTGTTATGGATGAAGCAAACTTTGAAGGATATCAAAGTTGTGTATGAGGTTCCAATCGCAATCTTTTGTGACAACACAAGTGCCATAAACATATCAAAGAATCTAGTGATGCATTCAAGGACAAAGTATATATCCATTAGGTATCATTTTCTGAGAGAAAAGGTGATAGAGAATTAAGTCAAGTTGGAGTATGTTTCTACCAAAGATCAGATTGTAGACATTTTCACCAAGCCTCTGCCTAAGGATACCTTTGAGTATCTTAGAGAAAAGTTAGGGGTCATCACTCCTCCTACTCTAAACTAAGATACACAATAGTGCATCAATCTAGAGGTGTTTAGAGTCCACATTGATGCCTTTTAGGGCTACTTCTTAGGGGGAGTAGTCAGAGAGTTCAAAATAAAGATTGGATCAGAGCAGTAGAGTGTAAGTATGTGCCCTTTACCATTGATGTCAAAGGGGGAGAGAAGTCATGTGCAAAACTTAGATAGAAAAAGAGTGCAGATGTGTAAAGAGAAAGGGGGAGAATCTTGTAGAAAGAAAGAATGCAGGTGTGTAAAGAGAAAGGGCAAGAATCTTGTCTTGATGGCTGTTGTAGTTTTTCACATCATATGTTGCCATCAATGACAAAGGGGGATATTGTTGCAAGTATGTGCCTAATCAGTGTTGTCATTGATGTCAACATATCTTTGTTGTCATTGGTGTCAACTGTTTTCTATTCTATTACTTGTTTAGAAGCCTTGTGTGTTGATGATATTAAGAGAATTGGCCTCTCTGAAAGAACCAAGTGAGTTACAGTGAAGTACAGTATAGACAAAGAGTTATATGTTGAAGAACAGTCTGGTAGACTACTCAACATTTCTTGCTAGATGAAGATCTTGGTTTGTGGATTGGAAGTTATTTAGAGGGATGTTTGAAGATGCTAAATCTTGAGTTTGAGCCTCTGGTGTGAAGTTGTGAGAAAGTTACATTCACCAGAGTAAAGCCCGCTCCTTTTGATTATTCTCTAGTGACAGGGAGAAAGTATTATGCTCCACATTCCTCTGCAATAAAGTATTTTACTTTGTGGTTCTAGAGGGAAGTCTGGGATGATGATAAGTACCTACAAATATAGTGGTTCATGTTTTGGTGGTCCGTAAGCTATCTTTCTTTTATGACGATTGAAGACAGTGAAGTTCATGTGTTCCAGTGAGATTCCTATGGATAAAGTGGTTAAGGTTCGTGTGGTTGCTCCTAATGATTATAACATTCTTGTGGATGTCTCCTAATCATGTTCCTATCTTGACATTGGTTTGCATTAAGGAATTGAGATAGTGTTTGAAGATTGTTCCTAGATAGTGTAATGTGTAACCAGTCTTAGCTGACTTGGTTAATTCCAGTTATTGCAGAGATTCCTTGAAGATTGTGGAAGTGTATTGTGGCATGGAAGATCATGTTTGAGTCCCATTTAAGGTGTGGCATGATCCACATACATCTTTACTTTATTTCCTTTGCAAAATGTTGTAATAGGTGAGGACCTATTTTGTGAATGTTTGTAATGCCAACCTTGGAGATTGTTCCAATGGTTGATGATTGTAATGCTGACCTTGATGATCATTCCAAGGTTGATGAAGTGTATAAATACTTGTAGTTGAGTCATGGAAAAGAGGTCCTTGAGCAAAGATGGGAAGATAATAAGAAAAGGTCCAAAAGGCATAATAGAGAAGAGGTAGAGCAAAGTAGAGGCAAAATAGAGTAGAGAATGCATGGGTGTGATGCGAATATGTGAATGACAAAGCAGTGACATAGATCAATGAGAATGAAGACTTGAGATTCATAATTTATCTATTAAATGACTGCACCTAGCATAGTGGCAGATGCTTAAGCAATATTTATTTTATATGTGTAATATGATTGGAAGCAAGATTTCGTCTACAAGGCAGTGAGCCTTCAACAAGGTTTAACAACCCTTATTGTAATCATGCAAGGTTTAGGGTTGAGGTAGTGAGCCTGCTAGACTTAGTTGTTCTTCATTGCAGTGAGCCAGTATGTTTAGGCCCATGGAGTGACCAAGCCTAAACATCATTATTTCAAGATTGCAATAAATATTGAGAGCTAATCCTCTCTGTGGTTTTTCCCCACCTTGGGGTTTCCCACGTAAAATCTAGTGTCTTGTGTCTGATGTTGTATCTATCGTTAAGTTTCTGATTTCATGAATTCATTGTTAAATCATAATTATTGTGGATAAGTGATTGATGTTTAATTGCAGAAGTGTTTAAGTTTTTTGGGACAACTGATTCAACCCCCCCCCTCTCATTTGTCTGGAGCATATCAACAAGTACACAAGGGTCATAACATGCCCTCCCCCTTCATAAATCCTTGTCTTCAAGGATTGAACTATGAAAACTAATTTTGAAGTTGGTCGAGAGGTACCTAGGAGGTTTATTCTAGCTACAATCCTCACAAGTAAACCAAAACCTCTATGATAGTATAGCTATGGAATAAGCATGATTGTTGAACCAAAATAGCCTCTACCTTAAGGATGATATATCATTTATCCTTTTTAATTAAGTGCTAATTACACATGAACATGTTGGCCAAGGACATTCTTTAGATAGGAGACATGGAAAACATAATATATTTTAGAGGATGGAGGTATATACAACTTGTAGCCCACTTCACCCACACACTATAATAATAGGAAGGATTCATGGATTTTAGGTTTTAACTTTAGTCTTCCTATAATCTTTGGGTATTTTTCTTATATGGTTAAATATGTAGAAATCTCATGTCCCCACTAGTAAATGTGTAATACAAATGGTATTGATTAGCATACTAAACATTTCATATGGTTTTGAGCCAACATCAAGTTGTCGTTGAGAGTTTGGAGGAGATACTCTCAGTTGTTAAGAGTGAAATAAATAATTTGTACCTTAGAATAAATTGGCATGTAGGAAGTAAGGAATGTCAAAGGTTCGAAATAGAAAAATTCAAATGGCATTATCTTAGTGGAAGAATGATATATTTTATAACACCATTCTACAAGGCATATCCATTTATCCCATTGATTATGTTGTTCTAAAGAAAAGAAAAATAAATAAGTCTCCAAGCATTTATTGACTACATATTTGTCATATTTCAAGATTATTTTTGATGTGTTTTTCTTATAGCTTAAATAATTCCTACCAAAAGTTACTAGTTAGAGAAGGTGAGGTCATGGTCACAGACAATGAAAGTGGGCATACCATTGAGGTAGAGGGTATGGTCCACATAGACTTAAGCAATGGTAGATGTGTGATATAGATTGGATAATAAGAAAAAGTGGACATACATAGGGAGATGATCAACCACCACTAGAATGATTGATTTGTTTCCTGACATAGGTAAACCTTCAATAAAATCCATAGAAATAGAGGTACATACTATCATTGGAATTGACAGTAGTTATAGAGTTCTTGGAGTCTAGATAGTTTCTTTTCTTTTTTCATTGGTATATATTAGATTTTGCAACAAATTTTAGTTATCATTTTCATACCCACCTAGAAAAAAGTGTATTTTATTCATTCATATGCCTGTAAGAAACTTGAATTCCCTATCAAAGTAGACACATGTAATCCATATAATAGTTGGTCTTAGAGAGTAGAATTGATATAAAGAACAATTTTTTCTTTGTAATGGAAGTAGCTACTAACCCAAGTGTATTGACGCTTAGTTGTGGGATCATTTTGTAGTTGATGAAGAGGTTGTTGAATCTAGGCATCCTACTACCCTTAATTTTAGAATATTTTTGACCAATCTAGAGTTGATAAGGATAAAGAATATAATGTTCCTTGGTTATCAAGGGTGAAAGTTCAAAGTTGTGTCCCACTTTTATAAAGAAAATGGCCAACATTGGTATAACTTTTTAACTTGAATCACTAGAAAGTGACATACATGTTTTGAATTTTGAAATAATGTAAACTAATGAAATGTAGATTTTTTAGTCCATTTTATGTTTATAGTTTTTAGAAAATAAAAAACTATTTTCTAATGTAGCATTTTGTAAAACTAACACTATAATTTAGTTGCCAATAAAATGCTAAAAATTGAGACTAAGTAGGATGCCACTTTTCATATAGTAAATTTTACATCTTTTCCTTCAATTTTTTTTTGCATTTATAACTAGAAACTTTAGAGCATGGATTAATTTATTTCCATTTAAATAAATATATATTTTTAAATAAATCTTAAAATTTGCATGTACTAAAAACACAACTATTTTCATGGGATGCCACTTTTTCTCTTAGCTATTTATCTAAATTAGAAAATGATTATATTATCTCGACATGGAATATCTCCTCTAGTGTATCATATTTTTTTATTTTTTTTAAAATAAACTTTGTTATTTTTTTATTGAGAATACAACCAACCTTATATTTGTGTGCTAATGACCTAATTTTACTAAAAATAAAATAAAATATAAACACTAATTAAACTATTAAAAAATTATATTTTAAAAAACTACACTTATAGATCTATAAAATGGTATTTCTTAGATTTTTTTAAAAATTTATTTATGTCAATAGGAGTTGTGAGAATATTATTTTTTTCAAATATATATAATAATTTAGTCCCAAGGTGATGCTACATATGTATCTAGTGGACACTTCTAGCTATAAAAGTTGTGGCCTAGATCCAATTTAGGTAGAATGAATCCAAATAGAACATATGCATGACCAAAATTAACTTTTAGTTGGTAATGCTTAAATTAATTTGTGTTGACAAGTTGGCTTGAAGTGGGACACAACTTTGAACTTTTAGCCTCAAGTTCCCATTATAGGGCATATGCCACCAAATTCTCCTTCCCCTTTTTGTATATAATTCCATAATCATTGACTAACAATTTTGTGAACCTAATGTAGACATGGGCACAAGATCCAATCAAAGATAGTCAAACTATGGAGTGAAAACTCAAAACAAACAACACTCACAAACAATCTTAATGAAACAGTAACATGATTTTTATTGAGTTCAAACTATAAAATGATTACAATCTACCATAATGGGCTTCATACATGCTAGGACACAACCAGTTGGTTACTAATATGGAAATTACTACATTCAAATTAAATTTAATACATTTGTGACATCAATATCCCCATCATCAAACTCCATCTTGAATCTTCATCCGTATGTTTGCACGTGGACATCCAACTCTCTATTGAATTCTCCCATACACTCCTTCATGATTTAAATTGATTATGAAATACATATATAGTAATGATAATGGAATGGGAAATCTATGCAGTGCTCAAAATCAAACTTTGACGTTCAATATCTGCAAAGTTTAATATTTCATGAAACATGTAGTTAACTAGTGTAAACAAGTTCTTCAATAAAGGTGATGATAATGGAATGGGAAATCTATGCAGTGCTCAAAATCTATGTGGTATATGTTTGGTAAGTGCAAGGAAATAGGGGACAGATTAGTGGCCACCATTGAGATTTTCAACAAAACACATTCATGTAATGAAAAACATAGCATGTACATGGTTTAACATGTATGTATTTTTAATTCCTTGAATTATAATTTATTTTGTGATCCTTTTCATTTAGGGCTTGGATTTCCAAGCCTAAGGGTTGGACATCTCTTGTGGCTCCTAAATTTGTGTTTTTAAGATAAAACGTCTCAAATTCAAACTTTGACCTCTTCAAGTTTACACATTTTGCAATAAAATTTTACAAAACCATCACCAAAATAAAGAGCTAATGCTTACCTTTCTATCCATATAAGTTTTTTAATATTTTGAATAATTTAAGGTATTTATTTTTATTTTATTTGACTAGTGTCTTGGAATTCCTCAAACACATATGTATTGAATTTTTTAATAACTTTTGACCCATTTATCTAAATTTGAAAACAAAATATAGGATTCTTATACGCTTCATTATATGCACATTAAAGAGAAAAAATTACATTTCCAATTAGTTTTGTGCAAGTTATGTGACGCACATGCTTAGTGATGCAATTTTCAGGATGTATCCACTTCAAAAATCACAAAAAAAATATTCAATAAAAAATATAAATATATATAACTTGTAGTACTCACTCTTCATTATATTTCCACCAACTAGTTTTTAAAAATACCTAATATATCAAAAAAATAGGGGGGCACACACCAGATACTATGTTATATTTTAGTGATAAAAATAGGAACACTTTTGTGTGCACTCACCATTTAACCCCCTTAACCTTAAAACATTTTTAAAATTATTTAGTAGTTTAGAAACTATAATTAGACCAATACAATTCTTGTTCTTATCATATCTTCAAATTTTGAGTATATGAATCTTGAATTACTTGTCTAAGATTAGCTTTAGCTGAATTTAGAAAAAAAGTGGCCACTTTTGACCCCCCTTTTGTCCCCCATTTCCATGCACTTACCCTATTCAAAAACCAAATTATGTCATTTTGTTGATCCAATTATCCTCAAATATGGACATGAAATCAATTCATAATTGTAAAGAATACTCTCAAAACCATGAAACCAAATATCAACTTGTGGTAAAATGTAGTAACTTGTTCTACAACTAACTGGCAAATAAAAACCTACAAACAAACAAACAAAGTGAAAGAAAATATATGTTTGGTTGATGCAAGATTTGTCTTGTCCCATAGGATGCTCTTGCATTAGAAACATAGGGTTATTTGAAAAGTTAGTCCCTCACTTTCCAATGATTAGAGGGTAACTGATATGATCTACCTTAGCCTTGGAAATCTAACTTGAGTCTTCTTCTAGCCTTCCTCTCCATTTCACCAAATATTCCTCATATTGCCTATTCCTAGTATTCCTCCCAATTTTTCTATCAAATATCTTTTTACTATCTTATTTTGGCTTTGGTGACATGGGATTTTTCCCTTGTTCCTTTGTGCTACTTCCTTCTGAGTCTACCTCACGATACTAGTATAGGTCTACAATGTTGAAAACTAGAGATATTCCTAACCCTTATAGTAGCTCCACCTCATATACATTTCCCAAATCATTTACCTTCTTATAATTCTACAAGGACCAAACTTCTTCATCTTCAACTTATTGTATGTTCCAACTAGAAATCTTTCCTTTTTAAGGTACACCACCACATCATCTCCAACCATAAAATATTTATTTCTTCTTGCTTTGTCATCTTGTTTCTTGTATTTATCATTCATCTTTTCTAGGTGCCTTCTTACCTTGGAATGCACCTTCTTCATGTGTTCTACAAACTCCTCCACCTCTGCATGCACTTTCTTCATGTGTTCTATGAATTCCTCCACCTCTGCACTCCTTTTTTGTTCCTTGCTAATGTCCCTCAATTCTAATGAATTCCTTGGGCTGCTACTCCTCACAATTTAAAATGGTGTTTTCTAGTACTTCTATTTGTGATGGGTGAAAAAATCTAGATCAAGCAACGAAGATTAGATTCAACTCCAAACACCTCAAGAAATCTAACCTAGGTAAAATAAATGACATGCAATTAAAACAAAGTCACCTGGGTATTTTGATTTCTTGATTTTATTGTGGATTGCTTCCATGCAAACCAAAATTAATGAGGTTTCCATGGTTGTGATAAAAAATGCTCAAAAGATGCGATGCATGCAAGGAAAGAGTGCATAAAATGTTTTGGATTCATATTTTAAAAATGCTATTGACTTGAGAGCTTTGAAAAATGCAAGAAAGAGCATGAGACTCTAGCCTCTAAATGAGAAAAATGAGGGTATGCAAATGAGACTAGGGTTCCAAATGAGAGAAATGAGGGCTTTTATACTTAGAAGGTGAGTGATCAATGACGTAGGATGAAAGAAGAGATCAACAGTGGAGGAATCTTGAGAGACATGCATAGAGAAAAATGTATAATAAATTAAATAAATATCCTCATTTAATTTATTAAGAGAGAAAATGTTGGAAGGAAGAAATAATATAAATTAAATAAAAATAAATCTATTTAATTTATATTTTTAACGATGGAATAAATAAAATATAAATTTTATTTATTTTTAGAAGTATGGAATAATTTAATAACTAAACCCATTTAATTATTGATGGAAGATGCAAGAATGATGAAAATCAATTCAATAAATAAGAATTTAATTAATTAATTATGAAGATGGGGAAGAGTAATGAGATTTTTAATTACAAGTGTGCTAGATGAATGAATGCATGCGGTATGAAAATGCGATAAATGCACAAAGTTAAAATGGGTCAATTTTGGGTGTCTACATTTTGCCCCTCTTTGAGATAATGTTTGTTAGGATGTTGTTTCAAAGAAGATATGATACGTTTGGATAAACAAGCTATACCCTAATGAAACTGGCAGATGATGCACCTTGTTGGTTGATTTAAATTCCCAACCTGATCTCAAGGAAAATAGATCTATAAATAGCCACTACTAATAACTGATCTGTCTCGAGGGATTGGCCAACAAACAAGAAGATTAGGGGGGTCTTTGATCCCCTTCTTTTCCTCTGCACTTTAGGCTCTACAAGGCTGAGGAGGGTGTTCCTTTCTTTCTGTTTAAAAATAAATAGACAAAGTAGATATGTTCCTTCTAGATTGCTTAAAGAATTTTTGATAAAGTAAAGTAATGGGCTAGATTCTTAAGATTCAACCTTATTATTTGTAGAGGAACATGTAAATAAAATTAACATCTAATAACCTACAACTAGGAGGGAAAATAATTTTGATTTTTTGAAAATGATGAGGATGATCAAGGGGGTGTAAACATAGTATAGTATTCATGAATAGATTAGTGCCTATCCAAGGGTCATAGAGTCAAGAACTTACATAAACTTAAAAGAACTATTATGCAATTAATCTTAGTTTACTGTAAAGATATAATAATGCCTTACATTAAAAGTATCTTACTAGTTTTAGAGTTAACCATGCTTAGTTATCCCTGTAAACCAATACTACATTCATTATTCTATTGTAGCCATTTATTTTACTACTTGAGTAAATGCCATGAGGAGAATATATGAACACAAGAGAGATTGTGATGATGAATAAACTGATCTTTAATCAAATTTATATTCATAAATGTAGAACATTCAAAATGTCCAAACTCTAGTTAATCTTCAACCAACCAAAAATGCTATATCTACTCCTTGAGAGAAATCCTGACAAGATTTAGTACCTAGACATAAATTTACTCCATTGGGAGAACCTATTGAATCTATCCTAAGAAAATTCATTCAAATATGTATCATCACTTTACCTGAAGCATGACAATATGATGAATCTCAATTTAAACTCTCTTGGTATAAAGACAATGAATACTGTGAATACCATAGAGTAAAAGGACATAAAATTCCTATGCATATGAAACTTAAAAACCTCATCCATAATCTTATTGATAGAGGTGAAGTAATTGTAGATGATCTTTTGGCAAGAGACACTGGTCCGGTATTGACCTGTATGTTGTCATTGATGGCAACAAGGCTCAGAGATCTTATCACCATGATAGGAAGAGATATCTTTGGAAGAACATGTTGGATCCCAGGTTTGGTTACAGAAAATGGCTAAGTATGAAAAGTATTTTGAGTAGAGGATAGTAAGTTGGATAGTATGTCTCCAAAGATGATGATCAATTAATATGGTTCAGGTATGATGTTCTCAGTTGTTTGATAGTGTTATGCTTCAAATTTTAAGTCTTGATCTCCTCTGGAAGTCACTTTGAGTAATTGTCTAAGTTCGGATAGGCAAAGGTATAGGAGGAATAGTGAATAGGGTCTAGTGTAGTGGTCTGCATTCCTCCATAGATAAGTATTTTGTTATGTGGTTTAAAGGTGTTGTAAACACTTATATGAAGTGTCTTATTCCAGAGTTAGGAGATTTGAAGTCCACTGAAAGGTTAGCTACAAGCTGCTAAGTATTGGCATAGTGTTTGACAGAGATAGAGTCTGAGTTCTGATGGTTTGCATTTCTCCACAAGATGATATCATGCCTTTCAGTTCTAAGGGTAAGATTGGGAATGTATAACGAGTCCTTGATATGATTTTGGAAGTGTTTTGTGATCTGCAGTAGAAGTTGTAAGTCAGCAGATGAACCTATTAAGCATGCTCTTGAGAAACAGGTCGACTAGTGAGATAAATCAGGATGTGGAGAAACAATAGTGTGTGAAATATCTATTCAAGTAAATGAGTGATTAGATCTGACCTACATGAATATACTTGGGTGAAGATTTGGGTCTATGCAATATATAGTGCATTGGATCAAGACGACAAGGTACATCTTTCTATGTACACGTTTCCTTCTTGGATGTTGACCTGACTATGAATCAAATCATGATTTAGATATATAAGAGCTATGAATTTTGGTTGAGTGAAGTGTGTGGTGTAGAAGTGTGTGTGTGTGTGTGTGGTGTGAGCATGCAAATACAAGAGTAGAGTTAGAAGAGAAGCAACGATGAAGACTTGGGATTTAGAATTGAGTTGTTAAATGACTACACCTTGGCATAGTGGCAGATGCTTAAGCAGTATTTAGTTTTCATGTGCAATATGATTGGAAGCAAGCTTTCATCATCAAGGTAGTGAGCCTTCAATAGGGTTTAATAGCCCTTAGGGTTTAACATTCCTCATTGTAATCTTGTTAAGTTTAGGGTTGAGGCAGTGAGTCTGCTAAATCTAGTTGTACTTCATGGTAGTGAGCCAGCATGTTCTAGGACCATGGATTGACCAAGCCTGAACATTATTTTTGTAAGTATTGCAATATATAATTGAGAGCTAATCCTCTCTTTGGTTTTTCCCTCTTTGGGTTTTCCACGTAAAATCTTGGTGTTATGTGTCATGCTTTTGTGGTTGCTGCTCTTTTATATATTATGCTTCTATTTCATTAATTCCTTGAAATGGTTAAAGACAAAGGTGTATGAAAAGATTTATAGAACATTGATTCACCCACCCTCTCAATGTTCCTAACAATCAACAATTGGTGTTAGAGGAAGGTTCCTTGGAAAAAGTTTAACATCTTAAGGAAGATTTGGGATAGTATGATCATGGCAACAAGAAGGTGTGGAAACTATGAAAGGTACAATCAACTAGAAGCAACTCTTATGGATATTGAAAACTATGAAGTAGAAGTTAGGGATCTGAAGGAAAACCTGAAACAAGCTAATGAATGCATCTTGAAACTAAAAGAGCAAGTCAAGAAATTTAAAAATAAATACAAAGTCAGTGATCAATTGTTATTAGTAAATGAAGCCCTAAATAATTTGGAAATAGAAGTTACAGAAAGAAAAAGAGTAGAAGATGATCTAAATTTGATTGTGAAGAATAGATCAGAAGATTGTGCAAAACCTGAAAAAGAAATTATAAGTTTAAAAATGGATCTGGAAAAGGCTAGAAGTTTTGAAGAAAAATTGAAGATAAGTACTACAAAGCTTGATGAAATGATTGCTAGCTAGAGGAATGCTGATGAGAAACATGGTTTAGGATTTGAGAAAGGAGAAAGCTCAAACTCTAGTCAAATGAGCACTAAGTTAAGGGAAAACAAAGAATACCAGTTCAAAAATCAAAGAAGAAGACCCAAAAGACCTCCGGTCAGACAGCCAAATGATCAAAGGTACCCATATTTCAATGGTTATTGTAATTCATGCAATAAGTATGGTCATAAGGCTACTTACTGTAGGAGCAGAATAAATAAAAAAACTCCATCATTCTCTGGTTAGTGTTTCAATTGCAAGAAAATTGGTCATAGAGAAAATGAATGTAGAAATTAGATTAGGAAAAGGTTCATCAACAGGAGGAATGAACAATCCTTCAAAGATAAATAGTTTACTTGCAATAAAATTAGTCATAGATTTGCTGTATGTAGAAGTAAAGTAAGTCATAATTCTATTAGGTGCAATGCATGCTGTAAAATGGGACATATATCAAATGAATGTAGAAGCTTGGTAAGAACTAACTCTCAAGATACAAGGAACAATCAATTATTCAATGGAAAGTGCTTTACATGCAATAGATTTGGACATATGGCAAATCAATGTAGATCAAATTCAATCAATGGAAGGAATTAAAGTCAAAAGAATGTGATGTGCTTCAATTGCAACAAATTTGGACATGTTGCAAGATTTTGTAGAAGTAGAAATGTGAAGAGAAATCACTATTCTGAAGAAAGGAAAACAGAGTAGAGAAATGATAAAGGAAAAGAGAAAGTTGATCCAGTTGAAACCAAGAAAGAAATGAACAAATTATGGATCAAGAAAGAAGTAATAAAAGTTAGGGATCAATCCACACCAGTATCCAGTGTAGATACTTCCTCTGGGAAGTAAATCAAGAGCTTTGGCTTAGGGGGAGTAGTGTTGAAAATTCAAACCCCCTAGCCAGAAAGTGGGTGCTAGAATCAGGCACGAAGGTATATGATAAAATTTGATGTGACACATCTCTTAAAGGAAGAACCGGAAGAAAAAGAGTCAATGCAACACATTGTGGAGAAATCCTAATTGACTATATTCTATAGTAAAGGGTTTTAATAGATTTTTGGAATGGGCATTTAATGATGACTAGGTCAAATCACATAGAGGATAAAAAGGAACTTTTTGGGGTTTCTAAATCTCTTTGCATTCGGTGCAACTATGTATTGATCTACTCTGTGAAATCTACCAGGACAGTGAAAGAAAATGCCTTAAATGAATTGGTTGCAAGAAGACATAAGGCACATGATTCACTGCTGGGTTATCTAAAGAATGGGATTCTTCACCTCGCAGATGAAAGTGTTAGTGCATTGTTCTCTAGCAATAGGGATCAGAGTCCAAGCAGTCATGGAGATCTAGATGATAGTGATGGAGAAGGTACAAATTCTAATATTCCTTCATTTGAAGATATTAATAGTATAACAATCCAGAGATCAAAGCTTACCAAGAGGTTCATGGAGTCATTCTTCGAAAAGATCATTGTGGGCTATTCTGTGTGAATTGAGATTGGTATGTCAAAGTCAGGATAGCGTATTTACCATCTTTGCATAGGTCAGAAATATAGATGCAACAAATGCTGACAAGCATTACAAATTTGAGAATAGGATTATCCACAAGTACTTGGATTGTGTTTGAGGTAGTGATGATAATGCAGTTAAATGGTAGATGGTCTTGAGAAAGAGTTTAAGGAATGAGAATAGGAAGTACAGTGTACTGAGGGCCAAATTTTTAGTAGAGCTAATGTAGAAGAGAAGCAAAATGCACTGAAGGAAATAAATAATTTTTTCTATTCTATAGAAACTATAAAGCAGATGCTGCAGAAGAAGAAGATGGCTTCTCCAAGGCCACTAAATCTTGCTATTGAGAAGGATAGGCTGAGGAAGGAGATGAAGCTTGTAGAGAGCAAACATGATTATTAAGAAGTAGATAGGATCAAAACAAGGTTGAAAGACTTAAAAGTCCTTTCATTTCAGAGAAAAGGCAAGAATGCAAAAGCCATAATGCTTGCAAAGATGAATAAGAAAAACAATTTGAAAATTTTAAGAATGCTTCAATGATCAAGCCTGCTAACTTTATTCTCAAAGCAGGTGAGATTGGGTATGATCCTTTCTCTCATCACTGGACTAGATCACAAAATTATTACAATGCAAAGTGTGATGCTACAGAGAGGCAATATAGGCATAACTAAAACAAATCTATCTCTTGGCTATCAAACTAAGGTGTAGAAGATAGGAAATAGTTAAGGAGTCCTACACCGAAACAAAACATAGAACAACAAGAGAATATGGACATAAATCCTCTAGAACAAAGTTGAGAAGAAATATCTAAGATAACAAGAGACACTACAGATGTCTTAGTTGGTGTTGGAAGAAAACAAGTTACAGATGAAGCCATGAAATCAATTGCACAATTGACACACCATCAGATGTACAGAAAAGCTAGTTTTTTTGAATGACCAAGTCCATATCCTAGAATGTGTAAGGAACAGATGGAACAAAGAAATAGCTCTGATAAAGACTATCTATAGTGACATTTTGCCTTCAGTCACAAATTAAAATAAAGATTGCGACAAGTACACACATTTGTGAAGTTTTTGAAAGTATTTTTTTTGTATTTCAGGATACACCCTTTGCCGTTGATGTCAAAGGGGGAGAAGTAGATCAATGGAAAATGGATAAACATCTTAGGGGGATTATGAGGAGTAGTCAAACATTTTTCACTAAGTGTTGGCATCAATGCCAAAGAGGGAGATTATAGGCAAGAGACACTACTTCAGTATTGACCTCTATGTTGTCATTGATGGCAACAAGGCTTAGATATCTTATCACCATGATAGGAAGAGATATCTTTAGAAGAACATGTTGGATCCCAGGTCCGGTTGATAGAAAATTGCTAGGTATGAAAAGTATTCTGAGTAGAGGACAATAAGTCAGCTAGTATGTCTCCGTAGCTGATGATTAGTTAATGTAGTTTAGGTATGATGTTCTCAGTTGTTTGATAGTGTTATTCTTCAAAGGTTAAGTCCTGATCTCCTCCGGAAGTCACCTTGATGAATTGTCTAAGTTTAGATAGGCAAAGGTATACCAGGAACAGTGAACAAGGTCCAGTACAGTGGTTCACATTCCTTCGTAGATAAGTATTCTATTATGCAGTTCTAAGGTGTTGTAAACACTTATATTAAGTGTCTTATTCTAGAGTTAGGAGATCTAAAGTCCACCAGAAGGTTAGCTACAAGATGCTAAGTATCGACATAGTGTATGACAGAGACAGAGTCTGAATTCTGATGGTCCACATTTCTCTGCAAGATGATATCATGCCTTGCGGTTCTAAGGGTAAGATTGGGAATGTGTAAAGAGTCCTTGATATGATTTTGGAAGTGTTTTGTGATCCGCAGTAGAAGTTGTAAGTCAACAGATGAACTTGTTAAGCATGCTCTTGAGAAACAGGCCGATTGGTGAGATAAATTAGGATGCGAAGAAAGGATAGTGTGTGAAGTATCTATTCAAGTAAATGAGTGATTAGAGAAGACCTATATAAATACACTTGGCTGAAGATTTGGGTCTGTACGACATATAGTGCATTGGATCAAGCTGATAAGGTACATCTTTCTATGTACACATTTCCTTCTTGGATGTCAACCTAACTATGAATCAAATCATGATGTAGATATATAAGAGCTATGAATTTTGATTGAATGAAGTGTGTGTTGAAGAAGAGTGTGTGTGTGTGGTGCAAGCATGTGAATAGAAGAGCAGAGTCAGAAGAGAAGCAGTGATGAAGACTTGGGATTCAAAATTTGGTTGGTAAATGACTACACCCTGGCATAGTGGTAGATGCTTAAGTAGTATTCAGTTTTCATGTGCAATATTATTGGAAGCAAGGTTTCATCATCAAGGCAATGAGATGGTAGTGAGCCTTCAATAGGGTTTAATAGCCCTCATTATAATCTTGCTAGGTTTAGGGTTGAGGTAGTGAGTCTTCTAAATCTAGTTGTACTTCATGGTAGTGAGCCAACATGTCCTAGGCCTGTGGAGGGGCTAAGCCTGAACATTACTTTTGTAAAGATTGCAATATATAATTGAGAGCTAATCCTCTTTGTGGTTTTTCCCTCTTTGGGTTTTCCACGTAAAATCTTGGTGTTATGTGTCATGCTTTTGTGGTTGCTTCTCATTTGTATATTATGCTTCTATTTCATTAATTCCTTTAAATGGTTAAAGACAAAGGTGCATGAAAAGATTTATAGAACACTGATTCACCCCCCCTCTCAGTATTCCTGACAATCAACATGATCCTCCTAAACAATCCTCTAGCAATGATCTCAACATTTACAAGGATCCATTCCCACCTCATGCTAAAGAAAATGCTTCTGATAAAGGTAAAAGTGTAAACCATTTGTCGAATTCCTATGACTTTTATGTAGGGCATATAGAAGAGAGTCATGTGTCTACCCTTTCTATTAAGGAAAAAGCATCCAATTGTGTAGTTACAACTCATCGTGGTCATGCTACCATTCATGGGGCAACACCAAATACCTATCCAACTCCTGAGTATAACATCTTGGATCTTCTAGGAAAAACACCCTCCTAGATATCCATCTTAGACCTTATCCAATCATCACCTGCACATAAAACTATACTTGAGAAGGTACTTCAAGAGTCATCCATTCCTAATAATATTGATATTGTCTAGTTCCAAGCCATGATAGGGCATGTTGCTTCACTCCATCACCTAGTTTTCACTGAGAAAGATCTTCCATCACATAATCCTTATCATATTGATTCTCTACACATAGATGTTTATATCCACCTTGATGCAAAGTCAAACAAATTCTTATAGATGGTGGTGCTAGCTTAAACATTTGTTCTCTAAAATTGCTAAAACAGTTAATATACTCTGAGGATGCTATTGATTTAGACATAAGTATAGCCATCAAAGCATATGATGATGTAGAAAAAGAATCTGAAGGTGTTATTCATCTACCCATCCAAGTTGGTCTTTCTATCATAGAAACTCATTTTCAGGTATTGGACCTTGATCTTCCCTACAATATTATTTTAGGTTACCCATGGAGACATACCATGTATGTCATACCATCCACATACCATTAGTGTCTCATGTTTCCATTCAATGGTACATAAATTACTATCCTAGGGGATCCTAATCCTTTTGTGTTTTGTAGAGCTATGCAAGGCTAATACCAGAATTCAAACCAAATTCCCAATAACATGGCAGCTCAACCATCTTCCTCCTACAATGATCCATCTACATTAACTAAAGCTACATTTGATACACCTTTCCATGAGATCAAGCTCCAATACAAGGACAAAGGAGTTGGTGAGTATGACCTACAAAAGTCTTGTTATGTGGGAAATTTGCCTCTATCACCTAGATCTTATGGCAAACCACCACTAGCAAAAATAAGTCCAAAAGTTGTCATACAGGCTAGCCCCACAATATTTATTCATTGGGGATTTGTAGAGGATGAATCCATCAAATACATTTCATCATGGCTATTCAAAGAAGCTCAAGATCCAGTTACATTACCAGTTGAGCAGTACACCAGAGGTCTTTGCATTGCTAAGAACATGGGTTACAAAGGTCAAGGTGGCCTTGGATTACATGGACAAGGAAGCATAGAACCCATTATTGTGAAGAATAAAAATGATAGACAAGGGTTAGGATATGGTAAGGAGGTACCACGATACTCATACATTGAGTGTATTCTTGATGAAGTAGCAAAGGATTTTCCCATAGTTATAATTTCTAACGAGGATATCATTGACAACTCTTATTTACATCTCATAGACCTATTCCAGGAAACCTCTATCTTTATGATTATCTCCATTTCCCTCACATCCACAACTAAAATGTAGAACCTTGCAATTGTATACACTGACCTTATTGACTAGGACCAACAAGAGTCTCTCATTCTTGGTATCTTTCAGAATGATGAAGCCATTGCAGAATTCATGAAACTATGAGATGGTATTCCACTTGGTGACCACAAGGATGGCTTCATCATGGAACTTGACCCCACAACATAATTCAGTGAGAAGGTTAAATCCTCTATTTGCAAAAGTAAAAATAAAATAAGATCCCCTAGTGAAAACCACACTATGGTGCCTTTAGATCCTAAAATATTAAAAATAAAGGACATAACCAATGGTGAAAACCACTCCAAGGCACCCAAGGATGGAGGATTTAACCTTCCCTTGACTTTAGTATATCAAGAAATGTGTTCCCTTTTGGTTGAGAAATCACAGGAAGACAATTTGGGTACTATAGAAAATCCAAAGATTACCTTCCTAGTAGCATCTCTTTCAAAGCAAGAGAAAAAGGATTTTATAGCTTTCTTCATGAAAAGAACAATCAACTTTGCTTGGGAATACACTAACATGCCTAGATTGGATCCTTCTTTAGTGGTCCATCACTTAGTAGTATTTCCTAATGCCAAGCCTATTAAACATAAGCTTCAAAAGATGCATCCCCAAAAAGCATTGCTTGTTAAGATAGAACTTTAGAAGTTACTAGATTTGAAATTCATTCATCCCATTGATTATCTAGAATGGGTTTCTAATTTGGTACCTCTATCCAAAGTCACTAGGGGCATTTGTATTCTACCAATTTCAGGGATCTTAACAAAGCATGTTGAAAGGATGATTTCACTTTACCAAACATTGACATCATAGTAGACCTAACCACTTGTCACAAAATGCTTTCCTTGATGGATGGTTTTTTTGGTTACAATCAGATCCTTATAGCACCTAAAGATCAACATAAGAAATTGATGAAGGGGGTAAATCATAAAACACACAACAGAAATTGCACATAGAAAATAGAACTTTCTTTATTGATTTGGACAACCTATTACATTTACAGAAGCTCAAATACAATTAGATGAATCAACCTTACACAGATTGCAACACATTACCGCTTCCTCTCACAAGACTCTGGAACCTTCAACCTTCTGTAAACCCAAATCAGCTAGGGTTTCTATTTTCCCACCTATTCTTGACTCTACACTTTCCCCCTTAAATCTACTACTACCCAAGGTTCCCAAAATAGTCATAAATAGCACTTGTTGGTGGCTTCTAGCTAAATTTTGAAATTTGCAACTCCCTCCAAAACTAGGTCAACTTTTGGGAAGCATAACTTTTGATTCGGGTGTCTGATTGAAGAACCATTTTAGGAATCAGAAAGCTCATGATGTGAGCTATCATGCCAGAAATTCGTAAATGGATTTTCATCAACTTTTTGGGATTTTATGGGATGTTTTAGTGCCTCATATCTCATTTCAGATATTTTTAAGGGCTTTTCAGAAAATAAAAACTTTAATATCTTTCAGCTCACAAATGATCTTTGCCTAATTCCTTCACCAAAGGTCTTATATTTTAGTTATGAATCTTTCTGTAAGTTTTCACTTTAATCTATACCCAAATACAAACTTTCCTAAAATGGTAGGTAAACTTTCCAAAACTGGCAGTTTGCTATTTTTAGTAGTTTGGGAAAAAATTGAAAGTCCTACATCATTATTTAGGAGATTATGGAACCAGAAACACTAATTATGGAAAGAAATGAAAAAACTGTAATGATTTTGAATCAACTTCTTTTTGGATGATGCAAGATTGCCCTTACACTAGTAGATGCTCCTGCATCAGACAACCAGGGTAATTTGAGAAGTGGCCCTGTCACGTCTCGTGTATTTGTTTGAGGAAAACCCAAATAGTCAACCTCTACCTTAGATAGCTAAGAAGAATCTTCAATAGGCCTTCCTTTCCATTTCACCAAGTATTCTTCATATTTCTTGTTTCGAGTACTTCTTCCCACACGGCTATCCAAGATCACTTATATCTCCTCCATGGAAGTAGATGCCAGAATACTCCACTATTCTTCTATTGGTTCATCCTCTGTGTCACCTTCATGATATTCTGATAAATCAACAATGTTGAAAATAGGGGAAATATTGATCCCACTTGGTAGTTGTACCTCATATGCATTTCCTCAATCATGCTTCTTTAGGATTCTGTGCGGTCCAAATTTTTTCATTTACAACTTATTGTATGTTCCAATTATGAACCTTTCTTTTCTCAAGTGAACCATGACTTCATCTCCTACTTGGAATTCCTTATATCTCCTCTTCTAATCTGCCTTAGCCTTGTACTAAATATTCACCTTATTAATGTGCTTTCTCACCTCTTCATGCAAATTCTTTAGATGTTTAGCAAAGTCTTCAGTTTCAGCACTAGTCTTTTCTCCTTTGTCCAACTTCCTTGACTTAGAAGGATTTCTTGGGCTATTGCCATATACAATCTAGAATGGTGATTTACTAATACTCCTATTGACAAAATTGTTGTAAGCAAATCTTGCTTATGCTAAAATCAAATCCCATCCCTTGGGCTTATCTCCTACTAAACATCGTAGCAGGTTACCCAAACTCCTATTCACCACTTCTGTCTGTCCATCAGTCTGTGGATTGTGTGTAGAACTGAACTTCAATCAATCTTCAACTTCTTCCATAATGTCCTCCAGAAATAACCAACAAACTTGGTATCTCAATTTGAGACTATGCTCTTTGGTAGACCGTGTAATCTCACCACCTCCCTAAAAAATAATTCTGCAATAGGAACAACATCATTAGTCTTCTTGCAAGGAATAAAATGTGCCATCTTTAAGAATCTGTCCACCACCACAAAAATGGAATCATGCCCTCTCTTTGTCCTTGGTAAACCAAGAACAAAATCCATACTAATATCATCCCATGGATTCTCTGGTGTAGGTAATGGCTGATATAACCCTGTATTCTGACCTGTTCCTTTTGCCATCTGACACACTCTACAACTCTGCACAAATTTCCTCATGTCGTGCTGCAACTGTGGCCAATAATAATTCTCACCAATAATAGCAATGGTCTTATCTTGATCAAAGTATCCAGCCAATCCTCCACTATGCTTCTCCTTGATCAGGTTCTCTCTCATGGAACTCCTCAGAATGCACAACTAGCTTCCTATAAACAACATGTCATCTTAGATTATGAAATCCAACCATTTTGTCCTGTCCAAAGTAATAGGTTTTAGACAAGCTTTCCAAGCCTCTGCAAAATCTAGATCTTCAGGATACAAACTTTTGAGCTCATTGAACGCAACAACCTCTATCTTCATTTCTGTCAACAAATTTTGCCTTCTGCTCAAGGCATCTATAACTCTGTTGGACTTCCCACTCATGTGCTTCAAAACAAAAGTATAACTCTACAAAAAATCAACCCATTTTAGGTGCCTCTGGTTCAACTTTCCTTGACTATTAAGATACTACAAAGCCTGATGATCAGTATATAAAACAAACTCTTTTGGCAACAAATAATGTCTCCATTTCTTCAAAGCTTGAACTATTGCATAAAATTTCTGCTCATAAACATAATACTTTTTCTTGGCATCATTAAGCTTCTCACTAAAATAGGCAATGGGCTTACCTTCTTGACTCAAAATAGCTCCTATAGCACTACCACTAGCATCACAATCTACCTAAAACTCCTTATTGAAATCTGGAAGTGCCAAAATAGGTTGCTCTATGACTTTCTACTTCAATGTATCAAATCTTTTGTCTACTCCTTTAGTCCATCTAAACTCTTTTCTATCCCCTCTCATTGTCTCCATTAGGGGTGCACAAATGCTACTAAAATTTTTGATAAACTTTCTGTAAAAACTTGCCATACCATGAAAAGATCGTACCTCTGTAGCACTCCTTGGTGTAGGCCATTCAAGGATAGCTCTCACATTCTCTAGGTCCATCTTAAGAGCTTCCTCTGAGACAACAAATCCTAGGTATACCAACTCCTTTTCAAAAATACATTTCTTCGGGTTAATTAGCAACTTCTCCTCCCTTAGCTTCTCTAAAACTCTTCTGATAGGCATCAGATGCTCATCCCAAGTCTTACTGAAAGTCAAAATATCATCCAAATAAACAATAACAAAACATCCCAAAAATTCTTTTAGTACCTCATTCATGAGCCACATGAATGTGCTCGGTGCATTGGTTAGGCCAAATGGCATGACTAACCACTCATACAAACCCTCCTTTGTCTTGAAGGTTGTCTTCCATTCATCTCCTTCTCTGATTCAAATATGGTGATACCCACTCTTTAGATCAATCTTCATGAAGTACTTGGCTCCACTCAAACAATCTATTATGTCATCCATTCTAGGTAATGGAAATCTGTACTTGATTGTGATCTTATTGATGGCCTGAGAATCTATACACTTTCTCCATTCTCCATTTTTCTTTGGTGCTAGTACTACATATACCACACATGGACTTAGGCTCTCTCTTATCAGTCCCTTCCTCAACAACTCCTGAACTTGTATGTTCAACTCTATACTCTTGGCTGGAGTCATTCTATGGGCTGCCTTATTCGACAAACTAGCTCTTGGGATAAAATCCATTTGATGACTTATCTTCCTCATTGGTGGTAAACCTTCTGGTACATTATTAGAGACAATATCTTGAAATTCTTCCAACATTTCTGAGACTTTTGTTGGTACATCTTCACATTTCTCTTGACTAATCTTAAGAATCAATGCAAAGCAAAGACGCTCATGCTTCATACCCTCCAAAAATTTTCTACCATCTACCAAGAAAATTCTGGTAGTACTACATACCTTTTCTTCCACCTCCTTCAAGGGCTTCAACTTATGACAAACTCCATCCTTTGTTAGGGAATATGTGTTTGCATGGACATCATGGACAACACTCCTATCATACTACCACAGCCTCCCCAATAGCATATGCTATGCATCCATTGGTATGATATCAGACATCACCTCATCATGGTAGTCCCCAATCTTGAACTTCACTAAACACTACTCATTGACAAAGCTCTGTGGTCCTTCTATAACCATGCAATCTGATATGGATGTGGATACTTTCTTCTTGTCAACTTCAACTTGTCAACCATCTCCTCTGAAACAAGATTGTCAGTGCTTCCACTATCAATAATAATATCACAACACTTACCTTCACATTTACACCTTGTGTGGAATAAACTTTTCCTCTAATTGGGTTCTTTCTCCTCATTCAACAAAGTTCTTCTGACAACTAGGGTTTCTCCCCTTTCAGCATCTTCAAAATGATTAGACTGCGCAACTTCATCTACATGTGCAACTTGTGCATTACCCTCAGGTCTTCTATTTGTCCTTCCTTGATGTTTCATACATTCATATGTTCGATTCCCTTCTTCTCTACATTGGAAACAGGTTCCTCTGAAACCTCCTCTTCTAGGTCCTTGTCCAGGTCGGCCTCTTTCTCTTCCTCTTTGCTCACCATTATTTTGGTCACAAGGGTAGTAGGCATTATCTCCTCTTTGATTCTGACTGGTGCTAGCTCTTTACTTTTCTTTTGATCTTTATTACGGCCTCCATAGGGTCTTCCACTAGTCCTCCCACCTTGACCTCTTCCCCTTTGCTCACTATCGAATCTTTTATTCAGCTTCTCTTCTACCTTCAAGGAAAACTAGTATGCATCTTGTATGGTGGTCATTCTGACTAGGCTCAACTCCTCTTGAATAATTACCCTCAATCCATTAATGTAATGGCCTACCTTCTCCTTATTGGCCTCTGCATGACTGGTCCTGATAGTAATCTTATAAAACTCTTTTGTATACTCCTTAACAAACTTGTTACCTTGCTTCAGTCCTTGCAGCTTCTTCAGCAACTCCATCTCATAGTCCACAGGAATGAACTGCTTCTTCAGTTTCTCCACCATCCGATCCCATCTGGTGACCTTTCCTTTTCCTCTTCTATTCCTTTCTAATTGGACCTCCTACCAAATACTGGCATGGCCCTTCAACTTTTTTTTTGCAAACATGACCCAATTTGGGTCCTCCACATCTTCATACTCAAAATACTCCTCCATGTCATTGATCCAATCAATAAGTTGTTTGGGATTCAAATCTCCAGAATATGTAGAAACTTTGATCCTGGGCCTCTTTCTGGTATTTGAAATGGCCCTCAACAACCTAACTTCTACAGGATCTCTTGCAGCTTCTTGTTCTTCCTTAGATAGCTCTTCTTCAACTTCATCTTCACTTTCTTCTCTTGTTCTCAGCTCAAACCCTCTTAGTAGCTACTCTTGCAATGCATCAATTTTCCTTTGCAGGGCTGTAAAACCCTATTCCATCAAAGCATTCCTCCCAATACGATTTCTTCATGGAGGCATCTTGATCTCCGTAGCAAACCCACAACCTCAAGTCCTGGTGCAAACTGCCTCACAGTCGGTGATCTGTCTACACACTCAGAAACCCTTGCTCTGATACCACTTGATGAAGGGGGTAAATCATAAACACACAACAATAGAAATTGCACATAGAAAATAGAACTTTCTTTATTGATTTGGACAACTTATTACATTACAAAAGCTCAAATACAATTAGATGAATTAACCTTCCATAGGCTATAACACATTACCGCTTCCTCTCACAAGACTCTGGAACCTTCAGCCTTTTGTAACCCCAAATCAGCTAGGGTTTCTATTTTCCCACCTATTCTTGACTCTACAACTTTTCCCTTAACTCTACTACTGCCCAGGGTTCCCAAAATAGTCATAAATAGCACTTTTTGGCAGCTTCCAGCTAAATTTCAAAATTTGCAACTCCCTCCGAAAGTAGGTCAACTTTCAGGAAGCATAACTTTTGATTTGAGTGTTTGATTTATGAACCGTTTTAGGCATCAGAAAGCTCATGATGTGAACTATCATGACAAAAATTTGTAAATGGATTTTCGTCAACTTTTTGGGATGTTTTAGTGCCTCATATCTCATTTTAGAAATTTTTAGGGGCTTTTCGGAAAACAAAAACTTTAATATCTTTTAGCTCACAAATGATCTTTGCCTGATTCCTTCACCAAAGGTCTTATATTTTATTTATGAAGCTTTCTGTAAGTTTTTTCTTTAATCCATGCCCAAATGCAAACTTTCCTAAAATTACAGGTAAACTTTCCAAAACTGGTGGTTTGCTATTTTTAGTAGTTTGGAAAAAAACTGAAAGTCCTACATCATTATTCAGGAGATTATGGAACAAAAAACACTAATTATGGAAAGAAATGAAAACAACTGCAATGATTTTGAATCAACTTCTTTTTGGGTGATGCAAGATTGCCCTTACACCACTGGATGCTCCTGTATCAGAAATCTTTCACATGTCCTTAGGGAACCTATTGTTGGCAGGTTATGCCTTTTAGTTTGAAAAATGTAGGAGCAACATACCAAAGAGCAATGACTGTTATATTTCACAATTTTTTCACACTATCATGGAATATTATGTTGATGATCTATTGGGCAAATCAATTACTAGAGATGGTCATTTACAGGTTCTAGCACATAATTTTGACAGGTTAGAACAATATCAGGTTAAGCTCAACCCGAAGAAGTGTGTATTTGGTGTCGCATCAAAGAAAGATACATATTGTCATGTAGAGGAATTGAAGTAGATCCTGTCAAAGTAAAAGCTATAGTAGAGATGGCTCCACCTTCTAATCTGAAACAACTAAGAAGCCTCCATGGCAAACTACAATCTATCAGGCATTTCATAGCCCAGATTTCTAACAAATGTCAACCTTTTTTGCACTTTCTACACAAGGAAGTATCATCTAGATGGGATGATAAGTGTTAATAGGAATTTGACCAATTGAAATAGTATCTTGCTACACCACCAGTGTTGGCACCCCTAGTTTTAGGGAGACCTTTTGATGAGGTCATTGTAGTGTTTGTTAATTCATCATCATTTAATTATCAATCTAGAGGTGTCTGGAGCAATTTGTGACAAGACTCTTAGTGTGGGGGGGTTTTGGAGTGGAATCTAAATCAGGTGAATGGATAATTTGTGGATAAAATCCATTTTACTTAACTTGTGGAAATAAAGACACATGCAGAAAATGGAAACTACCTATTTGCTTGAAGGGAAACACACATTCTTTAAAAGAAACTATTCTAATTGCTTAGAAATAAACACACTTTCTTGGAAAGAAACTATCCTAATTGCTAGAAAATAAACACAGTTGGTTGAAAAGAAACTAGTTTAATTGCATCCATTGTTAAACTATAGCAATGAGACACTCTGAATATAATAGTGTTGTTGGAATAACAAATCTATTTTTGGTATTTTCAGAATTTAGAAGATAAACCCGTAGGTGACAATTAGCTAAACAATCATACAGAAAAGAAAAGACACATCATAAGATTAACATGCAAAGATAACATTACCAAACATAAAGACACAACAAAATTGCATGGAAATGAAATATCGAGAGATCTCCTCTAGTTTGGGGAAGTGGGCCCTACTTTCGCAATTGGAGATTACCCTCTTGAACTCAAACTATTTTTTAGACAAAATCCCCTTTCATTTGCATTCAACAAAGTCTAAAAATGGACATGGATATAGAACTAAAAACAAAAGTTTTCCTCCAGTTGAAAATACAATATGACTAATAACTTGACTATGAAAAAATTGGAACTAACGTAGACAGACGAATTGCTCCTATTTATACATTCAAGATTTATTGAAAGGAAATAACTACCATCGATCCTAACTACAGTGAACTAGGATTACAACCAACTGCTCATTTATTACATTAATAGCTCCACTGCAGGTTACTACAGATCAAAGATTTGTATCAACTTGGTTGTTGGAGGACTAACTGATTTCCTAGAATGGCACAGCACTTGGTGGTAGTGACTTTAGTTGGAACTAACGTTGATTGATAGCTATTTCAGTTTGTCACTTAAATGAAGTGATGTGGGGACTTGGATCTTAACAACTTCTTTTATTGAGGCATGGGTCATGTTTGCATTGCTGGACTTCTTAAGTAGCCCTAGGATTGGCTTGTAGTAGTCATCGATTCGAGGGGAGGATGACTCTCTTGGAGGGTAATGACATCTAAAGCCGTCTGGAGATCAGGTTCTTCTTGGGAAAGGGGGCTCCAGAGGGATCTAGAGACCACTGGGAGTATCATCGTTGTAATCCTTATGCAAACATACACAACTTGTACCACAAATTCATAAGATATGCATTTTGAAAATATAATTCAAGTAAATAAGCCAAGAGATTTCATCAAAAGGAAATGAAGACTAAACATGTGCATACTCCATCCAAAACACAAATATATATATATATATATAATGCCATAAAGTTTTATCAAAGTCTTTTGGAATAGGAAATATGTAGAAATAAATGAGTCATATATCTGACTCATCACCTTTATTGTTGTATACTTCTTCCACATCAGCTACACTAGGTGTTCTCTTGTCTCAACATGATGAATCCAACAAAGAACAAGCTATCTATTATATTAGTCAAACTTTAGTAGGTTATGAGCTTAATTATACTCCTATGTAGCAGGCATGTCTAGTTGTTGTGTTTGCTTCCCAAAAGTTGTGGCACTATATGTTGAATCAACAAACAAATCTCATCTCTAAGATAGACCCTTTAAAGTAACTCCTATCTAATGCATCTCTTATAGGGAGACTAGAAAAATGGGTCATGATCCTTAGTGAATTCGATAATGATTATGTTGATGAGAAAGCAACCAAAGGACAAGTCATTGTCAATCAACTAGTAGAGGCACCTATCACAGATACACATCCTATGGTTTTAGTATTTCCAAATAAAGGGATATTTTTGTATATCCATTAGTTATGTGGAAACTCTACTTTTATGGTTCATACACACAACATGGTTCAGGAGCTAGAGTGATTTTTATTACACCACAGGGCGACTATATTCCTAAGTCATACCAGATAGCTTTTCCCTATACCAACAACATAGAAAAATATGAAGCATTAATTACAGGACTTGGAATGGCAATACAATGGAATATTAAGAAACTATAGGTCTACGATGATTCACAAGTGGTTATTCGACATGTTACATATGAGTATCAAACAAAAGATGACAAGTTTCTTCCTTATAAGAGAATTATCGATGACTTCAAGACATACTTTTCCAATATCTACTTTGAACAAATTCCTAGATAAAACAACAAAGTTGTTGATGCCATGGAAACTATAGGATCTCTCTTGGATATGCCAAATAATGGTCAACATTGTGAATTCCTAGTCCACCAACTTTTGATACCAGCTTTCGATGTTCCACCTACTAATTTAATATGTGAACTTATTGGTCCCAATTCTCCCTAGTACCAAGACATTTATGATTACCTTCATGATCATAACCTTCCACCAAACCTAACCAACACCCAAAAGAAAACTTTTATCCACTGTACTTTTTGATTTACTATTCTTGGTGATACCCTGTACTAATGGAGTCTCAATGGTATCCTACTTAAATGTCTCAACTCAGAAGAGGCTAACACTACTTTACAAGAAGTTCACGAAGGTGTCTGTGGGGAACATTCCACTAGCCCTAACCTTTCTAAGAAGTTTCTATGTACTTGATAATATTGTCCTACTATGGAAAAATATGCTCACTAGTTTGCTAAGAAGAGCCTTAAATGTCAGTAGCACAGGGACCTGATTCATGCACCAGCACACGAGTTGCAACCTGTTGCTTCTCCATGGTCATTTTCACAATGGAGGCTCGACCTCATAGGTAAAATCCATCCATCATCCTCTAATGGCCATAAGTTCATCATTACTACCAGTGAGTATTTTACGAAGTGGGTAGAATCCATCCCTATGACCTACATTACTAGTAAACAAATAGCTAAGTTCATCTTGTATTATATCATTTGTAGGTATGGTATTCCACTTTCTATTGTAAAGTTAATAATGGTAGACCTTTTAAGAACTAAGATGTTAATGCCTTGTGCACTTAGTTCCATATTCAACATCTCTTCTCCACCCCTGACTATCCACAAAGCAACAACCAAGCCGAGGTTTCCAACAAAACTATATTGAAAATCCTTAATAAAATAGTCAATGAAGCTAGTCATGATTGGAATTTACACCTTAATCTTGCCTTATGGGCATACCACACTAGTATCTGCACCCCAATTGGTGCTACTCCATATGCATTAGTATATAGCACCAAGGGCATTCTACCTATCGAGGTTGATCTCCCTTCTCTTAGAGTTTCCATGTAACATCTCATTGAGGGAGAAGAATACAGAATTGCTAGATCACATGAGCTAGAATTACTAGAGTAGAGGCATCTTATAGCACTTAATCATCTTCAAGTCTATCAAAACCACCTTTGTCACATCTATAATATGAATATCAATGAAATATAGTGTCAAGTAGGTGATCTTGTCCAAAAAGAAAATCAGAGAAACTAGTAGGATCGAGACAAAGGGAAAGTTTGAACCTAATTGGTTGGGACCCTTCATTGTTATAGTAGTCTATGGATCAGGAGGTTATACATTATAAACACATGATGGAATTCCTTTAGATGAACCCATAAATAGTGTTCATCTTAATAAGTTCTGTGCTTAATCCTCAAAGTATCCCTAGAAAAAAATTAAAAATATAAATATAAATTAAAAATATAAAAAGTACAAAAATAAAATAATTTGTCCTCCAGTAAAAACTTTGCAAACAGGCATCTTGGATAAGTACCATAGTGAAAACCTAGCAAATTCATGCTATGTGTAAGAGTTAGCATCCACCATCTACTAAGTTCTCATCCATATTTCTTCATCACTTCCATCCATCATCCATAATAAAGCTCTTAACCTTTGCATTTCCATATACCCATCTATCATGGCTTGGAAATTGTCAGTGTCATGTGTTATCCATTAGTTTTTCAAATTTCATAATAAGTTCATCCATCATCATCCCATAATAAATCCTATGCCTAACTGGGGCCATCTCTCCTTCACTTAGGTCTAGGAATGGATCCTTGTTGTCTCAAGAGGAATTGTCACTTTTTAACACATTTTTTTGTAAACATTATCCATCTACTACAACCCATACTAAAAATAAACTTTCATTTCATCCATCTATCACAACCCATCCTATTCACCTATCACCTCGACTTGACTAACTCAAGTAGAAAATGAACTATGCATCTTTTTGAAATCTCAGGTATTTTTTGAATCAGAAGTAAAAAGAATACTCTTGAAGTAGTGCACTTGCCTATATACCCATTTCCTAATTCACTAAATCCATTATCCTAATCAAAATACTTTAACAGATGTATCCTTCCTACAATAAGTCTCAATCTACTATGAGCACCCTCTTTGGCAAGAGATGTGATGGATGTGTATTTGTTTTGTTAGTAGGTCAATTTCTTTTGGTTTATCTTTTTGTTCCTTTCTAATACCTAATCAAGACTACCTTGATCTTTCTATATCTTGGTATGTTGTGATAAAGTATGGATTGGGGAATTGCCATTACTTTTCTATGTTGTGTTTGTGGGATGTTCTTATTATCCTTCCAAGGCTACTATTTATCTTGTATGTGTTGGAATCAGCATCTTACATATTAATATCCTTTGCATCTAAGGTCATTCAAAATCCTTTTATGTATTAGGGTCATTATACACTAAGACTACTTTCCATTCACGTATCCAACAAGGTTCTATTATGACTGGTAAGAATAAGGTCAAACCATTTGTTTGCGGAGTCAACATCCTATGCATCAGATACATCATCACCTTGGTCTTCTATACCCTGGTGCATAATATCCATATGCTATATAAAAATAAGGATTTCTCTTTAAATTTTATAAATCATAACCAATGAAAAATCCCCCCATCCATTCACTCATATATCCTAATAAAATCCAAATCTTTGGTAAAGATCAATCAACCATATCTTCTCTATTCTAGACATCATTTCTTCTATCCATACTAGCATCATCATCATATTCTTTTATTGAATCCAAAAAAATCCTACAAAAACATACATGTTAGACATCACATTATAAACATCATATATCCATAGTCTACCCATAGCAAAATCCATAAACATCATGTACACATCATAAATTGTACATCATATGTCATCCATAGCATCATAAATACATCATCACATAAATCCATGATCATAGTATATTTCAACCATAACATAATTCCACCATATATAAGCATTATAAGCATCACATACATAATAAATAACACATCATTTAGGTTTTCAAAGTCATGTCATCTCTCATATATATCAAAAAATTAAATGTCATGTACATGTCTATACAAAGGGGCTACATGAGCCATCGATATGCAAAACTATACAAATGGATCATAGGAATCATCGTGTCATGCATAAATATATATACATAATTAAAATATGCATAAGTGTTTATTTCAATCTCCCTTCTAAAGGCTCGGCCCCATCCCCTGATGGTGGTGGTCTTGTTGGAGGAGGTTGTTGTGGCCCTACTACTCATGGTGGTAGAGACCCCATAACTGATCGTCCTAACCTCCTGAAAGAGAAGGCCCTTGATTTGCTCCTCTCTCTAAAGTTAGACTGTATCTCATCAAGAGGTACT
Source organism: Cunninghamia lanceolata (assembly GCA_027924645.1). NCBI lineage: Eukaryota > Viridiplantae > Streptophyta > Pinopsida > Cupressales > Cupressaceae > Cunninghamia > Cunninghamia lanceolata. The sequence goes on from BSBN01000205.1 coordinate 4,440,085, forward strand.
ACATTGTGGTATAATCCTCTATAATACTCAGCCTCTTGAGTCACCTTGGTCAACTCATGCTAAACTCTAGAAAGCTCTGTACTAAGGGTAACAGTCATTTGATCTACTCCAATCATAGCCCTCGCTATGTCCCTCTCTTGAGTCACCCTTTATAGCTGGGAATCTATTCTAAGATGCATGGCTATGGCCCAAGCCCTCTCTACCATCACCTATGCCATCTCCCCTAGAGCTAGTCTTGGTATCTATATATGTCAAGTAGCCTATGTCTGTTGTGCTGCTAATCTGGCATCCCGCTTCCTGGAGATCCTCACTGCTAGTAGATTAGATCTCTAATGCCTATACACCTCCTCTATGAGATGTTGTAGCCTCTCTATATCTGTCTCCCCCTCCTCTGCATGTTTCTCCCATATAGGAACATCTTTCAAACCCATAGCCATTTCCTGGTGGCCTGCCTCGACCTACATCTACTCATCCATGACCACACCATCATGGCCTACCTCTACCTCTGCCTACTCCTTCCTAGGAGCCTCCTCAACCTTTACCCTCTACCTCTACGGGTGGTCTCTTCTCAACTTTGTAGCTATCTCTTTGCTAGCTAGCAATCCAGACCTCCTCCTTTGTCATCCACTCTCCTCTCCGAGGATGGTCAATCTAACAAGCCTATGTTTCAACCACCAGGTATCATATGTGTTAGTTTACATGACAACACTGAGAGGGGGGGTGAATCAGTGTTGTGTAAACTTTTCAACTTTTTGCACCTTTTAACTTACAAGACAAAGAGAGAGGAAGACATCAATGATCTGTTAAACACATATGCACAAGTATGATAATGAAAAGTATGAATTAGGACCTTAAGAACAAATCATTAGGGTACATGAACACATGAAGACAAACAAGAACCATTACACCTAATTTGATGAGTGGAAAACCCTCAAGGGGAAGAAAAACCACTCTGAAATGCTTCACTAACTTAATCGAAAACCTCACTGGCTACAAATAGGTCTCACTGACCATACAACCCTCACTGGTTACAAAGAGGTCTCACTAACCATACAAGCCTTACTGGCAACAAAATACAATCTCAAAACAATGCAAGGAATATAGAGGGTTTCTATATTTCAATACAAGCCCTTGAATTTGCATATCTCTTTTCAATCATACTGCATTTCATTCTCATTATCTTTGCACAATCAATTCACTTGATTCAGATTATCTCTACACAATCAATTCACCTAATTCAAATTATCTTTGCACAACCAATTACATATTGTCTTTATACTTGACATGGTTCATTCTGTAAGTTTAGCGCATAATGTCTTCAATCTATGTTTGATTCATTCCTGCAAAAACATGATCTCATACATCTCTCAAATCACATACAAAATATCATGTTTCATCTGTATTTTCTCTTCAAAAGAATCTTCACAAAAATGTCTTCATCACTGCATATTGGTCCACACAACAACTCATCCACCAATGTACCTGCAATACCATTATATAAGAAATTTGAATGTTCTTTCATGACCTTTCACATCCTTCTTATCTGATTCATTTTCACCTTCACAAAAAAAAGATTATTTCTTTTCTCTGTATAACCATTTCCATTCATGAAGAATCTAAAAGAAAAAAATCATATCCCTCTTCTTTGTATGACCATTCATCTTCCTCTATCTGGAAATTCATCTTCCCCATTTAAAAATTAGAAATCATAAAAATTCTCCATCTGTCCCGATAAAATAATACACCAATTCATCTTCATGAAGACCTTTTATATTCTTCTTTTCATTTATCTTCACAAATTCAATCTGTAACAAATAATCTTCAATAATAAAATAAATCATCAGATAATTTCATCTTTAATACCCACTACTCAAAGAAATTATTTGTGCATCTTCTATCAAACAAAAATAAAATATTCTTTCCATCTTCTACTCTCTGCAAATATCTCCAAAAATTGCTTTCATGTCTTTTATATTTTAAGATCCTTCAAAAGTTATTGTACCCTGCATAAAGTCTTCAATAAAAAAAACTTTGTCATAATAAAATTTCATACTCGTAAATCACTCCTCAAATCATCTGCAAGAACCCTTAAAAAAACTAAAAAGCACTTTCATTTTTCTTCAATGCACGAGTGTGCTTTATATTAAGAAAAGGATTCCTTAAAATAAGGCTTTTAAGTTTCTCACAAACTGCCTTTTTAGACACAATCTGAAAATAGTCTCATAAAGCAAAACAACTGTAGTCAAGGCATTATGATAGCTTTCTGCACATCAAAAATTGAGCTTCAGAGTGGGAGTCTAACTTTAAATTGCTACCATTGATTTACATATGCGCACCCTTTTAACTTTAAATCTTAATCACCAATCTTCATTTGGCACTCGAGTGCTCATGTGGTGATCGGGATAGGTAGTAGAAGAGGGAGGAGGGGCCAGTTGCCCAACGATGGCAAACCCTAAATGTTGTAACTTAACTTACAACCACCTGTGATAGGAAGTCATTAAACTAAGATAATATAAAGTGCATTTAACATGAGATGGGCAGGAATTAGGTTCTTAAGACACGATGCTTAGGGTTTAATGCACTTAGTGTATATAGGATTTAACACTTGTAAAGCATATATTTAAAAAAAAAAACCTAAACACTATCATGTCTCATAGTTATCAGATAATACAAGTTAGCATCGTTCACAAAAACAAATCAATCTTTGATCTCCTTTGCAACTCCTTTAGACAACAACAAATTCATCATATGAAGACAAGACACATTACTATCATCATCCTACATTTCTTAGACCATCCGCATCTCCTAACTCAACCATGAAGCAACTTGTACATTGTATTGTATATGATTATGTCATCAACCAAAAACTTCATGTAACCTTTTAGAAGATCAATGATGTCTCCTACACCCAACATACAACCATCATGGCTAACATCAACTCCTTAACCGTGACATGAAGCATTCTGATAACATCTTCTACAAATCTTTTATGTCTCTGCACACCTGCACTCAATATGATAACTTTTACATGTATACCAAACCAAACTCAACATGCATCAAAACTTAAGAAGATCATATTGATGTCTTCAACATCCTGAGGCATGGCAATCATCAAATATAGATCAAATGATCAAATATCAAAACATCAAATGATCAACCTCAAAGCATCAACACATCTCCTAACAAAGTGAGATTGTGAAATCTTGATTACCAACTTGTCACCTTTTTGACATCAATGACAATTAACCTCCAGCAATCTCCTACTTTGTCATTGATGGCAAAACTACATGATGCATTTGTTGGAATTAGGGCAAACAACTAAGAGGGGGGAGTGAATCAATTGTCTTAAAACCTTAATACTTGTAGCAATTAATTCTTCTTCTTTATTTAGGCCAGATTAATGATAAAATTATTAAAGCATGAATCAACAATATATGAGTAAAAACAAATGAATCACACTTGACACCAAAATTTTTGACGTGGAAACCTAGTTAAGGGAAAAACCATGGTGGGGGTTAACCCAAAAAGATTATACTCTGTTAAAAGTGTTACAAAAGGGGAAGGCACATGCCTTCGAGCTCACTGCCCAAAGCTCACTGCTCAAAAGAGGCTCACTGCCTACAAGAATGATTAGAAAAGGATTACAGATTATATGAATTGATGAATAGCATCTACCAATGCAAGAATTCAGTTCCAGTTAAGCACAAGATACTGATCTTACACACTTCATCTTTACTATGCCCTGTTTACTGCTCTGCCATAATCCAAACGTTAGATCTCTTCTCTTTCGCTCTTAAATCTACCTTATTTTTTTGTACTACTACATCATCACACCACAACACCATATAATACATTTGAATCCATCGGCTATATATATCCACCTCAAGAGATTCAATCACTTTTTTGTCAGCCTTATGAAGAACTTAACAAACAATACAAGTACTTTCTTCTGTCAGCTGAAATCATACACCAATATTGATGCATACCAAAAATAACACTTGCACATCACCATACATGTTGTCCACTAACATTATATCCCATACACAACTCACCAAAACACTTCTACTAGATCCGCACAAGGATCTAACACAAGTCAGCTTGTTCCTCATTGAACTGTTTTGTCATATTAAGACTCGGTACTCAGATGCTCATAACTTTTAATTCATTTGTCACCAGAGGATAAAATCTTGGATTTAGATTGTCCTAACATTCCTCTACACTCCCTCAGATTTAAAACACACAATGATTAACTAGAGAGATTCGCTAACCAAAATACTAAACTCTGCCATATACCCTGTTCTTGTCTATCTAGACTTGACAAATCTTGGAACTGACTTCTGGTATGATTACTGCACTGCGGATGTGTGGAATGGACTTAGTTACCATCAATGAAAACACATGACATGACTTGCAGTGTCTCTTGCCAACAATCTCCCCCTTTGGCATTGATGGGAACACTTAGTGAAAAATGACTAAGTGTCATGACTGACTCCCCCTACTATGTACACTTGTATATTCTTCCACTACTCCCCCTTTGATGGATTCTTCATTTTATTTCATTTTTCACTATTTCTCACTCCCCCTTTGACATCAATGGCAAAGTTTAGGATCCGCAAACAAAAATTTACACAAGAAATCTGCATGTAAGCCCACATATGTAAAAATAATCCATGTATTATATTTACATGAACTTGAGAATATCTGCAAAACTATTTTTCAACTGCACAAGTTGAGAGGCCCAACTTCTTTTCATGCTATCAAAAATTGAGATGTGTCCAGTTAGTAGGAATGCCTGAGTTTCTACTTTCTTTAGATTTGAAGGATCACCTGTCCATATTGCAAGTTGAGCTTCTGATAAAGTAGTAAACATTGTTTCTAACTTGGGTGTAATTAATCCCCTGAGCTCACACATTCTCTCCACAATATTGCTCTTTTCTGTAAGAAGTTTCTTTATTTCATCAGTCAAGATGATTTCTTAACACTCTTGACTTACCAGAGAAACTATTAGAGGATCAAAATTTTGAGATAGATTCAACAATTTTTGTTTCCTCTCCTTTATCTTCTTCTCAATATCCTCAATAACTTTAGGCCAAGATAGACCAAATTTATATACATCACCTCCGTCATTTAGAGCATTTTGAATGCTCTTTATACTAATATCAAGTACTTTTCTATCATTCTCTATTAGGCCCTTTAGCTCAATAAATCTCTTATCTAAAAATTCATTTAGGACTTTAGTCTCTGCAAACTTCTCTAAGGGCTCAAAGTGTGTACTTACAGAATTTACAAGGCTCTTTAGAATTCCAGAGGGAGAATCAGATGGATTCTTCTAGAAAGTTGGCATTATCTTCTCTAATATATTGAATGCAAGGTCTAATAGCTCAATGTCCTCTATGTGAGATTTCAATATTGGCTTGTGTGAAAGATGCTATCTTCATCATTTCTACTGGAGAGAGAGTATCCAGGTTGATTGGTCCTTGAATTAGTTCTGGTTCATCAAACTCTGGCATTTCTTTACTCAGGAAATTCTTCACTGCATCTGCAGTGTCTCTTGCCACAATTTGTGGACCACCTTCCTTTCCATGAGTTTTCTCAATGTCAGTATCAGGACTATTTTGTTTGGGTGCATCAATATTTGCACCATCTTCTTCTGCTTTATCTTCCGTATCCTTGATTTCTTCTTCTTATTCTTGATTCTTAGCCTTTTCTATTTCATGCTCTTCAATCTTCCATGAATCATCTTCAATTTGATCATTTGCTTCTATATTCATCTCTGTATCTTCTTTGTTAGAATGATTTGGAGGAGTTAGAATGCCTCTTGCATCAGCAGTTTCATCTATTTTTTACTTCTTCCCTACTTATTGCTTCCTCTTCTGAGATAGAGGAATCATTCATTCCAAATTGTTGCTCATCCTTTTGCTGCTCTTCTTCATCTAGGACTAGTGTGTCATTAGCAGGTTCATCTAACACAACAAAGAACTTATTTTTGTCCAATGCTTTTCTCAAATTTTGTTCAGTTTCTTTGACTATTTCATCTATCTCTCCAATCATCATTTTGTTCATTCTTGTCTTACTCCTAAATTCATTTTTGACCTCTTTAAAAAATCCATCTGCTTCTCTACTAGAGATCACCAGACATAGAGTGGTTAACACATGTTCCCTCAGCTCCATATCTTTTGACTTGGCTACTTCTTTTCTTATCTCCAAGATGTTTCTTAAGTCTTTTGGAACTTCTAACAGAATTTCCACCAGTGCTTGGTTGAATACATTAAAGTACTTGATAGTGGCTTCTTCCAAAAGTCTTTTGTCAGTGTCATTATAAAGATTATAGTTTTTGGTTAATGGTTTTAAATTCCCATCAACAGTGATTGTCTTGACAATGGTTTTCACAGAGGGAATTTGCTTCTTATTATCAGCCTCTGATCTTTACCTCTTATTTGTGTTCTTTCTTTTGGAAGGCTTCTCTTTAGATATTTTAACAACTTTAGCACCTGTGGCCTTTAGCTCCTTAAGCCCATCATCTAAGTCTATCTTTTCTTCATCCTCCTTTATCAAACTGTCATGTGATCTCTTTGCCTTCACTTTAGTTCTCTTCTTTTCCTTATCAGATTATATGTCTTCTGGTTTCTTAGGATTGTCAGGTTTTGGGGGAACAGGGGTAGCAGGAGAGCTCCTAGTAGTCTTTTAGAGTGGAGAAGGATTCTATTGGAGTATTTCCTTGTTTCTTATCCTACTTCACCTTCTTAGCTTTTTTAGTTCTTTCTCTATTCTCCCTCACAGCTTCCTTTGTTATCCTAATATTTTCAACATACATTTCTACTTACTTTTGAGCTTTTGTCTTACTCTCTGGCTTCCGGAGTTCAACATGTAGCTTTTCATCAAGCTCTTTATAAGTCCCAAACCTCTCAATAGAGTCATCCTTGGGTTTGCTCAAGAGATGTTGAGCATACATTTCCAAAATCTTCTCATCAACCTCATAACCCATAGGTATAATCCAAATAGTTCTGGGTTCTACAGCTTCCATCAGGCACTGATCAATGTCCACCATGAAATAGATGTCATTCTTGTATTTCTCAAAAACTAATTTAGGGATCCTTTCCCTAGAATGCATCATACTTTGAAAATTTTTAAAGTACCTCCAGATTGCATTTTTCTATGCATTAGAGTCTCCAATGCTGCGTAGATGATCTCTTATTTGAGTAGAAACTGGTCTGTCACTAGTCCAGTGCACACCTTTTACACCAGGCACTTCATTCATGAAGTAGAAGAATAGGCATATAACCAAAGAACCATATTTGAAAGTATTTTTCTTGTCCTTCTTAATTTTGTTTGGGTTCTCAATTAGTTGGTTCTGCAATAATTCACACAAGTCATAATCTATATTTTCCTTTAACATTTTGTATGCAGCATTATGGTTGTTCTAGAGATAGAGTTCTCCCTACTAGAATGATAAATTTTGTAACCAATTACCATTAAAGCAAACTTGACATCTAGATCAATAATATCATTGATGGTCATTGCCCTTTTGTCAAACTTGGCACCGGTTGCATCAGTAATAGTCTGGTTTTTCATAGATTTCAACATGGGTAATACACCAGTTGAATTCAACCTAGTCACAATTCTGATAACATCCTTTGTAATCTTGAAAGGTTTCAACAACCATATGAACTCATCATGTATTCAGCTTAAGATGTAATGAACCCATTCACTCTCATCAAATGTTAGAAATTCAATGACTTGTAGAAAATGTTTACTCTCTAGGGTTTTGAATTCTGGTTTCAAGTCATGGTTATCATCTTTTATATGGTTCTTAAACAATTCCATCAATATCAGATTTCCAAATTCATCCACGTTGCGATGGATGTATGCCCTAATATCTTCTACATGCGGTACTCCATATGGGACACCAGAAAATGCACTTAATGGTTTGACTTCGACTGACTTGTAAGGATGCTTCTTAAATTTTGGGCAGGGCCTTTTAGTAATATCAACAACAAGAGGAGTAGCCATCTCAACAAAGTATAGATTCAAATTTTCATAGAAAAGTACCTTTTTCTTCCTTGGAGTTAGGGTTGATCAATTGCTGGCCGAATTCATTCTTAATGCTTCAATCTCTGGATTTTCAGTTTAGATGCTCTTCTTCTTGTTCCTTTCGAATGCAAAAGTGATTCAAATGCTTGAGCAAGGGACTTTTTATCCTCCACAAAAACCCAATTTTTCATTGTAATAAATGCGTTTCCCTAACTTCATCCAGTTACTTTGTTTCTTGATGCAATTTCTCATGAATCGCTCTACAAATTGCCATATCCACTTCTTTTTTTCCAAAAATTCTTTCAGAAGATCTATAATAGCCCATTTTACCTTTACTCATCATGCTAGATTCAGGCACCCACTTACTAGCTGGGGGAATTAGATTTTTATTGCATCTCCTCCTGAGCCAGAGCTCCTAGTTTAAGTACTAGGTAAAAGCATAATAGTGTGTCACACTTTATAAAGGAATCAACCAACAACAAAAAAATTTCTAAACTTCAACCACATAAAAGTGGTATTTATGTTTTGAATTTTAAAATGATGTAAAATAATGAAATGTAGATCTTTTGATGAAGTTTAGTCTTGTAATTTTTCATATTTTTTAAAAATTGGTTTCAATTTTTTTTTAAAAGTGTAAGAACAAATTTTGGAATGCTGAAAATTTTAGGAAAATGTGACGTTCACAGGACGTCAAGAAACAAATTATAACATACTTAATTTCTCTCTATTTTTTTTTTCCAAATAGGTAACTTCAATATCTAGTGCATGGAAAAAAAAATCAAATTTTGATGTATATTTTTCTCGTAATAACATTTTAAAGTCAAATTTGTCAAAATTTGACAGTTTTCATGGGACGTCAACTATTGTCTACTTTTTTAATGATTTTCAAAAAAAAATATACCCTTTTGAAGAGGACTCTTTCATCTAGTGTACCATATATTATTTAAATTTTTTTAATATGTTTTAATTTTTTTTTAAATTTCTGATCAACATCTTTTTTAATTTTAACAACCTACTTGCAGTAGTTTAAAAATTAAATATATTAAAACTAATCAAAATATGAAAAAAATTACATATTTGGATTCTCCACTTTGAGCTCTACAAAAGTGTATTTTTCTTTGTTCCAAAAAAATCATTCTGACAGGAGAAATACCTTGTTAAAGTTGAATGTTTCATAAATCTTTGAAAAAAGGTGAGTTGGCTACCATGTAGACAGCCAACTAGATATACTTGGCTGAGTACTTTATGGCTGACTTTGCTTTGGGCATATTCTTATCGCGTGACAATGTGTCACCTGATTAAATATCAGCCTGTACCCAGTCGGCCGATAAAGTATTGGCCGTAAATAGTCGATATATACAAATTTTTGTTTTAAAAAATTTTCAACTCAAGAAAATTTGATTAAATACAATTTAAGAAGACAAATTTCAGAAAAGGAAGGCTTATTTGGACAAAAGAAGACTTGTTTCAACAAAAGAAGGTTTGTTTCATATCATGTTTTCTCTCTTTCACATCATATAAGTCTTTTATTATGATATATATTTAAAATAAAGACATAATGTCTTTCCCCCCTCATGAGTAAATCAAATTACATATACTAGATCCTAGGCATCTAGAGAAAACTAGCTTTATGTATGTGCACAAGCATGTTTTCCCTTGCACCTCTTCTCTTCTCTACTTTTCATTTATTTCTCATGTGTGGGTTCCATCCCTTGTTACAAATTAGTATTTAACAAATGAAATCAATTAAATCTACTGTGATTTTATTTACATCACATCCTTGCATTTAAGGAATCATAGGTCTTCCACTTTGTAATCTTATCCTTTCATTGCTATATACATTTTCATAGGATCTATATATCATGTTTTCTCTCTTTCACATCATATAAGTTTTTTATTATGATATATTTAAATTAGAGGCATCATGATATGTACCAAATATGGTTATGATATCAAATTTGCTCATGATATGTTTGTAGTTTGAATGTTTTTCTACTTTGACTTTAACAAATGAACAATTTATAATTTAGTGTTCTATTTATGTAATATTAACTACATGCATTCATTGAAAGCACACATGTGTGTACACTTGTATGCAGGTGAATTCAAATTTGAGTGTAATTTGTGATGGAGAATCGAAGGACTAGATCGAGGAAGTATAATTGAACAAGAGAGAGGAAGAGAAACGTGGGGGAAGGAACATCTACTGAAGAACAACCCATGGAAAATATTCATGACCAAGGTGACATACAAGTATAAGATCAAACTGAACCTAGTAATAGAGAATTGTTCTATGGTATGGAAAATCTGATGGAGATGGATGAGGATTCTCTTTTCAATAAGATTTCATCTAAAGATATGTTCCCTGAAAGCACAATAAAATTACACTCTAAAAGAATATGGGATGAATTTTTTGAAGAAAAAACTCTAATTGGAAGAGCACAGTTAGTTGCAAAGTTATTTAGATGAAAATAAATGACCCCTATTTTAGAGTTGTTAGGGGTTGGTAATAGGAAATAGTCATCAGGTTCATTAAAACAAACAATTGTTGAAAACTTGCAAGAAGCATTGAATTGTATTGATAGCAAGAGTCGAGCTAGTGATCCAACTGCTGCATGTAGAGCATTGATGACTATAATTTCTAGTAAGAAATTATCACATAGAAGACAAGTTCAAGCAATTTCTAGATTACTAAATTTATCTAGGAGAACTATTCAAAGGTATATTGAAAAGAGAAATGAAATAGATGCAAAAATTGAGAAAAAATGGGTAAATATTTGTAGGGTTCCCTGAAAAGATAGAATTTCAGAAGATGTAAAAAAATAGGTGGTTGAATATTGGACCAATCACTCTCATGTTTCTTCCAAGAGAAGAGATACTATACAAATAATAGGTGAAGATGGTACAAAAATTTCTCATCTAAAACATTTTATCGATACAACACAAAGTGAACTTTTTGAAGCATTCAAACAAGAATTTTCAAATGTGAAGATTTCTCAAAGGATGTTTGAGACACTACAACCATCATTTGTACATATAAATAAACTATGTGAAACTTGTCAAAATCATGTTGAATTTGATCTACATCTATAATCATATAAAAATGCTATGGTAGTAATTGATCAAAATATAGCCATTCTTGGAAGCACAACACAATTTGTGAAGTCTCTTTTATGCAAAAAAATCTGAAGATTCAGATGAATTCAATGTTCACTGTATAAAAAATATATGTAATGATTTTGGAAATTTGAAGAATCTTAAATTACAAGTTGACAACATTGAAATGCAAGTTATTTGGAAGAGATTTGAATATGAGACATACTTAACGAAGTTAGGAGTCGAGGCCAGAAAAATTGTTCTCAAAGAGAGTGGATTGCCTTACAATGAATTTATGAATAAATTTCGCAATAGAATATATCCACATATACAACATTGTCATGGTGCAAAATGGGACGCTAAGCAATTTTGTAATTCAAAGAATTGCTTTCCACCAGGTTGTATTCTCTCTATTGTAGATTTCTCTGAGAACTATACATTTAGTCCTCAAACTGAGATTCAAAGTCAATATTATCATTTAGAGCAAGTTGCAATATTTGTACAAGTTTTCTATAGACATGCTAAGTTTCAGGTAGATGGTATACAAAGTAGAAAATATGAGCTAATTATCATCAAAGAGGTTCACTTTTATATTAGTGATGATATGGGTCATAATAGAAGTTATGTAGCTCATTGTATGAAAATATTTCTTGAAGACCTAAACCGGCGCAACAAAAATCAAGAACAACACTGGATATGGTCTAATGGATGTGTTGGTAAGTACATTGTTTAGGGTTTAATTTTAAATTTTTATTTACTTTTAACTTCAAGAGAATTAAATTGTTCAATTACTTATTTAATAAATGTCAAGTTTTTTGAAGCTAATTTTGTTTGAGTGTAATTATTTGTAACTTCATAAGACAATTTAAGTTTGCAAAGGCTTTTTTTTTTAAACCATCAACATGCTAGATGCAACACCAAATTCTTGTGGAATTTTTATGAGAGTGGACATGGAAAAGGAGAGCATGATGGAGTAGGAGCATGTGTGAAGCATGCACTTCGTCAACATGAACTTGTAGGTAGTTCGTGCCATATATATATAGAATCTAGATATATTTTAAAAAAATTAGATCTATATTTAAAAAATTTAATTTTAAATTCTTAAATAAACCTTGAAAGTAATAGGTGACAAATAAATTGCCAACATGTGTACTTGTAGGTAATGCCATATGGAATGCAAATGAAATTGTTGAATGGTGCAAAAGTTATTTTTCCGCTCGTGACTCAACATACAACAGACAGTATTTTTGGGAAGTTACAGGTACATCTAGTCAAAATTTGTTATCTTTGAATTTCAAAGTGTGTACATACACATGATTTTTACTTGAATTTTCAAATTTAAATATATATATTAATCACTTGGATGTTTATATAATTTACAGATATTGATCGATCAAATGCTATTAATTATCAAATAATTAATGGTATTAGAAACATGCATCAAATCATGACAGCGGGAGGTAGCATACCTTATATAATTAATATGAGAAAAATCATGTTTTTGTGTTTATTGCATCGAGAACAATGCAAATATTGTTCAATGTGAGAATATTAGAGATGGGTATGTTTCACAATGGGAAATGAACACAATTAATATCAATGCTTCCTTTTGAAGACAACGATAATATCGATGTCTATGATCCTCTATATTCAGCTGATTACAAACGTGTATCTGATTTAGTTGTTATAGTTATGTATTTAATTGATTAACTTAAATTTGGTAAATATATATTCTATGTACAAGTAAGTTTATATATAAATTTATATATATTTACAACTTTCCTAAACTCTACATGGTGTGTGTACAAGAGATATTTTCACTGTTTTTGTAGATCCTGACAATGTGGAAGGTGTAGATTACTATCTACTAAGATGTACGCAACCAAAAAGCAAATTAGTGGAATCGATGACAGATGGTGATGGACAAGAGTATGTTAGATCTAGGGCACACAACTGAGAGGGGGGTGAATTAGTTGTACAAAAACTTGCTTCCAATTCAAACACTTAAATCCTCTTGTTATTTAATAGCATATCAATTAATCACTTATGAAAGCATAAAGCATAAACACCAGAGCATATACACATCAACACATGAGACACCAAGATTTTGACGTGGAAAACCCGGTCAAGGGAAAAACCACGGGGTGATTAACCCAAGGATTATTCTCTGTTAGAAGAAAAAGAAAAATAGATGGCACATGCCAATTAGGGCTCACTACCTGAGCACACTACTCACAAGAGGCACACTCCCTACAAGAGACACACTGTCTACAAAGTAACAAGTATTACAAACTTGAACTGGAGATTGACATCTTTACCATGTCTAGATTAGTTCCATTTAAGCCTAAAAACTCCTGCTCTGCCTTTCACTCTTCTTCGCTATGCCACACTCATCCACACCAAGACACACTTCAAAATGAATTCACAATCCCTTATTTATACAAGGCATCGACTTAGGAACAATCATCTAAGTTGGCAAACACCTATAAGATCATTCGCATGACGTGTAATACATCCGGTCAGCCTATTATAGGAAGAACACCAATATCCATGGTTATTCTTCAAATGCAAACTCAAGCTTCAATGCGGACCACCAATAAGAATTGTACATGATCTAAAGATCACCAAAACCTTTCCTGAGTCATCAAGAACATCTGCACTTTATCAACTTACTGGAATTCTTCTCTTCTTCATCTGAAAATTCAAGAACACAGTCTATCATCACTATCATAATGAAAAAGGTGCTTCTGGACCTCCAAACTATGAACAAATCTAGTTGTCACTTCACACAGACTTCTTCAACACTCCCTCCAATCCGCAGAGTGAGATAATGCAATTCTGGAGCTCACATGACCTTTCTGTGACCCTTTATCACCTCTAAACACCTGTCAGAACCGGTTCTACTTGAGCGGTCATAACTTCTTTAGATTTTCATGCGGACCTCTGAAACCTTTACTGGAACATCTCAAGACTCATATCTACAAACCCTTTAAACCGTATCCTCTGATCCTCAACCTATTGAGGACTTTTACCTTCTTGTCATCACTATTCTTCACTGTTCCTGATTGAGACTTATTCTCTCAATATCCTCAGCACATAGCTATCCAATCCTTCTCATTAATGCAATATGAGTATGTTAACATCAATGACAACACTGGTTAACCTCATACTTGTAACAATCTCCCCCTTTGTCATTGATGGCAACATATGATGTGAAAAACCATCAAGACAAGAACTTCTCCTTTCTGTCACAGCTCCCCCTATCAGCAACAACTCTTCACATGTCTTCTCTTTCTTTACAACTCCCCCTTTGATCATCAACCACTTGTTTTTCACATGTCTTCTCTCCCCCTTTGACATCAATGGCAAAGGGCTTATACTTGCAACTCTAACACATCAGAATCATGCCAGCTGCTCCCCCTGAGTAGTAGCTCCCCATCACCAATCCGGATCACAAGATATGACTGTGATATCCACCGGACTGATGCACATTAGTGCATCCTAGTTCATCACCAAAGGGGAAATGACCCCTAACTTCTCCCTGAGATACTCAAAAGATTCCTTGGGAAGAGGTTTAGTAAAAATATCTGTAAGCTGATTCTTGGAGGGGACATACTCCAATCTGACTTCAACCTTGTCCACTTGCTCTCTCAGAAAGTGAAATTTGATAGATATATGCTTGGTCTTAAAATGCAACACCAGATTCTTAGAAATATTTATTGCACTTGAATTATCACAGAAAACTGTGATAGGCTCCTCATATTCTACTTGAATATCTCTTAGCATTTGCTTCATCCACAAAAGTTGAGTGCAACTTCTTGCTGCTGCAATGTATTATGCTTTAGTTGTAGGCAGGGATATTGCTTCTTGTTTCTTGCTTAACCAAGAAACCAACCTTTTTCCCAAAAAGAATGCTCCTCCACTTATACTCTTCCTATCATCCACATCTCCTACCCAATCTGCATCTGTATATGCAAGAAGAGAAAAATTATGATCTCTAGGCTACCATAGACCATACTCAACTATTCCTTTTAAGTACCTAAAAATTCTTTTCATTGCCATGACATAAGATTCTCTGGGATCAGCCTGGAATCTCGCAACAAGACCAACAACCTGCATTATATCTAGTCTAGTCTGATTAAGATACAATAATCCTCCAATCATTGATCTGTACTTGGTCTGATCTGTCTTAGGAGAGTCATCATCTTTGCTCAACTTACATCCGGTAGCCATGGGAGTGTTCATTGGCTTTGAATCTTCCATTCCAATTTTTCTCAATAATTCTTTCACATATTTGGTCTGAGAGATAAAGATTCCTTTCTTTGTCTGATTAATTTGCAGACCCAAGAAGAAATTCATTTCACTGAGCATTGACATTTCAAACTCACTTTTCATTTGATTTGCAAAGGTTTTACACATACTGTCTCTTCCTCCAAAGATGATATCATCAACAAATACTTCAACAATCAAGATGTTTTCATGATCAATTTTGAAATATAGGTTACTATCAGCAGTACCTTTGTTGAACCCAATCTTCAAAAGATGTTTGTCCAGCCTTTCAGACCATGCTCTTGGAGCTTGCTTTAGACCATGCTCTTGGAGCTTGCTTTAGACCATACAGTGCCTTCTTTAATTTGTAGACCATATCACCATGCTCAGATAACTGAAATCCATCTGGTTGTTCAATGTACACTTCTTCTTCTAAGTCACCATTCAGGAAAGTAGATTTGACATCCATCTGATACACTTTGAAATCTTTGAAGGTAGCGAATGCAAGAAATAGTCTGACTGCTTCAATTCTTGCCACCGGAGAAAAGGTTTCCTCAAAATCAATCCCTTCTATTTGAGAGTAGCCTTTGCAGACTAATCTGGCCATATTTCTGATTACTTCACCAACTTCATTTAGTTTGTTCTAGAAGACCCATTTGGTTCCAATCACATTCTTGTTTCTAGGTCTAGAAACAAGATCCCAAGTGTGATTTTTCTCAATTTGCATTAACTCTTCTTCCATTGCTTTGGTCCAATTTTCATCATTGCAGGCTTCATTTATTGTCTTAGGTTCAATCTTTGAAATCAGACAACATTCATCTAAATTTTGAGCAACATTCCTTCTAGTTTGCACACCTTTACTTCTGTCACCTATGATCTAATCTTCAGAGTGGTTCAGTCTTACATACCTTGGAACTTTGGGAGTTTCTTTCACTTCTGCTTCTTGATCATGCTCATTCAGACATGTCTCTTCTTCCTGATTTACCAGATCAGTTTGAATCTGACTTTCAGGAGAGGATGGAGCTTCTTGAACTAGAACATCATTCTGATCATCTTCATCATACTCATAAATTCTTGAGGGCTTCTCAATACCTTCATCAACCTTCACATTTGTACTTTCTATCATCTTTCTCAGTCTCTTATTGTAACACCAATATGCTTTGCTTTGAGTGGAGTAACCCAAGAAAATTCCTTCATCACTTCTAGCATCAAACTTTCCTAGATCTTCATCTCTTTTAATGTAACACTTGCTACCAAATACTCTAAAATATCTCACAGTAGGAGCGATACCAAACCAAAGTTCATAAGGAGTCTTACCAGTATTGCTTCTGATTTGAACTTGATTGAGAGTGTAGACTACAGTGCTGACAGCTTCTTTCCAAAACATCTGGGGAACATTTGCTTCCATCATCATTATCCTGGATGGTCTAGTTCTCTCTCAACTACTCCATTCTTCTATGGAGTCCTATGGGCAGATAACTGTCTCTTTATACCATGCTTCTCACAAAAATCTATGAATTCACCACCTCTATTAGACCCCAGACATTTCATTTTTAATTCGGTTTGATTCTCTACCATAGCCTTGAAGATTTTGAACTTCTCAAATGCTTCTGATTTCTCTTTCAGAAAGGTAACCCACATCATTCAGGAATAGTCATCAATTAGTAACATGAAGTATCTATCACCTTGCATACTCTTGATTCTTGTCAGACCACATAGACTAGTATGAACTAACTCCAATAATCCAGTAGAGGACTGATCCTTGCTTTTGAATGAGACTCTGCTCTGTTTACCCAGCTGACATTCTTTGCACAAACTATTTGTAGGTTTTACCAATTTTGGAAGATCTCTAACAACCTGAGTATTGCTTATCTTGATGATGTTATCAAAATTTACATGACACATCCTTCTATGCCATAACCAACTCTGATCAACTTGAACAAATAGACAACTTTTATCAGAACCAACCAAGTGGAAGATATTACCTTTAGTTTGAGTACCGGATGCAATCTCTGTTCTGGATCTTTCAAGGATTTTGCATTTTCCATCCTTGAATTAGAGATCATAGCCTTTGTCCACCAACTATCCAACACTAAGAAGATTGTGCTTCAAGCCTTCAACATATAGCACATTACTAGTTTTGTTTCTTCCATTAAAAGAAATAGTTCCTCTTCCTCTAATTCTACCAGCAGAATTATCACCAAACTTTACCACTCCTCCTTATACCTTTCCAAATCTAAGAACTTGTTTTTGTCACCTGTCATATGGTGAGAGCATCCACTGTCAACCCAATCATCCTTTTCTTCAACTTGGGCAGCCAAAGCTCTTTCTACAACCTTATGATTGACAGATTCAGAGGATATTGGATCTTCTTCCTTGATGGCAATAAACACCCATTCATTTCCAGATTTGTTTCCTATCTCTGATTCATCATCTGTTACTCCTTCATTATCATCTTCTTCATGAACATAATAACAATTCTTTTGGAACCTTTGTCTGTTAGAATTTGACCTTGTAGATCTTTCCGGACATCTTGAGGCAAAATGACCAATCTTATTGCAGTTGAAGCACTTAAAGGGTAATTTTCCTTCATACTTACCAGATCCTCTTGGCATTCTCTTTGCAAAGAGGGCTTCAAGTTGAGCTATTTCTACTTCTTCCACTTCCATGTCTCTTCTTGTTTGATCATACCATGACAGCTTCCTTGAATAGTTTTCTCCTGGATCAAATCTTTGTTTACCTTCCATAGAGGCACTAGCTTTGAATGTAGATTCAGTCTTGGGGGGATCATCTCCAAACTCCGTCATTTCAAATGCAGCCAGTTTGCCAGCCAATTGGTCTCTTGTGACAATTGTATGGGCTCTGAATTTATCAATGGCAACAACCTTGATTTTGTAGAAAGCAGGAAGGGATCTGAGAATTTTGCCAACAATCTCATTTTCATCCAAAACTCCACCAGCATTCTTGACTCCACACACCAACTCATTTACTCTTGGCATAAAGGTAGTAATATTTTCATCATCTCTCATTTTCAGTCTTTCAAATTTCCCTTTGAGACTCTGCAACCTTGTACTCTTAACATACTCATCTCCTTCATGCAGAAGTTCTAGTTTAATCCAGATCTCATAGGCAGTTGGTAGGTCAATAACATTTGAAAGCTCTGAGTCAGTTAATGCACTTAGAAGAGCCTCTTTGGTCCATAGATTGTTTTCAGCATCTGTGGTTTCATTTAGAGTTGTCGGACCACCCTGTGGAGGTGTATATGCTTTTGTGACCATGGACAAGTATGCCTTTCCCATACACTCCAAGTGACATTTCATGTGGCCTTTCCAAAGAGTGAAGTTGGTTCCATCAAACTTTGGACTGTCCTTGTATGACAACATCCTGGATCTCCTCAAGCAGTTAAGCTCCTTTTAGAGGAACTTAGCTCTGATACCAATTGTTAGATCTAGGGCACCCAACTGAGAGGGGGGGTGAATTAGTTGTACAAAAACTTGCTTCCAATTCAAACACTTAAATCCTTTTGTTATTTAATAGCATATCAATTAATCACTTATGAAAGCATAAAGAATAAACACCAGAGCAGATACACATCAACACATGAGACACCACGATTTTGACGTGAAAAACCTGGTCAAGGGAAAAACCATGGGGTGATTAACCCAAGGATTATTCTTTGTTAGAAGAATAAGAAAAATAGATGGCACATACCAATTAGGGCTCACTGCCCAAGCACACTGCTCACAAGAGGCACACTACCTACAAGAGACACACTATCTACAAAGTAACAAGTATTACAAACTTGAATTGGAGATTGACATCTTTACCATGTCTGGATTAGTTCCATTTAAGCCCAAAAACTCTTTCTCTACCTTTCGCTTTTCTTCGCTATGCTACACTCATTCACACCAAGACACACTTCAAAATGAATTCACAATCCCTTATTTATACAAGGCATCGACTTAGGAACAATCATCTAAGTCGGTAAACACCTATAAGATCATTCACAAGACGTGTAATACATCTGGTCGGCCTGTTATAGGAAGAACACCAATATCCATGGTTATTCTTCAAATGCAAACTGAAGATTCAATGCAGACCACCAATAAGAATTGTACATGATCCAAAGATCACCAAAACCTTTCCTGAGTCATCAAGAACATCTGCACTTTATCAGCTTACTGGAATTCTTCTCTTCTTCATCCGGAACTTCAAGAACATAGTCTATCATCACTGTCATAATGAAAAAGGTGCTTCTAGACCTCCAAACCATGAAAAAATCTAGTTGTCACATCACACAGACTTCTTCAACACTCCCTCCAATCCATAGTGTGAGATAATGCAATTCTAGAGCTCACCGAACCTTTCTGTGACCCTCTGTCACCTCTAAACACCTACTGAAACAGGTTCTACTTGAGTGGTCATAACTTCTTTAGATCTTCATGCGGACCTTTGAAATATTTACTGGAACATCTCAAGACTCATATCTACAAACCCTTTAAATCGCATCCTCTGATCCTCAACCTATTGTGGACTTTTGCCTTCTTGTCATCACTGTTCTTCACTGTTCCTGATTGAGACTTATTCTCTCAATATCCTCAGCACATAGCTCATCCAATCCTTCTCATTAATGCAATATGAGTATGTTGACATCAATGACAACACTGGTTAACCTCATACTTGCAATAGAGTATCCCATTAGATTAGTCATTATTGAAGGCACATATTATCAACAAATAAATATAGATAGACATGGTATTGTATCTGTTGATTATATGCTAGGACAAAAGGTTCTACATTATAGTCACTTAGTTATAGAGACAAAAATAAATTTAGAAACTTTACCTAAAAAAGGATGTGCCAAACAAAAGTGGAGGTTGCCTATTGAAGATCATGAAAAGATTTTAGAGATAATTAAAGATAGAGAGGATCCAGATTATATGTACCAGGAGCTTTAAGTTAATTTTTGGATATATGTGTACATACATATATGACTGGATATATATGTGTGTACTCAAACTTTTTATAGATCTAACTAGATATCTATATTGATTGGACATGTGACATGATTTAGAATATTTTTTTCACAAGCTTCCAGTCATTTATTTTTGTCCAATTGTATTTAAATTTGTTACATTTGGAATTCATAATGTACATGTTAGATTGAATATATATGCTTTCAATACAAAACCTAGTGACCTTAGATCATATATTTTTCCTTTAAATTCCTTTTAAAAATCAGTATCACTCATACCTAAATATTGACTATTTACTTAAATCTAATCTTCATCTTCTACGTCATTCTCTGCAACGTTGAAATAGTGCAGAGCTCGTATACATTACGATCCTTATTGGAAGCTATCACTTGCAGCCAATCCTTGACATTATCCAAGTATTGGAATGTATCTCTATGCATGTTGTAATTTCTTTTCTTTCATTTAGAGTAGAAACCATGATTTTCTATGTATGGCATTTATAAGAGAATTGCAGCAGCTAGAACTCTTTATAGTTTAAAAAATCAGTATCACTCATACCTAAATATTGACTAAACTTAAATCTAATCTTCATCTTCTACCCCATTCTGAGCAATGTTGAAATAGCATAGCTCGTATACTTTTGAAGGGTTGTATTGGATAATTATGCATTATTGGCTTGATAAAGTTGTTGTATAGACTTGAACAATCTTGTCAATGAGCCCAAAACTCATTTAACTTTATCCTTATTTTTACTTGTGTTGACAACTTCCATAGCTTGATAAATCTAAATCTTTGTATCTTATGAGAGCCAATACTAGTCTTCATCATATGTTTTTATTTTTTTCCAATTGTATTTAAATTTGTTCCATGTGGAATTCATAATGTACATGTTAGATTGAATATATATGCTTTCAATACAAAACCTAGTGACTTTAGATCATATATTTTGCCTTTAAATTCCTTTTTAAAATTAGTATCACTCATACCTAAATATTGAAGTTAAACTTAAATCTAATCTTCATCTTCTACCTCATTCTCAACAATGTTGAAATAGCGTAGCTCGTATACATTGCGATCCTTATTGGAAGCTATCAATCGCAGCCAATGTTGGTTTCTAACTTGTTGAGTTTTATGAGGTTATATGAAATGCATTTATTTAAACTTTTGAAGGGTTGTATTGGATAATTATGCATTATTGGCTTGATAAAGTTGTTATATAGACTTGAACAATCTTGTCAATGAGCCCAAAACTCATTTAACTTTATGCTTATTTTTACTTGTGTTGACAACTTACATAGCTTGATAAATCTAAATCTTTATATCTTATGAGAGCCAATACTAGTATTCATCATATGTTTTTATTTTTGTCCAATTGTATTTAAATTTTTTCCATGTGGAATTCATAATGTACATGTTAGATTGAATATATATGCTTTCAATACAAAACCTAGTGACTTTAGATCATATATTTTGTCTTTAAATTCCTTTTAAAAATTAGTATCACTCATACCTAAATATTGAAGTTAAACTTAAATCTAATCTTCATCTTCTACCTCATTCTCAGCAATGTTGAAATAGTGTAGCTCGTATACATTGCGATCCTTATTGGAAACTACCAATCATAGCCAGTGTTGGTTTCTAACTTGTTGAGTTTTATGAGGTTATATGAAATGCATTTATTTAAACTTTTGAAGGGTTGTATTGGATAATTGTGCATTATTGGCTTGATAAAGTTGTTATATAGACTTGAACAATCTTGTCAATGAGCCTAAAACTCATTCAACTTTATGCTTATTTTTACTTGTGTTGACAGTTCTTACATAGCTTGATAAATCTAAATCTTTGTATCTTATGAGAGCCACTACTAGTCTTCATCATATGTTTTTATTTTTGTCCAATACTAGTCTTAGATTATTTTAAATTTGAATCCAAAGAAGGATGAACACACCCAATAATGGAAAATAATCTTTCATTATTTTAAAACATAAAATCAACACCATAACAAGATAAATACCTTAACCTTACACAAACTAGAAATCCAAGGGTCTGATTATTTTTTATCTCAAGAATATACAAAGCCACTCTAAAGAATCCAATCCTTATTCCACCTCTTTAAAAATATTCAAGAACACTCTCTAAGTTTTTGAAATAAATTATCCATGCTCTTTTTCAATCCTAAGAATTGTATAACCCTCAACAATGAAACTCTTTTCTAATATATGAGCAAACCCTATCCTAAAAATAACTTATTTCCTTTCTACACTCAACAAGCATATGAGATATTACCTATTTTTTAAATCAAATATTTTATGACCACCTACTTTGTCAATAAGTCACTATTTCACTTTTTTACTAACTCATAAACATTGCTAAAAAACACACACATATGACCCAATGTATTTTTACAGATACAATATAAAAATAACATTTTCAGTTCACTTGTAAGTTCACTATATTAATTCCATCCAACCTCTTTATTTCCAATTGAATTATATAATTTCTAAAATCTCCTAAATAATTTTCACACACATAGAAAACCATTATGCATCCTAGGAAATAATTTAAAGTTTTTAGGATTTAAAGATACTTTATTGGTCCCATTACAGAGGGATCTCAAATCACAAAATGATTTGGGTAGATGGATTTGACTAGTATTAAAATTTTATGCTTCATTTCTCCATCATTATTTTACCCATTATTGACCATTAGTGAACATATATGAAAAATTATCCATTATTGTTTTACCCTATGTCATGCACACTCAAATATACGTCAAACATATCTAACATGCAAGATAACTAAAGCATAGTATACTAAATAACCAACACATGCTTACACTCACATAAGGCACATACTTCTCACATATTAACATCTTATAAATTTCACATCTTAATAATAATCATTGAATCATAGCATAATTAGGATAATATAAAAGAAGCATAATTAAACCATGTTTACTCATCAACTAAGCAATAACACTAAACCATTAAAAATAAAGCAACTAGCATCTCATAATAATAATGAAAATGATGAACCTAAGATATTATAATAGCTTGATGATAAAATAATATTGTATGTCTCATATATAAATGTGTTGATATTCAAAAGTAATCATCAAAAAATATAAAACATCATAGAACTTTTAACTTGACACTTGAAACTATGTAGCAAAAACAAAGGCTTGATGCTTATGGGCCTTAGAGGAGTCTTTAGATTATGTACTCTTGATAGAAAGTTGATGAAATATTTAGTTAATATTATGAACATACCACATTACTATTGTTGATTAGACTTATGAAGGGGCATTTATTCATCATTAGATCATCTTTCTTATAACCACACAAACTAATTACACAAGCCTTATATTGTTAGTTTACCAACCTTTGGAGCAATCAACATTATATGTTCATACATGATCATTTCTTGTACATGATCATTACACAAGCCTTATATTATTAGTTTACATATTTATTACTCATACATTATCATTATCTAAGTCTAGCAAGTCTATCATTTTCCCATGATTTTCCTATACTAGAGAAACATTATGCCAAGACAATCATTAGAAGTTTATGATTTTACATTCTTCTATATGTTCTTACAGTTTTAGATAACACACTTACTATGCTTACATAATTGTTATTTGATTACCATGTTTTTTTCTATAATGGTTGATGCCCTTACATGCTTTTTTTGGACAATAATTATCTTATCATCACATGATGTTACCTTTGATAGTTGCTACATGCTTTACATATTGTAAATTATGTTATATTTTCTCACATGCTTATATTTGATTTAATTACTTTACTTATTTATCATACATCATTTTCATTCTCCTTCAATTCCTTGCAACCATTAGATGCAACCAATTGAAAAAGGGGCATATATTGTCACTGGCACTCTTAAATTATTGAGATTTCAAGTAATGACTTGCGCTATAAAGAGACTCATCACTATACCTAGATAGATCTTTATCTTTACAGTGGTAAATATCAAAATTATGCATGTATTTATTTATTGTTAGTAATGGTAGGGTATAATAAAACATATTTATATAAATATAAAACCTTTGATTGTATGCACCTAAGAAAAATGATAGTTGTATCAAAATGTAATTTTATAATATTTAAGACAACTTTTATGTAGATGTTGTAGTATAATCATAAATTGAAATCATTGCATGCCAAAATAGAATAACATATTTCCTGGAGCCATCCATCCTATTTGTATTGATCACACTAGATATTTAATTCTCAAATTTTGATAACTCAAACTTCTTGAAATCACAAAAATGGAGCATGTCATATGTACTTTATGTGATGTAGAAGAATAATATACAACTTGAATTATTTCCCTATTTAAGGTATATTAATTTGAATTAAAAGTATTTAAGTTAAAACTTGATTTTATCCAAATTAAGACCCATATATTCAAAGGAAAACATCCATACAAATTATCTATATTTAACTATTAAACATCTAAATGTACATATATACATATCATATATATAAAGTCTAAATAACATAAAGTCTAACTACAACATGTAAACACAACAACATAACATCAAATCTAACTGTAATATAACATCAAGTCTATAACATAACAAAGAACACATGAATACATCTAATTGTACACAACATCATGACTCCCACCTCCTATGGGCAGAACAGACCTCACTCAACCCAGGAGTAGAATGATGAGCTAATCCCTGTACTGATCCCTATACTGATCCTCGTCCTGAACCCTATACTAGTCCTCATCTTGAGCCCTATCCTAAACCATGTGTGTCTAATCCCATCCATCTATGAACATCTGAGTGATGTGTAGATCCCTGAACATACAAATTATCTTTATTAAATTAAATTTAAATATATATTAAAAAATATGGAACACATGTTCTAAAAATTTTAAATGTACAATTAAATACTAAATACCTCGCATCCAACCTCATCTGCATCTGTTGTCTGCTGCACAGTGTCATGTCCTAGCACCTCTCTCGTTGATCCCTAATGTAAGATTGATTAAATAAGAGTCAACACATGTATGATGCACAAGACTAAATTTTATAAAATTTAAAAATATTTAAAATGTATGTACCTCATCATCAGCAACCTGTGTAGCTCCATGGATGACCCTCCCAATCCCACTAAGCTTGGCTGAATTGAGGGTCATCGTAATTTTTTCATCAAACAAAAGACCATGGAATGATCTTGGTGCGTAAGGTGGCACAATACTAGCATTAGGCTATGATGGAGTCTACTGTGATGGAGTCTGCTATGGGAGCATTGTGTCAGTCATATGTGTAGCTCACTGATCACTGCGCTGACTGACAAATGTGGACATGATCTCAAGAGGGATGTCGTACTTAGAACTGACAAACTGATATACAGAAAGTAGATCTTGTGCCAGACATGTATTCAATCTATGTAAAGCACTCTCTCCAGAAGTCTGTGCCACATCACCTGGTGAAACTATGTCAGCATGTCTGTAAGGATCATAACTAGTGGAAGTTGAATCAACTAGTCCTATGCTAGTGCGTGGATGCAACATATATCTACCAACATGATCTGATGCCAAATGGTCAATGTCATCGGCAATAGGACCTAAACTCTAAAAAATACACTATCTCGATGATGTAACTATTGCCTCAGTTGACTATCCTAGATCCAACCTTTTTAGAAGTACCAAAAGGTTTAGACCCACTAATACCCTCTTATTTTCAGGTGGACCCTGATCAGGACATCAGAATTTCTTTGAAAACTTCCCATAACCCTGTCTCGCATGTTTTGGAATAGATGTGAAATCAACATCAAGTTGTAAATGAGTAAAAGGAAATAGTTGTTTGCAAAAATACAAAGGAAACTCATCATTGTGTGGCCATCTATGATGTGTTTCTAACCACTTAGGATATATAAGTGTGCAACAACAACATCTGTACACCTAGTGACAAAATAGCCCCGAACTCTGTCATGTCCATGATAATGTGGAAACATACTATGCACCATATTCAATGAAACATACCTATTAACTTCTGGCCATTTCATTGTCCTAGTAATAGTGCTAGCAAGTGACACATAAAAATCCTCAATACTCAAATCATCATAGGGATTGTATGATTTGACTATGTAAATCATATGTGCAAACTCTGCTCTAGTCCCCACCAACTTGTCTCTATTAGATAGGTTAGGTGTATTATGGATCGTTTGATCTAAATGTGTCAAAGCATTATTAAGTCTATCAAGAGTGGCAGCATATAACTCACTCCTACTTACACTATGTGCATCACCAATATTATGCTCATTATCATGGCCATCACTATGATGCGATGCCATGTCAGATGCCATGTCAGTGCAAATTTCTGCATTTTAAAAAAATTAACATACATTTAATTTATAATTTAATAAATTTATATGTGCATTCAATTTTTACATTTAAAATAACAAAAATAAAAACATTTAAAATCTAAGAATTAAATACACATGAACAATCTACACATTTAAATTAACTTTACAAAACTATATAAACATTTGAAATTTAAAAATTAAATATACATTCAATCTAATACATCTATTTCAATCTAATACAATTATTTATAAATCATCATTTATTTTTTAAAGTGTTGTACTCTAAACCTTTGTTTGTAGTTGGAAATGCTCTGGTAGACATGTATGCAAAATGTGGAAGCATAGACAAGGCACATGAACTATTTGACATAATGCCTCAAAGAGATGTCATCTCATGGAATGGAATGATTACAAGCAGCCTGCTTAAATTTGAAAGTTGTATAGTTGTATTTCTAGGCATTTTTGTTGTAAAATACAATCAAAATTTAAAAAAGATTGTATCATATTAAAGGAAAGATTTTGGACAAACTGTCAAAAATTATATAAGATTATGATGATATATATATAATTTTTATATGATTTACTTATACTAAGGCATTTTATAGTATTTGAAGGGCACCATTGAATAGATAACTGTCATTAAAAAGTTGCTTGACATACAAGTTGGACTGTCACATTTAAGCCCTAATTGTAGGATATGCACAAAATGGATGTGTTGAAAAGGCTTTAGAAACTTTCAAGCAAATGCAATTGGTAGGTGTATCCACAACCTTTGCCAGCAGGGCTTAAATTTGATAGTCGACCTTGCCTGTCAAGCAATTTTTTTATGACAGTTATCTATTCAATAGTACCCTTCAAATACTATGACAAGGCACATGAATTGTTTGACATAATTCCTCAAAGAGATGTCATCTCACGGAATGGAATGATTGCAGGTAGCCCGCTTAAATTTGACAGTTGTATAGCTGTATTTAGGCATTTTTGTTGTAAAATACAATCAAAATTTAAAAAAGATTGTATCATATGAAAGGAAAGATTTTGAACAAACTATAAAAAATTATATAAGATTATGATGATATATATATTTAATTTTGATATGATTTGCTTATACTAAGGCATTATATAGTATTTGAAGGGCACCATTGAATAGATAACTGTCATTAAAAAGTTGCTTGACACGCAATGTGGACTGTCACATTTAAGCCCTGATTGTAGGATATGCACAAAATGGATGTGTTGAAAAGGCTTTAGAAAATTTCAAGAAAATGCAATTGGTAGGTGTAAAGCCAAATTCCAAAACCTTTGCCAGGTGTAAATCCAAATTCCACAACCATTGCTAACATGGCTTAAATTTGACAGTCGACCAGGTTGCCTGTCAAGCAATTTTTTTATGACAGTTATCTATTCAATGGTACCCTTCAAATCATATAAAAATTATATATATATATATATCATCATAATCTTATATAAATTTTGACAGTTTGTCCAAAATCTCTCCTTTCATATGATATAGTATTTTTAAAATTTAGATTGTATTTTATAGCAAAAATACCTAAATATAGCTATACAACTATCAAATTTAAGCCTTGTTTTCCAGCATAATGGAAGGGGGATTTTTGTCTGATATTATAGTGTCCACTGCCCTGGTAGACATGTATGCAAAATGTGGACACATGGAGGTATAGGAAAGGTATATATGAGAAGCTTGCTCCTCGACAATATCAAGATACCTAAAAAATATGTCAGATTACATATTCCATTTATAAATTGTTAAAATGAATGTTATTATCCTATATTTCCATGGCCTTCTTTTAGTTACAAATGGCAATGTGAACCTCATTGAATGCTCTAGATTCATGTGTATTAGATTGATAGCCTAGTGAACATCCATGAATTAATTACTAGAAATCACACCTTCAATATCCACCATCTAATTCTACAACATTTTCAATTGATAATCTTAAAGTAATTTATATAAAATACCAATGTCTAAGAAAAACACAGATTGAAATACTTTTAATACAAACAATTAATGGATACAACATGCCATATTCTAATGGATTTTGCAACATGTAGTGTAGTGCAGTGTTGGAAAGGCTTTCGAAACTTTCAAGCAAATGCAATTGGCAGGTGTAAAGTCAAATTCAACAAACTTTGCCAGCATCCTTCCTGCCTGTGCCAAAATGGGAGCGTTGGAACATGGTATGGACATCCATCAAAGCATAATGGAAGGGGGATTTTTGTCTAATATTATAGTGTGAATTGCCTTGTTAGACATGTATGCAAAATGTGGAAGCATAGACATGGCACGTGAACTATTTGACAATTTTTTTTAGAGATATATTTTTAATTTCATAGCTTAGTTTGAGCATTGCATGTTAATACATCACTATTCATTTAATGAATATGTTGAGTTTCATTGTGAATTGAATTTACAATTTCTTGGAGTAGGTTGTGCTTCATTCTCTTCTATTTACAAGCTTCTATTTTATGCATATCCTGCTTGCATTGTGTTTCATGAGAGGACATTTGTTTGAGGGATTATATCAAAATAGTCATGCCATTCCACCAAGAACAAAGATTCCCCTTCCATTTCGAAGCTCCCATTTTGGCACAAGAAAACACCAGACAAGCAAAGGTTTGGGAATCATTTTTTCTAAATCCTTTTCAAACAATCCAAGAATTTGTTATTAGGGTTTATTCAAATCAAAAGGTGGCTATTGTTTATTTATAGGAATGATGCACGTGGGTGTAGAAGAACTATACCTAGAGACCTGGCAACTTGCAGTGCAGTGTTAGCTGGAGGTGGCAGTGCAGTTTGGCTATGGGTCATTGTCCATCATGGGCTCCAGGAGGAACACTCCAAAACTATATCAATCCAGGTGAAAATGACAATTTCACCTCTTTTTTTAATTTTTATTTTCTTTAGTTACGCCTGAAATCTAATCGCGTGTAACCTTACTGCTTGATAAGGTTATGCCAGGAAACGTACAACCACATAGACGCCACATAGATGCAACATGGTTTCAGGTGTAACAAAAATGGACGTAACTAAATTGCACGTAAAAGATCCATGCATAATTATTTAGTTAGCTGAAAGTGTGACACACTATTGTGCTTTTACCCTATCAAAAGGATTATCAGCACTTGATTCTAGTGCGGATCCATCATCACTATTCATTACACCTTTCTTCACCCAAATATTGTTCATTTCACTTTAAATTTCACCCGCATCCACTTTTCCCTTTCCTTTGTCTTATTTCCAATCTCTATTTACCAGACCTTTTCTATCATTGTTCCTTCTTCTATAGAATCTTGCAATATGACCAAATCTATTGCAATTAAAGCATACAACATTTCTTTGCTTATTTATTCTTGATCTGCA
The DNA here is from genome assembly GCA_027924645.1 of Cunninghamia lanceolata. Lineage (NCBI taxonomy): Eukaryota > Viridiplantae > Streptophyta > Pinopsida > Cupressales > Cupressaceae > Cunninghamia > Cunninghamia lanceolata. Next base: position 4,470,189 of record BSBN01000205.1, read on the forward strand.
CTAATTTGCCATGTGTCTAAATCCATTGCATGCAAAGCAATAGCCATTAAAAGAATTTCCATTTCCTTTATTGTTAGGGTTATTCATTATCATACTACTACATTCATTGGATCTATGACCATACCCTTTACAATTGAAGCATTGACCAGAGAAGGATGGGTTACTTTGATTCACTCTACTTCTGCATTGAGTAGCTCTATGACCAAATTTATTAGACTTGAAACAATTTCCATTGAAATATGGATACCTTTGAGGATTAGGTTATCTTACCAGAAGTTTTCTAGGTCTATTTCTTCCATTACTTGGTTGAAAATTTCTTTGTCCAGATCTGGAGCTTTCACCTTTCTCACACCCAAGACCATGCTTGTCACCAGCCTTCTTCTGACTTTCAAGGAATGCTTCAAGTTTACCTGAGCTTATCTTGAACTTCTGCTTGTATTCATTTGAAACTTCTAGGTCATGTCTAAGAATGACAATTTTCTTTTCAAGTTCTCTCTCATTGTCTCTGCTTTCTTGTAGATCAGACTCTAGATGGCCAGCTAATCCGTCCAATCTGTAGCATTCTTCAGTTCTTTCTTTTAGAGTTTGATTCAAGTCTTCTTTAGTTTTCTTTCTTTGGTTAATTTCTTTGGTTAGTCTCATCACCCCAGATTCCATCTCATGTTTTAGAACAGAAACTTCTTTTGTCAGCTTTTCACATTCCTTTGTTTTTTCTTCCAAAGCCTTATTCATGTCATTTTCTTCAGTAAAATTAGCTAGCTAGAGAAATTGCTCCTTCTTATTTGCCATAGATTTCTTTAGTTTATCTTTTAACATCTCAATGCAATCATCAGCATCTTTGATATTTGCTTTCAGGTCCTCTATCTCAGCTTTGGACTGATCAAGATCTTCTAAAGCCATTTGAAGTTGATCTTTGAGTGAACCCATTGAAACTCCTTCCCAGATCTTCCTCAAGTTGTTAAGCTTCTTCCAAGGAACTTGGCTCTTATACCAATTTTTGGAATTAGGACAGACAACTAAGAGGGGGGGTGAATCAGTTGTCTTAAAACCTTAATACTTGCAACAATTAATTCTTCTTCTTTATTCAAGCTAGATTAATGATAAAATTATTAAATCATGAATCAAAAACATATGAGTAGAAACAAATGAATCACACTTGACACCAAGATTTTTGACGTGGAAACCCGGTTAAGGGAAAAAGCACAGTGGGGGTTAACCCACAAAGATTATACTCTGTTAAAAGTATTACAAAAGGAGAAGGCACATGCCTTTGGGCTCACTTCCTAGAGCTCACTGCTCAAAAGAGGCTCACTGCCTACAAGAATGAATACAAAAGGATTATAGATTATATGAATTGATGAATAAATAGCATCTACCAATGGAAGAATTTAGTTTTGGTTAAGCACAGAATACTGATCTTACACACTTCATCTTTACTCTAACCTGTTTACTGCTCTGCCATAATCCAAACCTTAGATCTCTTCTCTTTTGCTCTTAAATCTGCCCTTATTTTTTGCACTACTACATCATTGCACCACAACACCACACAATACACTTGAATCCATTGGCTATATATATCCACCTCAAGAGATTCAATCACTTTTATGTCATCCTTATGAAGAACTTAACAAACAATACAAGTACTCTATTCTATCGGCTGAAATTAGACACCAATATTGATGCGTAACAAAAATAATACTTGCAGGTCACCATACATGTTGGCCACTAACATTATATCCCATATGCAACTCACCAAAACACTTCTACTAGATCCACACAAGGATCTAAGACAAGTCAGTCTGTTCCTCATTGAACTAAAATCTTGGATTTAGATTGTCCTAACATTCCTCTACACTCCCTCAAATTTGCAACACACAATGATTAACTGGAGAGATCCACTAACTAAAATATACTGAACTCTGCCATATACCTTGTTCCTGTCTATCTGAACTTGACAAATCTTGGAACTGACTTCTGGTATGATCTGATACTGCACTGCAGATGTGTAGAATGGACTTAGTTGCCATCAATGACAACACATGACATGATTTGCAGTGTCTCTTGCCAACAAAATTCTCTCTCTCCCCCTTTTTGACATTTTATTACAAAGGCTATTATCTCCCCCTATGAAAAATAAGTCATATACAACATTAGCTAGAGATTAACAAACTATACTGATATCAACCAACTGCTTACTTATTTCTCAGATCACATGCACCATTACTGACCTTGGTATCTTTTAACCAACCAATAATTGAGATACCACCTACCCAAATCTTTGATACCACTAGTCTCCTTTGCCATTTGTTGTCCTAAACTTATCCTGAAAGCTCTATCCTTGTACATTTGCATATTGAACAACTTCTCAACTTGAAAGCAACAAGTCACCATGAAGCACACATCTGAAGATATACATCCTGAAGCACAAGGCCTGAGGGCAACATCATGTGAGGCACACCAAACAAAGCACCTAACCACTATTATAACTAGCTCATATACTATACCATACTCTCGGCATAATATTACTTCTTATCACAACACCAATATGAATATAAAGATGAAAATTGACATCATTGAGATCCTTTGATCACTTCTTTTGACAAGATGAAGACTAACATATCTCTGCTATTAAATACAAACTTCTGATGACATCACTTGTGGTTGCAAAACAAATTTTATGACAAACAATTTTTTCACATCATCAACCCTTTTTTACCTAAATGACAAATCTCCAAGATCTCCAAAAGCATTATGAATGATGTATGATTATGATGACATAAAAATGACCCTTAGAATTTAGATAATAAAATCTTTGTCATGACACATATGAAATTGAACACCATGCACACACTTCATCACCCATAAACATCAACATGAAGAGTACTCATCACACTATTCACAACTCATGATGACATGATAACCACTCTAGAGATGACCTTGCCAAGACTTCCATGATAGTGACAACAATATGGACAATAAACCTACAACAATTTGCAACCAATCTACTTCTACACACACTTCTTGACATGAAAAAGAATGAAGACCATTTTTAAGAAATGAAGACTATCTTGTTGTTCCTGCACATGACACTTTTTGCAACACATTGTCAAATCTGATACAAAACCACTATCAATACCTTTGCAAAACCAAATGAAGAGACATGTGATATGAATTGACTTCTTCCATTTGCAACTTCCTCATCCAACATATGCTAACATCTGATGTGAAATCCTTGAGTATACCCAAGATCATGTCTTTCAGAGTTAGGTTTTGATCCTAGGACATGTCAAGCATCATTCAAATCAACCCATCAAGTCTGCACATCAACAAACTAATTGCACAATCAAGTTCTTCCTACAACAACACTTCACATTATCACAAACATATCAGGAACACTTTGAACTGCAACATCATAACAACTCAACCTTTGTAAGTATCAACATGATATGAACAAGATATAAATAGGATCACTTATAAATGAAGTCACTCAACATCATCAAACTCTTTGTGCATTAAACGCTTGAACATCTTATCAACATCTTGTTTGCAATGTGACATCATGAACCACTGATCACCTGTATCACTCACATACACTAAAGAACAACATAGTTATCAACACCATCATGAACTTCATTTCATAAGATTGATATAAGAAGCATCTTAGCAAAAATTATTAGACATGAATCTAATAGCATAAAAAAAACATCATAAGCATCAATTGATCTCTTTCCTACAACTTCTTGGGGTTAAATGATAGGACATGGAAAACTCCCCCTTTCTCCATCCTATATGTTATGCAATTGATGATGTGACTTGTACAAGATGCACAAGTTTAGAATCTGTCTTCTCTTTGCTTTGTTTTATTCTCCAAACTTTTACAGGTTCTTTCTTCTATTCAGGTTTCTTCTTCCAAACCTTTTCAACCTCTTTCCTTTTCAAAATTTTCAAACCAAGTGATTCTATTCTTCCATACATTCTGCAACTATATGCTTTGTGACTAGGAGAGTTGTACTTCAAACACACAAGATTAGTATTCCTTCTGAAATCAACTACTTTGTGTCCAAAATGATTATATGTATAACAATAGCCAAAAAATGAATAATTATACCTATACATATAAACTTGTCTTACTGGAGCAGCCCTTCTAAAATTTCTCCTCTTTTGATTATGCATTTTGACAAAATCATCTTTGGTTTTCATTTCAACTTCAATCTTCTTTTTGCCTTTAGGAGCAACAACATGATAACTTAGATCAATTTTCTTTCTATAAGTCTCTTTGACTTTGGAACACTCTCCTTCTTCATAACCAGTAGTGCCCTTATGATCCTTTTGTTTGCCCAACATTTCATGCAACTTATTTGTGCTTTCTTCAAACTCCTAATATTTCTTGGACAGAACCTTGAGACCTTCATAATATTTTCTCAAATTAACAATTTTAGCCTCTAATTTCAGATTTTCAATTCTTTTAACCTCAAGGTCAGATTTTGTTACATCTATTAAGCTTTTGGCTTCCTCAATTTCAATCTTTAGGCTGATAATCAATTTGTTTGATTCATCAACATGTGTCCTTAAATTCACAATTTGATTTCTTGCCTCTTCAAGATTAGAAGATGTAAGGGTAAAATGCGGATCAATCAAATGAATTATATAAGACCCAAACATCAACAGAATAGGAGATAACAGGAAAGATTAAACGAAAATAGCAATGAATAACACAAAGCAAACCTTCCCTGAAATCGATGCTTCTATTGTTTGCCTATTACAACCATCCTTTTACGAATGAAGTGAGCCCTCAGAGAGTACACTCTTTTAGCTATTTGTAGGAAGTCAATGGTAAATGGCTATGGTGATATGCAATGAAGAGGAGCTCCAAGGCAAGTATGTGATCTCAAGCTTGTAGATGGTAAAAGGATGCCAAAGGCGCACTGGTGATATTTCTGCAGAGTAACAATATAGATAGCTTGGATGAATAGAATGGAAGGATGAGGTTTCATTTATAGACTTGGAAGAATGGGAATCAACGGTTGAGAGGAGATATGAAGATCAATGGCTAAGGATGGTTGAGGAATGTGCAACCAGTAGAAATGTGACAAGTGTCCCAGGTCCATCATGAAAGAGGGGATGTGACAAAATTGATTAGAGAGTTAACTCCATTGACTGAACAGTTAACAGACTTGATTGATCAGTTAGAAGAGTGGATTATGGGATTGACTGAATTGATTGACCAGTGAACTGGGTTGATTGAGGAGTCAACAGAATAGATTGACTAGTGAACTCAAATGACTAATTAGTTAACAGATTTGATTGATTAGTTAACTAACTTATGATTTGAGAAGAAATAGGCCATGTGGGTGAGAGAAAAATAGGTAATTAAATATTAAATATATTTAATTACATGTGCAACCTAATGAGGTGGACAAGGTGAGGTGGAAAAGGTGAGGTGTAAAGGTGAGGTGGATTTTTGAATTTAGAACTTAGGATAGAGGAATTTGGATTAATTAAATAATTTATGATTATTTAATTGTGTAGGACATTTAGAAGAATTTTAATTAAATAAATTGAATTTATTTAATTATGGAACAGTGAATCGATTAAATAAATTTAGAATATTTATTTAATTGGTAGAAGAATGGAATAAATATTTAGAATATTTATTTAGGATGAATTGTGTCATTTTTAGACGTATACATTTTGCCCCTCTTTGATGCAATGCAGTTTACAATGTTGCTTCAAAGAATAAATAGGCTGACAGTGATACATGCCCCAGTTTGCCCCTGGTACAAGTTATGACGATAGGATGCCCCCTTGGGAGATTGGACGAGAGGAAGGCAGAAGGAATCGGAGATGGACAATCTCACAAAGATGAAGGGGTTAGGATAGGTTGGAGGAAAAGGGATGAAGAAAAGAGTTGAATGATACGCGATGCAAGATGGAATGATGACACACACAAGCAAGCAAGCAAGTATGAACAAATGACACAAGAACAAACAAGGTATTGCCGTTATCAAGTGGTAAACCAATGATATACTGATAATGATATACGACAGTGTTGTCATGGCGGGGAATGATATATCCCTAGACCAACACAGTAGGCATGTTGTCATGGCAGGGAATGATAGATCCCTAGAGCAACATGAAGGATAGTGTCTGGTTTCAAGAAATGAAACATGTCGTGTAAGACGTGTGTGTTGGTCTAATTTCAACAATGCAACATCCTGTATAAGACAATTGATTGATTAACTGATCGAGTTGGTTTATGACCAGACAAGGATCAAGACCACTAATTGTGATTGGATCATTTGTACAAGATTGACTTGACTTGATTGGTATGGATTAAGGATGGAGCTTGCATTTGGATCATTGCTCAGACTGACTGGACAAGGATGAAAGATATGATGATAGATAGAAAAATGATTGATAGAAGAAAGACTTGATAGAAGAACTCACAAGCTTTTATTTGTATTGATACTCTACATTATTGGATCTTTATTGCATGGGGTATGGTATGGATGTATAAATGGATATAGGATGGATGCTTTGCTATTGGAGTGCTTTATTTCATCATTGGGCATTGTTTTTTTTTTGTGGTACTTTTCTGAAATGTTGTAAGTGAATACAAGCATCGAGGTATAATTGAACCGAGATGACCTGAGTACTGCTTACATGGATTGTGATTTAGCCAGTTAATACAAGAATCTAGTCAAAATTGAATCTAGATGACCTGAGTACTTCTTGTATTTCACCAAACAAGGATTGCCCCCATTCATGTTATACCTTTGATGTCCTTGATGATCTTTTGCCGATCATGTCCTTAGACAAGGCTTCACATTACTAAAGTTTAATCCACAAACAACAAACAAAGAAAGTAATCATGCCCCCATCATAGCATCTCTAGCTTTTGGCATCCTTGAGTAGCATAGGAAGACATGATAACAAAAATCAAGACTCTGTAACTTAACCCTAGGTCCAATCCACAAAACATTCTTGTCATAAGATGTGTTTATTGCTTGCTGTAAGTTGAATAAAATCATTTAGAAGACCTTGGGTATTTGCTTTGCATTGGATAGGTTAAGATGTTCATAGTCAAGAGTTCTGCTTGAGGTGCAGGTTCTGCTTGCATTTGCTTGCTTGGTGAGAAGATTGCACAATCCTTATTGGGGAGACGGACCCTAAGGGATTGACCTAGTGCCTCGGGGGCTCATTGCTAAATGGCCTTACCTACGTGATGACGCAGAGGCAACGTAGTTCGGGGTAAACCCTAATGGACCATGGATGGACTAGAAGAAAGATGACAAGAATGAAGACAAGAAAAGGGGATGAATGGGAGAAAAGGGAAGAAATGGAAGCCTCGGGCGTGCATTAGAATAATGGCCTTGCCTACGTGACGACGCAGAGGCAACGTAGTTCACGGACTTGGACCACGGACACTGACAAGACACCCTATGCTAGGCTCACATTGAGGAGACGGTATGGGACAAAACCTTGGTTGACAAGGCCACAAGGAGAGGATCAAGCCATGATAGGTAACTGTCAAGTGTTTATTGAGGGACAGATATGGGTCAAATGGGAAATGAGCGAAGGAAGAATGGACTCTGGGTGATTGGATTCCCAAAGATGGAGAAGGTGGTTTATCACAAGTAATGCCTGTTTACTAGGTTTTCATCACTTGCTTTTATTTGCACGGGAAACTAGAAAGTAAACATGATGCCTGTTTACCAAGTTTTCATCATGATACCTATCCAAGGTGCCTGTTTGCCAGGTTTTCACCAAAGGATGATTTTTTTGTATGCTTTCTATTTTTTCTAATTTTTTTTTGTATTTTCTCTTTTCAACTTTTTTGATTTTTTGATTTTTGATTTTATTGTGCCCTCTTGCATTGGGGTTCTCCTAGGTATAGAACCGGCGAAGGTGCATGCTGTTGATTGGATCATCAAACAACTCACCCTCTGATGTGGCCAACTGATATGCCCCCGATCCGTAAGTAGCCACAATCACATAGGGCCCAAGCCACTTAGGTTCGAACTTACCTTTCTTTTCTCTATCTTGTTGATTGCAAGGGTTTTCTCTGAGGATGAGGTCCCCAACCTTGAAGCATCGTGGGTGAACCTTGTGGTTATAGCTTCTTGACATCATCTGTTGATAGGCTTTGAGATGGTCGAAGGCTTTCTGGCGCCTTTCTTCTAGCAGCTTTAGTTCTTGTAACCTGGAGACTTTGTATTCTTTGTCTGATATGAGACCTTTCAACGACACCCTAAGGGATGGTAGTTCAACTTCAATGGGAAGGATGGTTTCTGAACCATAGACAAGGGCATAGGGTGTAGAACCTGTGAGAGTGTGTATACTAGTTCTGTAGGCCCACAGAGCAGGACTGAGTTGGACATACCAATCACGACCAGCATCATTGACAGTCTTCTTTAGGATTTTTAGAATGGTTTTATTTGATGCCTCAGCTTGGCCATTACCTTGGGGGTAGTATGGAGTGGAGAAATGATGTTGGATTTTGAAATGCTCACAAAGCTTGTGGACATCCTAATCTTTGAATGGTCTTCCATTATCTGTGATAATAGATGAAGGAATACCATATCTACAGATAATGTAATTTAGAATGAAAGAGGAAATTTGCTTACCTATGATGGTAGTTAGGGGAACGGCCTCAATCCACTTTGTGAAATACTCAGTGGCGGTTATGATGAATTTGTGGCTGTTAGAAGAGGGTGGATGAATCTTTCCCACAAGGTCAAGTCCCCACTGGCAAAAGGGCCAGGGTGTCGTTAAAGGTCTCAACTCTTGAGCAGGTGCATGGATCAGGTTCCCGTGTATTTGGCACTATTTGCACTTTTTGATGAACTGATATGAATCCATTTCCATGTTTGGCCAGTAATAGCCCAAACACATGAGTTTCTTGGCTAAGGAGGGACCACTGGAGTGTGTTCTACAGATCCCTTCATGTACGTCTCGCAAGGCAGTTATGGATTCTTCTTGTTCTAAACAACGGAGTAAAGTACCATCCAGACTACGTCGGTAAAGAGTATCAGCTATGATGGTGTAATGAGAGGTTTGTCATATGAAAGTTTGCTTTTGGTTGGAAGAGAGGTCAGGTGGGAGAAGGTTGTCCTTGAGGTAAGTGTAAGTCTTACCATACCAAGGTGAATCAGATCCGACTAGAAGGCATATGGAATGGGTCTCAAGGAGATCATAAGCTGGTTGCCATATAGTTTCCACTGGGAACTCATATCGTGACTCATGTTTAGGTATTTCTAGAAGAGAGGCGATGGTAGCCATTGCATCTACTACTTTGTTCTCGATCCTGGGTATTTGCTCGAAGGAGATGGTCCCAAAGTGTGTTTTGAAGTCATCGACCATTCTTTTGTAGGGGATGAGCTTTTCATCTTTGGTTTGATACTCATCGTTGGCCTGATTTATGATAAGGTGAGAATCACCGTAGACGTGTAGTTCTTGGATTTTCCACTCAGTTGCCATCTTAAGACCAATCACCAAGGCTTCATACTCCGCTATGTTATTGGTACATGGAAATAACAAATGGTAAGACTTTAGAATCGTGTCACTTTGGGGAGTTATAAACAGGATGCCTACCCTCGATCCATGGTTTGTGTAAGACCCGTCGAAGTAGAGTTTCCAAGAAGATGTTGATATAGTGAATAAGGACTCATCGAGAAACTCAAACTGCATGGGCTTGTTGTCTTGTAACAGTGTGTCAGCTAGTTGGTCAGCTATGATTTGTCCCTTGATGGCTTTTCTATCCACATATTCGATGTCATACTCACTGAGAAGCATTACCCACTTTGCCAGGTGACCTGTGAGAGCAGCTTTGCTGAGAAGATACTTCAATGGGTCTATTTTCGCAATGAGCTTAACTGGGTGTGCAATCATGTAATGCCGGAGTTTTTGTGAAGCAAAAACTACTGCGAGACATGATCTTTCTACTTGTGAGTATTGCAACTCATAGCCCACTAAGGTTCGACTAATGTAGTATACAGCTCTTTGCTGGTTCTCGTAATCCTGTTGTGCTAGAAGTGCCCCCAGAGCAGTAGGTGTAGCAGATATGTAGAGAATTAGAGGTTTTCCTTGGATCAGCGGCATGAGAATGGGTGGATTCATAAGGTACTCCTTTAGCTTGTTGAATGCTTCTTCACACCGTTCATCCCATTTAAATGGAATGTTCTTATGCAGGAGGTGGCTGAAAGGTTGGCACTTGTCTGCCAGCTGTGATTTGAATCTGCGGATGGCTTGTAGCTTGCCCTATAAGGATCTCAACTAAGTTAGAGTCTTGGGTGGTGGCATGTCCATTATAGCTTTGACCTTGGCCAGGTCTATCTCTATTCTGTTTGCTGACACGATGAAGCCTGGCAGCTTGCCTGAAGTTACCCCAAACACACATTTCTTTGGGTTCAGCTTGACTTGGAATTGGTCCAACCTTTGAAAAACTTTTTCTAGTACATCTAGGTGTGAATCCCTTGTGAGAGACTTTGCTAGGATATCATCGACATAGTCTTCCATAGTTACATGCATCATGTCATGAAATATAGTAGTCATAGCTCTTTGATATGTGGCACCTGCATTTTTCAGCCCAAAAGGCATGACATTCCAGCAAAAGGTACCCCATGGGCAAGTAAAAGCTGTTTTGTGTTGATCCTCTGGTGCTATTTTGATTTGATTATACCCTGAGAATCCATCCATGAGTGATAGCATTGTATGTCCTGTAGTAAGGTCGACTATGATATCGATGTTTGGCAATGGAAAGTCATCCTTGCGGCATGCTTTGTTTAAGTCTCGAAAATCATTGCATAGTCAAACCCGGCCATCTAGTTTAGACACTGGCATAATGTTGGATATCCATTCTGGGTAATCTATGGCTCTGATGAACCCCACATCTAACAATTTTTTGAGTTCTTCTTTGACCAAAAGTGCTATGTGAGGATGCATTCTTCTCAGCTTCTGCTTTACTGGTTTTACTCTTGGATCCAATGGCAAATGATGTAGAATTAGGTTTGGGTCCAAACCTAGCATGTCTGCATATGACCAAGCAAAGCTGCCTCTCTTCTTCTTAAAGAATGGTACAAACCTAGTTTTCTCTGGTGGTGTGAGAGATTTGGCAAAGTGGATAATCTTGGGCTGCTCTTTAGTTCCAATATTCACGGGCTCTATTGGCTCCACCACAATCTGTGACCTTTCCTGGTACATATCACTAGGGAGAGTGTCAAGCATTCCATCGTCATGTGCCACAGTTGGGTTTTCACCGTCAGATGCGTCCTTTCTTTTTACTATTTTATGATCTGACACTGCCACAAGGCAGTTTTCACTATCAGATCCATTTTTTATCTTGATATTTTTGCGACTGGAAGGCTTGGCACCCTCCCCGATGTAAGCCATGATATTCAGTTTGATAGCAAAACTAGCCATATGATCTCCTCTTGGCAAGTGGTCCCTAAGTTTCATATAATCAATGTAAGCATCATCATTCTAGAACATATCTAAATGGGGGGTTCCTTGAAGATCCCAGTCAATAAGCTTAGGGTGTAAGAGGGGAAGGGAGTCAGATGAGAGACCTGATTCATAGATGGTGTGAATGGAAATGTTAGGAGCATTGGCGGGGGTAGTGTTCTGGGTGGTACTTTCCTCCAAGTTGTTTATCGCAATGGAATCTAAACTTTCCTCGAAAGCCATAATCTTAGGGGTGGGCAAATTAGACTCCAGTGGTCTGTCCCATTGCGTTTGTCCCTCATGGTAGGGGCTAAGAGTTTGGATGGTGTCAACCTCTTTGTCGTCGTAGGAGTGCTCTGTTAGCTCGTCCCATTCATACTCATTTGAATCATCTGAATCCGTGTTGCTGTCCACTTGGAGTGTTTGGATTGTCTCCACAAGGCAGGCATTTTCCTTGGCTTTACCCTTGCCTTTGTATCCTAGGCCACTTGTGTTTCTAGCCAAAGAAGATGAAGAAGGTTGTATAGGTTCAATGATTCCTTCTTTTCTGAGGCCGGTGGGGCCTTGTCCTTTGTACCCCATCCTGTGCAAAATAGTCTCACCCTGCCCATAGAGTTCTATGGGGAGTCTAGGCGGCTCTTGGGGTGTGTTTTCTTCTTCAACATAGAGCCATTGTAGGAGGTCTCTCTCCTCTGTTTCATCAGATAAGGTCCCCTATTTTACAAAGGGAGTTGCGGGAGCTATAGGAGGAGCAGATGGCTTTGGAAAATGTCTGGGTTGGCCAAAAGATCTAAGAGACAAAGGTAGCTTGGCAAGATTGAGACTGTGCTCAATTGAGTATTCTCCCACCCCAGTTTCTTTTATGGTAATCTTTTGCTCTTTGGGTTTTGAGGAGGAAGCTTCAGCGGTATGGTCCTATTGCGAGGTAGGGGAAATGTATGCTCTGTTGTTGGGTATGACACACTCGGGTTTTGCATGGAAAGAATTGCAGTGTTGGTAGGGGTCAGGGTCTCCATGAATGGTGACTTGCTTGCCATTGTGCTCGAAATTAATGCATTGATGATAGGTTGAGGGGACAGCCTTCATGGCGTGAATCCATGGTCGCCCAAGTAGGATATTATAAGCAAGCTCTTGATCAAGGACTTGACATACCACATCTTTTATTACTAGTCCCACTTGAATGGGTAGGACAACCATTCCCTTTGTGGTTCTTTCTTCCTCGTCATATGCTTTGATGGTAATTTTCCTCCGTAGATCAACTGCCTGTTCGGAGAACCCCAGTGCAAGGACTAGCTTTAATGTGCAAATATTTAAACTAGCACCTCCATCAATGAGAACCCTCTTGATGCGGTGTTTATGTATGAATGCGACAATGTGTAGAGGGGTGTTATGAGGTTGGGAGATAGAGAGGTCATCTTGCTCAGTAAAAGATATGGAGTTGGAAGATGTCAAATTGCCTACCATGGTCTAAAACTTTTTGTGGGCCAAATTAGTGGGGACAGTGGTTTCCATTAAGGCTTTCTCAAGAATCTCCTTATGAGAAGGAGATAGATGCAATAGCTCCAATATAGAAATGTGAGCTAGAGTTTTCTGTAACTGGTCGATGACATTGTACTGATGGAAGGTGGATGGAGATGGTGATGACCTCGGAGGAATGGTATTGAGCATGACTTTACCACTACGGGTAATTATACTACAACCAGTTCGGCTAGGTCTTGGTTGTTGGTTGGGTGAGATGACATTGACCTGCGGAATATGCTCAGAAATGCAGTTTATGGTGTAGTCAAAATGAACACTTGCATAGTTAGCATTACTCATCTCGCTATTCTGATTTGATCGGCTGCGATTAATGTTGTTGTCGTTACTGTTGTTGCCATTGTTGTTATGGCCATGGTTGTTGTTGCTGTTGTAGTTATATGGCCTATTGTGATTCAGAAGTGGATCCCTATAGGCCACATGAGTTTCATTGGAGGTATGTTGTTGTGTCCCTCCCTGGTTCTGATCTAGTACATCTTGTATGACATTTTTGAGGTAGATGCAGTTGTTAGTTGTATGCCCTCTTCCTCGATGATATTCACAATAGTCTGTGTCCTTCCAGTAGGGAGGTTTGACTATAGGCTCGTAATCACTTGTTGGCGGTAGAGAAATTTCATTGTTAGCCAACAACTTCCTTAGTGCAGATTCTTGAGATTCACCCAACAGTGTGAATTTTCTCCTTGGATTTGAATTGAACCAAGGTCTGGGCTCCCGAGAAGGTGGTTTGTTGGTTGTAGCATTATTTGTTTCTCCTTTTAGAGTGAAAATGGGTTGTTGCTTGGGGGCTGCCACCTTGGCATCCACTACTCCATCGTTGACCACATTCTTGTTCTTGGTCCAAAACTTTGATTTATCCGTTGTGTAATTGGAAGTAGGTGTGTCCTTGTAGAGCTTGAGAGTTCCTTTAGTGATCATAGCTTGTTCAATGAATAGGCCCATTTCAATGACTTTGGAGAATGATGTAGGGCATTGTATCTAAATCTGATAGCTAAGATCCGTGTTTAGGTTGTGGACAAACATTTCCAATAGCTGCTTCTCAGGCATATCGTAAGAACACTTACTAGCTAGCTGTCTCCATCGTTGTAAGAAGGTGACGAATGACTCACCACTCTTTTGTTTGGTGTTGCATAGATCTAGCATAGATACCTCATGTTCTATGTTGTAAGAGAAGTGTGTTATGAATTTATTGACAAGTTCATCAAAAGTTCTGATTCCTAGTGGGAGACGCGAGAACCACTCCATAGCTTGACCACCTAAAGATTTTGGGAATAGTCTCATCAAGTAGGTCTTGTTGTGAGCTACTTCTAAACATGCTGCATTGAATTCCCAGATATGATCTCTAGGGTCCCCTTTCCCTTTATATTTATCAAACTTTGGCACCTCGAACCTGTAGGGGAATGGTCTCATGTCCAGACTTTTGTCAAAGGGGTACGGTGCTATATCTTCCAAGGAATAGTTCTTAGTGTTGGTACCCATTTTGAGGTCTGACATTTCTTGTTTTAGACATTTGATTTGTTTTCTCATGTCTTCCATAGGAGCATTTTGGTCCATAGGTTTCTTTCTTCTATCATTTGCATGTGGGACCCTGTCATTTGTATCTCTCTCATTCGCATGTGGGACTGTGTCATTCGTGCCCCTCTCATGATCATCACACCTCCTCTCTGGGTCATCATCTATATTTTCCATGATGGAGGTTATGTCAAAGTCTGCAGGGAGTTTGATTCTGAGACTAGCAAGATGATGGAAGTATTTATGGGGGTCTTCAAGGAGCACTTTCTCTACCAGGCGTTGGAATTTTCTATCTTGGATGTGCAGTACTAATTCTTCATGAGAAATTTCTTCATCGTCCTCACCTGGTGTGACAAGGTGATTGGATGAACCGGCCATTTCTTTTTGTTTGTTGTACTGGGATCGAGTAAGAACCATGCAAGGTGACGCGGGATGGAGGGGACTGGGACTAGAAATTTGGGCAAGGTGCCGACAGAGACTGTAGTGGATGGGATACCTAGGATATGACTTGGAAAAAGGGTTTTCTCACTCAATGACTTCAAGTAAGACAGTTGACACAAGACGGTAGCCACTAGTAAGGGTAGTTGATACCCGTCTTACTATATATGGACTAGTCGTTCAACAAGACTACTAGCAAAGGTACTGTGACCTGCTAGGCTTACGTGAATTCACAAATGACATGAAAAGGGACCTATGTTGAACTAATATGGGGTAAACTAACTTCAGATCAAGAAGTGTTTGGACAGAAAGCGAATGGGATGATTGATGAAAGAGAGAGACTTGGGTGAAATGGACGAAGACTGACTGCAAGGTTGAATCTGATCTCAGAAAGTGAAGCTAGGCTGAAATGGGTGCATGCGTAACGTTGATTTTTTTGGCAAAATTTTGGATTTTTTAGTTGTTTTTGGTATTTTTGGCTAGAACACGGCTTTCTTGGTCTGATTTTATGAATTAATAGCAAGAAAACATAGCAAGCACAAAGAATATTTTGTAGTTTTTCATTGTTTTTGTGGTTTTGTCGACTCTATTTTGGACTATACTGAACAAAAGCAAGCACAAAAATCCTAGGCGAGAAATGGATTATAAGGGATTTGGGCCACTAGAACAAGAGGTATGTAATGCGGGCAACCATTCAAGTGGTTACACATGCGGCGGCACTACTCTCCATTATAGAGTCTCCCAGCCTCAAAGGGTTGCGCTTTAGAGGGTTTTGGGGGAGGTTGGCCGTCAGTGTAACATAACAGCACTTGTTGCAGGAAGTTTTCACCTCAAGCACAATTTATTTTAAGTGGCTTGGTAGGGCTTGGATTTAGCCTGTTACCACTCAGGGTCATTCCCACTTGGACAAGCATGCATCCAAGGGCAGGCCCCTCCTAAAGGTTAAAAAAATAGAATGACAAGTCTGGCACTCTGATCACCCAGAAAAGGGGAGAGCATAAGCCTATTGTCATTCGCAAGCACAGAATACACTGATTAATCCACCCTAGTTAAAAATAAAAAACTAAATGGGCTGATCTACTCAAACACAGAACTTTGAAGTGATTTTAACAATATAGCAGTGGTTCAGTTTTAAATCTGCGTAGCATGAGATAGTTAACTTTGAAGTTTTGGTCTCACGATATAGCAATAGTTCATTTTAACCTCAAGATCAATGGTGAGTTCAGTTTTAAACCACGTAGCACGAGATAGTTAACTTTGAAGTTTTGGTCTCACGATATAGCAATAGTTCTTTTTAACCTCAAAATCAAAGGTGAGTTTAGTTTTAATCCCAGATAGCAATAACTTGGAAAGTGTTGCAATGCAAGAAACAAATGATCCAGTTACTTCTTTCCTAATTAGAGCTAGGTGAGGATTTGAATGCAAGTTGCATGAACAATGGGTTACTCCTTCCTAATTAGAACTAGATAAAAATTGTATGCAAGTTGCATGAACAATGAGTTACTCCTTCCTAATTAGAACTAGATGAAAATTGTATGCAAGTTGCATGAACAATGAGTTACTCCTTCCTAATTATAACTAGATGAGAATTGTATGCAAGTTGTAGGAGAATATTTAAATCAGTCCTATTCAACACTTAGTGAAAAACGAATGTCTTCAGTGGATGTTTTGCACCAAACTAGATTAGCAGTCTCCTAATATCCACTTGTAGTCCATAAAAACAAAAATGAATCAAGAAGTTTGGAAATCAAATGGTGAGATGAAAAACACATAATCTAGAAAATTTCATGAAAATATAAATTTTGATAGCAAAATAGATGTGAAAATCAGAATCTTCATGAAAGTCTATACTGTTTTAAAAAAAAATTCATGAAAATTCGATAAAAAATGCTAAAGTTATGGTTAATTGAAGTTTGCAAGGTAAATGGGAGGTTTGACCAATTTTACCTGATGAGGTAGATCAAATGGGCTAAAAATACCTTCACCACTGTGAAGTTCTCGAGATCAGCTTTCCGATGACTATAAATTTGTGACAATTTGACCTTCCTGCAAAAAGTTATGCAAAAAAGAAAAAAAATGCCCCTATTTTGCCCTCATTATCACTTTAAAAAAAAAAAATAAATAAATAAATAAAAGAATTTGAATGAACAATTTTTTTATTTTTATTTTTTTATATTTTGTTTTGTTTTGCTCTTTTTTTTAAAATTTTTTTTTGGTTAAAAAAAACCCTAAACCTAATTTTTGGTTTTTTTTAATTTATGTGGCTTTTGTTTTGTTTTTTTTTGTTAATGTTTGACTTTATATATATATATATATATATATATATATATATATATATATATATATATTGTGCTCTGTGTGTGTGTGCAGGGAGGTGGGCTGGCGGCACTAGGACGGAGGGCTGGTGGCGGACAGGAGACACGGGGGCGGCGGAGAGGGGAGGAGAAGGGGAGCGGAGGGATCTGGGCGCGGGGGTGGGCGGTTGCAGGGAGCTGGGTGCGGGGGTGGGTGGTGGGAAAGGGCTACGGGGTTAGGGGGGTTGAGGGGCCTGGGGAAGGGGTAGGTGTTAGGAGGTGGCGAGGTCGGGAGTGGGTAAGTAGGGGAGAGGGAGGCTGAGGGGATCGGGAGTGGGTAGGTAGGGAAGGGGTGGCACATGTGGGGGGGCGAGGGAAGGGAAGGGTCAGGGGGAGCGGGGAGAAGAGGGCACGGGCAGCACACGGGGGAGGGGGAGAAGAGGGTGTGGGTGGCGCGCGGGGGAGGGCAGGGGCTGCGGCCCCTGCAGATGGTTTTATTTTTATTTTTTATTTTTTATTGGTTTTTTTTTTGTTTTGTTTAAAAAAAAAATTTCTGCGTATTTTTTCTATTTTTTTTTTTAAAGTTTTCTGTGTATAGTTTTTTTTTTGGTTTTTTTTTTTTTTTTTTAAAACTGAATAAAATAAAGTCTAAAAACTTTAAAAAAAATGAATTTTTTTTATTTTTCTGCAAATATTAGAAAAATTTAAAAAAATTTCAAAAATTTTCTAGTAACCTAAAGTAGGCAAATGATATGTTATTTTTCACCTGTGAAGCCTCTCAAGCTCAACGGTGAGGTCCAATTGAGCATAAGAGGTCATGTATGAAAGTTGCTGTCCAAATTTGTAACAAAACTTCCTTGAAGCTGTGACAAAACACACTCAACATAACACTCAGAAACAAAATGGGTTAGATCACGGTGGGCGCCAAAATTGTAAGGGTAAAATGCGGATCAATCAAATGAATTATATAAGACCCAAACATCAATAGAATAGGAGATAACAGGAAAGATTAAACGAAAATAGCAATGAATAACACAAAGCAAACCTTCCTTGAAATCGATGCTTCTGTTGTTTGCCTATTACAACCGTCATTTATAGACTTGGAAGAATGGGAATCAACAGTTGAGAGGAGATATGAAGATCAATGGCTAAGGATGGTTGAGGAATGTGCAACCAGTAGAAATGTGACAAGTGTCCCAACTCCATCATGAAAGAGGGGATGTGACAAAATTGATTAGAGAGTTAACTCCATTGACTGAATAGTTAACAGACTTGATTGATCAGTTAGAAGAGTGGATTATGGGATTGACTAAATTGATTGACCAGTGAACTGGGTTGATTGAGGAGTCAACAGAATAGATTGACCAATGAACTCAAATGACTAATTAGTTAATAGATTTGATTGATTAGTTAACTAACTTCTTATTTGAGAAGAAATAGGCCATGTGGGTGAGAGAAAAATAGGTAATTAAATATTAAATATATTTAATTACATGTGCAACCTAATGAGGTGGACAAGGTGAGGTGGAAAAGGTGAGGTGTAAAGGTGAGGTGGATTTTTGAATTTAGAACTTAGGATAGAGGAATTTAGATTAATTAAATAATTTATGATTATTTAATTGTGTAGGACATTGAGAAGAATTTTAATTAAATAAATTGAATTTATTTAATTATGGAACAGTGAATCGATTAAATAAATTTAGAATATTTATTTAATTGGTAGAAGAATGGAATAAATATTTAGAATATTTATTTAGGATGAATTGTGTCATTTTTAGACGTATACAGAAGATACTCTTTCAAGTTCTAAAAGTGCTTTGTCTTTGGACTCTTTTTCTTGTTGTACCTACAATTCTAATCTCTAGTTCTCCTCTTTATATTTCTTGATTTCATCCAGAGTACACATGAGTTCTCCTTCTATATCAACCTCACATTCTTTTTCATCATCACTCATAATATAATCTCCTCCTTCTGAATTAGATTGAGCCTCTTCTCCTTCATGTAAATGTCTCTTTTAATTTTTACTTTCTTCAGACACCAAGTTGTCCTTTTCTTCAAGTGCATCACCTTGATAGATTCTAATTAACTCCTTCCACACATCCTGAGTTGTTTCACAATGCATAACTTTACAAGAAACATCATTAGACAATCTAGACAAAATGGCCTTCTTTGTTGTATAATTGCATTCATAAGCCTCTTTGTTACTTGTAGGATTAGATGATTGAGAGGAAATAAAATATCCATTCTCAACAAACATCCATACACCATGCCCTAAAGAGGATAAATAGACTTGCATTCTAATGCACCAAACAAAGAAATCTCAACCATCAAAGAGAGGAACTCCTGAAAACTTTTCCTCTAATTTAATACTTGATTCAACTTGTGAGACATTTCTATCAACAGATTTTATATCAATATTTGAATTTGATAAAGATGGTGCCTTATGACCAATATGAAGCTTGACATCTCTCATGCTCTTATTTCTTCTACACTTTCCCATGGTACTCCACTATCAGGACCTACCCAAGCTAGTTAGACTTCTATAGAGAACCTAGCTCTGATACCACTTGTTAGAGTACATGACAACACTGAGAGGGTGGATGAATCCATGTTGTGTAAAATTTTCAACATTTTGTACCTTTTAACTTACAAGACAAAGAGAGAGGAAGACATCAATGATCTGTTAAACACATATGCATAAGTATGATAATGAAAAGTATGAATCAGGACCTTAAGAACAAATCACTAGGGAACATGAACACATGAAGACAAACAAGAACCATTACACCTGATTTGATGAGTGGAAAACCCTCAAGGGGAAGAAAAACCACTTTTGAAATGCTTCACTAGCTTAATAAAAAACCTCACTGGTTACAAACAGGTCTTACTAACCATACAAGCCTCATTGGGTACAAAGAGGTCTCACTGATCATACAATCCTCACTGGAAACAAAATATAATCTTAAAACAATACAAGGAATATAGAGGGTTTCTTTGTTTCAATACAAGCCCCTAAATTTGCATATCTCTTTGCAATCATACTACATTTCATTCTCATTATCTCTGCACAATCAATTCACCTGATTCAGATTATCTTTGCACAATCAATTCACTTGATTCAGATTATCTCTATGCAACCAATTGCATATTGTCTTCATACTTGACATGGTTCAATCTATAAGTTTGTTGCATAATGTCTTCAACCTATGT
Organism: Cunninghamia lanceolata; assembly: GCA_027924645.1. Taxonomy (NCBI): domain Eukaryota; kingdom Viridiplantae; phylum Streptophyta; class Pinopsida; order Cupressales; family Cupressaceae; genus Cunninghamia; species Cunninghamia lanceolata. The sequence continues at coordinate 4,490,618 of BSBN01000205.1, forward strand.
TTGATTCATTCCTGTAAAAATATGATCTCATACATCTCTCAAATCACATACAAAATATCATGTTTCATCTGTATTTTCTCTTCAAAAGAATCTTCACAAAAATATCTTCATCACTACATATTGGTCCACACAACAACTCATCCACTAATGCACCTACAATACCATTATATAAAAATTTGAATGTCCTTTCATGACCTTTCACATTCTTCTTCTTATCTGATTCATTTTCACCTTCACAAAAATAAGATTATTTTTCTTCTCTATAAAACCATTTCCATTCATGAATAATCTAAAAAAAATAAAATCATATCACTTTTGTTTGTATGACCATTCATCATCCTCTATCTGCAAATTCATCTTCACCATTTAAAAATTAGAAATCATAAAAATTCTCAATCTGTCCTGATAAAAAAATTACACCAATTCATCTTCATGAAGACCTTTTATATTCTTCTTTTCATTTATCTTCACAAATTCAATCTGTAACAAATAATCTTCATTAATAAAATAAATAATCAGATCATTTCATCTTCAATATCCACTACTCAAAAAAATTATCTATACATCTTCTCTCAAACAAAAATAAAATCTTCTTTCCATCTTCTACTCTCTACAAATATCTCCAAAAATTGCTTCCATGTCTTTTATATTTTAAGAGCCTTCAAAAGTTATTATACCCTACATAAAGTCTTTAATAAAAAAATCTTTTTTAGAATAAAATTTCATACTCGGACACCACTCCTCAAATCATCTACAAGAACTCTTAAAAAAATAAAAAACACTTTCCTTCTTCAATATATTACATTCCCAACAAAAAAATCACTTTCTTTTTTCTTTAATGCACGAGTGTGCTCTATATTTAGGAAAAGATTCCTTAAAATAAGGCTTTTAAATTTCTCACAAACTGCCTTTTTAGAAACAATTTGAAAATAGTCTCATAAAGAAAAACAACTACAGTCAAGGCATTATGACAGCTTTCTGCACGTCAAAAATCGAGCTTCAAAGTGGGAGTCTAACTTTAAATTACTGCCATTGATTTACATATGTGCAACCTTTTAACTTTAAATCTTAATCACTAATCTTCATTTGGTGCTCAAGTGCTCATGTGGTGACTAGGATAGGCATTAGAAGAGGGAGGAGGCGCTGGTTGCTCGATGGTGGTGACCCCTCAATGTTGTAACTTAATTTACAACCACCTGCAATAGGAAGTCATTAAACTAATATAACATAAAGTGCATTTAACATAAGATGGGTAGGAATTAGGTTCTTAAGACATGATGCTTAGGTTTTAATGTACTCAGTGTATATAGGATTTAACACTTGTAAAGCAGATATTTAAAAAACAAACCCTAAACACTATCATGTCTCACAGTTGTCAGATAATACAAGTCAACATCTTTCACAAAGACAAATCAATCTTTGATCTCCTTTGCAACTCGTTTAGACAATAACAACTTCATCATATTAAGGCAAGGCACATTACTATCATCAACATGTATGAAGACAAGACATATTACTATCATCATCATGTATGAAGACAAGACACATTACTATCATCATCCTGCATTTCTTAGACCATCTACATCTCTTGACTCAACCATGAAGCAACTTGTACTTTGCATTGTATATGATTATGTCATCAACCAACAACTTCATGTAACCTTTAAGAAGATCAATGAGGTCTCCTACACCCAACATACAATCATCATGACTAACATCAACTCCTTCAATGAACAATACACAAACTCCTTAACCATGACATGAAGCATTCTAATAACATCTTCTGCAAATCTTTTATGCCTATGCACACCTGTACTCAATATGATAACTTTTGCATGTATACCAAACCAAACTCAACATGCATCAAAACTTGAGAAGATCATATTGATGTCTTCAACATCCTGAGGCATGGCAATCATCAAATATAGATCAAATTATCAAATATCAAAACATCAAATGATCAACCTCAAAGCATCAACACATCATGGCATAAACTCTTGACAAAGTGAGATGCTGAAATCCTGATTACTAACTTGTCACCTTTTTGACATCAATGACAATTAACCTCCATCAATATGTTGGTGTGGTACAAGGATCCACCTCTCTAGACCTAGGATCCCACTGCACTGGGGAAAGTGCATAAAAATCCACGAAAGCAGTCACCACAACAACCTTAGGTCCCAAGTCTACCACCTTCCTTTAAGTGTGAGAGAAAATAGCCTCCTACACTAGAACAAGATGTGGCAACAGAAACTACCTAAGTACCCTATCTAGGAGACCTTACAATAATATACATAGTATGACCAAATAGGTACCTATCTTATCTGTAGTAAACTAGCTGCTCTGCATCATCAAACCATATCTTGTAGTCTTGCCATGGTTGTCATACCATTGTATCCAGCTCATCTAGAGGCTGACGCTAGTAAGTCAACTTATTGAGCCACCTGTGTGCAATAGCTTCATCATACAAATGAATCAAAGGATTTCCATATGCTCTCTGTCATGGGGAAATGAGGCTCGTCACCACTATATGCTCCCATTCCCAAACATGTAGCAATGTCACCCCTATAGCCAAACTAGATCAATACCTATACACCACCTGGTGCATATCATGATATAACTATCCTAACAAGCAAGGGTCCCATGCATACCTCATTCCCTCTAAAAACATGCCCTCAACAACTCACCCCCATCCAACTGAAAAGCCCCAAGAATGTCAGTCTGACATGAACACACCACAAATCAGTCATGCAACCACTAGTTTTATCTTGTCACATCAAGTCCTCATCTAACTCGAGAATATCTCTCCATCCTCTGTCCTGAGATCACGAGTCATTAGAAGTTGGGAAAGTGCACTCTCCCTAGTGTTAGTGTCATATATCACTCACACCCCATGGATCATGATGTGGAGTATCCTCCAAACATCCTCAAGAGTAATAGTAATCTCTTCAATTGGCAATAAGCATGAGTTGTGCTTGTTGTACTAGCGCTCCACCAATGCAATCATCATTGCATAGTGTTCCTTGATATGTGGCATGTATGAAACATACCATAGAGGCATCACCTCCAAGAACAAATCCTTGTCCTCATCAAGGTTAGCTACCAAGGCCAAAGTCACTGGATGTCACTCATGAAACATTACCAGTGAAAGTACAACCTACATTCATTAATGTCAGCTTATCAAGACCATAGAAAATTTAGAAAAATTTGCAAGAAAATCATAAGCCACCTATTTTAATCAGAAGTGCCTAAAAAATTTCACTTGTGCCTTACTATTAATCACTTGTGCATGACTATTTATCAAAAGTACATTACTATTTTTCACTTGCGCAATACCATTTCAAGGGTGCGTAACACTAAATCTTTTGTGTACACCTATCTATCATTTGTGCCTACTTGTTGATCACTAGTGTAACTCTATCTTTCACTAGCGTCATTCTACCATGCACTTGCAACCTTGACCTAATTTCATTTGTGGCCTCTTTTATCAATTGTGCCATTCTAAGCATCATTTGCAACCTATTTTCTTAGGTGCACCACACTTTTCATCATTAGCACCAAACTTCTACTCATTAGCACAACTTTAGCCTAAACCTAAACCCTATCAAATGCAACACCTTTTATCATTAGTACCATTACATGCCTCATTTGTGCCATTGCACATCATTAGCACCATATTTTTCATCAAATGTGTCATTCTACCTTTAAGCTCACTTCTAATGACTCCTAGGACCTACCCTTTTAACCCTAATTAATGACCCTCATAAATGCACTACTAGGTTAGAAATGAGGTACATACCACTCTTGGTGCTCTTGTCAGCTAACTATATGTCCTAACCTCTCTGTACAGTTATATGCTCATGGAATCCCAACCATCTTTGCAAAGTCTTCTGCTCTAAGCTGCTAAAATCTCCTAAGCACTAGAGGACAAATTTCTAAGCTCTGAGAATGCAAATGAATTAAAAATGACCCCTTATGCCCTACTTATAGCCTCCCAGCCCTAATTCTTCCCTCCCATGCCCTAGTTTTTGCTTGTGTCAACCCTATTCCTCCATCGTGTTAGCCTCCACCTCCTATGTTGTTCATTTCATACTATTTCTTCTACGTTGTCATCCTATTCTTCTTGTTGAGAGTTCGTCTAGTAAAATAATTTTTTCTAGTTACCCTCTCGATGGGGCATCCTACTAGTGCAGGAGCACCTAGAAAATCATGTTCTCTTTGTAATAAGGTCTATTGACCAATGCATGTCATTTTAGTTTGTGTCTAGGTTCATTTTGTAAGTCCCAAGTGACTTAGGGCACATTTGTCAAATTGTAACCGCATAATGCCAAAAATAGGGTAGTAGGGTAGTTGGAGGTTGTTAGATGGTTGTCTCCTAGCCATTTTGATTGGTCTCCTAGCTACTTAGAGTTGGTTTGGTATTCCTCAGGGTGAGTTGATAAATACCCAGAGGAATGAACGAAATGATCATGGTAATCAGATCGAAAAAGGGTGTGAATGTAATTGTGTATTGTGCTCGAAAGAAATAAAGCTATTATGTTCTATCAATTTGATTTCCATTTCTTGTAATTGCAAATTTTGTAACTATAGGTCTCCATTCTTTCTGTGCTTTCCATTGTTGCCATATGTCATCGTGAAGCATTCTGCTGGCACGATTTCTATCAAAATTAGTAGAATGGCTTTGTTGTACCAGTATTCATTTTGCTTCTTATTTTGTTTTGTGCCGACAGTGCAGAGGATCCAGATAGGGCGTTTTGCACAGTAGGTTGACCCAGCATCTCCATGTGCTAGGGTTCAAAATAAGGTAAACTATGCATCAGAGTGATTAGCATATCGGTAGCTACAGAGAAAGCCCCACCAATAGCAGAAGTCTCGTCGAGGGTGTTGTTTCATCGGTGCCTCGGCCAGAGTTTCCAAGTGCTCACCAACGAGGAAGGTCCCACCGAAGGTAAATTCCATCGGTAAGAGTTGTGACATCAAGATCCAAGTCAAAGGTTACGCCGATGAGAAGAGTCATACCGACGCAGTCTCATTTGACCGGCGTTGAAGCCATCACAGTTAAGGCAAGGGGGGACTTAACCGCCATCGAGGAATCAGCAGAAGGATAGAAGACTCGGTCGATAAAAGAAGTCTCACCGATAATGGAGAATTGAATGACTCAGTGTGAGTCCTGTGTTATCTCACCGAAGATAAGGTAAAGTCAATTATTGATGTAAGTTTGGTTATGGTAAGACTTGAGGAAGTCTTTCCGACGATGGTTGTCTGGCCGATCAAAATGTATCGGTAGCTCTTTTGCTAAGTCTTGTTAATTAAGAGGAAACAAGGACCCAATTTGTGGTTTCCGCTATGTACTCCCCATCATATTGGTATCAAAGCAAGTTTTTGAAGATCATTTGGGTGGTGTGGTCTTAGTGTATGTCAGACAGACAAAGTGAAACAGAGGTGGAGAGGATGCCTCCCAAAAGTATGTCGCAGGATGCCATCAAGAAGCTGATCGAGGAGATGCTTGACTCTAAGTTGGGAGAGTTCAAGCAGTCCAAAAGCAAAGATAGGGAAGATGAAAGTGACAGCGATGAAGGAGATATAGAAATTGAGGAAACCAATAAAAAGATAAAGGAGATACCAACAGACTAGAGGGCATTTTAAAATGCTTTGAAGTTAGTCAATAGGGACACCATGGATGGGTTACCTATGTATAGTGGAAGTATGGAAGCTGAAGAGGTGATTGACTAGATTGAGGCATTGAACAATCATTTCGAATACAAAGAAGTCCCTGATGATAAGAGGGTTAAGTTGGCAAAGGCAAGATTGAAGGGATCTGCTCTTGCATGGTGGAATTATGAGCAAGAAGAGAGAGTCAAGGAGGGGAAGAATATGATAACCTCCTAGGAAAGTGGTGCAGGAGCACCTAACACAAGGTGGCCTCCATAAGACATTAACTATTTATAGTTCATTTTGATGTTTCCAATAAGGTCCTAAACTGACCATTCATGTAATAAGGTCTGTTTGACCAATGCATGTTATTTTAGTTTATATCTAGGTTTATGTTGTAAGTCCCAAGGACACTTGTCGATCTATAATCCTGAAGGTTGTTAGACAGTTAGAGGTTGTTAGGCGGTTGTGATCTACCAGCCACTTGGAGTCAATTCAATACTACTCTTTTTCTGGATGAGTTATCGATGGTGATCAAGTTTCTTGAGGGATCATTCATGGTTGGCCGACATGATTGATGACTTCTATAAGCATTGTTTTGATACGCATCACTTAATAAGCAAGGATTCAGCCGACAGACTAGAGTTTGGGAAAATGTTGAGTATTCCAAATGCCGACTAGAAAGATGATTGAAATCATTGATGCGGATATATACACCAGATTGATTTCGGTATGAAGGTGTGTGTGGTGTGTTGTGTTGTGCGAAGAAAAGTAGAGAGCACTATGGAAGAAATAATATAGGTCCAGTATGTGATAAGATAGTAGTACCAAAAAAGAGGAAGAATGAAGTGCAGTACATCAGTGTATTGAGCCTAACCGGAACTGAACCTTAGCATATGTGGATGCTTCTCATCAGTTCAAGTACCTAGTTACTTTCTTTGTACCTTGTAGACAATGAGTCTCTTATAGGCAGTGAACCTCTTGTGAGCAGTGTGCTCAGGCAGTGAGCCCTAATTGGCAAGTGCCATTTTGTACTTCTATTCTTTTAATAGAGAATACAATCTTGGGTTAGTCACCCTGTGGTTTTTCCCTTAACAAGGTTTTCCACATCAAAATTATTGTGTTATGTGTATTGATTTTGTTTATTCTTTCATGGTTATGGATGCTTATTTGTTTTGATGCTACACTAGTTGTTAAAGAAGAACATAAAGTTAAATTAATTTAGATAATTGATTCACCCCCTCTCATTTATCAACAATTGGTATCAGAACCAAGTTCCTCCAAATAGAGCCTAACAACTTGAGGAAGATCTGGGAATCTCAATGGATATGTATGGTATGAGGGAAAAACTTCAGTCTGCCCTAGATGATCTTGAACAGTCTCACTCTAAAGTAAATGACTTAAGGGAAAGACTCAAACAAGCTAATGATTTCATAAATGAACTTAAGGAGATACTGAGTATCTCTATGAAAAAGAGAAAGGAACTACTTTAGCAATTACCAAATTAGAATGAAGCCAATGATGCAAATGAAGATTTGAATGAGAAGAACAAATTATGTGAGAAGCTATCAAAAGAGGTCATTATGGTAAGACATGAAATGGAATCAGGGGTTATGAAATTCACCCAAGAAATTGAAGAGAAGAGAAAAACTGAAGATAATCTAAAACAATCTCTCAAAGAGAAACTAGAAGACTACCAGAAAATGGATAGAATAATCAAGCATTTGGAATCTGATCTGGAAGAAGCTAGAGATAATGAAGAACAACTTGAAAATCAGATTGACACTCTAAAAAGAGTCTTCAAAGAACAAATGAATAAAAAGAGAAATTCAAGATAAGCTCTACTCAGCTTGAAGTTCTTCTTGAAAGACAAAAGAGAGTAGATGACAAGCAAGGCTTGGGGTATGAGAAAGGTGAAAGCTCCGGATCCGATCAGAAGAACTCTGGATTAGGCAATCCAAGGAACAGGCCTAGAAGACCTCCAGTAAGGCAACCTAATGCTCAAAGATATCCATCCTTCAATGGATACTACCACAATTGTAATAACTTTGGTCATAAAGCAAATCAGTGCAGAAGAAGAATGAAGCAGACTAATTCATCCTTCTCCAGACAGTGTTTTAATTGCAAAAGGTATGGTCACAAATCTCATGAGTGTAGAAATATGCAAATGAACAATTCATTTAATGGTAGATGCTTTGCATGCAATAGAATGGGACATATGGATAATCAGTGTAGATCAAGAGGATATCAGTCAAATATGCAAAGAAATGTTGTTTGCTACAATTGTAATAGATCTGGTCATATTACCAAATTCTGCAGAAGTAAGAATTAGGAGAAAAAGGGTCTGGTGCATCATAATCAAAACCAAGACAAAGGAAAAGGAAAAGTCAATGTGGATGAAATTCAAAGGGAGATGAACAAGATCTGGGTAAAGAGGAGTACAAAAAATGTTGGGGATGGATCCGCACCAAAATCTGGTGCTGATATTCCTTCTGGAAACTAAATAGATGAGCTCTAGCTCAGGGGGAGTCTCAAAAGAAAACAAGTTTCCCTAGCTAGTCAATTGGTGCCTGAAATTGGCACATGGAAAGTTGCGGATTAAAGGGTTCTCAGAGAAACATCTAAATGAGCCTTGGTAAAGATATAGAAGATTTGCAAGAAGTTTAGAAGAGGTTAATCTTCCTAGATTGATCTGGTTTAGTAGTCATTCGGTAAGAATAGGATTCTCACAGTTAGATCTGGTATGACTCAAATTTGAGGTATCTTGATCTGTGGATAAGTGGAATGATTTGGGAGAGATAGATAGAAAACTAATAGTGCATACTAGTGATCTACAAAGATCTCTCTTAGAACAAGGAAAACAAGGTAACTGGAACAACTTAGGTTTTGCATTTATTGCAAAATGGAATTAGGGTTTGCACATAAATAAAAGGGTTATTTGGTTCATCATTTGCACATTTGCATTCGAAAAGAAGAGAGAAGGAGCTCTACAACAAGTTATCTCAATCCTCTCAAAGATCAAACCGCAAAAGTTGATTCATCCAAGCAACTCGATCTAGCTCATATCGTGAACCCTAGAAGTGTAAGAGGTATTTTTTGCTCTTGAAGTCTCTATCTGAATCTTTGAAAGATGGTTACTCTGAATGTTGTGAAGATTACTGATAGGCCACACCCTAAATTCAAGAAACATCCCTATAAATCCCTAGAAGTTGATTCCCTAGGTGCATTTTCAAGCATTCCACATGGGTTTTTGCATGTAGAAGATGTTAGGGCATATATTCATGCAAACATTAAGGAATATGGGGAATCCAATCTAATGGATATCTATCACAGTTTGTTAATAGATGATGCTTTTGAAATCAAACCACAGTACAAGGCTATCTGGGACAAGCATTTTGGACATTGCATCCATTTCCCCTGTTTTGTAGAAGATGAATGGGTCCAGTATGTTCTAAGTAGAATGCATGATAAATTTATATGGTTGATGAGGCCATTCAAGATAACCAAGGATGCCATTAGAGTAGTTACCGGATTGCACTCATCCAGAGGGTTACCTGCTCTCAAATCTGTCAAGAATCAGATAGTGAGTGAGGCAACCAGATCAAAATTTGACAAAAGAGCAATGACTATAGAAGATATCACTAATCTAGATATCAAGTTTGCATCTATGATAATTGGCTATAAGATATATCACTCCAGCAGGGAGAATTTAGTATCCAGAATAGCTGTGTATACTGCTTATGAAATGCTAAGGAAAAATGCTGACTATGATCTCTGTGAACTTCTTCTAAGCCAGCTGTTAGAAAACTTACAAAGGATCAAGAAGGACAAGAAAAACTCATTCAAAAATGGTGGTCTGATATTGTGTCTATTCTTTTACTTTATGAATGAGCTACCCAGATCTAGTAGTTGGATATGGCAAAATGACAGACCAGTAGCCATACAAATAAGAGATTATTTGCATGGAATCGGTGATGCCAAGGCATAGAATACAACACTCTAGGGCTACTTCAAGAATTTTTAGAGTATGATGCAAGCTAGAGAAAGAATCCCTCAATCATTAGTTGAAAGTACAAGGATACAATGTGCTTTATGGTGGACACTGATCAATGCCTGATGGAGGCAGTGGAACCTAGAATAGTATGGATCATGCCAATGGGGTTTGAAGTTGATGAGAAAATCCTAGAGCTACACATCCAACAACTATTGAGTCAACCCAAGGATCCTAAGGCAGAAAGGTTTGGAACCTACCAAGAGCTGAGTGTAAAAGTTCATGTTGAACTTAGATAGCCAGAGATCAAGAGAAAAGTAAGAAGGGAAGTAGAAGAATTTGCCAAGAGGCATGGAATATCAAAAGAGGCAGTTGATGCCAACAGAGAGAAGATGGAAAGGCTAGAGAAAGAGAAACAAGAAGCAAAAAAGGAAAGTGATCTAGTGAAAGCCCCTTCCCGAACCAGATCCTCCAAGAGCTTTGCACCTGACACCTCTAAAAGCCAAAAGGCATCAAAATCAGAAGCCCAGACATCTGAAAGGGGAGAGAAGAGAACAAAGAAAAAGGCAACAAGATCCTATACAAGTCAGAAGGATGATGAAGAAACTAAAATTGATGAGGAAGTCAAGAAAATGAAGAAGAAGAAGAAAATAACCGGTGAACCCTATACTGGTCAAGGAAAAGAAGAGAAGGCAGAGGAATTTGTTGAAAAGCCTACTCTCCGCATTGATGATATCATCAAATCAGTCATTGTGGATGGGAACTTAAAACCAATGACTGAGTTCTATGATGAATATAATGAAGCTGACCAGAAGATCTTGCAAGAAGCTACAATCAGGTATCTGAATATCTATAATAAGGCATTTATTGAAATCATATCTCTAATTCCCAAAAGCCTAGAGAAGGAACTAGAAATAAGGAAGAACAATTCCAAGGCAAAGGACCTTGAGATCCGAGAACAAATAGCTATTCATCTCTATCCTTCAATCAGTTAGAAACAAATGAATATGATCTTCAAAGATTGCAAGGATGAGTTCCAAACAAAGCTAAAATGAATTAGCTTATGCTTGGAGAGACTGACAATGTGGCAAAAGAAATAGAAGACATCCTCCGGAATGCATACAAAAGATTCAATATTCCTATTATAGAGGACATAAGTGATGAACCTTCTGAGAAAGATCCTACAAAAGCAATTGCTGAAGAGTCAAAGGAGTTAAGTGAGGAGAAGACCAAGGACCTAGATTTCTCTATTCTGGAAGAGGAAGTCCATGAAGAAGTTAATATCTCTCATCTGGATTCCCTAGCAGACTCCGGATCTAAAGGAGAAGAAAGAATAGAGGAGAAAATCAGTCAAGAAGAAGAGGTGAAGGAAAGAGAAGACCCCAAGAGACAAGTCTAAGACTATAGAAGGAAAGAAGACTTTGTCTTCAGCAAGAGACACTACAGAAACTATTAAAGATTTTTTGAACAAAGAAATGATGGAGATTGATGAACCAGAATTGCTCCAAGGACCATTCAATTTTGACTCCCTCTCCCCGGTTCAAAAAATGAAGATAACTTCCTTTGCCCAAGCAAAGGCAAAAGAAAAACTCCTGAAGTCTCACATGGAAGACTGTGAGCTAATAGAAGTTGCATCCGGTGTGTTGGAAAAGATCATACCATCCTTTTAGAAGGATCTTTCAGCATCCTCATCCAGTAACTTAAAATCTCTTGTCAATTCAATTAGCACACATTTTGACTCTTTGGAGAAGTCAGCTGAAGATAGAGTTCAGAAAGATTTTTTGGGAAAGAGATTCTCTGAGGTGCAGGGTCTAATAAAAAATGATAAGAGAGTTATGGATATTGGGATAAAGAGATTAGAAAATGCTCTTAAAGATGGCGGAGATATATATAAATTTTGTTTATCCTGGTCCAAAGTAACAAAAGATATTGAGAAGAAAATGAAAGAGAAAGAGGATAAACTGTTAAGTGTATCTCAGAATTTTTTTTTGATCAGTAAATGGCCGAGGCCTTGATTTTATTATATTAATTCTCAATAAATTTACATTTTTTCCTCCGTTCGTGTGGGCACTGGTAGGAAAGAATGGGAAAGAAAACCTCCAGTCTGGCCTGAGACATGAGTCTAGAAAATATTAGCAAGTACAGAATTCCTACAAGCATAGGTTTACAAACTCCCTTTGATGGAGATGAGAAGGGCATTCCCTTTCTAATACAAGTTAATGGAGGCATACGTCCATGATTCAGAACATGGCTTTTATTATACTTTGATTACATCGCTCTTATATATCGAGCTGATGGGCATACCCATCTTTTACAATACATAAATACTTATCAATGTTTCGTATTCTAAGTGTATCTCAGAATTTTGATCCTCTTAGCTCCTCCATAATAAATCAAGAGTGTTAGACTATTGTAGTCATAAATGAAATAAATAAGCTTGAGAAGGAGAAGAAAAATAGAATAAGCAGGCTAAGTCAACTTAGAGGGATAATTATCCCTAAGTTAGAGGCCATGCATGAGGCCCTAACTAATGCCTAGACCACAGCCCGGACCAGTGATCTGACAGATCTAAAGAGGGCAGAGGCTTTTGCATTAATGTTGAGTGGTCACATCTCAATTTTGGATAGGATGAAGTAGAGTTGGGTAACATAAGTTGTATAGTTGAAGAATACTTTTGCAGATATACTTAAGTATATGTAAGTATAACTTGTATATATACTTTTACAGATATGTATAGATTAATTTTTGGAAATTTTGGCATGCGGATTCTACCCTTTGCCATTGATGTAAAAGGGGGAGTGAAGAGCAATGAAAAATGTGGAATCTAGCTAAGGGGGAGCTCCGGTAAAGTGTACATTAGAACAGAGCATCAACAAAGGGGGAGTGTAGTGTGACACTTAGTCATTTTTCACTAAGTGTTGCCATCAATGCCAAAGGGGGAGATTGTTGGCAAGAGACACTGTGTGGCTTCATGAGTGTTGTCATTGATGCCAACAAAGTCCATCCCACACATCCGCAGGACATGGTGTGACTATACCGGAAGTTAGATTGAAGAGTATTTTGGTCCGGTAACCAAGAGCAGAGCATACAGCAAGGTCTGACAGTCAGGTCCGGATCTCTCAGAGGAAGTACCTCAGTAAAGCATAGACTTGGGAAAGTCAAGAGGAGTACCATGACTATCACATTCTAGAGATTGAGCCTTCGGTGATGAAAGAGTGAGAAGATATGAACACCTAAGTGTTGGGTTCTTGTTTGGCAAAGTAGACTGAGGAAGAATTGACAGGCAGAGCATCAGACCTTTTTCTGGATGAGTTATCGATGGTGATCAAGTTTCTTGAGGGATCATTCATGGTTGTTCGACATGATTGATGACTTCTATAAGCATCATTTTGATACGCATCACTTAATAACCAAGGATTCATCTGACAGACCAGAGTTTGGGAAAATGTTGAGTATCCTGGATGTCGACTAGAAAGATTGAAATCATTGATGCAGATATATATACCAGATTGATTTTTGAGTGAAGGTGTGTGTGGTGTGTTGTGTTGTGTGAAGAAAAGCAGAGAGTACTATGGAAGCAGTAATACAGGTCTGGTATGTGACATAACAGCAGCACCAAAGAAGAGGAAGAATGAAGTGCAGTACATCAGTGTATTGAGCCTAACCAGAACTGAACCTTAGCATATGTGGATGCTTCTCATCAGTTCATGTACCTAGTTACTTTCTTTGTACCTTGTGGATAGTGAGTCTCTTGTAGGCAGTGAGCCTCTTATGAGCAGTGTGCTCAGGCAGTGAGCCCTAATTGGCAAGTGCCATTTTGTACTTCTATTCTTTTAATAGAGAATACAATCTTGGGTTAGTCACCCTGTGGTTTTTCCCTTAATAGGGTTTTCCACGTCAAAATCATTGTGTTATGTGTATTGATTTTGTTTCTGCTTTCATGGTTATGGATGCTTATTTGTTTTGATGCTGCACTAGTTGTTAAAGAAGAACAGAAAGTTAAATTAATTTAGATAACTGATTCACCCCCCTCTCAGTTATCAACACGGTGGTCGCAGGTCAATGAAAGCATGTACAAGTGTTTGGTATAATGGAAAGGGTGGAAAATACATTTAGGTCACCGGTAGTAGCGGGTCATGCTATGCATGTATTAGTTGGTTACATCAGAGTATCAGCCAAAGATTTCTAGAGACTACCAATGGTAAGTGTTATACCGATGGTGGTGTGGAGTAAAGGAACTTTGGGACGAGATATGGTATCGGCATAATGGATTGCAAGGTGGCCGATGGAAGAAGTCCAGCCGACAGGTGAAGTTAGGGGGCCGATGAGTCAAAGGAACTTCGGGGTGATCTATGTATTGGAGTAAGGTTTGGGGAAGGAGCCGATGGTGTATAGTCTTGCCGATAGGCGAGAGGTGCAAGTGTATACAATGGAGAATGTATGTTAAGTAAAACATAGACATACAAGGGGTAATGTAGGCTAGGGTATTTGGCTCTACATCATAGTGGTATCAGAGATCAGCAAAAGGTCTGGGCTATTGTGTGTTTGATTTTGTCACTGAGAAGGCAGAAGTAGAAGGATTGAGAGGTTGGCAAGGTGCCTCCAAAAGGTAATGGTACTGCCAGAGAGTTGCAGGAGATGAAGGAAAAACATGCTAAAGAGATGAGGAAGATGAAAGAGCTTGCAGAAGCACTTCAAGCTAGGCTTGTAGCCTTGGAGATGAACAAAAGAAGGGAAGTGGAAGAAAGTGAATCAAAAAAAGAAGATGATGGTGAAGAATTTGAAGATGTAGATGAGGATCTGGATCCTGAAGATCAGAGATTTGCAAAACTATTAAGGGTAGTCAAGAATGACAAACCTAAGGTAAAGATTGATGTTCCAAAGTATAGTGGAAGTTTAAATGAGGAAGAGTTACTTGATTGGATTGCTGCATTAGATGATCACTTTGAAAGTGAGGAAGTTCCTGAGGAGTAGAAAGTAAAGATTGCAATGACCAAATTGGGAGGTCATGCCTTAGTATGGTGGGATTACATACAATCCGAAAGGAGAAAGCAGGGTAATTCAAAGATTTCTTCATGGGACAAGATGGTAGCCATAATCAAAGGTAAATTTTTACCCAAGGATTATGAAGTTCAAATGTTTAAGAAGCTTCAATTTTTAAGACAAAATGAAATGGATGTGAAGGCATATACTGAGGAATTTTATAAATTGAGTGTGAGGTCTAGTCATCATGAGAATGAGGTTGAAAAGGTTGCTAGATACTTGGCTGGTTTGAGATTGAACATACAGGATGAATTAGTTCTAGCTAATCCTAGGAGTGCAGAAGACTATTATCAAATGGCAATCAGGATTGAGGAGAAGATGAAAAGGAGACATGATAAGTCCATGAGAGGAAGGGACATCAATATAAGGGGGAGAGGATCAACTCCTACAACAAGACAAGTCAATGAGAATCAAGAAGAGACTAGTAAAGGACAAGAATAGTCTAATTTCAGGGGTGGATGGAGAGGCACAAGAGGCAGATTTGGAGGTGGTAGAAGTTCTAATTTTTTCACCAGAAGATGTTATCATTGTAATGAAATTGGTCACATAGCATTCAAATGTCCAGAAAGGCAAGGTTCATCATCAGGAGGTGATAGGAAGAATGACAAGAGGGTTCAATATGTCCAAGAAGAGGAGGAAGGTGAAAGTGTTAACCTTCCAATGGGGAGTGCAGCCCCAGTTCTAGAAGGAGAATCATTGATGCTAAGGAGAACACTCTTGAAGACATCCAAGGACATGTTACAAAGGAGAGAACTTTTCAAGACCAAATGCAAAACTAAAGGTAAACTATGCAAGGTAGTAATAGATTCTGGTTCAACAGATAATATGGTATCTCAAGAAAATGGTGGATAAGTTGAAACTAGAAAGGATGCCTCATCAAACTCCTTACAAAGCATCTTGGGTAAGTGATAGTCAATCACTTTTGATATATGAACAGGCATATGTTGATTTTTAGATTGGAGAATATCAGGATAGGGTTTTATGTGATATTTTGTCCATGGAATGTTGTCACCTACTTTTGGGTAGGCCATGGCAATTTGATACAAGAGCATTGTATGATGGATATGCTAACACATACACCATCAAGAAGGATCGGAGAACTTTTGTGATGACACCATTACAAGAGGATGTTGAAGCAAAGAAGGCAGCCAAGCTTATTTTGGTAGGAAAGAAAGAGTTTGTAAAGCTTAATATAGAAGACATAAAGAAAGTTGAGGATACCTCAGGGAGTGGGGTTGCTAAGGATCAAAGTTTGAAGGTACTTTTAGTTTTGGTTGATGGAGATCACATGGATCAATAGAAGGTCAAAGAGCAAGTCTACAAATAGCCACAAGTTGATTGGAAAGACAAGGATGCTATCATAGTAGGGACAATTGTTTGTCCTCTAGAACCAATAAGAGTGGACATGCAAACATATTCTGCCATAGCAGTAGTACAGGAAGCCTTTTTGGCAACCAACAAAAGAGAGTGAGGGAGAGAACTATTTTCATTTCAACATAAATAATGATAAAATTATAACTCTTTTATTAAACATATTACAAAGTTTACATAAGAGTAAGAATACAACACTTGAGATTTTCACTTTCGCAAAATAAAGTATAAACTTAATACAACCCCTAATTAGGGAATATGCATCTCAATGTCTTCTCATTTACATCCATACTTAGAACCACTAACTCATGTTTTCTTCACAAAACCAAACTCCTCCATAGCCACCAAATGCACCTACAAAACTCAACAAAAGGCTCACAATACCCATGGGAAGCTCTCCTCCCAACCTAGGCCTAATAATAGGCCACCTCCAAGATAGGAGGCCTTCCAATAACCAAGAAGCAAACCACAAGGTAACAATACACTCATATCATGCACATTAACACCCATCCAAGGCCAAAACACATAACTAACCCATTTTAAAAATGGATTGAAGGGTGAGAGAGTGGACTCTATCTACTCAAGGAGACCCACACTCTTAAATCTCAAATGCTCAATAATCACGTGGCCTCTTTCCATACTTCTCTTTCCACAAAACAAGGCAATCATGCCATAATACCAAACTCCTCAAAACTCCAAATAAAGGCCCTTGGCCATAAAACTATACCAATGTAAAGAGGGGAAACTGAGGAGGTTCACATCCTCTCTCACCCAAGACTAAGGTGACATCTCTCACATGGAGAGCTCACCCAACAAGCCTTTATCCCATAAACACAAAACTACAACAATATACATGAACAAAAACATCATAACATACATAGTTCATAAGCAAAATAAGCAAGTAAAAAGGATTGAATCCTTGAGGAATACCTCTCAAGCTTCAAGGATGGAGGATATTTATGAAGAGCTTTCCACAAGTCCTCCCAACTCCTTCTAAGATCTTCAAGTCCTTCTCTCCCAACACAAGCATAAACTTTCCCAAAAGAAAAGAACAAAAGAACTCCCATCTCATCAAAATGAGAGAGATCAATAGACAAGGCTCTCAAACCCTAATGGATTAGAAGGTGACACTTGTCACCCTCTCCTCCATCCATATAGCCCTCCTCACAACCCTACAAGAATGTGGAGGTGACACTTGTCACCTCCCCATTCCACAAAGCTACACATTCTCCCACAAATGATCTTACACATGTGTGAGAGCATAGTCAGATGTGAGCACACAAGGGAAGCTTTTTATGAATGAGGAGGTGACACTTGTCACCTTCTCATTAATCTAAGTTACACTCTTCCTCACAAGTGATCTCACACATGTGAGAAGCTTAAAGAAGCTTCTAAAGCATGTGAAGCAAGGGTAACCTTACCCAAGTGGGTGAGGTTAAGGTTAAGTGAGATGATGACCTTCCAACCACCTCTCAGACTTCCCAAACTCGTCACTTGACTCAAGGGTCATGTTTGGGTGACCATACAAGGTCCAAATCAAGTTTAAACATGTTAAGAATGGTCCTAGACCATAGGGGTATGACCTAGGGTAAATATTTGACCATTAACAACACTTAGAAACACATAAAATTAGTTGAAAAAGGGCTTCAAATATTTAGCACTAAAAATTGTGCAAACCCAACATTACACTTTTTTACAACACATCAAAAGATAAATTAAAAAGGGGCAAACCTTACAAAATGTCATAAATGAAATACAACATAATCAACATTCTCAAACACATATGACCTTAGTCCTACTTAGGACTAGGTCTGCTTAACAGGGGTATAACATATGGTTATTATCTGACCTCTGATTTTCCATGGGCATGGAAAGTAACATGCACACTTCCACAAACCCATTAATAGCACATGGTAAAATAGCTAAAGCAAAGTGAACACATACATCACACACTTGATTGCATAATCACATATAACAATAATAATAACCACGTCCTAGCATGTATATATGTCTCTCTAGTCATTATCATTCACAAGTATATTCAAGATCTCATAATGCAAGATAATTCATCAGATTCACCATCAATACACATACTAATAATCATCAAATGATATCATAGCATCTAAACATCATATCATTGAATAAAATCTAACAAGAGATATAATCATCGACAAAGCATAAACCATCTATTTAAACAACATAAGATAAAGTAATGAAGGTCTAAGTATGGGATCAACAGTCCCCAATATCCACATGTCCATAATAATATCCGTCAAAAATGTATCATAAGCAAAAATATATGGTAAGGAAAAGGTAGGCCTCAGAATTCCTTCACCAACTTCACTTAATTTTCTCTCAAAGATTCAAACTTTCTCTCTGATACCACTTGGTAAAGTCACAGTAGGAGGGTTCATAGAATGAACTATCCAGATCGTGCAACAAGAATAAGCACAATGGAAATAGCTTAAAGATATGGAAAAAATGTAAATTTAGTCATTAAGCATATCACATAATTCAAATGCAGATCAGCCAGCAACATGCAGGTTTACAATTTGGGCTCATAGGCCTAATTATAGAATATCAGAATATGCACAAGATATAGTTTTGAAGCTCCTTCGCACAAAATCCAAACTATGACATTATGAATCAATTTCTAACTATCTAATATCTGCCTTCCTAGGGATCTATTACATCCTTATATATCATCTCTGGAACATAACATTCCTCTGCATTGGCCAAGGAAGATCACAAACTCCAATGAAGAGCTGTAACATGTGTACACGGATAGGTCATACCTAATCATGAAGAATTCCTCTGCAAATGAATGGGATGATGTGTGGATCTTGAGGAAGGTCAGCCATGAACCATAGATCATTGAATGATGTGTCATTAAGCTCCACAAGTTGAGGAATGCTTTGCAAGTCATCTCCTTTAGCTGATTGTCCAAGACTATCATGATTCTCTATTATGAGAAAATAGTTGATCTACTGATAGCGATAACTTTCCGGTAACTGATCCAAATGTTATAAGATTTGAATATGTTATAGATGAATGAATATAAATGTTAAGTCTAGCTCTGCAAGATCTAAAATGCAACTGTGGTAGAATCCTGACCAAAATATACAAGCTACTACTGATTGAACTACCTGAACTAAACTGGAAAATGAAAAGAAACAAACTGAACTGCAAACAAGTTGAAATGTAAATGTTTTTGGTTGATACAAGATTGTTCTTGAACCAAGGATGGTCATGCATCATGTAACACCTAAACTAACTTATTCTACTGTTGTTCACAAGGAAAATGGAAAGAAACTAACATAAATCTAAACTTAAACTTGAAAATGAGGTGATCCACTAGAACGCTTTGTGATTTGTACTTTCTTATGCATACACAATATGACTAATGAAGCCAACACACCATACAAAACTCAAATTTGACATGTTTTCAGCATAAGTATTTAATAGAAATGATTCATAGTTTATAACAACACTTAGAAGGAATATCAAATGGCTTCGAAGAACTCAAATGATGGTCCTTCACAACTAGATCTTGTATAAACTAGTAAACACAAACTATGACCTGCAAAATGAAATGTACTACTGCATGAAAGTAAAGAAATGAAATTACAAATCAAGGACAATCAACTTCATCACCAGATAAGATCAATCATTTCATGTAATTACACAATACATAGTCCTTGAGAAGGTAAAAAATGGCTTTCTTATTGATCAAAAAGGTACATATGTGTTGAGTACAAGTATGAGAATACAATATTTTTCCAAAATTAGTTTTTATGCTTCTTTATAGAAAAGATTAAGTTACAATACTTGAGAACTTGGAATCATGATTAATCTCTCCTACAATGCATCCTATTGTATATCCAATAATATGAGAGAATCTAGGGACATGTTCTTAGGAAAATAAATATGGTTTATTGCCTTAACAACCTAGTCAACTCACCTTGGGTGCTTGGGATCTTGATCTCCTAATTTGACTCCTTAAAATTCTCTAGTAAAGTGCTGAAGGGATGTATCCTTGACTTGTTCAACACTTTCTCCTTTGCATTCTCCTAAAAAGATTCCCACATCAGCGTCTCAACCTCCTAGATGCCTATAAGATGGTCAAATTACCTTTAGAGTCCTCATAACTAGATGCAGGAGCATCCAGTGGTGTAAGGGAAATCTTGCATCACCCAAAAAAAGATGTGTTTCAAAATTTTTGATGTTCTTTCCATTTCTTTTCAAAATTTGTGGTTCTGGTTCCATAATCACTTGAATAATAATGTAGAACTTTTAGTTTTTCCAAACTGCTAAAAATAGTAACCTACTATTTTTAGAAAGTCTGTATTTGGGCACGGATTGAAGTGAAAATTTATAGGAAGTTACATAATAGGAATATAAGACCTTTCGTGAAGGAATCACACAAAGATCATTTGCGAGCTAAAAGATATTAAAGTTTCTGTTTCCTGAAAAATGCCTAAAAATTATTCAAACTCAGGTTTGAGGCACTAAACGACCCCGTATGGGCCCGAAAAATGGCTAGAACCGACAAAGTGGGTTCTTAGCGCATAGAGCACTCCGTGAGATTTCTGACGCATAAAACGGTTTGTCAATCAGACTCCTGGATCAAAAGTTATGGCTCCCAGAAGTTGACCTATTTTTGGAGGGAGATGCAAATTTTGAAATTTATTATGAATAAAATGTAAAGGAATATGTATGGTTAGTTATTTTGTTTTCCTTTAGTTGAAAAAGAACTCTTGGGTTAGCATTTTATAAATGTTAAATCATGTTTTTTTAGTGTACTTGTTTTTATCTAGAGGATGCTCTTATATATATATATATATATATTTGAGCTTTTGAATAAAATAGGCTTGTTGTCTTAATTGAAGCCACTATATTTTTTTGTTATGACAGTGGCTGAATACTTTTACCAGCAATATATATATATATATACACATATGTACACACACACACACACGCACGCACGTGCACGTACACACACACACATATATCATTCAAACCTTAATAATTTTTATTCGAAATGAAGTGTGGTAAATGAAAGAATGCAATGTATTATATTTCTTTCCAAAAAGGAAAATGTGTTTTGGTTTCATTGTTTAGGGTTAGTTTGTTTTTAAAAAAGGAATGAAAGTATGTTCAGGGTGGACGTAAGGCCGAATGCCCTACGCCGCCCTCTTCTCTTTTTTTTTGTAAACTGTGGGTGGGGGGACCCCGTCCCCCACCCCACAGTGCCTTAAGCACTATACATTGGGCGGCGGAGCCCTGACCGCCCCCCTTTTCCTCCTTAGAGATAAACAAATACCTGCGTTAAATGAATACAGGTCATCAGCCTTATGAGCTAGGGCACAACCCTCAACACCATCGCTATGTATATTTCTTACTCTATGAAAACATATTTAATATTCACCCCTTTTTCTAGTGTTCGGCAGGAATATATGTGTGTGTGTGTGTGTGTGTAAGTGCTTTTTAATAATTTTAATGCTTTGGTTGGTATCTAAACCCCCTCTGTGTAAGATTTATTTATTTAAAAAAAAAAACAAAGAGCTTAACTATCTTAGAAAACTTAGAACAAAACTTTTGGGAAGCAATGTCGAAAACTTGTATTAAATATAAATCTTGTTTCTTGTGCATGGAAAAATGAAAACATAGAAATAAACTTAGCAAAGAAAAATGAAATGTTAGAGAAATTATTTCAACATGTAGAAAACATTATGGAAAATAAATAAACCCATTAGAAGTTCTCCTTGGGAAGATACGTTCCACTTGGGAAGGTACCTTCCCACTTGCTCCACTTGAAAATCTGCACAACCAACCATAAACTATTCAACTTGTTAATGAGAACAAATACCTTCCCACTTGCTCCAATTGAAAACCTACACAACCAACAATAAACTATTCAACTTGTGAATGAGAACAAAGAGGGAGTTTGAGTGTTTTTATAATGTTCCTTTAGGGTTTGGTGCCCTAGGTGTTAGGGATGGATTAATTTAATTATCCTAGTTTAGTTGTGTAATCCCACTTGAGGTGTGGAGGAAATTTTGGACTGTTGTGGATATTTAATCCTTTTATTGAATTTATTATTCTATTCAAATGTGTGCTTTAAATGAGAATGTTCTTAAATTCTTGTTTTAAATGTATTAATTTTAACCTATGTAATTCTTTTTTTTATTTTTTTATTATAATTATAGTTGTGGGACTTTAAATTAATTGAATTTAACTATAGAGAATGTTAGATTGTTTTATTTCAAAATTGTTGGGAAGGGTTCCTAGTCTAATATGCATTTAATTTAATTAATTTTGAAAGGGGTTAAGTTAGGGAATTTATTTTATTTTTATTTTTATAACCTCCTATGGTTGACGAGGTGGCATTATGTTGTTGAAATCACTATAGGATTTAACCTAATTAGTTCCATTTTGCCCAGTTATGCTACCAAAATTATTCTAGATTTAATTGCGTTAATGGTTTACTTTAAAGCAATTATTTTTAATTCCTTCTCTATAAATGTTAGATTATTGTATAAGTCAGTAATTGTTATTTTATTATTTTAAATGTTTAGACCCTTAGGTCTTTAGTGGACCTAAGGTTAGATTTCAATTTATTTCGAGATCGACTCACTTCATTTAGGTGACTCTAGGGTTGGTAATCCAAATGGAATCTAACACTCTTCATGTCGCTCCTTGCGACATACACCCCCTTTAGTGGGTTACATTTTGTAGGGATGGTGAAGTGTGTGTTGCCTCATCATGTTGTGATTAACCTTCCCTACCTTTGGGCGATACACATGACGTTAGCTATTGAGACAACTATGTTGTGTGCATGTGTCACCGAGCATGCATGTTGCGCGCGAGGGGGTTTGTAGAGTCAGGTGGGAAAATTTTTTGGTAATTCATGTCATGACCACATGGCAAATATGGAAATGACATGTGGTTATTGTGTCATAACCACATGGCAAATGTGGAAATGACATTTGGTATCAAATCCCAAGTTTACACACTAGGCATTGAGGGCACATTATTTATTCTGCAATTTTATTTTAATTTTTAGGCAATATTTTGTGTAGGATGCCACCTAGAGCGAGGAGAGGGCACTCTCACACCAGTGGGTCTAGAGGAGCGGGTATACCAGATCGAGTACCACCTGAGGACCAAAATCAGGATCCACTAGTGGTACCCAACATTGGGCCACAGATACTTCAAGATTTTCAGGTAGTATTAGTGAGATTGCCACTGGTCATGAACGAGACACATGTGGATATTCCAAACACTACAGCCGAGGATGGTGCATTAGCTCATCGGGAGCGTAGGAGGAGCCCACCATGCCATGAGGAGTGTGAGGTAGGGATTGGGGTGGAACATATCCCTCCTAACCCTTATGTTTATGGACAGTGAGATGAGGTGGATGTACCCATTCAAGGACACTGAGACCATAGAGACTCTATCTGGGATTTGCTTAGGCTAAATCTACCTACATTCATGGGTACTTTAGAGGGAGTTGAGGCTAAG
The DNA here is from genome assembly GCA_027924645.1 of Cunninghamia lanceolata. Taxonomy (NCBI): domain Eukaryota; kingdom Viridiplantae; phylum Streptophyta; class Pinopsida; order Cupressales; family Cupressaceae; genus Cunninghamia; species Cunninghamia lanceolata. The sequence continues at coordinate 4,514,199 of BSBN01000205.1, forward strand.
GCTTGGCTCATTAGTCTCAAGTGGTGCTTTGCATTGCCTCCCTATGGGAGCAACATAAAAGCACGAGTCATAATTCATCTTCTTTGCGATGCAACAGAGACATGGTGGCACACGGAGGAGCACAAACACTATCTTTCTTTAGACATGCTTACATGGGACACTTTTCTAGTGTGCTATAATGCATGCTACCTCTCTAAACACTATAGGCAACACCGCATTGACATGAGTTCCATGATTTACAGCAACAAGGTTCCATAGTTGAACAGTAGGACCAGTTCACATGGTTGACCCACGGACTATGAGAGAGGCTCTCGAGAAGCTGCTCATTGTAGAGGAGGTACATGGGCAGGGCCATGGGTCACATCCACAATCATCAGCAAGATCAGGGTTTTCCTAGACCCCAGCCACCTCATAGGGGTAATTTTAGATCTACCTCTTTACTTACTAGACCTCCACAATAGTAGCAACAACAATAACAGTAGAGGTCGTGGTCACAATAGAGGGTACAGGGTGGTCCTAATCAAGGATGAGAGTCACAGGGTCCACGAAGAGACCAGCGTCAATAGGCACCAACTGCAAGACCATCTAGGTCACAACAAACCTTTAGAGGCTCTTAGGGCAGTATAGTATGACTTGGACCACAGTAATCTAGCTAGACTCAGTCAATACAGGTTCAGACATGTGGAACTTGTTATGTATGCGAAGGCATTGGGCACTTGGCTAGAGAGTTCCCACTGGGATTTACAGCTGGAGGTCAGTGTGCTAGTGGTTCTGAGGCTATAGTTGGATATATGGGATGATCTCACTAAGTCTTTGCAGTAGTTGATAACCACTAGGCTGACTTTTAGGCCTCTATGATAGAGACTCTAGGTACTATTGGGGATGTTTCCATTACTATTTTGTTTGACTCAGGAGCCACAGATTCCTTTATTTCTCCATTGTTAGTGGAGTGTTGCAGGCTGGTGGCCTCTGGGCAGGATGTTAGGTGGGAGGTTGAGTTAGCTATAGGGGCCAAGATGGTCATAGATGCAGTGGTCAGAGATTGTGAGATAGCTCTTGGTGCCTTCACGACAGTTGTGGACCTTAGGGTCATACCCTTGGGGTCATACCCTTATGGTCATAGGGCAAGCTAGATTGTCACTAAAAGGTGATAGGTTGCTTTGATGATCACAACATAGTAGCAGAGATAGTGGGCATTCAAAAGGCCACTGCAGTTCGCATGATATCTGCTAAATAGATTAAGCAATGTATGTAGAAGGGTTGTCAGATGTTCATGATCATAGTCAGTGACAAGTCAGAGGATGACTAAGAGGCTTCTCTTGATGATCACCCCATCCTTAGGGAGTTCACAGATGTCTTCCCACCGAAGCTTCTAGGGATGCCACCTTGTAGAGAGGTAGATTTTCATATAGACCTTGTACCATGCACTGAGCTAGTGTCTCATGCACCTTACAAAATGACCACACATGAGTTCATAGAGCTCAAGCTTTAACTAGAGGAGTTGCTAGCAAAGGGGCACATCCAACCTAGAGTCTCACCTTGGGACACACCAGTCATCTTCGTAAAGAAGAAGGATGGGTCTCTTTAGCTTTGTATGGATTATACCTATAGCTGAATAAGGTGATGGTGAAGAACCATTATCCTTTGCCTAGGATTGACAACTTGTTTGATCAAATATAGGGAGCTAGGGTGTTCTCTAAGATTGACCTAAAGTTTTGATACCATCAATTACGCATCATAGAGGTGGATATCCTTAAGACCACATTTCAGACTCATTATGGTCACTATGAGTTCACTGTGGTGCCCTTCGGTTTGATGAACGCCCCTGCAGTATTCATGAGTCTCATGAATGGGGTATTTCACACATTCCTTAATCAGTTCATGATTATATTCCTTGATGATATTTTGATTTCCTCACGGACTGAGGAGGAGCATGAGGAGCACTTATACCAGGTACTATAGTGTTTGAGAGAGAAGCAACTTTATGGCAACTTAGTGAAGTGTGCCTTCTTTAGATCAGAGGTTTAGTATTTGGTGCACATTCTATCTGGTGATGGTATCTCAATAGATCCATCAAAGATTAGAGCTATCATGGATTGGCTAGGGCCTACTAGTGTCACAGAGGTTAGGAGCTTCATGGGGCTAGTAGGTTATTATTGTAGGTTTGTTGAGGGATTTTCTAGGATAGCACATCCCATCACTTCCTTTTAGTGGAAAGGGAAGAGTTTCTTGTGGATAGAGTAGTGTGAGAGGGCCTTTGAGGTTCTATTAATGGTGGTTTTAGCACACAATAACGTAGGTGTGATTGCTGGTATCACACCTTTATTGAAAAAGGTATCCTATCCAAGATAGGACTGCCCCAAGGATAATACAACTAGGTCTTAGCTTGCTTGGAATAACTTCAGTGGAATGTCTAGCTGCGTCAACAAGGGGTCTTACATAAAATGTAGGGTTTGTGAAAAGATGGTAGCAATGTAAGTGTAGAAACCCTAGGTGGTTTAGACTATGAAGTCTGAAATTTCAGCAAATGATCATTGTAATGCTTCTCAAATCCTAAATCTACCAAACTTGATGTAAATAAAATGCAAAAAGAAAAGGGAGAGAGAAAGGGATAAGAGATCCTATATACAATTGCAGGAATGATCAATAACTAGATAGATAGATTCCCAATAATAAACAAATCTTTGTTAACCAGGTAGCCCACAAAGCCATAGAGAATGTGTAATCTTCTAAGGAGATGTAATGATTTTCAAATTGTAGAGGGTTCGTCAAACACCCAATCCTTGGTGCAGCTCAATGAAATCACACAATCAAACTTATCTCATAAACTATGCCCAGACTAACCATGCACACTAACATACAATCAACAAGCCATTAATGGTATGGACAGGAAATCCATCAAATATCTGAATAATTAATCACAAGTCAAACTGAATATCAACTAATTTCAGATTGACATGAACCATGAAGACCAAAATAAGACAACACATAATCACAAATTCCCCAGCAACCTGCAAAACTTGCTTTGTATTGACTATATTTGGGCAAAGTCTCAGCAATTCAGTATCTAATCTTACTTTTAAATGAGAGAATAGCATGGCCTTTCTTATAGACAAGGCACCATATAGATTTTTTCAATGGACGGTGGAGATTAACTCAGTACCAATGGTCCAGATTACATGGCATTTAATGAGATACATCAATTTGTTACATTTTCAAGTTTGCCTTTGTCTTGTAGGAAAAAGACAAAATACAGCTTGCAAATACATTGAATCTAGACAAAATAGATACCCATTTGGTTGTACATGATGAAAAGTTAGTTTTCAATGCCTAATAAAGCCAAAATAGAGTCACATGATGCTTGAAAACTTGAGCTGATGTGGATTCATGATATTCCAAGTGTTGACTGGATAAAAAGGAGTATTTTGGTGAAGGTATATGCAACTAGATGCTTGCTGGACCAATTCTTGATGACTGGACTGCCAGAACAACTGTATGCATGTCTTGGTGATCCAGTCCATGGTCATTTGAGTGGTATTTTCTACATCATAGTAAATTGCATTTTCAGAGGCCTTCAAAGCGGAATGGGGGCTCGAAACTTCTTAGTTTCTTGGCATCAAGCCTTAGTAGCTGGGAAGCTCAAACTAGATAATTAGTTTATCTTTCTAACAAGTCCAGGAAGTTTAAATTCTGATAAAATAGCTAGGAGTTACGACCCCCGGATTGGATCACCTAGACATTGGATTGGATCTGCAGGAACAATAGTGATTTGGCATGATCTTCTATGTCTTTCAGCTCCTAAGACTCAACTCCATCATCTTGAACATCATATTAACTTCATCTTGCATGTGCAACATCAATTTGGTTGATAAAATGAAGTTTCTGCATTTCTGGGTCAGTAGGGTACCTTTGTATGTTCATCCTTCCAAGATGGCTCTAGTTGGCTCCTTTGTGCTCTTAGACCTACAATAAACAAGAGCAAGCATCAATTTCATCATAAACAAGTTATTTTCCATCAATTTGGATCAAGATATGTCCATTTATAGTCATGGATTAGTCAAAAACAGCCCATTGTCAATGTCACTTTCTCTATGAACCTCTTAAATCTAGTGAATTTTACATGATTTTCTGCATTTTTCATCATTTTTTAGTACCCATTTGGCCAATATGATGATTAGGGAAGTTTTTATAGTCATTAGGATCCATTTGTAGACTTTTATTTCATGTTTTTCTAGCATTTTCTGTAAAAAACGAGATTTTTGGGGGTCACAGACTTTTCATGTGCAATGGCATTAATTGTCATAAAATGTGCCAAAAATCCACACAAACTTGGTAAAATGTTCATCATGATGTGACAAATAGATATACAAATTCAAATCCATCAATAAAATCCCATTTGCACCTTGAAAAACTTAACTTTTGGGCTAAAATACCAAAAAGTTTGGGTTTTGGGTGTCATGGACTAAAAGTCGGTGGAGGTCAAATTTAGCATAGGTCCATGAGGTGTAATTGTAGTGTAAAATGGTTTTGGCACTGATTTGGGGTCCAACCAACCTTAGCGCAGATTTTAGGTCTGACCGACTAAAGTCAGTGAAGGCAGTTTTCGGCACAAGTCTATGAAGTGAGTTTTTAGCGCAAAGGTTAGTAGAGGTTCTTTTTAGCGCTAAAGTCGGTAGAGGTTGTTTTTAGCGCTAAGGTTGGTAGAGGTTATTTTTAGTGCTTTTTGTAGTTGGGGTCATTTTTAGTGCCAGATTTTGAATTGGCCAGGGTGAAAATATATTTAAAAATATATTTAAGTATAAGTTTAGATATACTTTAAATATTTTTAAATATACTTTCAGGATGTTTGAGATAGGTTCCAGATCCATAGGATTTCATATGTAGATTCTAGAATTTTGTGATTCCACTAGATTTCAGACTTAGCTATTTTTCAAGATTTTTAGGATTTCAAACCTAGCCAAATCAGGGCTTCAAGAACATGTATCAGGGTGAAAGCTTATGGACCCCTTAGTGAAATCTAATGGAATTGGACATGATTTTGCAACTATAAGATCTAGAAACTATGAATTTCAACATGAAACATCCTGTAGAAGCAATTTCAAGGGCAACATCCCGTGACTTAGGTTTTTAAAGCAAAGTGCAGTAACACCCAATCCCAATGTAGAAGGCAACAAATGACTATTTTTTAAGCACAAGACCACTCAAGACAGTTCCAAATCAATCATGAAAAACATCAAATGACTCCAAACATGCAAAATACTGAAATCCTAAGCAAATCATGCACTCTAAGCACAAATCCACCTTCTCATCATCATAAATGACAAACGTTGAGACTTCAAGCCACAACAAAAGAGGGGGTATCCATTTGGCAAAATGGGGTGTGTGTGTAAGGTACAATAGGTTCTCAAGGAGTGTCTCACTGGTGCTCCCATCTTAGTAGTACTTGATCTAGCAGTAGACTTCATGGTTTGCATAGATGCATCATTAGAGGGTTTAGGAGCAGTGTTGATGCAGGATGGTCGAGCGATCATGTATGAGTCATAAAATCTCAAGACCCATGAGCTAAACTACCTAACACATGATTTGGAGTTAGTAGTAGTAGTTCATGCTCTTGTTTGATGGACACACTTCCTCTTAGGACGTCATTTCGAGTTACACTTTGACCATCATAGTCTATAGTACATCTTCACGCAGTCAAATCTAAACGCCTACCAATGACGTTGGATGGAGTTCCTTTATGAGTATGACTTTGATATGCATTACATCAAAGGGAAGGAGAATGTGGTTACTAATGCCTTGAGTTGGAGGTGCCATGAGATCCTGACCTTGATCTTGAGTGTAAACTTGAGAGGGCACATCTTGCAGTACCTACTAGAGGATGAGTGGTTCCTAGAGGTTTAGTGAGAGTTGCAGTCTCAGAGGGCCCTTAAGGGCAAGTTTGTAGGGTATTCTCTTGAGGTATATGGTCTTCTATGACATTGTCAACACATCTATGTTCCCCTTGTAGGTGATCTTCGATCATTGGTTTTATCATAGGCTCATACAGCACCATATGCAGCACATCCTAGGGTGAAGAAGATGCATGCCAATTTGAGATAGTTGTACCATTGGGTAGGTATGAGACATGATATTACAGAGTTTGTTGCTCATTGCCTTGAGTGCCAGAGGGTGAAGGCTGAGCATCAGCATCCAATTGGATTACTTTACCCTCACGAGATACGAGAGTGGAAATGGGATACCATTTCCATGGATTTCATTGTTGGTCTACCTTTGTTAGCTCGCCGCCATGATGCCATCATGGTGACGATTGACAAGTTGACCAAGGTATCACACTTTTCACCAGTATGCATGATGTACAATGCACCAGCAGTGGCAAGGGTCTTCTTGAACGAAAATGTGAGACATCATGGAGTACCTCATCATATCATATCTGATAGAGATTTAGTATTCATGTCAACTTTTTGGAGAGCATTGTAGCAAGCGTTGGGCACCCAGCTCAACTTTAGTTTGGCTTATCACTCTAAGATAGATGGGTAGCTAAGAGGGTGAATTAGGGTTAGAGGACATGCTTTGCATGTATGTTATGGATCACTAGTCTAGATGGGAGGACTACCTGTATCTTGTTGAGTTTGCGTACAAAAATAAGTATCATAGCTCATTAGGTATGCCTCCCTACCAGGCCTTGTATGGCAGGCCTTGCAGGACTCCCTTGAGTTGAGACTGTATAGAGGACAAAGTGGCTATTGGACCTGAGTTGGTATAGGATATGGAGCAGCAGATCACTTTGATCAGGCAGAGGTTGCAGGAGGCACAAGATCACCAGAAGAAGTATGTTGATGCCAAGAGATTGGATTCGAAGCTTCTTAGTGGGTGACAAGGTATTCTTGAGAGTGCGGTTGCATAAGAGTCCAATCCATTATGGAAAGGACTCTAATATTACACCTCATTTTGTTGGACCTTTTGAGATCTTAGAGAGGATAGGACCCATAGCTTACTGTCTTGCCTTGCCACCTAGTCAGTTGCACATCCATGATGTGTTTCATATTTCTGTACTGAGATGTTATATTTCTAACATGACTCATGTTTTGGATTGGGAAGCCTTACAAGTAGAATTAGATGGGTAGCTACCTTTGGAACCAATTTGCATCTTGGCTCATTAGATGCTGGGCCTTGAAGGCTGAGAATTGGACAAGGTCAGAGTTCAATGGGACCATTACGATGAGGTCTCGGCTACATGGGAATATGTTTCTAGTTTGAGGACTCTATATCCTCACCTCTTTGCTGACTTCTAGGAGGAAGTACAATCTTAGGGGAGAGGATGTGAGGCCTACCTTTGCCTTATCATATATTTTTGCATAGGATACATTTGTGATGGATTTTATTATGGACATGTGGATATTGGGGACTGTTGATCCCATACTCATACCTTCATTACTCTATCTTATGTTGTTTAGATAGATGGTTTATGCTTTGTGGATGATTAGATCTCTTGTTAGATTTCATTCGATGACATGATGTTTAGATGCTATGATTTCATTTCATGATTATTAGTATATGTATTGATGGTGAATTTGATGAATTATCTTGTATTATGAGATCATATTATACTTGTGAATGAGAATTGCTAGAGAGACATATATATATGCTAGCATGTGGTTATTATTGTTGTTATATACGACTATGCGATCAGGTGTGTGATGTATGTGTTCACTTTCCTTCAGCTATTTTACCATGTGCTATTAATGGGTTTGTGGAAGTATGCAGGTTACTTTCCATGCCCATGGAAAATCAGAGGTCAGACAATAACCATATGTTATACCCTTGTTCAACCGACCTAGTCCTAAGTAGGACTAAGGTCATATGTGTTTGAGAATGTTGATTATGTTGTATTTCATTTATGACATTTTGTAAGGTTTACCCCTTTTTAATTTATCTTTTGATGTGTTGTAAAAAGTGTAATGTTGGGTTTGCACAATTTTTAGTGCTAAATGTTTGAAGCCCTTTTCAAGTGATTTTATGTGTTTCTAAATGTTGTTAATGGTCAAATATTAACCCTAGGTGATATCCAGAGGGTCTAAGACCATTCATAACATGTTTAAACTTGATTTGGACCTTGTAAGGTCACCCAAACATGATCCTTGAGTCAGGTGACGAGTTTGGGAAGTGTGAGAGGTGGTTGGAAGGTTACCATCTCACTTAACCTTAACCTCACCCAATTGGGTAAGGTCACCCTTACTTCACATGCTTTAGAAGCTTCTTGAAGCATCTCACATGTGTGAGACCTCTTCCCTATTCTCTCACACATGTGTGAGAGCACTTGTGGGGAAGACTGTAGCTTAGATGAATGAGAAGGTGACATGTGTCACCTCCTCATTCATAAGAAGCTTCCCTTGTGTGCTCACATCTCGCTATGCTCTCACACATGTGTGAAAGCATTTGTGAGAGAATGTGTAGCTTTGTGGAATGAGGAGGTGACAAGTGTCACATCCACATTCTTGTGGGGTTGTGAGGAGGGTTATGTGGATGGAGGAGAGGGTGACAAGTGTCACCTTCTCATCCATTAGAGTTTGAGAGCCTTATTTATTTATCTCTCTCATTTTGATGAGATGGGAGTTTTTTTGTTCTTTTCTTTTGAGAAATTTTATGCTTGTGTTGGGAGATAAGGACTTCGAGATCTTGGAAGGAGTTGGGAGGAATTGTGGAAATATTTTCACTAACATCATCCATCCTTGAAGCTTGAGAGGTATTCCTCAAGGCTTCAAGCAGTTTTACTTGCTTATTTTTCTTTTGAACTATGTATGTTATGATGTTTTTGTTCATGTATATTGTTGTAGTTTTGTGTTTATGGGATAAAGGCTTGTTGGGTGAGCTCTCCATGTGAGAGTGATCACCTTAGTCTTGGGTAAGAGAGGATGTGAACTTGCTCAGTTTCCCCTCTTTGTTATTGTATAGATTTATGGCCAAGGGCCTTTATTTGGAGTTTTGAGGAGTTTGGTATTATGGCATGAGTGCCTTGTTTTGTGGAAAGAGAAGTATGGTAAGAGGCCAAGTGATTATTGAGCATTTGAGATTTAAGAGTGTGGGTCTCCTTGAGTAGAGAGAGTACACTCTCTCACCTGTCAATACATTTAAAATGGGTTAGTTATGTGTTTTGGCCTTGGATGGGTGTTAATGTGCATGATGTGAGTGTATTGTTACCTTGTGGTTTGCTCCTTGGTTATTCGAGGCCTCCTAGCTTGGGGGTGGCCTATTATTAGGCCTAGGTTGGGAGGAGAGATTCCCATGGGTGTTTTGAGACTTTTGATGTATTTTGTAGATGCATTTAGTGGTTATGGAAGAGTTGGTTATGTGAAGAAAACATGAGTTAGTGGTTCTAAGTATGGATGTAAATGAGAAGGCATTTGATGGAAAGAGACACTTTGTGGCTTCATCATTATTTTTATTGATGGCAACAATGTTTATCCCACACATCTGCAGCACATAATAGGTCTTTACCAGAAGTCAGACTGAAGAGTGTTTTGGTCCGGTGAGCAAGAACAGAGCATGCAACAAGGTTTGACAATCAGGTCCGGATCTCTCAGAGGAAGTATCTCAAAAAAGTCTAGACTTGGGGAAGTCAAGAGGAGTACCATGACTACTACATTCTAGAGATTGAGCCTCCGATGATGAAAGAGTGAAAAGATATGAGCACCTAAGTGTTGGGTTCCTGCTTGGCAGAGTAGACTGAGGAAGAACTGACCAACAGAGCATCACACCTTAATCTGGATGAGAAATTGATGGTGATCAAGTTTCTTGAGGGATCATTCATGGTTGGATGACATGATTGATGACTCCTATAACTATCTTTTTGATACGCATCACTTAGTAAGCATGGATTCACCAACAGACCAGAGTTTGGGAAAATCTTGAGTATTCTAGATGCTGACTAGAAAGATGTTGAAATCCTTTGTGCGGATATATATACCAGATGGATTTTGATGTGAAGGTGTGTGTGGTGTGATATAGTGTGTGAAGAAAAGTAGAGAGTAGTGTGGAAGCATCTATACAAATCTGGTATGTGACAGAATAGCAGCACTAAGCAGAGGAAGAATGAAGTGCAATAGATCAGTATATTGAGCCTAACCAAAACTGAACCTCAGCATATGTGGATGCCCCTGATCAGTTCAAATACCTAGTTACTTTCTATATATCTTGTAGATAGTGAGTCTCTTGTAGGCAGTGAGCCTCTTGTGAGCAGTGTGCTCAGGCAGTGAGCCCTAATTGGCAAGTGCCATTTTGTACTTCTATTCTTTTAATAGAAAATACAATCTTGGGTTAGTCACCCCGTGGTTTTTCCCTTAACATGGTTTTCCACATAAAAATCCTTGTGTTATGTGTTTTGATTTCATTTCTACTCTCATGTTCATTTATGCTTATATGTTTTGCTACTACACTATTGTTAAAGAAGAAAAGAAAGTTAAGAAATTTAAGATAACTGATTCACCCCCCCTCTCAATTATCTGCATTATTTCCAATAATTGGTATCAGAGCTAAGTTCCTCCAAAAAGAGCCTAACAGCTTGAGGAAGATTTGGGAATCTCAATGGATATGTATGGTATGAGGGAACAACTTTAGTCTGCCCTAGATGATCTTGAGCAATCTCACTCTAAAGTCAATAACCTGAGGGAAAGACTCAAACAAGCTGATGATTTCATAAATGAACTAAAAGAAAAACTGAGTATCTCTGTGAAAAAGAGAAAGGAACTGCTTCAACAATTAGCAAGTCAAAGTGAAGCCAATGATAGTAATGAAGATCTCAATGAGAAAAACAAGTTATGTGAGAAGCTATCAAAAGAGGTCATTATGGTAAGACATGAAATGGTATTACGGACTATGAAATTCACCCAAGAAATTGAAGAGAAAAAAAAAATTGAAGATTATCTAAAACAATCTCTCAAGGGGAAGTCAAAAGATTGCCACAAAATGGATAGAATAATCAGGCATCTAGAATTTGATCTTGAAGAAGCTAGAGATAATGAAGAACAACTTGAGAATCAAATAGACACTCTTAAAAGGGATCTTCAAAAAACAAATGAATACAAAGAGAAATTCAAGATAAGCTCTGCTCAACTTGAAGTTCTTCTTGAAAGCCAAAAGAGGATAGATGACAAGCATGGCTTGGGATTTGAGAAAGGTGAAAGCTCCGGATCTAGTCAGAAGAACTCTGGATCAGAAAATCCAAGGAATAGACCTAGAAGACCTCTGCTAAGGCAACCAAATGCTCAAAGATATCCATCCTTCAATGGATATAGCTACAATTGCAATAACTTTGGTCATAAATCAAATTAGTGTAGAAGAAGAATGAATCAGACTAATTCATCCTTCTCCAGATAGTGTTTTAACTACAAAAGGTATGATCACAAATCTCATGAATGTAGAAATGTAAAAATAAACAATTCATTCAATGGTAGATGATTTGCATGCAATAAAATGGGACATATGGCTAATCAATGCAGATCAAGAGGATACCAGTCAAATATGCAAAGAAATGTTGTTCGCTACAATTGCAAAAGATCCAGTCATATTGCCAAATTCTGCAGAAGTAAGAATCAAGACAAAAAGGGTCTGGTGCATCATAACCAAAATCAAGACAAAGGAAAAGGCAAAGTGAATGCGGATGAAATTCAAAGGGAAATGAACAAGATTTGGGTGAAGAGAAGTACATAAAATTTTGGGGATGGATCCACACTAGAATTTGGTGCTGATATTCCTTCTAGAAACTAAATAGATAAGCTTTGGCTTAGGGGGAGTCACAAAAGAAAACAATTTCCCCCAGCCAGTCAATTGGTGCCTCTAATTGGCACATGGAGTGTTGCAGATTGAAGAGTTCTCAAAGATATATCTAAATAACCCTTAGTAAAAATATAAAAGATCCACAAGGAGTTTTGAAAAGGTTAATCATCCAAGATTGATCTGGTTTAACAGTCATCCAGTAAAAGTAGGATTTTCACACTTAGATCCGGTATGATTCAAAAATTGAAATATCTTGATCTGTGGATAAATGGAATGATTGGAGAAAGGAAGATAGATTGTCAATAATCACCGAGAATAACTCTAAGTGCATCTTAGTGATTTGGAAGGATATCTCTCAGAATAAGGTCAGAACAAGGGAACCAGAATGACTTAAGGTACGCATTTATTGCAATATGAATTTAGGGTTTGTGTAGAAATATAAGGGATCTTTTGTTCATCATTTGCACATTTGCATTCGAGAAGAAGAAAGAAAGAGCTCTACAACAAGATTGCTTCAACCCTCTTAAAGATCAACTACAGAATTCAATTCAACCAGCAATCTTTTCAACTCTTATCGTGAACCCTAGAAGTGTAAAAAGGTATTTCCACTCTTGAATATCTCTCTCTGAATCTTTTGAAAGATGGCTACTCCAAATGTTGTTAAGATCACTAATAGGCCACACCCTAAGTTCAAGAAACATCCTTACAAATCCCTAGAAGTTGATCCCTTAGGTGCATTCTCTAGCATTCTGCATGGGGTTCCACACGTAGAAGATGTTAGGGTATACATTCATGCTAACATTGAGGAATTTGGGGAATCCAAGCTGATGGATATCTATCACAAGGAATTAATAGATGAAACATTTGAACTTAAACCCCAATACAAAGCCATCCAGAATAAGCATTTTGGACATTGCATCCATTTCCCCTGTTTTGTAGAAGATGAATGGGTCCAGTATGTTCTGAGCAGAATGCATGACAACTTCATGTGGTTGATGAGGCCATTTAAGATCACAAAAGATGCCATTAGGGTGGTAACCAGATTGCACTCATCTAGTGGGTTGCCTGCTCTCAAATCAGTCAAAAACCAAACTGTAAGTGAGTGTGTCGGATCAAAATTTGACAAAAGAGCAATGACAATAGAGGATATTATAGATCCAGCTATCAAATTTGCCTCTATGATTATTGGCTACAAAATATATCACTCTAGCAGAGAGAATTTTGTATCTGGAATAGCAATATACACTGCTTATCAAATGCTAAGGGAAAATGCTGATTATGATCTTTGTGAGCTTCTCCTAAACCAACTGTTAGAGAATTTGCAGAAAATAAAGAAGGATAAGAAGAATTATTTTAAGTACGGTGGCTTGATACTATGTCTATTCTTTTACTATATGAATGAGCTACCCAAATCTAGTGGTTGGATATGGAAAAATGACAGACCGGTTGCCATACAAATCAGAGATTATATGTATGGGCTTGGTGATGCCAAGGCTCAAAGCATAGCTCTCTGGGGATATTTCAAGAATTTCCAAGGTATGATGCAGGCTAGAGAAAGAATTCCTTAGACATTAGTTGAAAAATATAAAGATACAGTGTGTTTTATGGTGGACATTGATCAATTCCTAATGGAGGTAGTAGAGCCCAGAATAGTCTGGATTATGCCAATGGGCTATGAGGTGGATGAGAAAATTCTGGAATTGCATGTCCAACACCTACTAAGTTAGCCTAAGGACCCTAAGGTAGAAAGGTTTGGAACCTTTCAAGAATTGAGTGTGAAAATTCATGTTGAACAAAGACAACCAAAGATGAAAAGAAAGGTGAGAAGGGAAGTAGAAGAAGTTGCCAAGAGATATGGGATATCAAAGGAGGCAATTGATGCTAATAGAGAGAAAATAGAAAGAGTAGAGAAAGAGAGACAAGAAGCAGAAAAAGAAAGTGATCCGGTGCAAGTCCCCTCCTAGACCAGATCCTCCAAAAGCTCTGCACCTGCCACCTCTAAGAGCCAAAAAGCCTCCAAACCAGAAGCCAAGACATCCGGTAAGGGAAAAAAGAGAACAAAAACCAAGGCCACAAGGACCTATACAAGTCAGAAGGATAATGAAGAAACTGAGACTGATGAGGAAATTAAGAAAATGAGGAAGAAGAAGAAATCATCAGGTGAATCCTCTCCCGATGCAAACAAAGAAGAGGCAGAAGAATTTGTTGAAAGGTCTACTCTCTCCATTGATGATGTCATCAAGGTAGTTACTATGGATGGGAATTTGTAACCAATGACAGAAGTCTATGATGAGTATAGTGACACAGACAAAAGGATCTTGGAAGAAGGCACAATTAAGTTCTTAAACATATAAATGAAAGAAGACTCTATCTCTGGCAAGAGACACTATAGAAGCAGTTAAAGACTTCCTGACCAAAGAAATGATGGAATTAGATGAACTGGAGCTATTTCAAGGACCACTCAATTTTGACTTTCTCTCTCTGGTCTAGACAATGAAGGTAGCATCTTTTGCTCAAGCTAAAGCAAAAGAAAAGCTTCTGAAGTCTCACATGGAAGACTTTAAGCTAATAGAGATTACATCCGGTGTGCTAGAGAAAATCATGCCATCCTTCCAAAAGGATCTTTCAACCTCCTCATCCGGTAATCTAAAATCTCTTGTTAATTCTATTAGCACACATTTTGATTCTTTGGAGAAATCAGCAGCAGAGAAATCCTGGAAAGAGTTTTTGGGTAAAAGATTCTCTGAAGTTTAGTGGCTTATAGCAAATGATAGGAGAAATCTAAATATTGGAATAAAGATGTCATGCCCACATTTCACATGTGGTCACAACACGCATAACACGCGTGTCATGTCCACATGCGACATGTGGTCATGATACAAACTGTCAAAAATTTTCCCTTCGACTCGGAAAACCCTCTCGCACGCATGGGCGTGCTCAGGGGTGAACTCCTAAGGCGACAACGTAACTACAGAAATAAAACCTCATGAGCACCAAAATAACATCTATTGGATTCACTTTCTTCATTGGAAGGCGTAAAATTAAGTCGACAACAATGCAAAAGATAATGGAATGTTTCATTACCATAAGCATCTCCTAAGCTCGACTAACTTGTTTGCCTGACGTCGTTCACAAGTTCATGATTAGTTTAGCTTTCAAAGTAGGATTAGATGTTAAATTTCAATGACTCCTTATAGTTCTGTCAGTTTACTCAATATTACCTAGTGTTATTCAAGTGTATTAGTTCTCAACTAATTAGGGTGATTAAGTTAATAAAATTATAGCTAAGTATATTTACATAAATTTATATATCAACATAGCAATAAGTGTAATGCTTCTATTAAGATTGTTTAACCAGGAATATATGGACTTATTTGTAGACAAAACAATAATTAAGTGAGTAGTTAAATAGGTCAATTTTAGTAGTGGAGAGAAGACTAGTCAATATCGAAATGGATTTAGAGATCTAACTGTAGAGATTAGCTTAAGAAACAAGTAAACTTTTGAACATGAGTTAATCAAATGATTTGTTAGGTAAGGATATGCATAACGCTAGGTAATATTGAATAAACTGAGAGAACTATAAGGATTCATTGAAATTTAACATCTAATCCTACATTGAAAGCTAAACTGATCATGAACTTGTGAATGACGTTAGGCAAACAAGTCAGTCGAGCTTAGGAGATGCTTACGGTAATGAAACATTCCGTTATCTTTTGCACTGTTGTCAACTTAATTTTACGCCTTCCAACCAAGAAAGTGAATCCAATAGACGTTTGTTTTGTGCTCGTGAGGTTTTATTTCCGTAGTTACGTTGTCGCCTTAGGAGTTTGCCCCTGAGCACGCCCATCCGTGTGAGAGGATTTTCTGAGTCGAAGGAAAAATTTTTGACAGTTCATATCATGACCACATGTCGCATGTGGACATGACACGTGTGTTATTCATGTTGTGACCTCATGTGAAATGCGGGTATGACAAAAGACCCTAGAAAATGCTCTTAAAGATGGTGGAGAATTATACAAATTTTGTTTATCTTGGTCCACAGTAACAACAGACATTACAAAGAAGGTGGAAGAACAAGAGGGCAAACTATCAAGTTTATCCTAGAGTTTTGATCCTCTCACCTCATCCATAATGAATCAAGAGTACCAGACTATTGCTACTATAAATGAGATAAAGAGGCTTGAGAAGGAGAAGAAAAATAGAATAAGCAGAATGAGTGAACTAAGAGGGATAATTATCCCTAAGTTAGAGGCAATGCATGAAGCCCTAACTAATGCTCAGACTATAGCCTGGACCAGTGATCTAGTAGACTTAAAGAGGGTAGAAGCCTTTGCATTTTTGTTAAGTGATCACATCTCAATTTTGGACAGGATGAAGCAGAGTTGGGCAATAGAATTTGTTTAGTTGAAAACCACTTTTGCAGATATACTTAAGTATATGTAAGTATAACTTGTATATATATATACTTATGTGGCTCTGTATAGGTTACTTTTTGCAAATTTTGGTGTGCAAATTTCACGCTTTGCCATTGATGTCAAAGGGGGAGTGAGGAGCAGTGAAAAATGTGGAATCTAGCTAAGGGGGAGCTCTAGTAAAAAGTGTACATAAGATAGAGCATCAGCCAAGGGGGAGTGTGCTATGACACTTAGTCATTTTTCACTAAGTGTTGCCATCAATGCCAAAGGGGGAGATTTTTGGCAAGAGACACTGTGTGGCTTCATCATTGTTGTCATTGATGGCAACAAAGTTTATCCCACACATCCGCAACACATAATAGGTCTTTACCAGAAGTCAGACTGAAGAGTGCTTTGGTCCGGTGAGCAAGAACAGAGCATGTAGCAAGGTCTGACAATCAGGTCCAGATATCTTAGAGGAAGTATCTCAGAAAAGTGTGGACTTGGGGAAGTCAAGAGGAGTACCATGACTGCTACATTCCAGAGATTGAGCCTCCGGTGATGAAAGAGTGAAAAGATATGAGCACCTAAGTGTCGAGTTCCTGTTTGGCAGAGTAGACTGAGGAAGAACTGACCGGAAGAGCATCAGACCTTAATCCAGATGAGAAATTGATGGTGATCAAGTTTCTTGAGGGATCATTCATGGTCAGCCGACATGATTGATGACTCCTATAACTATCTTTTTGATACACATCACTTAGTAAGCATGGATTGAGTCAATAGACCAGAGTTTGGGAAAATCTTGAGTATTTCAGATGCCGACTAGAAAGATGTTGAAATCCTTTGTACGGATATATATACCAGATAGATTTTGATGTGAAGGTGTGTGTAGTATGATAAAGTGTGTGAAGAAAAGTAGAGACCAGTGTGGAAGCAGCTATACAAATCCGGTAGGTGACAGAACAGCAGCACTAAGCAGAGGAAGAATGAAGTGTAGTAGATCAGTATATTGAGCCTAACCGGAACTGAACCTCAACATATGTGGATGCCCTTGATCATATCAAATACCTGGTTACTTTCTATATACCTTGTAGACAGTGAGTCTCTTGTAGGCAATGAGCCTCTTGTGAGCAATGCGCTCAAGCAGTGAGCCCTAATTGGCAAGTGCCATTTTGTACTTCTATTCTTTTAACAGAGAATACAATCTTGGGTTAGTCACCCCATGGTTTTTCCCTTAACAGGGTTTTCCATCTAAAAATCCTTGTGTTATGCGTGTTGATTTCATTTCTACTCTCATGTTCATTTATGCTTATATGTTTTGATACTGCACTATTGTTAAAGAAGAAAAGAAAGTTAAGAAATTTAAGATAACTAATTCACCCCCCCCTCTCAGTTATCTACATTATTTCCAATAGTATTGAGATGCCTATTCCATAATTAGGGCTTTTATTAAGTTTATACTTTCTTTTGGGAAAGTGAAAATCTCAAGTGCTGTATTATTACCCTTATGTAAACTTTGTAATATTTTTAATAAAAGAGTTATAGTTTTATTGTTATTTATGTTGAAATGAAAACAGTTCTCTCCCTCACTCTCTTTATTTATTATGAATAAAATGCAAAGGAATATGTATGGTTAGTTATTTTATTTTCTTTTAGTTGAAAAAGAACTCTTGGGTTAGTATTTTATAAATATTAAATCATGTTTTTTTAGTGTATTTGTTTTTATCTAGAGGATGCTCTTATAGATATATAAGCCTTTATATATATATATGAGATTTTGAATAAAATAGGCTATATATATATATATATCATTCAAACCTTAATAATTTCTATTTGAAATGAAGTGTGGTAAATGAAAGAATGCATTGTATTTTATTTCTTTCCAAAAAGGAAAACGTGTTTTGGTTTCATTGTTTAGGGTTAGGTTGCTTTTTTAAAAAGGAATAGAAGTATGTTGAGGGTGAATGTAGGGCTGAATGCCCTACACCGCCCTCCTCTTTTTTTCAGATTATGGATAGGGGGACCCTGTTCCCCACCTCATAGTGTCTTAAGCACTGTGCGGTGGGCAGCGGAGCCCCCACTGGCTCCCCTTTTCCTCCTTAGAGATAAACAAAGACCTACATTAAATGAATACAGGCCGTCGGCCTTATGAGCTAGGGTACAACCCTCAACACCATTGCTATGCATGTTTCTTACTCTGTGAAAACATATTTAATATTTGGCCCTTTTTTTGGTGTTTGGCCTGCTAATTCTTGTTAACCTACAGGCATATATATATATTTGAGCTTTTGAATAAAATAGGCTTGATGTCTTAATTGAAGCCACTATATTTTTTTGTTATGACAATGGTTGAATAATTTTACCAGTGATATATATATATATATATATATATATATATCATTCAAACCTTAATAATTTCTATTCGAAATGAAGTGTGGTAAATGAAAGAATGCAATGTATTTTATTTCTTTCCAAAAAGGAAAATGCGTTTTGGCTTCATTGTTTAGGGTTAGGTTGTTTTTTTAGAAAGGAATGAAATTATGTTGAGGGCGAATGTAGGGCCAAATGCCTTGTGCCACCCTCCTCTTTTTTTTTTTTTTCAGACTGTGGGTAAGGGGACCCCATCGCCCACCCCACAATGCCTTAAGCACTGTACAGTGGGTAGCGAAGTGCCCACCGCCCCCCCTTTTCCTCCTTAAAGATAAACAAAGACCTACGTTAAATGAATATAGGCCGTCGGCCTTATGAGCTAGGGAACAACCCTCAACACCATTGCTATATATATTTCTTACTCCATGAAAACATATTTAATATTCACCCCTTTTTCTGGTGTTTAGCCTACTAATTATTGTTAACCTACAGACATATATATATGTATATATATATGTATACATATATATATGTATATATATATGTATACATATATATATGTATATATATATGTATACATATATATATGTATATATATATGTACATATATATGTACATATATATGTACATATATATGTACATATATATATACATATATATATACATATATATATACATATATATATATATATATATATATATATAAGTTCTTTTAATAATTTTAATGCTCTGGTTGGTATCTAAACCCCCTCTATGTAAGATTTATTTATTTCAAAAAAAACCAGAGAGCTTAACTATCTTAGAAAACTTAGAAATTTTTTTGGGGGAAGCAATGTAGAAAATTTGTATTAAATATAAATCTTGTTTCCTGTGCATGGAAAAATGGAAACATAGAGATAAACTCAACAAAGAAAAGTGAAATATTAGAGAAATTATTTCAACTTGTAGAAAACATTATGGGAAATAAATAAACCCATTAGAAATTCTCCTTGGGAAGATACCTTCCACTTGGGAAGGTACCTTCCCACTTGCTCCACTTGAAAACCTGTACAGCCAACCATAAACTATTCAACTTGTTAATGAGAAAAAATAGGGAGTTTGAGTGTTTTTATAATGTTCCTCTAGGGTTTGGTGCCATAGGTGTTAGGGATGGATTAATTTAATTAACCTAGTTTAGTTGTGTAATCCCACTTGAGGTGTGGAGGAACTTTTAGACTGTTGTGGATATTTAATCCTTTTATTGAATTTATTATTCTATTCAAATGTGTGCTTTAAATGAGAATGTTTGTTAATTCTTGTGTTAAATGTATTAATTTTAGCCTATGCAATTCTATTTTTTATTTTTTATTATAATTATAGTTGTGGGACTTTAAATTAATTGAATTTAACTATAGAGAATGTTATATTGTTTTATTTCAAAATTGTTGGGAAGGGTTCCTAGTCTAATATGCATTTAATTTAATTAATTTTGAAAGGAGTTAAGTTAGGGAATTTATTTTAATTTTATTTTTGTAACCTCCTATAGTTGACGAGGTGGCGTTATGATGCTGAAATCACTATAGGATTTAACCTAATTAGTTCCATTTTGTCCCATTATGCTGCCAAAATTATTTTTAATTCCTTCTCTATAAATGTTAGATTATTGTATAAGTTAGTAATTGTTATTTTATTATTTAAATGTTTAGACCCTTAGGTCTTTAGTGGACCTAAGGTTAGATTTTGATTAATTTTGAGATCAACTCATTTCATTTAGGTGACTCTAGTGTTAGGAATCTGAATGGAATCTAACCTTCTTCGTGTCACTCCTTGCAACATACACCCCCTTTAGTGGCTTATGTTTCTTAGGTATGGTGAAGTGTGTGTCGCCTCATCCCATTGTAATTGTCCTTCCCCACCTTCAGGCGATGTACATGATGTTAGCTATTGAGACAACTACATTGTGTGCATGTATCACCAAGTGCACATGTTGCATGTGAGGGGGTTTATAGAGTCAGGTGGGAAATTTTTTTGTAATTCGTGTCATGACCACATGCCAAATATAGACATGATATGTGGTTATCATGTCATAACCACATGGTGAATGTGGGCATGGCAGGAATTCCATAAGATCTTGTTGTGGACAGATCGCTAAATTGAGGTAGGTTACTTATGTCACAACTGATCGCTGATTGTGAGGCAGTTGTCACCTTGTAGCCTAATCATCAAATTTGACACAGTTTGCACTTAATCCTAGGAAGAATGCCACCGAAGAGAATCCCTTCTATTGGAACAATGGTTGGTAGAATGGATGAGATGATGGAAATGATGAAAACAATGAGAAATTGATTAGATTTTGTTGAGGAAGATAGGCAAAGATGATTGACACCAAGACCTAATGTTGAAAGTGATAATGAAGAAGAATTTCAATCTGTTGAATAAATTGGTGGAACCCTAGGAGGCGATGAAGAAGAAGAACTAGATCAAGTCAAGATGTTGCAAGTTATTTCAAAGATTGGAAATAGACCTAGAGTTGATGTGCCAAACTATACTGGTAACTTGAACCCTAAAGAATTGATTGACTGGATAAATGACATGGAAGAATACTTTGAGTATGAAGAAGTTGAAGATCTGGAGAAGGTGAAATTTGTAAAGACAAAGTTGAAAGGACATGCTGCTATATGGTGGAAGGAAGTTCAGTTGGATAGAAATAGAAGAGGAAAAGAAAAGATTACAAAGTGGGATAGGATGGTGAAAAAATTGAAGAATCAATTTATACTTGCTGACTATGAGTTGGAGCTATTGAAAAGATTGCAAAACTTGAGACAAAAGGAGAAATCTGTGAAGGAGTTTACTGAAGAATTTCATAAGATGATCATAAGGACAAGACATAGTGAAGCAAGTAAGGAGAAAGTGGCTAGATACATCAATGGACTGAGATTGAACATTCAAGAAGAACTAAGTTTGGTAAGGATGACATCTTTGGAGGAAGTATATCAGTTTTGCCTGAAGTTGAATAAAAGGCATGATTAGAAACAGAGAAGTAGAGGAGGTAAATTTAAGAGAGGTAGAACAATTTCTAGAGGAGATAGGTAGAACAAGCCTAACAACCCATTTAAGAAGGATGACAAAGATAATAATGTATACCAAAGAGGACCCTTGTACATACCAAAATGAAGGATACAGAAGAGAAGGAAGAGGATTTGATAAGAGAGCATTCAGAGGAACTTGTTTTAAGTGTGGAGGTGAAGGACATAGAGCATTTGAATGTAATCAGGGGAGTACAAGAAAGAGAATACAGAACAGTAGAAGAGAAGCTTATGTTGAAGAACCTGTTGGATCACCAAGTTTAGTTGGTAAACCTGAGAAAGGAGAATCATTGGTGATGAGGAGAGCATTATTTCAAGCAGAGACAAATGAGGAACCACCGTAGAGGAAAAGTTTGTTCAGAACAAGATGCAAATCAGGAGGTAAATGTTGTAAAGTTGTAATTGATAGTGGTAGTTTGGATAACTTAGTTTTAGGGGAGATGGTGACTAAGCTGAAGTTGGAAAGATTGAAACACCCAAAGCCTTATTAGATAGCATGGATTCAAGATGATCATAAGGTACTAGTGAGTGAACAATGTTTGGTGAAATTTCATAATAAATCTTATCATGATGAAGTATTGTGTGATATTATGCCTATGGATGTATGCCATATCTTGTTGGGTAGACCTTGGCAGTATAATAGAAAAGCTATACATGATGGGAGAAAGAATATGTATATTATAACATCAAATGGGAAGAGAATTACCTTGATCCCTTTGGAAGATGATCCTAAGAGTGAAGTATGTGGGAATGCTAGAATCTATTTGGTAGATGGAAGGAAATTTTTGGATGGTTTGAGACATGAGAATATGTGTTATGCTTTGATTCCTAAGAAGCCTAAAGCATTGAAGGAGACTGAAGAATCACAACTAGAGGAGAGAACAAATTTGCTGACAGAGTATGAAGACATCATATCAGACAATATACCTGAAGGATTGCCACTGATCAAGAGTATCAGTCATCACATGGATTTTATACCAGGAGCTAGTTTGCCTAATAAAGTAGCACATAGAATGACATCAACAGAGAATGAAGAACTGAATAGATAGATACATGAATTGTTGAGGAAAGGTTTGATTAGAGAAAGTTTGAGTCCTTGTGCAATACCTACAGTGTTAGCACCTAAGAAAGATGGAGAGTGGAGAATGTGTACTAACTCTAGAGCAATAAACAAGATCATAGTTAAGTATAGATTTCCTTTACCTAGGATGGATGATATCATGGACTGTTTGAGTGGAGCAAAATATCTCATAAAGATACATTTGAAGAGTGGATACCATCATATCTGAATTAGAGAAGCAGATGAATGGAAGACTACTTTTAAGATAAATGAAGGATTGTTTGAGTGGTTAGTGATGCCTTTTGGACTGACAAATGCACTAAGTACTTTCATGAGGTTCATGAATGAAGTCCTGAAGAAATTCTTGGGTAAGTTTGTGATTGTATACTTGGATGATATTTTGATTTTTAGTAAGACAAAAGAGGAACATTTGTGGCATATTAGACAAGTATTGTAGAGACTGAGAGAAGAGAAATTGTTGATAAACATCAAGAAATGTAGTTTCATGAAGGAAGAATTGGTATATTTGGGATTTGTGATTTCTATGGAATGATTGAAGATGGACCCTGAGAAAGTGAGAGCAATTATTGAATGGCCTACACCAGAGAGCATTGGAGAAGTTAGATCATTTCATGGATTGGCTAGTTTCTACCAGAAGTTCATCAAAAATTTCAGTTCACTATGTAACCCTATGACAGAGACAATGAGAGGTGACAAAAAAGATTTCAAGTGGACATTAGGAGCAGATAAAAGTTTCAAACTGTTGAAGCAGAAGGTGATAGAGTAGCCTATTTTAGCATTATCCTATTTCAATAAGGTATTTCAAGTAGATTGTGATGCAAGTGGGAGTGCAATTGGAGCAGTGTTGAGTCAAGAAGGTAGACTTGTAGCATATTTCAGTGAGAAGTTGAATGATGCAAGGAGAAGATATTTAGTTTATGATCAAGAGTTCTATGCTATAGTTCAAGCCATGAAGAAGTGGAGACATTATTTGTTGCCTAAGGAGTTTGTATTGTATAAAGATCATCAAGCTTTGCAATATTTGAATAGTCAAGGTAAGTTGAATCAGAGACACATGAGATGGATAGAGTTGATGCAAAGTTATAAATTTGTATTGAAGCATAGGAGTGGTAAATCAAACAAAGTTACTGATGCATTTAGTAGGAGAAGAAACTTGCTAATAGAGATGAGAGTTGAAGTGATAGGATTTGATGAATTGAAGAACATATATGAGGGAGACATTGATTTTGCAAAACCTTGGAAAGCATGTAAGGAACCTATTGTGATAGATAGGAGTAAGTGGTTGGATTATTTCATTCAAGAAGATATGTTGTTCAGAGGAAATCAGTTATGCATACCTAGAAGTTCAATGAGAGATAATTTGATCAAGGAGAAATATAGTGGGGGATTGGAATGACATTTTGGTATTGATAAAATAGTGGCTTTGGTGAGTGAAAACTACTATTAGCCTCAGATACATAAGGATGTTAGGAAGTTGGTGCAGAGTTGTAGAGTTTGTCAAGTTACAAAAGGGAGTAGTCAGAATATTGGATTGTATAAACCTTTAACAGTACTGGAGAGACCTTGGGAAGACATAAGTATGGATTTTGCAATGGGATTGCCTAAGACACAGAGAGGACATGATTCAATATTTGTATTGGTAGACAGATTTTCAAAGATGGCACATTTCATACCTTGTAAGAAGACAACTGATGCAGTGCGTGTAGCAGACCTATTTTTCAAGGAGATTGTGAGATTACATGGATTACATAAGAGTATAATTTCATACAAAGATGCTAGATTTCTTGGATATTTTTGGAAGACACTTTGGAAGAAGATGAAGATAGATTTGAAGTTCAGTTCAACTTTTCATCCATAGACTGATGGACATATAGAGGTAGTGAACAAGAGTTTGGGAAACTTGTTGAGATGTTTGGTTGGAGAGAAGTCAAGAAGTTGGGATTTGATTCTTTCACAAGTAGAGTTTGCATACAATAATTTAGTAAATAGGAGTACCAGAAGAACACCTTTTGAGATTTTTACTAGGGTGAACCCTAGAGGAGCAGTAAAAATGAGAGATATCAGTGCAGAGGAAAAGAGAAGTATAGAAGCAGAAGAAGAACATATGAAGACAATACATAATTCAGTTAAGAAGTATTTGGAAGCTATAAACAACAAGTATAAGGAGCATGCAGATGAGAGAAGAAGACATAAATAATTTGTAGTTGGAGATGAAGTGATGGTATACTTGAGAAAAGAAAGATTTCCAGTTGGAACATATAACAAGTTGAGGATAAAGAAGTTTGGACATTGTAGGAAACTCAAGAAATTTGATTCGGGAAATGCATATGAAGTGGAGTTACTAGAGACATTGGGCATATCACCTATTTTCAATATTGCAGATCTATATCAGTATCATGAAGCAGAGTTTAGTGATAGTATGGTAGAAGACTTGAAGAAGGAATTACCACAATAAGCACTAGAGAAGATTGAAGACATTTTGGATAGCAGAATTGGATGTAGCACTAGAGGAAGACAATACAAAGAATATCTTGTGAAGTGGAAAGAAAGATTGGAAGAAGATTCATCATGGATTTCTTAGGCTGAGATAGACCGTCTTGGTTTCCCTCTAGCCCTAGCAAATTGAGGGACTCACTTTTTCAATAACCCCAGATGTCTGATGCAAGAGCATCCCCAGTTTAAGAGCAATCTTGCATCAACCAAAAACATTTGCATTTTAGCTTGTTTGTAGTTCAATTTGTTTCTTTTCATTTTCTAGTTCACTTTAGCTAGTTCAGTCAGTAGAAATTTCTATATTTTTCTCTGCATTCTATCGCAGTTGCATTTTAGATCTTGCAAAGCTGGACTTAGCATTTAGATTAATTCATCTACAACATATTTGAATCTCAGAGCATTTGGATTAGTTACTAGAAAGTTATCGCTATCAACAGATCAACTATTTTCTCATAACATAGCATCTTGACAATCTTGGACAATCAGCTAAAGGAGAAGACTTGCAAAGTGTTCCTTGACTTGTGGAGCTTAATGACACATCATTCAATGATCTATGGTTCATGGCCAACCTTTCCTGATATCTGCACATCATCCCATTCATTTGCGGCAAAATTCTTCATGATTAGGTATAACCTATCCATGTACACACGTTACAACTCTTCATTGGAGTTTGTGATCTTCCTTGGATGACGTGGAGGAATCTTATGTTCTAGAGATGATATATAAGGATGTAATAGATCCCTAGGAAGGTAGATTTCGGATAGTTAGAAATTGATTCATAAGTTCATAGTTTGGATTTTGTGTGAAGGAGCTTCAAAGCTATATCTTGTGTATATTCTAGTTTTCTGTAATTAGGCATGTGAGCCCAAATTGTAAGCCCACATGTTGCTAGCTGATCTGCATTTGAATTCTATGATATACTGAATGACTAAATCTACATTTGTTCCATATCTTTGAGTTGTTTGCATTGTGTTTACTCTTGTTACACAGTCTAGACAGTTCATTATGTGAACCCTCCTACTATGACTACACCATTACACTAGGGGAATCAACCCTTTCTAGATATTCACTCTAACTAGTAGGTCTCCCACAACCTAGGAGTGTTTCAATTTTGTCCTTTGAAAGGAGAGTCACCACACCACTCTCCAAAGGGTGCATTTCAATGTGACAATAGTTAGTACGACCTAAACATCCCTAAATTTTTTTGATATTTTTAAATTTGAATGAAGTCTTAATATGTTCAATTTATTTCAGGATTGATATTCACTCCCTCTACTAATATACTATGCCCTATACATTATACCATTGTTTGGCCAAAATAAAACTTGGAAAATTTTGCATATAACTAATTCTCTACAAGAAGTTGGAGGGTTAGATCAAGGTGAGGGAGGTTCTCTTTTCATGTTGTATTCTAGTTGAGGATATCATTAAAGAATACTGGAACACATTTCCTATGATATGGTAGAAAAAAATTGGTTTATTAAGATTTGGAATGTAGATGGGACATTAGTAAGCCAAACAACATAATCATAAGTGTGTAGCAGTCCTCATGAGTTGAAAAGGTGATCTTAGGAATATTTTACTCATTCAAGAAAATATGGTGATATTTAGACAATAGATCTATTTTAAAAAGAAGAAAGATTCACACAATTTATTGAGAAACTCATCAATCATAGGAATTGAGAAATTATCATTGATCATGATTTTGTTTCATTCTCAAAATTCTACAAAAAAAATCAAGAAATAGGAAAAATGTGTCAAAAGAGGTTAAAATACACATGAGGATAAGCCAAAAACATCAATTATAGGTAGGTGAGTATAACTATCACATATGAAGGATAGAAAACACTAAGAGGAAGGGATAGAAATATAAGGGGAAGTGGAAAACACATTGGAATAGGAAATAACTAAGGGATAAGGACAAACCAATGATTGAAAGGGGCTAAAAGGGGGAAAAAGACACACTAAAGGAGAACACTAAAGTGAATGAAAAACATAATGAAAGGAATTTTAGAGTATGCATTTTTTGTCAATATGTAATTTTCCCTCACTTTAATGGGCTAATGACATGCTATGGGAGAAGAAGCATGTCAAGGTAGGGATAACAATAAAACATATATAATCATGTAAATACCAAGGATACTATACCAAGGAAGGGATACTCATCCTAAAATTTGTTATTCAATCTTTTAAATGTACCTAATCTTACATAGAATCTAAAACAAGTAGTCACTATGTGCATACAAGAGAGATGGTGACTAAGAACATATGCAATATGGCAATATGACAAGGCATACTAAACATAGTAATATAGACTAGAAAACACACAAAATACATCAAAATCTCTCTTTTGTAGGGGGTCTATGGAGATCCACTCCATAGAGTAGGGAGGAAAGAGGAAAGAGTGATTAAAACTCATGAATAAAGCACCTTGAAAAAATTTAAATGAAAACTAGAAACACAATACTAGAAAATGGAAACTAAATACTATATACTAGTTAATGAAAGATAAGAAAACAAAACACTTTTTATTTCTTAACTGTGTGGTTGTGTGAAATATATGTAACTAAGATGCAACATAAGGTTAACACAAGGTAAACTAAATACAAATTAAAGTAAGCTAAGGTTGCCTTAAACTAGTCAAACCTTAGTTAACAACCAATAATGAGTTGGGACTAATAATGTGATTGAATGTTGGCCAAAACTATGCTAATTAAATGAATTCTATACTATGAAACTTGAATTAACAATGTAAAATGAGGAAAATAAAAAATAAAGTAC
Organism: Cunninghamia lanceolata; assembly: GCA_027924645.1. Classification (NCBI taxonomy): domain Eukaryota; kingdom Viridiplantae; phylum Streptophyta; class Pinopsida; order Cupressales; family Cupressaceae; genus Cunninghamia; species Cunninghamia lanceolata. Next base: position 4,542,158 of record BSBN01000205.1, read on the forward strand.
TTAGATGCACCCAAATCAAAAAGTAGCCTTTATTTTAAAGTAACTAGAAATTTGATTTTGCACCTGCTTGTAAAAGATGGAAGTGATTTGAGTTAAGGATATGGCCACAATTGGGAAAGTTGACCTAAATGATTATAATGTCTAGCCTCCATAGAAATTAGGAAGGCAATGTCTAAGAGATTGCCTTGAGAAGATAGAGACTTAATATTTTGTAAGGAGCTTGGTAACAACTTTTCTCAAGTTCTTAGAGATTTCCACATATCAGTGATCAACATAAGCACTAATAATACTATGAGATACCAATGGAAGATCATAATGGTTTCACCTATGAGATTGAGTGATGGGGTCTTCTGATTAGAATGGATGAATGCAGATGCCATGAGGATTCAACCTAAGAGGTTTTAGCTTTTGATCTACAAATAATTAGTCATGAAAAGCTTATGCAAACTTCAAGTCCTAGTTTTGAATGAAAAATGATATAGAATCACAAAATTAGAGCAATATCACCTAGAAAATGACTATCTTTTTTGGCATGGATGGATATGGGTTGATGTGATGGCCCTCCCATATTTATCTAGATTAAAAATTTGTTGATTTAAGGTCTAAAATGGATATGTGGTAGCCTACTAGGTGGCCTAGTCTACTTTTGAAGGTCAATAGGGTGGCCTTGTCTACCTGGGGTAAACCTATCTCTATCAAATAGAGAACTACAACTTTATGAGAATGTGAAATATAATTTAAGGCCTACTTTCCTTCTACAACCTTTTCTAGAAGTCTACAAATTCTTTAGAAACTGATTTGCAACCAAAAACTTACTAATGGGAAACTTGCAAAAATAAGGGTTAAAGGGGTAGTCTACCTTAGTCATTCCTCTTGTGAGTTTTCAAAGATGGATTGACTTTAGAATATAATAAAAAAAAAATATAATACTAAAATATTAAATGAAACTAAGTATAAATCATTCCATATCCATTAAACCTACAAGTTGAAGCTCAAGAGTTTATGGAAACACTACAAATCAATCCAGGGTGGGAGAAAGGTTTTGGAAATAAGTTTTATTTTGACTAAAAGTAGATTTGGGGGGTCTCAAAGCTGAATAGTATGGGAGGTGGGGATTTTCATCTGAAGCACCTTTAAAGGAGGCATAAATGTGTTAGGTCTTGGAACTTAAGAGAGTGGCAAAAGGAAGCTTGCACTCACAAAGGATGGATGGAAAACATGTCTAAATAGAAAAATGACAATATGGTGAAAAAAGTGGAATCAAAGAGGAGAGTTTAGAGGACTAATATTCTAAAACAATAAGGGTTGTGATGATTTTTTTAAAGGAAAACATTTGGAAATAGCTCAACATTATGGGAAAGGCATGCAAAGAGGCTATAATGAAAGGAGGAGATGGAAAATGGCATAAATTATCAAGGTAAATGGAGGGCAAATGCTTGTAATTGAGGTAGGATGGGGTAGGAAGGGATCCCTATAAATAATGAAAAAAAAAACTTCCATTTTCATGAAATACCATAAAGAGAAAATGCCCACTTAGCTCAAAACCATAGAAATTAGCTACCTAGCTCTAGAAAATCAATTGCATAAATTCCATGGAGCAAGATAAAAATTATCAGGGACTTCGAGCTTGTAGTTAACTATATCCAAGAATTTTTGAAATAATAGAATAGTGTCATACATGATAAATGTAATGCTTTAATAGCTTTAACACTAGGACATTAAAGGACAAAAATAGAATGAACAAACTCTTTTAGTGATGTAATTGTGACACATGCATGTCCCAATTACACAATAATGCACTACAATAATCATAGTTTCCCATAATGAAAATCCAAGAAATGATGCCAAAAAACCATAGTGACCACATAGAGTCTAAACACATCAACAAGACACAAGTGGAAACCTTCACCAATCATGCGACAAGGCAACCATGATAACCCTACAAGAGGATGGAGCTCACTCTCAACCACATAGAATAGGATGAGGGTGATAACCACTTACAATACATTCCCTAATGAAACAACATGACCACCCAATACACATAACAACATACACAAGAGGAGGATCGACCAGGGGAGTCACAACCTCAACCAAATGAAACAACAACTAGCTCACATTGTGCAAGGCATGCTTCCCAACAAAAAAATAAATCATAACTCCCATAATAGATCATGTCTAGATGATACAAACATATGGGAAGACTTAGGAGACTAAGGGGAACATCTTTCATATAGATTTTTTTCTAAAAAATGTCAGAAAGTGCTTTCTTTCTTAAGGTACTAGGAGTATAGCACAAGATAGGACTACAGTGCAATATTTTGACTCTAGTAGTAAAACAAGACTCTAGTGATTTTATCTAGTTTCATTCTAAGAACTAGGGTCCATAAAAATGTGATGTCATCCCTAAAAAGTGATTGGGAAAATTATTTCTTAGGATATTAACTAGGAATTTCATGCACATATCCACAAGGCTTCTCCAAACACTAGCTCCACTCTATAAAAATCTATAATCCTTTGAGAAGAAAAATAAGGACCTTAAAGCCTCACAAGAACACCAAAACACATGTCGATGGTAAGAACACTCCTACAAGGACGAAGATCGAAAAGAAAGAAAAGTGCAAGCACCTAGGCACAAGAGAGAAGCTGGAGTCAAGAACACACACATCTATAAATGGAAAGAAAAACCAACCACAAAAAAATCCTACAATCTAAGGAAACTTCAACATGTAGCCAAAAAGCCAAGCAATGTCAATGATCAATTAACAAGCGAAATGGAGGATCGATCATGATACCTCACAAGGAGAAACATACAACATGGAACCAAAACACATAGAATCAAATTACTAACCATTTATCAATATGATAACTAACTAAAAATAATGATAACCATTACAAAAGACATAAAATAGAATTCCAATTCTTACTAACATACATGTTAAAATATGAGAAATGCCAAATTGAAAGCCATACTCATCTAACATTGACATCAAGATAAACCAAATATAAATTGTGAATCTCAACCATAATGTTGGCACAATACTACCCAACTCATAAACATAACATAGGATAATTATAAAATATAAAATAAAGGACTCTAGCCTCCTGGTTTAACCATTTCGATAAAATGAAATAATGCTACACATGATAAATTATCTTTTAAACAAGGTTCATTTTCTAACCATATGATATCATCAAATAATACCATGATGGAGGCTACTTCCCAAACATGAAATGATGACACTCCAATAATTAAATTACACAAAGCATACTATTACAATATTAATAAATCACCTCCAAGGTGCTATAATAGTCATGTGAAGTACAACATGATCACAATGGAAATAATGAACAAGTAAACTATACATCTCCTAAGAGATTTTGATTGGACCAATGAGGAATGTTACCCACCTCTGAACCATATTGCCATCACGAAGAATAATACATGCCTAAGCCACTCTAGGAAAACCCTGAGATATGGAGAAGAAGATCACGGATACACTAATATTGACGCCACACTCATACAAATACAAGAGTCTCAAAAGGGTCCATCACTCACACATGAGTTACAAGATGGATTCACACAAACATGATAAAACATGTAAATGTCCATGCCAATCAATGGTCACAACATAACATGTGGCAATTCAAACTACAACAAGCATATAAGGAAACATATGGGTCACACACCAGTCAATACACGAAAAAACTAACACACAAACAATAAGAGCCTCAAGAAGGATGCCAAAACCCTCATGTGAGCCTCAAGAAGGACTCCAACACTCACATGAGAGCCTCAAGAAGGTTAGACAACACTCACATAAGAGCCTCAAGAAGGATAACACCACTCTCATAGGATCCTTAAGATAGTATACCACCACCCTCATAGTGTTAGGAAAAGGGTGTGTTGTACACATTGCATAAAAAAATTATATTTTAATTATGTAAAATAGATATTTATTTGTGATGCATATTAGGGGATGTGTTTAACCACATTAAATATTTATTTGGGTCCACTTGTAAAGTTGTATGTAACATTGGGTTAGTTATTTTATGTGTGATAGACATAGATTAATTAATTAATACTAGGAAAACTTAGTATGAAGAATTAAATGAGGGGTCAATAGTTTTGTGTACTCATGGTTTTGAGACACATGGTTTTACTAATACCATAAGTTGTATCTATGTGAACTTGAGTGTATAAAAGAAAGCACATGGTTAGCAGTTTGGGTTGGCTAGTTAAGTCAGTTGTCATTGTATTGAGTTTCTCTTGTGAGTGCATATGTGAAGCATGCCATGGGATGTGTGGTTACATGCTTGGACATATGGATGATGCATTGGAGGAGATTGATATTTCAAAAGTATTCATGAGATTCTATAAATGCATTGTAATTTTTTATTGTTGAATAATACATAGAGTATGGATGATTTTGGAGGTTGGGTTTTTTCTCTCTTTAGGGTTTTCCTAGGATATATCTTGTGTCACCTTGTGGTATAATTGTCTATTATTTTGGCATGGTGGATTCTTGGTTATCATGATTAATATTTGTTGCATTTTTATCTCTCATGGGGTAATGTGGAAATGTTCTTTATTGTTGTATTTTTCCCTTCAAATGGTATCAGATCCTAGTTGCCAAGTTGTGGGAGGAGATCCCCCAAGTTTAATAACCCTTGAGATGAGTATATTTTTATGCATAGTTGAAGCATGAAGGCATTTTCAAGGTCACAAGTGTGTTGTCAAATATGTATGGTTTGGTGGACATTTGACAAGTGGGTTTTCTATTAGGGCTATTTATGTGGGGGTTTTGGAGGTGATATCTTGCTAGAGGCCTCCTAGGAAAAAATAGACCTCATCATTGAGTCTAGAAGGCCCAAAAAACCTATATTTTCATATAAAAATCTACTATGTTTGGAGAAAAACATTTCACCATTTTTGCCCTAGGAGAATCTTGGTGGAATATTCTATATGACCATATAGAATCCATACAATAGTATAGTTGGACAAATATTCAAGGAATATTCCATAGGTCTTGCACTTGCATAGGTAAGTCTAAAAGAGAAAAATATCAAAGAAAAAAATAGAATTTATGTTTAAATTTTTAGAATGTTCTAATTAAAAATAAAATAAAAAAAGGGGGGGTGCAACCCCTTGTTGCATGGGTGACTAACACCTAGCAGCCAAGGTTTTCCACCAAGGGCCATGCCCCTAGGTAGGTGGTCACCTAGTGGGCAGTCATCCCCATCTTGTGGGGGCTTATACCCCCTGAGTGGTGGGTGGGTCGCACTGCCAGCACCAACAACCACCGCCGGTAGAACCACCGGTGCCCCACTAACTCACCACCCAAAAATAACTACTTGATAGCATAAAACCATGCATCTACCAACACTACTAGCCAACTACCAGCTGAGCTGTCCACTGGCCTCATGCTCACTACCTAAAGTTATTTTTTTAAGTCTAGTAGAGTAGATTTTTTTGAAGGGCATAACTTCTACATATGGTATCAGATTTTTGACTTCTTATAGGTATTGAAAAGGTCTCTCTTAGCACTACATGGTGGTATAGGTTTGGTGATGAGATTTTTTTGTGTCTTAGAATTTGGTGGCTGAAGCCGACATTGCTCCAAAATGGTAAAACAGTCATAAATTTTACATACAGAATCAAATTTTGGATTTTGAATACCAGCATTGGAGAGAATTTGTAGAGTAATAAAAAATGGATTGGATATATTTTCTATTCAATATGCAAAGAGAGGTTTGTACTTGTTTTAGAACTTGTGGGAGCTTGAGATTCGAGGTGTGATTGTGAGAACATTTGAATGATTCTTTAGGCACAAACTTGTGGAAGTGCATGTTTTTATCAAACCAATATGAGGGTACATTAGGTTTTTAGTTTTGGTGCTTCCTAATATAGGTTTACAGGTGTTTTCATAGAGTGGACTTTGATGGAGATAGGTACACAAGTTATCTTGTAGTTTGAAGACTTGATTAATACATGTGAGAGACTAGGAGTCTTATTTCAATAGGAGTTAAGTATAGGTACAACAATGGTGATGATTATGGTGTCATGGATATGAAAGTATATTTGAGCATTGGTATGACATGAGCATGTATGTGGTTGATAGTTATGGTTATGATGATTTACTCATGTTTGTAGGTGGTGGTGTGGTTCAATGTTAGGAGATTGTTCTTATCTCCTAAATATTTGATTGATTCCTTGACTTTGGTTACTCATTTCTTGACTTGTTTGGAAATTAGACCTGGGTTGATTTGGTGTTTGAGTCTTGAGGTCTATAGGATTATCTTCTTGCTATCTCAGTTTGTAGGTTACTAATGTGATGATGAGTTTGCATGTTTCATGATTGGGATCTATGAGTTATGCAGTTTTGTGGTATAATCACCTATTTGATTGTAGTGGGATGACTCATATGTGGATTATCTATATCCACTAGATTGATTTAGTGTTGATGCAAAATTTGTTAGTTGGCCTTGTTTGTGGTCATTTATGCATTGGTATGTTGTATTTAGATGAGAGGATGGAGGATTGGAGTACCTAGATAGTCAATTATTGAGACCTTTAGCATGTTTATCATGATGTCATGGATAGCTTGGTTACATGGTTTTGTGTGAGGCTTTTAATAGTGATGGTTTATCTTCTTGGCTTGGGAATCTTGGTTCTACTTTGGATTTATTATTATTGCAATTATGTGTGTGTACCATGGATGATCTTCATTTAGGAGATGGTTATCATGATACCATGGATAGCTCATTTCATGGTTTAGTGGGAGCTTAGGTAGTGATTTAGATTCCTCAACTAGTGTTGGATGATCTTCTATAGTTGTTAGGTGTCATGGACAAACTCTTGGAACATGATTCTTATATATTATTAGTGCTTTGACACCTTGAGTTCCATTCTTAGGAGGTGGTTATCATCATGTGATTGGAGGTGTTGATTCTTGGTTTATAGTATGTTTGGGATTGTGTCTTGGTTTACTCTTGATTCCAAATTAGAGTTTTGGCATGATACAGGTTCCCTTTAGACTAGGATATGTTCATTGGAGCATGTGATCTCCTAGGAGGATATGTTAGATCATGATGTCATGATGTGTTCCTATATTATGTAAATGTGCAGGGGGACCTTTGACAATTATCTTGTTAGTTCTCTTGGTATTGAGTACATTAGTCATGTGCTTGGGAGCTTCATGATAGTGTGATGTTTCATTTCGAGCATAGCATGGATTGATTGATTGTAGGTGTTGATGGATACTTGGAGACTTGGGTGAGGCTAGTGTTCTCTTGGGAATAGAGACATTTCTTAATATAGTTACTCATTGGAGGTATTAGTAGGAAGACCTAGGAGCCTTTCACATTGATATGGATGTGATTTCATAGACTTTAGAGGAGATTGTTCTTGGAGAGAGCCAATGTGGCTTGGTGTATCTTGGAGGAGCATTTGCATTCCTTACTTTTGTTCTCCTTGATAGATTGTCATCTAAGAGGTATTGCCCAACTCTTTAGATGCATTTTCTTTATGCTTTATCTTCTCATGGATATGGATCTTGAACTGTGCTTGTTAGTTTTGGAGGGGTCTGGTGCAGGAGCACCAGGACATCAGGGTTTTAGTTGATCTTCAAGTAGTTTGTTTGTTTGATAAGGTCTTTGAGACCATCTAAATGTTGTAATGAGGCTTAATGCCATGTTTGTAATTGGACTATGTCCAAATGTCTAGAATCTATTTCCTTGTTGTAAGTCCTAGGTAGGATAGTCATGTTGTAATAGGTAGTTGCAATAGTCATTTAAGTTTTCTTGTTTGTAAAAGCCTATAAAGGCATGTCATGGGTTTGGAAGTTTGTTATAACCTTGTCCAAGATTAATCCAAATGTTAAAAAAAGAAAGATTAAACCAAAACAACCGGTGGAAGAAGTTAGTTTCTAAAACAGTCTTTTAAGACAACAATTACAAATCAAGAGAATCTAGATGGTTGGGCAGTTGTATCGACCCCCAACCACTCCAAACATTATAGAAGGATTATTTGAAGCCAAAGAGGATCATTTTTTATTAGACTATCCAGTAGAGAGGAAAGAAATAGAAAAGAACAAATATTTTCCTGTTCTTTCTGAGTTTTCTGCTTTTTACAGCCGTACCTGATTTTATATGGAATAGTCATAGCATATTTTTGTAATGGATGGATAGAATACTGAAGTGGCTTTGAAATGGATCTTATTTGGGTTCTTGACAATGACCTAGGTGGGAGAAATCACTGTGAAACCTTAAACTACTTTTAAATCTGCTGTTACAGTCAAGAAAATTCACTGTTTTATGCACTATTCCATACCTGTACGGCCTAGAGATGGAGGTTGCTAATGATGGTCAGTTAGTAGGGAGTGCTATCTTTCTTGTGCAAGTTATTTGAGGTCTTGACAGTAGAGATAAGGAGAGATATTCATGTTTTCCCTCAGACTATTTTTGGGAGTGACTATTTTTTGAATCTGCCATTGTGACATTCCGTACTGTATAGAGGTAAAGAATTGATTCCTTCATTGCATGAGTTGATCAGTAAGATTGAGATGTTAGCTTTTTAATGAAGTTGATTTGAGGCTATGAAACTCAAATAAGAGGAAGTAATAAGGATTTCCTTAGAATTTGGCTTGATAAAACCCTAGTTGAGGTTTTGGTTGAATTTCACACTTTTAACATCATTTCATTGATATAAGACCTCACCAATCAATGGAAGGAGATGTAAAGTAGTTAGTCCATAGTCTAGTGAAGGTTTGCAGAGGTAGGAGAATGGTGTAGGGTGAGTATGGGCATGTGGAAGACCTCTGCAGAATCATGTGTTAAAGGATTAGAGAAGGACAACAGTTATTACCAAGAAGATAGTGAGTTTTGTTCATCATGTTGAGGATTTGCCAATGAAGGCATTAGGGAGCTAGGCATGTGATTGGTTTAGTATATTGTAAAGAGATGGAGTTTGTATTGTCTGAGAACATTCTAAGGAGGACATGGTGACTAGTTTTTACAATGGTACAATGGTGTGGTGACAGTCTAGGAGATTGTTGTCCTGCAAACCCTATATAGTGGGTTGAATAGAAGTTTAGATGGAGTATTGGCTAGAGTTAGGAGTCTTGTGAGAGGTATCTTGAAGTCTCTCACCTTGGTTTATAAACAAGTGTAGTTGTGAATAAGAACCTTGCTTTATTACAAGCCTATTTTTTGTCAGAGAAAGTGAACTTTGTGAGTTATTGCATGGTGGAGTTTGAATTATGTCTCTGCTGTTCTATATGCTCTACATCATTTTGGTATCAGAGCTAGCAAAACCTCTGGGAGGAGATGTTGTATTTGTTCCTGTCACTGAGAAGGTAGGTAAAGAACTGAAGGAAAGATTGTGTTGGTGACCATTGTTTTTGTTTACTAAGTTGTTTGGTTGCAGGTGTTTATCCATCTAGCTGCAGAAGGATGTTTTCAGAGATTGTGTGTGTGGGAAGACAAGAGAAGGTCTGTCATGACCGTTCTCCAATAGAGATTTGGCTGGAGAAGGATGCAGAGAGAAACCACTAAGGAGAGAGTGGTAGGTGCATCACCAGGAATTTGCTGTTGGGTAAGATGAATGGTTTGGTGAGTTGGTTTGTTGTGAAGCAGTGAGAGAGATGGATACCTAACTGAAGAAGCACTTGATGTTGCAGCCTGAAGAGTACTCCACTAATGGGAGTAGAAGGAACCTGAGGATGCTCTGTGATGATGGTAGTTTGATTTGTTGGTTGGTTGGTCACCCTTCCTATTAATGTGAAGATTGGAAGACTGAAGCTGAAGAAGATGAAGAGACAGACAGAGATGCATAAAAGACTTTTGTTGCAGATACATTTCCAAGGGACTTGGAAATCTTTGTTGGTTGGTTGTATGGTGCAAGAGCACCATGACATCAGGGTTTTAGTTGATCTTCAAGTAGTTTGTTTGTTTGATAAGGTCTTTGAGACCATCTAAATGTTGTAATGAGGCTTAATGCCATGTTCGTAATTGGACTATGTCCAAATGTCTAGAATCTATTTCCTTGTTGTAAGTCCTAGGTAGGACAGTCATGTTGTAATAGGTAGTTGCAATGGTCATTTAAGTTTTCTTGTTTGTAAAAGCCTATAGAGGCATGTCATGGGTTTGGAAGTTTGTTATAACCTTGTTCGAGATTAATCCAAATGTTAAAAAAAGTAAGATTAAACCAAAACAGCCAGTGGAAGAAGTCAGTTTCTAAAATAGTCTTTTAAGACAGTAGTTACAAATCAAGAGAATCCTAATGGTTGGGCAGTTGTATTGATCCCCAACCACTCCAAACATTGTAGAAGGCTTATTTTAATCCAAAGAGGATCATTTGTTATTAGACTATCTAGTGGAGAGGAAAGAAATAGAAAAGAACAATTGTTTCCCTGTTCTTTCTGAGTTTTTTGCTTTTTATAGCCATACCTAATTTTGTACGAAATAGTCATAGCATATTTTTGTAATAGATGGATAGAATACTGAAGTAGCTTTGAAATGGATCTTATTTGGGGTCTTGACAATGACCTAGGTGGGAGAAATCACTGTGAAACCTTAAACTACTTTTAAATATACTATTACAGTCAAGAAAATTCGCTGTTTTATGCACTACTACGTACCTGTACGGCCTGGAGATGGAGGTTGCTAATGATGCTTGGTTAGTAGGGAGTGCTATATATCTTGTGTAGGTTATTTGAGGTCTTGACAGTAGAGATAAGGAGAGATATTCATGTTTTCCCTCAAACTATCTTTGCGAGTGATTATTTTCTGAATCTGCCATTGTGACAGTCCATACTGTATAGAGGTAAAGAATTGATTCCTTAATTGCATGAGTTGATCAGTAAGATTGAGATGTTAGCTTTCTAATGAAGTTGATTTGAGGCTATGAAACTCAAATAGGAGGAAGTAATAAGGATTTTCTTAGAATTTGGCTTGATAAAACCCTAGTTGAGGTTTTGGTTGAATTTCACACTTTTACCATCATTTCATTGATATAAGACCTCACCAGTCAATGGAAGGAGATGTAAAGTAGTTAGTCCATAGTCTAGTGAAGGTTTACAGAGGCAGTAGAATGGTGTAGGGTGAGTATGGGCATGTGGAAGACCTCTGCAGAATCATGTTATAAAGGATTAGAGATGGACAATAGTTATTACCAAGAAGATAGTGAGTTTTGTTCAGCATGTTGAGGATTTGCCAATGAAGGCATTAGGGAGCTAGGCATGTGATTGGTTTAGTATATTGCAAAGAGATGGAGTTTGTATTGTCTAAGAACATTCTAAGGAGGACATGGTGACTAGTTTTTACAATGGTACAATGGTGTGGTGACAGTCTAGGAGACTGTTGTCCTGCAGACCCTGTATAGTGGGTTGAATAGAAGTTTAGATGGAGTCTTGGCTGGAGTTAGGAGTCTTAGTGAGAGGTATCCTGAAGTCTCTCACCTTGGTTTATGAACAAGTGTATTTGTGAATAAGAACCCTGCTTTATTAGAAGCCTATTTTCTATCAGAGAAAGTGAACTTTGTGAGTTATTGCATGGTGGAGTTTGAATTATGTCTCTGCTATTCTATATGCTCTGCATCAGGGTCATTTGAGGGATGTCTGGCATGGTTATCACCTTGTGTATATGAGCTTATTTATGATGTCATTTATTAGGATTTATCAGATGTGATTGGGCTTATTCCTATTTTTGGGAATGGATATTTGAATTTGATCTTCCTTGGTTAGAGAGGCTTACATCCATCTTGGTTTTACATGATACATATGTTTTGTTTGATCTATGAGATTGAATGGTTGGGTGTTGTTGAGGCTTTTCATTTGGGGTTCTAAAGGAGATCATACTTGACACTAATTAGCACTTTGATCTATTGGTAGGACATGAGATGATTTATTGGTTTTCTCTCTTTGTTCTATGGCTACTTATTAGAGGTTCATGTTCATATGACTTGGGAGAGTTATAGTGACATGTTGTGAGGCAGTATGCAACATTTTGTGTTGCATGTGTGGATCATTGAGATTGTTCATATTACTACATGGTTTTGATCTCTAGCTAACCATTGGCTTGACTGTTAATTTCTACACTTAATATTCCTTAATTTTTTTTAGATTTGACATTACCCATGTGTAAAGTTGTAAATTATGCTCGCCCACAATTTCATGCTCTATTTGGAACTTGCTTTAGTGTACATTCCTCTAGTGTGTTTCTAAGATTCCTTCCCATCCTTAACCTTACCATGAATCCATAAAGATGCTATCTAAATGATGTTTTTCCCACTATCTATGTAGTTTATCCCAAAACTATAAAAGTGTCTTAACCTTGGCAATGCTCTAAGTCCTTGGAACCTTCAAAAAGCTAAAGTTGACTAGACAAGAGTACTACACGTGGACGTCTATGTGGTGCACTAGCATCCCAATAACATCTTCAGTTTATCAACCACTTTTAGAAATTATGTCTTTTCTTGTGCAACATTCCTAGCTTTTATGCATGCCTACTTGATGCAGTGTGTATAGTGGAAATGTTCAAAACAACTTTAAATACCTTTCTCTAGGTCAATACAATACTGAACCACATGTATTCTTCACTATCGATGAGACTACTGATTTTGGAAAGACCTTCCCAAGTCTTACCGTAGACCTTCCTCATGCTGATGTGTCTACGATATGTCCTTCACTGAGACTTACTTCTGTCAATGTAACTTAAAACCCTTCCATTGATCTCACCTCTCTCCCCGACAGCTCACACAATGCTTTGTCTTCGGTGGAACTTGATACCATCATTGACTTTTATCAGTCAAACTTTATACCATCGGTGAACTTAAAAATTACTCCATTAATACACCATTCATACCTATGACAACCTTCGAACCATACTTGTCGGCTAGACTCCTTTCATCAGTAGACTCCAATATCACTAAGCTGAGACACCAAGTCAGTCTGATGGCCTTCAAACTACCTCTGTCAGCATGACCATCATCATCGGTAAGCACTCACAGGCCTTGGCTGATACACCGATGGTACATTGGACCACACTCATCAGTGAGATAGACCGCTATCGGTAGATACTTTTGACCTTCTACCGATACACCAATGGACTTCCACTGTCGGCGTGACTATCTTTGTCAGCAAACTTCTATAGGGTACTACTGATATGCTGATGGTTGAACTTGGCTTTAGCAAGACTAAATCAAACTCACGTCGATACACTAACTTTGGTATGACTTCTCATTTCGGTAAAACTTCACCAAACTTTGCCGATGTACTTGGTCACCCTGACTACTCTTTGGGAAGACTAATACTTTCGCCTAGAATACTAAATACTCTGTCGATAACCCCCCAGTCTCACTGATGATACTCCAACACTTAGGCAAAACTTTACTTCACCTAACTTTTGACTAAACCCTAGCACATGGAAATGCTAGGGCGCTTATGGTGCAATACCTTCAACCTGGATCTCTACACTGTTAAACATAACACAACACAGGAACAAGAATAGAAAATAAAAACACATATGTACACAATGAAGCCATTCCACTGATTTCAATAGAAATCCCACTAGTGGAATGCTTCATCGATTCTTATTTCGACAACTTGCAGAACAAAAATAACTACATTATAGGAAAGGGAAATCTACCAATAGTTAATAGATTTTTCACACCATTAACATAATAGAGTTTTGTTATTTTTTTGCATAGAATTGAACATACTCAACTGAACTCAAAATCGAAGCCACATATTCAGTCTGGTGCTAATTTATCCCAATACAGTGGAAGATCAACCATTCATGATAGTTGGGGAATGCCAACCACTTCATATCCCTGAACTGCCCTTATTACAACTGAACACAAAAAAACCTGAAAGATAACAATTGATCGATTTGACCTTATGACAAACAAACAACAAAATAAGTTGAGTTGTTAGGTGCCCCTACACCATACTCCCAGGGTTGAAAAGAACTTAAGTCCCTTGAGGAACCAAGTCTGAAACAAAAACCCCATTTTTTATGATGTCCTCGTCGCTCATCCAGGTAGCATCTTCATTAGGCAAACCATGCCATTTGACCAGATACTACTTGTAGGTTTTATGCCTGGTCTTCTTCTGAACTTTGGTGTCCAAAATACATTCTAGCCGGACTGGTTGACTTGGTGGAAGATCAGAAATCCATTCTGCATCCCCTGTTTCTATCACATCTGAACCAGCTACATTGTCTCCTCTGAATGGAAATAGGTCAGACACATTGAAAATGGGTGATATTGCTAAACCTAGAGGAAGTTCAATCTTGTAGGCATTAGGCCCAAATTTGTGAACAATCTTGCATGGACCTATCTTCTTCATAAGAAGCTTCATGGGCTGCCCCTTCGGAAGTCTTTCCTTCTTTAGATATGCCATTACCAGATCCCCAACTTTGTATTGGACATCCCTTTTCTTCTGATCAACTCTCTCTTTGTATTTCCCTGTGTTCTTCTGTATAGTTTCCCTTACAGCATCATGGATATCTTTCATGCTGACTACAAAATCTTCTCCTTGTGCACTTCTTTTCTCCATATTCTGGAGATCTCTCAACTCCAAAATTCCCCTTGGGTGAATCCTATATACAACTTTGAAAGGACTCTTTCCTATGCTCTAATTAACAGAGTCATTATATGCAAATTCTGCTTGTGGGATGATCATATCCCATGTGTCTCCATGTTGTTTAGTCAAACACCTCAAAAGATTACCCAATGATCTATTTACCACCTCAGTTTATCCATCTGTCTAAGGGTGATATGCAAATGTGAAAGACAATTGGGTGCCTAATTTCTTCCACGGTGTCCTCCAAAAATGACCCACAAACTTGGGATCTCTGTCAGTGACAATATTCAATGGAAAACCATGAATTCAAACAATCTCCTTAAAGAATAGACTAGCAATGTGTGAAGCATTATTTGTACATTTGTAGGGCACAAAATGAGCCATTTTACTGAATCTATCAACCACAACAAATACACTGTCAAAACCTTTTTGAGTCCGGGGAAGACCCAAAATAAAATCCATACTGATGCACTCCCATGGCCTTTGAGGAATTGGAAGTGGTTGATAGAGACCTGCATTAGATGAAGTCCCTTTGGCTCTCTGGAAAATGTGACAACTGTCTACAAATTTTTTGACATCTATTTGCATCTTAGGCCAGAAGTAAAACCTTCGCACTTGCTCCAATGTCTTGTCCAGTCCAAAATGACCTCCAAGACTACTGCAATGCTTCTCTTTTATGATGTTCTCCCTCATGGACCACCTAGGCACACACAACTGGTTGCTTTTAATAGTAACCCCTGCTGTAGTAAAAATTTAGAAAAATTAGAATGATAGGAATCTAAAAATTGTGAACAAACTGTATATATCTCCTTGAAGTCCTCATCATCCTGGTACATATTCTTGAGAGAATCCACTCCCACACTTTGCAACTAAATTTCTTGTATAGTGCACACTCTTCTACTCAAAGCATCTGCCACCTTGTTGGCTTATCCCTTCTTATGTTTGATGGAAAAAGTATACACCTGGAGTTGTTTGACCCACTTCATATGCCTGTGATTTAGTTTGTCCTGGGAATTCAGAAAACTCAAAGCATGGTTGTCAGTATAAACAATGAATTCCTTGGGCAAGAGATAATGTCTCCATTTTTACAATGCTTGCACCATTACATAAAATTCTAGATCATATGTGGAATACTTCCTTTTAGCATTATTCAACTTTTCACTAAAGAAAGCAATAGGTCTGCCTTCCTGACTCAAGACAGCACCAATGGCAATGTTACTGACATCACATTCCACAGTAAACAACTTATTAAAATTGTGCAAAACCAAAATGGGTTTCTCTACTATTTTCTGTTTAAGAATCTCAAAAGACTCATCAGCTGCTCTACTCCAAACAAAATTACATTTCTATCCTCCTTTTATGGTATCCAGAATGGGTGCACAAATATGAGTGAATCCTCTTAAGAATTTCCTATAAAAGGTTGCCAATCCATGAAAACTTCTTACATCACTTACAGTTTTAGGTGCTGGCCAAGACAGAATAGCATTTACCTTCTCTGGATCCATTTTCAAACTACCCTAGGATATCACAAATCCAAGGTATGTGAGTTCTTCCTTCATGAAGACACTCTTCTTCATATTCATCATCAGTTTCTCCTCATGTAGCTTCTTCAACACCTGTTCCAAATGCTACAAATGTTCTTCCTTTATCCTACTAAAAACCAAAATATCGTCAAGATAGACAACAACAAAGTTGCCAATAAAATCTTTCAATACCTCATTCATTAGACACATGAAAGTGCTTGGAGCATTGGATAGTCCAAATGGCATCACCACCCACTCATAAAGACCCTCATTAGTCTTAAAGGCTATCTTCCATTCATCCCCTTGTCTAATCCTGATCTGATGGCATCCATTTTTTAAATCAATTTTAGAAAAGTATTGAGCTCCACCGAAACAATCCATTAGTTCCTCTATTCTGGGCATAGGAAACCTATATCTGGTGGTGATCTTATTGATGGCTCTTAAATTAGTACATAACCTCCATTTAGCATCCTTCTTGGGAGCTAAAACTATGGGTACAACACATGGACTAAGACTTTTCCTCACCAGACCCTTATCCTACAGTTCTTGTACTTGTTTAGCAATTTCCTCATTCTGATTAGGTGCCATTTTATAGGCTAGTTTATTTAGCAATGTGGATCCTGGGATGAAGTCAATATGATGACTTATGTCTCTCACAGGTGGTAGTGTGTTAGGTATATCCTCCACCATGATACTCTTATACTTGTCTAACAATTCCTGCACTTCCTTAGGGACTGTTTCGTTGCTGTTTTCAGACAACCCAGAATTGTCTTTAGGTTTCAAAATTAGAGCATATCCTTGGGTTCCCTCTTCTTTTAGAGTATGGAAAAACTCTTTGCCACTTACTAACATGACACTTGAGCCTACATTCTTGTCTACACCCTCTTCTGGTAAAGGATCCATCTTATACTGTCTACCATTCTTGATGATAACAAAGGAATTGGATTTACCATCATGCTGGGCTTGTACATCATACTGCCAAGGTCTTCCTAATAGTAAATGGCATGCATCCATGGGAATTATATCACACAACAGTTTGTCCCTATATTCCACTATCTGAAATTCTACCTAAGCTTGTTCGTCAACCAAGACTTGTTGCCCTTTGTTCAGCCAGGACACTTTGTAAGGACTAACATGTGGCAATCTTTTCAAATTCAATTTCTCTACCATTTCTACTAAAACTAAATTTTCAATTGAGCTAGAATCAACAATTACCTTACACCTTTTGCTAGAAACTTTACACAGAGTTCTAAATAGTGTCTTCCTCTGGGGTGGTTCCTTGTTATGTGGCACTTTTGACATCTTCCTTCTCATCATGAGATTCTCTCCATCTTGTACTGGAGCTGCGCTTCCCATAGGTGAAGTCACACTCTAAAAATCTTCTTCTTGAATCAGTTGGCTCCTTCTCTCTCCTCCATGAGAGCTTGAGGCTTTCTCTGGACACTTGCCTACTATGTGCCCAATTTGGTTACAATTATAACATCTTCCTGTAAGACATTAGGACCTCTACCTAGTCCACCAAATCTGCCTCTTCCATTGGGTCTCCTTCCTCTAAAACCCACTCTGGAACCAGATTCTCCACTATGTTCTTGTTGATTGGATTCCCCTTGATTCTTCTGTAACTGATTTCTGCCACCAAAACTATTTCTGCCTCCAAAATTTCTTCCACCTCTACATCTACTCTACTGTTCTCCTTTTCTTTTCAATTTCTCTTCTACTCTCAGCGCCACTTGGAAACACTTGTCCATAGTTTTTGGTGTTAAGATTGTAATCTCATCTTGTATACTATACTTTAGGCCATCAATATACCTGGCAACTCTTCCTTTCTCATCCTCAGCAAGTCCACACCTTAGAGACAATTTGTGAAATTCCTCTGTATAGGTTGATACATCCATATCCTTCTGCCTGAGGTTCTACATTTTCCTGTATATCTTCACTTCATAATCTACTGGTAGGAACTGAGCCTTGATCCTTTCTACCATCCGACTCCAGGATGAGATCATGCTCTTGCCACTCTTCACCCTTTCCTCCTGGGTGTAGTTCCACCACGTGAGTGCAGAACCTTTCAATTTTGCCTTTGCAAACTTAACTCTTTTATTCTTTGGTACCTCCTTGTACTTGAAGTAATTATTCAAAGCCTCGACCCATTTGATGACTTCTTCTGTGTCCATCTTTCCACTAAACATCAGAATCTCCATTTTTAACTCAGACAATTCCTTACCAAGTGATTTTATGGCCTCCAGAAATTGTTTCTGGTATGTAGATATATCTGCTTGTTCTAGGGTTGTTTCCTCTTGCCCATCTTCTTCTTCTTCATCAGATTCACCATCTAATTTCTTTCCTATCTTCAGTGCCATCAACTCAGCCTGAAGCATTTCCTTGACTCCAACCTTGATCATTTCTTCCATCTCTTGAAACTTCTTAAGCACTTCTACTGTCATCCCCTTTGGAGGCATGCTGCTAGCCTCTCCTTCACTCTTGTCTACTAACATATGCTATCCACAGATAGTACCAAATGCCAACTCGACCAAATCTTTTCAATCTCTGATACCAAAATTATGCAGAGTGTACAGTGGAAATATTCAAAACAGCTTTAAATACCTTTCTCTAGGTCCATACAATACTGAACCACATGTATTCTTCACTATCGATGAGACTAACAATGTCAGAAAGACCTTCCCAAATCTTACCGTAGACCTTCCTCATGCCGATGTGTCTACGATATCTCCTTCACTGAGACTTACTTCCGTCGGCGTAACTTAAAACCCTTCCACCAATCTCACCTCTCTTCCCGACAGCTCACACAATGTTTTGTCTTCGATAGAACTTGATACCATCATTGACTTTTATCAGTCAGACTTTATACCATCGGTGAACTCAAAACTTACTACACCGATACACTGTTCATACCGATGACAACCTTTGAACCATACTTGTTGGCTGGACTCCTTTCATTGGCAAACTCCAATATCGCTAAGATGAGACACCAAGTCAGTCCGATGGCCTTCAAACTACCTCCCTTCGGCATGACCATCATCATCGGTAAGCACTTATAGGGCTTGGCCAATACACCGATGGTACATTAGACTGCACTTGTCAGTGAGACAGACCGCTATCAGCAGATACTTCTGACCTTCCATCGATACACTGATGGACTTCCACTGTCGGCATGACTATCTTTGTCGGTGAACTTCTACAGGGCACTGCTAATACGCTGATGGTTGAACTTGGCTTCGGTGAGACTAAATAAAACTCATGCCGATACACTAACTTCGGTATGACTTCTCATTTTGGCGAACCTTCACCAAACTCTGCTGATGTACTTGGTCACCCCGACTACTCTTCAGGCAGACTACTACTTTCACCTAGAATACTAAATACTCTGTTGATAACCCCCCAGTCTCACCGATGATACTCCAACACTTAGGCAAAACTTCACTTCGCCTAACTTTCAACTAAACCCTAGCACATGGAAATGCTAGGGCACTTACTATGTAATACCTTCGACCCAATTCTCTCCACTGTTAAACAGAACACAACACATAGGAACAAGAATAGAAAATAAAAACACATATGTACACAATGAAGCCATTCCACTGATTTCAACAGAAATCCCACCAATGGAACACTTCATCGATTCATATTTTGATAACTTGTAGAACAAAAATAACTACATTACAGGAAAGGGAAATCTACCAACAGTTAACAGATTTTTCACACCATGAACAGAATAGAGTTTTGTTATTTTTTTGCACAGAATTGAACATATGCAACTGAACTCAGAACTGAACCCACATGTTCGATCTGCTACCAATTTATCCCAATACAGTGGAAGATCAACCATTCATGATAGTTCGGGAATGCCAACCGCTTCATATCCCCAAATTGCCCTTATTACAACTGAACACAAAAAAAACCTGAAAAACAACAATTGGTCAGTTTGACCTTATGAAAAACAAACAACAAAATAAGCTGAGTTGTTAGGTGCCCCTACACTACTACCCACACCCAAATGGCTCTCTTCCTAGATGCTTATCCTTTTCTTTGCCTATATAATCCCATCACTTTGTTATTTTGAAGGATTAGATCTTCTATGTAGCGAAGCTCTATCCAAATACCTACTCACACTCATTGTGCTTTATGTTATCATCATTATTTGTTATTTTGACTTGTAGGTTCTATTGTGGATGCAATCTCCCTTTGCCTTCATTTGTGTTCTCGGTGAGACTCTTGTGCATGATTGATATCCTTCCAAACAACACTCTATCTTGTTAATGGTAGCAATAACCTTCCAATGATAATCTCATAATCTCTCTTCCAACCCTTGAAAATCCCTTAAGATCAGTGTTAATCTTTATGTATTTCATATCATTTCCATTCTTATTCATATTAGCATTGTTTAGATTTATTTTATTGCAATATCATTTGTCACTGCTCAATACAATCCTAAAGAATTTCAGATTCAAGAGCTCACACTATCTTTTTCAATAAATTTTCAATATTTGGCTATCGTGGAGGTGGAAACACCAAAACAGGGTTTGACTGAAGCAAATCTGTATACAACCCAACCCTTTTCCCCCTCTTTGCAAGTTATAGGATTTGTGGGAGGAAGAAATTTAAATGCACAAGAGTTTTCTTCTCTTTCCCTTCTTTTGTCCTTTTCATGATTTTCATTTTATACATTATCATTTCCATTTATTTCTATTGATCACTAAATTCATAGACTAATCATTGCATTTTTTGTTAATAGGGATTCATTGAAACCTGTGATGATCTATAGAATGTTGTACAAATCCTAGCATGATGCATAAACATTTGTACCATGCATTGTCATCCTAGGTAGTGAGGCTGCCTGTGTGGTGACAGGTTCCTATTAGTTTATAGTTTCCACTTCTGCATTCTATTTGTCAAAAGTCTCCATTTGTCTCTATTTATTTTCTATTTACTCTTGTATTTTGTTAGTTTAGTTAAGTTGTATTTCATCATTCAATTTTCAATTACAATAAAGGAATAGAGTCCAGATAGTTTCATTCTTCCAGATTGGATAGAAATGAAACACACATCTTCATTGGTTCGTATTCCAATGTGTAGTAGAGAATTTGTCTGATTAGACATAGTTTAATTAGGATCACATTTTTACCACAACATTTTTGTGAACCTAACATGATTGTAACACATTAAAAACTATAAAACTCTAAAAACTAAAACCAAAAATAGAAACATCTTCCCTTTCATCTTCTAAAACAAAAAACATTCCTTTCTACTTGTGTTTAGTAGGAAAAGGGGGACAAATGATAAAAGGGTTAAATCCTCCTTTCACAAAAAAAATTCAAGGACATATAAACTAAGTTGAATTACACTTTTGCAAGAGGATTCACCTATAGGTTAGGCTATCACTTGGAACAATGTAGATAATCAGAGATTGTCAATTAATGTATCAATTTAATGCTCAAATACCCTTAAAACCCTAATTATGCAAAACAGTAAGTAAAACGATGAATTACGACAAATGCTTGTAGACTAAGGTAGTAGGCAGAGATTAGTTACTGACCATTTTTCAAAGCTTGAGATGTGGAATATTTAGGGACACTAGCATTAGTACCCTTATCCAAGGTGGTGTTTTCTTCATGAAATCTTGATCTCCTTCTGACATTGATATTCATTGTATCTTTTGTTTCTATCCTAAGAGATGCAGAGGACATTGGCACTCAAGGCTGAGTCCAAGGCAGGGTGATCTTTAGGATGTCTGAGCCTCTTTAGATGTTGATTGTCATTGTCCAAATGATTTCTATGTTTTCAACCTTGGAGGACATTGGCATTGGCACCCAAGTCTGAGCAGTGCTTTTCTCCAGAGATCCAGAATCTGCACACTGTGTTACTGTTCCTTGCAACTCCACTCCATTCAGAAGCAACACTTGTACCCTACAATCACAAGGAGAGTGGTTGGGGGTTGTTGTGTTTAGAGGCTCTCCTTGATCAAGCCCCAAAGAGTCATTCAAGTCTTCTGAACACCATTGTCAGATAAAGAGTGTGTATCCCTATGAGATAGAGGCCAAACAAATTGATAAATGATTCAAACACTAATAGATATCACCTCTATAACATTGGAAAATGTCCCCTTGGGGGCTTTTCCCTATTTAGGTTTAGTTCCCAGGTCTTTTGTGTGCATTTAAGACATTTTACATCATATTTCAACATCCCCATGAGAAAACCCCTAAGTGTCTTGACAAATAGGACCTAGGGGGACTACTTGAGATAACACCTGCCTAAAATAGGTGGGAGGAATTCGGCACCCACGCCCTAGTCCTACCCTATTTTGGGGTAGTCCTAATTTTTGGGTGTCAGCTTGTGACCATTATTTGGGTCCTATGCCGACACGGTAAGTTTGAATTACGAAATTCTTGGCAGGAGTGTTTGTAGTTGCATATAAAAGCATGTTTAGGCATTCATTTGTAAACTAGATGATTACTAGCAAGCTATTGTGTTCCTAAAGGTGATTCAAGGATTTCACTGTGTTGCAAGAGCAGATTTGTGTTGTGTATGTGTTTGTGTTTGTAGATTTGAGCATCCATTTCCTCATGGAATGAAGAGCATCTTCCTCCCATGAGATCTTCACTGCAAGGTGACATCATATTGTGTGTTCAATTATTATTTCATCTAGATTTTGCCTCTACCTCCCTAGGCACGTACTCTCTATCTGACAAAGGTGTTTGGAAGACTTAAGTGTCCTTCTGGGGCTTGACTGAGGCAATCTCCTAAACACCGCAAGCCCCTCCCAAAGTTTCATGATTGTAGGTTACAGGTTGATGATGCAGACAAAGTGAAGTTGCAAGAGGGCATATTGGAGTGTCAGAATTGCAGAATAATAGGAAAAAGGGCACCCTAGACTTGGGCACCTGCTCATTAGTCCTCAAAGTTTCATGACAGAAAAACCTTTGGTGTAATAGGAACAGGTTGCAGATCTTGTCCGCAGATCCCAAGAAAAAGCAGGGCACTGGACTTGGGCGTCCGCTCTTTTGTCCCCATCTTTTCCACCTCGAAACCCTGAAAACAGGTGCACAGTCATTTGTAATTTTACAACTTTCTATAGAGGCATTTCCCGTTATTCATCTATTTACCACCATATTTGGATAAGTACGGTTTTGATGGACAATTGAGCATAAGAGAAGGAAAATTGATAATAAAATACCCTAATCCAATTTTCTCTACATTTGTAAGTGACCAAGGACTTGATAGTGCTCTACCACTCGATCCTAAGGTCCTTGAATGTAATAGGTGAAAGGAGGATTTAGACACTAAACTAAACAAATCCAATTTTTACCTTAAAATTTTTGGTGAACCAATGTTTTTGGACTTAATTACAACTTGTTGAGTGTTTGTCTTCAAATATGGGTTGATTTCATTCATTCATATAGTCATTCATCTTATTGCATTGAGAAAAATTTAAATTTTTTGAAAAAAACTGCATTTTAGGGTTACTAATTTGCATCAATTTATTCTAATTTATGATTTTTGCATCAGATCTGGTATAAAATAGAGAAAAATATAAAAATTCAATAATTTTCATTACATTTTCATGATATAATTGCTAGGGTTTTGTAGAAATTTTGACAATTTTCATATAACCTAGTAATTCCAAAATCTAGGGTTAGTAGGCAAAATCTTCTTTCCGATTTTTCTACTGATTTTAAAGACTTATTCAAACTTGCATTTGGCTTTAGTCTTGCATTTTAGTGTAAATTTGCATTTAGATTTCAAATATTTGCATTTTTGCATAGAAAATTTCAACAAAAAACTAGCAATTTTCATGCATTTTCATTAAATTTGCACTTGCATTTTGCATCTTTGAGTTTGAAATTCATTTTTAGATCTGAGTACATTTCATTTTCATCATAAATCAGACTTCAAAACATTCATATAGAATTTTGTGTCAAGATCTCAAACCTAGGGCTTGAAAAACATTGATTTTCAATAAATTTGGCCTTATCGACTCTCAAAATTTGCACCATAGGCATGTTGTGAAGAGTATTTTTTCACTAATTGGTTGTTATCAAGGTAATTTTTTTCTAACCCTCCTAAAAATATTCACAACAACTGTTTATCAGGCTCTTGTATTGAAAATTTGGTGAAAAACTACACATTTTTGCTACTTTTACCCTAGGGCTTGGCCTAGTTTGCACTCCAAGTGTTTTGTGACAAATTTCATGGATTGAGGTGACTGATATCATTGATTTTATTTTTTGCACCTCCTAAAATTCATTACAACACCCCTTTTGCTAGGTCTTGGAGTTGGAAAACCATGAAAAATAGCCTATTTTTGCTATATTTTCACTAGGGTTTGACCTTAAGTGGCACTTAAAGCATGTTGTGATAGATATTTTTACATCAAGTGGCTGCTATCACTGATATAATTTGCTTTCCATCATCATTTTCCTCACAACACCCTTTGTTATGCTCTTTTGCATCGAGATTTGGTGAAAAAAATTGCATATTTTGACATATTTTCACTATATTTTGAATCTTATTGTTGTTTTGGATTGATATTAGACATATAATTTTCTTCCCTTGATCAAAATCCTTACAACACCTTCTATTTCATTCATTTGCATTGAAAAAGTAAAAAAAATCAAGCATTCCAGGCTATTTTTTCCACTTGTCTTTTGCACCAATTTTGAAAAGCTTTCAAAATATGATTTTGCACTGATTTGAGCATATAAACATGGCCTCTAATCACAACAACAACAATGGGTTCCCTCCTAGGCCTTATATGAAAAGAAAGTCCCCTGAAATTGAAATTGTGTTTACACCTCATGATAGAACAATTGGAGACTCTAAAGGGTCTCTTTACATCACTATGAAAATAATGGGAAATCCTATAGATGGAACTCTTATTGATCCTAATTGCATGATGAATGTTGCCACTGAAGAGTTCCTCTTTGCACATCAATTAATGCAAGGTTCTTATGACCCTTCAAACATGATGATCAAAACACATAAGGGAACCTTTATCAAGCCTCTGGGTAAGATATCATTGTTGGTAACACTATCTGGAAAACATGTCGAACAATGGTTTAATGTTGTCCCTATTTTTGATCTCTTCCATATTAAATTAGGACACCCTTGGTTAAAATAAATGAAAGCTATCCCTTCAATAATACACAATTGTCTAAAATTCCCTTTTGATGGATGAGTGATTTGTTAGTTTCAAGACAGACAATTGAGAGGGAGGTGAATCAATTGTCCCAAAACTTTCTCTTATTAACCACTTAAATCCTTCTTGTAATTCAACAGCATAATAATAAATCAATCATGGAAACATAATGCAACAATTCAAGAGTAGAAACACATTAACACATATGACACAAAGATTTTAACGTGAAAAACCCAGTTAAGGGAAAAACCATGGGGTGACTAACCCATGATTGTATTCTCTGTTCAAAGAATAAGAAGAAAAAAATGGCAAATGTCAATTAGGGATCACTACTCGAGTACATTGCTCACAAGAGGCCTACTACCTACAGGAGACACACTGTCTACAGAATGATAAATATTACATACTTGAACTGAAGAATATCATCTTTACCATGCTTGAGTTAGTTCCATTTAAGCCTAATACTTCTACTCTGCCTTTCACTTTCCTCCTCTCTACCACACTCTCATCTTCACCATGATGCTTTTGAAATGACTTCACAACTTCTTATTTATATAAGACATTGACTTTGGGATAATCATTCAAGTCGGCATACTTTACAAAGCAAATACACAAATACAACTTGACTAATTACAAAAGACTTCATGTGGATCATCACACTATCAGCTACACAGATTTGAGACTTCAATCTTCTTTGAGGAAAACACCATGCTTCACAGAACATCTTCAAGATCATCCGCAAGATGTGTAAATCATCCGGTCGGCCAAATTTAGGAAGAACATCATCATCATCCGGAAGTGATTCTTTAATTACGAGCTCAATCTTTAATGCAGACCACCAACACAAACTAAACACAATCCAAAGACCCCCACAAGCTTGCCTGAATCACCATGAACATCCACACTACTTCTGCTTACTGAAATCATTCTCTCCTTCATCTAAAACTTCAAGAACACAGTCTATCATCACTGTCATATTGGAATAGACACTTGCAGACATCTAGACCACGAACCAATTGAGTTGTTAATTCACATTGACTTCCTAAACACTCCACCAAATCCGCAGAACAAGATATTGTATTTCTGGATCTCACCAGACCTATTTGTGTCACTCTGTCACCATTGAACATCTGCCAAAACTAGTTTTACTCATATGGCCATAACTTCTTCAAATCTTCATGCGGACCTCTCAAATATTTACTGGATCACCTTTAGACACATATCTACAAACCCTTTGATGTGTATCCTTTGATCTTCATCTTAGATGGGATGTTTACTTCACTGTCTTCACTATTCTTCTCTATTCCTAATAGGACTAATTTTCTCAATATCCTCAGCATACAACACATCTAAGCCTTGACATCAATGACAACACCAGTTAGGCCCATACTTGTAACAATCTCCCCCTTTGTCATTGATGGCAACATATGATGTGAGAACTGTTTTAACCATCAAAACAAGAACTTCTCCTCACTGACTGACATAACTCTCCCTATCAACAACAACCATTCACATGTCTTCTCTTCCTTTACTGCTCCCCCTTTGAACAGAAACCAATTTTTGTTTTTCACATGTCTTCTCTCCCCCTTTGACATCAATGGCAAAGGGCACATACTTGCATCACTCAGAATCATACAGACTGCTCCCCATGAGTAGCAGCTTCCTATCATCAATCCAAACCACAAGATATGACTGTGAGATCCACCAAACTGATGCAAATTAGTGCACCTTAATTCAGAATTAGAGGGGTAATAACCCCTAACTTCTCCCTAAGATACTCAAAAGAGTCCTTAGGTAGAGGTTTAGTAAAAATGTCTGCAATCTGATCCTTGGAGGGCACAAACTCTAATCTGACTTCATTCTTGTTCACTTGCTCTCTCAAAAAGTGAAACTTGATGGATATATGTTTTGTCTTTGAATGTAACATTAGATTTTTTGATATATTTATTGCACTTGAATTATCACAGAAGATTATGATAGGTTCCTCATACTCCACTCTGATGTCTCTTAGCATTTGCTTCATTGACAATACTTGAGTGCAACTACCTACTGCTGTAATATATTTTGCTTCTGCAGTGGACAGAGATATTGCCTCTTATTTCTTGCTCAGCCAAGAAACCAATCTTTTCTCTAAAAAGAATGCTCCACCACTGGTACTCTTCCAGTCATCCACATCTCCTTCCCAATCTCCATCTGTATATGCATGAAGAGAGAAATTATGATCTCTAGGCTACCATAAACCATACTCAACTGTCCCTTTTAGATATCTAAGAATCCTCTTGATTGCCATGACATGAGATTCTCTAGGATCAGCTTGGAATCTAGCAATAAGACCAACAACATTCATAATGTCAGGTCTAGTTTGAGTAAGATACAATAGTCCTCCAATCATTGACCTGTACTTTTTCTGATTAGCCTTAGGAGAGTCATCGTCTTTGCTCAATTTACATCTAGTTCCCATGGGAGTACTCATTGGTTTTGAGTCTTCCATCCCAAATTTCTTCAACAATTCTTTCACATATTTAGTCTGTGAAATGAAGATTCCTTTCTTTGTTTGAATGATTTGTAGACCCAAGAAGAAATTCATTTCCCCAAACATGGACATCTCAAATTTAGTTTTCATTTGATTTGCAAAAGTTTTACACATACTATCTCTTCCTCCAAAAATGATATCATCAACAAATACTTCAACAATCAAGATATTTTCATGATCAATTTTGAAGTACGAATTACTATCAGCAGTACCTTTGTTGAAACCAATCTTCAAAAGATGCTTATCTAGTCTTTCATACCAGGCTCTTGGGGCTTATTTGAGTCCATACAGTGCTTTCTTCAACTTGCAGACCATATCACCATGATCAGACAAGTAAAATCCATCCAATTTTTCAATGTATACTTCTTCTTCCAAGTCACCATTCAGGAAGGCAGACTTGACATCCATCTGATATACTTTGAAATCCTTGAAGGTAGCAAAGGCAAGAAATAATGTGACTGCTTCAATTCTTGCCACCGGAGCAAAAGTTTCTTCAAAATCAACTCCTTCTACTTGAGGATAACCCTTGCAGACCAATCTGGCTTTGTTTCTGACTACTTCACCATCTTCATTTAGTTTATTCTAGAAGACCCATTTGGTTCCAATCACATTCTTGTTTCTAGGTCTAGGAACAAGATCCCAAGTTTGATTTTTCTCAATTTGCTTCAGCTCTTCCTCCAATGCTTTAGTCCAGCTTTCATCATTGCATGCATCACTCACTATATTTGGTTCAATCTTTGAAATCAGACAATACTTTTCTAAGTCTTGAACAATCTTTCTTCTTGTTTGAACACCTTTTCTTTTATCACCTATGATCTGAACTTCAGAGTGATTCAGTCTTACATACCTGGGAGTTTTGGGAATTTCTTGCACTTCTATTTCTTGAACAGGTTCATTCAAAATTATCTCTTCTTCCTAATTCTCTGAATCAGTCTGGATTTGAATTTCAGAAGGGGCTTGGACTTCTTGGACCACAACATTATTCTGATCATCTTCTTCATATTCATAAAACATTGAGGGTTTTTCAATACCTTCATCAACCTTCACATTTGTACTTTCTATAATCCTTCTCAATCTCTTGTTATAAAACTGATATGCTTTGCTTTGAGTAGAATAACCCAAGAATATTCCTTCATCACTTCTAGCATCAAATTTGCCAAGGTCTTCATCTCTTTTAATGTAACATTTGCTACCAAAGACTTTGAAATACTTCACAGTGGGAGTAATGCCAAACTAGAGTTCATAAGGGGTCTTACTAGTATTGCTTCTGATCTGTACTCGTTTAAGAGTATAGACATCAGTGCTTACATCTTCTCTCTAGTAGATCTGAGGAACATTTGCTTCTATCATCATGGTTCTAGATGCTTCTTGGATGGTCCGGTTCTTTCTCTCCACTACTCCATTCTGTTGTGGAGTCCTTGAAGTAGACAATTGTCCTTTATCCCATGTTTCTCATAGAATTCTATGAACTCTCCAGATGTGAATTCTCCACCTCTATTAGACCTAAGACATTTTATGTTTAATCCAGTTTCATTCTCTACTATAGCTTTGAATATTTTGAATTTCTCAAGAGCCTTAGATTTATCTTTCAAAAAAGTCACCCACATCATCCGGGAGTGGTCATCAATTAATAACATGAAGTATCTATCACCTTGCAAACTCCTGATTCTTACTGGACCACATAGATCAGTATGTACTAAGTCCAACAATCTGGTAGAAGACAATTCCTTACTTTTGAATGTGACTCTTCTCTGCTTACCCAACTGACATTCTTTGCACAAACTATTAGTAGGTTTCACCAATATTGGAAGATCTCTTACAGCTTGAGTGTTGCTTATCTTGATGATATTATCAAAATTCACATGACACATTCTCCTATGCCACAACCAACTTTGATCAATTTGAACAAATAAATAATTTTTGCTAGTACCAACCAAGTGGAAGATGTTACCTTTTGTTTGAGTATAGGATGCAATCTCTGTTCTGGAACATTCAAAGATCTTACATTTTCTATTTTTGAACCAGAGATCATAGCCTTTGTCCACCAACTGTCCAACACTGAGAAGATTGTGCTTCAGACCTTCAACACATAGTACATTACTGGTTTTGTTCTTTCCATCAAAATAAATAGTTCCTCTACCTTTGATTCTGTCAGCAGAATTATCACCAAATTTTACAACTCCTCCTTCATATCTTTCCAAATCTATGAACTTATTTTTGTCACCTGTCATATGGTGGGACCATCCACTATCCATGACCCAATCATGATTTTCTTCAACTTGGGCAGCCAGAGCTCTTCCTATCATTTTATGATTGACAGATTCAGAGAGCATTGGATCTTCTTCCTTGATGGCAATAAACACCCAGTCACTTCCGGATTTGTTTCTTGTCTCTGATTCATCATCTGTTACTCCTTCATCATCATCATCATCTTCATGAACATAGTAACATTTCTTTTGGAGTCTTGATCTATTTGGATTTGCTCTTGAAAATCTTTCCAAACACCTTGAGGAAAAATGACCAATCTTATTGTAGTTGAAACATTTGAAGGGCACATTTCCTTCATACTTACCAGATCCTCTTGGCAATCTTTTTACAATAAGGGATTCAAGTTGAGCAGCTTTTGCTTCATCTTCTTCTATATCTTTTCTTAATTTTTCATACCATGATAGTTTCTTTGAGGAGTTCTCTCCCAGATCAAACTTTTGTTTTCCTTTTATAGAGGTACTAGCTTTGAATGCAGATTCAGTCTTGGGGGGTGCATCTCCAAACTTGGCTAGTTCAAATGTAGCTAATTTTCCAACCAATTAATCTCTTGTGATATTTAAAAAAGATCTAAATTCTTCAATAGCAGCAACCTTGTATTTGTAAGCAGGAGGTAGGGATCTGAGAACTTTGTCAACAATCTCATCTTCATCCAAGATTCCACCAGCACACCTAATGCCACAAACAAGCTCATTTACTTTTGGCATACAAGTAGTGATATTGTCATCTTCATTCATCTTCAAATTTTTGAATTTTCCTTTCAGACTCTGTAGCTTGGCACATTTAACATATTTGTCTCCTTCATGCAGAAGTTCCAATTTTTCCCAAATCTCATATGCAGTTTTTAAATCTATAACATTTGTCAGCTCTCAATTGGATAAGGCACTTAGTAAAGATTCATTAGCCCAAAGATTGTCTTTAGCATGTCTAATTTCATCTATAGTTCTCAAACCATTCTTTGGAGGAACATACTTCTTTAAAGCCATGATCCAATATTGCATTCCCACACATTGTAAGTTACATTCCATGCGGCTTTTCCAAAGAGTGTAATTGGTTCCATCAAACCTCAGACTATCCTTCTTGTAGGAAGACATCCTGGATCTCCTCAAGTAGTTAAGCTCTTTTGGAGGAACTTAGCTCTGATACCAATTGTTAGTTTCAAGATAGACAACTGAGAGGGGGGTGAATCAATTGTCCCAAAACTTTCTCTTATTAACCACTTAAATCCTTCTTGTAATTCAGCAGCATAATAATAAATCAATCATGGAAACATAATGCAACAATTCAAGAGTAGAAACACATTAACACATATGACACAAAGATTTTAATGTGGAAAACTCGGTTAAGGGAAAAACCATGGGGTGACTAACCCAAGATTGTATTCTCTATTAAAATAATAAGAAGAACAAAATGGCATATGCCAATTAGGGTTCACTGCCTGAGCACACTGCTCACAAGAGGCCCACTGCCTACAAGAGACACACTGTCTACAGAATGATAAATATTACATACTTGAACTGAAGAATAGCATCTTCACCATGCTTGAGTCAGTTCCATTTAGGCCCAATACTTTTTCTCTACCTTTTTCTTTCCTCCTCTCTACCACACTCTCATCTTTGCCAAGATGCTTTTGAAATGACTTTACAACTTCTTATTTATACAAGACATTGACTTTGGGATAATCATCTAAGTCGGCATACTTTACAGAGAAAATACACAAATACAACTTGACTAATTACAAAAGACTTCATGCGGATCATCACACTATCAGCCACATAGATCTGAGACTTCAATCTTCTTTGAGGAACATGCCATGCTTTGTAGAACATCTTCAAGATCATTCGCAAGATGTGTAAATTATCCAGTCGGCCAAATTTAGGAAGAACATCATCATCATCTAGAAGTAATTCTTTAATTATGAGCTCAATCTTTAATGTGGAACACTAACACGAACTAGACACAATCCAGAGACCCCCACAAGCTTGCCTGAATCACCAAGAACATCCACACTACTTCTGCTTACTGAAATCATTCTCTCCTTCATCTGAAACCTCAAGAACACAGTCTATCATCAATGTCATATTGGAATAGATGCTTGTGGACCTCTAGACCATGAACCAATTGAGCTGTCAATTCACATTGACTTCCTAAACACTCCACCAAATCTGTAGAACAAGATATTGCATTTTTGAATCTCATCGGACCTATTTGTGTCACTCTGTCACCTCTGAACATCTGCTAGAACTAGTTTTACTCATATGGCCATAACTTCTTCAAATCTTCATGTGAACCTCTCAAATCTTTATTGGATCACCTTTAGACACATATCTACAAACCCTTTGACACACATCCTCTGATCTTCATCTTAGCTGGGATCTTTACTTCACTGTCTTCACTATTCTCTGTTCCTGATAGGACTAATTTTCTCAATATCCTCAGCATACAACACATCCAATCCTTGACATCAATGCAACAAGAGTATGTTGACATCAATGACAACACCAGTTAGGCCCATACTTGCAACATGATTACCATTCCTCAGAACAAGTATAAACCTTTGGTTGAGAAAAAGCAATACATATTGGATTATTTTTGGGATAAAACTAAAAAGGAACCAGAGTTACAAACAGACTTTACATTTTTTAGATATAGAAACTACAAAGCAAAACTTTTACACCTAATGCCTAGTCCTTCTATAGAATAAATGACAAAAGGTAAACAACCCACATGTGAAGAGAACCTTAGGCCGAAAGGACAAGGCCCCTATGCCGAGGTTCCTCCCCCAAAATCCTTACAAGGATCAGGAGGTCATTGTCAACAACAAAATAGTCCACCACGAGAAATGAGGTTTGATCCCAATGCTTCATCTTCTAAATTGCACAAACCTATGAAAGAGAAAAGCCCTATCTTACAAGAGATAAGTGGTAAAGGAAAATGAAATATAAAAGCAAGAGAAAGAAGAAGAAGAAGACAAGATTATGCCATAAACCTTGCCTCTCAACAAGAAAACATTGATCCTAACATTGAACCAAACAAAAACGATCCTAATAATGAACAACATGATGAGAAAGACATGAATTGGGCTATGGTACCTTATGTCCCACTTTCCTCTAACATTAGGGAGTGGGAGGATGATGATGATTCACTTGATAATGAGACTTAGTACGAAGACCCTATAGGTAAGTATCTCTAACCCTTTATCTCTCTCATGATGTACTTCCCCTGTGATGTGTTATGTGTTGTTTAGGCCTCCTTGGATGACCCCTGATTCTCTTGTAAGGTCTGGGATACCAGGAGACTACCTTTGTTGTGACCTTCTTCTATTTGTATCATTATTCTTCTATATTGCCTCTCTCTCTAATTTCATCATTGTGTGTTGTGTCTTACAGACATAGCATTGCAGTTGGTGACATTGGGGTACCCTCCTACATGACTATCTCTAAGACACTTATTTCTCCTCTCTTATTTATTGTTTCCCTTCCTCTAGTGTTTCTATCTAGCGGGTAGATGATGACAAACATTTATACTGATGCGGACTTAGTGTCCCTTTTGAGAGCAATCAAAAAATGGACTTAGTTCCTAATATGACGATGGGGTTGTATATCTTATCTGACGCTTGGCTAGTAAAAGCACTCCATGCTTTCTATGTAGTGATTTTGATGGTATGCTATCTCATTTAGAAAACTTAACAATACTACTACTCTATGCACCTTTGTTTGTCTTTGAATCTAGCCTTGGCGGTACTCAATTTCGAGAGCTTCATGATATAGCCCCATGGTTATCCTCAAACTCTAAATTCATTGTATAACCTGGGCTCTTTGTGTGGTTAATCATATGCATTGATGTTGTTGTTTATCATGATTTGGTAGACAATAACATGTTTCTTGTAGGGATGTGTTTTTGGGAACATCTAGCGATCGTAAAGTACATGTCACCTCTGGGGGACATGGGCTTTGTGAAAGACTGTGTTCCCTTGTGTGTTTTCTTCCTACCATAATGTACTTGATATCGATACCTGATATCAACCACCTTAAGGTGGGGGCATACAAG
The DNA here is from genome assembly GCA_027924645.1 of Cunninghamia lanceolata. Taxonomy (NCBI): domain Eukaryota; kingdom Viridiplantae; phylum Streptophyta; class Pinopsida; order Cupressales; family Cupressaceae; genus Cunninghamia; species Cunninghamia lanceolata. Next base: position 4,576,262 of record BSBN01000205.1, read on the forward strand.
GTAAGTTGTGTGTTGTAGATGTTAGTTATGTGCTTGTCCTTAGATGTAGTTTAAAGACTAGCCCGATGAGTGCTTCCTACATCTTGAGTTTGTTTGCAATCAATCAATCAATCATGTAAGCCCTCTATGGAGGTGGGATATCACGTATATACTTTTTATTTTAAGACCTCTATGGAGGTGGAGATGGTGTAATTCATGGAGCAGATTGTATCATCCTGTCATTTTCAAAAGTCCTCTATGGAGGTAGGGAGCAGTTCTATGACTAATTCAACCCTTAAGCATGTCTTCGATGATTATTGTGAGAAATCCCAATCATTGATGTTTGTCTTTAATGTGCTTGAGATGGTGTTGAACCTAGAAATAGGGATACTCCATTGCTTGTCTGTCATGTTTTCTCTGTGTCTTGAAAGTGTGTGTGTTTGGCATGCTTGCTTTGTTTGGCATGTATGTTGCCCCATATGCAGTCTAAAGACTACATCGATGAGTGCTTCTTGAATTTAGGGAGGTTTTACATGTCTTACATGTGCATTGCCCCATAAATGTAGTTTAAAGACCAACGCGATGAGTGCTTCCTGCATTATGGGAGGTTTGTTTACTTTCCAGTACTTGCATCTGCATTTCATATATATGTGAAAAAAAAAGCAAAGAATCATGCCTGTCTTCCATGCATTAATGTGTCTTCTATGCATTTGATGTCTTCTCTATGTTCTACATGACTATAACTATCTTCTCTGTGTTTTGCATGCTTGTTACTATCTTCTATGTGATTGGCATGTCTTCTCTATGCTTGGTGTGTTTGTTGTGTTTGTGACCGTACTTTAATGCATGTATTGGCCTTGCATTTATACATACATTAAAGTGGGGGCTAAATGTAACATCAGAAAATGTCCCCTTGGGGGCTTTTCCCTCTTTAGGTTTAGCTCCCAAGTCTTTTGTGTGCATTTAGGACATTTTACATCATATTTCAACATCTCGATGAGAAAACCCCTAAGTGTCTTGACAAATAGGACCTAGGGAGACTACTTGAGATAACCCCTTCCCAAAATAGTGTTAGTTGCCATTGCACCAAAAGATCGACCTATTAATGCTCGATACAACCACTTGACTTAACAAGCATGGGAGGCAGTTAAGCCCTTATCACAAACCACTGCAGTGCAGTGCTAAACAAGGAGACCAAGGGCCACACCTTGTAACAAGCCCCCCCAACACAAGCGCAAGGTTTGAACCTGTGACCTCGACTCTGATACCAACTGTTAGTTGCTATTGCACCAAAAGATTGACCTGTTAATGCTCGATACAACCACTTGACTTAACAAGCATGGGAGGCGGTTAAGCCCTTGTCACAAACCACCGCAGCGTAGCGCTGAACAAGGAGACCAAGGGCCACATCTTGCAAAAAATAGGGGGGAGGACTTGAGTGCCCACATCCTAGTCTACCCTATTTTGGGGTAGTCCCAATTTTTAGGTGTCATCTTGTGATTGTTATTTGGGTCCTATGCCGACATGGTAAGTTTGAATTAGGAAATTCTTGGCGGGAGTTTTTGTAGTTGCATATAAAAACATGTTTAGGCATTCATTTGTAAACTAGATGATTACTAGCAAGCTATTGTGTTCCTAAAGGTGATTCAAGGATTTCATTATGTTGCAAGAGTAGATTTGTGTTGTCTATGTGTTTGTGTTTATAGATTTGAGCATCCATTTCCTCATGGAATGAAGAGCATCTTCCTCCCATGAGATCTTCACTGCAAGGTGACATCATATTGTGTTTTCAATCATTATTTTGTTTGGATTTTGCCTCTACCTCCCTAGGCACACACTCTCTATTCAACAAAGGTGTTTGGAAGACTTAGGTGTCCTTCTTGGACTTAACTGAGGCAAGCTCCTAAACACTGCAACCCCCTCCCAAAGTTTCATGATTGCAGGTTATAGGTTGATGATGCAGACAAAGTGAAGTTGCAGGAGGGCATATTGGAGTGTCAGAATTGTAGAATAATAGGAAAAAGGGCACCTACTCATTAGTCCTCGAAGTTTCATGATAGAAAAACCTTTGGTGCAGTAGGAACAGGTTGCAGATCTTGTCCGCAGATCCCGACAAAAAGCAGGGCACTGGACTTGGGTGCCTGCTCTTTTGTCCCCATCTTTTCCACCTCAGAACCCTGAAAATAGGTGCACGGTCATTTGTAATTTTACAACTTTCTATAGAGGCATTTCCTGTTATTCATCTGTTTACCGCTGTATTTGAATCATTAGGGTTTTGATGGACAATTGAGCATAAGAGAAGGAAAATTGATAATCAAATACCCTAATCCAAGTTTTCCTACATTTGTAAGTGACTAAGGACCTAATAGTGCTCTACCACTCTATCCTAAGGTCCTTGAATGTGAAGGGTGAAAGGAACATTTAAACACTAAACTAAACAAATCTAAATTTCACCTTAAATAACCTTGAAGGTGTCTCTCGCATGTAGATGAAACTCCTTCAATCACATAAGAATGTGAAGCTAACTCTGTAATCACCAACACAATAACAATGCTCTGCTCTATAACAATGAATATCTTGAATGCTCTAAAATCACAAGTTTGCCAAAAGTTCACAATCATATTCTAGTTTGCAAATGAAACCCTAAACATGCCTATATATGCAACTAAACACATTACCTCTAGGAATTTTGTAATTCAAACTTAAGATGTTGACATGGGACCTAACTAGCGGTCACAAAATCAGCATTTAAATTTGGGACCTACCTAAAATAGGGTAGGACAAGGGTGCTAGCACCCATGTCGACTGAGTGTAACAATGTCTTCATGCCCTAGGTGACATGGGTTTTAGACCATTTTCTTCTGGGAGTCAAAATGAACATGCAAGATGCAAAACAATGGACCCTGGAGCTAAACCTAGGAGGGAAAAGTCTAGGAAAACATTTTCTGACATAACATTTAGCTCCCACTTTAATGTATGTATAAACACAAGTCCCATACATGCATTAATGTATGGTCAAAACACAACAAACATGCCAGGCACTTGAAGCTAATGCATACACTAAGATTGAGGAACTATTTCTAGCCCCCAAATCTCAGGTAGACATTAGAGAAAACACACTATAGACATGCCAAACATAGTGGAGATGGTAATAGGCACACAAAACATGGAGAAGATAGTTTATATAGCATTGTTATAATATTTTCATAATATATTCCTAACATCTTCATATAAATATGCATGGAAATAAAATTGTAACACAAAACCCCAAAGGGGAAAACATGCCATACAAAGCCCAAGTGGGGGTTAACTGCACAAGGAGGAAAACACACTGAAGACACATGGAAAAGATGAGTGTTGTATAGCATGCCAAAGACATACTATACATCTAAAACATGTCAAACAAGGCAATGGAAGGAACTTATTGCTAAGCCCCCACCATCTCAAGCATGCTACAGGAACACCTGATGGTTGGGCTTATGCCACAACAACCACCAAAGACACACTTAAGGGAGGAGAGTCTCAGATCTAACCCTGCCTACTCGAAGGAATTTTGAAATAAAAGGATGTGCACTTGCTCAAGAGAAGCAACATCCCACCTCACACAGATGGCTTTTGAATAAAAGGATATGCATGATAGCCCTCCTCCACAGAGGGCTTTTTTGATTGCAATATAGAATAAAGATGTTCATTCATGCCAGAGATACAACATCTTGCCTTTGTAGAGGGCTTAAAACATGCTTCCTTAGTACCAAAATCATCAGACAGCTTACCTTATATGCCCCCACCTTAAGGTGGTTGATATCATGTACCAGTATCAAACACTTTAAGGTAGAGAGAAAACACACAAGGGAACAAGATCTCTCGCAAGGTCCATGCCCCCAAAGGTTACACATACTTTACAATCACCAAATGTTCCCACAAACACATAATATCTTGCAAGAAGAGGGGTTAGAAATCTTTCCATAAGATAATAACCACATCACATGATAAAAGCAATGCATAAACATAATCACATCAAGAGCCAAGGTTATACTATAGATTTGGAAACCAAGTATTACCATGGGGCTATATTGCAAAGATCTCAGAACTGAATGTAACTAAGGTGAGATCCAAGATAAGCAAAGTACACGGAGTAGCTATATTGTTATGGTTTGTGTATACGCCTAAAAATGACAAGACTCGGTCTAAATAAATATTCTTAATATTTATTTCATTCTAATTCTTCTATCAATAAATAAATAAACAAATTTATTTATTTGATTCATATTCCTCTAAGTTAATTAAATACCGAAATATTTAATTATCTCTTCTAAAGTCAAAATTAAATAAAATCCTTTATTTAATTAAATTCTTCCAAACAATTAAATAATTCTTAATTATTTAATTAAGTCAATTCTTCCTCCAAATTTAAATAAATCAATCAAATTTATTTAAATCCTCTCAATCTCTAAAAATAAAATACAATCAAATATTTTATTTATTCTTCCAAATCATGCACAACAATTAAATAAATTAATTTATTTAATTTGCTTTCTTATCTTCAAATATCTTCCAAATCTTCTAAAAATAAGTCTTCTTCTTCATGTACACAAAATTAAATAATTTATTATTTAAATTTCTCTCAAATCATACAAAAGCAAATCTCAAGTTGAGTTAACCTTGTTTTTATCAATATCTCTTAAATTAGAAAAAAAGATTTCTAATTTATGAAAAACATGTCTTATCTTTAGGAAAGAAAGTATTTAACTCAAATAAAATAGAGTTTGGGTGACACATGTCCTCTTCCTATTCGCACACATTCCTCAAGGTTTCTATACCATTGATCTTCTTGTTCTTTCTATACCATTGATCTCTTCTCTATCCTAAGTCTATAAATTGAACCCAATTCTTCCATTTCATCCATCCAAGCTTTAAGTAAACTTACTTTATAGGAATTGCAATGTGCCTTTGGCACCAATTCCTTCATTGCTTGTGATCACACTTGTTACTACACACTACTATCATTGTTGTGAAGCTCATTTTCATGGCGAAACTATCATAGCTGTTCCCATTTGAACATCTTAGAATCATAGCAAGGAAGTGCACCTTCTGAGGGCGGTATTCATAGACAAGATCATTTGTGATAGGTGATCAATGGAAGCTAAGAATTAAAGGAGGTTTTCTTTGTATGGTTCATTATTTGATTGAATCTCTTTTGTTCATTATTTCATTGAGTTTTTGGTATTATTGATATTACTATATTGATTATTCATTTAGATCCAATTTTCCCTTAACAGTTTGTTAGAAAATATAATACATCATCAAAAGATCACATGGAGTGATTCTACTAGCCAAGTGTTGGATAATATATATCAACCCCATCATCATATATGGACTAGGTCCATTTTTGCTTACTCATTGAAGGGACACGTGGTCCATATTAGTATTATTTGCTTCTTGTCATCTGCCAGCTAGATAGAACAACTAGGGGAAAGTAAATAATAAATCAAGAGAGGAGAAACAAGTTCCCTAGGGTCATCATGTAGGAAGGTGCCCCCAGGTCACCAACCGCAATACTATGCCCCTAGGACACAACACACAACAATAAAAATAGAGGAGAAGAAAGATAGAAGAATGATAATACAAATAGAAGAATGGTCACAACAGAGGTGGTCTCCCAGTATCCTTGACCTTACAAGAGTATCAAGGGTCATCAAAGGAGGCCTAAACAACACATAACACATCATGGGGGAAACACAACATAGAGGTTAATGGTTAGAAATACTTACCTGATACAACCCAATGTTAAGAATATATATATATATATATATATATATATATATATATATATATATATATATATATATATATATATATATATATATATATATATATATATATATATATATATATCTAGGAAGAGGCCACCCTTGAGACCAACTATAATATTTACTACAACGAGTGTGGCTTAAAGAGAGAGAAATACTTACCTATTTCAATGGGATACTTCCTGGTGGACAATTCTTGTATATCAGCCCAAGATATCTCGCATGTTGATTTTGTCTTGTTGATATCATATTAACATTTAGTTTGGGATGATAAGAGGCTTTGGTAGGCTTTAAAGAATGGTATCCTATACCGGTAATGTAATTAATTCTAGCAACTTGTAAACGTGCTCTAATTCCTTGTTGATTTACACCACAACCATTACCTATATAGTCATTATTTTTGTACAAAATGTAAAATCCATGACCATATAGAGTCCATTTCCTTAGGAGAAGGTAAAGCCTTGTAGGTATCATAATTTGTAGTATAAGTAAGAGTATTGTCCTTGTTTTCTTCCAAGGAGGCTTTGGTTTTCTTAGGTGTTTCAAAAGATTATTTGGATGAGATCGATGCGAGTTTTGATGTGTCAAGGTGATTAAGTTTATATTCCCCTACACTGCAAGGATTAAAATCTAATGAACCCCAATCATCACCAAAAAGTGCATTCAATGTTTTAGAGTCTTGTACAACATTATCTATTGCAAGAGGTGGTGATGCATCCACTCGTAAGTTGTTTAGACTTTGCTGATTTTTAACTTGTTTTTGCATTTCAATATGTAAACAATTATCTAGTTTGGGATCGGCTTCCACAGTGCAGAGTTTGTTTTGATAAATGAATTTTATTAATTGATGAAGGGTAGTTGGAACTACCCCCATGGTATGGATCCATGGTCTACCAAGAATCATATTATAGGAAAGTGAACCAGGCATGACATGAAAAAGGGTAGATAATGTCATGAGTCCAACCTTTATAGGTAAGGTTATAGTACCCATGGATGTTCTACCAACATTATCAAAGCCATGAATCTAATAATATCTAGCTTGATTAAAGATGTGTTAATCTTGATTTTGTGTACTAAGTCAATGCCACAAATGTTAAGAGTTAATCCATTGTCAATCATAACTCGCTTTATCAACTTTGTATTTATCATGGCAAATATTATAAGTGGATCATATTTGTTTTGAACTTCAATTGATGGTAATTCATGATGTGGTTGAAACAAAATATCTATTTTTGTCACATGCATACAATCTAACAGAGCTTATACATCATTCGTCTTAACATTAGGTGGCACAATCACTTTTTGTAAAGCTTCTTGGAGCATTCCATGGCATGTAGGCGATGCTTGTATTAAATCCCAAAGAGATATTTTAGCCAGTGTAGCGCAGAGCTGTTCGACAAGATCATATTATTAACCTTTTTTAGGAGTAAGACGATGTGGTGGAGGAAGAATAGATTGAGAACATGGAAGAGAGATAGGCACATGAGGTGCTTGCTTAGTTTGCTTGTTATTGCGGGTATTATATGTTGATATGTCCTAGACAATTGAGAGGTGGGTGAATCAGTTGTCTCAAAAACTTAAACACTTCTACAATTAAATATCAATCACTTAGCTATAATTATTATGATTTAACAATGAATGCATGAAATTAGAAACTTAACCACAGATACAAGATCAAACACAAGAGACACCAGATTTTACATGGAAAACTCCAAGTTGGGGAAAAACCATGGAGAGGATTAGCTCTCAATATATATTGCAATCTTGAAATAATGATGTTCAAGCTTGGTCACTCCTTGGGCCTAAACATACTAGCTCACTTCCATGAAGAACAACTAGGTCTAGCAAGCTCACTACCTCAACCCTAAACCTAGCAAGATTACAATAAGGGTTGTTAAACCCTACTGGCAGCTCACTGCCAGGCTTACTACCATGATCAACACCTTTTTATGTCTATGATTAAAGTACAACAATTCCTCTACTCTACTCTACCTCTTCTCTGCTTTGCCTTTTGGACCTTTCTTATTATATTTCTATCTTCACTCAAGGACATCTTTTCCATGACTCAAATACAAGTATTTATACACTTCAACAACCTTGGAATGATCATCAAGGTCAACATTAAAATCATGAACCATTGGAGCAATCTCCAAGGTCGACATTACAATCATTTACAAAATAGGTCCTTACCTATAATAACATTATACAAAGACAATGAAGTAAATATGTATGTGGATCATGCCATGTCTTAGCTGGGCCTCAAACACAATCTTCCACACTTCAACACACTTCCATGATCTTCAAAGGATCTTTACAATTACTGGAATTAACCCAGTCAGCTAAGACTGGTTACACACTGCCTTATCTGGGAATAATCTTCAAACATGATCTCAATTCCTTGGCGTGGACCAATGTCAGGATAAGAACATGATCAGGAGACATCCACAAGCATGTTATAATCACCAAGAGCAACTATACGAAACTTAACCACTTTCACCATAGGAATCTTCTCACTAGAACACATGAACTTCGCTATCTTTGACTGTCATAAAAGAAAGATAGCTTGTTGAACACCAAAACATGAACCACTTCATTTGTAGGAACTTATCATCATCTCAGACTTCCCTCTAGAACCACAGAGAAAAATGCTTTATTACAGAGGAATCTGAAGCATAATACTTTCTCCCTGTCACTAGAGAATAATTAGAAGGAGCGGGTTTTACTCTGGTGAATGCAAGTTTCTCACAACTTCACACCAGAGGCTCAAACTTAGGATTTAGCATCTTCAAACATCCCTTTAAATAACTTCCAATACACAAACCAAGATCTTCATCCAACAAGAAATGTGGAGCAGTCTACCAGATTGTTCTTTAGCATACAACTCTCTATCTATACTACACTTCACTATAACTCACTTGATTCTTCTGGAGAGGCCAATTTTCTCAATATCCTCAACACACAAGGCTTCTAAACAAGTAATAGAATAGAATACAATTGACACCAATGAAAACAAAGATATGTTGACATCAATGACACCATTGATTAGGCACATACTTGCAACAATCTCCCCCTTTGTCATTGATGGCAACGTATGATGTGAAAAACGGCAACAGCCATCAAGACAAGATTCTCCCCCTTTCTCTTTACACACATGTACTCTATCTTTCTATAAGATTCTCCCCATTTCTCTTTACACATCTATACTCTTTGTCTATCTAAGTTTTTCATACGACTTCTCTCCCTCTTTGACATCAATGGCAAAGGGTACATACTTGCACTCTTCTGCTCTGATCCAATCTTTCTTCTGAACTCTCTAACTACTCCCCCTAAGAAGTAGCCCTAAAAGGCATCAATCTAGATCTCTGAGCACCTCTAGACTGATGCACTATCATTCATCTTAGTTTAGAGTAGGAGGGGTGATAACCCCTACCTTTTCTTTGAGATACTCAAAGGTATCCTTAGGAAGAGGCTTGGTGAAAATTTCTGCAATCTGATCTTTGGTAGAAACATACTCCAACTTGACTTCATTCTCTATCACCTTTTCTCTTGTAAAATGATACCTAATGGATATGTGCTTTGTCCTTGAATGCATCACTAGATTCTTTGATATGTTTATGGCACTTCTGTTGCCACAAAAGATTGTGATTGGATCCTCATACACAACTCTAATGTTCTTCAAAGTCTGCTTCATCCATAACACTTGAGTGCAAATGCATGCTGCTGCAATGTATTCCACTTATACAGTAGATAGGGATATTGAATCATGTTTCTTACTCAACTAAGATACTAACCTTTTTCCCAAGAAGAATGCACCTCCACTTGTACTTTTTCTATCATCCACATCTCCATCCCAATCTACATCAGTATATGCACTGAGAGTAAAGTCACTATCCTTAGGGTACCACAAACCATAACCCATTGTACCTTTTAAATACATCAGAGTTCTCTTGATTGCCATCACATGTGATTCCTTGGGTTCTACTTGAAATCTTGCCACAAGACATATTGGATGCATTATGTCAGGTCTGGTTTGGGTCAGATAAAGTAACCCTCCAATCATAGATCTGTACCTTTTCTAATCCTCCATGGGTGAGTTATCATCTTTACTTAACTTACAACCAGTTATCATATGTGTACAAACTAGTTTAGAATCTTCCATCCCAAATTTCTTTAACAAGTCTTTCGCATACTTAGACTGAGAAATGAAGATGCCTTTATCTAATTGACTTATTTGCAGACCTAAAAAGAAGTTCATCTCTCCAAACATGGACATTTCAAATTCCCTTTGCATTTCTTCAACAAAAATTGAGCACATACCTTCCTTGCCTCTAAAAATAATATCATCAACAAAGACTGCGACAATTAGGATTTGTTCATTATTGATCTTGAAGTAGAGATTGCTGTCTGTAGTACCTTTACTAAACCCTATCTATTTCAGATACCTGTCCAACCATGCATACCATGCCCTAGGGGCTTGTTTTAATCTATACAAATCTTTCTTCAATCTGCATACCATGCCACACTGATCTGATGACTGGAACCCTTCTGGTTGTTCAATAACTTTCTATTTAAGAAAGCAGACTTCACATCCATTTGGTAAACCTTGAAATATTTGTAGGCTACAAAGGCCAAAACATCCTTATTGCTTTAATCATTGCTACTAGATAAAAAGTTTCTTCAAAGTATATTCCTTCAACTTGAGTGTATCCTTTGTATACAACCCTTGCTTTGTTTCTTACCACTTCACCATTCTCATTCATCTTGTTTTTGAAGACCCACTTTGTACCAATAACATTCTTATCTGCTAGTCTAGGAACAAGATCCCAAGTCTGATTCTTCTCTATCTGCATCAAATCCTCTTCCATAGCCTTTGCCCAATTCTCATCTTTGCAAGCCTCATCCACAGTTTTAGGTTCAATTTTGGAAATTAGATAGAAATTTTCTTGTTCCTCTGAAACTTTTCTTCTAGTTAAGATCCCTTTTCTCTTATGTCCTGTGATTTGGTCTTCAGAATGACTGATTCTTACACCCTTTGGTAGCACTTATCAGAGCTTGTTCTTCTTCATCTGAGTTGTCTTCATGTTTTATCACTTCTGAAACATCTGGTTCATCTAATTCATATCCACTTGATTCTGAAGACCTTTCCTTACATTCATCAACTTTAATATTTGCACTTTCAATGATCTTATTCATCCTTTTATTATAGCACCAGTAGGCCTTGCTCTTAGTGGAGTAACCAAAGAAGATTCCTTCATCACATCTAGCATCAAACTTGCCTAAATATTCTTCTCTTTTGATATAACATTTTCTACCAAAAAAATTGAAATATTTCACAATAGGAACTTTACCATGCCATAATTCATAAGGAGTCTTAGAACTATTACCTTTTACTTAGACTATGTTTAGGATATATACAATGGTACGAATTGCCTCTCTCCACTATGCTTCCAGAAGATTAGCTTCTTTCATCATGGTTCTAGTAGCTTCTTGAATTGTTCTATTTTTCCTTTCAACAACTCCATTTTGTTGTGGAGTTCTAGGCATAGATAGATATCTCTTTATTCTATATTCTTCACAAAAGAAATTGAATTCATTTGATGTGAACTCTCCTCCTCTATCTAACCTCAGGTATTTGATTTTCAAATCCATCTCATTTTCAACCATTGCCTTAAATGCCTTGAACTTATCTAGAGCTTTAACTTTTTCTTTCAAAAAGGTGACCCAAGTCATTCTAGAATATTCATCAATAACCAACATGAAATACTTGTCTCCTTGCAAACTTCTTACTCTAGTAGGTCCACACAAATCTGTATGCACTAGCTCAAGTAGTCCTCCAACTGATTGGTCCTTGCTTTTGAAACTTGTTCTTGTTTGTTTCCCAAATTGACACTCCTTGCAAATAGGATTAGTAGGCTTCACAATCTTAGGTAGATCTCTAATAGCCTGTGTAGTACTTATCTTCATAATGTTATCAAAATTTATGTGACATAACCTTCTATGCCATAACCAACTCTCATCAGTCTGAGCCAACAAGCAATAGTTATCAGTTCCTTTCAAGTGATAGATATTACCTCTGGTATTCTTACCAGTTGCAATGACTGTTCCAGAGCTTTCCTTGATCTTGCATCCATTATCATTGAAGCTTAAATCATAGCCCTTGTCTCACATCTGACCCACACTTAAAAGATTGTGCTTTAATCCTTTCACATACAAGACATATTTAGTATTATGCTTGCCATCAAAAGAGATAGATCCTTTTCCACAAATCTTACCAGATGTATCATCTCCAATCCTAACCAGTCCACCATCATATCTTTCCAAATTCACAAACTTACTTTTGTCACCAGTCATGTGGTGAGAGCAGCTACTATCAATAACTTGTTCATCCTTATCCTTAATGACCCGAGCAGCCAAAGCACTTTCCACTAGTTTTTCTCCCTTCACACAGCTAGTAGAATTAGTAGACATGGGATCTTCCTTAATACCAATAAACACGCATTCATTTCTAGAAGTACTTGCATTATCTGGTTCACCATTATTTGATACTCTTCATCATCATCAAAATCTTCAACATAATAACACTTCTTTTGGGTCCTAGTCCTATTCTCATATCTTTTTCTATTCCTTTCAATTCTTTCAGGACGTCTAGAAGCAAAATGACCTACTGTACCACAAGAGAAACATTTGAAAGGTAATTTACTTTTATACTTACCGGATCCTCTTTGTAGTTTGTCCACAAAGTTTTCTTCAATTTCATCAAACTCATCATTAGATTCTACCTTGTACTTTTCTAATCTGGAAGTTCTTCCAAAAGTACTAGCTTTGAAGACCATCTCAACTTTCAGCAAAGCATCACCAAACTCTCTCACTTCAAAGGCAGTAAGCTTACCAAGTAGCTAATCCCTATCAACTTATTTTACTTGCATGAATTCTTCAATTGCATCTACCTTGTGATAGTAGGACTTGGGCAAAGATCTGAGAATTTTCATCACAATTTCCTTATCATCGAGAGTTGCCCACATGGCTTTTATCCATGGACAAGTTCATCAACTTTTTACATGAAGGCTCATACATTTTCATCTTCATTCATCTTCAAACTTTCATATTTCACTTTTAGACTTTGTAGGTTGGCTTCCTTCACATAATCATCTCCTTCATACAGATTTTTCAACTTTTCCCATACCTCATTTGCAGTTTCAAGATCCACTACTTTTGTCAGTATTGAGTTGGTTAATGAGCTTAGTATAGCATCTTTTGCCTTGACATCCATCTGATAATCTTTGATTTCATCTTCAGTCGTCAGACCATTCAAAGGCATAGTGTATTTTGTTTCTACATATTTCCATACTTTGTAGCCAAGACAAAGAAGAAGGATTTTCATCTAAGCCTTCCAAAGAGCATAATTTGTTCCATCAAAATGTGGCACTTCCTTCTTGTAAGACATTTTGGATCTTCCTCAAGCTATTAAACTTTCTTTAGAGGAACTTGGCTCTAATACCAATTGTTGATATGTCCCAAACAATTAAGAGGGGGGGTGAATCAGTTGTCTCAAAAACTTAAACACTTCTGCAATTAAACATTAATCGCTTATCCACAATTATTATGATTTAACAATGAATGTGTGAAATCAGAAAATTAACCACAGATACAACATCAAACACAAGAGATACAATATTTTACATGGAAAACCCCAAGGTGGGGAAAAACCACAAAGAGGATTAGCTCTTAATATATATTGCAATCTTGAAATAATGATGTTCAGGCTTGGTCACTCCACGGGCCTAAACATACTGGCTCACTGCCTCAACCCTAAACCTAGCAAGATTACAATAAGGGTTGTTAAGCCCTACTAGTGTCTCACTACCAAGCTCATTGCCATGATCAACACCTTTTTATGTTTGTGACTGAAGTACAACAATTCCTCTACTCTGCTCTACCTCTTCTTTGCTCTGCCTCTTCTCTGCTCTGCCTTTTGGACCTTTCTTATTATTTTTCCATCTTCATTCAAGGACATCTTTTCTATGACTCAACTACAAGTATTTATACAATTCAACAACCTTGGAATGATCATCAAGGTCAGCATTACAATCATCAACCATTGGATCAATCTCCAAGGTTGGCATTACAAGCATTTAAAAAATAGGTCCTAACCTATAACAACATTATACAAAGAAAATGAAGTAAGGATGTATGTGGATTATGCCTCACCTTAGCTAGGCCTCAAACATGATCTTCCACGCTTCAACACACTTCCATGATCTTCAAAGGATCTCCACAATTACTAGAATTAACCAAGTCGGCTAAGACTGGTTACACACTACCTTATATGGGAACAATCTTCAAACATGATCTCAATTCCTTGACATGGACCAATGTTAAGATAGGAACATGATCAAGAGACATCCACAAGCACGTTATAATCACCAGGAGCAACCGCATGAACCTTAACCACTTTAGCCATCAGAATCTTCTCACTCAAACACATGAACTTCACTGTCTTTGACTGTCATAAAAGAAAGATAGCTTGCAAACCACCAATACATGAACCACTTCAATTGTAGGCACTTATCATCATCCCAGACTTCCCTCTAGAACCATAGAGCATAATACTTTATTGCAAAGGAATGCAAAGCATAATACTTCCTCCCTGTCACCAGAGAATAATCAGAAGGAGCAGGCTTTACTCTGGTGAATGCAACTTTCTCACAACTTTAGACTAGAGGCTCAAACTTAGGATTTCACATCTTTAAGCATCCCTTGAAATAAATTCCAATCCACAAACCAAGATCTTCATCCAACAAGAAATACAGAGTAGTCTACCGAATTGTTCTTCAACATACAACTCTCTGTCTATACTGCACTTCACTATAACTCACTTGATTCTTCCAGAGAGGCCAATTTTCTCAATATCCCTAATACACAAGGCTTCTAAACAAGTAATAGAATAGAACACAGTTGACACCAATGACAACAAAGATATGTTAACATTAATGACAACACCGATTAGGCACATACTTGCAACATTATATGTGTTGGTGTAATTAAATATTTAATTACACTTTAATAAGTTTACTTAGGGCTTATTTTTAGTCTTAGGTTATTATTAAGTCATATTAGGGTTTTATTTAACTTACAAATATAAAAGCAAGTTGTCACATGTAATTCTCAATCCATTTCATTAATTCATCCAATATTGTGCAAATTATTTCTCTTTGCTTTTTTCTCTTGTGGAAGGTAAATCTTAGGTTTTGCAAGTGATCTTTTTGGCTTGATTTAATTATCAACTTCAATATGGTATCAAAGCAGATCTGCAAGCCCCTTCTCAAATTTGGAGAAAAATTCAAGAAAGAGCCATTTTCTAGGTGTGTTTTTGTGTAAAACAAAGTATTTCATTGGATTCAGAGCAGCTGGAAAATGTAGATTTGTCTTTTATTTGGTTAAATTTGGTCTCGAGAGGCCAGATCTATGAAAGTTTTAGTGGGTGCTTTTTTTTGGGATCCAGAGGGTACCTACAATTTTGGAGTGTTTTCAGCCCAAACAGACCTCACCATTGAGTTCAGAGCACCTAAAAACCCTAGAATTGTTTGTTATTTCACAAAAATTGGAGACTGAAAAAAATCTCTATGATTTTTTGAGGGTGCATCCTTTTATCCAGCGGTCCAAAGGGTGCTTCCACATCTTTTTATCCAACAATCTGAAGGGTGCTTTGCAGAGTGCATCATTTTATCCAATGGTCTAAAGGGTGCTTCCGCATCCTTTTATCAAGCGGTTTGAAGGGTGCTTCCGCAGGGTACATCATTTTATCCAGTAGTCCGAAGGGTGCTTCGTTTTATATAGTAATCCTCCGTCCTACCCTCTTCTACATGCCCTGATGGAGCAATTTCACAAAAACTATCATAACTTTCACATTTGGGGTAAGTTTTTTGCAAACAAAATATTACCAAAAAGATAGTTCTACACGATGGTATGATCAGTTGTTTCTGATTTTATTTTTTGGTACATGTTTTTTTGTTTGAATTCAAGGCATCTTTTTTGGCTTTCGAGCTCCATTCTTGCACCCAGAATCTATATTTTTCAAAAATGAATAGGCTTTGGAAAGGTATCAGCAAGATCTACATAGCCACCTATATAATTTTTTTAAATTCAGCCCCAGGCAACTTTTAATCAGTTTGTCAATTTTATGGCTTTTGTTGGATATCCTAGACATGCCGCCTCTTGGAAAGGTTCTGTTTACTTTGATAGGATTTTGGTATTACCATAAATCTATTTTCATGTTTTTTGTATTTTTTTCTCTCTTTTGGAGAGGGGTTTTTTCCCATAGGGTTTTTCTCATTTTCTCCACCTTATGAGAGATTCTTGTTGTTCATGGTTACCTAATATGGCCTTGTAGCTAGGACCCATTCTTGCATTAGTTGCATGCTTTTAATTTCTCCCTAAGTTGCACTTATGGGGGGTGTTGGTGTAATTAAATATTTAATTACACTTTAATAAGTTTACTTAGGGCTTATTTTTAGTCGTAGGTTATTATTAAGTCATATTAGGGTTTTATTTAACTTGCAAATATAAAAGCAAGTTGTCACATGTAATTATCAATCCATTTCATTAATTCATCCAATATTCTACAAATTATTTCTCTTTACTTTTTTCTCTTGTGGAAGGTAAATCTTAGGTTTTGCAGGTGATCTTTGTGGCTTGAGTTAATTATCAACTTCAATAATATGTGTGAGCAATCACATTTTGAACACCTTGATTTATTTGAGCGATTTTTCTTACATAGTTTAGGACATAATCTAGGGGTTGAGGTGGTTTTTAATCTCCTTGAACTATTATAACCTATTGTAAGCAAGAAGGTACACTAGGTGCCCCCCACACAACCATCTTAGGAATATTAGTACAAAGTCTATTAGTCAAGATCGAATTAAAAATTTTGTCCTTTTGATTATGTTCAAAATATATCCCTAAAGGATTTAATTTGAAAGACCTTTTCTCATCCACCAATGCTTCGTCTTGGCCAAGGAGAGCATTGGAACGAAAGGAAGGTACAATGTTGTTAAAGAGTTTGGTATCATTTGAATTTGCAACAAAAGTAGAGTTATCCATAGTCTTAACTTCCTTAGAGATATCTAAGGTACTTGAACATTCAATTAAAGGTGGAAGATCTAATGGATTATCCTTAGAGACCTCTTGCACCATGTGATCATTAGTTGAATAGTCATTTTCTACCCATGGAGAACCCTCCTTGAGAGAGAGCCCTTTATCCCTAATGTTTCATTTTCTAAAGAGGGTAGGATGGTTTTAAGGAATGTGTCAATGATTTCATCCTATTGTGCTAGTATATACTCAGAATCATTTTTGAAAGAATGATCAAAGTATAATTTTATGTCATCATCACATGTAGTAGAGACTAGATGTGTAAGAGAAGTGCTATCACAATTATCTTTTTCATTACTACTCATGGAGATGAACTTGGTTAAGCTTTTTAATATTGTAGGATGTTCACTCATGAGGGTTAAGAATCTAATAAAATAAAGATCTTTGATAAATGCTTGCAAATATACTGAAGAAAAATGACATGAAGGTGCCATAGTAAAATGTCTAGAAACGTCAATAAGAGCTAGTAGTTCACCCTAGGTGTTGAAATACACAATGTGTAATTGAGATAATACCAAATTTCAAGAAAGGATATAAAATGATGCCAAATTTATGTTTTCAAATATATGCAAAGTTAGATTTAAATATTTTTTGTATGAATGCAAGAAAGTAAGAGCAAAACTATGTGTAAATATGAGCTAAAATGCTTGATTTTTCAACTTTTTTCAATGCAAATGCCTAAAAGAAGAGGTGTTACGAAGAAATTTAAGAGGGGAAGTGAATAATAAGATTAATATTAGTCCAATAATGCAACAAGATCCTTCACAACATGCCTATAATGCAATTCTAGAGAGATGACAAGGCCAAATCTAGTGAAAATGCAAGGTTTTTTAACCCTAGACATGAAATTTATGCAAAAAGGACACTATGATAAAACACTACAATTATAAATCAGTCCTAACTAAGTGTTTGAAAAGGGTAGTAAAATCTGAAACAAGATTTTAACTACAAACCCTAGCTAATGCAAAACTAGGTTTTTATGAAAAATGCACAATTTCAAGCAATTTTTAACAAATTAAGCATGAAAATGCAATCCAAATGATTAAAATAATGATGAATTTCTAAAATTTAAATCAAATATAATGAAAATAATAGAAATTAAATGGAATTAAATTAAATTAATACAAATTATGCCAAAATACAAGCCTAAGATGCCAATTTTTTCAAAATTTTCAAATGCAATAAGATGAATGAATGCAAATCTAGAGTACCACACTCAGAAAGGTGCAAAAATAAAATAAACATAGGTTCACCAAAATGTTTAGTAGGAAAAGGGGGACAAATGATAAAAGGGTTAAATCCTCCTTTCACAACAAACATTCAAGGACATATCAACTGAGTTGAATCACATTTTTGCAAGAGAAAACACCTATAGGTCAGGCTGTCAATTGGAACAATGTGGAAATTTAGAGATTGTCAATTAATGTATCAATTTAATGCTCAAATACCCTTAAAACCCTAATTATGCAAAATGGTAAGTAAAATGATGAATTACGACAAATGCTTGCAAACTAATATAATAGGCAGAGATTAGTTACTGACCATTTTTTGAAGTTCAAGATGTGAAATACTTGGGGACATTGGCATTAGTAGCCCTATCCAAGGTGGTGTTTTCTTAATGGAATCTTGATCTCCTTTTGTCACTGATATTCACTGTATCTTTTGTTTCTACCCTGGGAGGTGCAGAGGACACTGGCACTCGAGCCTGAGTCTAAGGCAAGGTGATCTTTAGGATGTCAAAGCCTCTTGAGATGTTGATTGCCACTATCCAAATGATTTTTACATTTTCAATCTCAGAGGACACTGGCATTGACACCTGAGTCTGAGCAGTTCTTTTCTTCAGAGAATTGGAATCTACACATTGTGTTACTATTCCCTACAACTCCACTTCGTTCAGAGGTGACACCTATAACCTACAATCACAAGGAGAGTGGTCGGGGGTTGTGGTGTTTAGAGGCTTGCCTTGGTCAAGCCCTGGATAGATATTCAAGTCTTCTGAACACCGTTGTCAGATAAAGAGTGTGTATCCCTACGGGATAGAGGAAAAAAATGATAAATGGTTCAGACACTAATAGATATCACCTCAGAGGTGTAGCTCACATGTAGATGAAAGTCCTTCAATCAAATGAGAAGATGAATCTAAATCTGCAATCACAAACACAATAACAATGCTCTACTCTACAACAATGAATATCTTGAATGCTCTAAAATCACAAGTTTGCTAAAAGTTCACAATCATCTTCTAGTTTGCAAATGAGATCCTAAACATGCCTATATATGCAACTAAACACATTCTCACTAAGAATTTCGTAATTCAAACTTAAGATGTTGGCATGGGACCTAATTAACAATCACAAAACTAGCATAACAGCCTGAAACAAGTTTTCTTCTTCTAGTTCATAAATATTAAGAGTGCTTGTGTGTTAGGAAGCTCCTATTTGTTTATGAGTTTCATGACCTAGTGCTCTGACTTTGAATTCCTTGTTTGTAGAAGTAGGAGATTATACATGGCTTCCTATGCTCCTAGTAGCTATTGTGGTACATAGCTGAAAATTGATATCTTCAACCTTTCAACAGTTAATTATAGAGTGAACCTCTTTTCTTCTCTTCTTTTCCTACCACCACTACTATTCATGGAGTAGAATTTTGCCCGTTACTTAGATCCATGTATTGGACACTAACCTGTTTGACTTTTAGGAGTATCTGGGTACTAAGAACTTACCTAGTGAGGTTGTCCCTTCATTAAGAACCTCTAGAAATTGCTAAATAGCGATATGTAGATATCGTTTGCACTATAGCTCACATTGTTGACAATAATGTTTCTACATTAGCTAGTTATGTCGAAACATTAAGTGACTTGCATTCAAACTCATCCAAAGCTTAGCTCTTGGTGTCCATGTCAACTCGGACCCTTCTTTCTACTTTCACTTCTTATCAGCCATCTACAAGCAATACAAGTAGTTAATACTAATACAAATTCTCTCAGAATGGGTGGAAACCCCATTAATCAATATGGGTTTTTACCCCCGTCATCTACCTTATCGTTTACCTTCCCAGGATCTAACCCTAGAGTTTCAGCCCAAACCAACAATCCCATGCTATCTAAAACCAAAAATCAATCCACCCATACACCTAACCCCGTTATCAGCTAATTGCTTCAAAATGTTAATCCCCTCTAATAGTAGATGGCTACTATATCAACATTTGCATCCCAACCACCATTATCATCAACCATTCTCTAGTCTAAACTTCCCTAAAACTTCGAGGCTTTGAAATTCAAAAAGTATATTGGTAAGGGGGACCCACAAAATCATGTGTTTGAATTCACTCCTATGTGTAGTGACTTCCTATTTGATGACTTTCTTCTTGAAAAGCTTTTCCTGTGGTCTCTAAAGGACATTGCGTTGGACTAGTTTTACTCGCTTCCTAACAATTCTATAAATTATTTCTAGTAGCTTATAATTTAGTTTCTCCATCATTTTTAGACCAACATAGGACCACATATAACACTCACTAATCTTGTCCATTGTAGGTAGGGAGTGAATGAGAAGGTAATTGATTTTTTCGAGCATTATCAGACCTTATTTTCATAGATATTGTATGCACTCTTGGAATCTGACATGTAACATGTTTTTATCAAAAACCTGTAGCCTTAGATTAGGGATAAAATCTTTCTCATGCATTATCCCTCTTTCACTCACCTTTTCATGGCACTAAGAGATTAACAACAGTGAGTTAGTCAATACAAAGCATCTTTCTCACAGACTCACACTAGGAAATCTGATGCCCCTCCATCTTTCCAAACTATAAGAAGAATAATAACTTTATCAAAATAAATTATAATAGTAATGAACAATAAATAGCATCCATGACACTATTGTACATGGACTTAGCATCCAGAACAAGCCAAGGACTTGACAATTTACTTCACCCTCTGAGTTGCTTTATGCTATCCTGCAACAACTCTTAAATAATAACCTCATCCAATTGCCTCTCATTCACCTTGTTGATACCTCTAAAACCCTAGTGCCTTCTTGTGACCCGAAGGCCTTCTATCAATTTACTTGGAGACTACATTGAAATATGTATGTCTATGAAGGACACTATGTAATACCTCATTGATCGGAACATTATCCAGGTCACTAGAGTGAACAATAGAGGAAATAAGTCTATTGCTCCACCAAATCAGAATCTTTAGATCTACACTAACCCTCAATCCACCAATTTGATTGAGCTCACCCCTGATACTATGGTCTCTAGTGTGTGCTAACGTGTCTACTTCTCTTTCCAAGTTGATTAACATGGTGGATGGTTGCCCTTGCCCTAGTTGAGTGCATCTTGTTCTTGAGATGATCTTCTTCTTCACCCCCATTGACACACTTATGAACATATATGAAGGACCCCTCTACATCGCTACCCTGATTAGTGACAAGCCCACCAAGGGCATACTCAGTGATCATGTGTTCATGGTAGATGTAGTCACAAAGGAGTTCATGTATGTTCATGAGTTGTACTAGGACAAGTACAGGAAATCCAAAGTCTAGGTATGAGTTCTCGATGGATCCTCTCATTGTATCTTGGGTTTGATCACCCTTCTTGTCTATGTAGGACCCAAAGTATTATACATTTCCTTTTCTATCATCTCCACCTCTATCCAATTTCATGTGAAGTTGGGCCATCCTTGGCGCTCTTCTATGAGAGTGATCCCCATGGTAGCCCACAAGTGTTTGAAGTTTCCCCATGAAGTTTAGGTATAAACTATCTACCATATTAGGTTTAAAAACCTCTTGCTTTAAGAGGAAACTTCTCCTTAGACTACTTTTGGCCAACACCTACTGAGCCATTGTGACCTTGTAATGATTTTTTGTCTTTATCATTCCATAAATTCAAGGCTAGTCACATAGCCCAGTTGTTCATTGGTGCCTCCTCCTCTAGCCAACTAGTTTCCATCCCTATGGTCATTAAATATCCATTAGTGACTTCTATCCTTCCTCCTACTCGACAGAAAGAGAAGGTTAAGTAGCCCAAGTCAAGTGACCACCCTGTTCCCATGTGTCTATTATTTATGTCGAGGTGCCACCTCTTGAGTCTTACCCAAGACCTAGAGGAAAACAACCTATGCAACCTAGACCTACTCACCCTCCAGCGTTTTCTCTAGTTCCTCTTACCTCTTTGGAGACTAGAGGAAAGAAACCAATAGTGCAGGGCCCTACTCCTTTAGTTATTTGACCTTCAATGGTTTCTCTTGCTCCTCATGCATCTTTAGATATGCGAAGAGAGCAACCCATGGTGTGAGGCCCTTCACCCTTGGTCCTTTGATCTTCAACAACATCCTCTGTTCCTTCAAACTCTTTAGTGGATAAAGGAAAGAAGTACATATTGAAAGACCTTCCTCTAGCAGTACCCCAACCTTTGGTGGCTCCTTTTGTTCCTCCACCTACTCCCATAGTGATGGACAAAAAGGATCCCACATTGGGAGACTCTCTAGTTCCTTCAACAGATGTTGTGATCCGCTTACGATGCAACCAACTTGAGACGGATCACAAGCATTGTCATCATGTTACAGGTCATGAATGTGTGGCTAGGGAGGAACCCCTTTCCTCTCCCATACAGCTAGCCCCTAACTTAGCCCCATCACCTCAGCATGTTCCTCTCCTATATCCTACCCTAGCCTCCACCAAATCATCCAAATGTTAGCACCACACCTAGAACCATTGTCTCGGAGCCACTCCCATTGTAGTGTACCCAATACTAGGTATTTCTTAATGTCTTGCATCCCACTACCCTAGACATGGACATTACATCAACAATGCCTAAGTACAAGAACAAGCACTATCCCACCCCACCCTTTTGTAAACCTAAGTGCATGCCACCCTCACTACCGTTGAGTCCTTCTACTTCATCTATTTAGATTGTGGAGACCTCTGCTCCACTAGTGGCCACTAATGCTTGCAATCTTGTTGATAGCATTGGGAAACCAAAAATTGTCATTTATTATAATATTGACCCAAATCCATCTTCCCCCAAGGAATATATATTTGAGTCCTTGGAAGAAATGTAATCCCTATCTGTCATCTTCACATGATCGATGGACCTTGCCTTGGGTGAGTTACACTAGGATCCTCCCTTGGACGCTAATCCTCTACGTGATGAACCAGGTGTTGTGCTTAGTACTACCCTCAATGTGGTCCCTCTCATGGCATATCCTTCATCCCTTTATAATGAGAAAGATTGGGAGGTGAATGACCTACTAGAGCCCAATCCTTGAGTATAGTCCCTTCATTCATCTATTTTTCTGTGGGGCTTGCCTGTGTGTTTTGTAATCCCCATACATGAGTATGGCATGATTGTCTTTTTAAGTTCTCCTTGGATGACCCTTGATGCCCTTGTAGGCACATGGATATAGGGGGAATGAAAATGTCATGACATTATTTAATATGTTTCTAAATTCTTATTTGTGTTGTATTTGAAATTTTCCACATTTTGGGGATAATGCAAAGCATTGGATGATTTAACATCCTTCCATGTTGACCCAAAATATTTATTTATCTTCTCATGAAATTCTTCCTCTGTATTCATAGTTCTACATGCTTAGGTGGATGATGACAATTACAAAAAAATAAATTACAAATAATTGACAAGATCAATTGTAAAAATTATCCCACACAGATCAACCTATATATTGTATTGGCTCCAAAGAATGTAGATCCCTTCATGTTATGATTGATATTTCTTTTTTACGTGACACCTTGCCGCATTTCTCAGTCTCATGCCATGCTTACACAAGCCTTTATGTATCATTACTACAACATCACCTTGGTTGTCATGCATGGGGGCAACCCCTTCATGACATAGATGTTAGAATTGTTCTGGACAACTGAGAGGGGGGGTGAATCATTTGTCACACAATTTAAACTTTTCTACTTTTAATCCTCTTTTAGAAACTTCTAATCAAATTATTGATATGAACATTAAAGTATGAATCAATAACACATGAGTAGAAACATAATTAACACACTTGACACTGAGATTTTTGACGTGGAAACCCAGTTAAGGGAAAAACCATGGTGGGGGTTAACCCACAAAGATTATACTCTATTAAAAGTATTACAAAGGGGAATGCACATGTATTCGGGCTCACTGCTCAAGAAGGCTTACTACCTATAGAAGGCTCACTGCCTACAGAAGGCTCACTACCTATAGAAAGAAGATTACAATGAGATTCAACTGATAATTAGCATCTGTCATTGCAAGGATTTAGTTCTGGTTAAGTATAAAATACTGACTTGATACACTTCATCTTCACTCTACCCTTTTCACTATTTTGCTCACATCTAAATCTTATATCTCTGCTCTTTTCACACTTATTCCATAGTCGCATCACACACACACATTGAAATCATTCAAATCCATCTACTATATATATCTACATCTTGATCTTCTACTAGTTTTCAGTCAGCTTCAAGAACACTTAGAACTTTATTGAGAATTCTTCTCTATCAGCTAAATTCATGAACACTTGTAACGTGGACAAAAACTTGCACTTACAAATCATTAATTAGGTCAGATACTATCACTGATCATCACAACTTGTCCAACCAACAAATTTCGTACATCCAGAACCAAGATCAATTACAAGGTCGGGCTGTTCTTCTTCTGCCTATTCTGTCAAACTATTAACCTGATACTCAGATGATAATAACTATTTAATCCTTCATCAATGGAAGCCAAAACTCTAGATATAGATTATTCTAACAATGCTTATGACTCCCTCAGATCCGTAGCAAACTTTGATCTACTCCTGAAGAGATCCAAACCAAGATACTGGACCCTATCACACACTTTGTTCTTGACTTCCCAAACTTAGAGAAATCTTCAATCTGATTTCTGGTATGGGCAAATTATGAAATGCAGATGTGTATTAGAGACATATTTGCCATCAATGACAACACTTATCATGCTTAGCAGTGTCTCTTACCAACAATCTTCCCCTTTGGCATTGATGGCAACACTTAGTGAAGAATGACTACGTGTCAGAATAACTCCCCCTTTGCTTGTGCTCGATACTATTGTTCACACTACTTTCTAGTGCTCCCCCTTCATTGGATTCTTTAGTTTTCAATGCTTTTCACTCCCCCTTTGACATTAATGGCAAAGAGTGGGATTCGCAATTACTAATCATGCAAAAATTTTGTATATAAGGCTGCATATGTACAAATAGTACATATGTTATATTTACATATATTTAAGGATATCTGTAAAAGTACTCTTTAACTGTGCAAATTTGGTGGCTCAACCTATCTTCATACCATCCAAAATTGAAATGTGTCTACTCAGTAGAAATGCATATGCTTTTGGTTTCCTTAGATTTGAGGGATTGTTTGCCTGGGCAATACTTTGGGCCTCTGACAAAGTGTTAAACATTATTTCCAACTTAGGGGTAATTAGTCCTTGGAGCTAACCCATTCTTTTCATAATGTTCTTCTTTTCTTTAATATGCTTCTTTATTTCATTTGTTAGGCTAATTTCTTGAAACTCTTGGCTCACCGGAGATACTGTTAAAGGATCAAAACTTTGAGATAGGTCTAGCAACTTTTTCTCCTTCTCCTTTATCTTTTTCTCAATATCCTCTGCTATTTCAGGCCATGATAAATAAAACTTATATACATCACCACCATCCTTAAGAGCATTTTCAATACTCTTTATACCAATATTGAGTGTTTTTCTATCATTATCTATACGGCTTTTTAGTTCACTAAACCTCTTATCCAAAAATTCTTTCCAGACCTTTACTTCGGCTGACTTCTCAAAAGACTCAAAATTTGTATTTACAGAATCAACAACATTTTTCAAATTACCAGAAGGAGAATCAAATGTATTTTTCTGATATGTGGGCATGATCTTCTCTAGTACTTCGGATACTAGGTCTATCAACTCATTGTTTCCTATGTGAGACTTGGACATTTTCTCCCTTGCCTTGGCCTGTGTAAGTGAAGATATCTTCAGCATTTGGTCCAGAGAGAGTGTCCAAATTGATTGGTCCTTGTATCAGTTCTAGCTCATCTAACTCTAGCATCTCCTTGCTGAGAAAACTCTACACTACATACTTAGTGTCTCTTGCTACACTTGCTATTTCGGTTTCCTTCCCTTGTGCTTTGTCAGTGGCGGAAACTGAACTGTCTTTCTCTGGTGCATTAGCACCATCTCCTTCTGTTAGTTCTTCTTTTCCTTGGTCCTTTTTGGAGTCATCAATAGCAAGAGGATCTGGAGGATCATGGCCAACACTTGCTTCTTCTAACAATACTTCCTCTTCTTCTTTTTGTACTTCCTCTTCTGGAACAGAGGAATCTAGAGTTTTAGTCTATTGCTTATTCTTCTTTAATTCTTCAACATTCATGTTTGAGGACTCAATCTCTACATTTACCTCCTCTGCAACAGGAAGATTGTACTTTTTCAAAGCACTCCAGAGTATCTCTTTGGTTTCCTTTCCAATCTTGTCTATCTCCACAAGCATAAGCTTATTCAGTCAATTTTTACTTCAGAACTCATCCTTGGCTTCTTTAAATATCAAATTCATTTGCTTCGGAGTAATTTGGGGGCATAATTGTATTAATATTTGTTCTCGGATCTCAAGATCCTTTCTTATTGCATTCTCTTTTCTCAGTTCCAAAATATTTTCAAGGCTTTTTGGTATCAATGAGCATATCTTAATAAGAGCCTTGTTGTATATATTCAAATATCTTACCATTGCTTCCTCAAGTACTCTTTTGTCAGCATCACTATAGTCATCATAGAATTCTATCATTAGAGCCAAGTTTCCATCTACAGTAATAGATTTAATGATGTCATCTACTGAAAGGGTAGGCTTCTCTTCATATTCCTCTATCTTTTGCCTCTTGCTTTCCCTTTTGCTTCCAAAGGGCATCTCTTTGGATATCTTGGCCGTTTTTGTGCCTGTGGCTTTTAGTTCTTTGATCTCAATGTTTGAATCTATATCTTCATCTTCTTCATAGGTCTGAGATGCTTTTGTTTTCTTTCTTTTCTCCCTTTTTTTAGATGATTTTGTTTCTAGTTTTGCAATCTTAGGAGGAACAGGGGTAGCAGTAGAGCTCCTAGTAGTCCTTGATGTTGAAGAGGGTTCCACTGAAGCACTTCCTTGTTTCTTATCTTGTTTCTCTTTCTCAGCGTTTTCAGTTCTTTCCCTAAATTGCCTCACAACCTCCTTAGTTAGGCCTAGATTTTTAGCCAACTGCTCAACTTCTTTTCTTACTCTCCTATTGGTTTTAGGTTCCTTGAGCTCAGTATGTCATTTTAAACTTAACTCCTCATATGTTTCAAATCTTTCAACTGTTGTGTTTTTAGGCTTTCTAAGAAGATGTTGAGCATACATATTCAAGATTTTTCCATCTACTTCATACCCCATGGGCATGATCCAAACAATTCTAGGTTCCACTGCTTCCATTAGCCATTGATCAGTGTCAAACATGAAGCATATTTCATTTTTGTACTTCTCAACAATTGATTTAAGGATTCCTTCCCTTAAATGCATCATACTCTAAAAATTATTGAAGTATCTTGTTGTGTGGTTACACAACACGCCCTATTTTGGCTTGACAAAACAGGGACCCAACTTTTGGCTTGGCTTGTTTTGTGCTTTCTGGCGGTTTTGGTAAAAGTAAGTCATGTCGA
This sequence comes from Cunninghamia lanceolata, assembly GCA_027924645.1. Classification (NCBI taxonomy): domain Eukaryota; kingdom Viridiplantae; phylum Streptophyta; class Pinopsida; order Cupressales; family Cupressaceae; genus Cunninghamia; species Cunninghamia lanceolata. The sequence continues at coordinate 4,603,891 of BSBN01000205.1, forward strand.
TCATCATGCAATGAGCCTGGGTAAGTCATCATCATGAGGTCAGTTTGTCAAAGTTTATATTTCATTCCAGTAACCTCATATTTAGATAGAGCATCAAATTTCATGTAGGTTTGCCTTTTACATCACCCTGATATTCATTAGGATGTGAAAGTTATGAATGGTCAAAATCTTGGTCAAACCTGATATTCCTAGGGGAGGATCATATTTCTTAATATCAGTCATCTTTTGAAAGATCCCCCCAATCTAATTTATCACCCGATAATTCATGCGGTCCAAATGTCTGGACGTCAATTTTAGGTGATAGTGACCTTTAACCGTCAGTAGCCTTATGTATTTCATGAGAGTCATATTTCGTAATGTAACCTGATATTTCTCAATATCTGCCTGCCATGAAATATCCCCCTAAGCTATTATCCTGATGATGTCATTCAAGTCTGATAAACAAAGAAATGAATATGACGATGATGCAATCATCATTTTTACTTCTCGAGTGCATATTTCCTAAACATGATCCTCCTCACATAACATGATGATGATGTCATGATGTCTTAGCGATACACTGAGCCAATATTTGGGTGATGTCATCCCGACAGTCCAAGAGAGAAAGATTATGGTTTACCTGATCATCATCATTTTTGTAACATCACCGATATATTGCAATATCCTCTTGATGTATAAGCACGACCTAATGGTGCGAATGTCACCCCGATATCCAAATATCGTCATGTTTTCAAATATATCCTATCATATGGATATCACCCCACTCTCATTGCCGCCATTGACATTTAATGCGTGCAGAGGTAGTAGGTAGTTCCCGCTGACCACAAAACCCAATGAAATACTTGGCGAAATCTTGAGTTTCCGTGAAGAATCAACGATCAAAATTTAATCTGTCTAGATTTGCCCTAATTTTGCCCTAATTGCAGGGTTAAAAGGTAAATTCAATTTTTAGTTTCACACTTACCTTGTGATTAAACCATTTTTACAGAGTGCTACCTTTCAAACCCCAGTATAGGCGATACTTGAACGAATAGAGCTTACAGGCAGGAAGAAGCACGCGATTATCAGCAAAATTAAGAGCATTTCCAGAAAACCACTGGTATAATCAAGGAGATCTGCATAATCAGGTAAGTAATTGAAACCCTCATCCTATTGCTTCTGCATAATCAGGTAGGATGTTGCAAGTTCTAGTTTGTGCATCTCATGATAAGTAAAGAATGAATAAGTACAGTATGCATGATGTTAGTAAAGATAAATTATTATGTGCATGCTTGTGAGTACCCATTGTAAGACAGATCCTATTAATTGCAGATATCCATGGCTGACAAGAGGTTAGCTAAGTGTGAGGCTTAATTTAGCAAGCCCATGTTCTCATCTCTTAGGGGCATCCTGTTCAAGTACGGTGCCATAACGGATACGCATTAAGGGAGAACTGATTTGGAGGCCTGATTCACCAAAATGAACGATGAAAAGAATAAAAGCACCCTGTTGGATGCGGTGTTCATGTCAGGAATGTGGAATGTGGCTGGTTTTCCATACTCCATGGAGTCTCTAGAGCTAGTTGTTGAATGTGCATGAAATTACAATCCAGAAACAAGGCAGGTGGTGAAACATGGGAGAATATATGTAGAACTGTCCATCAAGGGTCTGTCCAAGACATTTGGATTACCATTGGGCAGGAAGGTTAACAGCATAGATCTAAAAAAATCTGAGATTGAGTATGAAAACAATAAGAAGAAAGCAAGAAAGACAATGTATCAATGGAGGGCTAAGAACAACACATATCCTGCAACAACCAAACTTCCTGTGCACTTGTATAAATATGATTTTGACGATGAGTATCAATATATGATTGCATTACTTAGAAGGGTGATAGGCCAGCCTGATGCTGGTGGTTTTAAAGACTGGATGTATGGTGTCATCATGATGTGCATATATGCAGATACCAAGCCACTATGGGGCCAATTGATTAGTGATGCTCTACATGAGTAGCTGATGAAACTAGGAGGTTCAAATTGTTCCTTTTACATGACATTATACATTGTCTACTCCTATGCTTACAAAGGCACGTTTGATGCACTAGTTACAGATGGAAAGGTTACAGGCACAATCAATGATGTGCATATTTGGGATCATCATCCCCAGTTGCAGAGAGTTAATTACCTCCAAGATTATAAATTGGTAAATGATGCATTCTGTATGCATCTGGTGAGGACCATGGAGGAGGATAGGACAAAAAGATTAAGCATGGAAGCTCAAGAAATAATCTATAGGTATGGAGCCTGGTACATTCAATTTGCAACATTTTCTTACATGAGAGTTGAGGGCTTTGAAGGACACCCTCTCATGCTGCTAAGATACCCCACTGATGTAGTGGTATTAATGGAATTCATGAGGCAGAGCTCCACAATACTGAAGACATACAAGGATGCTCAGAAAATACCACCAATCTTGTTTCCAGTATCCATTGGCTGGTATATGTGCCCAGATTCAGAGAGTATCAAGAAAGTCATGGGTAGTTTGAATAAAATGCAATTGCAGCCATTCCCATTAATAAGGCCATATGATCCTTATGGGAGGATACAGAAAATAATAGGGAAACCTATTCATCAGAGGCACCTAGAAGACTTCTGGGCGGATTCTAAGGATGAAGTAGAAGCCAGAAGAAGAAGATACCAAAGGTTGACATTGAATCAAATCAAAACCTTTGACTGCATCCCCATTCCCTCACAGTTGAAAAAGGATGATGGCAGGTTAATGGCAAATGAGTATGAAGAAAAGAAGATATATAATGATACAATATCTGCACCTGATCTGACTATACAAGAAGATATATCTTTGGATCCTTTCATTGCTAGGACCTTGCAGCTAACCCAAGCCTGGGTTGATGAACAAATTGAGGCATTGAAGAAGAAAGGTGTTGCCATTACTGTGGATAATAAAAAGAAAGGACAAGATATTCTTGATGAGGAATGTGATGATTTTATAATTGAAAAAAGGAAATCAAAAGGAGAGAGGCTACCTCCACAACAACAGCAAAGCAAAAGACCCCCCAGGGGTAAGAAAGTTGATAGGGAACCAAAAGGGGTGATTATTGAAAGAGCAGTGTTTCTAGCTAAAGAAGATAGAGCATCAAGATCAGGATTAGGATCAACATCACCTCCACAGACAGGTAAACAAAAGTCCAAGAAGCATCAGTTGAAAGAGGCAACAGTTACTGAGACCCAAGAAGAGGGTCAATCCTCACAAAAATAAATAGAAGAGGATATCCTTATGGAGGAAGAGCCTGAAGAAGAGGAGGCCCCTTTATGGTTCAAAAGGAAAAGAAAAGCCCCACATGTGGTGGTAGCTACCACACCTAAGAAACCAAGAACCTCCATAAGGGGTGAGATAAAGCAATCCCCTATACTGTTGAAAGGGGCAGGTAGTGAATCTTTCCATAAGGAATTTCAACACAATGTTCTGCTTCCTACCATTGTGAAGTTCAAGATTGAACAAGCTGAAGAGCAGATGAAAGAAACCTCTCAAGGAGGTCATATCTCATTAGATGAAACAATTAATCTATCTGATGATGAGGTTGTGAAGGAAGTAGCTTCACAGAAGATGGAAACCCTTGCTGTGGGTACTCACATGACTCCTCATGGGACTCCAGTAGTTCAAACAATATTGGAGGAGATGAAGCAAGTGGAAGCTGAAGCAGAAAAGAGTCCAGAGAAGATATCTCAAGAAATAGGGTTGGACACATTAGTTGCATAGGTGACAAGTCTTGCAATAGTGGATTTGACATATGGACAGGATGTAAGTCCTGAACATCCAGCAGGAACACCTGATACAAGAGAACACATGGAAGAAGTGAAGATGGTAGAACCAAAGGGCCATGCTTCAGAAATGAGCCAACAACACCAATAGGATACGTCAACGAAGCCCACTATGGTGGAGGTTTAGGAAAAGAAGGCTGATGAGAAGGATGTATCTGATGATCCTGTTTCTAAGGTTTAGGAAGTAAGTAATGCAGGTGTAGAACAAATACCAGAACTTAAGGAGGATTCCACAATATCCACAGTTATAAATATGCCTCAATAGGAGGATAAGTCAAAAGTGGATGAAGTAGTAAAGGAGAAGGATCATGATCATCATGATCATCATATAGACGCATCTCAAGATCCTCCACCTCAGGATGATGCTCCTCTGGAAAAGAAAGTTCTTCAGCAAGAGGATGTACCACAGGATCGCTCCCAAGGTGAGCATCATGAAGAAGAATCAAGAAAATCACCTTCTCCATCACATATGCTAACGGATATAGGAGATCAAGGTGAACATCATGATGAAGCAGAGAAATATGATTAGGTACCTCGATGGTTGGAAAAGGAAGTCAACACAGAGGTAGATTTTGAGATTCAAGAATTTGATGTATCCACCTTGTTTTCTGAGAATCTAATAAAACCAAAGAGGAAGGCCAGAATGACTTCACCCATTAAGAGAGATCCAACAACTAGACGAAGGACTGCACAAGTTGCAATTCCTACTGTAGATAAAGGAAAAGGTAAAATTACTCTGGAAGAATTCTAGATTAATACAGTTGACTTAGGATTTGCAAATGAAGACTAGGAGGGTCAGGAGGGTAAGGATATCATTGATTCCTTAACTCAAAGAATTAAGAAAGAGAAAGAGAAGAATAAGCAGCATAAAGAGCACATTGCTCAACTGCATGCATACATAAAAGGGTTAATTAACCCTGATGATACATCAACTGATCATGTAGTCCCATTGACTAGTATTTCTTAGTAAGAAGTAAATAAAATAGATCTCATGAAGCATGAGTCATCTATAATGAGAAAGTGGATGCTATCCACATTTGATTAAGCGGAGGAAGTGGTAAAAGCTTTTTTAAAAAGATGGAATTCTTTAAGTGTCTCCAGGAGAAAAGTTGATAGATTGCAGATGGAGATTGGGAAAAGGTCTTTCCAGCTAGAGAAAATTTTGGTCATCTTGGAAGAAATAAGGAGAATTGACCCTCAGGTTCTAATAAGCAATCAAGTGCTAAATAATAATAATGCACTATTGGTTGACATATAGTATAAAGATACCAAATTTGAATGTGAGGTACTTAAAAGATGCAACACTAAATTAAGAGACATCAGTATAAAGCTACATGATATGATGGTGTATGAAGCTGAACTTTTAGAAGTGCTGGAAGGGAAGGTGGAAGGGAAGATAGAGAATCAAGATGAGGAGTTTGCAATAAAAGCTATACATAGTAACTTCCAACAGGTAGCTGATGATCCCCTAAACAATCTAACAAAAGAAACCATGGACAAAATTATGAGGCTCAGGGTCAAGATGGAAAATTATCATGAGACATCCAGCATCAGGAGAAGTAAATTAGAAAATCTCTGAGGCAGATATCAAATGCATAAGCATGCCGCCATCAAAGCAAAAACTCAAGATGGTGGGGAAATAGAGAGAATAGTACAACTATATGAAAATATCAGGACAACTATGCAAGTCCATATCAAAGAAGACCATCATCATGATGATGAACAAAGCGAGAGCGGTGAAGGTGATGATGATGACAAGGAGCATGATGAGGATACATCATAAAAGGGAATATAAGCATCAGTTACTTATAAAAATAAGTACTCCAGATGGTTGCTAGCTGGCAACTTGTGCCATTTGACAAAGTTGACAAAGTCAAAGGAAATAATGACTATAGATATTCATAGATAAATCAAGATCATAGATCTTTTTGTAATGGATTCCTCACCTTGTTCTATAAAAGGTGTAGGAATGCCTCATTTTGAAACATTCAAAATTTAATTGAATCCGTCTGCTGAAATATTCAGGGCTTATTTCAAAGCTTTTTGTATACATTTATATCCTTGCATACTTAATGAATTTAAAGACTTGTTTGATTACAATTCATAGTAAATCCTGAGTAATCAGTGTGTGAATTCTAGATATATGTTGTGATTTGCCGCATCCCTTGGAGTACATGTCTACTTGCATATGTTGTTTTCATACAATTCCCTTTGAAGTTAGCATCAACTGTATCTAGCTGTGGAATGTCCGGGTGAACATATGGTTTGGTTTTCTTCTCTTCATGACTGTATCTGATGTATATGTGGTTCAATGGCTGAAGGTTCAACATTAATTTGAAGCATTTCTTTCAATTTCTTTAAATTTAAGAGCATTTCACCATCATAATTGCAAATAATTGATAATCTCAAGCAAATAATACAAATATGTGGACATCTCATAGATAATTGCAAATATTTGGAATATTTGAAGCTAAAGCATGTATAACTAAAAATATCATGCAAAGATTTAAATATTTCTGTATCATTTAACTAAACAACTATATAAAATGACCTCTCTGTGAAGAATCTTTGCAGAAACAGTGTCATGATGATGAACTCAACGTAAGGCCCCAAAATGGAAACAACAACACACATCAACCTCTAAGTAACGTCAGATGATTAAGACCTAATCACTAGAGACTTGGGATCATGAATTCTCTGAATTCATCATATCTTTCAAGATGAATAAAGGTTAATGTGTACTTTTATTCTATGTTTGTTTGTGACTAACATCATGACCAACATAAATTGGCACTCCAACAGGAGTCTGATGAACTTATCACATATCTGGTAGATGAGATGAAAAAGATAAAGAACAGCCTATCTCTATCAGAATTGTTGAAAACTCCTGCAATTAAGAAGGCTTTCATGAAATCACTAGATGATCCTGCTCCTAAAGAGGATAATCATTCCCCAGGTCAGCCTATTAATAAAGATCATGTTGCTAAAGATAGCAATGTCAAACATAAGGTGCCAGCTACTGTCCAAGCTACAGAAGCTTCCCACATGACATTATACCAAGATAAGAGTGAGTCACCACCTTTCCTCCTCACTATAAGGATGTTTAGCAAGAATTTAGACAATTATTTGGTAGATTCAGGTGCATCTACAAATGTTATGCCCTTATCTATATGCAATGCTTTAGGACTGCATCCTGCTAAATCCCTAAAGAAGGTGACATATCTAGATAAGACAGACGTGAGTGTAATAGGAGAATTGACTCATATACACATGCAATTAGCATCTAATCTTAGGATCCAGTATTACATTGATATTCAGGTAGTTGACATACCTGACACATATGGGATGCTGCTTGGTAGAGATTTGTCAAAGACTTTGAATGGATATATGGCTACTGACTTCAGTCATATGTGGTTACCTTAGAAAGGTATACCAAACCAGATAAGAGTAGATGTTGAGCCTAGAATGAAACACATGATCACCGAGTATAACAAAACAATTGAGATCATGTATGTAAATGTTGAACCTGGAGTTTATACCATTAGACCACAAACTATCAGAATAGAAGAGATCCTGATGCTTGACTTTCATCATCATCATTATGATGATCATCAGGAAAACATGCTGGTTGTAGAACCCAATAGTAATTTTGAGAACGAGAATGAAATAGATCGCTTCAGAAGGTTTGAGGTACATCTGTCCAAATAGGTAGAATGTTGTCGGTTATTGAATATTCTGGTTCATGACATTCTGAGTGATGGTTGGTGCAAGTTACATGATGAGGCACATTCAGAGAAAACTTGTGAAACATGCCTAGATATGATGGAGCTGGAGCAAACATGTAATGAGGCATCATCATCATCATGTTCCGAAGTAAGTTCTACAGCAGGTGATGATGATGATACTAATTCTTGTTTGTCTTTTGCAGGAACCACAGAAAAGGTGACAGGTCATGACAGAGATCAAATTTTGAGAACAGAGGAAATTCTGGTATATGACTAGATAAATGTTAAGAAGAAAGGGAGGATCACCCCTGGGAATGATTGTTTGATGGAGTCAGATTATGAACTGTCTAATGAAGACAGATGTAGTAACCTGACCAGATTCAAAGAGTTTTTATCAAGAGAAATTAAGAAGATGTAAAACAAAAGGTGCATCCATGGGATGCACTAACTAAAGGTTGGTGTAGGCTGCATGAGGCACCTCACTCAGAAACTACCTGTTTGCTATGTTTACATATTTTAAAGAAACATATAGAACTTGACCCAAAGGATCATCCTCCTGATTATGAAAAACAAGAAGAAAAGTCATCTTCCCAGGAGAAAGAAAAGATGAAGTCTGAGAAAGCTAAAATTCCTAAGTTAAAATGGATATTAGGTGGAACAACTACCAGAGATGCAAAGAAAAACAAAGGTTCAGCCAAGCCTCATGCTGAGGACAAATCCTAGACTCTTAGGTTTGATGGATCCAAGTTCAAATAGGGAGTTGGAGTAGGGATTGATCTTATTGATCCATCAAGAAAATCCTACCTAGCTGCATACAGATTACAGTTCCCCTATACTAACAGTGTGACAGAGTATGAAGCTCTGATTCATGGGATACTGTTTGCTCTCAAGAAGAAAGTAAAAATTCTGCATGTCTTTGGAGACTTAGAATTAGTTGTCAGATAGGTAAGAGGAATCTACTCTTGCAACTATAAAAGATTGTCAAATTATAGACACAGAGTGTGGGATTTGATTGAAGACTTTGATGCATTTAATATCACCCATGTTCCTACAGAACAGAACCATAGGGTAGATGCACTTGCCCAGGCTGCCAGTACCTTGGAGCCATTATCTATATCAAGCCTAAAGAGATTTTTAGTAGAATTGGTATCTGTACCATCAGTGCCTGATAATGTTACTAATCTTCAGGTCTTTGATGATGATCAATGCATCCTTGATTTCATCTCTAACAGGGATATATTTGATGCTCAAATCATAGATGAGAATAATGTGGAAGATCATGTTTGGGAAGAAGATGAAATATTAGAGTTACCTGGCAATAGGATTCCCAAAGGTATGATTGAATTAGAAAGAGCTTTTGACTTGGATAATATGCTAAAGCAGAAAGATCTTCTCAAAGCTGATGGAGGTCAATATTCACAAGTTAATATTGGACAAAAGGATGAAAAGAAAAATGTCTTGATTGGTAAGGTTTGCACACCAGAAGAGTTAGAAGGAATAACTCAGGCCTTTAAAGATTACATCCATGTTATTGCATGGACTTATGATGAGCTGAAGACATATGACACATCAGTCATAACTCACACTATACCTCTCAAGCTAGATGCTAAACCTTTTAGACAGAAGCAAAGGCAAGTCAATGCTTTGCTTGAACCAATAATTTTTGAAGAAGTCATGAAGCTGTTGAATGCCAGGATAATATTTCCTGTGAGGCACTCCACTTGGTTGGCAAATCTAGTGCCAGTAAGAAAAAAGAATGGAGACATCAGACTATGTGTAGACTTCAGGAACCTGAATAGAGCATTAGAGAAGGATAATTATCCTTTACCCTCATTAGATGAAGTCCTGCAGATTGTCAATGGAGCTAAGATGATGTCCTTTCTAGATGGCTTCTTAGGGTACAATCAAGTCATGGTTGACAAGATTGACAGGCTGAAGACTACTTTCACCACAAAGTGGGGGATCTTTGCTTATGGATGTATGCCATTTGGGCTAATAAAGGCGGGAGCTACATTCCAGCGAGCAATGGACATAGCCTTCAGAGGATTAATAGGAAAGTGTATTGTCATCTACATGGATGACCTCACAGTGTTCTCCAAAGAAAGGGGGAACCATGTAGTAGATCTCAGAAATGTGCTGAAGAAATGTGAAGAATATGGAATATCCTTGAACCCCAATAAGTGCATATTTGGGGTGACAACAGGAAAGTTGTTGGGCCACCTTATAACTGAAAATGGAATTATCATTGATCTTGATAGGGTAGAGTCCATCATGAAATTACAACTTCCTAGAAGCAAGAAAGAACTTAAGTCTTACTTTGGTAAGATTAACTTTGTAAGAAAATTCATCACTAGTTTCACAGAAATAGTTAGACCATTAAATGCTATGCTGAAGAAGGATGCAAAGATTGAGTGGATAGCAGAAGATAAAGCTGCTTTTGAGGACATAAAGAAAGCTATATCAGATGCTCCTATCCTCATCAGTCCAGATTACACAAAGGACTTCTACATTTATTCATTTGCCTCAGAACATACCTCTGCAGCAGTGTTGACTCAAAGGAATGAAGAGAAAGAAGAAAAACCAATTGCTTTCATGAGCTATCCCTTCAAGGATGCTGAATTGAGATATGTAGATGTTGAAAGACAAGCACTTGCATTAGTCTAGGTAGTAAAGAAATTTAGGCATTATATACTAAGAAGTAAAGTGATTGTAGTAGTGCCTGATGCAGTAGTGAAGATGCTGCTAATGCAGAGTTAACCTGGTGAGAAAAGAGCCAAGTGGATCACTGTATTACAAGAGTATGACATGGAGATTACACCAATGAAACTAGTAAGGGGACAGGCTTTGAGTCAAATGATATCAGAGATTGACCCAAACATTATAAGCCAGCAATATGTTATCAATGCTAAGGACAATGAAGAGTGGTATGTAGATATCAGGCACATCCTAATCACTGGAAGATGTCCTCCCAGATTGCAGGCTTCACAGAGAAGAGCCTTGAAGATAAGGTCACAAAAATATATGATGAAGGGAGGAACCTTATTCAAGAAGAATTATGAAGGAATATACCTAAGATGCTTAGAAAAGCCAGAAGCAAGTAAGGTTTTATCAGAATTACATGACAAGTTTGGAATAGCACATGGATCAGCCCTAGCCACAACACATGCAATCCTCAAAATAGGATATTACTGGCCTACAGTTTTTAAGGATATAGCTGAACATGTTAAATGTTGTCATGTATGTCAGGTTGCTGCCAACAGAGAGAAATATGCTGCTTGACCCTTGCAGCCAGTGATGGAAGAACGCCCATTTGCACAATGGGGCATGGACTTCATACGACTAATCAATCCTCCATCATCATCAGGCCATAGATATGTCTTGACAATTACTGATTATTGTACCAGATGGACTAAAGCTGTCAGCAGCAAGACCTGTACTGCAGATGATGTTATTAAATTTCTGGAAAGCAACATTGTTACCAGGTATGGAACTCCTTATGCTCTAGTAAGTGATAATGGTTCTGCCTTCACTTCAACCAAATTGTCAAGTTGGGCTTTTGATCATGGGTTCATACTCAAGTTCTCATCTAACTAGTATCCCCAAGGGAATGGATTAGCAGAATCCACCAACAAAAATTTGCTGAATATCATAAGAAAATTAGTAGAGAAGAACCCTAGGGAATGGAATTCATTTCTAAAGTATGCCTTATGGGTAGATAGAACTAGAATGAAAACTACATTAGGAAACTGACCTTTCAAATTAGTATATGGGGTAGATCCTATCCTCCATGTAAACTTGAAAATTCCTACCCTACAGTTTGCCCAAGAGTACCTAGGCATAGACAATAGACAAGAAGTTAGGTTGCTTCAGCTGATACACCTGGAAGAGAAAAGAAGTCAAGCAATTGACCAATTTGCAAAACATCAGGCTATTGTCAAATGCTGGTTTGACAAAAGAGCCAAAGTCAAAGCCTTTAGGATATCTGATTTAGTCCTGATGTGGGATAAAGCCCATGAGAAGAAAGGAGACCATGGTAAGTTTGACAGATTATGGATAGGTCCCTTTCAAATTTCTGAGATACTAGGAGATAGCACTTATAGGCTTAAGAACCTGACAGGTGAGGATGTCCCATTGCTAGTCAATGGACAATTTCTCAAACACTATTTCCAAGCCTAAGTGACTTCATGATAGTCATGTGTATCATAATGTACATTTGTATAGTTGCTTGTACAGTTGTGTTTTGTTGTTTTGTTTGTTTGTTTGTTTTGTGGTTTGTTTGTTGAGTTTTGTTTTGGCTAGTCAAGATGAGGAGGCCTTATCATCCTAGAAATAACTAAATTGTTAGGATTCAAGTGATGAGATCAAATTTAGACATAGGTTATGATTCATTCTAAGAAGTATTCATGATTAGGTATGTGATATCCTTTCATCAGGGTGCCTTTTCTTGATCAAAGTGAATCAATCACAATGAAACACTTAACAACCTTGGGTTTGTTGAAAATACAAGTATAGGTGTCAAGTGAAAAATCAAAAGGGACTCCCTCGCTACCAATACAATCTCCAACCTAAAGTTGCAAGTGACTATACCTTGTACAAATGAGTTGACATGATGATATTAGATACAAATTTTAAAGAAAACCAGGAAAGAAATAAAATTAGGCCATCTAAGTAACTCTACTGGGGCTATGAACGCCTATTGGCAGTGGGGCTCTACTTAGGGAGATTGTATAGATAACCTTGCCGAGGCTATGAACGCCTGCTGGTAGCAAGGCTCTATCCAAGTTGGCTATGAGGGATGATCTCCAACTATGTAGTTTAACACTAGTTACTTATGTTTTCAACTTGCTTTCAAGATGAGGATAATTAATCAATTACACACACATGATCCTTTGTTAGCATTGTTACCATAATGAACTTTTATCATTTAGAAGATCATGATGCTTATGCTTAGAAAGAATTAGAATACTATGGATGAATGTGATCACATCACTTGAATTATTAGAATTTTAATGTTTTCTTTGGTGGCAAGTTATTGTGTGGTTACACAACACGCCCCATTTTGGCTTGACAAAATAGGGACCCAACTTTTGGCTTGGCTTGTTTTGTGATTTCTGGTGGTTTTGGTAAAAGTAAGTCATGTGGATCATCATGCAAAGAGGTTGGGTAAGTCATCATCATGAGGTTAGTTTGTCAAAGTTCATATTTCATTCTAGTAACCTCATATTTAGATAGAGCATCAAATTTCATGCAGGTTTGCCTTTTACATCACCTTGATATTCATTAGGATGTGAAAGTTATGAATGGTCAAAATCTTGGTCAAACTTGATATTCCTAGGGGAGGATCATATTTCTTAATATTAGTCATCTTTCGAAAGATCCCCCCGATCTAATTTATCACCCGATAATTCGTGCGGTCCAAATGTCTGGATGTCAATTTTAGGTGATAGTGACCTTTAACCGTCAGCAGCCTTATGTATTTCGTGAGAGTCATATTTCATAATGTAACCCAATATTTCTCAATATCCTCTTGCCGTGAAATATCCCCGTAAGACATTATCCTGATGATGTCATTCAAATTCGATAAACAAAGAAATGAATATGACGATAACGCAATCATCATTTTTACTTCTCGGGTGCATATTTCCTAAACATGATCCTCCTTGCATAACATGATCATGACGTCATGATGTCATAGTGATACACTGAGCCAATATCTAGGTGACATCATCCTAACATTCTGAGAGAGAAAGGTTATGGTTTACCCGGTCATCATCATTTTTGTAACATCACCCGATATATTGCAATATCCTCCTGATGTATAAGCATGACCTAATGGTGCGAATGTCACCCCGATATCCAAATATCATCATGTTTTCAAATATATCCTATCATATGGATATCACCCCTCTCTTGTTGCCGCCATTGACATTTAATGTGCGCAGAGGTAGTAGGTAGTTCCCACCGACCACAAAACCTGATGAAACACCTGGCGAAATCCTGAGTTTCCGTGAAGAATCAACAATCAAAATTTAATCTATCTAGATTTGCCCTAAATTCACCCTAATTGCAAGGTTAAAAGATAAATTCAATTGTCATTTTCACACTTACCTTGCGATTAAACCATTTTTACAGAGTGCTAGCTTCCAAACCCCAGTACAGGTGATACTTGAATGAACAGAGCTTACAGGCTGGAAGAAGCGCATGATTATTAGCAGAATTAAGAGCATTTCCAGAAAACCACTGGTATAATCAAAGAGATCTGCATAATCAGGTAAGTAATTGAAACCCTCATCTTGTTGCTTCTACATAATCAAGTAGGATGTTGCAAGTTCTAGTTTGTGCATCTCATGATAAGTAAAGACTGAATAAGTACAATATGCATGATGTTAGTAAAGATAAATTATTATGTGCATGCTTGTGAGTACCCATTATAAGACAGATCCTATTAATTGCAGATATCCATGGCTGACAAGAGGTTAGCTAAGTGTGAGGCTTAATTCAGCAAGCCCATGTTCTCATCTCCTAGGGGCATCCTGTTCAAGTACGGTGCCATAATGGATATACATCAAGGGAGTACTTATTTGGAGGTCTGATCCACCAAAATGAATGATGAAAAGAATAAAAGCACCCTATTGGATGCAGTGTTCATGTCAGGAATGTGGAATGTGGCTGGTTTTCCATACTCCATGGAGTCACCAGAGCTAGTTGTTGAATGTGCACGAAATTACAATCTAGAAACAAGGCAGGTGGTGAAACATGGGAGAATATATGCAGACCTGTCCATCAAGGGTCTGTCCAAGACATTTGGATTACCATTGGGTAGGAAGGTTAACAGCATAGATTTGAAGAAATTTGAGATTGATTATGAAAACAATAAGAAGAAAGCAAGAAAGACAATGTATCAGTGGAGGGCTAAGAACAACACATATCTTGTAGTAGCCAAACTTCCTATGCACTTGTATAAATATGATTTTGACGACGAGTATCAATATATGATTGCATTACTTAGCAGGGTGACAGGCCAGCCTGATGCTGGTGGTTTTAAAGACTAGATGTACGATGTCATCATGATGTGCATATATGCAGATACCAAGCCACTATGGGGCCAATTGATTAGTGATGCTCTACATGACCAGCTAATGAACCTGGGAGATTCAAATTGTTCCTTTTACATGACATCATACATTGTCTACTCCTGTGCTTACAAAGGCATGTTTGATGCACTAGTTATAGATGGGACGGTTATAGGCACAATCAATGCTGTGCATATTTGGGATCATCATCACCAGTTGCAGAGAGTTAATTACCTCCAAGATTATAAATTGGTAAATGATGCATTCTGTATGCATCTGGTGAGGACCATGGAGGAGGACAGGACAAAAAGATTAAGCATGGAAGCTGAAGAAATAATCTATAGACATGGAGCCTGGTACATTCAATTTGCAACATTTTCTTACATGAGAGTTGAGGGCTTTGAAGGACACCCTCTCATGATGCCAAGATACCCCACTGATATAGTGGTATTAATGGAATTCATAAGGCAAAGCTCCACAAAATTGAAGACATACAAGGATGCTCAAAAAATACCACCACTCTTGTTTCTAGTATCCATTGGCTGGTATATGTGCCCAGATTCAGAGAGTATCAAGAAAGTCATGGGTAGTTTGAACAAAATGCAATTACAGCCATTCCCATTAATAAGGCCATATGATCCTTATGGGAGGATACAGAAAATAATAGGGAAACCTATTCATCAGAGGCACCTAGAAGACTTCTGGGCGGATTGTGATGAAACAAAGCTAGAAGAAGAAGATACCAAAGGTTGACATTGAATCAAATCAAAACCTTTGACTGCATCCCCATTCCCTCATAGTTGAAAAAGGATGATGGCAGGTTAATGGCAAATGAGTATGAAGAAAAGAAGATATATAATGATACAATATCTGCACCTGATCTGACTATACAAGAAGATATATCTTTGGATCCTTTCATTGCCAGGACCTTACAGCTAACCCAAGCCTGGGTTGATGAACAAATTGAGGCATTGAAGAAGAAAGGTGTTGCCATTACTGTGGATAATAAAAAGAAAGGACAGGATATTCCTGATGAGGAATGTGATGATTTTATAATTGAAAAAAGGAAATCAAAAGGAGAGAGGCTGCCTCCACAACAATAGCAAAGCAAAATACCCCTCAGGGGTAAGAAAGTTGATAAGGAACCAAAAGGGGTGATTATTGAAAGAGCAGTGTTTCCAGCTAAAGAAGATAGAGCATTAGGATCAGGATCAGGATCAGCATCACCTCCACGGACAGGTAAACAAAAGTCCAAGAAGCATCAGTTGAAAGAGGCAACAATTACTTAGACCCAAGAAGAGGGTCAATCCTCACAAAAACAAATAGAAGAGGATATCCTTATGGAGGAAGAGCCTGAAGAAGAGGAGGCCCCTTTACGGTTCAAAAGGAAAAGAAAAGCCCCACAGGTGGTGGTAGCTACCACACCTAAGAAACCAAGAACTTCCATGAGGGGTGAGATAAAGCAATCCCCTATACTGTTGAAAGGGGTAGGTAGTGAAGCTTTCCATAAGGAATTTCAACACAATGTTCCACTTCCTACCATTGTGAAGTTCAAGACTAAACAAGCGGAAGAGTAGATGAAAGAAACCTCTCAAGGAGGTCATATCTCATTAGATGAAACAATTAATCTATCTGATGATGAGGTTGTGAAGGAAGTAGCTTCACAGAAGATGGGAACCTTTGCTGCAGGTACTCACATGACTCCTCATGGGACTCTAGTAGTTCAAACAATATTAGAGGAGATGAAGCAAGTGGAAGCTAAAGCAGAAAAGAGTCCAGAGAAGATAGCTCAAGAAATAGGGCTGGACACATTAGTTGCATAGGTGACAAGTCCTGCAGTAGTGGATTTGACATATGGATAGGATGTAAGTCCTGAACATCCAGCAGGAACACCTGATATAGGAGAACACATGGAAGAAGTGAAGATGGCAGAACCAGAGGGCCATGCTTAAGAAATGAGCCAACAACACCAATAGGATATGTCAGCGAAGTGCACTATCGTGGAGGTTCAGGAAAAGAAGGCTGATGAGAAGGATGTATCTGATGATCCTATTTCTAAGGTTCAGGAAGTAAGTAAGGCAGGCGCAGAACAAATAGCGGTTTCAAAACAAATACCAGCACTTAAGGAGGATTCCACAATATCGACGGTTATAAATATGCCTCAACAAGAGGATAAGTAAAAAGTGGATGAAGTAGTAAAGGAGAAGGATCATGATCATCATGATCATCATATAGACGCATCTCAAGATCCTCCACCTTAGGATGATGCTCCTCTGAAAAAGGAAGTTCTTCAGCAAGAGGATGTACCACAGGATCGCTCCCAAGGTGAGCATCATGAAGAAGAATCAAGAAAATCACCTTCTCCATCACATATGCTAACGAATGTAGGAGATCAAGGTGAACATCATGATGATGCAGAGAAATATGATCAGTTACCTCGATGGTTGGAGAAGGAAGTCAACACAGAGGTAGATTTTGAGATTCAAGAATTCGATATATCCACCTTATTTTCTGAGAATCTAATAAAACCAAAGAGGAAGGCCAGAATGACTTCAGCCATTAAGAGAGATCCAACAACTAGAAGAAGGACTGCACAAGTTGCAATTCCTACTGTAGATAAAGAAAAAGGTAAAATTACTCTGGAAGAATTCCAGATTAATATAGTTGACTTAGGATTTGCAAATGAAGACTAGGAGGGTCAGGAGGGTAAGGATATCATTGATTCCTTAACTCAAAGAATTAATAAAGAGAAAGAGAAGAATAAGCAGCATAAAGAGCACATTGCTCAGTTGTATGCATACATAAAAGGGTTAATTAACCCTGATGATACGTCAACTGATCATGCAGTCCCATTGACTGATATTTCTCAGGAAGAAGTAAATAAAATAGATCTCATGAAGCATGAGTCATCTATAATGAGAAAGTGGATGTTATCCACATTTTATGAAGTGGAGGAAGTGGTAAAAGCTTCTTTAAAAAGATGGAATTCTTTAAGTGTCTCCAGGAGAAAAGTTGACAGATTGTAGATGGAGATTGGGAAAAGGTCTTTCGAGCTGGAGAAAATTTTGGTCATCTTGGAAGAAATAAGGAGGATTGACCCTCAGGTTCCAATAAGAAATCAAGTGCTAAATAATAATAATGCACTATTGGTTGACATATGGTATAAAGATACCAAATTTGAATGTGAGGTACTTAAAAGATGCAACACTAAATTAAGAGACATCAGTATAAAGCTACATGATATGATGGCATATGAAGCTGAACTTTTAGAAGTGCTGGAAGGGAAGGTGGAAGGGAAGATAGAGAATCAAGATGAGGAGTTTGCAATAAAATCTATACATAGTAACTTCCAATAGGTAGCTGATGATCCCCTAAACAATCTAACAGAAGAAACCATGGACAAAATTATGAGGCTCAGGGTCAAGATGGAAAATTATCATGAGACATCCAGCATCAGGAGAAGTAAATTAGAAAATCTCTGAGGCAAATATCAAATGCATAAGCACACCGCCATCAAAACAAGAACTCAGGCTGGTGGGGAAATAGAGAGAATAGTACAACTATATGAAAATATCAGGACAACTATGCAGGTCCATATCAAAGAAGACCATCATGATGATGATGAAGAGAGCGAGAGTAGTGAAGGTGATGATGATGACAAGGAGCATGATGAGGATACATCATAAAAGGGAATATAAGCATCAGTTACTTATGAAAATAAGTACTCTAGAAGGTTGCCATCTGGCAACTTGTGCCATTTGACAAAGTTGACAAAGTCAAAGGAAATAATGACTGTAGATATTCATAGATAAATCAAGATCATAGATCTTTTTGTAATGGATTCCTCACCTTGTTCTATAAAAGGTGTAGGAATGCCTCATTTTCAAACATTTGAAACTTAATTGAAATCCGCTTGTTGAAATATTCAGGGCTCATTTTAAAGCTTTTTTTATACATTTATATCCTTGCATACTTAATGAATGAGAAGACTTGTTTGATTACAATTCATAGTAAATCCTGAGTAATCAGTGTGTGAATTCTAGATATATGCTGTGATTTGCTGTGTCCCTTGGAGTACATGTCTACTTGCATATGTTGTTTTCATACAATTCCCTTTGAAGTTAGCATCAACTGTATCTAGCTGTGGAATGTCTTGGTGAACATATGGTTTGGTTTTCTTCTTCATGACTGTATCTGATGTATATGTGGTTCAATGGCTAAAGGTTCAACATTAATTTGAAGCATTTCTTTCAATTTCTTTAAATTTCATAGCATTTCACCATCATAATTGCAAATAATTGATAATCTCAAGAAAATAGTACAAATATGTGGACATCTCATAGATAATTGCAAATATTTAGCATATTTGAAGCTAAAGCATGTATAACTAAAAATATCATACAAAGATTTAAATATTTCTGTATCATTTAACTAAACAACTGTATAAAATGACCTCTCTATGAAGAATCTTTGCAGAAATAGTGTCTTGATGATGAACTCAACGTAAGGCCCCAAAATGGAAACAGCAACACACATCAACCTCTGAGTAACGTCAAACGATTAAGACCTAATCACTAGAGACTTGGGATCATGAATTCTCTGAATTCATCATATCTTTCAAGATGAATAAAGGTTAATGTGTACTTTTATTCTATGTTTGTTTATGACTAACATCATGACCAACATATCCCCATATTGCAATTTTTTGAGCTTTGAAATCACCAATGCTGCGAAGATGATCTCTGATCTAAGTGCTAACTGTCTCATCATTAGTCTAGTGAACACCCTTTACTCTAGGTACTTCATTCATATAGTAGAAAAACAAGCATAGAACCAATGTACCATATTTAAAAGTCTTTTTCTTATCTCTTTTGATTTTGTTCAAGTTCTCAAATAGCTAGTTCTATAACTGCTCACAAAGGTCATAATCTACATTCTCCTTCAACATTTGATATGTTGCATATATGGCAGTTCTGGAGACATAATTCTCCTTGCTGGAGTGATATAACTTGTAGCCAATCACCATGGAAGTAAATTCAACATCTAGTTCTATAATGTCATTTATAGGCATAGCCCTCTTATCAAATTTTACACCAGTTGCATCAGTAACAGTTTAGTTTTTCACAGATTTTAACATGGGTAATCCACCGATTGAGTTTAACCCAGTCACAATTCTGATAACATCCTTGGTAATCTTGAATGGTTTTAATAGCCAAATGAATTCATCATGCATTTGACTCAAAACATACCAGACCCATTCATCTTCATCAAATGTTGGAAACTCCATAATCTGAATAAAGTGTTTATCATGCAGTGCCTTATACTCGGGTTTAAGATCATGATTTTCACCCCTAAGATGATTCTCAAACAAGTCTACATACCTTGAATCATCAAATTCATCTATGTTTGCATGAATATAAACCCTAATATCTTCAACATGTAGCACACCATACAGAACACTTGAAAAAGTACCTAACGGGTCAACTTCTATTGATTTGTGAGGATTTTTCTTAATTTGGGTTGAGGCCTTTCAATAATATCAACAACATGAGGAGAAGCCATCTCAATAGATTTTAGATCCAAAGCTTTACAGAGAAGTACCTTTTTCTTCTACGAGTTTAGGGTTGATCAATTACTGGTTGAATTCACTCTTTGTTCTTCAATCTCTGGATTTGCAGTTCAGAAGCTCTTCTACTTGTTTCTTTTGAATGCAAAGTGGTTCAAGTGCATGATTAAGTGACCTTTTATCCTTTGTAAAACCTAATTTCACATTATAATAAATGTGCTACCCTAACTCCATCCAGTTACTCTGCTTCCTGAACTGTTCTTCATAAATTACTTCACAAATTTCCATAACATTTTTCTTTCTGAAAATCCTTCCAAAAGTTATGAAACACTTCAAAATATCTTCTCTCATTGTGCCATATCCTGGCACCCACTTACTGACTGGGGGAATTTGATGTTCAATGCAGCTCCTCCTAAGCCAGAGCTCCTAATTTAATTCCTGAAGGAATTATCAGTACCAGATTCTGATGCAGACCCATCACCATTTTTCATTGTATCTTTCTTCACCCAAATCTTGTTCATTTCACTCTATATCTCATTCACATAAATTTTTCTTTTGCCTTTGTCTTGTCTTAGGTCATCCAGTTTTCTTTTTACTGGACCTCTTCTTCCATTATTCCTGCTTCTACAGAATCTTGCAATATGACCAGAATTATTGCAATTAAAGTACACAACATTTCCTTTCTTATATACTTGATTTCCCTTGACCTGCATTGATTAGCCATGTGTCCAAATCCATTGCAAGAAAAATAGTAGCCATTGAAAGAATTGCCATTAGAGTTATTCATTATCATACTTCTACATTCATTGGATCTATGACCATACCTCTTTCACTTGAATCATTGACCGAAGAAGGATGGATTATTTTGATTTACTCTGTCTCTGCACTGAGTAGCTTTATGGCCAAATTTATTGCAGTTGAAACAATTTCCATTGAAAGATGGATATCTTTAAGCATTTGGCTATCTTATTGAAGGTTTTCTAGTTCTATTTCTCCCATTCCTTGGTTGAAAATTTCTCTATCCAGATCCAGAACTTTCACCTTTCTCATATCCAAGACCATGCTTGTCATCAGTCTTTTTCTATCTTTTAAGTAGTGCTTCAAGTTTAGCTAACCTTATCTTGAACTTCTCCTTGTATTCATTTGCAACTTCTAGGTTAAGTCTAAGAGTGATAATTTGTCTCTCAAGTTCTCTCTCATTGTCTCTGCTTTCTTATAGATTAGATTCTAGGAGACCAGCTATTCCATCCAATCTGCAGCATTCTTCAGTACTCTCTTTCAGATTTTGTTTCATCTCTTCTTTAGTTTTCTTCTTATCTTCAATTTCCTTAGTTAGTCTCATTACCTCATATTCCATCTCATTTTTTAGGACAACAACTTCTTTAGCTAACATTTCACATTCCTTTGTCTTCTCTTTCAGGGCCTTGTCTTCATAATGATTTCCTAGCTGAAGAGGTTCCTCCTTCCCCTTTTCATTTCATTTGCTTAATTTTCCTTTTAGAATCTCAATGAAGTCTTCAGCCTTTTTGATATTTTCTTGTAGCTCTTGGACTTCTGCTTTGAACTACTCAATATCTTCTAGGGAAAGATTAAGTTGCCCTTGAAGATTGTATTCAACCATTTTATTACCTTCCCAAATCTTCCTTAAGTTGTTAAACTTTTTTCAAAGGAGCCTTGCTCTGATACCAATTGTTGGAATTGGTTTGGACAACTGAGAGGTGGGATGAATCAATTGTCACACAATTTAAACTTTTCTACCTTTAATCCTCTTTTAAAAACTTGTAATCAAATTAATGATATGAACATTAAAGTATGAATCGATAACACATGAGCAGAAATATAATTAACACAATTGACACTAAGATTTTTGATGTGGAAACCCAGTTAAGAAAAAAACCACGGTGGGAGTTAACCCACAAAGATTATACTCTGTTAAAAGTATTATAAATGAGAATGCACATGCATTCAGGCTCACTACCTAGAGCTCACTACTCAAGAAGGTTTACTACCTATAGAAGGCTCACTGGCCACAGAAAGAAGATTACAATGAGGTTGAACTAATAATTAGCATCTATCAATGCAAGGATTTAGTTCCAGTTAAGCACAAAATATTGACTTGATACACTTCATCTTCACTCTGCCCTTTTCATTGTTCTACTCACATCTGAATCTTAGATCTCTACTCTTTTCACACTTATTCCATAGTCACATCACACACACACCAAAATCATTCAAATCCATCTGCTATATATATCCGCATCCTGATCTTCAACCACTTTTTAGTCAGCTTCAAGAACACTTAGAACTTTATTGAGAATTCTACTCTGTCGGTTAAATCCATGAACACTTGTAACGCGGACCAAAACTTGAATTCACAAATCATTAATTAGGTCAGCTACTATCACTGATCATAACAACTTGTTCAACCAACAACTTCCATACATCTAGAACCAAGATCAATTACAAGGTTGTCATGTTCTTCTTCTGCCTATTCTGTCAAACTGTTAACCTGATACTCAGATGATAATAACTATTAAATCCTTCATCACCGAAGGCCAAAACTCTGGATTTACATTATTCTAACAATGCTTATGACTCCCTTAGATCTACAGCAAACTTTGATCTAGTCCCAAAGAGATCTAGACCAAGATACTAGATCCTATCACACAATCTGTTCTTGACTTCTCAGACTTAGATAAATATTCAATTTGATTTCTAGTATGGGCAAATTATGAAATGCAGTTGTGTATTAGAGACTTAGTTGCCATCAATGACAACACTTATAATGCCTAGAAGTGTCTCTTTCCAAGAATAGCTCTATGGAACATATCCTTTAGGCATATGCTTCTTGAAAGCTCTCATGCCTTATTAGCTCTTTTACCTTGAAACCAATTGCTCCCATAGGATCTCAACAATTATTTTAAGGTGGGGGCATACATTTTGTTGAACACACCAGAATACTAAGAGGGGGTAAATTAGTATCCAAACAAACTTCAAAGCTTCCAGAGTAAATTAAAACTTAAGCATTATAGAATCAACATAAACATGAAAGATCAACACAATGCACATCAACACATAACACCATATATACACGAAAAACCCAAGAAGGGAAAAACCACAGTGAGGATTAACTCGCAATATATGAAGCTCAAAATTACAACTTTGTTTTAGGGATACAACCAAAGGAAGCTACTTCTCCCTAAAGAAAGGTTTTAGGGTCACTCCCAAGGAAGCTACAACTCCCGACTAACTTTGTTTTAGGACTATAACCCAAGGAAGCAACTACTCCTTGAACTGAGAACAAACTCAGAGATGATTATAGTATGACAATCCTTATACTAACTAAAAATTGACATTGAAGCTCACACCTTTTGTGATTGTAATTCTACCTCTTCTAATGATTAGATCAATTAGGCACACTCCTCACTTCCCTCCTATCACAAAAATGTCTTCAAGATGAATCAGGACAACTTCTAATACTTTTGTTCTTTCTCCTTTAGTCACACATCACAATGCATAAGATATTCATACTCTACTCTTCACACATTCATATTTTCATTTTTATAATCATACATCACCTAGATCAACTAGGTTTACAATATATACATGACATTGATTTCATTACAAGTCAACCAATAGAATAAGAATATTACATTTTACAAGTCAGCCAGAGATCACAACATGAAATATGCATAGGGCAAGCCCTATCATGAACCACATGCTAGTCTAGAAGGAAAAACATGCCTTGCAGATCCCAACACATGCTTAGTCCGGTCCTAAACATTCTTCACAGCATTGTCCTTCAAGGAATAACATCCTCATGCTACACAATTTGAATTAGGTTACCCTTAAGCAAGAAAACATGAAGCATGTAGCACATCGATCTTCACAGTCCTGGTGGTACTCATGAATGATTAAACATTACTTGTTCTTCTTCTAGATGAGTTAGCAAGACCTATACACTATCTCCAAACCTTCCTTGAACTCCACACAACAAAAACTTTGTGGAGCATACCTTCAACATTCTTCAGTCGACTAGACAGAGGCATAGCCTAGCAATATCATCATTCTAAACCTTAGCCAATTCTGGAGAGAGAAGAAAAACACCTTGCAGAGCAATTGGAGATGACACAAGATCATTAGGACCATCTTCCATCAGTCCATGTACCATTTCCTATCATTCCAAGTTGGCGCGCATCATTAGCATATGTCCTGAGAACAACTAGGCATCCAGAACTATTTGTACTTACAACTATCAATTGAAAACTAAGCTTATAGACCTCCAAAACACATAAAACTCGTGGGTGCACTCAAACACTATTGTGAACATATCCTCAAAACTGTACAGCCATATCTATCACCATAAAGGAATGCAAAGCATTCCAAACAGTCTCCATCATCACTTAATCTTGCCAAAGCACAGACCAATACTCCATCTCTCATAACTTTCACTGCGGAGGGACAAATGATCTAATACTTTGGATTTAAAACCTTTACATCATACTAAAATTAACTTTTGAACTATATGACCCTATCTTCAAATGTGGAGGAATGCAGAGCATTTTACTAGGCAGTCTTTCAGGCAATTCTCTGCAGCAAAAACCTTCACCAACTTCCAAAAGTCAAAAACTTCATATAACAACATATACATCCTTAGGAACAACAAGAAGTATCATACAACATGCCACAAGTCATCAGCAACATCTTTTCATCCATAGCATAGCTTAATGTATCATAATTCATCTTAGTGCTTCTAATTCCTATCTTAATATTTCATCATGAAATCATCTTTTCTGACCATAATCATGCTCAAAACAACTTAACTTGACACTAATCGGGACATGACATCCAACAATGAACATCAGGAACATCACATACTCAAAACAACTTGACTTGATACTAATCAGGGCCTAACATCTAACCATGAACATCAGGAACATCACATACTCAAAACAACTTGATATTGATCAGGGCATGACATCCATTCATGAACATCAGAAACATCACTATATCTCACTACATCTCTATTACTACACTGATATATCATCATCACAAACTGAGTGTTGACATCAATGACAACACATATTACCAATACATTTTATATCTTACACACTTAATCATACACCACACCGATGGTATGCTCTCTATAGCATTGGCATAGCACTTATGGTCCATACCACCTTAATCAAAATTACCTAGAAAACACAAAACTTTGTTAGTCCTATGATTTTTGATACTGACTGACATGTAACTCACCTAACAAAGCAATGCTAGTCTATGATGTTACATTTTCTACCACTTAGCACTTCTCATAAGCCACCTAGAAAACAACATATTTTGCTAGCCCTAGTGACTTATGAAATATTTCTCGGTATGATTCCTAGAAAATAATGGATTTCATTATCCCTAGAACCATACCTCTTTTTAATTTTTTTCCTTTTTCATGTTTTCCTGTGTTTGTTTAGATTAGTGTGCATTAGAATATATTATTTTTAACCAGAAAGGTTTTGGCAAATAATATTTAATCTAATCCTTCTCAGTATTAGTTATATATATGTATATGTGTACTTCTGACATCTATTTTGTGTGCAAATTTTCTTGTCCTAACATTGTGGTTTTGTAGAATCCTAAGTTGGGGGCTCCATGTTAGAGTTGGCTATGATTTGAGCCACCCAGGATCTAGGACTTCATGAAAGCACAAGAGAGATCAAATGAGAGAATAATGCTATTCTATTAATGAATGCAAAAGATTGTGTTGTTATTATTACAATTTACATGATATGCCTTGCTTATAAAGGCAAGGTGAGAGCTAGAAAGGTGGAGTGGAAAGTGGAGATATTCCTACAACATGTGTCAATTAGAGGATAACTAATTGCACATGTGGAGGATAAGACAACTCACTCCAACTATCAACAACTCAACACACAACTAAAAACACCTAGAAGACTCACTAAGTCAACTTAACCTGTGTGAATTATGTGTGATGTGTGAATATGATTTAACTAGTAAATAGTTAAATAAGATGAATTATCCACACAAGGGTAAACCAGTTAGGTGATAACCCCATTCACACCAACACCCCCATTAAGTACAACTTAGGGAGTAGCTAACTAAAGCAAGATGAACTGATGGATGATGGGTCCTGGCTACTAGACCATGTTAGGTACCCATGTACAACAAATCTCAAGTTGAGAAAAGGAGAAAATCTCATGGGAAAAAACTCCTCTCCAAAAGTGAGAATGCATGAACCAATGAAAGTGAAAGAAGAAGTGATAGTAGGAGGACTCAACATGAACCCCCAAGGACTACTTCTATCACATATATATAATCAATTATCCCCCATAAGAGAACAAGTGTGAGACTATAGGTCCCCTCCACAATGAAGTAGCTCTTGTGCCAATGGTAAATGTTTGAAGATGAACACTGGAAAGTGTCCTATACCTGCAAACAACATTCCTCCCCTTAGGAAGAAACCAATCCAAAGGCTGATGTCGAAGAAACAACTCCATCTCAAGGTATGAAGGGAAAAGCCTCATGATGTATGATGTCTCTAAAAATTGCTCAAATGTCCACATGTCAAAATCAAGGAATGCCACAATGCAATGATGTGTGTCCAATCCAAAATCCTATGTAGACTAATGAAGAACAACCTCCAAAGATGAAGTAGATGGGATAACAGTTGTGATGTAACTGTCATCAAAGAGAAGAGATGTCCCCCCAAGTGTGTCCTCCAAATCTGCAATATGAGACTCACAAAACAAGTCTAATATACCTGCCAAGAAAGTATCCCACAAAGTTGTGTCTGAAAGACCTATATGATCATGCTCAACTAAGGTAGATGAAACCATGTTGATGTCAAGCTCTAAAGAAGTAGGAGGATGAGGTGATGGAAGCTCAGCACTAGTCTCATGAACCAAAGTAGATGAAAGAACACCAAGGTTCAAGTGACCAAACTTCTCCTCAGAAACATGATTCACACTTGATGCATGAGTGTGAATATTCATTAATGGATCTACATCATCAGAAGCAAAATGGGAGAAAGTATACAAGCGAGATGCATGATCAGCCATCCCAACAATAATGATATCACTGCTCTCCAAGTCTTGTATGATCACTGAATTAGGAGTGAACTCAACTATCTTGCCTGCACCACAATGAGTAATCTAGTAGATGGAAGGGAGATTGGTTGACAAGGAAGGTGCACACAACACATTGTTGAATGTATTATCTCCAATATAATTTGTCCCTTTACTTGTCACATGCATGTATGTGTTGTTACCCATCAAGATAGGTGTCGAAGTACAAGAATCAAATAAAGAGAACATCCCTTGTGAAGATGCCATGTGATGAGAAGCTCCAAAATCAAGAAGCCATCTCTCTGACTGAAGACTTGTTGAAGAAAAGAGTACATGTCCTTTTCCTTTGTATGTCCCATTAGCAATGCCTACTATCCCCATATGTATAGATGATGATGGTGTCGAAGAAGAGGATGTACTAGGTGATGATGATGGCATTTTGATGTTGTGCTTTTGAATAATGTGAGTCAACTCATGAATTTTTTTCTCATAACACTTATGCTTATCATGTCCTAGTTTCTTGCAAAATGCACACTTTGGTCTCTCCTTCTTAGGTGATTCCTCCTTGGGAGACGATGAGGACTTAGGTGATTTGGTTGATTCCTTTGCTTTCTCATTGTTCTTGAGATTCTTATTTTTTTGTTTCTTGCCTTTGCTAGTTGAAGTATTTTGATCCTTAGAACCTTGAATAGAAAAAAGAGCTTGATTCCTAGGAGACTTCAATGTGCCCATGTATACTAACTTAGCTTGCTCCCTTATGAGTGATGCAGCAAACTCATCAAGTGAAGGCATTGTGAAAGCTTTCCCAAATGCATCCATCATAGCATAAAAGGTAGAAACAAAAACTGAATAGTCAGGACCAAGCTTGGCAAGGATTGAAAGAATCAATTGAGTGTCCTCTTTCTCAATTCCACATTGTTTGAGCTACAATCTAAGTGACTTTAGTTTTGTGAAGAAGTCTTGGATGCTTGCAAAATTGGTTGGATTCAAACCAATTAGTTCATTCTCCAATTTGAAACCTCTCATAGTATCTTTCTTAGCAAAGAGATTTTCCAAGGTAGTCCACACTTGATTAGGTGTAGTACAAGATTCTATATGAAAAACAAGATCAGGAGAGATAGACAAGCATAGTGTTCCATAGGCTTGATCACATCTATTGTACCACTTTCTCTTTTCTGCAGCTACTGTTGGTTCAATTTATGTACCCATTGTTGCTCTATGAATTTTCAAACTTCTTAAATGAATCTCCATTTTAGTTTTCCACTCATGATAGTTATATGGTCTGAGTAAAGGAAGTTTGTTTGGATTCATGATGCAAGAGTACAAAAAAGAACACAAGACACCCCCTATTGTTCAATCGAAGATCACTACCCCAAAAAAGAATGATTGTGGCACTTTATACTTAGTACGATTTACAATTGTCCACTAGGGGCCAAATTTGGGAAAGCATTAAAATATCTTAAAAAGTAAGATTCAAAGGAGATTACAATTCCTCACAATGATTAACCACAAAAAATAGATCCCTTCAAAACAAGTTTCACTATCTCAAGTGCCAAAATGCCCAAGTTATCAGTCAAAAGCCAAAAAATTGACAAATGAAATAAAATGAACTTGGAGAAAAATCTAAGAAAATTTCATGGATGGATTTGAAGAGCTCCTGAATACCTTTTTGATGCTGCAAGAATCACGAAAATTGGAGATCGTGGCAAAAAGTTGTGAGCTCGAAAGCTGAAAATGAAGATCTATCTTCAAACTATTGTAACAGTCACCTCCAGTAGAATTTCAGAAAACTATTGACACCACTACAAATTTCTCTCTATCAGATTTCCGAAGATATCTCGTTTGCCCAATTTGGCCTTCGTGGGCAAAAGTTATGCAAAAAAGAAAAAAACCCCTTTTAGGGCAAAAGGGGACCCCTAATGATGATGGAATATTCTTGTCCCGATGCCGAAATATTCTCTGGGTAGGTAAAAAAGTCTAGTTTGACTAGAAAACCATCCTCAGACTAGAAAACTGCCTATTGCACCTAATTCTTAGTCTGCAGAGTGGTTTTGAATTTTTGGTGGGCGGTTTCGAGGACTGCCACTAGTGGTTTAAAATCACCAGGTAGTTTGATTTTTACCGCCACTAGATTTGACCGCCAAACCACCCTCTTTGAATGGGATAACCACTTTTACTTTTTTGGAAACCACTAGTTGACTTGTCTTAATAGCCTCTGCGAATGTTAAAACCGCCGATTAAGTGGAAATTTCAAACCATTTATTTTAAGCTCAAACTGCCGACACTGGATTGACTGTGGTCACTGCGTGACTACCACTGGTGGTGGATTTGTTTGATTCCACTAGTGGGTAGTTTTGAAAATGCCAGAAGATTTTTATCACAGCCACTGAGGAATTTAAATCTGCTGGATCATGGAGACTCATATTTATCCGATGGGTCATCGGGAGTCTGCCTTAACCACTAAGCCGTGGTTTAAATGATCTTAGATCTAAGATTCTTGCTGATCGAGAATTTGGATTCGCCTGCAAAAGCCGTCAAAGAATGGTCAATGTAGACTGCCTGTCATCGATGGATCATCCGACAGTTTAGAAACTTTTCTGATGATGAATTTCTTTCACCGTAGAGACCATTGTTCAAGAAAAAATGACAAGTATAGAAAATTTCCTAGCATTGATTTTGTGATTGTTGTCGAGGGTATGGAGGTAACCACTGGAAGATAGGAAGTGTCACCGTGGTTTATTTGATGATCCGTGAATTGCGCTCAGCAGAGTATAAAGGACTACTGACTGTGGTGATAATTGCTGCTAGCATAAAAGGAATCACATAAATCCATGCCCGTTGTGGTTAAAATCAATGCAGAAGGTCACTAGAAAATGCAGAAGCCACCTAATATAGGCAGAGACGGCTTGGAGAATTAGACCACCAATCACTGATGTTGGGCAGCAAAATGTTTAGGCTGCCTATGGTTTGTGAAGGATGCCAACTATTTGTGATGTCGGCCCCCGAAGATCCTGCTGGATGTTGTATAGACCGTTAGATCCTTTTGGCCACCAAGATGATGTGAAGGTTGAGGTCTACAACAGATGCAGGGAGTACCCTGCAACAGGGTACAACCCTGTAGACCAAAATATTTGCACAAAACAAAAACTTCAGACAAAACCTTCTAACAACGAATGAAAAATTTTATCTGATGGACAAAAAATGATTCTAAAGATGTTGATGATGCCTACACAGTATTGCACCTAGATTCTTTCGATGAAGATTCTCAGAATATTCTCTTCAACACATCCGTACGGTGGAGAGGTAAAAATTGTTTGCCTCTCACTACAACTTTGTTGGATTTGGACAATTTTATAGTCGATCCTTACTGATTTGGCCACTCCGGACACAATGGTGGTGTTCATTTTGGGCCAAACTACTCTGAAATTGCTAGTACCTCCTAGATCACTCCAAAAAGCTCCAAATTGAAACCCTTGTCAATTTTGCCTCTGATGTCTGATTTGGACAAAACAAAAGGTGATCTTGACTATTTCGGCTGCTCCTGACACAATGGTGAAGTCTGATTTGTAACAACATGCACTGAAATGCACCTACAATAAAAGGAAAGAAGGGGAAACCCTCACAAAATTGGTATTTCTATCAAGTCTTTCTGATTCTCTAGGTCATCATTTGATGCAAGAGAAGAGCATACTCAACTATCAAGATCCAGCATGAATTGCACTCAAGATCTCTCAAAAAATTGACTAACACAAAGTGATTCTTCCTAGAGCTCTGATACCATGTTAGAGTTGGCTATGATTGGAGCCACTTAGGATCTAGGACTTCATGAAAGCACAAGAGAGATCAAATGAGAGAATAATGCTATTGTATTAATGAATGCAAAAGATTGTGTTGTTGTTATTACAATGTACATCATATGCCTTGCTTATAAAGGCAAGGTGAGAGATAGAAAGGTGGAGTGGAAAGTGGAGATATTCCTACAACATATGTTAATTAGAGGATGATAACTAATTGCACATGTGGAGGATAAGACAACTCACTCCAACTATCAACAACTCAACACACAACTAGAAACACCTAGAAGACTCACTAAGTCAACTTAACATGTGTGAATTATGTGTGATGTGTGAATATTATTTAACTAGTAAATAGCTAAATAAGATGAATTATCCACACAAGGGTAAACTGGTTAGGTGATAAACCCATTCACACCAACACTCCACACCTCTCACTTAGTGACATTCTACTTCCTCTATGATAATGGGTAAAAATTTCCTTTCCTATACTTTAGCTTGCACATGCATGTAGTATCATATGCCTTCTAAAGTGGGGACTAAATGTAGCATCATAAATTAAGATTGCCCACAATTTCACACTCTATTTGGCACTCCCTTTAGTTCCCATTCCCCTAGTGTGTTTGTAAGATCGCTTCCTAGCCTTAGCCTTACCCTAAATCCACAAATACACTATCTAAATGTTGTTTTGTCCCCTTTCTATGTAGTCTATCCCAAAATTATAAAGGTGTCCTAACCCTAGAAATGCCCCAAGTCCTTAAAACCTTTAAAAGCTAAAGTTGAGTAGATATGAGCGTTAGGTGCATACGTCTGCGTGGCATGCTAGCACTCCAATAGCATCTTCCAGTTCATCTACCATTTTTAAAAGTTGTGTTTTTACTCGTACAAAATTCCTAGCTTTTCTACATGCCTACCCATACCCAAATGACTCTCTTTCCTAGATGCTTATCCTTTTCTTTTCCTATATAAACCCATCACTTTGTCATTTTGAAGGATCAAATCTTCTATGTAGCGAAGCTCTCTCGAAACACCTATTCACTCTCATTCTCTTTGTGCTAAGATCATTATTTATTATTGTGACTTGTAGGTTCTATTGTGGATTTGATTTGCCTTTTCCTTCATTCATGCTCTCCATGAGGCTCTCATGTGCGATTGATATCCTTCCAAACAACACTCCATCTTGTTCATGGTAGCAATAACCTTCCAATTAGAATCTCGTAACCTATCTTCTAACCCTTGAAACTCTTTTTAGATTAGTGTTAATCTTTGTGGATTTCATATCATTGCCCTTACTACTAATATTAGCATTGTTTAGATTTATTTTATTGCAATATCATTTGTCACTGCTCATCATAATCCCAAAGCATTTGGGATTCAAGAGCACACACTATTTTTTTCAATACATTTTCAATATCTAGCTGTCGTGGAGGTGGAAACACCAAAATAGGGTTTGACTAAGGCAAATCTCTATATAGGCCAACCCTTTTCCTCCTTTTTCCATGTTATAGGATTCATGGGAGGAAGAAATTCAAATGCACGAGAGTTTTCTTTTCTCTTTCCCTTCTCTTGTCTTTTTCATGATTTTCACTTTATACATTATCATTTCCAATTATTTATGTTGATCACCAAATTCATAGACTAATCATTGCATTTTTTGTTAATAGGGATTCATTGAAACCTATGCCGATCTATACAAACCCTAGCATGAAACATAGACGTCTATGCCATGTGCTATCATCCTAAGCAGTGAGGTTACATGTATGCTGATAGGTTCCTATTAGTTTTTCATTTCCACTTCTGTATTCTATTTGTCAAAATTCTCATCTTTGCTTATTTTCTATTTTCTCCTTTATTTTGTTAGTTTATTTAAGTTGTATTCCATCATTCAATTTTTTATTACAACAAAGGAATAGTTTCACTCTTCTAGATTGGATAGCAATGAAACACACATCTTCATTGGTTCATATTCCAATGTGTAGTAGAGAATTAGTCTAATCAAACATAGTTTAATTAGGATCAAATTTTCACCACAACACCATGCAATGGGAATTCTTGGATATGTATGTTACACATTGACAGGTTTTATACATGGAACTTGTGATTGTGGTTTATGGTTTGGACACATATTGTTGGCGTGAGTTTATTGATGTTGTTTATACCTAGGAGGTATGGATGGTTTAATGTACTATCAGTTTCTATGGGTGGTATTTCTAGACATGTGGGATTTTTATCTTTGATAGTAGCTTGGAGCCTTTATTATAACCTGGATTTGATGTTTTTGTTCTTTGTATTGGTGCATCATCACCTTGGCATGTTGGAGGATGAGAGTAGTCCTTGCTTGAGATGGTGGTCAAGTTGGTCTTATTTTAGGTATCTTGATGGACCACAACAACATGCTAGAGATTCATGTGGTTTCATGTATGGCTATGATGATGTATTTCATTGATTGACCCTTATGTAATGTATATAACAAGTGGGAGAGTGCTAGGAAAAGGGTGTGTTGTACACCTTACATAAAAATGATATATTTTAATTATGTAAAATAAATATTGATTTGTGGTGCATCTTAGGGGATGTTTTTATCCATATCAAATATTTATTTAGGTCCACTTGTAAAGTTGTATGTAACATTAGGTTAGTTATTTAATGTGTGGGGGACATAGAATAATTAATCAATATTTGGAAAACTTAGTACCAAAAAATGAAAAATTAGTATCAAGAATTAATAAGGGGTCAATGGTATTGTGTACTCATGGTTTTGAGACAATGGTTTTCCCATATACACAAGTTGTATTTGTGTGAGTTGGTGTCTATAAAAGCAAGCACATGATTAGTGGTTTGGGTTGGCTAGTTGAGTGGGTTGTCATTATATTTTCTCTTGTGAGTGCATATGTGAAGCATGACATGGGATTTGTGGTTACATGGTTGGACATATGGAGGATGTGTTGATGTTTTAGAAGTATTCATGAGACTCTATAACTACATTTTTATGTTTTATTATTGAATAATACATAGAGTATGGATGCTTTTGGAGGCTAGATTTTTTCCCTCTTGAGGGTTTTCCCAAGATATATCTTGTGTCACCTTGTGGTATGGTTGTCTATTCTTTTGGCATGGTGGATTCTTGGTTATCATGGTTAACATTTGTTTCATTTTTATCTCTCATGGAGTTATGTGGAAAAGTTCTTTATTTTTGTATTTTTCTATCACATAGGAGCCTCAATATGGATGCAATAACCCACATGTAGGACCTCAATATATACACCAATCACTCATATATGAGATCCTCAAAATGCATTCAAAATCACTTGCATATGAGAGCCTCAATATGTAGGTCAATCGCTCACACATAAGAGCCTCAAGGTGCACGTCAATCTCTCACACTTAAGGAACTCAAGAAAGATGCCATCACTCTTTCACACACATTCTAATCAATATCAATGGGCACTTCTTTAGCACACTCCTTGTTTCCAACCTCATCCAAGGAGTTGGGTAATTGACCACCCCAAGAATCCTATGAACATCTCCCTATCCCACACAATTTAGGGGTCATTCTCCTTCAAGGAACCCAAGAATAGAAAAGGGAGTTTTTTTTCCTAAAATTACACTTCCCAATGCGTATACAAAATAAAACATATGTGATAATTAACTATTGCACATAACATGCACTTTTCAAAATTTCAAAATTTCACAAAAAAAAAATAAACAATTTTACAAATATCGAGGGTCCACCATCAATGGATCTTGAAGCATCCTTCCCAAAATTCTTCCCTAATTTTCCAATTTTCAAAAAACATTAAAATTCAAAAGTCTAGAAAGATACTCTTTGGTTCCCAATTTTCTCTATAGCATACATTCCAAAATACAAATTTTTTGACATGGTTTGATTAGATAAAATATGTAAATTTACATATTTTTTTTACAAATCTTGAAATATGCAAAAACTAAAACTACAAATATACCCTCTTGTTCCATTCCTACCCAACAACACATTTTTCAACTCAATCTTCTTTTTCAAAAAAAATTGACATAACATTGTAGGAAAATTAGTTTCCAAGAATATAAAATTCTAAATCAAATTCAAACAACATGTAGATTATCTCTATGAATGTAAGTCCCACTTCCAAATGATTCTCCTTAAAAAAGAAGCCCTATCCAAGCAACTCCAAGCAAGTAAAAATCAATTCTTAAGGAGGGTTGAAAATGAACTTTCTTTTGTATATTTACTCTCCAAATTCTTGTTGGCAAGAGACACTACAAGGCATGTCATGTGTTGTCATTGATGGCAACTAAATCCATTCCACACATTTGTAGTGTAGTATCAGATCATACCGGAAGTCAATTCCAAGATTTGTCCAGACCGAATAGACAGGAATAGGGTATATGGCAAAGTTCAATATTTTGGTCAACGGATCTTTCTAGTCAATCATTGTGTGCTACAAATTTGAGGGAGTATAGAGGAATGTTAGGACAATCTAAATCCAAGATTTTAGCCTCCAATGACAAAGGAATTAAAAGTTATGAGCATCTAAGTACCGAGTCCCAATATGACAGAATAGTTTAGTGAAGAACAAGTTGACTTGTGTTAGATCCTTGTGCGGATCTAGTAGAAGTGTTTTGATGAGTTGCGAATGGGATATAATGTTAGTGGCTGACATGTATGGTGACCTACAAGTGTTATTTCTGGTATGCATCAATATTGGTGTATGATTTCGATTGACATAACATAATACTTGTATTGTTTGTTAAGTTCTTAAGGCCAACAGAAAAGTGATTGAATTTCTTGAGGCAGATATATATAGCTGATGAATTTGAGTGTATTGTGCAATGTTGTTTTGTGAATATGGAGTAAGTACAAAAAGGGTAGATAAGAAGTGTGAAAGAGAAGAGATCTAAGGTCCAGATCATGGCAGAGCAGTAAATAAGGTAGAGTGAAGATGAAGCATGTAAGATCAGTATTCTGTGCCTAACCGAAACTAAATTCTTGCATTGGTAGATGCTATTCATCAGTTCAAACAATCTCTAATCTTCTTGTAATCATTTTGTAGGAAGTGAGCCTCTTTTGAGTAGTGAGCTCTGGGCAGTGATCCTAAAGGCATGTGCCTTCCCCTTTTGTAATACTTTTAGCAGAGTATAATCTTTGTGGCTTAATCCCCACCATGGTTTTTCCCTCAACTAGGTTTCCACGCAAAAAATCTTGGTGTCAAGTGTGTTATTTGTGTTTCTGCTCATGTGTTATTGATTCTTATATCATTAATCTGTTAAGAAGCATAAAGAAGAATTAACTACAACAAGTATTAAAGTTTTTAGACAACTAATTCACCCCCCCTCTCAGTTGTCAGCCCTAATTCTAGCAATTGGTATTAGAGCAAGGTTCCTTTGAAAAAGTTTAACAGCTTGAGGAAGATCTAGGAAGGCAATAAAATGGATGAATACAACCTCCAGGGACAACTTAAACTTGCTATAGAAGATCTTGATCAGTCTAGAGTAGAAGTCAAAGAATTGCAAGAGAACCTTAAAGATGCTAAAGACTTCTTTGAGACTTTAAAAGAAAAATTGAGCAAATCCAATGAAAAGAGGAAGGAGCAACTTCTTCAACTAGGAAATCATAATGAATATAATAACAAGGATAAGGCCCTGAAAGAGGAGACAAAGGAATGTGAGAAGTTAGCTAAAGAAGTTGTTGTTCTAAAACATGAGATGGAATCTGGGGTAATGAGGCTAACCAAAGAAAATGAGCAAAGGAAGAAGACTGAAGAAGACCTAAATCAAACTCTAAAAGAAAGAACTGAAGAATGCTATAGATTAGATAGAATAGATAGCCACCTAGAGTCTGATCTACAAGAAAGAAGAGACAATGAGAGAGAACTTGAAAAGAAAATTGTCATTCTCAGACATGCCCAAGAAGTTGCAAATGAATACAAGGAGAAATTCAAGATAAGCTCAGCTAAACTTGAAGCAATGCTTGAGTGTCAGAAGAAGGCTGATGATAAGCATGGTCTTGGGTATGAGAAAGGTGAAAGCTCTGGATCTGGAAAATGAAATTCTCAATCAAGGAATGGGAGAAATAGACCTAGAAGACCTCTGGTAAGATAGCCTAACACTCAAAGGTATCCATCCTTAAATGGCAATTGTTTCAAGTACAATAAATTTGATCATAGAGCCACTCAATGTAGAAGTAGAGTGAATCAAGGTAGTCCATCTTTCTCCAGTCAATGCTTCAATTGTAAGAAGTATGGTCATAGAACCAATGAATGTAGAAGTATGATAATGAATAACTCTAACAATAGAAGAAATGACAATTCATTTAATGGCTATTGTTTTGCCTGCAATGGATTTGGACACATGGCAAATCAGTGCAGATCAAGAGGAAATCAATCAAGTGGGCAAATAAATGTTGTGTGCTTCAATTGTAATGGATCTGGTCATTTTGCAAGATTCTATAGAAAGAAGAATAATGAAAGAAGAGGTCTAGTAAATAGAAAATCAGATGAGTAGACATAAGACAAAGGCAAGGGCAAAATTTATATAAATGAGATCCAGAATGAAATGACAAAGACATGGGTCAAGAAAAGTGGTATGAACAATAGTGAGGGGTCCACACCGAAATCCGGTGCTAACAATTCCTCTGGAAATTGAATTAGGAGCCTAACTCAAGGGGAGAAGTATTAAAAATCAAATTCTCTAGCCAGTAAGTGGGTGCCTAGATCTGGCACAATAAGAGAAGATATTTTGTATTATTGTAGATAATTTGGAAGGATTTCTAGAAGAAAAGAAGTGGATATGGCAATTTACAGAGTGATTCATGACAAACTGCATCAAGAAACAGAGTAACCAGATGAAGTTAGGGCAACACATTTATTACAATTCCAAATTAGGTCTTGTGGAGGATAAAAAGTCACTCACTCAAGCATTTGAATCACTTTGCATTTGAAGAGAACAAGAAGAAGAGCATATGAACTAAAATTCTAGATATTGAAGCATGAAGAACGAATTCGACAAGTAATTGATCAACCGTAACTCTGTGGAAGAAAAAGGTATTTATCTTTGAAGCTTTCAACTTATAATCTTTTGCAAATGGCTACACCTTTGGTCATTGATATTACTAAAAGGCCTTGACCCAAATTTAAGAAGCACCCACACAAATCAATAGAAGTCGACCCATTAGGTGCATTTGCAAGTGTTCTGTATGATGTGCTGCATGTTCAAGATATTAGGGTTTATATTCATGCAAGCATAGATGAATTCGGGGATTCAAGGTTTGTAGATTTGTTTGAGAGACATGTAAGGGATGAAAATCACAATCTTAAACCTGAGTATAAGGCACTACAAGATAAACATTTTATTTAGATTATGGGGTTTCCAACATTTAATGAAAATGAATGGGTTTGGTATGTTTTAAGCCAAATGCATGATGAGTTTTTGTGGCTGTTGAAACCATTCAAAATTACAAAGGATGATATTAGGATTGTGACTAGGTTGAATTCTACCAGTGGTTTACCCATGCTGAAAGTTGTGAAGAACAGATTGTAACTGATGCAACCAGTGCCAAATTCAATAGAAGGGCAATGACTATCAATGATAGTATCGATCCAGATGTCAAGTTTGCATAAATGGTAATTGGCTACAAAATTTATCATTCCAACAGGGAGAATTCTGTCTCTAGAATGACCATATATGTTGCATACAAAAATGTTAAAGGAAAATATAGATTATGACTTGTGTGAATTATTATAGAACCAACTAATTGAGAACTTAAAGAAAATCAAGAAAGATAAGAAAAACACCTTTAAATATGGTACATTGGTTCTATGTTTATTTTTCTACTTTATGAATGAGGTGCCTAGAGTAAAAGGTGTAAACTAGACTAATGACGAGCTAGTTTCTATTTAGATTAGAGATCATCTATGCAACATTGGTGACTATAAAGTATAAAAACTTACAATATGGGGATACTTCAAGAATTCTCAGAATATGATGCATTCTAGAGAAAGAATCCCTAAATTAGTTGTTGAGAAGTACAAGAATGAAATATGTTTTATGGTGGACATTGATTAGTGCTTAATGGAAGCAGTAGTACCCAGAACTATTTGGATCATGCCCATGGGGTATGAGGTAGATGAAAAAATTTTGAATATGTATGCTCAACACCTTTTGAGCAAGCCAAAATACTCAACGGTTGAAAGATTTGGGACATATGAGGAGCTAAGTGTTAAACTGCATGTTGAGCTTAGAAAACCTGAAATTAATAGGAAAGTAAGAAAAGAAGTTGAGTAGTTGGCCAAGAATCTAGGCCTCACAAAGGAAGTTGTTAGGCAATTTAGGGAGAGAACTAAAAAGGAAGAGAAGGAGAACAAGGATAAGAAACAAGAAAGTATTCTAGTAGAAACCTCCTCCACATCAAGAACTACTAGAAGCTTTACTACTACCCTTGTTCCCCCAAAACCTACCAATCTTGAGAAACTAGAAGGAAAATCATCTAGAAAAGAAGGGAAAAGAGTAAAAGCTAAGGCCACCCAGACATATAAAAGAATGGAATATGATGAAGAAAAAATGATTCTGGTATTGAGATCAAGGAGTTGAAGACATCAAGTACAAATGCAGCCAAGGTAACTAAAGAAAAACCCTCTGGAAGCAAAAGGGTAAGCAAGAGGTGAAAGACTAAAATATTTGTTGAAAAGACTAGTCTCTCTGTGGATGATATCACCAAATTAGTCACTATAGATGGGAATTTAAGGCCAATGATTAAATTCTTTGATTATTACAGTGATGCTGAAAAGAGGGTCCTAGAGGAAGCCACTGCCAAATATCTGAACATCTACAATAAGGCTTTGATTGAAATAACTTCTGAAATTCTAAAAAGTCTTACAGATATTTTGGAGTTAAGAAAAGAGAATGCTAAAGGTAAAGACATTGAGATTAGGGAGTAGGTGTTGATAAATTTGTACCCTCAGATTATTCCAGATCAGATGAACATGATATTCAGGGAAGTGAAGGATGACTTCAGGAGCATGAAGAGAATGAATAAACTCATGCTTGGTGAAATGGATGAGATAGTCAAAGATACTCAGGATATTCTTCTGAATTCATTGAAAAGACACAATCTTCCTATTGTTGAAGAAGAGACTAATGATGGAATTAACTCCTCAATTCTGGATGTTGAAGAATTAAAGATCAATGAGCAACAAACGTATGTGGAGACACTAAGTCCTACTCAAGAGGACACTAAGAAGAATGAGGATTAGAAATTAGAAGAAGCTGAAGACAAAAGGGATACTCAGGATCAAACATCTATGGAGTTAACACAGAAGCAAACATGGAAACATAAATTCCCATTGAAGTTGACTCATAGCAAAAGGAAGAAGAAGTCAAGGGTAAGAAAGCTAAAGCAAAATAAGATGGTACAAATGTTGATGCACACAAAGAAAATAGTCTTGATACTGACACTAAGAAAACTCTACGAAAGGAAGGTGGTCTAGAAATTATGGCAAGAGACACTACTACTGCAGTGAAGAGTTTCCTAAGTAAAGAAATGCTAGTGTTTGATGAACCAGAACTGATTCAAGGACCAATCAACCTGGATACTCTCTCTCTGGTCCAAATGATGAAGATAACATCTTTCACACAAGCCAAGGCAAGAGAAAAGATATTGTAATCTCACATAGAGGATAGTGAACTGTTAGGCCTTACATTTGGTATATTGGAGAAGATAATGCCAACTTTCTAGAAGAATCCATCTGATTCTCCCTCCAGAAATTTGAAGAGCCTTGTAAATTCTATAAGTACACATTTTGAGTCCTTTGAGAACTTGTCTGCAGAGATTAAAGTCCGGAATGAATTTTTGGATAAGAGATTTAGTGAGCTAAAAGGGCTAATAGCGAATGATAGAAAGGTACTTGACATAAGTATAAAGAGTATTCAAAATGATCTTAATGACAGAGGTAATGTATACAAATTTTGTCTATCTCAGCCTAAAGTTATAGAGGATATTGAGAAGAAGATAAAGGAGCAGGAACAAAAATTGTTGAATCTATCTCAAAATTTTGATCCTCTAATAGTTTCTTTGGTAAGTCAGGAGTGTCAATAAATCAGCTTAATTGATGAAATAAAGAAACTTGTTAAAGAAAAGAGCAATATTGTGGAAAGAATGTGTGAGCTTCGGGGATTGATTGCCCCCAAGTTAGAAACAATGTTTACTGCTTTATCAGAAGCTCAAGTTGCAGTCAGGATAGGTGATCCTTTAGATATGAAGAAAGTAGAAACACATGCATTCCTGCTAAGTGGACTCATCTCAATTTTGGATGGCATGAAAATAAGTTGGGCCTCTGAACTTGTGCATTTGAAAAATAGTTTTGTAGATATTCTCAAGTTCATGTAAATATAATACATAGATTATTTATATGTATGTGGCCTTGTATACATATTTCTTGTGAAAATTTTGGTTTGTGGATCCCACCGTTTTCCATTGATGTCAAAGGGGGAGTGAGAGATAGTGAAAACTGAAAGAAAATGAGGAATCCATTAAAGGGTGAGTAGTTGAAGAATATATAAGTGTACACAGTAGGGGGAGTCAGTCATGACACTTAGTCATTTTTCACAAAGTGTTGCCATCAATACCATAGGGGGAGAAAGCGATACTACAAGGCATGTCATGTGTTTCTATTGATGGTAACTAAGTCCATTCCACACATCCGCAGTGCAGTATCAGATCATACCGAAAGTTAGTTCCAAGATTTGTCCAGACCGAATAGACAAGAACAGGTTATATGGTAGACTTCAATATTTTGGTCTGGATCTTTCTAGTTAATCATTGTGTGTTATGAATCTAAGGGAGTATAGAGGAATGTTAGGACAATCTAAATCCAAGATTTCAGGCTCCGGTGACAAAGGGATTAAAAGTTATGAGCATCTAAGTACTAGGTCCCAATATAACAGAATACTTCAGTGAAGAACAGGTCGACTTGTGTTAGATCCTTCTGCGGATCTAGTAGAAGTGTTTGGTGAGTTGCGTATGGGATATAATATTAGTGGCCCACATGTATGGTGACCTGCAAGTGTTATTTCTGGTACAGATCAATATTGGTGTATGATTTCAGCCAATAGAACAGAGTACTTGTATTGTTTGTTAAGTTCTTCTTAAGGCCAACAGAAAAGTGATTGAATTTCTTGAGGCAGATATATATAGCCGATGGATTTGAGTGTATTGTGCAATGTTGTTGTGTGAATATGGAGTAAGTGCAAAAAGGGTAGATAAGAAGTGCGAAGGAGAAGAGATCTAAGGTCTGGATCATGGCAGAGCAGTAAACAAGGTAGAGTGAAGATGAAGTGTGTAAGATCAATATTCTGTGCCTAACTGGAACTAAATTCTTGCATTAGTAGATACTATTCATCAGTTTAAACAATCTGTAATCTTCTTGTAATCATTTTGTAAGTAGTGAGCATCTTTTGAGCAATAAGCTCTGTGTAGTGAGCCTAAAGGCATGTGCCTTCCCCTTTTGTAATACTTTTAACAGAGTATGATCTTTGTGGGTTAATCCCCACCAAGGTTTTTCCCTTAACTAGGTTTCCACACAAAAAATCTTGGTGTCAAGTGTGTTATTTGTGTTTCTACTCATGTGTTATTGATTCTTATATCATTAATCTGTTAAGAAGTGTAAAGAAGAATTAACTACAACAAGTATTAAAGTTTTCAGACAACTGATTCACCCCCCCCTCTCAGTTGTCAGCCCTAATTCCAACATTTCTCACAATTGCATAGTTGAATGAAAAATAGGTTCTTTTTCCTTTTATATATCTCTAGTAAGAAATTTAACTTAAGTTGTTTCTTTCCTTTCCTAAAGCCAATTCACTTAAAGCAATAATCCGTGATCAAAATATATTTTCAAAAAATAAGAATTTAATCCCCTTTTCCTAGAACAAGTAATTAAATGCAAAGCCTTTGCAATTAAATAATTCCATAACCTAATTAAATTGATTAATTGTTTTTTCTCCACACTAGGAATAAATAGCATAAATTAATGTTTTTCAAGGCACTAATAATTCATTTTCTTAAATATCAACCAAACACACAATCACACAAGAGATAAATAAATACACACAAGAAGATATTTTACAAGTCTAAAACAAGGGGATCTAGAATCAAAATCAATTTGGATGAGGTTTTCATGGGTTTCAACATTAGAGACGCAAATTAGGTGAGGGGACTAAGTGATATCCACATCAACATTCTCCACATACCAACCATTGGTCAATTTCTTATAATTTTCCTACACACTCAATCAAACATTATGTGCATCTATCTAAAATGTAGCAATAGCTAAAGTGAATGATAAAATTAAACAAATAAATATTAAAC
Source organism: Cunninghamia lanceolata (assembly GCA_027924645.1). Lineage (NCBI taxonomy): Eukaryota > Viridiplantae > Streptophyta > Pinopsida > Cupressales > Cupressaceae > Cunninghamia > Cunninghamia lanceolata. The sequence continues at coordinate 4,647,298 of BSBN01000205.1, forward strand.
ATTAAATATGCACATTCCAATTAAATCATGTATTCTAGAAATATGATCAAAGTTTAATTAATCAATTAAACTAATAATATTGAAGGAACTAGATCTACCCACCCATCTTACTACTTAAATGAAAATAGTGAAGTTGAAACTTCAACAAATATAAACACACACACATATATTGGTATAAAAGTCTCATAGATCAAACTATACATATAATGAGCATCTATAATAGGACATTGGTATTGACAAGCAATCACCAATCCACAATACAAAATATCACAAAAAAATATTATATAACTATGATATACCAAATAGAATGAAGAGAAAGGCACAAAAACCTATGGACCATGCATCTTCCCCAACTAGGGATAGGCTTGTTGAAGGCACAAGACAATTGAGAGGGGGGTGAATCAGTTGTATTAAAAAATTCAAACCCTCATAAACATAATCACATCCACATCAATTCACTTAAACCATTAATCTATTACGAAGATTAAACATGAAAAACAAATAATAAAAACTTAAACACATCAACACCAAGCACAAGAGAACACCGAATTTTTTTATGTGGAAAACCCTAAAAGGGGAAAAACATGGTGAGGATTAGCTCGCAATATAAAGTAGTAGCAATAATGAATTACAAGAGTCTCATTGCCTAAAAGAAAGAATGCTCACTGCAAGTGGACTCACTGATCACTGAGAAAGAAAGAAAGAAGAGAAGGGTGGCTCACTGCCAAGATTTGAACTGATGTAATTGCATCACACCTATGCATGGAGTTCAATTCCAATGAAGTTCAATATGCACCTCAACACAAACAACACCTTCCCAGCATCACTAAGAATTGTAGACACCTTCTACTCACTGCATCTAGTAGCCTAACACATGAAATTTCTTACTTCCTTAATCAAATTTGCATCATAGACCCCACATCCTTCACATACTCGCATCCACAAATCCTTGACACTTATTTATACCATCATAACCCTTGAAACAATCTTCAAGGTCAGAAACACAATCATCAATCCTTGAAACAATCTCCAACGTTGGCAGACACACAATATTTGAATTAGTTCTGGACCTAAACAATGAAGGAAAACCACTTTATGCCTTAGCTCAGACCTAAATCTATCCAATCATGTTACACAATACTCACATAATCACCAAATCAACTCCTCAATTAGTGCACACATTCATGGTCGGCCAAACAGTGTAAACATAAGGGATTTTTGATCATATGCTTCCACAATAATAATTAAATCTTTTTGAAATGATAGAAAGTGATTATAACCTTTCTATTCTACATACCATTTTGAAATTGTTCTTGCATCATCATTTTGTTGCATTCTCTAAAATATTAATTCCATGAATTCTCCCATGATTCACATCAACACTTCAATACCCTACAAGTTGGCAAGATCTTAGCTCTGATATCGTTGTAATATTCCAAATGGATTATTTTCCCAAATAAAATAAAATAAAATAAACCGCACACATCTCAAACCCTCATGGAATTATGTTGAACACTTAGAATACTGAGAGGGGGGTGAATCAATTTTTTTTAAACCATTCAAACATTGAATATCTAGTCCTTTAAGCATAATTATTTGCAGTAAATGAAATGAAACATAAAAGATGTAACAACCACACATAACACATGAACACCAAGATTTTTACATGGAAAACCGAAAATGGGAAAAACCACAGTGAGGGTTAGCTCACAATATATTATTTAATAAGGCAACTAGTTAAGGTTGATACAATTGGTGGACTCATTGTCCAGGAATGCTCATTGTAGGTGGCTCATTGCTAAAGGACTCACTGTCTTGAAAGAAAGAGATAGGAGAAGAGTTGTGGCTTACTACCTAGATTGAACTGTTACAATCACATCTAACATATGCTTGGAATATAGTTCCAATTAAGCTCATGAATAGACTTTACACCCTTCATCTGATTCTGATTTTATAGTCTGATTTCCTATGCTATCGCATTACTCTGATCTTCTTCTCAACATTCACAACATAAGTTTGCACTTATCTAATAGTATTCACATACATACATATCTATTACATCTCAATCACTTTGCCAAAACATCAAAATGATCTATCTTATATATCCACATCAATTGTAACATCAATTAGGTCATCCTAATTGGTTGTAGCATACAAACTATACAATATGTAACTTGTCAGCTCAAAATATTCCACACATGCTTCATGCCAAGATTCAAACCTTAGAATAATTTGAATTAGGTTAGCATGGACCTAAAATAGCTCCCATATAGCTCCACAAGGCTGATTTAGTCTCTGCATATCTTCACAACTATCAGGTCAGCACTGTGGAAGATATAACACAAAATTTTACCAATTGTACATTCACATCATGACATGTCGACCTCCACAAATCATGAGAACTGAAATATGCCATCTATTGACATCTATGAACATCTCTTTTGAACCACAAAGCTAGAAACTTGTCCATGGAGCAATGTAGACTCATTTGCTCACATGCTCTGTACTAGAACCAACTATAAAATGTCAGGTTGAACTTCTATCAATCACAACTTTCACACTATAGATCATAAGTAGATAAACTTCTGGAATTAGATACTCCTAACAACAAACAAACACATATTAGAACTGCAACACTAGATCTTCAACAACAGATCAATGTGGACCTAATTACCAGAGCTCTATAACTCATAAATGCTAGAACTAACACTTAGCCAAATTTAACCATAGGGTTCTTTACCAGATCAAACCTTCTTGAAAATTAGTCTTCTATAGAGGATCAAACCCTCTTGCAAAATTATCAATTATCCAAAATGATCTGCACCTTACCAAAATGCAATGTTGAATAATGTTGGCATTAATGACAACACTGCAATGTATGACAGTATGGTCATGTTGCCAACAACAACATCAATGACATCTCCTCATTCTTTCAACAATCTCCACCTTTGTCATTGATGGCAACATGCCAAAACATTTCTCCAAAATACTCTCCCCCTTTGACATCAAGGGAAAATGGCATATATAGTAGTCTTTATTCACACCGGATCTCCCCTTGTCAAGTATACTCATGTACATATAAACTGAAAGTTTGAACTAACTCCCCCTTAGATGTGTGCCAGAGTAAAACCAAAAAATTGCATCAGAAGCCCCTTCATACATACTGCATATTTACAAGGAATCTGAAACTAAAAAGTAGAAAATGCATAAAGTGTTAAAATTGTGTAGACACCCAAAATTGACCCTTCATTCCATTTATTGATTTGTCGCATTATTTGCCATTGCATATGTTGATTTTGTCTAGCACACTTTTATTAATTATCTATTTTTTGCTAAATCATTCACTTCTATCATTATTTAAATAAATTATATTTATTTAATTAATTTCATCTATGTTTCATTATCTTTATTCTTCTATTTTTATCTATAATTAAATAATCTTTGATTATTTAATTATCCCATTATTCTTCTAAAATTAAATAAATTTTCTAAATTTATTTAATTTGCCATTTTTAAATAAATAAAATAAATATATATTTTTTTAATCTTCTCATCATGCATATAAATTAAATAATATTATTTATTTAATTTATATTTATTCTTAATGCATTGAAAAAGCATCATATACAAAATTGGAAACTTGATTATCTTCTACAAGAGGCATGGTATATTCTAAATCTTTTGAGAGTTTCATTATTTCCCATTCTCTTAGAGAAGGTAATAAGCTTGTTGATGCCTTAGCTAATTTGGGGTTTGATCTAGATTCACCGATAGTCACTTTTGATGTGGATTTTTTTGGTAAGTATCCACATTTGGAGGAAATCATATGATTTGATTCTCAAGGGTGTGTGACTTAATTCTCACTTGTGTGGCCATTTGTATGTGGCATCAGGGCATTATTTTATATGTACAGTCATTATTTTCGCATGTTTTAGCATTTTGGTTTCTAAATTCAGTTGTCCATTTGATCATATCTTTCGTAAGTATCTCTGTCCTTTTATTCCTTCAACGTTGGCTCGTAGCAAGTCTCATTAATTTCCTTCATGGGAGATGATGTTATCTAATTATTGATATTCGATCCTTTTCGGTTATATATTTGTATTTGCTTATGTGATTAACCATCCTTTTTTAACTTTGCTTGCTCTGTGTGGATGCTATGGAAGTTCAGCTTAACCGTAGGTTGTTCTTTCCAATCTCAAAGTGGGAGACTGCTTTTATTGGTTCTGTTTCTTCGGATGGTTTACGAACTATTTTTTCTATAAATAACCCGAAGGTGGAGGAGGCTATTAGAAATGTTGTGGGTAGAGATATTCTTGAAGGCCATGTTTGAGTCTTATATCCTTCTTAGATCTTCATGGCTTTTGTTTCTAATGCAATAGATTTATCACAAGATGTTGGTTTGGTTTGGCAACTAATTGATAAGTATGTTCATCGTTTCCTTTTTTTTGATGATAGTGTCATTGAAGCTTTCCAAAATTATGATCTCTTTAGCTCGGAGGCTCTTATTGGTGGACTTTTCACTAAGTGCCAAGTTCTTCATTCCCCTACTCATAATTGTGTGTTCAATGTTGTTCATTCTTCTCTGTTGAATGAAAATGAAGATTTTATGCATCTTTCTATTCATGCTCATTGTAAAGAGATTGGTGAGAGTTTAGCTAATAGTGTGGATGAAAAATTCCAAGCTTTGTTGTTTTTACTTCAGTTTCAACCTCTTCTTCTTCCTCCTCCGGGATCGCCTATTGAAGAAAATGTTGTGGGGGAACCAAATTATCTTGTTTAGGACCTTAATGCTGTAGTGAATCTGTGATAGGCTGTTGGGGTGGATCTTGGTCTTATTGTCTCTTTTTTTGGAAGAGTCTCAATTTTTTTAGTTGTTTTTCACAGCTCAAATGTAATATTTTGAAGGAAATTTTTGTAAATCTTGCTCCTGTTTTGTGAAGTGAATGGAGCTTTTTGTATGTTTTTTTTTTGTAAATTCAAGCTACAACTGGAGGTTTTCTTCCCCTGGTTCTTTCCTGCCAGTATGCTCGTCGAACCAGGGATTGTAATTATTTTTATTATCTAATATAATTATAGTGGCTTGCCACTTTTGTTAAAAAAAAATTATATTTATTCTTGCAATTTTCTAAATTTAGTTTTTTCCTCATCATATCTTATCATTTTTCCTCTTTTATCAGTTTCTTCTATGTGTACAAGTTAGCCTTGTCCATAGTTTGTCAAAAATTAAATACAAAAAAATGATTTAATTGGTTTAAAAATCAATTATCCTTGTCATCCAGCTCTTAAAATAGAAAAGCATCCTATTTTAAGAAAATCAATCTTATCTTCACCAACAAAGCCAACTAAATCATTTAATAAAAGCTTTCTCTATGGACACATGTCTTGTACACGTTCATCCACGACTTTTGAATTATCTCAACCATTCATATAGCCACTTTTTCTCCACCATTGATCAATCTTAGTTTAGAGCTATATATACACCCTCTCATTTCATTTCATCACACACAGTCTCTATAGCATCCAGATTATCATCTTATCGCCTCCATTGAGCATCCATTAAGCACTTTGAGCATATCAATCTATCATCATGGCAGCTTTGGCAACTATGGTTGTTCACTTTTGAGAAGCAATCCACATTCAACCAAGGAATCAATACAATCTAGGTGACATTTTTCTTTGATTTACTTTCATTTTGTGTCATTTAGATAGATTTCTTGAAGGTGGTAGGATTAGGTTTTGATTGTAATGCTTGATCTTGTTAACCTGATTTTTCCCACTCACACATTCTAGCATGCTTGGTGGGACTCATGTCCTTGATTGATTTTTCTTTGAAAAGTCATTTTTTGAAGTCTAGGTACAGAGTAGCACAATTAATAAGCAAAAAATCACATTCAGTCTATGGAAAATCACCTTTGAATAGCTTTACATCACCTACAGTTGGGATAAAATCACCTTTGAATGACTTTTCATCACGTTTGGTTCATGTTTAATCACCTTTGGTTGGCTAGGAGTCACCTCTGGTTACATTCAAGGTTTATTGATAATCTTTCTTTGCAGGGTTTCTTCAATCTTAGTGTGTCTAATTTGGGTTACAAGCTCATTTATTTGCTAACTCTAATTGTCTTTTTTATCCTCAAGCTAGTTTATTTGGGGTTTGGTTTATCTTTTGACCTAATCATATCATATCATTGGATCTTTTGTGTTTTGGTTGCAAGGTACAAATTTGATTCAATTTATCCATCATTTTGGGTTATCAAGGTCTCTTATATCCATTTTATGACCATTTGTCTAGCTCTGTTATGTGAATTTTGTAGGTTATAGACATCCGAGTGCATCTGGTTGACAAATAATCACTTCTGCATAGTATTTAGTCACCTTTGCACCACCCAAAATTGCCTCTGATCAATAGTCCATCACCTTTGGTATAAATTTAGTCACTTTTGCATTTTGTTTTGTCACCTTTGGTCTGCATTACTATAATCTTGATTTCTTTGAAGGTAACATCTCTTGGTGCATCTTCTTATCAATTGTCAAAGAAAGGTGGATTTGAAACTACTAACAAATATGTTGCAAGTTGATCGATCAAAGATTTACTTTATTTTCACTAATTTAGGAACATTTTGTTTGGTACTTAAAATAACTTGGTTTCTTTCCTTGTTTTCTTTTCTTGTTTGTTTGTGTGTTACATTAGTAGATCCCTAAGCTAATAACAAAAGTATCCTCTCCCCATGCAAATCAAATGGATCTTGGTTGCAAGAGAACTTGTTATTATCTTTAGAGAGGCCTACCTTGGTGGGAAAAGAGGTACTCACCCCAAGGCAATGACCTCAAGCAGTACTTTCATCTGGTCTGCTATATAAAAAAGGATAAGGCAAAAGCCAAGCCTAATCACTATTAGCGGTTACCATATAGTGCTAGTTTGAAAAGAGGCATACCTTGCGCATATGAGACTCCTAGTAGAACTAGTTAAAGCTTTAAGTAGCTTGCTGGACACTCGTAACATGCTGGTCCCCCAAATCATTACTAGATACCACTTGTTGTATAGGCCAAAAATATTTTTGCTTGCTGGTGTAGGAGGTTAGACCTCTGAAGCCACCCTATACATACTATTCATTATAGAGATAGAAAATCCCTCGGTTCATAAGATCTCCAGATCTTCAGGGTAAGAGATTTGGTGTGCCCATGCCGTGGTGGGGAAGCTAATGTCACCAATATCTCTAGTTGTCTGCTTTGTCTCAATATATGGAGTAATCCAAGTAGGGACTCAGCAAGTAGTATCCTCTTTCTAGCCTAGGTTGTACATGCTTACAAGTGTTTTCGAATTTGTCGAGACCCGTGAAACATTTTGGGCTAATCTAGGCCCTCATTTAGACTTTTACTCTAAATTTGTATTAGAGTCATCCAAAACCTTCTGATTGTGTCTTTGTTGTCTATTCTCTTGCCAATCACCCATCAAAAAAACAAGACTATCACTTAAACTCACCTTTCCACCGTCCATCTACCGATTTGCATCATATCTAGTTGCCTTTGAATGATAGAAACTTGCCTCTGGGTCATCTTGAGTTACCTCTAATTATCATACATAACACCTTTGAGTTATCCTACATCACCTTTACACCATATCTTGTCCCCTTTAACTGTAGAAAATCACCGTTGATCAACAAAATTATGCCTTTGAGTTATCCTGAGTCACCTTTGAGCTATCCCAACTCACCTTTGGTTGGTATAATCTTGCCTCTGGCAATGTATAGACTATTTCTAGTTATCCAATCCAAAAACCTCATTTTAGTCAGTCCTTAGCCTTGCCATTAGTTTTCAAACAATACATTGATCATCTACAGCCAACACTCATCTTATTCAGCCTGATCACATTATATTTTGAACTTTTTGAGCCCTTACATCCTCTTGAGACTCTAAAACAACCATCAACATCAATCAATCAATCAAATCAACATCATCCTTTGGCTTTGGTCACTATCCAACTTTTGATCACATCACAACAATCTTTTCCAGCTTAAGAGAGTGGTTCGTTTTAAGTTGGGCTATATCACCATTATCAATCAATTTTGTCTACCCTTGAGTTCATGAGTCTATCTCTTGGGGGATAATCTTATCAAATCAAACCAATCTAAATCAATCCAACCAATCAATCAATCATCAACCAATCCAAACCAATCAACAATCCAATCAGTCAATCAATCCAAATCAATCACTCAAACCAGTAAATCAATATAAGAGTCTCAACTTTGTCACACAAGTCCAAAAATCATATCCATCATCAACCAATGCCTCAAACTAGGAGTCAATATAAGGCAGCTATGGAGGCTAATCTAAAAGAATTTCAATTTACGCTTCTCAAGGATGCTTCAAAATTCATGACTAGAATGGATACTAGTATCTTTGTACCCTCGGGCTATACTATTGGACCTTCATCATTAAATCAATCACCACAATATCATTTTGCTCAATCTACTTATGAAGAATCTCAAGATGACATAGAGGAGCTAGAAAATTTTGAATCTTTACAAAATGTCAATAAGCTCTTAAAGTCCAATCCTGATAGATTTTTTTTACAATTAGCTCAAGGAAGAGCTAAATTACCAAGTGACTTTGACATATCCAAAATCCAAAAACAAGATCCAATCAATGATACCATTGTTGCTAGGGAAACCCATAAAGATATTACTACCATGTCCACGAAACCCACAACATCCAAACACCACCTTTGCTTAATCAATCTTCCCATCCACTCCATACATCCTCTACATCTACGACAATGAGCTAACCAAATGTTCCCACATCAATCTAGCCTTTGTTAACACCATCTTACATGATCAACTCGCATGTGTCACAAACACCTCAAGTCTCTAATCAAAATGTGCCACATGTTGCTTCATCTCATGTCTTGTATCCCACTCCATCTTCTTCCATCAATGTAACTCCTCCACATGTGTCACAAGCACCCCAAGTCTCTAATCAAAGTGTGCCACATGTTGCCTATTCTCATGTCTCGCATCCCATGCTATCATCTTCCATGAATATAACTCCTCTGCATGTGTCACAAGCACCTCAAGTTTCTAATCCAAGTGTGTCACATGTTGAACCATCCCAACCATCTAATGTGTCTTCCCATCTCAATACATCATCTATGAATCTAGTCCAAACATCACATGTGTTATCCAATCTTAACACATCATTTATTGACCAACCTTTCGGATCGCGAACACATTCCAACATATCATATGTTGATCAACTCCTTTCACTTGGACCACAACCATCCAACCAACACATATCCTATGCCAATCCAACTCTCATGTCTCAAGCTCCATCAACCTCCAACCCTTACATATCCTATACCAATCCACCTCTCATGTCCCAAGCTCTGTCAACATCCAACCCTCACATATCCTATGCCAATCCACCTCTCGTGTCCCAAGCTTCATTAACCTCCAACCCTCACATATCCTATGCCAATCCACCTCTCATGGCCCAAGTTCCACAAACCTCCCACCAACATATGTCCTACATTAATCCATCCTTTGGTTCACTTGCAATACAAACCCAAAATGTTACCCCATCACAAAACTCATACACAATCCCATCATTTGATAACCAAGGCCAAAACACATACACCCCGCCATATAATACATCACAACAATATCCTCCAAATCAAACTCTAATGTACCAAATACCTCATCCCAGCCATCAAAATCCCATACAACAACAACAACCATCTACATCTAGTTTTGAGTAGTGATTCAATCAGTTACAACAAGTCACAGATATGAGCATGAGCCAAAAAAAGAAGACATTTTCCTTTAAGGATGTATGCCCATATCCTTTTGATAAGTCACTTCAAATGATACCTTTTCCTCCACAATTTGAGATACCACAATTTGAGAAATACAAAGGAAAAGGTGATCCAAATGACCATCTTAGAGCATTTTATGTAGCTTGTCTTGACACTGCATATAATGACACATATCTTCTACATTTATTTCCTCATAGTCTTGGGGGACAAGCTATAGAATGGTTTTCTCACCTACCTCCAGGAAGCAAGTCTTTCAAAGAATTAGTAGGCAAATTTGCAACACACTTAGCTTTCAATATAGAAAATGAGATATCCATGAACGATCTTGTCAACAACAAACAATGAAATGGGGAAACCTTCTCATCTTTCATCCAATGATGGTGAAATATGGCTAGTATGCTCCCATGGTAGATGCCTGAGAAACAACAAGTCAATATCTTTGTCCAAAATCTTCATCCCAAACTATCATTTCAATTGCAGTTGCAAAGTACCACTACCTTTGATGAACTCATATCCAAGGGAACAAACATTGAAAAAGATTTAATTTCCAAAGGTCTAATCAAGATTTTCAAGGAAACAAAATATAATGGACAATCTTCAAGTGATAAATCCCATTTTTGGAACAAGAACAAAAATGTTGTCAATGATGGCATTGTGGATGCAAAGAATGTTTAAACCGTAAAGGCTCCCATCCATATCCAAGTAACATCTAAGAGCACACCCTTTGTTCCAAGAAACCAAGCTACAACAAATCCATCACCTAGACACCAATTCACTCCTCTAGGAGAGCCTACTGAATCTGTCCTCAAAAAGCTACTACAAGCTGACAAGATCATGTTACCTAAAGCTTGACTTCATGATGAACCACAGTTTAAGCCTAATTGGTATAAATACAATGAATACTGTTACTATCATAGAGTGAACGAACATAATACACCTAGTTGTATGAAATTGAAACATTTGATTCAGACTCTTATTGAGCAAGGAGAAATCAATATTAGTATTGATCCACCAAAACAAATGACAAATTATGACCTTGATGCTTTCAAGAATCCACTTCAGCCACATGATAAAGAAAGTGCCTCTAATATAGGGAAGAATGTCCATTATACTTATGAGTCATCTACCATTGGTCATATTGAACAAAATCACATATCTACCATTACCAGCCTCCAAGGCCATGTTACTATCTAGGGAGAACCACCTACCATCCACCAAAACTCTAGATACAATATCCTTGATCATCTAGGTAAGACTCCTGCTCATATTTCTATTTTGGAATTACTGTGTATATCACCTTCTCATAAAGCTATCTTAGATAAAGCCTTACAAGATTCGTCAGTACCCAATGATATTGATACTACACAATTCCAAGCCATGATAGCAAGTATTGTATCACCTTATCATCTGACCTTCTCTAACAAAGAACTTTCATCATCCGATCCATCCCACAATGATGCTCTCCACATCAAAGTCTACATAAATCAATCCTGATTCAAATGAATACTAATAGATGGTGGAGTTGGGTTAAATATATGTTCTCTAAATCTTGTAAAACAACTGGGATATTATGAGGATCACATTGACACTACCAAGAGCATAACTATCAAAGCATATGATGATGCTGAGAGAATTTGAAGGAATAATCTTTCTACCTATTTAGGTTGGTCCTGTTACTACTGATACCCATTGTCAAGTCCTAGACATTGAATTACCTTACAACATTATCATTGGCTGTCCTTGGATACATGCCATGAAAGCATTCCTATCCACATATCATCAATGTCTGAAATTTCCTTATAATGGTGTTGAAATCACGATCCCTGCTGATCCTAATCCATTTAAATTTTGCTAAGCCTTCCAAGCCAAATATCAAAAGCCTAACTGCATAACCATCAACGTCGAAGCCCATCCATCTATGTCCTATGTTGATCCATCTGATTTGAATAAGCCTTCATCTAGTAAATCCATCCCCAATATTGATGTTCAATACAAAGAGAAAGGACTTGGTGAATATAGTCTACAAGAATCTTGTTGTACATATCACCTATATCCTATGGTCAACCATCATTATCCAAAGCCTCCCCATCTAAGGCTACTATCACTATTCCTCCAATTGTATTCATCAAATCAGGAATGTTAGAAGATGAAGCTACTGATGACATCTCCTCTTGGATTTTTTTGATGAGAATGATCAAGTCACTTTAGAAGTGGAACACTATAACAATGGATTTTGGATCATCAAGAACATGGGTTACAAAGGACAAGGAGGTCTAGGAGTACATGGACAAGGACCTATTGAATCTATCATTGTCACCAAGAAGTTTAATAGGCAAGGTTTAGGGTACAGTAAGGAGGTTCCACCTTCCTCAGACATTGAGTATATTCTCGATGAGGTAACCAAAGATTTTCCCGCAGAAGAGACCTCTAATCAAGATGTCGTTGATGATTCTTCTTTCCACATAACTGAACTATACCAAGGCCTATCTCTTCATGATATCATTTTCCTCCTTTACCTCTCAACCTAAATCACCTGACCTTCAACTCATATATCCCAACCTCGTCGATTGGGACCAACATGGGACACCTATTCTAGACACATTTCAGAATGATGAAGCCTTAGAAAAGTTCATGGGCTTAAGAAAAGACATACCATTGGGAGATCACAAAGTGGGATTCATGATGGATCTACCTCAATTAGCATACTTTGGTAGAAGTGTCAAATCCTTCAGTCGCAAAAGTGAAATAAATAAAATCAAAAAAGAAAGGTCACTAGGTGAAACCTAAAAGGTGCCTCTTGACTGTGAAAAGGTAAAAATAAAGGACATATCTGATGGTGAAAACCTCTCTAAGGCACTCCAGGATGGAGGATTTGACCTTCCTTTGACCACTAAATATCAAGAATAGTCACCCTTGCTAGTGGTCAAATCTCAAGAGATCAATCTAGGTACAACATAGAATCCTAAGATCACATTTCTAGCAGCAACACTATCAGATTAGGAAATAATAGATTTCACTACCTTCTTCATGAAAAATTTAATTAATTTCACATGGACTTATGTAGATATGCTAGGGTTGGACCCCTTAGTTGTGGTACATCATCTAGCAGTATTTCCAAATGTAAAACTTGTCAAACAAAAGCTACATAAAATGCATCCTCAAATAACACTCTTGGTCAAAGTAGAAATTCATAAACTATTGGATGCTAAATTCATAAGGCCTATCAATTATCCTAAATGGGTTCCAAATCTAGTACCAGTTTCTAAACCTAATGGGGGCATTTGTTGCTACACTGATTTTAGAGATATCAACAAAGCCTGCCCTAAAGATGATTTTCCACTTCCAAGCATATATATCATTGCTGATGTTATACAAGGACATGAAATGTTATCACTAATGGATGGATATTTTGGCTATAATCAAATTTTAATTGCTCCCAAAAATCAACATAAAACAACTTTCATATGGCCATGGGGTACTTACTACTAGCAAGTAATGCCTTTTGGTCTCAAGAATGCAGGAGCTACATATCAATGAGCCATGACTGTTATCTTCCACGATCTTTTTCAAACCATAATGGAAGATTATGTTGATAATATCTTGGGCAAATAAAAAACTAGAGAAGGTCATCTAAAAGTACTAGAACATATCTTTAACAGACTGTAAAACTATCAAGTGCGATTAAATCCTAAGAAATGTGTATTCGGGGTGACTTCTGGAAAGCTATTGGGTTACATTGTTGAGAGGAACCTCCTGCAACAATATAATGAAAAATGCATGAAATAATAGAAATAGCAGAACACAGAAGAAATTTATTGATCATAGGCCACTTCGATGGGGTAACCTCCCTTGAGAAAGCTCAATACAATAAACTCATGGATGCCTTCATTAGCCTCAACACGTACTTATATACTAAGTCTAATCTAAACAACTATTACTTCCCATGAATGTAGGATAATACAATATACTCACAGGATGACTTACAAAGCATATGCATCCAAATGTAATATACTAACAAAGTAAAGGGAAGGGTTAAACACGAGTTCCTAACATTCCCTCCCTCTTAGAAAAGCTTTGTTCTCAAAGCATAAGATGTGGAAATTGTTGCAAAATCAAGAGTGGTTCCCTGGTAGCAATCTCTGGGTGCATTCCATGCCATTGAATTAATACCTATGTGATGGATCAGGAGTGAAGAGGACGAGTACCCCTATAGAGGATTACCTCTAGTACCAAAGGGATGGATCCTTCATTATCTAGTTGGGGTAAAATAGTTTGTGTTCTGTCGTTGGCACCAAGAATTTTCTTTAGACAAGAGACATGAAATATTGGATGAACATGGGAAGAAGGAGCCATCTTATGATCCCCAATCTGATCCTGGGTGAGGAGAACCATGTCGACTGCCTAAACTCATGAATTGCTGGGGGATTATGGAAGGAGTGCTAGCAGTGCCTAACCATAGACTACTTCATATGGAGTCATGTTAGAGGTAGTGTGGTAGGAGGTATTGTACCACCATTCAGTGAGAGGGAGCCACTTTGCCCATTGATGCTATTGTTCTGAGGTATCACATGTAACCACAATCTGTTGAATTGCCCTATTTAGTCCCTTCCAAAAGAAGTGATGTCATGCCTGCTCATAAGTTTTGAGGAGCCTAGAGTGCCCTATCGATGGAGACACATAGAGTTCATAGAAGACAGCCTATGGGACATATTCCAACCAATTTGGAATAGACATAGAAATAGCAGAAAGAGAAGCTTGGTCATCACATGTGTGAGAAAGAGAATCTGCCACAATATTGTCGTTACCTTGCTTGTAAGTGATCTCATAGTCATAACCCATGAATTTACTGATCCATTTCTATTGTGCTAGGGAGGAGACCCATTATTCTAGGAAATATTTTAGGTTTTGGTGAGCAGCCCTAATGCAAAAATGATTCCCTAGTAGGTATGGCTGCCACTTCTATACTGCATGCAAAATAGCCATAATTCACTATAGAGCCAAAGGAGTAGTGGAGACCACAGATGGTTGCATCTGAATAGAGTGACGCTCAGCAATGACACGATGTGAATTCTTCTTAAGAAGCTTTTCTAGGTGATGTGAACTTATGATGCTAAGAGACCCCGGTTCTAAGCCCTTCAATGTGTGTTTGTGCCGGTTGTAAGATGGGTCCAAGTGTGCATAACCATTGGGTGCCCAAAACCACATTGCATCCACCTAAGGGCAAGGCAAACATATCAGAGGGTAGGTTATAATCTCCAATAGAGATACGCACATTGCAACACTTCCCTTTGCAAGGTAATGTGCCCCCATTGGCAATCATGACTTCAAAGTTTGAGCAAGGATGAACAAAATAATTAGCCTGTTTAGCTATTCAAGGGTCAATGAAGTTATGAGTACTACCAAAATCAATGAGTATTGTAAGAGGGAGCTTCTTGAAGTAACCCTTGAAACGCATGGTTTGTGGGGTGGTGACTCCTGCTATGGCATGAAGAGAGATCATTGGGTGGTCTTCTTGAGAAGTAGGGTCAACAGGTGACTGCTAAGTTTTAACCTGATCAACTACTATATCCTCAGCATCTGCATAAACTTCAATTTCAGGTGGAGAATCCACATCCATGAGATAGAGCTATTGCTCAACACATCTATGTCCCTGAGTGAATTTGTCATCACAATTATAACAAAGCCCTTCTTCTCTACATGCCCGCATCTTTGCTTCAGTCAAATGCTTGATAGGAGTTGTTCTAGGAGCTGGCATTATTTGAGGGCTTTGGGGATCCATATTTCTAAATGGAACAAAATTGGATTTGGAGCGTTGTTGACCTGTGATCTTGTCCTTTGCCTACTTAGCCAACCCTAAGGCCTCCATCATTGTGCTTGGACAAAACATTTTAACCTTAGAGAAAATTGCATCCTTCAAACCACTGACAAAACAACTCCTGAAGAATTTATCAGACAATCCCTCTATGTGATTGGCTAGTTTTTCAAATTCTGTCTAATATTCTCTCACAATGCCTGTTTGGCACAGTTTTGTGAGTGCTCCTGTGAAGTCATCAAAAGCACTAGGGCCAAATCGTTGCAAAATGAGTCGGCAAAAATCTATCCATTTTGGCTCTTCATGAGATTTGATGTACCAACAGAACCATTGAAGGGCTTCATGTTCCAAATGAAAGGAGGCAAGTGGGACTTTGTTGATATCAAAAGTATTATGTAGATTGAAATATTGTTTTGCCCAGTATATCCATCTTGTCGGATCATCACCATTGAAGTAAGGAAAATCAAGCTTTGGTCCATGAAAATTACCGGAAGAAGAAAACCCTATATCTGTAGAAGACTTTGGCTACCATCTATTGTTCATGGTTGAATGATGAAGATTGAGCCCAAGAATATTTTCATCCAGATCTTGGAGTTTGGTCTTGATGGCTGCAAGTTCGTCCTCCATGTTTTTTGCTCCTACACGGATGACAATCATAACCAGGATTTTTTTTGGAATGGGTAGAAAAACAAAAACAAAAACTTTTTTAGTAAAAAAAAATTTGGATTTGGGAAAAACTCTGATGGGTAATTGGGGTTTGACTAGGTTTTGGTCACTTTCTGAGGGACAGAGAAGTAGAAAATGGGGATTTCAGAAGTGGGGTGAAAGAATGGGAAAATTTATCCAAGAGGGACAAAGGAGCAGAAATAGGAAATGAGCACTATGGCAAAATTTGAAGGCGATTGAGTGAGAATCGAAGTTATGGAAAACCCTAAAAAAATACAAATGTGGGATTTCTAGCTTTGATAAGTGGAATTTGGGATAGGGTCCTCAAGGAAGGAACTATGCAGAATGGTATTTCAGGGGTTCCAGTGAATTTTCAGAGGAAACAGAGCTAAAGCAAGGAAGATATGGAGAAAAAATAGATTTTTTTTTTCTAGAAATGATCTGCAACGAAATCTACAAATGGATCTGGATAGATTCAATCTATGATTTGTCAGCTGGCAATAGATATGGACTCCAAGTATGTTCAGCTTCCTAAAGGTTCAGGGGATTCACTCAGCTACCAATGCTATCTAACGACTTGCATATTGGGGTAGTACCCCTCACTCCATGGCTTAGGTAAAACTGATAACCGCTTTGCCATAAATGACAGCTCTCAGTTTACCCCACAGATGGGAACTAGTCAATCAGGTAGGGGTCGTTACCCTTTTCACTGGTAGGTCCTCTCAATGGGCCAGCTACTTCGGGGTTCCTATGGTACTCCTCACAATGAGTTTTAGGGCTATGCCCAGGCACTTCCCATAGTTAAGTGGATAGGGATTACTCCCTGATCTGAACCTGTTGTGATGTTCACAACACGCCCCATTTTGCTCCTTAGCAAAACGAGGACCCCTGCTGATGTTTTGCTTTTTGCTTCTGCTTGTGTTTGTCTGCTTTCTGGTGGTTTGGTAAAAATGAAGGTCAGGTGCATCATCATCATGATATTGGATGAGGTTGGTCATCATCATGAGGTCAGTTTGTCAAAGTTCATATTTTGTTTTTGTGACCTCATATTTAGAAAGAGCTTGAAATTCCATGCAGGTTTGCCTTTTACTTCACTTGAAAATTCGTCCATATGTGGAAGTTATGCATAGTCAAAGTTTTGGTCAAACCTGATAATCGCAAGTGATCATCATATTTTCATGTTGTCAAGGTCATCATGATCTTGGTCTATCACCCGATAAAAATCATGCAGTCGCAATATCCGGACGTCAATCTTAGGTGGTAGAGCCCTTTACCCGTCAAATGGCCTTATGCGCATCATGAGCATCATGATTTTAGGAGGGTTATATTTTATAAACTTGGTTTTGCTGTATGAAGACATCATCATCATATTTGAACCCCCCCCCTGATAATATCCTGAGGTTCAAATATCCGGATATCATGATGACGTCAACTTTAAGTCACGATAAGTTTCCCCCGTCGAGCGGTCTTTCGCATCGCGAGCATCATGATATTTTTACATCACCTAATATTATAATATCATGCTGATAATATAAGATCACCCTGACTTAGAAAATCCACCGTCGGCATATTTGCATGCGCATGTTATAATCCTATCGGAGGGTCATCATCCTGATATTTGCTGAAGTTCGCTATGATGATGATGACATCTTCATGTCCTCCTGATCTCTGTTTGCATGATCATGATGATCACCCTATCTTTTAAGAAGAAGGTGATATTCCATTCCTCAACAGCATGATCATATTTTATATCACCCTAGCGCTAACCTGACGATGACCTCAACTCATCCTTATGCTTCGAAGACAAAATATGATGATGACGTCATCATGATAATTCGATGAGGAGGATCATCATATTTTTTATCCTGTCATGTTGTCAAGATCATCATGATCTTGTTTGTTCACCCGACATTTCGTGAAGTCCTCCTGCCGAGAAATACGACCTTAAGCTAATATCCTGATGATCATCATCATCACATTTTCCTTCGGCAGGATATTTTCCAAAACATGATCCGGTTAGCGAAACATCCTGATGACGTCATGTTCTAAGTTTAACAAAGGCTCCGGATATCATGATGACATCATCCCGATCTGATAAACGAAGAACCAAATATCCTGATGATCATCATCATCACATTTCCCTTCGGTAGGATATTTTCCAAGGCACGATCCAGTTCCCGAATATGATGATGACGTCTTATTCAAAGTTCAACGAAAGCCACAAATATCCTGATGATCATCATCATCCTGATTTTTTGAGAGGGTTACCTTGGCCGCAAAGGGGTCATATTACATTCATCATCCTGATCATGCTCCTTAGGTGACCCGATATCACAATTATCCCCTGATATTAACTGAATATCATGATGACGTCATCTTTTGCATTTTAATGGAGCCCGAATATGACGATGACGTCACCATCATTTTCCTTTCCTCAGCAGCAGGATCATATTCCATATCCTCCTATTCTCCTTCAACATGATGATGATGATGATGATGTTGTTCTTTTCTCCAATATGCAGAAGCGAAACATCCTGATGACGTCATCTGGACCTTCAGAAGGGAGTGTTGACTTTTTCCCAGACTGGATGCTTATTCCCAGATTTCCCTACAAGGTAGCCATCAGTGATCAACAGGATCTCTGGGCCAGGGGGTCAACAGTATAGGAGATAGACTCTATATTTTATCTCCTCTTCTTCTTCAGGCTCTGCAAGACCTAGGGGGGTATTCCCTACTCAACATCCATGAGGATATGCATGCAAGGCTGGGATGTTGACAGAAAGCAGATAGTCCTCCTGTAAGTAGACCAAAACTGAAAGATAAGGGCAAAGGGGCTAGCTTTGGGCCTATTTACAGTTGTAGACAGAGGACTGAGGTTCCTAAAACTAACTCTAATGTCCTAATGTTGGTTTTAGATTTTGCTTTGGAGTTTAAGTGTGGATGCAAAGCTGGATATGGTTATAACACAAAACAAAGCATGATTGGTGCCTATCCAGGGCCTGGAGTCAATAGACATACACCTGTGAATGATCAGCATAAACAACTAAAACTGGATTTCAAGGGGATATGTGTGATACCTGCCTTACAGGCATCTCCCAATACAAAGTGTTAGGTTATCTCTACTTATGGTATCCCTACTGCAGTATATCCCTCCCAATGTTCAACCTGAAAACAGTTTAATCTACCCCTTGAATAGAAGTTAAAAGATCAGACATTCAACACAGGAATTCTATGCTCTAGAATCTAAACATTACCAAACATCCAGATTCAGAAGAAGGATACATGCAATACTGGAGACAGAATTAACACAACACATGCCAAACAGCATTTCTCATATAAGTTTAATCATGAAATCAGTGGGTTCATGCCAAAAACAAACAACAAGAGATACATAAACTCACAGGTAAGCTGTACAGAGCAACCAGATCAGCTTGTCATGCATTACAGAGCCAAAATCATCAACTTTCAACAACAACAAATGAACAACACAACCTGCTTATATCAGCCAGGTAGGTGCTCAGCAATTAATTACAATGTTGACCAAAATTTTGCCAGATACACAGTATCATGAAAATGGTGCTCAAACACAACCAGATTGGCGCCCAAACTTGAATGCAGCAGGTAGGGGAGGAGACAGGAAGATTTCTCGAGCCCTGCGCTCCTGCCCGCTGATTGACACCTCCAGTCGGGTACAAGATCGACCCACGCCATCGCCCACACCTTTGCAACAATCGCCATTAATGGCGCACCAACCCGCGGCCTAGGGAAAATCATCATACAGACCATCGCAAGCTTTTCCCGCCGAGACTCATCATCATGATATTTGAAAATGCAGGATAACAATATCCCACATGCACCCCGCGATGACCTCAATAACACCTTATATACTAGGTCATGAGCATATATCATGTCGGTGCTTTTGCTCCTGACGACACTAGTATAGACTTCATCATCATCATCTTCCAGCAGCATGATATCCTGTTGTTCGAAAAATCACCCTGACGTCATCATGATATTTGAAATATAACCTTCATGATAATGGCACAACCTGATCCTTCGGAGGAACATCCTCCTGCTGAGCTCATAACAAAAGTCTGGCCGATGAACATCCTGATGACGTTATCATCATATCCTGCTGACGTCATCATCATATCCGCCTACTGCGCACCTTCTCACATCCGGATGACGTCATCATCATGTTTGCAAATATCAGGAGGTCTCTTCAAGATGATCAGTTGTTAGAAATATGACTCCCGCGGACCTTGATGACGTCATCATCATATTAACATCATCATGATATTCGGAAGACAACCGGATATTTGGAAATATCCTCCTGATGTTCAAATATCAGGTTGCACTGTAGCTTCTCTATAAGATCGGGGCGATAACTGAATATGATGATGCTGCTTGAAAAGATCACCCTCAATAGATAACACGCGAAACCAGCAGGCGGATATCTCCTTGATATCAACATCATCATGATGTTCGAACAAACAAACATATATCCAGGTGATATGAAAATATCACCCCCTCCTTCGCGAATATCATGATGCAGATAGGCAGAAAGAAAAATATCACCCTGATATACGGATGACGTCAGCATCATCAGGATGAGAAACAAAGAACAAGAAGTGATACAACATCATCAGGATGATATTGACTAAGATCATCCTGACGTTCCAAAATATGATGACCCTAGTGAATATCGGGTCGCAATTACAACTGTTCAACAACATCATCAGGATGATGTTAACCAAGATCACCCGATGATAAAAATATCACCCCGGCGAAATATCATGAAGGCAGAAAATATGATGACCTCCGCAAGCAGCAGGATGATAACAGGAAATATGATGATGATGAACACGACCCTTAGGAAAAAACAAGTTAGGTCGAGCAATTCAAAGAATAAGCAACATCATCATCATGCTCGCGCAAGGTGATAAATGGAAGATCACCGGAGATTTTGAAACATCACCCTCGCAAGCAGATGCGGGTGCACTGTAGCTCGGCAGCATCATCATGATAAAAACCAAACATCACCCGATGACTGAATATGATGATGACGTTGAAAAACAAGTCGACGAGGAACATGATGATGCAGATCATCATCGAAGACAAGATGATGATGATGACCTCCTCCTTCGCGAATATCATGATGCTGCAGTTGAAAAATGCTGAGGAGGTCCAACACTTAGAAAAAATGGGCAAGAAGATAAAGGCTTCAAATGAAGAAACCTCCTGATCATGACAAATCAACCCCTGGTCAAAATGAGTGTCAACAGTGGCTCCGAATGGGGACGTGCAGGTGAAAACCTGCAGCGAGAACTAGATCTCCGGGCAGACCTGACAAAAAGCCAAAAAACGCGAGCTGTACAAGGCATTTACACTACATACATATTTTACAAATGTGCACAGCAACCAGTCATTATGCAAAATAGAACTTAAGGAATTGGCCATGCACAGGCAATTCCAGAATTTCACCATCTAGGGCCTGGAGGAAATAAGAATCCTCCCCATGAGTATTGCAAACCTGATATGGGCCCATCCATAAGGGCTGAAATTTGCCATGTTTACCCTTTTCCTGATCTTTAGCATTCCAAATGAGCACCAGATCATTAACTTGAAACTTCCTTTTTGTAGTTCTCCTGTCAAACTGATATTTCATATCCTGTTGTCTTTTGAGATTGATCTGGTGGGCTCTCCTTCTGTCTTCATCCAATGCAACCAGCTGATTCACTCTCTCTGTCATGGGATCTTCAATCTCCTCATCATACTCTTGAATGAATCTGTAAACTGGTAGGAGATTGTTTATGGGCAGTCTAGCTGATGCACAATATACTAGCTCAAAAGGTGACTTCCCAATAGCCCTTTTCACAGTCACTCTGTCAGCCCATACTGCTAAATTCAACTTTGAGTCCCAAGCTCTCTTGTTCTTGTCCAGTATCCTCTTGACAATTTTCATGATGCTCCTATTGCTTGATTCTGCTTGACCATTTCCTTGTGGGTGATATGGTGATGTATATGACAGGCTTATCCCATACCTGTTGCAAAAATCAACAAACTCACCTGATCTGAAGCACATAGCATTATCAGTGATTATTTTAGATGGTACTCCAAACCTGATGATGATGTTCTCTAGTATGAAGTCTGTCACCACCTTACTTGTAGCTCTTTTAGTTGGAATGGCCTCAATCCATTTGGTAAAGTAGTCAGTTGCCACCAAAATCCAACTGTGTCCCCCACTTGATTTGTCTGCAATTTCCCCTATAAAATCAATTCCCCATTGCTGGAATGGAGCATCCACAGGTGCAGTTCTGAGGGGTAAAGCACCATGATATTTCAGCTTTCCTGAGAATCTCTGGCAAGGGTCACATTTTCTTACTAACTTTTGTGCATCTGAAAAGAGAGTGGGCCACCAATATCCTGCCCTGAGAATTTTATGAGCTGTTGTTTGGGCAGTATAATGGCCACCACACAATCCTTTATGCATGTCAATCAAAATATTGTTAGCCATATTCTTATCCACACATCTCAGCAGCACACCATCAGGATTTTTCCAGTACAGCTCACCTTGAACAACAACATACCTGATTGCATGTAGCTTCAGAGTCCTCTTTTGATTGTCACTGAAATGGGAGGGACAATTCAGATTTTGCAAATAATAGACAATATCCTTGTACCATTCAGATCCTGATGCACTTACATTCTCATCTTGGACTGCATTAACTTGGCATGCTTCCAAGTTTGACTGTGCCATCATCTTGGCTAGTCCTTGTCCTCTTATCAACTTAGTAACCTGTATGTCTATGTTGAATTCCTGCAGTTTGTTTATCCATCTGCACCTTCTTCCAGTCACCTCCTGCTGAGTGAATATGTCTTTGACTGCAGCATGAGGTACATATGCAATTATATGTGTCCCTACCAAGTATGGTCTGAAACTTTTGATGGCTCTAACTAGTGCATATGCCTGCTTCTCCATAATGTCATATTTCAACTCAGAGGCCTGCAGGGACATACTGAAGAAAGCAATGGGCTGTTCAAAACCATCTTCATTTTTCTGTAACAAACATGCAGCTACAGTATGAAAGGAAGCAAATGAGAACACCTGGAATGGCCTAGAAAAATCAGGAGATTTAAGAACAGGGGCCATCTTTATTGCCTCTTTGATATTCTGAAATGATTCTGTTGCTTCCCTTTCCCAGTTGACGGTTGCATCCTTCTTCATCATCTTGGAAATGTTCCTTGTGATCTCTGCAAAGTTGGGAACAAATCTTCTGACAAAGTTTACCTGTCCAAAGAAGGACTGAACTCCTTTCACAGTTTTTGGCATTTGGATCCTGTCAATGGCTGCCACTCTGTCTGGATCTATCCTGACTCCATCCTTGGAAACAATGTGTCCCAGAAGCTTTCCTTCAACTACTCCAAAGGCACACTTCTTTGGGTTTAAAGAAATACCATATTCTAGTGCTCTTATGAAGATCTGCTCCAGATGCATACAATGCTGCTCCTCTTTCTTTGAGTAGGCAGTCAAGTCATCCTGATATACTGCCAGGATTGAATCAATCAGCCCTGCAAAAGCAACATCCATAGCTCTCTGAAATGTAGCACCTGCATTTGTTAGTCCAAATGGCATTCTAACATACACATATGTCCCCCATGGAGTGGTAAAGGCAGTCTTATATTGTTCTGATTCCTTTACCTTTACCTGATTATATCCTGAAAATCCATCCATCATGGATAGGAGTTCACAACCAGTCACTTTCTGCAACATAGCCTCCATATTAGGCAATGGATAGTTATCCTTCAAAGAGGATACATTCAAGTTCCTGAAATCAACACACAGCCTAATATCACCATTCTTTTTCCTGACTGGGACAAGATTAGATACCCAAGTTGAATGTCTGATGGGCACAATTATTCCAGCATCCCTGAGCCTTTTGAGTTCTTCCTGCATCTTGGGAGCTAAGGTAGGATTTATAGGCCTTTGCCTCTGTCTAAATGGCTTAGCTTCAGGCTTCAGTGGGATCTCATGCTGGAATAAGTCTTCTCTATAAGCTTTTAGGTCCTCATATGACCAAGCAAAAACATGTTTATACCTTTTTAGCAATGCAATCAGCATACTTCTTATGTGTGGTTTGAGCTGTTTGCCAATATATACCTTCTGAGGGGCCTGAGATGTCCCCAAATTTATTTCTTCTAAATCCTCCTTATTTGTGGGGGATGTCTTTGTGACCATTTTGTCTCTACTGTCAAAGGCTCTTTCCAAAGCCACTAACCCTCTAGGGATCTTGTTAGTCTTCAACTGGATGATCTCTTTTCCCACAAGGGTCTCTTTTCCATTTACAGTCTCTACAAAAGCTTGGAAATCAATCTGTTGATTCTCATACTCATCTATGCAGTGCAAAAATTTCAGCAAATCCCTATCATCATTAAAAACTTGCCAACTGCATATGTTTTCTGGTATGGCAGGCCTAATTTTAACTTCTATATCTGTGACACCTGACAGAGTGATGTCATCTGGCCTTATTGCAATATTAGCTAAGAAATCAGCCATAACATTTTTTGACCTTTCTACCCAGCCAATTGAAAATGCATCAAATAACTCAATAGTATCCCAAACAGCATGCTTGTATTGTTTCAGTCTTTTATTCTTTGCAGCATACTTATTTCTGATTTGGGATACAATCAGCTCAGAGTCTCCAAATACTCTTAACATCTTAATTCCATGTTTGAGAGCAATATTCAGGCCTAAAAGTAAAGCCTCATATTCTGCAATATTATTTGTGCAATCAAACCTCAGCAAGAAAGAGGATTTGAGGAGCTTACCAGTTGGAGACAGGAAAACAACTCCAGCTCCAGAGCCTTCTTTTGCACAAGCTCCATCAAAAAACATGGTCCACAATCCTTGCTGATCCAGCTCTTCAGTGCAGACATTTTTCTTTTCATCTTCTGTATCATCTGAGACAACCCTGAAGTTATCACAGTCAGTGTCCACAAAGCATACCTGTTCATTTGCTTCTTGGTCTTCCACTGTCTCTGATGATCTCTGCTCTCTGATTAACTTGACATCCCTGCCATTCATTGGAATCATGGCATATGACAGGTCCAGCTGCATACTTCCACCTATTAGTGCTGCCCATCTTCTTGACAGCAGCATACCATACTGTGGCTTGATGTCAACCACTGTTATATTCATCTTATATTTCTTTTCAGGAAATGCTGCCAGTTTGAAATCCACATCCTTCATGATTCCAATAACTGGTACCTCTCTGGCATCCATTGCATAGCATTTTCCACATGCCTTGTCAATTTTTAATCCTGTTTGTTGCATGATAGCCAAAGGCATGACATTTGTGGATGCTCCAAAGTCAAGCATACAATTTCTAATTATTTTACCATTTATAACCAGGGAAACATAAAATGGTTCCACCTGTGAAGGACACTTTGTCATGGTCATTCCTAAATAGACTTCAGGAGTCTCATCTTCTTCATTGCACATGACCTGTTTCTCACCCTGGGTCTGATCATTTTGCTTAACTTGAAAAGGTACCCCTGAGATTAGGGATATTGTTCTATTCTTGATCTCTTCCACTTTCATGAGTTCCATAAGTGGAACAGAGACGTTTACCTGAGTGAGGATCTGGGCTATATCAAATGGAGCACAGTTTTGTACAGCAGTTGTAGCTTGCTCCACAATATTGCTTTTATCCTGAGCTGACTTAGCTTTCATTCTCATAGTTCCCTGATCATCATTCCTGTCTTGGGAACCTCTACTTTGATCTTCAGCCTGAGGGGTTTTGTTTTCTGGTTCTTGGAAATCATGACCTATTCTGTATCTAAAGTTCTGCTTGTTATTTACCCACTGCCTTTTTTGTGGTTCAGTTCCTTTATGACCATGCATCTGCTGACCTGCAGAAATATCTTCTGGCTGATGTGGGCTGCCAACCTGATTTTTACCTCTGAGATTGTAGTTGCTCTTGACCTGAGCAACTGCTGCAGCTGTGAAGGCTCTGATTTCCTCATCAGAAGGTCGGTGTAAGCTACTCAGAAAATTGTGTGAGTTCTGAGCGTACACATAATTATCATCATGATCTTCATCATATGGGGACTGTTGGCAGGCCTGAACCTGATCATCTGTCTTCTCATCAGCACCATAAAGAGTATATCCATTACCTATGGACATCATGTTAACATCATCATCCTGCACATGATGTGGCTCATTGCACTCATTACAAGATGTAGCATTATCATACAAAGATTGGGCAATCATGCACTGTGACTGTGAATGTGGCATCTGACAGATTATACACCACGGAGCATCATCAGCAATATTTATAGTTTTCTTCAGGGGATCAGGAGTTTCCTTGGCATGTTGAGCCCTCTGACTTGTGTTGTTACGTGGATATACAGGCTTACCATCATGCCAATTGGTGTTATAAGGCATATCATGTAATGATGGCCTCTTTTCTTGTCTTTGATAGACTTGCCTATCAGGACCCATCCCTTTTTCACTTCTAGCTAATCTATAGCTCAGGTCCTTAACAACATTTGCCAGTTTGTCTATCTTATCTTCAGGAGCAGATGTACTACCTTGAGTGTTCTGAGGCTTATTTGGATTCTGCAGAATTTTTACATCATCCCTTCTATTTGTCTTGCCTGATGCTTTCCTATTGTTTTCAATATTTACTGCAATCCTGAAAGCATCCCTAAGAGTGGCAGGACCTTTATCTCTCAGTCCATATGCAGTCTTTGCATCAAAGGCATTGATGTACAAAATTATGCACATTGGTTCATTTGGCCTCATATGATGTGGCAATTTGTTCAACACTTTAGTAAATCTTGCATTAAAGTCTGCAACCTGTTCATTTGACCCTTTGGTGATGCTGGTGAACTCATTTACAAAGAAGCTAGGGTCAGTTTTATCACCATATTGCTCCTTGAACATCCTCTTAAAATCATCCCATGATGATATGCTCCGGTCAGGCAGATTCCTGTACCATTCTCTTGCCTCATCTATTAAGGATTGCATGAATGACTTCATGAAAACATCCTCATGCTCAACCTCAAAATTGTCCATGACATTTTGGAAGGCCTTTAGATGATCTTCTCCTGACACTGTATTGTTTCCTGAAAACTTAGGCACTTGCAGCCTCAGATGCTTGTCAATGGGGTTAGGATACCCAGGAATACCATCAAACACCAGCTGCCTGAATCTATCTAGCTGCATAGGCTGTCTGTTTGGCTGATTAACATTAACATTTCTATTTGCATTTTGGTTTCCTGCATTGTTTAGTGGTATCCTAGCATCATTCACATTTTGTCTGTCATCATGATGCTGATGATGCACTTCATATCTTTGCTGATGTCTTTGCATATTTGCATTTTCTAAGGTAGGAACTGAATTATTTTGGGCAGTTCTCAAGGCTTGCACTTTCTGCTGTATATCATCTCTGATTTTCATGGCTTGTAGGTATTCTAGTTCTGCTCTTAGGCTTTTGATTTCTTCAGCTAGCTGTTCATCCTTAGGTCTAGAGGTAGATGGTCTCATACCATTTGGGTCATCATCTTCATCATCCCTTAGGGACTCTGCCTCTTCAAACCTCTCACTTGGGTCTAGAAAAGGGCGTTCTTGGAACACCTCTGACCTCATTCTCATACTACCACCCTGTTGCCTCTCATATGCACCTTGGATATCAGCTTCTGCACTTGAAAAATAAGGAGCATGCTGTCCTGATGGCCTAGGGTTATCTTGTACCTCATCACTTTTTCTGGGGGAGCTCTCATGACTAGCTGAGACAGTTCCCTTTCTTCTATACATCATTCTTTTTGTTAATGGTAACTCTTCAAATAGAGGATTTTGTTGGGATCTTCTCCCCTGCATATAAATTTACCTTGACCGGTTGGGAGATTACTTCAGAGTCGCCACCTATTGCTAGGAACTGTTTTCTTCTGAAAACCAAGGTTCTTTCACAAGGTTCCCCAGGGTGTTTTCTTCTGTTGCTGACTCAGATGGGTCACATATATATCACTGGAGATGATTAGATAGCACTTTTACTTCTCAATCCCCAGCGGAGTCGCCAATTTCTGTTGACTTTTTCCCAGACTGGATGCTTATTCCCAGATTTCCCTACAAGGTAGCCATCAGTGATCAACAGGATCTCTGGGCCAGGGGGTCAACAGTATAGGAGATAGACTCTATATTTTATCTCCTCTTCTTCTTCAGGCTCTGCAAGACCTAGGGGGGTATTCCCTACTCAACATCCATGAGGATATGCATGCAAGGCTGGGATGTTGACAGAAAGCAGATAGTCCTCCTGTAAGTAGACCAAAACTGAAAGATAAGGGCAAAGGGGCTAGCTTTGGGCCTATTTGCAGTTGTAGACAGAGGACTGAGGTTCCTAAAACTAACTCTAATGTCCTAATGTTGGTTTTAGATTTTGCTTTGGAGTTTAAGTGTGGATGCAAAGCTGGATATGGTTATAACACAAAACAAAGCATGATTGGTGCCTATCCAGGGCCTGGAGTCAATAGACATACACCTGTGAATGATCAGCATAAACAACTAAAACTGGATTTCAAGGGGATATGTGTGATACCTGCCTTACAGGCATCTCCCAATACAAAGTGTTAGGTTATCTCTACTTATGGTATCCCTACTGCAGTATATCCCTCCCAATGTTCAACCTGAAAACAGTTTAATCTACCCCTTGAATAGAAGTTAAAAGATCAGACATTCAACACAGGAATTCTATGCTCTAGAATCTAAACATTACCAAACATCCAGATTCAGAAGAAGGATACATGCAATACTGGAGACAGAATTAACACAACACATGCCAAACAACATTTCTCATATAAGTTTAATCATGAAATCAGTGGGTTCATGCCAAAAACAAACAACAAGAGATACATAAACTCACAGGTAAGCTGTACAGAGCAACCAGATCAGCTTGTCATGCATTACAGAGCCAAAATCATCAACTTTCAACAACAACAAATGAACAACACAACCTGCTTATATCAGCCAGGTAGGTGCTCAGCAATTAATTACAATGTTGACCAAAATTTCACCAGATACACAGTATCATGAAAATGGCGCTCAAACACAACCAGATTGGCGCCCAAACTTGAATGCAGCAGGTAGGGGAGGAGACAGGAAGATTTCTCGAGCCCTGCGCTCCTGCCCGCTGATTGACACCTCCAGTCGGGTACAAGATCGACCCACGCCATCGCCCACACCTTTGCAACAATCGCCATTAATGGCGCACCAACCCGCGGCCTAGGGAAAATCATCAGACAGACCATCGCAAGCTTTTCCCGCCGAGACTCATCATCATGATATTTGAAAATGCAGGATAACAATATCCCACATGCACCCCGCGATGACCTCAATAACACCTTATATACTAGGTCATGAGCATATATCATGTCGGTGCTTTTGCTCCTGACGACACTAGTATAGACTTCATCATCATCATCTTCCAGCAGCATGATATCCTGTTGTTCGAAAAATCACCCTGACATCATCATGATATTTGAAATATAACCTTCATGATAATCGGCACAACCTGATCCTTCGGAGGAACATCCTCCTGCTAAGCTCATAACAAAAGTCTGGCCGATGAACATCCTGATGACGTTATCATCATATCCTGCTGACGTCATCATCATATCCGCCTACTGCGCACCTTCTCACATCCGGATGACGTCATCATCATGTTTGCAAATATCAGGAGATCTCTTCAAGATGATCAGTTGTTAGAAATATGACTCCCGCGGACCTTGATGACGTCATCATCATATTAACATCATCATGATATTCGGAAGACAACCGGATATTTGGAAATATCCTCCTGATGTTCAAATATCAGGTTGCACTGTAGCTTCTCTATAAGATCGGGGCGATAACTGAATATGATGATGCTGCTTGAAAAGATCACCCTAAATAGATAACACGCGAAACCAGCAGGCGGATATCTCCTTGATATCAACATCATCATGATGTTCGAACAAACAAACATATATCCGGGTGATATGAAAATATCACCCCCTCCTTCGCGAATATCATGATGCAGATAGGCAGAAAGAAAAATATCACCCTGATATACGGATGACGTCAGCATCATCAGGATGAGAAACAAAGAACAAGAAGTGATACAACATCATCAGGATGATATTGACTAAGATCATCCTGACGTTCCAAAATATGATGACCCTAGTGAATATCGGGTCGCAATTACAACTGTTCAACAACATCATCAGGATGATGTTAACCAAGATCACCCGATGATAAAAATATCACCCCGGCGAAATATCATGAAGGCAGAAAATATGATGACCTCCGCAAGCAGCAGGATGATAACAGGAAATATGATGATGATGAACACGACCCTTAGGAAAAAACAAGTTAGGTCGAGCAATTCAAAGAATAAGCAACATCATCATCATGCTCGCGCAAGGTGATAAATGGAAGATCACCGGAGATTTTGAAACATCACCCTCGCAAGCAGATGCGGGTGCACTGTAGCTCGGCAGCATCATCATGATAAAAACCAAACATCACCCGATGACTGAATATGATGATGACGTTGAAAAACAAGTCGACGAGGAACATGATGATGCAGATCATCATCGAAGACAAGATGATGATGATGACCTCCTCCTTCGCGAATATCATGATGCTGCAATTGAAAAATGCTGAGGAGGTCCAACACTTAGAAAAAATAGGCAAGAAGATAAAGGCTTCAAATGAAGAAACCTCCTGATCATGACAAATCAACCCCTGGTCAAAATGAGTGTCAACAGGGAGAGCGTCATATTTCCAGAATATCATGCAGATGAAGTGAATGTCGGCCAACATGTTTTTTGACACGCCGATAGCGATAGTCATGCCGATGGGCGGGAAATGAAGCGGTGGAGTTTTAAACATTTTTTTTGGCACCCATAGCATTTTTTCGGTCAGCGATGGTTGACCCGATGGGTTTTGGGCGGTCGGATGCATTTTGAACACGTTTTGGGAGTATTCTGGATCCGATTTCCGCAATTTTGCGCAGTCACCTGGATTTAAATGATTATTCTAATTTCCTGCTATTTATGTGATAAATGAAATACTTATTGCTTGTCTTGTCTTGCAGGCTTGCAGTTGAGGAAGCAGCTGGAAAGTCAACACAGTGACCTCATGGAGGAAGGAAATCTGATCTCAGGAGTAGGAAGATAAGGATGAAGTCTGAAAAAGTCAAGGCCATTCAAGTGAAGAACAAGGTTGCAGCTGAGGGTATTACTACAACAGACAAACAGAAGTTATTACCTAGCTGCCGGAACTTCTCAGAAGGGGCAATATTTCACCCAGATTTGACACTGCTCAGAGATATTTTGAAGAGCTGGTTCACCTGTATTTATTGCTGTAACCAGGGGTTTGAACTAGGGGTTCAGTTAGGTTTTTGTTGTAGTGAGGACAATCAAAATGTCTTTATATTGTGCCTCTCTACACTGTAATACTTTACAATAGGGATTTTAGGAAAACAACAGGGCTACAACATTTTTAGAAGCACACAGCAAGTTAGCATAGTTTAGAAGTAGAAGAAGGAGGTCGCCTGTTTGTCTGCAGTAAGGTGCGCGTGGAATGTCTGGCTGCCTTACTGTATCTGTAAAGATTGTAAGTTCTCT
Source organism: Cunninghamia lanceolata (assembly GCA_027924645.1). Lineage (NCBI taxonomy): Eukaryota > Viridiplantae > Streptophyta > Pinopsida > Cupressales > Cupressaceae > Cunninghamia > Cunninghamia lanceolata. Next base: position 4,679,256 of record BSBN01000205.1, read on the forward strand.
ATAGTATGATCAATGAAACTAAGAGTCATTCCTACATTGTAAATCGTGTATGACTATTCGTTTCTAATACAATAGAATCTGGAGTTCTGCATCTATCTTCTGAGTTTTCTCCTGCTCTTCTTTGTGTTTTGAAATATTTTCTTTGAGAGCTTGCAATTTTAAATGTATGTTTGTGAAAATGCTCAGAACTTACATTTAGGGTTTTTACTATGGATTTGATCAAATTACTGTGGTATTTACATAGTGCATAACAGAAACAATTAGATCCTTTGGTAGATTAAATGAGGTATAGATTAGATCTTTCTAACTTTTCCCAACCCATCTGAATATTTAGCTGAAAACGTAGAAATCTAAAGGAAATTGTCTCAAATTTGAAGAAGCATGCATAACAGAGTTGAAAGTAGACAGTTTTCATAAATAGATGAAGGAGAAAGCTGCAAAAAATCAAGAAAACCATCTGAACTTGCAGCATAGTAACACTTGTATGCAAATAAACAAAATACTTGTTGAAATCTATGATCTTTTTGCATATTCTTAGTCTAGTAAACCACCAAACAAACCTAAACTACATAAGGCCCCTTGAACATTACAGCTTCACATTGACCAACTGAACTTGACCAACCGAACCATTGTAGACTTGGGATTAGTTGAATCTCAAATGATTCCTTCTTATCTTTCAAGTATAGTTTCAGTTCATTATATGTGAATTTTAACTTATTGTTATGATTGCATCAAAACGATCATCAACAGTTTTCTGGTGCTAGAAGGAGGACCTGATTTGGTTTAGGGTTAAAATTTTGAGTTTTAAATGTTATATTCTGAGATATGTTAGATCTCATAAAATTTCAAAGGCCTAAAAAGTTGAAAGAAGGTCCCATTTTTAATGGACTCATATAGGGATAGTTTTCAAGTTGACATTCCTTCATTTCAAAAGGTTTTGAATAACCAGCTTTATCCTAAAAATTTATATAGCTATGGTTTATTTGGAAGGTGTAGGATACATGAGTCCGCAGAGCATGGTGAGCTTAATTGTCTATCTTTTCTTACAAGATTAGATTTATATTTGAAAGGACTAATCTCTCTCTCAGATGTGTATAAGGCTGAAAGTTGGCAGGGAAATGAGGAGATTATTGAGCGACAGGAGGATGCAGCATCAACGGTCATTAAATGTGCAGAGGATACAAAGATGGAACCAATGCTAGGAATAAAGGGTAATAAGATCTCTTGGCAGGAATCATGTGATGGTAAGAAAAAAAATCTGTCTTTTCGTCAGGATCCGGCTATGATTAAAGTTAGTGAAAAGTATAAATATTCTAAAAAATGTAGAGAAGAAATCACAGCTCATGTTCCTTTTCTAGATAATAAGCAAAAAGGATTTAATGAAAAAGAAAAGGAAAGTGAGGTTCATCTTGATACATTTGATAAATATATGGAACTACTAAGGAATATTTGTCAAGAAGAAACCTCTGGGTCTGACCTGAAAAGTTTTAACGAACATGATTTGGCAAAGAAATGTAAACAAGCATTGGCAGAATTAAAATGCACTAAAATTGATGAGATCCCTACTACAGCAACTAGTGAAGTCATAGAAAAGAAAGTAAATCCTAGTGTTACACCTAACTTCTTTAAACTAAATGATCAAAATCAAGATTGTTGCAGGTCAATAGGATTAGACTCTTCACTAAATGACAAATGTGAGTCATCTGATGAGCAATTTTTGAAAAAAAAGGATACAGAGGATCATGTAGCTGCTGTACACAATCAGACATCCCCCCCATGCTATGTTAAAAATAAAATAGGGGAGTACTCCTGTCAATCAAAAGATGTTGTCCCACCTTTATTCTCAAGTGATTTAGAAATAATTAATTTCTGTATGTCAGATTATGATGATGAAGATACTTAAGTGCTGATGTGCAGGAAACTAATGAGAACATTGAGAGGTTTGTTAAATTTGAGGATAAACTGAACATCCAGAATGAAGGAACAAAGGTAGATGAAGATGAAGATATGATACATCTAGAGTCATTCATCTTTCAACTTGAAAAAGGACTAGACATAGAGCTGGGCAATGAAAATGCAGAGCTAAATGAAAAGCCAGCTATTAATAAACAAGTGTGTTCCACAGAGCTAAAGGCACATCAGGTTGTCTCTTTCCTTTCCTTAGTAAACAATGATAAATGCTATTTTGATTATGGAAATTCAAGAGATAGGACATGCTTATGGATTAATCATAACCCTGATGAGCTGCCTCAGTTACTAGTCATTAAGAGCTATTCTGATAAACACAATGAATCTAGAATACCAGATTTTTTTTCAGAATTCAAAGATAAATCTGCTAGAATGAGAACCATCACCAGTACCCTATTACTCCTGCACAATCTAAAGAAATACGCAAGTAGGGGTGTTTTTGGGTCTTTTTCCTGGGTTTCTGATTGCCTTGTAGAGGCTTGTATATAGTCTGGTAGGGTGGTTGTTTTTGTTTTTTGTGTTCTTCTTTTGCTGTTTTCTTTTTAGGTTGGTTGTTTGTATAGCTTGTCCTCTGTTTGTTTTTGCTTTTTGTTTCTTTCTGTTTGTATAGTTCTTTCTTTTGTTGTGTTGTTTGTACAGCCTGTTTGTTTGGTTTGTTTGTTGTCTCCTCAGCAGGGATCTTTATTTTACTTTAGAGTATTAAGGAGCATAACTAGCAACCATTCAAAACAGTATAAAATTTAGGATATTCAGGTTAACCATTTGCAATTTACACATAACCTGTCACTGTCATGAATGTAGAGAGTTGTTCATCTTCTGAAGTTTTGTATTCAATAAATGTGATTGAGAATTCGAAGCAGGTTTCTCACGATGACACACCTAAAATCCTTGGGTTTGTTGAACTTACCAGTGTAGATATTAGGTGAAAAATTAGAGGTCACCCTTGCTACCATTACAATTCTCAGCTTAATTTCAGCAAGTGTCCACTCCTTGCATCATGAAGTTACAAATTGCTATATCTTATGAAATCTTTCAAAATTAGAAAACAAAAAAATAAATAAATAAATAAAGCGGATTATACTGAAAATCCAGATTAAGCCATCTAAGTAACTCTACCGGGGCTATGGACGCTCGCTGGCAGTGGGGCTCTACTTAGGAGAATTGTAACGATAACCTTGCCGGGGCTATAGACGCTCGCTGGCAGCAAGGTTCTATCCGGTCAGCTATGAGGGAATATCCTCACCTACGTAGGCTAATGTCAGTCACTAGTTTGTTCAACCGATCTTCAAGATGAGGATAATTAATCACGTGCACACAACTAAACTGAAAATGGAAATTCATGCATCTTTATTGAATACTTTGAGTCTCAAGCTGAATAGTAATTTGCAGGAAAGATAGTTGGGAGTTATGAGTTCATTTCATCTAGTTTCCTTGAACACTTTGAATTTAATTGTTTTGTTTTGGTTGCTAGTTGTTGTGATGTTCACAACACGCCCCATTTTGCTCCTTAGCAAAACGAGGACCCCTGCTGATGTTTTGCTTTTTGCTTCTGCTTGTGTTTGTCTACTTTCTGGCGGTTTGGTAAAAATGAAGGTCAGGTGCATCATCATCATGATATTGGATGAGGTTGGTCATCATCATGAGGTCAGTTTGTCAAAGTTCATATTTTGTTTCTATGACCTCATAGTTAGAAAGAGCTTGAAATTCCATGCAGGTTTGCCTTTTACTTCACTTGAAAATTCGTCCATATGTGGAAGTTATGCATAGTCAAAGTTTTGGTCAAACCTGATAATCGCAAGTGATCATCATATTTTCATGTTGTCAAGGTCATCATGATCTTGGTCTATCACCCGATAAAAATCATGCAGTCGCAATATCCGGACGTCAATCTTAGGTGGTAGTGCCCTTTACCCGTCAAATGGCCTTATGCGCATCATGAGCATCATGATTTTAGGAGGGTTATATTTTATAAACTTAGTTTTGTTGTATGAAGACATCATCATCATATTTGAACCCCCCCCCCGATAATATCCTGAGGTTCAAATATCCGGATATCATGATGACGTCAACTTTAAGTCATGGTAAGTTTCCCCCGTCGAGCGGTCTTTCGCATCGCGAGCATCATGATATTTTTACATCACCTAATATTATAATATCATGCTGATAATATAAGATCACCCTGACTTAGAAAATCCACTGTCGGCATATTTGCATGCGCATGTTATAATCCTATCGGAGGGTCATCATCCTGATATTTGCTGAAGTTCGCTATGATGATGATGACATCTTCATATCCTCCTGATCTCCGTTTGCATGATCATGATGATCACCCTATCTTTTAAGAAGAAGGTGATATTCCATTCCTCAACAGCATGATCATATTTTATATCACCCTAGCGCTAACCTGACGATGACCTCAACTCATCCTTATGCTTCGAAGACAAAATATGATGATGACGTCATCATGATAATTCGATGAGGAGGGTCATCATATTTTTTATCCTGTCATGTTGTCAAGATCATCATGATCTTGTTTGTTCACCCGACATTTCGTGAAGTCCTCCTGCCGAGAAATACGACCTTAAGCTAATATCCTGATGATCATCATCATCACATTTTCCTTCGGCAGGATATTTTCCAAAACATGATCCGGTTAGCGAAACATCCTGATGACGTCATGTTCTAAGTTTAACAAAGGCTCCGGATATCATGATGACGTCATCCCGATCTGATAAACGAAGAACCAAATATCCTGATGATCATCATCATCATCACATTTCCCTTTGGCAGGATATTTTCCAAGGCACGATCCGGTTCCCGAATATGATGATGACGTCTTATTCTAAGTTCGACGAAAGCCACAAATATCCTGATGATCATCATCATCCTAATTTTTCGAGAGGGTTACCTTGGCCGCAAAGGGGTCATATTACATTCATCATCCTGATCATGCTCCTTAGGTGACCCGATATCACAATTATCCCCTGATCTTAACTGAATATCATGATGATGTCATCTTTTGCATTTTAATGGAGTCCGAATATGACGATGACGTCACCATCATTTTCCTTTCCTCAACAGCAGGATCATATTCCATATCCTCCTATTCTCCTTCAACATGATGATGATGATGATGATGTTGTTCTTTTCTCCAATATGCAGAAGCAAAACATCCTGATGACGTCATCTGGACCTTCAGAAGGGAGAGCATCATATTTCCAGAATATCATGCAGATGAAGTGAATGTCAGCCAACATGTTTTTTGACACGCCGATAGCGATAGTCATGCCGATGGGCGGGAAATGAAGCAGTGGAGTTTTAAACATTTTTTTTGGCGCCCATAGCATTTTTTCGGTCAGCGATGGTTGACCCGATGGGTTTTGGGCAGTCAGATGCGTTTTGAACGCGTTTTGGGAGTATTCTGGATCTGATTTCTGCAATTTTGCGCAGTCAGCTAGATTTAAACGATTATTCTAATTTCCTGCTGTTTATGTGATAAATGAAATACTTATTGCTTGTCTTGTCTTGCAAGCTTGCAGTTGAGGAAGCAGCTGGAAAGTCAACACAGTGACCTCATGGAGGAAGGAAATCTGATCTCAGGAGCAGGAAGATAAGGATGAAGTCCGAAAAAGTCAAGGCCATTCAAGTGAAGAACAAGGTTGCAGCTGAGGGTATTACTGCAACAGACAAACAGAAGTTATTACCCAGCTGCCGGAACTTCTCAGAAGGGGCAATATTTCACCCAGATTTGACACTGCTCAGAGATATTTTGAAGAGCTGGTTCACCTGTATTTATTGCTGTAACCAGGGGTTCAGTTAGGTTTTTGCTGTAGTGAGGACAATCAGAATGTCTTTATATTGTGCCTCTCTACACTGTAATACTTTACAACAGGGATTTTAGGAAAACAACAGGGCTACAACATTTTTAGAAGCACACAGCAAGTTAGCATAGTTTAGAAGTAGAAGAAGGAGGTCACCTGTTTGTCTGCAGTAAGGTGCGCGTGGAATGTCTGGCTGCCTTACTGTATCTGTAAAGCTTGTAAGTTCTTTGTAGTATGATCAATGAAACTAAGAGTCATTCCTACATTGTAAATCGTGTATGACTATTCGTTTCTAATACAATAGAATCTAGAGTTCTACATCTATCTTCTGAGTGTTCTCCTGCTCTTCTTTGTGTTTTGAAATATTTTCTTTGAGAACTTGCAATTTTAAATGTATGTTTGTGAAAATGCTCAGAACTTACATTTAGGGTTTTTACTATGGATTTGATCAAATTACTGTGGTATTTACATAGTGCATAACAGAAACAATTAGATCCTTCGGTAGATTAAATGAGGTATAGATTAGATCTTTCTAACTTTTCCCAACCCATCTGAATATTTAGCTGAAAACGTAGAAATCTAAAGGAAATTGTCTCAAATTTGAAGAAGCATGCATAACAGAGTTGAAAGTAGACAGTTTTCATAAATAGATGAAGGAGAAAGATGCAATAAATCAAGAAAACCATCTGAACTTGCAGCATAGTAACACTTGTATGCAAATAAACAAAATACTTGTTGAAATCTATGATCTTTTTGCATATTCTTAGTCTAGTAAACCACCAAACAAACCTAAACTACGTAAGGCCCCTTGAACATTACAGCTTCACATTGACCAACTAAACTTGACCAACCGAACCATTGTAGACTTGGGATTAGTTGAATCTCAAATGATTCCTTCTTATCTTTCAAGTATAGTTTCAGTTCATTATATGTGAATTTTAACTTATTGTTATGATTGCATCAAAACGACCATCAACAGAACCTACAATTGAAATAAACAATACAGATGCAAAGAAAAAAGAACTACTGCAATAATCACAATGCCTAGAGGCCACTACGAAAAAACAAATTGGAAGAAATTCCACCCAGCGAGCCCAAGAAAGTGCTCTAATACCAGATGAGAGGAATCTCCTACAACAAGATAATGAAAAATACACAAAATAATAGAAATAGCAGAACACAAAAGGAATTTATTGATCGCAGGCCACTTCAAGGGGGCAACCTCCTTTGAGAAATCTCAATACAACAAACTCGTGGATGCCTTCATTGGCCTCAACACGTACTTATATACTAAGTCTAATCTAAACAACTATTACTTCCTATGAATGTGGGATAATACAATATACTCACGGGATGACTTACAAAGCATATGCATCCAAAGGTAATATACTAACAAAGTAAAGAGAAGGGTTAAACACGGGTTCCTAACAATTGTATCTCGAAGAGGTATAGAAGTTGATCCAAATAAGGTAAAAGCTATAATTAACATTCCTCCACCATCAAATTCAAAATAGCTTTGCAGTCTTTAAGGCAGATTACAATCCATCCGCAAGTTCATTTCACAACTAGCAAATAAATGTCATCCTTTTCAACACTTGCTGCAGAAGGAAGAACCTTTTAAATGGGATGATAAGTGTCAACAAGGTTTTGATCAAATAAAGGATTATCTAGCTACATCTTCTGTACTAGTACCTCATTTTCTTAATCAACAATTGCTACTATACATCTCTTCAACAATAGCAGCTCTAGGTGGCCTTTTAGCTCAACATGATGATTCAGGGAAAGAACATGCTATCTATTATATCAGATCAACTATGAGCTTAATTTTTCATCCATGGAAAAAGCATGTTTAGTTGTAGTGTTTTCTTCCCAAAATTTGCAATACTATATGTTTAACCAAAGAACGAAGCTCATATCTAAGTTTGATCCACTCAAGTATCTTATGTCCAAAGTAGTACTCATAGGCAGATTAGCAAAATGGATAATGATTATCAGTGAATTTGACATAGAATATGTTGATTGGAAAGCCATAAAGGGACAAGTGATCGCTAATCAACTAGGAGACAAATATTCATCCTATCCATCCTAAGTTTTTAGATGAAGAGTTATTCAATCTATATCCTTTAGTAGTTTGGCAGTTGTACTTTGATGGTTCATATACACAACATGGATCTAGTGCTGGAATATTATTCATCACCCCTCAAGGTTATTTTATACCTAAATCATATAGGATTTCCTTCCCTTGTACCAATAATATTGCTAAATATGAGGCCTTGATCATCGGATTATGCATGGCATTACAATGGGATATCAAACAGCTACAAGTTTTGGATGAATATCAAACAAAAGATGAAAAACTCCTCCCATACAAGTTGATGGTATATGACTTCAAGAAATACTTTTCCAAAATCATATTTGAGCAAATCCCTAGGATAAACAACAAAGTAGTAGACGCTATGGCTACAATCGGTTCTCTTCTGGATATGCCTACTAATGCACAAAGATGTGAATTCCTAGTTGAACAACTTTTTATTCCATCTTTTGAAGTTCCATAATCCAAGCTTATATGTGAAATTGTTGGTCCTAATTCTCCTTGGTATGAGAATATATATGAGTATCTCCACAATGGTACCCTTCCATTTCAATTATCTAACACACAACGTAAAACCTTTATCTGTCGAGCCTCTTGTTACACCATCATTAGAGAAACCCTATACTGTAAGAGTCTCAATGGTATCCTTTTTAGGTGTCTTGAATTAAAAGAAACTAAAGTTTCCTTACATGAGGTACACAAAGGTGTCTATGGTTTGCATTCCGCCGGCCCTAGCCTTACTAAGAAACTCTTGAGAGTCAGATACTACTGGCCAAACATGGAATAAGATGCACAATAATTTGTGAAGAAATGCCTACAATATCAACAACATGGGGACTTGATACATGCTCTAGCACATTCAAGCTACAACCTATCAATACTCCTTGGCCTTTCTCACAGTAGGGACTCAGCCTCATAGGAAAGATTCATCCACCCTCATCTAATGGCCATAAATTCATCATTACTGCCACTGAGTATTTTACAAAGTGGGTTGAAGCTATACCAATGACCTATATCACCAGAAAGAAAATATCTAAATTCATTCTCCATTACACCATTTGTCAATATGGAGATCCACAAGCCATTGTTACCGATAATGGATGCCATTTCAAAAACCAAGAAGTCTGTGATTTATGCAATAAATTCCATATCCAACATAGGTTTCCCACACCTTATTATCCCCTAAGTAATGGCCAAGATGATGCTTCTAAAAAGACCATCATCAAAATTCTTAAGAAGATAGTCAATGATGCTAGTCATCATTGGCATCTACAACTTAATCTAGCCTTGTGGGCCTATCGAACAAGTGTCAGAACTCCTACTGGCACTATACCCTATGCTCTTGTGTATGGCACTGAAGTTGTCTTACCTATTGAGGTTGAGATCTCATCACTGCTTGAGTTTCATTACAACATATCATTTCTAATGAGGAGTACAGAATATTCAGATTCAATGATCTAGAGCTACTGGATGAAAGATGCATCACTGCACTCAATCATCTTCAAGTTTATCAAAACCATCTTTGCCATAGTTATAACAAAAGGATCAAGGAAAGAAGGTTCCACGTAGATGACCTTTTCCTCAAAGAGAATCAAAGAAATCAATAGGATCATGAAAAGAAGGGTAAATTTGAACCAAATTGGCTAGAACATTTTGTGATCATAATAGTCTATAGATCAAGAGCTTATACTCTCTCAACACCTAAAGGAATTCCTTGGTATGAACCCATCAATAGTGTTCATCTTAAGAAATTTTATGCTTGATTCTTGGAACATCCCCAACAAGAGTTAAAATTAAAAAAAAATGAAATGAAACAAATAAAAAAATTTGTCCTCTAGTGAAAACCTGGTAAACAAGCACCTTGGATAAGTACCATAGTGAAAACCTAGCAAACAGGTGCTATGTGTAGGACCAGCTCCTACCATCTATTTAGTTTTTGTTTACCATCCTTTTTATCCCATAATAAACTCCATATATCCCATAATAAACTCCCTTTATCTCATAATAAACCCCTCCATCCATAATAAGACCACTCCATGTTTCATCTCCATACTTTACTCCTGTCATGGTTTGGAAATTGTTGGAGTTGAAGTGTCATTCCTTTCCACCATCTATCTAGAGATAGGTCACTTAATCCATCACCTTCCATAATAAGTCCTTCCCACACTGGGGGCACTTGCTTGCATAAGTTTTTGGAGTGGATATTTAAAGCATCATCATCTAACATCCCATCAACATCTCATATCATCAAAAACCAACTAATCCCATCAATCCATAAGCTAATCAATCCATCCACCTTCATCATTACCATCAAAATATTATAAGAACTACATCTCATCTCTATCGTTAAGTGCCTTGATCTTGTAGATACAGGGTATGTAGGTAGTCTGGAATATAAAAGAAGTATCTAGACTTAAGAACAAGTGATACATCTCTTCCATCTTTCATCCTTAATCCAACCTTCACCTGTTATCATCTTCATTCATCTCATATTCTTCAATCATCTATCTCCCACATCATCAATAAACACCTAGAACTACATATCATCACTTTCATCATCATTGTACTATGCTTTAATCCCATGGAGATAGGGTATGTAGGAAGTTTGGAATACGAAGGAAGTGTCCAGTATGCAAGCACAGATGATTCATTCTTCCATCTTCCATCTTAATTTGACTAACTCAAGAAGAAAGCAAACTACGCAGGTCTTGATAGCTCAAGCACTCATCAAATTAGAGGTAAACAAAGACATTTATCTGTATGCCTTTAGCCAACATTTTCTATATCAATCTAGCATCTAAGCCTTCAACATGATATATCTTTCCTCACAACAAGGTGCTATCCAATCTATCCAAGAGCATCCTCTTTTGGAAAGAGAACATGATGGTTGTGTCATTGTTTTCTTTTGATTTATCTTTTTGTCTATTTCTAATACCTAGTCTAGACTACCTTGATTTCCTATATCCTAGTATGTCATGATGAAGTATAGACTAGGTCGTAGTCATTTGCTTTCATATGCTATGTTTGTGGGATGATCTTTTTCTCCTACAATGCCTAATGATATCTTGTATGTGTTGGGGTTAGCATCTTGCATATCAATATCTTTTACATATGAGGACCTAAAAAGCTTTTTATGTACTAAGACTATTCTATGCTAAGACTATTTCCCATACATATAACCAAAAAGGTTTCATTATGTTTAGTGGAAATAAGTTCAAACCATTTGCTTGTAGAATCAAAGTCCATCTCGGAACAACTAATATTCATATCTTGTGTATGTTGGATCAACATCTTGACCTCATATGCTAGACAAGGTTGTATTATGCTGAATGCATTGGATACATCATCACCTTGGTCTTTTGGTACCCTGGTGCATAATATCCATATGCTATATCAAAAATAAGGATTGCAATCTCTAAATTCATGTGCAATCGTTGCAAAGAAGATGCATCTATTATCCATCATCCATCCATTTATCCTGCAATAAAATTCATATCTCTCATAAGGATTGATCAATTGAATTTCATTTGCTTTCTTCTCTTCATCATCACCTTTGTCTTCCATATATTCATCCTACAAAACAAGTGTGTTAGACATACATCATCCTCTATCATCATCATATATCATCACATCAATATATTTACATAACATAGATCATTGTATATTTCATTTGTATAAATCCATCATCTATCCATTAACATAAGCATATATCTTTTCATAACCATGCATTACATCATCAAATCATAATCATATCCATTTATCATTTACATATTTACCATAAACATGTCATAAGTATGAAAATATAAAAACTATAAACATCATCATACATGTGCATCCACAATCATGATATCATATATCGCCATCAAAATCTATCATATATATATGCATCTGGGTCAATACATAAGTATCTCATCATATACAAAATAAATCAATATATATATATAAAGTGGCTATCACAGAGCCATCAAAATACATACATCAGCTCGTAGGCCTCAAAAGATATACATGATACAAAAATGATACACTATACAATAATCAATCTATCCCTGGTGTCTCAGGTGGGTGGCACTCCCTGATGAAGCCTCTCCCTAATCTCCTCCTCCACCTAGCTATAGGGGTGGTCCCATAACTGATGGACCATATCTTGTTGACCTCCCAGTCCTCCTTGAGGCTGATCTACTCCTGAAGTTTAGTTGTCACTAGTCTGTAGGAACTACACCATAGTATAGACCCCTATAATACTCAACCTCTGCCTATGCTATCCCCAACTCACCCTATACATGAGTGAGCTCACTCACCAAAAAGACCCCTGTCTTGTATGTACCCAAGGTTTCTCTAGCTGCATTTCTCTCAACCATAACACTCTTCAACCTTTGTGCTACTGCATCTCTCTATGCAGTCAGCTGAGCCACCACTTCATCATCTGGTGCAACCTATGCCTGTGTTAGCTATGCCTATAATTCCTACACCTAGGCTCATTCCCATCTCATCTTAACCAATGCTTGGTCCTTATCCTATCTCATCTATCTAAATCTCACCTCGAGATGAATCCTCCTACCCATCTCGTTCTGCAGTTGTCATCGCAGATGAGTCTCCTCTGTCTCTGCCTACTATCTCCATCCCCATCCACCTCTAATCACAAGCTACTGTTGCTACTGGGGAGCCTGTCCCTGAACCTATCCTTATCTTTGAATTTGGGCATGTCCCTACTATGCTACAACTAGGACCATAGGAGGTGGCCTCTACCCCCTTGCCCTAGCAAGATGTGATTGATGTACTTCTACCTCTCCCACCTCCCTACGTATCATCAATTGACTCAGTCAGTGTAGTATCTATTATGTATCATACACTAGTGTAGTACCTGGATTTGTTGGTCCAAGGATCCAGTGCCAAGCCACTGGCTGTAAACCCTAAACCTTTACCAATGTTGTCTCCACAACAATATTTAGACCCCAAGCAGGGATCTCATTGTGTTTGCCCAAAAATCACATATCCTACTAGCTTGGGCTAGGGAAAACCAAATTGACGGAGCACTCTCTCTAGAAGATAGTGCTCTATGATGTAGATACCTCTACCAAACAAGTACCTAGGTTGGTGAGCATACACCAGCTACTCTGCATCATCCTCCCATCTCTCACAATCATGCCAGGGTCCCCAAATGAAAACATCAAGCTCATCTAGTGTCCTCCTCTAGTATACAGGTGCATTAAGCTATCTGTAGGTAATAGTTTCACCATACATATGTACATATGGGTCTCCTACCTCTCTCTGTCATGTCGCCATCAACCTAGTCATAGCAATATGCTCATAAGCCCACACATGTAGAAGTGTAACTCCATCAGACATACTCGAGCCAAACATATATGCACAATCATGCAGAAATGGTATAGCTATCCCAATACACAAGGACCCCATGCATATCTAATGCCATATGTGAATAAACCCTCCATCATTGTACCCCATCCTATAGGGAATCCACAAGCTCGTCTATCAGGCACAAGAAATCGAATAATCACCACCACTAGCCACTACAATCAGCTACAAAGTCTCCTCATCCTCCACATCTTGATCTCATGATCCTCCACTCTGATGTCATATGTCAAGAATAATCTCCTAAATACATTAGGGCCCCACTCTAGATGATAATCCACTCGATCATCATGAATCAATATTCTCAATATATGCCACACATCCTCTTGTGTGATGGTGGCCTCCCCAGTCAGTAGAAAGAATGAACTATGCTCTCTATACCAATGCTCTACCAATGTTGTCATCAATGCAATATGTTCTCTAGTAGGTATGATCCATGCTATAAACCATAGAATGACGACCTCTAAAAATAGGTTTGCCTTCACATCTAAATCTACTGACAAGGCCAAATCCTCTGGGTGTATCTCCCTCGATAATAATGTAGGTAATACAACCTGCAATTATCAATCATGTTGAACTTCACTTATGAAATTGAGCTTTCTTTTCTAAACCCTAAGTTTTTCCTAGGTTGGGCCGAAAGTGACTTTATCTACCATAAGTGACTTTCTATCAGCCATAGGCGATTTCAAAAACCATAGGCGACCATCTATTCACCATATGTGACTCAAGCAACCAAAGGTGCATTTATGTCAATCAAAAGTGACCTTTTTAGGCATATGCATATAGAAACCCTAAAAACCTAGCAATTTGACCAAATGCTACCCCTAAAACCATATGCGACTTGAACTGCCAAATGTAACCTAGCATTAACCATATGCACATTCACTAACCTACTATGCCTTTAGTCACACAATTGAATTAATGATGGCTATGGACCTATTAATGATGCCTATAGAGTAAGTTTTAGCTACATACTGGTGCGGGAACTCCTGCTAGTTGTCCATATGTCCTCACCCGTTCCACTCGATGATCTACGCGTGGAATCACCATCTTGATGCTCTTGAAAGCTCTGAAGCACTCTACACTCACAAGAGCTCTAGAAATCTAAACACAAATGATGCAAATGAATAGAAATGGACCCTTGGACCCATATTTATAGAGCCAAAACCCTAATTTCTTCTAAGCGAAAATCCTAATTCTTTTCTTTCATCCCTTGTTTATCCCACCAAATCCCTATAATTCTTTGTGTCAATTTAGTTTATCCTTGTTTTGTCATCTAATCATGAGTCAACCCAATCTTTTCCCTGTAGCCTTATTTTCCTCTTGAGGGGGCATCACCTGCTAGTTTCGCTGGAGCATAGCTTGTTTATCTCATGTATCAATCATATCTTCTTTGAAACAACATCCTAAAGTACATTGTCTCAAAGAGGGGCAAAATGTAGACACCTAAAATTGACTCTTTGTTCTATTTATTGATTTGTCACATTATTCACCATTACATATGTCAATTTTGTCTACACACTTGTATCAATTATCTATTTTCTACTAAATCATTCACTTCTATCATTAATTAAATAAATTATATTTATTTAATTGATTTCATCTATTTTTCATTATCTTTATTCTTCTATTTTTTAATAATAATTAAATAATCTTTAATTATTTAATTATCCCATTATTCTTCTAAAATTAAATAAATTTTCTAAATTTATTTAATTTGCCTTTTTTAAAGAAATAAAATTAATATTTTATTTTTTTATCTTCTAATCATCCATATAAATTAAATAAATTTATTTATTTAATTTCTATTTATTCTTCTAATTTTCTAAATTTAGATTTTTCCTCCATCATATCTTATCATTTTTCCTCTTTTATCACTTTCTTCTATGTGTACAAGTTGGCCTTGTCCATAGTTTGTCAAAAATCAAATACAAAAAAATGATTTAATTGGTTTAAAAATCAATTATCCTTGTCATCCAACTCTTAAAATAGAAAAGCATCTTATTTTAAGAAAATAAATCTTTATCTTCACCAATAGAGTCAACTAAATCATTTAATAAAAGATTTCTCTATGGACACATGTCTTGTACACATTCATCCATGCCTTTTTTGATTATTTCAACCATTCATACAGCCACTTTTTCTCCACCGTTGATCCATCTTAGTTGAGAGCTATATATACACCCTCAAATTTCATTTCATCACAAACAATCTCTATAGCGTCCAGATTATCATCTTATGCGTATCACCTCCATTGAACATCCATTAAGCATTTTTTGAGCATATCAATCTATCATCATTGTAGCTTTGGAAACTATGGTTGTTCACTTTTAGAAGCAACCCACATTCAACCAATGAATCAATACAATCTAGGTGACATTGTTCTTTGATTTGCTTTCATTTTGTGCCATTTAGATAGATTTCTTGAAGGTGGTAGGATTGGGTTTTGATTGTGATGCTCGATCTTATTAACCTAATTTTTCTTGTTCACACAAATTGTTTTCAACTGGATGTTCAAACATGTCTTGAAATACCCACAAAGAATCCAACAATTACTTCATGGTATTGTTCCCAAATTGACACAAATTTGCACAACAATTACTGGGATTTCTCCTACTAGTATAGAATTTTGTAAATACATGAAATATGCTACTACAAAACAAAAATGTATAGCAACACCAATAGAATCAAACTAAGAATGAATCTACACACCAATACTCATTGAAACTACAAATTTGCATAGCACTACCGACAACCAATGAAACCCAAAACACATGAGAAAAATTCAATAAACATTTATTGAATTTTATGATACAAACCACATGTACATAGGTCTGATAGAACTAATAAACATAACAATAAACTTCTAGACAACTCCACACTTAAAACTATGATCTATCTAAAACCCTAGCTCTAGAATCACTCGAAAATGCTCTAAAATCATAGAAACAACTCTAGAACTTGCACCAACTGGTCACAAGCACCAATACTAATGCCACAATAGTTAACAATATAAATCCATGAAATAAACAATATAAATCACTTACAACACCCAAAAATTGCTCCATAATCACCAAATTTGCATATAAATCCACCTGCAAGTAAACTACACAAAACTATGAAATCCTTTGAATCTTTCAGCACAAATGCAACCTATGGATGAGATTGCTATTTTCAATCTAAGAAAACTACCCTTAGATTACCTAAAACTCATGTCCACCAGCCACAAGCTTCATCTTCAATGGTTTCCCTATCCACTAAAGAAAACACAAAGCATCTGCTTTGCAAGAGAAAATGAATAATCTCCAATAATCTCAAAAATCCAAACTTACATATCTTTATTAGCATGAGAGGCAATCTTGGGTGCCCAATATTCTCCATGCCTTTCTTTGGGAGTTACACCAAACAATTTTCTAAAATATAAATCCATTAATTGCCATAACTCCAACATACCTATAATGCCAACTCACAAGATATGCAAATCTTTTTTTGTAGCAACTTGAGATTCCCTCCAAAATTCCATGCCCAAGGAGGTATTTTAATTGTTTAAGGACTTTTATTTAATATTTATTTTTTAGGTATATGGAAATTTCTCCCAAACAAATAAGATATTACATAAATATTAGTCCCCAAATGTAGTCCTGTGATCCTGACTTACTATTTTTACATAGTGGGAACTTACTAAAAATAGAAAGTACTATTTTTGGAAAGGGGACATGATAGTACCCAAGAAAAATACATCAATCTAAATGGAGCATCCCAATCCACTCCATCCAAAAATCCCAATTTCCTTTTATAATGTGGAAAAAGTGGGAAAATGATAGTTTGTATAAACTGAATCAAGCCTCTCTTTCACTCACATCACATTAGGAAATACGAACCAAGCTTGCTCACTAGGAAGGATCAAGCTACTGATTCCTATGGCCTTTTTATACTTGTTGTGAATGAATAGATACCTCAATTAGGTTTTTACAAGCTTCAAGCAATCAACTACCATGAAACCCTAATGACAATGTATATAATAATAGACTGATTTTTGGCATAGATATTGACAAATAGATTATACAAATGCAGAGTAGGGATCATAGAGAGTATGTACCAAGAAATTAAGGGTTTTTTTAGACTAGGGTGCCTGCCCCAATGTCTGAAAAGTTTTTGATAGATGAAATCTCATGTACCTGGTGTTTGAGTGTCTGTAGAGGATTCCAGATCCAAAACTAAATGTCCAATTAGACTAGGGCGCTCACCCCAGTGTCCTGATTATTTTGCGATGCCAAAAATCAAAGTTTTTTAATGACTATATCTACAATACCTATTCTCCTTCCACTCCTTTTCACCAGATCTTTTCGAATATGACTTCCACATACAAAAGGAGGAGAAAGATGGTTGTGGCTATATAGGAGTTTGCCTCAGTCAAACCTCATCTTTGGTATTTATACCTCAACAATAGCCAATGATAAATATCTACAGATGTGTGTGCTCATAGATCATAAGTGTATGCAAAAATGTAAAACCCTAGATGACACAAGCATCAAGGATAGATTAACACAATGCTTCAATCAAGGAAACAATAACATCACCTCAAGGAGATGATAACAATGAAAACTTGTTGAACAAGAAGGTGAGGTAGCCGTATATGTGGAGGATTGCCAAGCTCAAGTTGGAGGCTTCAACCCTTATCCCGATCATACAAAGGGCTTGACAAAACCATAGGAAGATTAATATAGATTCAATATCTTGATTTATAATCTCCATCAAATATCTCCATGATAGAAAATATCAATAACTTCAAAGAGATTTAACAAAGTGTTAACATTCAATAGCAAAAGAGGCAAAATTTTGGCATAGTAAGCTTGCATATAGATTGTTGTAATAAAATGAGTTTCAATTCTCTTTAAATACCTAACCTTAGAAATTCAAATATTCAAAATAATATGTCAACATCATGTGAAAATAAAAATTTGAAATCAGAATCCCAAGGTGCACAGAACAAGATGACACCACCCCGAAATTTAGGATTTGGAAAAGTAGGGCAAGACTAGGGTGTGGGCGCCCTAGTCCAGACCCTAGTTTTCACTTAAGATCTACCTTTAGGTGGTCTATAATGTCCAGAATCCAATTATTTAGTTTCAGTCAATAGTTACTCTAGAATAGGACATTTTTTTAGTGAGATATAGGTCAATCAAGGTTTAGGTATGCCAAAAAAAGGGAAAGAGGACACCAAAAGAGAGGTGCTAAAATATGCAAAATTATGCCATTCCATGTAGGAGGACAATTTCTAACATAACATTTAGCCCCCATTTTAGTGGTCATATGAAACTACGTGCATATGCAACTAAAGTAAAGTAAATACATCAATCATGAAAAGGATACCCAAAAGGATACTGTAGAGGAAGATAAAGTGTTGTCACATGAGAGGAAGAAGCCTTGAGTCTGTAATCCTTCAAAACCACAAAGTTAGGAACCACATCCTACAAAGGATCACTTGTCAGATAATCGAAATCAAATCAACCTACAACCAACACATAAATAGGTTAGTCATAAACACTAAGGGGTTGAGTGATGATATGATGTCCTGATGTTAAGGTAGCGTATTGAAGACTTCTTTGCTGACTATGAAAAGTGATGTGGATCCTATATACTCCTCAAGCAACTCTTTAAAGTGCTTCTTTAAATGCTCTAATGATACGGGAGGCTTGGAAATGAATACGTTGGAATATTTGATGTGTGGGGTCTACCTTGGCAGCGATTCACAATTAAAAGGAATAGTTTAAATGTTGACCATACTTTCAAATGGGAGCGATCATCTATGGTAATGACTAAATAAAGGGACCAGTGATTTATTATCATCAAGGAAACATCAATTCATGATTACGTAGCTGTAGTAACTGTAATATAACTCTTAATATAATTCAAAAGGTGCGATTGGTGGAGTGGACACATCTACTCATCTAAGGACATGTCACTGTTGGAGTCTATAAAGGAAGGCAACAATTGAACCAAGAAGGGGAGATAAGAATTCTGAGTTCTAATCTGCAGTCAGCATAAGAGCTCAGGGATACAAACACAAGGAAAATATATAGCAGGTTTTGTGTCTTCCAAATCTGCAACAGTAAGAGAGAAAGACGTGAACAGTTAAGGAATATATTTTCTGAGTTCTATTACTAATATATATTCAGAGCTGCCCATGAGAATGTGTTAAGCACAACATTCAATAGATTATAATATGAGAAAATATACATCATTCATTCAAGATCTAATCTAGATATAAGAAGGAAAGCAATGAACAAGGATATACAATTAGAGGAAGCAACAATATAATAATAATCAATAAGTCTGATAACACGGTAGCAGTCAAAGAATCAATATCCATTTCAGATTGCATTACCTATGTAGAAGGAATAGATGTAAATAAATAGAATATGAAATGCTAATATAGCTTAAATGATAATGCTTGTATTTATTATGTATCAATGTATTTTAAATGAAAATGATAGCGAACCTCATCATGGAGGAAAGGAAAGAGATGTAGATAAGAGGGTATAAGGTTTCCATCTAAGTACCCCACCTTGGATGGATGTCAAAGCCCTGCCATCAAGGCCAAGAGGGTCAAAGTCCCACTCTTGGGCTTAGATTGGATAAACTGAGAACTCCGCTACGATCCCCATACCATTCCTACCATGATGAGTTGTTAATTGTAAGAGATAAGGCATGAATAGGGAAGCAAGAAAAGCACTCTACTAAGTACCCCACTTTGGTGGATGTCTAAGTCTTGCCACCAAAGCTAGGAGGGCCAAAGTTCCACTCTTGGGCTTAGTATGGGTTGGCTAGGTCAAACCTATCATGTCCCTATCCCTATGCTCTAAATGTGTTTGATAGTAATAGTAATATTGGAGTTGTATTATGAGTTTAATGCTTAGCTACCCTAACAATGACATTAGTATATATATGCACTTGTGTTTTCTATGTGATGATTATAGGATTTATATTCAAAAGCATAACGAAGAAATAACTACATGTAAGTCATCTCCCCAACTCTAATTTATTATAATTGTGATTGTAGGGTTTAATCTAGGGCAAATCTAGAAGGGGACATTACATGATAATTCTGAAACCCTAACCCTAAACTTGGGTATTTGAATTTTTAGGCAAAAAATTAGTATTGTTTCAATAGGGGACATTACAAGTGGTATCAGAGCAGTCATCCTGCCATCCTGTGTATACTATGTGTGCCTTACATGTATTCAAGTGTATTCAAAGGTTTACTTTGTGACCTATGTGTATATGTTCATGTGAATACTTTGTGTATTACGTGTATTCACGTGTATGCTTCATACTTATGTGTATACTTGATGACCTTGGGATGGTGGATAGGTCCATGGTGTAGTATGGGATGCACCGAATCCCTTTCCCAATTGTCTGACAGTATACTTCATTCGAGGGTACTTGTATTCAATTGTGTACTCTAACTTGACTATGTATTTGAGTGTATACTCTATGACTTTGCAATTGTATTCGAGTGTATACTTTGTGATTTGTATTTGTATTCGAGTGTATACTCTATGATACTCTGTGACTTGTATTTGTATTCGAGTGTATACTCTATGGTACTTTGTGACTTGTATTTGTATTCGAGTGTATACTCTATGATACTCTATGACTTGTATTTGTATTTGAGTGTATACTCTATGACTTTGTACTTGTATTTGAGTGTATACTTCATGACTATTTATTCAAGTGTATACTCTATGACTTTGTACTTGTATTCGAGTGTATACTCTGTGACTTTGTATTCAGTTATATACTTCATGATTGTGTATTCGAGTGTATACTCTATGACTTTGTATTCAAGTGTATACCTCATGACTGTGTATTTGAGTGTATACTCTATGACTTTGTACTTGTATTCGAGTGTATACCTTATGACTTTGTATTCAATTGTATATTCAAGTGTATACTCTATGACTTTGTATACTCTATGACTTTGTATTCAATTGTATACTTCATGACTGTGTATTTGATTGTATACTCTATGACTTTGTACTTGTATTCGAGTGTATACCTTGTGACTTTGTATTCAATTGTATACTTCATAATTGTGTATTCGAGTGTATACTCTATGACTTTGTATACTCTATGACTTTGTATTCAAGTGTATACTTCATGATTGTGTATTCGAGTGTATACTTCATGACTGTGTATTCAAGTGTATACTTCATGACTATGTGTTCAATTGTATACTCCATGACTTTGTGTATTCAATTGTATACTTTCTAACTTCATGTATTCGAGTGTATACTCCATGACTTTGTATGTTCAAGTGTATACTACATGACTTATGTGTGTTCAAATGCATACTCCATGACTTAAGTATGTTCAAGTGCACAATTCATGACTTACTTGTACTCATGCATATACTTCATATTCGTGTATTACGTGCATATACTTTGTGAATTACATGCATGCTTCATGTGTTACGTATGTGTATTGCATGCTTCATGCTTTGTGTATCAAGTGTATGCTATATGTTTCATGCTTCATGCTTCATATACTTTTGTGTATACTGCATGTATTAAGCATATAGGCTTTGTGTATGCTTCATGTATTTCGTGTATATCACATGTATGATTCATGCTTCACATATATTTGTGTGTGTATACTTTCCATATTCCATGTATCTATGTATATGCTTCATATGTGTATACTTCGTGTATCACATGTACTTGTGTAGGATTCACGCCTCGCATGTATTCAGGGGTATACTTCATGTCTTACGTATCGCTTATGCATCATATACTATGTATATCTATGTGTTTCCTCAAAAGCTTACTCCATGCATGTATGAAGATTACTTTATGCTTAAAATTTACGAAAATGCTAAAACCTTCTATCAAACCCTTCTTGGGTTGTAACTAATGAGACTCCCTCAAACTTGAGGTGAAAAAAAAAAGGGAGAGCATTTCATCTAAGAAAGACATCCAAACATCATTGAAGAATTCAATTGAGATTTAGATCCACTAACGTATCATATCAACCTAGGAGGGTCAATCCCTTAAAAGCTAAAACAACAATTTTGAGAGGACATAATAAAGACAACTCAACTCTTTAGGAACCCACAAATGGGGAGAAAGATCTTATAAGAAATGTGGAAATTTATAATAATATATATTCATCAAACTTAATTGTTCTATCCATTTAGAACGAGATTAAATGTACAAACAAGAGATCTATCCCTCACTTATTGAAACAATGATGAAACAATCCAGTCCATATCATATGATCTACCTTGTAACTTATAACATTGACCTAGTGACTTTGTCTTATTTTTTCTACATGTAATATCTAGGGTAGATCATTTCATCCAAGGGTCTTCTTCTCTTAAGCTCTTTAGAGTAACCCTTCATTCATGATTAAAGATCAAGAATATTAGTATTAGGTTCATAAGTACTTTCAATAAAATTAATACACATCAAGTTATACCAAATTTGTTATGTGAGGATCATTCTCATTTACCAAATCTTGAATTAATCGGTAAATACTTTCCCAAAATATGAGAAAACAAATTTAGTACCAAAACATAGAGATATGTAAAGAGGAGGATAAAACCCCAATGGAATTGAAAGATAGGATAGAATTGAATATTAGTGTAAAACCTATAGAGGTAATTCCTATTACTTGTTAAGGAATGACTAACTATTGTACATCTTTCATTTAGCAATTTGTATATATAGGGTTAAGATAAGTGATTCAAAACCCTATAAACTCCACATAAGAAATCAGCTTATCACAAACCTTGTTTGAATACTTACACAAATTTTCTCTCTATAACATCATATAATCAATTATTCCTCAAAACATGGTTATCTTTTCCTATCATCATTGGATTTGAACATGACTTTTCTTTGGGGTCAATAACTTATCAAAGGGTAAACCTACAAGATGACAAATACAAGATGGAATTTGGGGATCAAAGATCAAAATGTCTTTTTGGGTCCTTCTTTCTAAGGACAGGAGAAAACTTATCTTAAGTTACATACATCATTAGTTACAGACACTTAAGAGATATTGGAAAATACAAACACATGAACCAAAAGAATATTTGTCACTTAGGGAACATCATCAACCTTACAATCTTAAAGAACAATGAGGGTAGTGGAACTAAGGTAAGTATACTAACAACAATCCCTCAAGGGAATTGAATTGGAATCTTAAAGATTTTTATGATTGCTTGAGGACAAGCAATCTTGGGTAGGGTGGACTATGATGTCCCGATGTTAAGGTAGCGTATTGAAGACTCCTTTGCTGACTATGAAAAGTGATGTGGATCCTATATACTCCTCAAGCAACTATTTAAAGTGCTTCTTTAAATGCTCTAATGACACGGGAGGCTTGGAAATGAATACGTTGGAATATTTGATGTGTGGGGTCTACCTTGGCAGCGATTCACAATTAAAAGGAATAGTTTAAATGTTGACCATACTTTCAAATGGGAGCGATCATCTATGGTAATGACTAAATAAAGGGACCAACGATTTATTATCATCAAGGAAACATCAGTTCATGATTACGTAGCTGTAGTAACTGTAATATAACTCTTAATATAATTCAAAAGGTGTGATTGGTGGAGTAGACACATCTACTCATCCAAGGACATGTCACTATTGGAGTCTATAAAGGAAGGCAACAATTGAACCAAGAAGGGGAGATAAGAATTCTGAGTTCTAATCTGTAGTCAGCATAAGAGCTCAGGGATACAAACACAAGGAAAATATACAGCAGGTTTTGAGTCTTCCAAATCTGCAACAATAAGACAGAAAGACGTGAACAGTTAAGGAATATATTTTCTGAGTTCTATTACTAATATATATTCAAAGCTGCCCATGAGAATGTATTAAGCACAACATTCAACAGATTATAATATGAGAAAATATACATCATTCATTCAAGATCTAATCTAGATATAAGAAGGAAAGCAACGAACAAGGATATACAATTAGAGGAAGCAACAATATAATAATAATCAATAAGTCTGATAACACGGTAGCAGTCAAAGAATCAATATCCATTTCAGATTGCATTACCTATGTAGAAGGAATAGATGTAAATAAATAGAATATGAAATGCTAATATAGCTTAAATGATAATGCTTGTATTTATTATGTATCAATGTATTTTATATGAAAATGATAGCGAACCTCATCATGGAGGAAAGGAAGGAGATGTAGGTAAGAGGGTATAAGGTTTCCATCTAAGTACCCCACCTTGGATGGATGTCAAAGCCCTACCATCAAGGCCAAGAGGATCAAAGTCCTGCTCTTGGGCTTAGATTGGATAAACTGAGAACTCCGCTACGATCCCCATACCATTCCTACCATGATGAGTTTTTAATTGTAAGAGATAAGGCACGAATAGGGAAGCAAGAAAAGCACTCTACTAAGTACCCCACTTTGGTGGATGTCTAAGTCTTGCCACCAAAGCTAGGAGGGCCAAAGTTCCGCTCTTGGGCTTAGTATGGGTTGGCTAGGTCAAACCTATCATGTCCCTATCCCTATGCTCTAAATGTGTTTGATAGTAATAGTAATATTGGAGTTGTATTATGAGTTTAATGCTTAGCTACCCTAACAATGACATTAGTATATATATGCACTTGTGTTTTCTATGTGATGATTATAGGATTTATATTCAAAAGCATAACGAAGAAATAACTACATGTAAGTCATCTCCCTAACTCTAATTTATTATAATTGTGATTGTAGGGTTTAATCTAGGGCAAATCTAGAAGGGGACATTACATGATAATTTTGAAACCCTAACCCTAAACTTGGGTATTTGAATTTTTAGGGAAAAATTAGTATTGTTTCAATAGGGGACATTATAGATGAGACATGATGAGGGAGGAAATTGAGGGAGATATATAACCCCCCTTGTTTCTATTTGTTTAGTTTGAAAAGGAGAAACAAGGTGGTAATCTACACACACAGATTTCAAGAAAAGGTGACGAGAAATGCATTGTGAGGGTCATTTTTACAAACAACACCGAAGCACAAAGAATTGTGTTAGATGGAGGCTAGAACTAGGATTCTAACACAATAGATGACATAAAAATCTAAGTCTGACAACCAAAGATAGAGGTTCATTAGTAAAGATGAATAGTTTTATACCTAGATAGTGATAGGAATTCTCATCCATTTACTATATCTAAAGGGAGTTTTTACTTTTTCACTATTCATTATTTTTTTCATTGTGTAGAGGAGAGAAGGAGAAGGAAAAAGAGACTAGCCATGCCGATGCGACATCTATACCAGCTTTCAAGACTGGAGGTGCTTCGATCTCAAGTCGGAAATAGACAGATCAAGCCAGAGGTAGGATCTTAGACTTCACTTATCTTGACTTTCTTTCTTGTTTTAGTTATTTTCATCTTTATGCACACCTTGTAGACCAATCTAGACTAGGGTACCTAACTAGGGCACCCAAGTCCTCTCAGGGCACTTAGGTCCTCTTCGAGTGCCCAGGTCCTCCCAAGGCACCCAAGTTTAGAAAGGGCAATATTCCCCAGGGACAGGGCATAGAATGATAAGTTAGATGTTCTTTGATGTTTCAATGATGTAAAAGGATTTAAATTTGAATGTTTGATATCCAAGATGTCCCCGAGACATGGGAGCACATAGGTGGTCACCTTATGACACTATTACGGGACCATATTAGTACTATCACCAATGAGGAGTGAGGTTTCCCGCAGACAATGGACCTATGGTGGGTGTTTAGGATGCCCACCATGAGATTCCATTATAGTATGCTGATGGCACTCATGGAGAGGTGGGATGCAGATATGTCTACATTCCATCTACCCACATGTGAGATGATGAATACTCTAGAGGATGTGTATCGTATCCTGCGATTGCTAGTTTAAGGAGAGATAGTGAGGATCATAGAGCATTTCTCAGAGGAGTATACCAAAGAGAGTCACTTATACTGTTTAGGTTTTGTAGTCATTTAGGTAGGATGATGACATATTATAGTCAGATGGCTAGAGTAGGGATACATTGACATTCCCTTAGTATGATGTATCATGGTCGCTACCATCACCCTGGCATTCATACAGGATGGACGAGGAACTCACCTTCATGGGGGCCTTGTTCACATTATTAGATCAATGGAGAAGCATAGGATGGTGTATGTGTGGAGGTGCAATATGCTTGTGCACGTCTACCATGATTTCGGATGATACATCCATTATGAGACATAGAGCTTGATGGTGTGCACCCTATTATAGGTATGGATGTTTGAGCATATTAGGTGCACACAGCCTACAGGTTTCCCCATAGAGCTGATGTGGACATTTCCATGTGTGCATGCTTATCCACTCATTAGTGTTTGGAGGCATGGTGACTTGTTATATTGGAGAGTGGTATTTAATAGGCTACAACGTGGAAATATTATTTGGAGACCATATCATGGCAAGAGACCATGGATGGAGTAGCACACATAGCTAATGAGGATGTAGAGGGATCAAATGATGGTCAGTTGCCTTGATCACATAGTTGTTTGGTTCTATTTTGATAGCGTAGCATGGCAATTCAGATGCAAACAAGATGTTCCTGGGATGCATTTGAGCTATGCATGCTCAGCACATAGCATAGTCATGATGAATGCCACCCCATGGCTAATGATGGTTGAGGTGAGCGATGATGAGTGTATATAGGATGTAGTGCTGCTATCTAATGCAGATGACATTAGTGTTACCCGAGCATATCATACCTGGTGATAGGAAGCATGACCTACTCATATCTTCCCTACTAGTCACTCCACAAGTGATCCATGACCATGGGAAGGTCATGGGAGTGACACATGAGTAGAGGATGATGTTAGTGATTTTGCTGGATATTATGATCTTGATGAGGAGATCCCATTGTAGTACATCTTCAGAGCAAGACAACGACAAGATCAATTGTAGGTAGACATAGACGAGGAGACCAAGGTGAGGCCACAGTCGAGAGCTCATGGTCTGGACTCTACCAGTGTTAGGAGATTGAGTTGTCTCAATCAAGGGGAAATAAGTAGTCATATGCCCCTGTAGTTAGGGTAAAATTACAAATAGTGTAAATGAATAAACAATAATGATCAAACCCTAACAATTGCACAATAAAGCACAAGACAACATGAAAATAAAAATAACAAATGTAAATGCAAACCGATCTCCATGCTATGCTTGATTTATCTCCATTGATCTTCTCCACCTCGCATGAGCATGAAACATTTTGAAGGATGATTATTGGAAGAATGTTGGGTGTTCACTTCTGCAGCATAACGATAAGATAAAGATGATAGATGAATGATTGATAGATGGAAGATGATGATAATGAATGACAGATGCAAAGTCTCAGATGTGATTTTAGCAGCATAAGGATACTCCAACTCAATGCATGCTAATGGCTTGGGAGAGGATTGATTTATAGGAAAGGCTTGGTTCAAATGGAAGGTTGAGATTAAAAGGCTAAATGATTGATGCGGATGGCTAGGATTGATTAGTTATTCCCACTTTTCAAGGGAGTTGTAGTCATGTGACAAGTGTATAAGGAAGATAAGGCTCATATGTGACCGTGTACACAAAAAGTACTACATGTGTGATTGTGTATATAAAAATGTAGTACATGTGAAAGATGTTAAATAAAAAATGTAGTACCAAACATGATTCAATTAAGAGGTGGACAAGTGTTGAAATGTGGTGAGAGGTGAGGACTTAACTCAAATATTTTATTTGAATTAGTTGGGATATGAGTTGGAAATTAATTAAATAAATAAAATTTATTTAATTAATTGGGAAGATGATTAGGATAGGATTGGGATATGAATGGGAAATTAATTAAATAAATAAAATTTATTTAATTAATTAGAAAGTGGGATTATGAAGGTGAAATTAATTAAATAAATAAAATTTATTTAATTAATTGGCTAATGGATAAATTGGATTAAGAGTGGGATTTAGGACAAAATGCTACAAGATGTCTTAGTGATATTTTTGACTAGGTGTTGCAAGACATGGACAAATTTGGGACAATTTAATTAATTCTAACCTTGGAGATTGTTCCAATGGTTGATGAGTGTAATGCCGATCTTGATGTATATTCCAAGGTTGATGAATTGTATAAAAGCATGTAATGTAGTTGCAAAAAAGATGTCAAAGTGAGAAAATGAAATGATAAGTGTGAAGGTGTGAGAAGAGCATAGCAGAGGAGTTACACTGTGCTTCAATGGAACTAAACTTGAGCATGGAGTAGATGTTATCAATTCAATTGACCAATCCTTAGTAGTGAGCCACCCCTTGGTAGTGAGCCCTAACATTTGCAGTGAGCATTTTGGGTAGTGAGGCCTAAGGCAGTGAGCCTCTAATTTTTGGTCTTTCTATAACTCATTTATTTATGTTGGCTAACACCCACCATAGTTTTTTCCTTATAGGGTTTTCAACATAAAAATCTAGTGTCTTATGTGTTATTGTGTTGAGTTTCTTATTTCATGCTTTTAGGGATGATGAGTGCCAAGTTGCACTCATGAAATACATCTTTTTACCTCTCTTTTTCCCTTTCTGAGTTCATCTTTCCTAGTGTCTGCACCCAAATAAGCTAGCAAGATCGTTCTATTTTATGATTAATTGGGATAGATTACTTAAGATTAGAATTTATTATTTAAGTGACTAATGTGTGTGGAATCGATGGAAAAATCCAAAAACTTCCCTCTTTTTGAATCAACAGGTGTAGATGCCAGGAATAGCAATTTTGTGCATCTCTGGAGATAGTCTTCAATGATCTCCAGAGACAATACCACAGAACCATGACACCTGAAGTTTTGAAGAAATGAGGAATGCCTCTCCAGAGCTCTATGAGAGTCTAGAGTATCTCCAGAGCTGCAGACAGGAACAATTATCTCTAACACCTCCTAAGAGCAAGGCATATTTGTTGATAACTGAGAGGGGGGGTGAATCAGTTATCCTAATTATTTCCCTTTTGGACTTTCTTATTAATTAATGCAGCATTGAATCAAACACAAAAATATTACCATGAAATAAGAAACACATGACACAGTATTTTTAATGTGGAAACCCTGTTAAGGGAGAAAACCACGGGGTGATTAACCCAAAAATTATTCTCTGTTAGAAGAATAGGAAATTACAAAATGGCACTTGCCAATTAGGGCTCACTGCCCGAGCACACTGCTCACAAGAGGTCCACTGCCTACAAGAAGACACACTGTCTACAAAGTGATAAGAATCACAGTCTTGAACTGATTGGAAGCATCTGCATATGCTGGAGTTCAGTTCCGGTTAGGCTCAGTACACTGATCTGCTGCACTTCATCTTTCCTCTGTTCTTTATTCTGCTATCCTTTCACATACCAGATCTTTCTTGCTACTTCTGCTCTGTTCTGCACTTATTCGCATATATCTTGATACATTCACACACTTCACAACTAAATCCATCCCCTATATATATCCGCACAAGTAATTTCATCACCTTTCTAGTCGGCATCCAGAACAGTCTAGTTTCTTACAAACTCTATTCTGTCGGCTGAATCCTTGCTCACCAAGCAATGCGGATCAAGCATATACTTGTAGATATCATTAATCATGTCGGCCAAACATGATTCATGCTTTCACAACCTTTATCATCAACAGTAACACATCCGGAAAGTAGTCTGATACTATGTCAGTCAGTTCTTCCTCTGTTTTCACTGTCTCTCAGGAATCCGGTACTCAACTATTCATATCTTTTTCTTTGTCCATCACCGGAGGCTAAATCCTTGGAATATACCACTCAAGGTAGTCCTCTTGACTTCCCCAAATCCGTACTGCACCAAGATACTTCCTCTGAGAGATCCGGACCAATCTGTCGGACCTTGCCACATGCTCTGTTCTTGTTCACCAGACCACAACAATCTTTATTCTGACTTCCGGTAGGGACACACCATGACTTGCGGGTATTTGGGATGACCTTTGTTGCCATCAATGACAACAACCATGAATCCATATAGTGTCTCTTTCCAACAATCTCCCCCTTTGGCATTGATGGCAACACTTAGTGAAAAATGACTAAGTGTTTACACTATGCTCCCCCTTGGCTGATGCTCTATCTTTATATACAATTTCCGGAACTCCCCCTTAGTTGAATTCCTCATTTTTCACTGCTCCTCACTCCCCCTTTGACATCAATGGCAAAGGGTAGGGTCCGCACACCAAAATTTTCAAAAATTTTCTATACATAGCCGCATATTTACATACTCACATATACTGAAGAATGTCTGCAAAGGATGTCTGCAATTGGATCATTTTTGTAGCCCAACTTTGCTTCATTCTATCCAAAATTGAAATGTGACCACTCAACAAAAATGCAAAAGCTTCTGCCCGCTTGAGATCTGTCAGATCATTTGTTTGGGTGGTGGTCTGAGCATCACTGATGGCCTCATGCATAGTTTCCAACTTAGGGATTATAATCCTTCTAAGTTCTCCCATCCGGTTAGTGATATTCTTCCTTTCCTTCTCAAGATTCTTTATTTCATTCAAGACTACAATAGTCTGACATTCTTGATTTATTATGGAGGAAGAGAGAGGATCAAAACTTTGAGATAAACTTTGTAGCTTGTCCTGTTCCTCTTTTATTTTCTTATCAATTGCTGCTGTTGCCTTTGACCAGGATATACAAAATTTGTAAATGTCACCGCCATCCTTAAGAGCATTTTCTAAGCTCTTTATTCCAATACTCACAATTCTCCTATCTTTAGAGATTAATTCTAATACTTCTGAAAGTCTTTTATCCAAAAATTCCTTCCGGACCTTTTCTTCAGTAGATTTTTCTAGAGATTCAAAATGTGTACTAACACTGCTGACTAAGGTTTTGAGATTACCGGAAGAGGAGGCTGTAGGATCCTTTTGAAAGGATGGCATGATCTTTTCTAGCACTCTAGATGCTACCTCCATAAGCTCACAGTCTTCCATGTGAGATTTCAGCAGCTTCTCTTTGACTTTCTCATTTGCAAATGAGGCTATTTTCATTGTTTGCACCGGTGACAAAGAGTCAAAATCTAATGGTCCTTTTAGCAGGTCCGGTTCATCAATTTCTATAGTGGCTTTTGTCAGGAATTCTTGAACAGTTTGTGCAGTGTCTCTTGCCGGAGACAGATGTTTCTTCTCTTCTGCAGTTTTGTCCTTTTGAATCTTTTCTCCTTCCTTACTCTTACCACTTTCAGTCGTGGTTTTCTCTGTTGGGGTGCTGTCAACCTGTTTTTCTTTAGCTGCTACTTCTTTCTCCTGTAGTTTCTCTTCTTCTTGGGATCTGGAGACTGTAGGGGAAACCAGAGGAGAGATGTTTGTCTGTTCAGGGCCCACTTCTTCCGGAATAGATGATTCCAAATCCGCAGCTGTTTCTGCACCTAAGTCCTCTACAACAGGAAGATTGAACCTTTTGAAGGCCTTCCGGAGGATCTCTTCTGTCTCTTGGGCCACTTTGTCAGTCTCACCAAGCATGAGTTGATTCATCCTGGCTTTACTTCTGAACTCATCTTTGCAGTCTTTGAAGATTATGTTCATTGTCTTGGGATCAATTTGAGGATATAGCTGAATAGCTATCTACTCCCGGATCTCAAGATCTTTTGCATGAGCATTATTCTTTCTTATTTCTAATTCCTTTTCTAGGCTTTTAGGAATAAGAGATATGATCTCAATGAAAGCCTTATTGTATATGTTCAGATATTTGACTGTGGCTTCCTGCAGAGTCTTTTGGTCAGCCTCATTGTAGTCATCATAAAATTCAGTCATTGGTTGAAGGTTTCCATCCACCGTGACTGACTTGATTACACTCTCTAGAGATAGAGTGGGCTTTTCAACAGATACCTCTGCCATTTCATCCTTGTCTTGGCCTGTGGAGGGTTTACCGGATCCTTTCTTCTTCTGCTTCTTTATTTCTTTTACTCCCTCATCTGACTCTGTTTCCTCTTCATCCTTTTGGCTTTCATAAGCCCTTGTGGCTTTTGTCTTGGATATTTTACCGGATGCCTGGACTTCCGGTTTTGAACTTTTGGTTGTGGGAGGTGCAGATCTTTTTGATGATCTGGTCCGGGTGGGAGTTTCAACCGGAACACTTTCTTTACTTTTCTCTTCTTCCTTAGTCTTCCTCCTCTTTTCCCAGCTGGCATCAAGTGCCTCTTTTGAGATGCCTAGGCCTTGAGCAATATGCTCAACTTCTTTTCTTACCTTCCTCTTTATCTCCGGTTCCCTGAGTTCTACATGTATCTTTACACTCAGTTCCTCAAAGGTTCCAAACCTTTCTGCCTTTGGATCTTTGGGCTGACTTAGCATGTGTTGAACATGCAGCTCCACTATTTGTTCATCCACTTCATACCCCATGGGCATGATCCATACAGTTCTTGGTTCTACTGCCTCCATTAGACACTGATCTGTTTCTACCATGAAGCATACTGTGTCTTTGTACTTTTCAACAAGGGATTGGGGTATTCTTTCTCTTGCATGCATCATGCTTTGGAAGTTCTTGAAGTATCCCCATAGAGCTGTATTTCTTGCTTTAGCATCCCCAAGTCCATGCAAATAGTCTCTGATTTGGATGGCAACCGGTCTGTCATTCTGCCATATCCATCCACTGGATCCGGGAAGCTCATTCATGTAGTAAAAGAAGAGACAAAGGATCAGATTGCCATACTTGAAGGAGTTTTTCTTGTCCTTCTTGATCTTCTGCAGATTTTCAAAGAGTTGGTTCACCAGAAGCTCACACAAGTCATAGTCTGCATTCTCCTTTAACATTTGATAAGCTGTGTAGATTGCAGTTCCCGGTACTGAATTTTCCCTACTGGAGTGATAGATTTTGTAACCAATTATCATAGCTGCAAATTTGACATCCGGTTCAGTGATGTCATCAACTGTCATAGCTCTCTTGTCAAACTTGGATCCGGTTGCATCACTAACTGTCTGATTTTTGACAGACTTGAGAACAGGCAATCCACCGGATGAGTGCAGACCTGTTACAGCCCTAATTGCATCCTTGGTGATCTTGAAGGGCTTGTTCAACCATAGGAAGTTGTCATGTACTCTGCTTAGTACATACCGGACCCATTCATCTTCTTCAAAACAAGGGAAATGAATGCACTATGCAAAGTGTTTGTCCCGGATGGCTTTGTACTGAGGTTTGATCTCAAAGGAGTCATCTATCAATTGTTTGTGATAGATATCCATCAGTTTTGATTCTCCAAAGTCTTCAAGATTCGCATGGATGTAAACCCTAATATCTTCCGTATGCAATACACCATGAGGAACACTAGAGAAGGCTCCTAGTGGATCTACCTCCAATGATTTGTAAGGATGTTTCTTGAATGTGGGGCGAGGTCTATCAGAGATCTTAACTATATTTGGAGTAGCCATTCTTCAAAGATTTGCAGTGAGATAATGAAAACGGAGAATACCTTATGCGCCTTCGGTTAGCACGGAGTGGTTGGATTGATTTCTTTATGCAATGACTTCGGCAGGAGATCTTTGGTGTGCTTGAAGAATCTTGTTGCAGAGCTCCACTTTTCGCTTCTTCTTGAGTGCAGAATGAGAAAATGATTTTTGAGAAATCCCTTATATTGCTCCGCAAACCCTAATATCTATTTGCAATAAATGCTTCACCTATATTATTCTGGTTTGTCTTGTCCAGATAGCTTGGAGTATCCCGGATTAGTCCTGATCTATGAACATCATGCGGATCTTTCAATCATGAATAAATCGAGATGACACATTACAAGAATATCCCAAACACTCTGTCCAATCCACAGAATAAGATAGTGCACTTCCGGATCTCTCCGGACCTTTTTGTAATCCTCTGTCATACCGGAGCATCTCCCGGAACAGGTCTTACTTGATCGATCACAGCTTCTTCATAACTCCATGCGGACCTCTGAAATCTTATCTGGATCATCTCAAGACTTATATCTTTAAACCCTTTACTCCGCATCTTGTGCCACATCCGGCACCACTTGATTGGCTGGGGGAACAGGATTTTCTTTGAGTCTCCCCCTGAGCCAGAGCTCACTTTTTAATTTCTGGAAGAAATATCAGCACCAGAGTCTGGTGCGGATCCAACCTCTACATTCTCTGAACTTTTCTTCACCCAAATCTTGCTCATCTGATTCCTAACTTCATCCACATTCATCTTTTGTTTACCCTTGTCTTGATTCTGATTATACACCGGACCTCTTTTGTCCTGATTCTTGCTTCTGCAGATTTTAGCATTATGACCGGACCTATTACAGATTTGGCAAATAACATTTCTTTGCATATTTGACTGATATCCTCTTGATCTGCATTGATTAGCCATATGACCTACTCTATTGCATGTAAAGCATCTACCTTTGAATGATTTGTTTATTTGCATATTTCTGCATTCATGGGATTTGTGTCCATACCTTTTGCAGTTGAAGCACTGTCCGGAGAAGGATGAATTAATCTGATTCATTCTCTTTCTGCACTGATTAGCTTTGTGACCAAAGTGGTTGCAGCT
The DNA here is from genome assembly GCA_027924645.1 of Cunninghamia lanceolata. Lineage (NCBI taxonomy): Eukaryota > Viridiplantae > Streptophyta > Pinopsida > Cupressales > Cupressaceae > Cunninghamia > Cunninghamia lanceolata. The sequence continues at coordinate 4,714,042 of BSBN01000205.1, forward strand.
GTGGCAGTATCCATTGAAAGATGGATATCTTTGAGCATTGGGCTGTCTTACCGGAGGTCTTCTAGGCCTGCTCCTTGGATTTTCTGATCCAAAATTCTTTTGACCGGATCCAGAGCTTTCTCCTTTCTCATATCCCAAACCATACTTGTCATCTGTCCTCTTTTGACTTCCAAGAAGAACTTCAAGTTGAGCAGAACTTATCTTGAATTTCTCTTTATATTCACTTGCTGTTTGAAGGTCTCTTTTGAGAGAGGCAATTTGATCCTCAAGTTTTTCTTCATTATCTTTGGCATCTTCAAGATCAGATTCAAGATGTCTGATAATCCTATCCATCTGGTGGCATTCTTCTGATTTTTCTTTAAGAGATTGTCTTAGATTGTCTTCAGCCTTTCTTTTTTCTTCAATCTCTTGAGTAAACTTTATAGTTCCTGATTCCATTTCATGTCTTAACATAATGACTTCTTTTGATAACTTTTCACATAACTTGGTTTGCTCAGTCAATTCTTCATTTGTATTGCTTTCATCACTTTGTCTTGCCAATTGTTGGAGCAGCTCCTTTCTCTTTTTCATGGAGAGGCTTAATTTGTCTTTTAATTCTCTCATGAATTCATCAGCCTGTTTGAGTCTTTCCTTTAATTCATTGACTTCAGAATTTGACTGTTCAAGATCCTCAAGGGCAGTCTTGAGTTGCTCCCTTAAACCATATGCATCCATTTGAACTCCCAGATCTTCCTCAAGCTGTTAGGCTCTATTAGGAGGAACTTGGCTCTGATACCAATTGTTGATAACTGAGAGGGGGGGGGTGAATCAGTTATCCTAATTATTTCCCTTTTGGACTTTCTTATTAATTAATGCAGCATTGAATCAAACACAAAAACATTACCATGAAATAAGAAACACATGACACAGTATTTTTGACGTGGAAACCCTATTAAGGGAGAAAACCACGGGGTGATTAACCCAAAAATTATTCTCTGTTAGAAGAATAGGAAATTACAAAATGGCACTTGCCAATTAGGGCTCACTGCCCGAGCACACTGCTCACAAGAGGTCCACTACCTACAAGAAGACACACTATCTACAAAGTGATAAGAATCACAGTCTTGAACTGATTGGAAGCATCTGCATATGCTAGAGTTCAGTTCCGGTTAGGCTCAGTACACTGATCTGCTGCACTTCATCTTTCCTCTGTTCTTTATTCTGCTATCCTTTCACATACCGCATCTTTCTTGCTACTTCTGCTCTGTTCTGCACTTATTCACATATATCTTGATACATTCACACACTTCACAACTAAATCCATCCCCTATATATATCTGCACAAGTAATTTCATCACCTTTCTAGTCGGCATCCGGAACAGTCTAGTTTCTTACAAACTCTGTTCTGTCGGCTGAATCCTTGCTCACCAAGCAATGCGGATCAAGCATATACTTGTAGATATCATTAATCATGTCGACCAAACATGATTCATGCTTTCACAACCTTTATCATCAACAGTAACACATCCGGAAAGTAGTCTGATACTATGTCAGTCAGTTCTTCCTCTGTTTTCACTCTCTCAGGAATCCGGTACTCAACTATTCATATCTTTTTCTTTGTCCATCACCGGAGGCTAAATCCTTGGAATATACCACTCAAGGTAGTCCTCTTGACTTCCCCAAATTTGCACTACACCAAGATACTTCCTCTGAGAGATCCAGACCAATCTGTCGGACCTTGCCACATGCTCTGTTCTTGTTCACCGGACCACAACAATCTTTATTCTGACTTCCGGTAGGGACACACCATGACTTGCGGGTATGTGGGATGACCTTTGTTGCCATCAATGACAACAACCATGAATCCATATAGTGTCTCTTTCCAACAATATTTCTAGTAGAGCTACCGACCAGACACTCTCAGCAGTGATCTTAATACCCCTCACTTCACTTAAATCATCACCTGAGTGGTGAAGGGTCAACTTTAGTTAAACTACTGAAGTTTTATCTTTTCAAAGATTTTGCATGAGTTACAGATGGAATTGATCCAATATCCTTATTTTCAGGGCCTCAATGCCCAAGTGTATTAAAACTCAAACTTAGACTTCTGAGTGGACTTCTATTCCACTCAAGTCTACCTTTATCGCATGGTTATTTTTCATAGTTAGACAATTAAGTACAATAAAGAGATGGTGTCATCTCATAGAAAGACTGGTAGATAAGTTCAGTGATATATCATCACTCATTTTTTATATATACTCTTAGAAACAGTAGAAGAAATAGACAATGATTGAATTATTTTGACTCTCGAAGATCTCAGTTCTGTGTTAGCAATATTTTCACGAATGCAGAGTGAATGAATTGGATTGAATTTAGTTGTGATCATCTTTTGTACTAATTTCCTACTGTAGCCTTCAGCCTCAAGGGTGTGGAGCAAGGGCCCACTCTCACCACTCAGACAGGAGGCTAGTACTGATGTTTTATTGTTTCAACTTTTTATTATAAAGGTGTTTACTATTTTTAATAGATAAATGCAAGTTACTATTTTTCTTTGCTTTAAATAAATTTCCTGTTTTATTCTATTTTCCAGCATTCATTAAATTTATTTAGCAAGCAGATAGATTAATCTCTTTTCAAATTAGGATTAGCTATAAACTGGTAATTGCAGAATCCCTAGTTGCAGACATCCATGGACACAGCCCTGGTTTTTGACATCTGGAAACAGATTAAATGATGAGGTATAGAGACACCTTGTCATTTTTAGTGTTGTTGTCGGGGATAATCTTGTGTTAATTAGGGAAACTGAGTTAAAATAGTTTTTAGGATAGATCTGTATGGTTAAAGCTAGAGATCTAAAAGGAAGATATATTAAGCATACACCCCAACAACACACCATAGGGGAAAGCAATGGGGTGGTACAAAATCTTGTTGAGGAAAGAAACCTAGAGCCTAATTTGGAACCTGCACCTCAAAACAATAATCCCTTAGATCCTCCAAATAGTCCACTTGCTGATTATATCTAGGAATTACAACAAAAGTTTCAAGCAAATCCTTTGTTAGAACCTAATTTCCTACAACCCCATGGAGAAGAACCAGTACTAAACATGGAAAATGATAATCATGGGGAAGAGGAAAATTAGGCTCCAAGAACCTTCTCTTATCCTATTGTTTTGGCTATTGGAGATAATGCTCCTATGAAGAATATCTCACCAGCACACCTGCCAAATTTTAGAGGACTTTCTTCTAAGGGCCCAGATCAGTGCTTGTTTGAATTCAAAGTAGTCTGCCAAACTTATGATTATGGATCAGATAACTAGAAACTCAAACTATTCCCTTCAACCCTGAAAGATTCTATGATGAGATGGTTTATGGGTTTACCTCAGAATTCTATCTATTCTTAGGATCAAATAGAAATAGAGTTTTTGGAAAAATACCAAGATTACTATAGATCCAGTAATAAAAATGAAGAATTGTTTAAAATTAGGTAGGTGGAGGAAGAATCCTTAGAAGACTATGTGGATAGGTTTAATTTTGCCTTGAGAAGGTATGGTAATCTAGTGGATCACTCCTTGGCCAGAACCCTGTTTATAAAAGATTGGATAAAGAATCAAAACAGGCACTAGACCTAATGGGAAAAGGGAACATTAACAAAATGAAAATACTTGATATAGAGGAACTCTACAGGAACTATTCTAGAACCCAAAATGGAGTGAGGTCATCTAAAACTTTTAAAGGGAAGAATGAAATAGAACAGTTGATGGAGGAGATTGCAAATCTAAAAACAGACATTCTGGTCCAGCTAAATACCACATTGGATGGGATTAAAACAAAAACTAGAACAACTGATCAAAACAAAGCAACTGAACCACTCTACATCTATTGTCCTAGGTGTAGAAACAAACATATGTTGAGAGAATGCCCTTTGGACAAATCAGAGATTTGTCAAATTTGTGATAGGGAACATCCTGGAGATGCTCCAGAGATGGAAACGCTAGCACCATACCCAAAATGGCTTAAACAGAAAGCTCCCCAGAGAAAGATCCTACAAAAATAAATCCAAACCAACTTGGAATCAAAACTTTTACAAGAAATCAAGTAGCTAAACATTGAAATTCCTCTTCTCCAGGCAATCAGAGATGTACCAGAACTAAATCAGTTCATTAAACAATATTGTATCAAAATGTAGGGTAGAAAGAAAAACTTCCCCTCCACAATACAAGTGGAAGGAAAAGTAGTGGACCTATTGATGGGAGAAATTCTTCTCCCAAAATACGGAGACCCTAGAAATCATGTCATAACTGTTTTCATCTCAGGGGTAGAAATTTCAAATGTTTTGGTTGATTTAGGAGCAGCAATTAATGTGATGACAGTTCATACAATAGACAAGTTAGCTCTATCAGTTATCCAATCCACAACTACAATTCTTCAACTTGTTGATCAGTCAGTACCTGTTCCAAAAGGAGTAATCACTGATGTGCTAGTTGTGATAGATTCATGGGAATTCCCAGTGTACTTCTTAATACTAGAACCTAGAAACCAAAGAAATGCTTATCTGTTGATTTTAGGAAGAGCATGGCTAGCTGCTACAGCAACATCTATTGATTGTCGAACTAGAGATATGGTCATTTCTAATGGGATAGATCTACAGAAAATATCTTTGTATCCTCTATCTAAACCATCAGTGCATTACACAGGAAGAGTATGGGTGGATGAACTAGAGAACAATGATAACAGTGCCTCAATAGCTATGGTAACCATCAAGGAACATCAGGGAGAATTAGAAGAAGTATACTATGATACAATAGGAGACTTCACTCATATCCTAATCAATAAGCATGTGATGGAACTTGCCCAAGATCCTCAAAGAGAACTTCTTACTTCTTCTCATTGTACCCTTTTCAACATTATTCCTTATGGGGAAACCTTTTACAGGGACTTAGCCACTTTCCACATGTTGCTTCCACATTCTTGTCCTCTCAATACCATGACTCCAATGTATGGATTAACTACATCTATGGATCAAATCACAGAATAGGTCATGATTCTACTAGGGAAAACAATTAATATCACTACTCAGTTAACAACAAATCAAGAAGAAAAACTTATCCAACTTCTAGTCTCCCACTCAGCATCTTTTGCCTGGGAATACCTAGATATGAAAGGCATACCTCCTAAGATCTGTACCCATCATATATACATTGGGCATATTAAAACTATCAGGCAATCGCAAAGAAGATTGAATCCTACTTTAAAGGACATTGTCAAAACTGAAATAGAAAAATTGCTTCAGGCAGGGTTCATATATCCAATCTCAGACAGTCAATGGATCTCACCCCTTGTCATTGTGTGTAAAAAGAATGGGATATGGATGGTGTGTATTGATTATAGAGAACTCAACAAGGCCACAAAAAAGGACTACTTTCCCTTACCATTCATTGACCAAGTTCTGGACAACCTTGCTAGGAGAAAGTATTTTTCTTTTCTAGATGGATTCAGTGAGTATAATCAAATTCAAGTAGCACCTGAAGACCAAGAAAAAACCACCTTCACATGCTCTTGGGGAACCTTTGCTTACAAAGCTCTTCCCTTTGGGCTATGCAATGCCCCAGCTACATTTCAGAGACTGGTTCTAGCTATTTTTGCTGAACTAGCTAATGAATGGATGGAGGTCTACATGGATGACTTTACTGTGTATGGCGATAATTTTGAGGAAGCTCTCACAAACCTTGAAAAATTACTAAAATACTGTCAGAAAAATCAATTGTCCCTTAGCCATGAAAAGTGTTTTATGATGATGGAGGAAGGAATTGTTTTGGGACACCATATTTTAGAGAAAGGGATCAAAGTGGATCAGAACAAGATAGAAGTAATCACACAGTTGCCTTCACCCAAAAATCAGACAGACGTCAAAAGTTTTCTGGGCCATGTAGGCTACTATAGGAGGTTCATACAAAATTTTAGCAGAATAGCTGCCCCCCTATTTACCCTGCTTAACAAAGACACATAATTTTTTTGGACAGAAGAATGTCAATTAGCATTTGAAACCTTGAAGGAGAAGCTTACTGTCACACCAATCTTAAGAGGACCTAATTGGACTTTACCATTTCACATACAGACTGATGCTTCAAATGAGCCCATTGGGGTAGTTTTAGGATAAAAGGAGGAAGGAGAAACTATGCATGCCATTTATTACATCAGCAAAAACCTTACCTCTACAAAAAGAAATTACACCACAACTGAAAAAGAATTCTTGGCAGTCATCTATGCTATAAACAAATTTAGGCAGTATATCACTAGATATAAGATATTTGTACACACTAATCATGCAGCCATCAAGTACCTAATGAATAAACTGGTAGTAGGTACAAGGATCATCAGGTGGTTATTGCTATTGTAGGAATTTGATATTACCATAGTTGATAATCCAGGAAAGTTTAATTTGGTTGCTGATTTTCTATCAAGATTGCATACAGGAAGAGAAGACCAACCAGTGGAGGACAAGTTCCCAGATGAACATCTTTTTGCCATATCCTCTACTACACCTTGGTTTGTTGACATAGCTAATCTTTTAGCTACAGGCTTGTATCTATCCCATTTTACTTCAAAACAAAGAAAACATTTGGTTAAGGAAAGTTTATCTTACAAATGGTTGAATGGTTTACTATTTAAATGTGGCCCTGATTTCATTCTATGCAGGTGCTTAAAGGCTGATGAGACTTTTGATGTGTTGAGAGCATGTCATGATGAACCATCTGGTGGCCATTACTCTTCCCACCAGATAGTCCACAAGATCCTTGGAGCTAGTTACTACTAGCCCTCTCTTCATAAAGATACAAAGAAGTATGTGCAGCACTATGACTAGTGCCAAAGGATGGGGCAGCCAACCTTTACCCAGGAGATGCTGCTACATCCTCAAGTCATGATGGAACCATTTGAGCAGTGGGGTCTAGACTTTGTGGGACCAATTTCACCACCATCATCAGGCAAGGAGTACATTCTAGTATGCACAGACTATGTTACTAAGTGGGATGAGGTTCAAGCATTACAGTTTGCAAGAGAAGAAAAAGTTGCTGATTTCCTCTACAATAAAATTTTCTTAAGATTTGGAGCCCCAAGATCAATAGTTTCAGATATGGGACCTCAGTTTACTTCACAGGTAATCAAGGTATTCATAGATTTATACCAAGTCAAGCACAAGAAATCTTCACCTTACCATACTCAAGCAAATGGATAGGTAGAAGTGACTAATAGGGAACTTGAAAATATTCTAACAAGGATAGTAGCAATGAACACAAAAGATTGGGCTAGTAGATTACCTGAAGCAGTTTGGGCTTACAATACCACTTGGAAGCCCACAACAAAGTTCTCACCATATGAATTGGATTATGGGAAAAAGCCTATATTATCTATAGAATTTGAACTCCAGACACTTAAAACTGTATTGGATGTTGGTCTGCCATTGTCTATAATTCAGCAGAATAGAATTCTTTAGCTCAACGAGTTGGATGAGATTTAGATAGAAGCCATTCAGCAAACAAAACTGGTTCAGTACCAGAGGAAGAAATGGCATGACCAAAACATCAAGAGGAGGACATTTCAACAAGGTGATTAGGTTCTTCTTTATGATTCTAAATTCAACGAATTCAAGGGGAAATTGTAGACTCACTGGTTGGGTCCTTATCAAATAAAGGAAGTGTTCAAAAATGGAACTGTATTATTGCAACCTATTGATGGGAGCACAGACACATTTCTAGTAAATGGTCACCAAATTAGGCTCTACAAAAGACCATCTACTAAAGAAGAGTTTCTAAATAATTTGTGTTTTGATATAGGGGATACCTCCTCTGTCACGGTGTTGAATTAAAAAAAAAAGGAAGGTTGAAAACTAGCAATGGCTACCTTATTAAAAAAAAATAGAGAAAGATGGAAAACCAACAAATGGCTGTCCTTCTCGACCAAGGGAGATGAAAACTAGTAAAATGGTGGTTCCCTTCTTCAGGACAGTTGAAATAATTAAGCTCCAGAGATGATCAGTTGCCAGGAGTTGGTCAAATGCACCTACAATGCTTTTCAATTAAGAGCATCTCCAGCGCTTTTCAACTAGGAGCACCTCCGGTGCTCTGTCAATAATGCCGTCACTCTCAATAATAAGGGGGACTCACCTCTCCAGGGGTAAAGTAGACACATCATATGTGAGGTCATCATGACTCATCCTCTACTTTATCACAAAGAATAATTAAATTAGAATAATAATCATTTGCAGGAGTATCCACAAGTTGGCACTGACATCACCTAAGGGCATGGATTTTTGAACCACTCAGCGCAATGATTGTAGGTCACATACAAATGGGAAGTGGACATCATCTCATGCTGCTGCTTAATTGCCGTGATGCGTACAGTTTCCAAAATGACGTAGTATCTCTCCCATGTACATTGTCTCATCATTAAAATTGATCCAGGTAAATCTGTCTTTAATTAATCATTATTAGTAACTGTCTTGTCCTTCTATTTTGGGTACCACCACGATGACACATCCTTCCACCATCATTTCCTTCTTCACATTCAAGCATGCCGCCATCTGTGCCTTAATGCCACCTTACCTTTAGAGTGCCCTGTCAGTCTGCTACATTTATGACTGCCTTGGTCCCCTAACCCATCTGCATAAGCCTAAACTAAAAAAACATAACATCCCTCATTCAAACCTCTGGAATAGACTGAAGCATAAGGTAAATTGAACAAGTTCTCTGGAGTCTACAGAGCAATTTGAACAATACTCTAGAGCCTACTAAGATCAGAGGAAAAGATAGACTGCAGATTGGGGAGGTAAAAGAATAAGCACAGAAGGTGAAATCAATTCAGTAATGGGAGTCAAGAAGAAGTCTGAGCCAAAAAATACTGTAGGTCTTCTGAGGGATGCAGCTGCAGCAGACATTTTAAGGGCTACTGGATGGTTAGATTTCCTAGAGAAATTTGAAGGGTTTCAAGAGGATATTGTGGATGAATTCCTCAGAAATTTGAGAGACAACCAAACTACTGTGAGAGGAATCCAAATCAATTTCTCCTCCACAATTATCAGCCACATTTCTGGACTTTCTGAACAAGGTGAGAGGTTTTACCACTTGAAAACCTTATACACTGATTTAATTAAAAAAATTCTATTCGTGGTGAACCTGCCATTCAATTACATTCGAATAAGAATGAAGTCAAAGGAATTTTGAGGTCCACACTCCCAAACCCTTGGGCATCTGTTGCTACCTGATTAATGAAATACTTTACTTGTGATGTCCAATTCTCTATAGTTTTAGGGCCAATCATTAAAATGCTGATTTTTCTCAAACATGGAAATAGACACCTTGAGTATAGCATAAATATCCCTAATTTCCTGTATTCTACCATCAGGACAACTACAGAGAAATATCAACAGAATAAGGGACCCATGAAACATCATGGTCTCATCTTTCTAGTAGTCAAGCACCACTTCCTATCTCAAGCCAATGGGGAAGAACTATTGCAAAACTTTCTTGAGCAGAGCCTCCAGGTCAAAGAACTAGAGATTGCACAACCAGAAGGTGAGAGTTCTCCTTCTCACCAAGATGAGGAAACTGAGCCTTCAGCCTCCTCCACAACTGTTCATAAAGGGAAGTCACCCTCACAAGAGGCCATTTCATCTAGAGCCCCTGTTCCTGACAAAAAGAGGAAAGGCAAACAAATTGCAGAACCTACTCCTATACAAACCATATATATGACTCGATCAGTTAGGAGAAAGATGACTCTAACTAAGGAATCTTGCCCTAAGGAATTAATAGAGGGAAGGTCAGGATAGGCAATAGAGGAAACTTGGTGGGCTCAAGAACCATCTCATGATTCAAATGAGATCCCTCTGGTCAGGAAGAGGAAACAAAGTGAAAATTCTCTAGCACCATCTGCTCATGTGGAGTCAAGTCCAGTTTCAACACCACCATGTGCTCCGGAGACAGAAAAATTACAAACTTTTACTATTTCCTCAGATTTTGAGGAAGAGAGACCTACTCCGGAGGTACCAGCCCCACCTTTGCTCCGTGTTGATGGTGATGTTAGTGACACATAACACACAAAACAAAAGTTACACATCAACCCTTGTTTATCCTAAAAGATACAATGAATTCATAGAATTCATGATTCCAAGTCCCTGGTGATTAGGTCATAATCTACTAAGATCTCTCAGTGGTTGATGTGTGTTGCTGTTTTCCATTTTGGGGTCTTACATGAATCAGTAGGTTCTAGTTCTGCAACAATGCTTTCAGGGAAGTTACTCTACACAGCATATGCCTCCAAATGATGTGCCTAAGGTGATATTTGCATGAGCTCTACCCTTATCAGTGATTTCCTGCATGAAATTTTCAATGGTACATGCATCTAGCTCAGGAATATGCTAAGGATGATCCAGTATCTATGGATGTCTGCATATTCCCCTATTCTACTTAATATTTACCATGATGTGCAATTATGGAAGTAATTTCTATAAAATTAAAATAAGAAAAAGGGTTAAAGAGAGAGAGATATTCCTAAGATTTACTTGATTGAGATCACTGACCAACATACATGTTCCCATACAGTAATGAAGAGAAGAAAACTGAAATCATACTTCACCAGGATATTCCACAAATCAGCATGATCCAATGCAAATCTTCAGAGATAGAGTTGACAACAACATGCAATGAAATGAAAGCGCTTCTAAAGAACACAACATCCACCAGTACATATCAAGAAATCAACTTGAAGATTACTTAAGGTTTACAATCATGATGTAATCTGAAGCTTCATCTCCATACAGTATGTTCATAAAACATGCATATTTACAGTGATCATGAGGAAGGAACCTTGAATGTTTCAACAATTTAGTCCCCACTAGTCTCAGCAATCTGGTCTACTACCTAAAATTTCTACCAATCTCCCCTTGTATGATTGACCTCCTCCTTCCTTAATGGGATGCCCACCTTAATAAAGTATTCCACCTCCATAGTGGGATGCCCACCTTCTAAAAAAAAACAATAAAATATTCTTCATAATTCGATGCCCACCTTAATAAAACATTCCACCTCCATAGTGGGATGCCCACCTTAATAAAATATTCCACCTCCATGCTCCACCTATACGCCATCAGGTCAAATCTGCATATTGACCCTCTGTAGGCCTTGCGTGTACTTCTTGTTTGACCAAAGTTATACATCGGGCTCCAAAATAATTTCAAATTCCTCCCGCTCTACTTTCCTGCCATTTTCCATTTGAATATCGGGCTGCACTTTGAAATTCTTCGCTAATCAGGATATGATGATGACGTCATTAGGATGGATTGGCCTTGCTAAAGTGTGAAAGGATGACATCATCAGGTTCTGGGATGGCTCAAAATCCACCTGCCTTGCTTTTCCATCGCAACCGCACATCATCATGATCATCGGTGAAACTCCACCTGATCGAAGCGAGCCAACAATGTCTCACTGACCCCGTCTTCTGGTTGATGCACCTGTGGTCATCATATAAAGTTAGGCACCATCATTTAAATAATTAGTAGGAGGATAAAAACTAATTCTAAATCATGCCTTGAAGGTGCAAACATAAATATCCGGTCATGATACTACAAAAATCTGCCTGCACACGAGAAATTAGTCCCCTTTTGATAATTCATTCAATTCTTCCACCTGCATGTAGATTTCTAGACATTCTCTTTACTTGGTCATGATATGATGGTGATGTCACATTGATATTGAAGGAAATCGGGTCCAAGGAACATGATCCCAAGGAAAGAGCTTTGAAGAATATCACCCTCCCAAGGAGATGACATCATCAGGATATGTCGAGTTTTTCTTATCAGGTCATATTTTAAGATCAGGATGATATTTGGAACATAACCCCCGTGGGTAAGATGACCTTCCTTTCAAAAGATCAGGGTGATGTCAGCGGAAGGCTGGCCTTGTTTATTGCTACAGTTATCATGACGTCATCATCATGTTTATTGGATAGGAGTGATGTTTGAAAAAGTGCCTGTGTGAGGCAAAAGGATGATGATGTCATCAGGAGGTGATTTCCTTTGTTCATCAAGCTTGGATGATGTCATCATCATACTGGCCATGGGGTGATATTCTAAAGATCATGATATTCAAAAGATCAGTTGATCTTCAAAAAAAATCAGGTGATGCACAAAAGGTCGGGGTGATGCATCCACATCAGGGAGATATTTGGTGAGGAGGGTGATCTTTCAGAATATCGGGTGACATTTGAAACATCGGGTGATATTTGAAAGATGATGATTGATGCAGAGGAAAATGCAACAGAAGCTTACAAATGGGAAGGAGGAGTCATTAACACAACTAGCATGTTAAAATCCTATCGGCTTATCATCATCATCATATTTCTTGCTAACACAGACAGCATCATCATATTTTGAAAAGGCATGAAATATCCTCCTGCTAACTACTGTTCACTTCTTTATCGCCTTTCGCCTTTTGCCTATCAGCAGCATCATCACATTCGGCAAGCGCAAACATCCTCCTGATGTTCACTGTTCATCTTACCGCCAAACTCTATCTTCATCATCATGATGTTCAACATCACCTTCATCAGCAGGATATAAAATATCCGGTTCCTCCGATATATCCTGATGACGACAACTTCAAGCACCTTTCCTTCGATGCTTACGTCACCCCGATATCTGACTACTCAAACAACAGCATCAGGATATGACTTATCCGGTCATATTGAAACATCCTGATGATGTTAACCAAACTTTACGCCGATGACTTACGCCGATGCCAAAACACTTAGCGACAGTAGGATAAACTTGCATAGGGTGATATTCGCAATATCCTGATGACGATGACGTCACTTGCACCCGATGATGATGTCAATGCACCTGATGATGATGTCAATAGGATATAAGACACTTATATCCTCCGCAACATGATAATGAATATCTGGTGATCTTTCTAATATCTTGATGATGACCTTTCTGGTCCTTAGCCAAAAAGTGAACTTTCACTCCTGCATGCGATAGCGATATGCGGACGATGGATACACACGAAAGATGATCTTGACGATGATATACACATTGAGTATATATCCAACCTATATCATCCTGATGCACTTGAAACATACAGTCTTTGTCAGCTTCATAACCCGATCCGGATAGCGATATACTCACAGATGTCGATGCGATTCACTCCGTCTGGAAAAGCACATACAGATCCCTGTATATCCGTCAGCTGCATGCAAACTCTCAGAACCGCACAATTTTACAAAGAAAACATGATGATCGGGCCAGATCACCTTTAGATCAAAACTTAACAGTTTATCTTCCTAAACCTAGCACATGAGGATGCTAGGTTGATTTATAGCATGCTACCAATCGATCTCCCACACAATGAAATGCATAAACAGAAAACTAAAATACAACCTAAACTAACATGCATGACCATTCCACTGATTCACAGAATCAATCGGTGGAAGGGTTGAAAGAATCTGTTAACCTGTAATCAGAACAGAAATCAAAACATAAACAGCTGATAAACCAGATAATGCAATTGATGAGATCTTATTTAGATGAAACACAAATGTCCTGTTTCTACAACAATGTTTCACAATGTCTGGACTGATCTCTGGATTTCACTCAATCACCAGTACAACATAACATAACTACTCTTCTCTACTACTCTCTTCTCTTTTTCTCTCTATCATATCAAACCCTAACTGATCTGAGTTATTTATAGCAATATCCTACGAGTACTACCAACTCGATTCCCAGCGGCTGGGAGAGGACAGCTCATACTACCTGATCACGAGCTCTAACTGCCTGCACACTCTCCTAGGCTGATCTAATATATATGCATTGGTCCAATGGACCTTATTACATTATGAAGTCAAACATACTAAAAATAGACTAATGTCCTGTCATGCGGACAATGAACCTATATCCTGTCTTGTAGGGGTGCTCCTGCACCATACTCCCCAGAAGAAGAAATCTCAAGTCCACTTGAGATGAGAGTATGAAGATCTACATCATGTTTCTGGATCTGCTCTTTAGTCATCCAGACTGCTTCAGAATTAGGTTTTCCCTTCCAAGAGACTAGATACTCCAAGTACTATTTGTTCCGGGTCTGTTTGACCACTCTGGTGTCCAAAACCTTCTGCAACTGTGGAGGATCATGCTTGGGAATGTTATCATAGACTGTATCCTGTAGGAGTTCCTGGTCTGCATCTAGATTAGACTTGTAGGGAGTTAAATCACATACATTGAATACAGGAGACAAACCAAGATCAGGGGGGAGTTGTATCTCATAAGCATTCTGTCCATGCTTGTGCAAGATCTGACATGGTCCAACTTTTCGCTGCATAAGTTTAGTATATTTTCCCTTAGGAAGTCTGTCCTTCTTCAAATGAACCCATACCAAATCTCCAACATCAAACTGAACATCCTTCTTCTTTTTATCAGCATATTCCTTATACTTCAAGGTGGTTTGCTGCAGTTGGGTCTTGACTTGATCATGAACCTCTTTGATGGCTGCGGCAAAAGCTTCTCCTTCTGCACTAACAGGGTCTACTGTAGGTAGATCTCTCAATTCCAAAATTCCTCTTGGATGCATACCATAAACTATTTGAAAAGGTGATTTCCCTGTGCTCCTATTGACAGTATCATTATAGGAAAATTCAGCTTGAGATAGAATATTATCCCACTTTTCTCCATGTTGTTTTGTCAAACATCTAAGCAAATTTCCTAAGGAACGGTTCACTACTTCAGTCTGTCCATCTGTTTGAGGATGATATGCAGAGGAAAAAGACAAATTTGTTCCAAGTTTCTTCCAAAGAGTTCTCCAGAAGTGACCAATAAACTTCACATCCCTATCTGACACTATACTCAATGGCAATCCATGGATTCGGACAATCTTCCTGAAAAACAAATCTGCAATGTATGAAGCATCAGCAGTGGTTTTGCATGGCAAGAAATGTGCCATTTTGCTGAATCTGTCCACTACAACAAAAACACTGTCAAACCCTTTCCTTGTCCTTGGTAAACCCAAGACAAAATCCATACTTATGCTTTCCCATGGTCTGGAAGGAATGGGTAAGGGCTGATATAAACCTGCATTAGTCGACCTGCCTTTAGCTTTCTGACATATCACACATGTCTCTACAAACTTTCTGACATCTGATTGTAACTTAGGCCAAAAGTAATGTCTTCGGACAAGATCAAGAGTCTTATCTAGACCAAAATGACCTGCCATAGCTCCACAATGTTTCTCCTTAATGATGTTTAACCTCATAGAACACCTTGGAATACATAACTGTCCACCTTTGAACAACAATCCATCCTGAATCAAAAATTCAGAGAATTCAGCATGATATTTCTCTCCAAAAGAAGTACATACATGATATATCTCCCCAAAATCTTCATCAGTCTCATACATGGTCTTTAGTGAATCAATGCCAACACTTTCTAACTGAATCTGGTTGACTGTTAGAACTCTCCTGCTCAAAGCATCTGCAACTTTATTCTTGACTCCTTTCTTATGCTTCAATGTAAAAGTAAAAGCTTGTAAGGTTTCTACCCATTTCATGTGTCTGTGGTTCAGCTTTTCCTGGCTGTTTATGAAACTTAGAGCCTGGTTATCTGTGAATACTATGAATTCCTTTGGCATCAAGTAATACCTCATGTAAAAATGGGAAGGAGGAGTCATTAACACAACCAGCATGTTAAAATCCTATCAGCTTATCATCATCATCATATTTCTTGCTAACACAGACAGCATCATCATATTTCGAAAAGGCATGAAATATCCTCCTGCTAACTACTGTTCACTTCTTTATTGCCTGTCAGCAGCATCATCACATTCAGCAAGCGCAAACATCCTCCTGATGTTCACTGTTCATCTTACCGCCAAACTCTATCTTCATCATCATGATGTTCAACATCACCTTCATCAGCAGGATATAAAATATCCGGTTCCTCCGATATATCCTGATGACGACAACTTCAAGCACCTTTCCTTCGATGCTTATGTCACCCCGATATCCGACTACTCAAACAACAGCATCAGGATATGACTTATCCGGTCATATTGAAACATCCTGATGATGTTAACCAAACTTTACGCCGATGACTTACGCCGATGCCAAAACACTTAGCGACAGCAGGATAAACTTGCATAGGGTGATATTCACAATATCCTGATGATGATGACATCACTTGCACCCGATGATGATGTCAATGCACCTGATGATGATGTCAACAGGATATAAGACAATTATATCCTCCGCAACATGATAATGAATATCCGGTGATCTTTCTAATATCCTGATGATGACCTTTCCGGTCCTTAGCCAAAAAGTGAACTTTCACTCCTGCATGCGATAGCGATATGCGGACGATGGATACACACGAAAGATGATCTTGATGATGATATACACACTGAGTATATATCCAACCTATATCATCCTGATGCACTTGAAACATACAGTCTTCGTCAGCTTCATAACCCGATCCGGATAGCGATATACTCACAGATGTCAATGCGATTCACTCCGTCTGGAAAAGCACATGCAGATCCCTGTATATCCGTTAGCTGCATGCAAACCTCAGAACCGCACAATTTTACAAAGAAAACATGATGATCGGGCTGGATCACCTTCAGATCAAAACTTAACAGTTTATCTTCCTAAACCTAGCACATGAGGATGCTAGGTTGATTTATAGCATGCTACCAATCGATCTCCCACACAATGAAATGCATAAACAGAAAACTAAAATACAACCTAAACTAACATGCATGACCATTCCACCGATTCACAGAATCAACCGGTGGAAGGGTTGAAAGAATCCATTAACCTGTAATCAGAACAGAAATCAAAACATAAACAGCTGATAAACCAGATAATGCAATTGATGAGATCTTATTTAGATGAAACACAAATGTCCTGTTTCTACAACAATGTTTCACAATGTCTGGACTGATCTCTGGATTTCACTCAATCACCAGTACAACATAACATAACTACTACTCTCTACTACTCTCTTCTCTTTTTCTCTCTATCATATCAAACCCTAACTGATCTGAGTTATTTATAGCAATATCCTACGAGTACTACCAACTCAATTCCCAGCGGCTGGGTGCTTCCAAGCAGCTGGGAGAGGACAGCTCATACTACCTGATCACGAGCTCTAACTGCCTGCACACTCTCCTAGGCTGATCTAATACATATGCATTGGTCTAATGGACCTTATTACATTATGAAGTCAAACATACTAAAAATAGACTAATGTCCTGTCATGCGGACAATGAACCTATATCCTATCTTGTAGGGGTGCTCCTACACCAATGATCCCCTTAGACTAAAATGACCTCTTGTCAGAATATCAGGATGACGTCATTCAGATGATGACTTGGTTTAGCGCTGCGGCACTATGACATCATCGTCATGTTATGCAAGAAAGGTAATGTATGAAAATATACCTCCACAAGGTAAAAAGGATGATGATGTCATCTTCATCTGATGTTTCTTGTTTATTGGGTTCTAATGATGTCATTAGGATATTGGTTCGGGGTGATATTTCATGACAGGAGGATATTGAGAAATATCGGGTTACATTTGAAACATCAAGTGATATTTGAAAGATGATGATCCCCTTAAACTAAAATGACCTCTTGTCAGAATATTAGGATGATGTCATCCAGATATTGGCTCAGGCTGATATTTTGCAATAGGAGGATATTGAGAAATATCAGGTTATATTGAGAAACATGATCCTCACGAAATACATAAGGCTGTTGACGGGTAAAGGTCACTATCACCTAAAATTGACGTCTGGATATTTGGACCGCATGATTTATTAGGTGATAAATTAGATCAGCATGACTCTCTATAATATGACTGATGTTAAGAAATATGATCCTCCCCCTGTGAATATCAGGTTTGACCAGAACTTTGACCGAGCATAACTTTCTTACCTGGCTGAATTTCAGGGTGATGTAAAAGGCAAACTTGCTTAGAATTTTACACTCTTTCAAATGGTAAGCTTCCCGAGGAAAGATTCAATCCTTTAAATTTTGGGCTCATACAGGAGGATCATCATGCACCTGATATGATGATGCTTTTTACCATTATCACCTAGAGCAGAAAACAAAGGGGGCAAGCCACAACAGGGGTCCTCATTTTGCTAAGGGGCAAAAAGGGGCATGTTGTGAACATCACAACAACTAGCAACCAAACAAAACAATCAAAAACAAAGACCATTGATGCAGAGTGAAATGCAACGGAAGCTAACTAACAGGAAGGAGCTGCCAACAATACAAACAGCATGATAAAAATGTCTATCGGCTCAGCATCATCATCATATTTCCTAACAACACCAACAGCATCATCATATTTCAACAGCATCATCATATTTCAGATGATCGCAAACATCCTCCGGTTGCACTGTTCATCGGGTGCCAAACACTAGCGGCATCATCATGATATTCAATATCACCTTCGTCAGCAGGATATCCAAATATCCGGTTGCTCCCGATATCCTGATGACGACAACTTAACACCTTCCCTTCGATGCCCCGCTACCCGACGATACAAGCAATAGCATCATAATCTAGTTTATCCGGTTGTCTTGGAACCTCCTGATGATGTTTCACAACTTTCTGTCGAGAGCCTTCGCCGATGCCTAAACCCTTAGCGACAACAGGATAAACTCGCATAGAGGGATTTCTTAATATCCTGATGACGATGACGTCATATCCTGATGACGATGACGTCACACAACATCCTGATGAACTCTTCAATACTTAGACAAAAACTGAACTTTCACACCCGCATCTGCTAGCGATACGCGGATGATGAGCTTCTCTGAGAGATGATCCTGACTGCGATATATACACTGAGTATATATCCAACTCAAAACATCCTGATGCACTTGCAACTTGCAAACTTCAACAGCTCCACGACCCGATCCTGATGGCTATGCATTCGCAGATGACGATGCGGCTTGTTCCGGCTGGAAACGCACATGCAGACTCCTGTGTATCCGTCCACTGCATGTAAACACTCCGAACCGCTCAATTTCACAAAGATGATGTGACGACCGGGCCGGATCACCTTCAAACCAAAATCTAACAGTTTATCTTTCTATACCTAGCACATGAGGATGCTAGGCTGATTCACAGCATGCTCCTAACAGATCTCCTGAACAATGCAATGCATAAACAGAAAACACAAATGCAACCTAAGCTATGATACAGAACCATTCCACCGATTTACAGGATCAACCGGTGGAAGGGTTGAAGGAACCCATCAACTTGCAAAATGGAAAGGAAATCAAAACAGATACAACTGATACAATCAGCTAATGCAAAGATGAGATCTTATTCAATTGAAATTCAAATGTCCTGAATACAGCTTCACAATGTCTGAACTGCTCTCCTGAATCTCAACTCAACACAACACCGATACATCTATCAACATCAATCTCAATATCAATCTATGCTAAACCCTCACAGATCGAAGGTATATATAACAAAGTCCTTCGAGTACTACCAACTCACTTCCCAGCGGCTGGGAGCTTCCAAGCGGCTGGGAGAGAGGACAGCTCAGATAACCTTATCCCGATCTCTAACTGCCTACACATACTCCTATGCTGATCTAATACATAGCATCGGTCCAATGGACCTTATTACATGATAAAGTCAAACATACTAAAAATAGACTATCCTGTCATCATGCTGATAATTATCCTATATCCTGATCATGTATGTCATCATGCAGACCTATATCCTGATCATGTACGGGTGCTCTTGCACCATACTCCCCAAAAGAAGAAATCTCAAGTCCACTTGAGATGAGAGTATCAAGGTCTGCACCATGTTTCTGTATCTGATCGGCAGTCATCCATACTGCTTCAGAGTTCGGCTGTCCCTTCCAAGAGACGAGGTACTCCAAGTACTTTTTGTTCCTGGTCTGTTTGACCACTCTGGTATCCAAAACTTTCTGTAACTGTGGGGGATCATGTTGAGGAATGTCTTCAGCAACTGTATCCTGGAGGATATCCTGATCTGCATCTAAATTAGTCTTGTATGGAGTTAAATCACATACATTGAAGATAGGAGACAAACCAAGATCAGGTGGGAGTTGGATCTCATAAGCATTTGGTCCATGCTTTTGCAAAATCTGACATGGTCCAACTTTCTTTTGCATGAGCTTAGTATACTTCGCCTTAGGAAGCCTGTCTTTCTTCAAGTGAACCCAAACCAAATCTCCAACAGCAAATTGAACATCCCTCTTCTTCTTATCAGCATATTCCTTATATTTCAAGGTAGTTTGCTGGAGTTGGGTCTTGACCTGATCATGGACCTCCTTGATGGCTTCAGCAAAAGCTTCTCCATCTGCACTAACAGGATCTGCTGTAGGTAGATCTCGCAACTCCAAAATTCCTCTGGGATGCATTCCATAAACTACCTGAAAAGGCGATTTCCCTGTGCTCCTATTGACAGTATCATTATATGAAAACTCAGCTTGAGACAGAATATTGTCCCACTTCTCTCCATGCTGTTTTGTCAAGCATCTAAGCAGATTCCCCAAGGAACGGCTCACTACTTCAGTCTGTCCATCCGTTTGAGGATGATATGCAGAGGAAAAAGACAAATTGGTTCCCAGTTTCCTCCAAAGGGTTCTCCAGAAGTGACCCACAAACTTCACATCCCTGTCTGAAACTATGCTCAAAGGCAATCCATGAATTCTGACAATCTCCCTGAAGAATAAATCTGCAATGTATGAGGCATCAGCAGTGGTTTTGCATGGCAAGAAATGTGCCATTTTACTGAATCTATCCACTACAACAAAAACACTGTCAAATCCTCTCCTGGTCCTTGGTAAACCCAAGACAAAATCCATACTGATGCTTTCCCATGGTCTGGAAGGAATGGGTAAGGGCTGATATAACCCTGCATTAGTTGACGTGCCTTTAGCTTTCTGGCATATGACACATGTCTCCACAAATTTCCTGACATCTGATTGCAACTTAGGCTAGAAATAATGCCTCCTGACCAGATCAAGGGTCTTATCTAGACCAAAATGACCTGCCATGGCTCCACAATGTTTCTCCTTGATTATATTCACCCTCATAGAACACCGTGGGATACACAACTGTCCACCCTTGAACAACAATCCATCCTGGATCAAGAATTCAGAGAACTCAGCATGGTATTTCTCCCCAAAAGAAGTACAGACCTGATATATTTCTCCAAAATCTGCATCAGACTCATACATGGTCTTGAGTGAATCAATACCAACACTCTCTAACTGAATCTGATTGACGGTGAGAACTCTCCTGCTTAAAGCATCTGCAACTTTGTTCTTAACCCCTTTCTTATGCTTCAAGGTAAAAGTGAAAGCCTGTAAGGTTTCTACCCACTTCATATGTATGTGGTTCAGCTTCTCCTGACTGTTGATGAAACTCAGAGCCTGGTTATCTGTGAATACTATGAACTCCTTTGGCATCAGGTAATGCCTCCATTTCTTAAGGGACTGAACTAAAGCATACATTTCCAGATCATATGATGAATACCTTTTCTTAGCATCATTGAGCTTTTCACTGAAGAATGCAATTGGTCTACCCTCTTGACTGAGTACTGCTCCAATGGCCATGTGACTGGCATCACACTCTACCTGAAAGATCTTGTTGAAATCTGGAAGTGCAAGGACTGGCTGCTGTGCCACCTTCCTCTTCAATGCCTCAAAGGAATCATCTGCTCCTTGAGTCCAAACAAACCTGCACTTCTGTCCTCCTTTGATGGTATCTAGCATGGGTGCACAAATATGACTGAACCCTCTTATAAACTTTCTGTAGAAGGTTGCTAACCCATGGAAACTTCTGACATCATTCATGGTCTGTGGAGTTGGCCAATTCAGTATGGCACTCACCTTTTCCTTATCCATCTGTAGCTTTCCTTGTGAAATGACAAAACCTAAATATGTGATCTCCTTTTTCATGAACAAGCACTTGTCCAAGTTGATCATCAGCTTCTCTTCATGTAACCTCTTGAGAACCAGATCTATATGTCTGAGATGTTGTTACTGAAAATCAGAATGTCATCTAAATAGACTATGACAAACTTACCAATGAATTCCTTCAGAACCTCATTCATCAGCCTCATGAAAGTACTAGGGGCATTAGACAAACCAAAAGGCATAACCTTCCATTCATATAACCCTTCATTTGTTTTGAATGCTGTCTTCCACTCATCACCTGGTCTAATCCTTATCTGATGGTATCCACTCTTCAAATCTATTTTTGTAAAGTACTTGGCACTTCCCAAACAATCAAGTAAATCCTCAATTCTGGGGATTGGAAACCTATACCTGATTGTGATCTTATTGATGGCTCTGGAATCTGTGCAAAGCCTCCAAGTGCCTTCCTTCTTTGGTGCTAGTACCGCTAGTACTGCACATGGACTCAAACTCTTTCCAATCAGACCTGAATTCATCAATTCTTCAATCTGTCTGGCTACTTCTGCATTCTGTTCTGGGGTAAGCTTATAAGCTGCTTTATTTGGAAGTGTAGACCCTGGAATCAAGTCTATGCAATGACTGATATCTCTGACAGGTGGTAGGGATCTTGGCATTCCCTCTGAGATGACACCTTTGTACTTATCCAATAACTCTTGGATAGCTGGGTCTATCAACCTTGGCTTCTTCTCTTTCTTGCCTGCCTGCTGTTGTTCCTTATTCACACTCATACAGGGGATCAGGGCATATGCAACTGCACCTTCTGCTGCTACTTCTTTCATGAACTGTTTGCCTTCCATCAGCATGACCTTCACCTCTTTTCCTTTAGACTTCTCCTCTTTCTCCTTTAATGGGAATAGTGTTACATCTTTACCATCTTTAGTGATTTTATAGGTGTTTTTAACACCGTCATGCTGTGCCTTCAGATCATACTGCCATGGTCTACCAAACAAAAGGTTGCAAGCATCCATCTTGGTGATATCAAACAACAACCTATCCTTATATCCACCAATCTGAAATTCTACCCAAGCCTGCTCTTCTACAGTTGTCTGCTGACCTTGAGTAAGCCATGAGACTTTATAGGGAGATGGGTGAGGCAATCTCCTAAGCTTCAGCTTTACCACCATTTCTTCAGACACGAAGTTCTCAGTAGAACCAGAATCAATCAAAACCTTACATGCCTTACCTCCTGCTTTGCAAATGGTTCTGAAAAGAGACTTCCTTTGAGGGGCTTCTTTGTCAGGTACCTTCATGGTAGTTACTGTTCTTCTCATCATCAGGGACTCTCCACTTTCTGGATATCCATAATTCTCAGGACCATTCACACTCTGAAATTCATTAGAGCTTGTCCTACTTTGATTATCAGGTTCTTTGACCAGATTTGTCCTCCTTTCTCCTGCTGAGCTTGTGGCCTTGTCTAGACATCTGCTGGCTATATGGCCTTCTTTGTTACAGTTGTAACACTTGATGGATCCTCTGCCCTGGGATCTTCCTCTGTAAGGTCTTCTACCTCTGAAGTTTCCCTGCTGACTGTAATTCTCTCTCTGATTCTGACTATTGTTGCCCTTACTATTGTCTTGACTGGATTCTCCTTGATATCCCTGTCCATGTCCTCTGCCTCTGAAAGGACCTCTTCCACCTCTTTGTTGTCTTCCTCTTCCTCTATTGTTTTGCTCTTGTTTTCTCTTCAGCTTTTCTTCCACTTTCAATGCCAACTGAAAGCTTTTCTGCACTGTATCTGGGTTATGCAGACTCAGATCTTCCTGAATATTAAACCTCAGTCCATTAAGGTATCTGGCTACCTTTTCTTCTTCACTTTCTTTCACCTTTGTCTTCATACAGAGTTTCATGAACTCTTCTGTATATGAGCTGACATCTAGCTCCTTCTGCTTCAGGTTTTGCTTCCTCTTGTGTAACTGGATACTGTAATCCAAAGGAATATAAGCTTCCTTTACCAATTCCATCATCTTCTTCCATGTGGCAACTCTACGTTTTCCTTCCTGCACTCTATCATCTTGAACAAAGTTCCACCATGTCAAGGCAGCTTCTTTCATCTTTGACTGTGCTATCTTCACTCTCTGTTGTTCTGGTATCTCCTCTGTCACAAAGAAATTGTTCAGACAGTCTATCCATTCCATCACTGAATCAGGGTCCATCTTACCTGTAAACACTGGCAAATCCAGCTTCACATCCATGGTTCTCCTCTCCATGGCCTTGAGGGCGTTCAACAGTGGTCTCTGGTCTACAGGAACGACCTCCTCGCTCCAATTAGGGATCTCTTCTTCTTCCCTATCATCTTCTCTACCAGAACCTACTCTGCTCCTCAACTTTGCTAACTCATCTTTCAACTCCTGATTCTGAGCCTTCACAGCCTTGCTTTCTGCAATCTGTTTCTTCACCAGAACTGCCAACTCAGCGTTGGTCATCCTTGCTGGAACCTCAGATGTTCCTTCTTCGTCTGACATCCTACTTATCTTTTCCAGAAGATCCTAACCTTGGCTCTGATACCACTATGATGCAGAGTGAAACGCAACGGAAGCTAACTAACAGGAAGGAGCTGCCAACAATACAAACAGCATGATAAAAATGTCTATCGGCTCAGCATCATCATCATATTTCCTAACAACACCAACAGCATCATCATATTTCAACAGCATCATCATATTTCGGATGATCGCAAACATCCTCCAGTTGCACTGTTCATCGGGTGCCAAACACTAGCGGCATCATCATGATATTCAATATCACCTTCGTCAGCAGGATATCCAAATATCCGGTTGCTCCCGATATCCTGATGACGACAACTTAACACCTTCCCTTCGATGCCCCGCTACCCGACGATACAAGCAACAGCATCATAATCTAGTTTATCCGGTTGTCTTGGAACCTCCTGATGATGTTTCACAACTTTCTGCCGAGAGCCTTCGCCGATGCCTAAACCCTTAGCGACAACAGGATAAACTCGCATAGAGGGATTTCTTAATATCCTGATGACGATGACGTCATATCCTGATGACGATGACGTCACACAACATCCTGATGAACTCTTCAATACTTAGACAAAAACTGAACTTTCACACCCGCATCTGCTAGCGATACGCGGATGATGAGCTTCTCCGAGAGATGATCCTGACTGCGATATATACACTGAGTATATATCCAACTCAAAACATCCTGATGCACTTGCAACTTGCAAACTTCAACAGCTCCACGACCCGATCCTGATGGCTATGCATTCGCAGATGACGATGCGGCTTGTTCCGGCTGGAAACGCACATGCAGACTCCTGTGTATCCGTCCACTGCATGTAAACACTCCGAACCGCTCAATTTCACAAAGATGATGTGACGACTGGGCCGGATCACCTTCAAACCAAAATCTAACAGTTTATCTTTCTATACCTAGCACATGAGGATGCTAGGCTGATTCACAGCATGCTCCTAACAGATCTCCTGAACAATGCAATGCATAAACAGAAAACACAAATGCAACCTAAGCTATGATACAGAACCATTCCACCGATTTGCAGGATCAACCGGTGGAAGGGTTGAAGGAACCCATCAACTTGCAAAACGGAAAGGAAATCAAAACAGATACAACTGATACAATCAGATAATGCAAAGATGAGATCTTATTCAATTGAAATTCAAATGTCCTGAATACAGCTTCACAATGTCTGAACTGCTCTCCTGAATCTCAACTCAACACAACACCGATACATCTATCAACATCAATCTCAATATCAATCTATGCTAAACCCTCACAGATCGAAGGTATATATAACAAAGTCCTTCGAGTACTACCAACTCACTTCCCAGTGGCTGGGAGCTTCCAAGCGGCTGGGAGAGAGGACAGCTCAGATAACCTTATCCCGATCTCTAACTGCCTACACATACTCCTATGCTGATCTAATACATAGCATCGGTCCAATGGACCTTATTACATGATAAAGTCAAACATACTAAAAATAGACTATCCTGTCATCATGCTGATAATTATCCTATAGCCTGATCATGTATGTCATCATGCGGACCTATATCCTGATCATGTGCGGGTGCTCCTGCACCAACCATTAAAGCAAACTGAAAGAAATACATGCATAACTTCCAACCATCTCCCCTATAGATCATCATCTAACTTGAGACTCAATGTATTCAATAAGGTGCGTGAATTTTTCTTTCAGTTTAAGTGGGTGCATGTGATTAATTATCCTCATCTTGAAGATCAGTTGAACAAATCAGTGACTAACATTAGCCAAAGTAGGTGAGGATGTTCCCTCATAGCCAACCGGATAGAGCCTTGCTGCCAGCAAGCATCCATAGCCCCGGCAAGGATATCGTTACAATTCTCCTAAGTAGAGCCCCACTGCCAACGAGCGTCTATAGCCCCAGTAGAGTTACTTAGATGGCTTAACCTAGATTTTTAGTAAAATCCATTTTATTGCTTTACATTTTATATTTTTGGTAGAACTTCATAAGATGTTGCATTTGTAACTTCATCATCATGATGTAAGGAGTGGTCACTTGCTAAAATTAAGCTGAGAATTGTAATAGTAGCAAGGGTGACCTTTGATTTTTCACCTAATATCTACACTGGTAGGTTCAACCAACCCAAGGATTTTAGGTGTGTCATTGTGAGAAACATCCTTGAATACTCAACCCATTCTTATTGAATACAAAATTTCACAAGTCAAACAACTCTCCACATTCATGACAGTCACAACAAGTTATGCATAAACTTAAAACAATTAACCTGAATGATCTGGATTTTTTTGTGGTTGTTAGTTTGCTCCTGCACGCTCTAAATCAAAAGAAAGATCCCTGCTGAGGACAACAAAGCAACCAAACAAAACAAACAAAAGGAAGGAGACTGTACAAACAACCACATAACAAATATACATTATGATACACGTGACTGTCATGATGCTACTTCAGGCCTGAAAATAGTGCTTGAGGAACTATCCATTGACTGGCAATGGGGCATCCTCACCTGTTAAGGACTTGAGCTTGTAGGTGATGTCTCCTAATATTTTAGAAATTTGAAAGGGGCCTATCCAGAGTTTGTCAAACTTACCATGGTCACCCTTCCTTTCATGTGCTTTGTCCCACATTAGGACTAGATCTGAGATCTAGAAAGCCTTAATTTTAGCCCTTTTGTCAAACCATCGCTTGAAAACAGCCTGATGTTTAGCAAACTGGTTAATGGCTTCACTTCTTTTTTCATCTAGGTGCATCAGCTGCAGCAACCTAACCTCCTGTTTGTTATTTATGCCTAGGTATTCTTGTGCAAACTACAGTGTAGAAATCTTTAGGTTAATAGGGAGGAGGGGATCCACCCCATATACTAGGTGAAAAGGTGAGTTTCCTTATGCAGCCTTATTTCTGGTTCTATCTACCCACAAGGCATATTTCAACAGAGTGTCCCATTCCCTTGGGTTCTTATCTATCAACTTCTTTATGATGTTAAGCAAGTTCTTGTTTGTGGATTCTACTAATCCATTCCCTTGGGGATAGTAATTGGAGGAGAATTTCAAGATGACCCCATGGTCAAAAGCCCAACCTAATAGTTTTATTGAAGCAAAGGCAGGTCCATTATCACACACTAAAGCATATGGAACTCCATACCTGGTCACTATGTTGCTTTCCAAAAACTTAATGACATCCTTAGCATTACATGTTTTACTGCTGACAGCTTCAGTCCACCTGGTACAATAGTCAGTAATAGTCAAGACATACCTGTGGCCTGAGGATGATGGAGGATTGATGGGTCCTATGAAGTCCATACCCTACTAAGAAAATGGGTGCATCTCCATCATTGGCTGCAGAGGTTGAGCAGCATATTTATCTCTATTTGCAGCAACTTGACACACATGACAGTATTTGGTATGTTCAACAGTGTCCTTGAAAATCGTGGGCCAATAATACCCTACACTGAGGATGGCATGAGTGGTGGCCAAGGATGATTCATGTGTAGTCCCAAATTTATCATGCAATTCTACAAGTACCTTTTCTGCTTTTGGTTTTTCCAAGCACCTCAAGTATATCCCCTCAGTTTCTCTTATAAAGGACTCCTCCTTTCATCGTATATTTTTGTACTTTTATCTTTAGGGCTCTCCTTTGTGAGGCCTGCAATCTTGGGGGACATCTCCCAGTGATCAAGACATGCCTAACATCTAAATACCATGTTCCATCATCTTTTGTATCTACATCATACTGCTGGCTCAGGATGTTAAGGTCTATCTCTGATATCATTTGACTCAAAGTTTGTCCTCTTACCAACCTCATGGGTGTGATATCCATGTCATACTCCTGGAGGATGGTGATCCATTTGGCCCTCTTCTCACTTGGCTCACTTTGCATTAGCAGTATCTTTACTGCTGCATCAGGTACCACAGCAATCACCTTACTCCTCAGGATGTAGTGCCTGAACTTCTTGACTACCTGAACCAGAGAAAGTGCTTGTCTTTCAACATCCATGTACCTGAGCTCTGCATCTCTGAAAGGGCAGCTCATGAAGGCTATAGGCTTCTCTTGCTTTTCTTCATTTCTCTGGGTTAGCACTGCTACAGAGGTATGTTTTGAGGCAAATGAGTAGATGTAGAAGTCCCTGGTGTATTCTGGACTGATCAGGACTGGAGCATCTGAAATAGCTTTCTTAATGTCTTCAAAAGTTGCTCTAGCTTTAGGTGTCCACTCAATCTTGGCATTCCTTTTGAGCATGGCATTCAGGGGCCTAACTATCTCTGCAAAGCTGGTGATGAACTTCCTAACAAAATTAATCTTACCAAAGTAAGATTTGAGCTTTGTCTTGCTTCCAGGCAGTTGTATTTTCGTGATAGACTCTACTCTGTCAGGATCAATGATGATCCCATTCTTAGTTATCAGGTGACCCAGCAACTTCCCGGTGGTCATCCCAAATATGCACTTCTTGGGATTTAAGGATATCCCGTACTGCTTGCACTTCTTCAGCACCTTTCTTAGGTCCTCTACATGGTTTTTTCTATATTTGGAAAACACAGTCAGGTTATCCATGTAGATCACTATGCACTTACTAATTAAGCCTCTGAAGGCTATGTCCATTGCCCACTGGAAGGTGGCTCCAGCGTTTATTAGCCCAAATGGCATGCGTCTGTAGGCAAAGATCCCCCATTTAGTGGTGAATGCAGTTTTCAATCTATCAATTCTGTCCACCATCACCTGATTGTAACCAAAGAAGCCATCTAAGAAGGACATCATCTTGGCTCCATTCACAACCTACAGGACTTCATCTAGGAAGGCAAATGATAGTTATCCTTTTCAGAAGCTCTATTCAAATTCCTAAAAGCCACACACAGCCTGATGTCGCCATTCTTCTTCCTCACAGGTACCAGGTTCGCCACTCACGTGGAGTGTCTCACAGGAAATATGATCCTGGCATCAAGCAGTCTTTTAACTTCTTCAAAGATGATGGGCTCCAGCAGGGCATTGACAGGTCTCTGTTTCTGCCTAAAAGGCTTGGCATCTAGCTTCAAAGGAATAGTATGGGTGATGACAAAAGTGTCATAAGTTTTCAGCTCATCATATGTCCAGGCAATGACATGGATGTAGTCTTGGAGAGCCTGGGTTATCCCTTTGAACTCTTCATCCGTGCAAACCTTTCCAATTAGGACATTTCTTTCTTTACCACCTTGCCCAATGTCAACTAGAGAGTACTGCCCCTCCTCGGCTTTTGGGAGCTCCCTTTGTTTTAGCATGTTGTCTAGGTCAAATGCTCTCTCTAGCTCTATCATTCCCTTAGGGATCCTGTTGCTAGGCAACTCCAAGATTTCTCCTTCTTCTTAGACATGATCTTCCATGTTAACTTCATCTATGATCTGTGCCTCAAAAACATCTCTATTGGAAATAAAATCTAATATATGCTGATCATCATCAAATACTTGAAGATTGGTTACATTATCAGGTACTGAAGGCACTGATACTAATTCAACTGAGAACCTTTTGAGACCTGATATGGACAGAGGTTCCAAAGCACTGGCAGCCTGGGCTAAAGCATCCACTCTATGGTTTTGCTCCCTGGGCACATGGGTGATATTGAAGGCATCAAAATCTTCTATCAGGTTCCACACCCTGTGCCTATAGTTAGACAGCCTTTTGTATTTGTAGGAGTATATACCTCTTACCTGCCTAACAACTAATTCTGAGTCTCCATAGACATGTAGAATTCTCACCTTCTTGCTAAGTGCAAACAACATCCCATGAATTAGAGCTTCATACTCTGCTACATTATTTGTACATGGGAACTGCAACCTGTATGCTGCTAGGTAGGATTTTCCTGATGGATTGATGAGGTTCACTCCTATTCCAGCTCCTTGCTTTGATTTGGATCCATCAAACCCAAGGATCCATGGCTTGTCTTCATCTAAAGGCTTGTTTGGGGCTTCTTTCTTCCTTTTGGCTCTGACAGCTACACCACCGAATATCCACTTCAACTTTGGTATCTTTGTTTTCTTAGGCACCACTTCATCGGCCTCATGGGAAGCTGATATTTCTTCTTTTCTTTTATCATCAGGAGGAACATCCCCTAGACTAGGCAATGTCAATCTTTTTAAAATGTGTAGGCATAATGAACAAGATGCTTCTAAATGAGGTGCCTCATGTAACCTGTACCATCCTCCAACCAAGACATCCTGAGGAGGTCTTTGCTGCTATATCATCTTTTGCATTTCTTTTGATAGGAACTCTTCAAATTTGGACAGACTGCTGCCCCTATCTTCATCAAACAACTCATAATCTGACTCCATCAAACACTCACTCCTAAGGGTGATTTTCTCCTTGTTCTTAGCATTACTCTTGTTGCCAACCAGTATCCCTTCTGTTACCTTAACAGGATCCTCATCATGATGTGTGCTTCCTCTCACTCCTATAGAAGACAAACAAGGATCAACATCATTACCATTATATGTAGCACTTACCACAGATGATGATGATGACGCCTCATGGTATGCCTGTTCTAGCTCTAGCATGTCTAGGCAAGCCTCACATGTCTTTTCAGAATGAGCCTCATTATGCAACCTGCACCATCCACTAATCAAAATATCATGAACAGGTACATTTAACAATTGGCAGCGTTTCACCCCTTTAAGCAGATGCATCTCGAAATTCTTGAAGTGATCTATCTCTATCTCATTTCTAAGATTACAACTAGGTTCTAGATATGCATCATCATCCTGAGGGTTATCATCATGATCATGTATGTCAAGCATCAGGATCTCCTCTACCCTAGTAGTCGGAGGTCTGGTGGAGTAAACTCCAGGTTCCACATTCACATACAGGGCTTTGTTGGTTTTGTTATATTCAGTAATCATGTGTTTCATGCGAGGTTCAGCTTCAATCTTGATCTGGTTAGGTATTCCCCTCCAGGGCAACCACATGTGACTGAAGTCAGTAGACATATATCCATTGAGGGTCTTTGACCAATGCCTACTGAGCAACATTTCGTATGCATCAGGTATATCAACTACCTGGATATCAATATAATGCTAGATTCTAGGATCTGAGGCTAGTTGCATATGGATGTGGGTCAGTTCCCCCACCATGTTTACTTCTATTTTGTCCAGCTTGGTTACTTTCTTCAATGATTTGGCAGGATGTAACCCCAAGGTATTGCATATGGATAAGGGCATCATGTTGGTAGATGCTCCTGAGTCCACTAGACAGTTGTGCAGGTTGTATAGGGTCATGTGGGAGGTCTCTACAGCTTGGATAGTGGCCGGGGTTTTTAATTTTGTATTAGCCTCCCTGGCAGCATGATCTTTATTTCCAAACTAGCTTGGGGTATGGCTGTCTTCCTTTTGGGTAGGACTGTCTAAAGATTTCACAAAAGCACTTTTGATAGAAGGGATCCTAAGTAGTTATGATAATGGCAGGTTGATCTTAACCTTCTTCATCTCATCAGTTAGGTAAGAAACCAATTTGTTAGGTCCAGGAGGTGGATTTGTGGGATTTGGTGTTGCATTCTGTGGTGTCAAGTGATGCACACTGACTTTGGGAAATCTAGGGTTATTATTTGCCTGGGGATCAGGTGGAGTATTGAAGTTGTTTGGAGGCAATGAGGTGGTCAAAGGGCCAGCAGACTGATTTGAGTTATTCCTCAGGTTGTAGTTATGTCTACCTTGAGGTTGTTGTTGATAAGCATTGACTTCCTCATATTCCACTGATGGCTCATTCTCATCTTCAAATGGGAAAATGTAGTTGGATTCAAGAGCCATGGCTAATTCCTCACATGTTGAGGTGTAATCCTGATGTGATGAGGTTACATACTAATGAGGATGATGCATGAAGCTTTCTAGAACTAAGGTGATATCATACTCATAAGGGACAATCTCATTTCCCTCTACATAAGGTGGGTTTCCTGAAGTACTGGACACTTCAGCTTGGAAAATGCTGGCTACAACCCTGAATTGGGGGCAATCTAACTCTGCATGAGCGTTGGTATTATGAATCCTGCACTAGTTTGCAAGTGTTGCCTCAACAAGGTTTACTCTAGTGGTCTGTTTAGATTCACTAGGAGGCTGATTATCCAGGGGTGATGGCAAGGAACCATTGTTTGGCCTAGTGTTCCGCACTCTAGGCTGTCTAGGAAGATTGTTGTTGCCATTATTGTTATTGTAATTATTGTTGTACCCCTTGTCAAGATAGTTTGGTCTGTCATTGGCATAGCCTCTATTTTGGTTAGGCTAAGAGTAAAAGTTCTGATTTCTCAGATGGGTGACCTCAGTGGAAAGTTTCCTAAGCTGGGCTGATATTTCTTTGATTTCTTCTTTCTCCTCCTGAGTGTTTGCCACTACATTTTCTACCTGGGGCTTGAAAAAAGAAGACCCATTGTTATTGTTGGGTTGTTCTATAGCATGTCGCACTTGTGTCTGATATGGCAACATCTGGCTATTCCCACTTGGTGGTGGCATGACACTAAGTGGAGGTATTTGCAAAGGGGCTAGCATCAGGGCTGAAGGTATCATGGCCCTGTTGGTCTGTTGGTGGATAGGATATGTTGGATAGCTTGGAAGTGAAGGGAAGGCGACATTTGGTGTGGGGGCAGGAGCTAATTGTTGGCTGACCTTGATAGCTTCCCCAAAGGCCTCTGCTAAATTTGTTATGCCAGGATGTGTCCTCCTGATAAACATGGAGGTCAAGGGATCTAAGGCTGAGTAGTAAATGCTCCTGGCAGCTTCATCTATTACATTATAAGGAGCTACTAGCTTAGACAACATCTTCTGGAATCTAGCATTGAAGTTTGCTATAGGCTCCCCCTCAGACCTCTTGATAGTGGCAAATAAATGGTAGTTTGTTGAAGGGTCTATAGGCACCTTGAACCTATCCTTGAAAGCTTTCTCTAAGGCATCTAATGAGTTGACTGAACCTTGGCCCAACAGAGCTAGTGAATATTGGAACCGAAGAGCAGCCCAAGATTATCCACTTCGCAAAATCTCTCACACCGCCAGAGAAAACCAAGTTTGTACCATTCTTTAAGAAGAAGAGAGGCAGCTTTGCTTGGTCATATGCTGACATGCCAGGTTTAGACCTGAACCTGATTTTGCATCATTTGCCATTGGATTCAGGGGTGAAGCCCGTAAAGTAGAAACTGAGAAAGATGCATCCTCATATAGCCCTTTTGGTCAAGGAAGAACTTAAGAAATTGCTAGATGTGGGGTTCATCAGAGCCATAGATTATCCTGAATGGATATCAAACATTGTGCCAGTGTCTAAACCAGATGGCAGGGTTCGACTGTGCAATGATTTTTGAGACTTAAACAAAGCATGCCGCAAGGATGACTTCCCGTTGCCAAACATCGACATCATAGTCGACCTTACAGCAGGACATACAATGCTATCACTCATGGACGGATTCTCCGGGTATAACCAAATCAAAATAGCACTAGAGGACCAACACAAAATAGCTTTCACTTGTCCATGGGGTACCTTTTAGTGGAATGTCATGCCTTTTGGGCTAAAAAACACAGGTGCTACATATCAGCGGGCCATGACAACTATATTCCATGACATGATGCATGTGATGATGGAGGACTATGTTGACGACATCTTAGAAAAATCTCTCACAAGGGACTCACACCTAGACATATTAGAAAAAGTCTTTCAATGGTTGGATCAATTCCAAGTCAAACTGAACCCGAAGAAGTGTGTGTTTGGGGTAACATCGGGCAAGCTGCTAGGCTTCATCGTGTCAGCCAACGGAATAGAGGTAGACCCTGCCAAGGTCAAAGCAATAATGGACATGCCACCGCCCAAGACTCTAACACAGTTGAGATCCTTACAGGGCAAGCTGCAGGCCATCTGCAGGTTCATCTCACAGTTGGCAGACAAGTGCCAACCTTTCAGCCACCTCCTACATAAGAATATTCCATTTAAATGGGATGAGCGGTGCGAAGAGGCATTCAACAAGCTAAAGGAGTACCTTATGAACCCTCCTATACTCATGCCTCTGATCCAAGGAAAACCTTTGATTCTCTACATATCTGCTACACCTACTGCTCTTGGGGCTCTCCTAGCACAGCAAGACTATGAGAACAAGGAAAGAGCTGTATACGACATCAGTCAAACCTTAGTGGGCTATGAGTTACAATACTCACAGGTAGAACGATCATGCCTTGCGGTGGTTTTTGCTTCACAAAAACTCTGACACTACATGTTGGCACATCCTGTCAAACTCATTGCCAAAATCGACCCACTACAGTATCTTCTTAGCAAAGTGGGTTATGCTTCTTAGTGAATATGATATAGAATATGTGGACAAAAAAGCCATCAAAGGGCAAATCATAGCCGACCAACTGGCCGAGGCACCATTACAGGACACTTCACCAATGCAGTTTGAGTTTCTCGATGAGTCTTTATTCACTCTGTCAACATCTCCTTGGAAACTCTACTTCGATGGGTCTTACAACAACCATGGATCAGGGGCAGGTATCCTATTTATCACTACCCAAGGTGACACAATTCCAAAGTCCTACAGGTTGTTATTTCCATGCACTAACAATATAGCGAAATATGAAGCCTTAGCAATTGGTCTCAAGATGGCCACTGAGTGGAAAAGCCCAGCATTTTGTGTCTATGGTGATTCTCAGCTTATCATAAATCAGGTTAACGATGAATATCAAACCAAAGATGAGAATCTAATCCCATACAAATGGATGGTCGACGACCTCAAAGAACACTTTGGGACCATCTCCTTTGAACAAATACCCAGGATCAAGAACAAAGTAGTAGATGCAATGGCTACCATAGCCTCTCTTCTTGAAATACCTGAATACGAGTCATGGTATGAGTTCTTAGTAGAAACCATTTGGCAACTGGCTTATGATCTCCTCGAAACCCATTCCATTTGCCTCCTAGTAGGATCTGATTCACCTTGGTACGATAAGACCTACACTTACCTCAAGGACAATATTCTTCCACCGGACCTCTATTCCAACCAAAAATGGACTTTCATCCAACAAGCCTCCCGTTAAACCATCATAGCTAATACCCTTTACCGACGTGGTCTGGATGGTACTTTACTCCATTGTCTAGAACAAGAAGAATCCATAATGGCCTTGCGAGACATACACAAAGGGATCTGCGGAACACACTCTAGCGGTCCTTAACTAAGAAACTCATGCGTTTGGTTTATTACTGGCCCAATATGGAAATGGATTCATATCAGTTTGTTAGAAAGTGCAAACAGTGCCAGATACACAGGAACCTGATTCATGCACCTGCTCAGGAGTTGAGACCTCTAACGACACCCTGGCCCTTTTGCCAGTGGGGACTTGACCTTGTGGGAATGATTCATCCACCTTCTTCCAATGGCCATAAATTTATCATAACCGCCACTGAGTACTTCACCAAGTGGATTGAAGCCGTTCCCCTAACCACCGTCACAGGAAAGCAAATTTCCTAATTACATTATCTGCCGATATGGCATCCCTTCATCCATCATAACAGATAATGGGAGACCATTCAAAAATCAGGATGTCTAGGAACTTTGTGAGTGTTTCAAAATCCAACATCGTTTCTCCACTCCATACTACCCCTAAGGTAACGGCCAAGCTGAGGCATCGAATAAAACCATTCTAAAAATCCTAAAGAAAACTGTCAATGAAGCTGGTCGCGATTGGCACATCCAACTCAATCCCGCTCTGTGGACCTACAGAACCAGTATACACACTCCCATAGGTGCTACACTCTATGCCCTTGTCTATGGTTCTGAAGCCATCCTTCCCATTGAGGTCAAACTCCCATCCCTCAGGGTGTCGTTGAAAGGTCTCATATCAGATGAAGACTACAGAGTGTCCAGGCTACAAGAACTAGAGCTGCTAGAGGAAAGGCGCCAGAAAGATTTTGACCATCTAAAAGCCTATCAACAGATGATGTCCAGAAGTTACAACCACAAGGTTAGACCAAGGTGCTTCAAGGTTGGGGACCTAGTTCTAAAAGAGAACCCTCGCAATCAACAGGACAGAGAAAAGAAAGGTAAGTTCGAGCCTAACTGGCTTGGGCCCTATGTAATTGTAGCTGCTTACGGATCAGGGGCATATCAGTTAGCCACATCAGAGGGTGAGTTGTTTGATGATCCAATCAACAGCATGCACCTTCACCGGTTCTATACCTAGGAGAACCCCAATGCAAGGGGGCACAATAAGATCAAAAATCAAAAAATCAAAAAAAAAATGGAAAAGAGCAAATACAAAAAAATTAGAAAAAAAATAGAAAGCATACAAAAAAATCATCCTTTGGTGAAAACCTGGCAAACAGGTGCCTTGGATAGGTATCGTGATGAAAACCTGGCAAACAGGCGTCATGTTACTCTCTAGCTCCTTGTGCAAATAAAAGCAAGTGGTGAAAACCTGGTAAACAGGTGTTACTTGTGATAAACCGCCTTCTCCATCTTTGAGAATCCAATCACCTTGAGTCCATTCTTCCTTCGCTCATTTTCCATTCGACCCATATCTACCCCACAATAAACACTTGACAGTTACCTATCATGGCTTGATACTCACCTTGTGGCCTTGTCAACCAAGGTTTTGTCCCATACCGTCTCCTCAATGTGAGCCTACGTAGTGTCTCTCGTCGGTGTCCATAGTCTAAGTCTGTGAACTACGTTGCCTCTGCGCCGTCACGTAGGCAAGGCCTTTATTCTAATGCGCCCCCGAGGCTTCCATTTCTTCCATGGTCCCATTCATCCTCTTTCTTGTCTTCATTCTTGTCGTCTTTCTTCTAGTCCATCCATGGTCCATTAGGGTTTACCCCGAACTATGTTGCCTCTGCGTCGTCACGTAGGCAAGGCCATTTAGCAATGAGCCCCCGAGGCACTAGGTCAGTCCCTTAGGGTCCGTCTCCCCAATAAGGATTGTGCAATCTTCTCACCAAGCAAGCAAATGCAAGCAGAACCCACGCCTCAAGCAGAAATCTTGACAATGAGCATCTTAACCTATCCCATGCAAACCAAATACCCAAGGTCTTCTAATTGATTTTATCTAAATTATGGCAAGAAAAACACATCTAAATGCAAGAATGTTTTGTGGATTGGAACCATGGTTAAGTTACAGAGTCTGGATTTTTGTTATCATGTCTTTCTACGCTACTCAAGGATGCCAAAAGCTAGAGCTGCTATGATGGGGGCATGATTATTTTCTTTGTTTGCTATTTGTGGATTAAACTTTAGTAATGTGAAGCCTTGTCTAAGGACATGATCGGCAAAAGATCATCGAGGACATCAAAGGTATAACATGAACGGGGGCAATCCTTGTTTGTTGAAACGCAAGGACGTACTCAGGTCATCTAGATTCAATTTTGACTAGATGCTTGTATTAACTTGTTAAATCACAAATCCATGTAAGCGGTACTCAGGTCATCTCGGTTCAAATTATACCTCGATGCTTGTATTCACTTACAACATTTTGGAAAATGTACCAAAAACAAACTGCACAATGATGAAATAAAGCACTCTAAAAGCAAAACATCCATCCTATATCCACATACGCATCCATGCAATCCTCATTATCCAACAATGCAGAGTAACGATATCAAGTAAATTTTATGAGCCATCTTATCACAACCATTCTTCTATCTATCTATCATGTCATTCTTGTGTCGATCAAGTACATTTGGACTTCACAAAAAACAAAGCATATAGGAGCATATCATATCATTCGTAGGACTAGTCATGCACATGCTTAGGTTCATAGAATACACCATCCAATGCATTAGGTCACCAATACATTTTCATCACATCACATCTTAAATCATAGATAATCACATCAAACTCATATCACATACGCATACATTTGCATTAGATCATATAGACGTCCCATAACATAGTTGCATCATCACATAGAAATCATAACACATACGCATACATTTGCATTAGATCATATAGACATCCCATAACACAGTTGCATCATCACATAGAAATCATAACACATATGCATACATTTACATTAGAACATATACAGCTCCCATAACAAAGTTGCCTCTAACATAGAAATCGTATTACATTTTGCATTCATTTGAAAAGGTTAAATCACATAGACATCATATAGCAGCATATCACAAAGCATCTCATATAGCATCAGATAGACCATCTAACTATGCACATACATCACATCATAAAATAGAAGTAAATCTTCATCACATAGCACATGCAATAGATACACAAAGCTGCATCATCATATATACTATCATATAAAAGAGGTCCAAATGTACAAAATTGTCATCTATCTCTAGAATAAAAGTGTCATATACAATATGCATCCAAATGGATGGTGATACATGTTCCAAAATGTACAAAATCCGGTTTGTGTCTATCCCTGCTGCTGTGGGCCACCACTGCCAACTCCTGACTGCTGGGGACCCATCACGGAGACCCCTGACTGTGATGGACCTGCTCTATGAGTCACCCCAGACTGACTCCTAAAGCTCCCTGCCCTCTGGCTCGATGCCACGGCACCATGGTATAACCCTCGGTAATACTGAGCCTGGGACTGTGCTCTGGCTAGATCTGTCTGTGCCTTTGCCAACTGCGTCTGCAACTGGCCAACCTGTGCCTGTGCCCGCTGCACCTGCCCCACCAAAAATGAACTCGCTGCATCTATCCCCATAGCAGCCATAGCAGTGTCTCGCTCTACACGGATGATACGTACCCGTGCGTCTGCCATGCCTCTCTTACGAGTCAACCCAGTGATCACTGTTGCGTCTGTCTCTCACCGCCTCTCTACCCTCCTCAGCTGTGCCTGTAGTTCTCACACCTGTCCCCTCAGGCTAGCTATAGTCCTCTCATAAGCCTCTCCCTGTACTGCCCCTGTGCTGCCTTTGCCTGTCCTGGCCCCTATGGTTGGGGCACTTGCTGCTGTGGTACCTGCTGGGGTGGTGGCATCTGTGCCTGCTGAGGTATCTGCTGCTGAGGTATCAAGAACAGGATAGTTAGAAATTGCATGATTGATTCAGGTGTTGCCATGAACATCATGCCTATAGCAGTTATGAAAGAATTGGGAATGTGGGTTGATACTACATTTGGCCAATGTTATGCAATGGATAACAGATCTATCCCAGTAGTTGGTATTATGAGGGATGTGGAGATAAAACTTGCCTCACACCTTGAAGCAACTTATAACATTGATATTACTGTGGTTGACATCCCACCATATTATGGAATGCTTTTATCAAGGCAATGGGCTGCAATGGTAGGAGGGAATGTTCAGTTAGATTTATCATATACCACCATACCAGTGGGAGGCAAAGAAATCAAGTTGTGTAGAGAGCTAAGGTATGACAATATTATAGAAAGAATGGATCGGCATCAGATAAATTTCTTTTGTGATACAAATTTAGGAGTCTTCAAAGTTGGAGAAACTACACCAGAATTGCGTAACACTAATCCAATACACACTGAATCTATGAAAGAAGAAAATGATGTGTGGAAGATGTATTTTGATGGTGCATGCAGCAAAATAGGAAATGGGGCTAGAGTAATTTTCATTTCACCAGGAGGTAAAACTTTCAAATACTCTTTTCTATTGACATTTGAATGCACAAACAATGTAGCTGAGTATGAAGCTTTGCTCATTGGTTTGAACATAGCCACTAACCACAAAATAAAAAAGTTAGCTGTCTATGGTGATTCTGAACTGGTCATTTCCCAAGTAAGAGAGAAATACCTATCAAAAAACAAAAGATTAAGATAGTACAGAAATGCAGTCCGGGATAATATTCAATTGTTTGATGCCTTTTCAATCAACTAGGTTGATAGGTCTAAAAACATTATGGCCGACTTTTTAGCAAATATCGCATTGAAGAGGGATAATGTCACATTAGGAGGGATTACAGAGGTTGAATTCAAAACTAGACCTACCATCCCTGATAATATACAGAACTGGCAAGTGTTTGACAACGATGCTGATATAATCAACTTCTTACATTGTGCTGATTATTATGAAAATCAAGAGATTGATTTCAATACATTTGTGGAGGAACATGATGGGAAGGAAACCCTTTTTGGCCAAGAGATAGTTTAGTTGAAAATGAATAAGATACCCAAGGGACTTATAGCATTAGAAAAGGCATTTGATGGACATGACAAATATAAAAAGAAAGACACACCAGTGATACCTAATGACCTTGAAGAAATCAATTTGGGGACACAAGCAGCCCCAAAGAATGTGTATATTGGAAGAAATCTTGACCCAAAAATTAGGAGCAAAATCATCAACCTACTTAGAAAGTTTAGGCATGTATTTGCTTAGTCATATGATGATTTAAAGGCATATAGAGAGGATCTATTTCAACATGAGATACCACTAAAACCAGATGCTAAACCATTAAGGCAAAAGCAGAGGCCAATGAATCCTACATTAGCTCCTAAAATG
The DNA here is from genome assembly GCA_027924645.1 of Cunninghamia lanceolata. Taxonomy (NCBI): domain Eukaryota; kingdom Viridiplantae; phylum Streptophyta; class Pinopsida; order Cupressales; family Cupressaceae; genus Cunninghamia; species Cunninghamia lanceolata. Next base: position 4,754,933 of record BSBN01000205.1, read on the forward strand.
CTAGAAGAACTTACAAAGTTGAGGGATGGATCTATAATTAAACCCATTAGACATTCCTCCTGGGTCTCAAATTTAGTACATGTTAGGAAAAAGAATGGTGATATTAGACTATGTGTGGATTTCAGAAACTTGAATAAATCTTCTCTCAAAGATAATTATCCTCTTCCCAATATGGAGGAAATATTACAAAAGGTTATTGGATGTGAATTGTTGTCAATGATGGATGGCTTCTCGGGTTACAATCAGGTAAAAGTCAAGGAGGCAGAACAATTTAAGACTGCATTCACCACTCTGTGGGGAACATATGTATATTTGAGAATGCCATTCGGACTAACTAATGCTGGAGCAACATTCCAAAGAGCAATGGATGTGGCTTTTGCTGAGTTGATCAATAAGATTATGATAGTATATTAGGATGACTTGACAGCATATTAAAAAAGGGATGAGGATCCTTGCACACACTTAGAACAAATATTTGTCAAAGCCCTAGAATATGGGATATCATTGAACCCTAAAAAATGCCATTTTGCAGTAACAGAAGGAAAATTGCTTGGCCATATAGTCTCGAAGGAAGGAGTTAAAATTGATCCTGAAAGAATAAAGGCAATTGATCAAGTGCCTATTCCAAAAAATGTAAAAGCTATACAATCATTTTTTGGTCAGATTAATTTTGTCAGAAGATTTATACCAAATTTTGCAGAAATTGTTTGTCCGATATCAAAGATGTTGAAGAAGAACTCAGAAGTAAAATGGACAACAGAAACAGTAGAAGCATTTGCCAATATTAAGAGGGAAATCAAGCAAGCCCCAGTCTTAATATGCCCTGACTTCAGTAAATCATTCCAACTGTTTTCATTTGCTTCCTATCATATAGTTGCAGCAGTGTTATTACAGAAAAACAATGATGGATATGAACAATCTATCTCATTTTTTAGCAAATCCCTTCAGAATGCAGAGTTAAAGTATGACATTGTTGAAAAATAGGCATATGCATTGGTAAAAGCAGTAAAAACCTTTAGACCATACTTGGTGGGAGCCAAAATCATAGCATATGTACCTAATCCTACAGTCAAGGATGTATTGGTCTAGACCGAAGTCACTGGTAGAAGATGCAAGTGGATCAATAGAATTCAAGAATTTAATATTGAAATCCAGATCACTAAACTAGTGAGAGGACAAGGCCTTGCTAGGTTGATGGCTGAAAGTAATCTTGAAGCTTCCTAGATATGTGGTGCTAATAATGTTGATAATGCAAGTACCGGTATTGAGCATACTCCATGGTATGCTGATGTAATATATTATCTAAAACATATGAAGTGTCCTGAAGGGTATGATGATAACAAAAGGAGAACACTCAAACTGCAAGCTTCGAAATATGTACACATCAGTGGGGATCTTTACTAGAAAAATAGAGATGGGGTTTTACTATTATGCTTGGATGAATATCAATCAAAACATACTGTGAAGGCGTTGCATAAAGGCATGTGTGGAGGTCATTTCTCAGCAAAGACTACAGCCCACAAAATCCTAAGGGCAAGATACTACTGGCCTAAAGTCTTTAATGATTCATACCATTACACTAGAAAGTGTGAAGCATGCCAAAAGTTCTCAGGAAAGTTAAAATATCAGGGAGCACTACCCTTAAAACCTATGTAGGTTGAGGCTCCATTTTATCAGTGGGGTATTGATTTTATAGGTGAAATTTTAGAGAAATCAAGTGGGGGGCACAGATGGATTTTAGTGGCTAATAATTACTTTACAAAATGGGTAGAAGCGATCCCAACTAAACAGGCAACAAGTAAGGTTGTGATTAACTTTCTAATGGAGAATATTATATGCAAATTTGGTACTCTAATAAGATTAATTATAGATAATGGGATGTGTTTTAGATCTGATGAATTCAAAGGATTTTGCAGTACACATGGTATCACTATCTCCTATGCTGCCCCCTACCATCCATAGTCAAATGGACAATCAGTATCAAGTAACAAAAGCCTTCTGAAAATCATAAAAAGAATGTTGGATAGAAACAAAAAGGCCTGGGATTCAAAATTAAGAATGGCAGTGTGGGCTGATAGGATTACTATAAAAAGAGCAATTGGGAGATCTCCTTTTGAGCTGGTAAATGGAACACAAGCAAGATTACCATTGGAAAATCTTATACCGGTATACAATTCATTCTCCAGGAAGACTTGAACATTCCTGAACCAATGGAGGAAAGGTTGGAACATCTGGCAGAACTTGATGAAACAAGAAGAATAGCTCAAAGGAAGAATGTTAAGTTACAATCACAAGTAAAATATCTCTTTGACAAGAAGGCCAAAGATAGAAAGTTTGAAATAAATGATCTGGTACTGATGTGGAATGCGAGGTGTCAGGACAAAGGAAAGCATGGAAAATTTGAAGCCCTATGGTTGGGTCCTTTCGTTATCACTAGCAAGGGAGGTGATGACTCTTACTACTTACAGAATATGTTTGGAGAAGAGCAGGAATTGCCTATACATGGGCAATACTTGAAGGAGTTCTTTTCATAAACATGTACAAAGAGGATTGAGCATTGCTAGTGCAAGGACAACCCTCAAATAATTCTCAAAAATATTTTATTTGATGCACAGTAGTTTAGGAATCATCCCCGTTCGCCATCATTTATCACTTTCCTTTTCCCATTTTCATAAAAACATCACCCCAAATAAATAAAACATGTGGTCTACTTCCCCAGGAGATCTAGATCCTTGTCATACTCATAGGGAGTATACATCCCAGCCAGAGCCACTGTTGGGATATTAAAAATTTAAAATTTTTACTATCTTCTCACTTCACCATATTTGAGCAAATCCTAAAAACATTCCAAAACCATAGTAAAAAATTGATACATCCCACAAGATGTCCATGGCTAAGCAATGCAAAATTACTTAAAAGTCAATCTATCAGCAAAACTTTGTGTTGTTTATATTGATACATGAGGAGTCAATGAAAATAAGTATCGGCGTGAGAATAGATATCGGAACGAGATTTATAGAAGTCAGCGATGGAAGAAGTAATACCGATGGCCTTTCATCGGTAAGAAAACTAAGTAGTCACACCGATCAGTATGACTAATAATCATCAGATGGTCCTTTAAAAGCTACCCCGACGGTATATATCATACCGATGAAGTATTTCGGCAAGAGTCTCATCGAACATCCTGCAGGGGCAAGGAAACAATAACCATCGGTATAAAAAGAAAATAAGTCTCTGATACTCCAATGTCTTGGAGAAACAATAAAAGGAACTTTCGATGTGAGTCACATCAATACACATAACTATCAGAGTAACTTAACATCTCGGGACGAAGCAATTATGTCTTGTCGACTGTAGAGTAAAATACTCTACATTTTGATTTTTGAGTTTCAGTTGTGCGAGTTCCAGTTTTGTTCTTTGAGCGCTTCAGTTTTGTAGTGAGGGTTTTGACACACAGTGCGAGCACAGAGCATGGGCGCATGGGGTTTTCATTTTTGTAAATTTTGCCAAAGTCCCAGAGAAGCAGCAGAAACTGCCATGTGTCAACAGCTGAGACACATTTTAAAGTTTCCTGAAGCTCAGCAGAGAGTGCCATGTATCTTTTGCATTAAGACGGAAGCCACCAAGTGTCGGCACCCGTTCTAGTTTCTTCTAAGTTTCAAACATTCTTTTTGAATGTTTCTCATAATGTAGCGGGCCCCTTTTAAGAAATTCAGTGAGCACAGATGGCACCAAGTGGCAGATGCGGGGAGTGATTTTAAAGTTTCTTTAAGTTACACGGAAGGTGCTGCGTGTCCCATGTAGTTTCAGCGGAGTGCTCCAAGTGTCACCATCCGCATGATTCTTATGAGTCCCTAATGTTTCTACAAAGTTTCTCAGAGTTAAGTGGAAGGCACCAAGTGGCAGCATCCACGGAGGTTTTGTTTAAATGCTAAAGTTTCCCGAAGCTCAGTGGAGATTGCCATGTGTCATCTTCTACAGGACCCTGTAATGTTTCAAGAGTTTCTTAAAGTTGCAGCGGAAGCCGCTAACTGTCATCTTCCGTAGAACTCACTAAAGGTATCTACAGTCTCTCTAAATGTAGCGGAAGCCACCACGCACATAGTTTCTCATATCAGTGGAAAGCGCCACCTGTCCCTTTTCCTTTTTGAAGCTATTTAGGCACCGACTGTTGGTGAGTCCCATTTTTAATGTTTCTTAAAGTTTTAGTGCAGCGGACCGTGACAGATGGTGAAGCCCGAGCACTCTTAGTATAAGCCATAGTAAAGACTCAAAGTAAAGTGGACATCGCCACGTATCTTTTGCAGGGGCCACAGACGCTGCCAAGTGTCAAGTTTCAGTGTCTCCTGAGAAAGAAGTGGTTTATCAAGTAAGTCACGTGGAGGATGCCATGTGTTAGTTTCTTATTGTGCTAGAAATATGAAGGAGTTTCAAGAAAGAGGCACATATGAGTGCCAGCTATTCCAAGGGTTTATAGTCGCAAAGACTATCAGAAACTGCCACGCGTTCCTCCCTGATTCAAGTAAGTGGGGTTACATGTATCTGTTGTAGCCAATGAACTTGCAGAGTGGCTAACTGTCCCTAATTCAAAAGAGATCTTCTGTCAGACACTTTTAGTTAAGCGCCAGTTCGGTTAGACCATTGAGATTTGATCATGCGTGCAATCTTGGGGCTGGTTCTATGCTATAAATATGGGTTCATATCATAGTTAGAAACAAGATTGGAGATATAGAGAATTTTCTGCATCATAAATTGTTAGAGAAGTTTGAAGATCTTTTGGTAGTGGCCAGGAATATCATTTGCCTTTGTTCTGTTTTCTTGATTCGGAGAGTTTGTATAACTGTGCATGATTCTATGCCTTTTATGTGATTGGAAAATCAATAAAGATAGAGTTCTGTGCCTTTGCTGATATTTTCTGTGTTATTACAAAATATTCTAATTTGTGAGCCTTTGATCCTATTTGTTTTTCATCTATTACATTGATCATGCATTGTTTTCTCTTTAATGTGACTGAATCCTAAAAGTAGTTTCACTGTGCTCAGTATTGAGAAATAAAATCACGTTCAGGCGCATTGCCATAGTTTAGTTTCCTTTTTAGTTGCATTTGTGATTCTGTTTAACTCTATCCCTTTTCCCAAACACTTTTGAGATAAAAGAAGAGCCAGCTTCTTTAAAATCTAGAGGTTATTTTGAGGAGCATTCCCACGTCTCAGAGTTTCCCATGTTGGTGTTGGAAACAACGCAATTCTGAGCATCAATAGTTTTTGGCACGCCCGGTGGGACTATTTCTTGATATTTCTTTCAAGACTGTATGAACCAGAGAGTCACAAGGAATCAGAGCTATGGACCTGTGACAAGAGCTCAATCTGCTATGAACCCAGGTATTCTTTTATCACCATTGATAACTAATCCAAGAAGAAGGGTAAATCAGCCTACAGCAACACTAAGTGCAAACATGGGAGCACCCATAACCCCAAGGAATTATGCAAATTGGAACACTGGTAGTGCTTTGATTCTCCCAATACCACCAGCCACTTGGGATCATATTCCAGCAAATGCCCTAAAGGCTCTACCCAAATTCAGTGGGGAGGATTTCAAAACACCTGAAGAGCATCTACAAGATGTGTCTGATGTCTGTGCAATACATGTGATCACATAGCAAAATGTGGCTATAAGACTCTTAGCAGCTTCTTTTAAGGGAAACGCTCTAGACTGGTATAGATCTTTGACCCCAAATTCAATATCTACATGGGATCAGCTTGGAGATGCTTTCTTTGCAAGATTCAAAGAGAAGGGTGATAAATCTTCTTTGTTACAACAACTGATTACCATCAAGAGGGCACCACAAGAGGCAATGACTGATTTCAATTCCAAATTTCAAAAGACTTGGGAAAGGATTCCTGCTACAACAAGACCATTACCAGGTATGGCTATAGTATTTTATCTTAAGGCCCTAAATTTAGATATAGCAGTAATGATTCAATCACTTGGAGGCTAGACCCTGCCAGAAGCCTATGACTATGCAGTCAGAGCTAAGAACAATTTAATAGATGCTGGAAAATTGCCCCCAAGGCCCCCCATGCCTATGTTTCCAAAGATTACCCTACCATTGCCTCAATAAGCTCCTAACCCCATAACCCCACCTGTGTCCATGTATACGTTTCCCCAACAACCTGCTAAAGTTGCTGTCCCTACCCAGTCTTTAGAGATGGATGATGTCAAGAACATCCTGAGGACATTCTCTAATGAAATAATTAACTTGAAAAGATAGCAGAATCCTTATCCCAGACCCCAATATCAAGGCTATCAAGGGAATAGACCTCCTTCGCAGTCAAACCAGTATCAGGGCCCCCAAAGGCAAACTAACCCTCAGCCATCAAACCAATTGGTTGCAATTCCTACACCCTTGCAGACTGTTCCTCCCAATCCAAACAGAGAGATTGTCCCAGGATAGAATAATTATGCAGATGGCACCAATGCCTGGTGTTTCCCTTGTAATAATGCACATATGCCCAGAGATTGTCCTAGGGGTAATCTACAACAAAAGATAGTAGAGAAAAGAAGAGTGGATGGACAATTTTCAAATACTTCTGACACTCAACCCTACCAATCCCCTGGTATGCAAAATTCAATTCTAGTGGCTCAAATGCAAGGGATGTCCTTACAACAAGAAGAAGAAATAGCCCCTGAGCATGCTCTTTTCTCATGGATTGAAGATGAAGAGTCAGTATTCTTAAATGAAGCTTCAACTTCTAAGAAGCCATTGGTACAGTCAGACTACTATAGTAGAGCCAAGAAAAGGATGATGGAATAGCCTGGAGTCACAAATAATGAAATTATGAGAATTCAACCATTTCAAGATCATCAAAATGCATCTACTAGACAAGAAATACCTCAGCCAGTGCAGAACCAAGTAGTTTCTGGACAAGTTCAAGAAAAAGCAAGGTACCCTTATTATCCAAGAACACAAGCACTAGGACCTATGAATGTGGTGGATCAGTTGAAGAGGACTCCAGCACACGTGTCAATATGGGACATATTAGCCATTCTTGAGCAAAAGACACTATTGCAAGAAGCTTTACAGGGCCAAGCTGTGCCTAAACAAACTGTTGCGCGGCACATATGCCGGTCATAAAACTTAGAAACTAGGGTTTTGTGAATAAATGGACTGTTATTCCTCTGTCCACTGAAAGAAAGATTCTCATTTTCAATGTGATAGATGAATATAGTGTAAATTTTGTTTTTTTTGTGGTTTTGGGTCAAACACCCAAGGATACAAGGAGTCTGGCTTGAGTTTGACTAGGCATCTCTATGTGACTAGTCATTGAAACAATAGGAAAAGTGTTGTTATGTGTGAACAATCAGTGGAGTGACCAAATTGACGGGTGATCAAGTGTTTGTAGAGGATTATAGACCCCCTTCCATTTTGTTGAGTTTTGTTTTTGTATATTGGTTTGGTGTTTGTGTAGTTGCAGAGTAATACAAGTCACCCTCGGTGTAACATAACCCCTCAGGGAAGTTTTTCAAAGTTATACCGATCAACGATGTTGGACCGATAGGAGATTCATGGGTGAAGAATGGCTTTAGTCTCACCAAATATATCATATATCAGCATATCAGGAGAACAAACAAGGAGCTCACCAACAAAGGAAGTCTCACCGAAGTGTCGGGGGATAGTCAAGTGATGTCAAGTGTATCAGTACATCGGCCAATGTTCACAAGTGGTCACCGATGATCAAAGTCTTGCTGACAAGGTCACGACTAACCGCCACAGTTAAGGTGAGTGAGAACTTAACCACCATCAGGGTATCAGTAGAAGGTAAGAAGATGCCGCTAATAGAAGAAGTCTCTCTAAAGATAAAGTGGAGTTGGCTGTCGGGGAGAGTTGAGAGATCAGACAGAGAAGTTGCAAGGTGGCCGATAAGAATAGATCACCAAGACATAAGTCACTCTCTCACTGATCAGTTTGTTGATAAGTTGTGTGCTTCCACTATGCACTCTGCATCAAATAGTCATCGATGACATCTAGATTAGAAGTCTCTTCTGTGGAAAAAGCTTCAGCTACCTTATCGAGAATACACTCAATGTCCTTGGAAGGAAGAACCTCCTTACGATACCCTAGACCTTGCTTATTAAACTTCTTGATGACAATGATAGGTTCAATAGGTCCTTGTCCGTGTGGTCCTAGACCTTCTTGTCCTTAGTAGCCCATGTTCATAGGGCTCTACTTCTAAAGTAAGTTGATCAGTCTCATCAAAGAAGACCCAAGAGTTGATGTCATCAATATTTTCATCTTCTAGCATTCTTGATTTGATGAACATCGTAGGAGGTGCTATGATAATAGCTTCATATGAGGGAGCTTTGGATACAGATGGTTGACCATAAGATTTAGGTGATAAGGGCAAGGTTCCTACACAATAAGATTCTTGCAGATTATGCTCACCAAGTCCTTTCTCTTTGTATTGGATATTGATGTTGGGGATGGATTTACTAGATGAAGGGTTATTCAAATTAGATGGATCAACATAGGAGGTAGATGGATAGGCTTCAATGTTGATAGGTATGTGATTGGAGTCCTCATATTTTTTTTGGAAAGTTCAGAAAAACTCAAATGGATTAGGATCAACGGGGATTGTGACTTCAACACCATTATAGGGAAACTTGAGACATTGATATGTAGATGGAACGACTTTTAAGGCATGTATCCAAGGATGACCAAGGATAATGTTATATGGAAATTTAATATCAAGAAATTGACAATGGGTATCAGTGGTAATAGGACCAACCCAGATAGGCAAATAAATAATTCCTTTAGAATCTCTCTCTGCATCCTCATATGATTTGATAGTTATGTTCTTGTTAGTGTCTATACAATCCTCAGAATATCCCAGTAATTTTACAAGCTTTAGAGAACATATATTTAAACCATCTCCACCATTTACCAGTATTCATTTGACTCAATGTTGGTTGATGTAAAATTTGATATGGAGGGCATCATTATGTGATGGGTTGGATGATGAAAGGTCTTTATCTGAGAAGGTCAGGCGATAGAGTGATGCAATACTCGTTACCATGGCTTGGAATTGTGTAGTATCAATATCATTGGGTACTGAAAACTCTTGTATGGATTTATGGGTGGGAGATATACACAATAACTCCAAAATAGAAATATGAGAGGGGGTCTTACCTAGATGTTCAACAATATTGTAGCTAGAGGTTGGGTGTATGATAGGTGGTGCACCTGAGATAGTAGCACAGCCTCGATGGGTAGTGATGACACAATCGGGTTCTTTTGCTCTTATGCTAATGGTGGATATGTGATTTTATTTGATATGGCCAATGCTGGATGACTCATAGGTATATTGGACATTCTTCCTTGTATTGGAGGTACTTTATTTATCATGTGATGGAAGTGGATTCTTGAAAGCATCAAGATCATATTTTGTGGTCTATTTCGATGGGTCAACAGTGATTTCACCTTGATCAAGAAGATTTTGGATCAAATGTTTCAATTTCATACAACTAGTGGTTTTATGTCCTTTCACTCTATGATACTCACAATATTCATTGACTTTGTACCAATTAGGCTTAAACTGTGGTTCATCATTTGGTCTAGCTTCAGGTAGCATGATCTTGTCGGCTTGTAGTAGCTTTCTGAGGATAGATTCAATGGGTTCTCCCAAAGGAGTGAATTGTCATCTAGGTGCTTGATTTGGTTTTGGTCGATCTCTTGGAACAAAGGGTGTGTTCTTAGATGTTTCTTGGATATGGATGGGAGCCTTCATGGTTTGGACATTCTTTGCATCAACAATACCATCATTGACAAAATTTTTGTTCTTGTTCCAAAAACGGCATTTGTCATTTGAAGATTGTGCATTGTCTTTTGTTTCCTTGAATATTTTGATGAGACCTTTTGCAATTAAAGCCTTTTCAATGTTCATTTCCTTGGATATGAGTTCATCAAAGGTAATAGCACTTTGCAGTTGCAATTGAAATGAGAGCTTAGGATGGAGATTTTGGACAAAGATATCAACTTATTTTTCAAGCATTTGCCATGGAAGCTTTCTAGCCATGTTTCACCATTGTTGGATAAATGATGAGAAGGTTTCCCCCTGTCGTTGTTTGTTGTTGACAAGGTTGTTCATAGATATCTTAATTTATATGTTGAAAGCAAAGTGTGATGCAAATTTGCCTACCAATTCTTTGAATGTCTTGATGCCCGAAGGTAGATGAGAAAACCATTCCATAGCTTGACCCCCAAGACTACGAGGAAATAGCCATAGAAACTATGTGTCATTATATGCAACATCAAGACAAGCTACATAAAAAGCTCTAAGATGGTCATTGGGATCAGCTTTTCCTTTGTATTTCTCAAATTGTGGTATCTCAAAGGAAAAGGTATCATTTGAAGTGACTTGTCAAAAGGATATGGGCATACATCCTCAAAGGAGAATGTTTTCTTTGTTTGGCCCATGCTCATATCATCAAATCATTGTTATAATTGATTGAATCGTTGCACCATATCTGATAGTTGTTGTTTTTGTAAAGGATTTTGATGGTTTGGATGAGGCATTTGATACACCGAATTATGATTTGGAGGCTATTGTTATGATGGATTATATGGTGGGGTGTATGTGTTTTGGCCTTGGTTATCAAATGGTGGAAATGTGTAGGTGTTTGGTGAGGGGTTGATGTTTTGGGTTTGTATCACATGTGAACCAAAGGATGGATTGGTTTAGGACATATATTGGTTTGAGGTTGGTGGAGCTTGGCATACAATGGGTGGATTTGCATAGGAGATGTATTGGTCAGAAGTTGGTGGAGCTTGGGATATAATGAGAGGATTAGCATAGGATATGTGAGGGTTGGAGATGAATGGAGCTTGGGATACAATAAGTGGATTAGCATAGGCTATAGGTTGGTTGGTATTTGATGGAGCTTGAGATATGATGGGTGGATTAGCATAGGCTATAGGTTGGTTGGTATTTGATGGAGCTTGAGATAGGATGGGTTGATTAGAATAAGATATAGGTTGGTTGGTATTTGATGGAGGTTGAGATACGATGGGTGGATTATCATAGGATATAGGTTGGTTAGATGGTTGTGGTCCAAGTGAAAGGAGTTGATCAACATATGATATGTTGGAATGTGCTTGTGATCCAAAGGGTTGATCAATAAATGATGTATTAGGATTGGATTACACATGTGATGTATGGGAAGACACATTAGATGGTTTGGATGGTTCAACGTGTGACACAATTGGAGTAGAAAATGAGGTGCTTGTGATATTTGTAGAGGAGTTGCATTCATGGATGAAGATACCATGGGATGTGATACATGATATGTGGCAACATGTGATACACTTTGGGTGGAGATTTGAGGTTCTTGTGACACATGTGAAGGAGTTACATTGATGAAAGAAGATGAAGTGGGATGTGAAATATGAGATGGAGTAAGATGTGGCACACTTTGGTTGGAGACTTGGGGTGCTTGTTACACATATGAGTTGATGACATTTGATGGTGTTAACAAAGGCTCTATTGATGTGGGTGGATGAAATGGAGGGATTGATGGATTGGTGAAAGGTGATGTTTGAATGTTGTGTGTAGATGTTGTGGGTTTGGTGGAAATGGTATTAATAGCCTTATGGGTATCCTTAGCAACAACAACATCATTGGTTGGATCTTTTGTGATCTTTTGTGATCAGGATCAGACATTGTGAGCCTATTAGCATTTTGTAATGTGTCAACATCTTGAAGATCCACTAAGTTATCTTGAGATTTCTCATAGGCTAGTTGATTGAAATGATGTTGTGGTGGTTTGGTTGATGATGAAGGTCTAAGATGATATTGTGAAAGATGGGTTGATGATGAGGGTTTGACAGTGTAACCTTTGGGTACAACCATATCTCGAGGCATTCAAACCTCATGAATTTTGAAGCATCCTTGAGAGGAGTAGATTAAAATTCCTTTAGGTTGGCTTCCATGGATGCTTTATATTGACTCCTTCTTTGAGGCATTGGTTGAATGATGGATGTGATTTTGGACTTGTGTGACAAAGTTGAGACTCTTAGATTGTTTGATTGTTTGGATTGATTTGTTTTGATTGATTATCCCCCAAGATATAGACTCATGAACTCAAGGGTAGATGAGATTAATTGATGATGATATAGACTAACTCAAAAGGAACCACTCTCTCAAGCTGGATAATGATCAAAGCCAAAGGATGATGTTGATTTGATTGATTGATTGATATTGATGGCTGATTTAGAGTCTTAAGAGGATGGAAGGGCTCAAAAAGTCCAAAAGGATGATATGATCAGGCTAGATAAGATGGATGCTAGCTGTAGATGATCAGTGGGTTGTTTGGAAGCTGATAACAGGCTTAAGATTGACTGTAAATGTGATTTTTGGACTGGATGAATGATAACAGGCTACAGTTTAGTAAAGGTGATGCTGTTCAGACCAAAGGTGATTCACAATACCTCAAATGTGACTGAGAATAATCCAAAGGTGACTATCTATGGATCAACGGTGACTTTCTATTGTTCAAGTGTGAATGGGTATGGCTCAAAGGTGATTCCCGATAATTCAAAGGCACCAGTGTTATGGTCAAAGCTAAATTTGAAGCTATCCAGAGGTAAGCTTCTACAATTCAAAGGGACTGCAGTTCAAAGGTGACTGGTTGTTGTTCAAATGTGATTTTATGTGAAGTGAATTGTTTTTAGATAGTTTTTTTTGTTTTTTTGACAAGAGAACAAATAGAAAAAGACACACACATACAAGATGCTCACAAACATGTACAATCTAGGATGGAAAGGATACTACTTGTTGAATCCCTACTTGGATTTCTCCAAATACTAAGACAAAGTGGACAGCTAGAGCTATTTGTGACATTGGCCCCCCTTACATAGTATGGGCACACCAACTTCTCTTACCCTTTAGATTGCATGAACCGAGTGAATTTCTGTCTCTACACTGAATAGTACATGTAGGGTGGCTTTGGAGGTCTGACCTCCTGCATCAACAAGTAAATAGATTTTGGCCTCTAAAACAAATGGTTTCTAGTGAATATTTGGGGGACTGGCGCGTTACGTGCATCTAGCAAGCCACTTAAAAGCCCTAACTAGCTCTACTAGGAGTCTCATATACACAAGGTACACCTCCTTTCAAACTAGAATTGTATGGCAAGTGTTGATACCAGTTTGGACTTGGCTTTCACCTTATCCTTTTTTATATAGAGGACCGAATGAAAGTACATCTTGAGGTCATTTTCTTGGGGTGAGTACCTCTTTTCCCACCAAGACAGGCCTCTCTAAAGATAATAACAAGTTCTCTTACACCCAAGATCGATTTGATAGACAAGGGGAGAGGATACTTTTGTCATTGGCTTAGGGTTACAATCATACACAACAAGCAAACAAAAAAGATAAAACAAACACAAGGAAAACAAGGTTCTTTTTAAGCACCAAAACCAAATGTTCCTAGATTAGTGAAAAATATGATGAGTCTTTGACTGATTGATCCTGACATAGATTTGTCAGTAATTTTAGATCCACCTTTCTTTGACAAACGATATGATGCTGCAATGACAAGTGTTAGCTACAAAAGAAATCAACTTGCAATAGTATAAACCAAAGGTGAATGAGCAATGATCAAATGCGATTGTCTACAAATTAAAAGTGATTGTAATTTTATCAAATGTGATCACCTGTTGTACAAAGGTGATGGAGGACTGTGCAAATGTGATTTACTATTAACCAAAAGTGCTCATATATGTGAAATCTACAAAAAAAAACTCAAGATCCAGGATTAGATAAACAATCAAAAAGCAAATATGAAGGCTTTAATAACCCAAGAGGATGGATTGCTTGAACTAGATCTTGTATTTTGCAACACAACACAAAAGATCTTACTATATGATATGATTAGGTCAAAGATAAATCAAACCCCAAATAAACTAGCTTGAGGATGAAAAAAGACCATTAGGGTTAGCAAATAAACCAACTTGCAACCCAAATCTAACACAAAAAGATCAAAGAAAACCATAAAAAACTCTACAAAAGAGAAATATATGAATAAAACCCTAGTTAACTAGAGGCAATTCTCTATCGATCAAAGGCAATGATCTATGAACCAGAGGCAACTAAAGACTATGCAAGTGCCATTTTCACCTGAACAACTATGATTCAGAGCCGTGCAAAGGAGGTGATCTATCAATCAAGTGAAATTCTCTATGGATCAAATGCACTTTGTGTACCTAGACTTCAAAAGAAAATTTCAAATGAAAAGATTAATCAAGGATGTGGATCCCACTGGGCGTGCTAGAATGTGTGAGCAGGAAAAATTAGGTTAATAAGATCAGGAATTAAAATCAAAACCCAATCCTACCACCTTTAAGAAATCCATCTAAATGACACAAAATGAAAGAAAATAAAAGAACAATGTCACCTAGATTGTATTTATTCCTTGGTTTAATGTGGATTGCTTCTCAATAGTGAACAACCATAGTTGCCAAAGTTTCCATGATGATAGATAATGTGCTCAAAGTACTCAATGGATTCAATATGCATGAGATGATAATCTGGATGCTATCAAGATTGTGTAGGATGAATGGAATAAGGTGAGAGTGTGTATATATTCCTCTCCATTGAACTACATCGGAGAACTGAGAGGGGGGGTGAATCAGTTGTCGTAGAACTTTTAACCAAATATGATCAACTTATCAATTACTTAAATTTGGATATAACCATGAAAGCATCAAATGAGAAGCTCAATATAAACACATAAACAACACATGAGACACAATATTTTTACATGGAAAACCCTAAAAGGGAAAAACCACAGTGGGTGTTAGCCCACAGAATCATATAAGTTATATCAATACCAAAAAATAGAGGCTCATTGCCCAAATTGCTCACTACAAAGAACGGCTCACTACTTATGGATGGCTCACTACCAAAGGGTGGTTCACTACCAAAAGAAGGCTCACTGCCAAAAGGTTGAACTAAGATAACAACATCTACTTCATGCTAAGGTTCAGCTCCATTAAAGCACAAACACCTCTGCTCTTCTCTGCTACCTTAATTCCTTTATCTTCGCAGCTTCACACTTGGATACATTTTCACAACTCAATTTCAAGTATTTATACACTACATCAACCTTGGAATGATCATCAAGGTTGGCATTAAAATCATCAACCGTTGAAACAACCTCCAAGGTCAGCATTACAAACATACATAAAATAGGTCTGGACCTAATACAAATTTATCTAAGGAATATATGTAAGAATGTATGTGGATCATGCCACACCTTAGCTAGGACTCAAACACAATCTTCCATGCTACAACACTCTATCACAATCTTTGATGCATATCCCTAGATGATGAATTCAACCAGGTCAGCCAAGACTAATGTTAATGTTGATATGTGTCAGACAAATGAGAGGGAGGTGAATCAGTTATCACAAAAACTTAAACTCTTTTTGCAATTTAAACATTCATCAGTTATCCACAATTATTATGATTTAACAATGAGTGCATGAAATTAGAAACTTAACCACATATACAACATCAAACATAAGAGACACCAGATTTACATGTAAAACCCCAAGGTGGGGAAAAACCACAGAGAGTATTAACTCTCAATATATATTGCAATCTTGAAATAATGATGTTCAGGCTTGGTCACTCCATGGGCTTAAACATACTGGCTTAATGCCATGAAGAACAACTAGGTCTAGCAGGCTCACTGCCTTAACCCTAAACCTAACAAGATTATAATAAGGGTTGTTAAACCTTGAGGGATGTTAAACCCTACTAGTGGCTTACAGCCAGACTCACTACCATGATCAACACTTTTCTATATTGTGAATGAAGTATAACAATTTTTCTGCTCTGCTCTTCCTCTGCTATGTTCTTCCTCTTCTTTCCTCTACCTCTATCTCTGCTCTACCTTTTCGACCTTTCTTAATATATTTTCATTTCTCGCTCAAGGACACCTTTTCCATGACTCAACTATAAGTATTTATACACTACATCAACCTTGGAATGATCATCAAGGTTGGCATCACAATCATCAACCATTGGAACAATCTCCAAGGTCGGTATTACAAACATTTACAAAATAGGTCCTGACCTATTGTAACATTATGTAAAGGGAATGAAATGTGGATCATGTCATGTCTTAGTTGGGACTCAAACATGATCTTCCATGCCACAACATGCTTCCACAATCTTCCAGAGATCTCTGCAATCACTAGAATCAACCAGGTCGGCCAAGACTTGTTACATGCTACATTATCTGGGAACAATCTTCACATACCATCTTAATTTATTAATGTGGACCAAAGTCCAGATAAGTACATGATTAGGAGACATGCACAAACATGATATAATCATTAGGAGAAACCACACAAACCTTAACCACTTTATCCATAGGAATCTTCTCACCAGAACACATGAACTTCACTGTCTTAAACTATCATAAAAGAAAGACAACTTGTAGACTGCCAAACCATGAACCATTGCAACTGTAGGCACTTATCATCATCCCAGACTTCCCTCTAGAATTGCAAAGCCAAATACTTTATTGTAGAGGAATGCAGAGCATAATACTTTCTTCTTGTCCCAACTAAACTTACAGAAAAAGAAGGTTTCACTCTAGTGAACACAACTCACTCACATCTTCATATAGATGGCTCAAACCTAGAATGTAGCATCCTTAGACATACCTCTAACTTACTTCCAATCCATAGAACACAATCTTCAGGAAGAAATAAATGTGGAGTAGTTTACCAGACTATTCAACATACAACTCACTATCTATACTACACTTCTCTGTAGCTCACTAGTTTCTTCCGGAGAGGCTAATTTTCTCAATGTCCTCAACATACAAGTCTTCTAAACAAGTAATAGAATAAGATACAGTTGAAGCCAATGACAACAAGGATATGTTGACATCAATGACAACAATGATTAGGCACATACTTGCAACAATCTCCCCCTTTGTCATTGATGGCAATATATGATGTGAAAAACTATAACAGCCATCAAGACAAGATTCTCCCCCTTTCTCTTTACACACCTACACTCTTTCTTTCTTCAAAATTATCCCCCTTTCTTTTACACATATGCACTCTATGTTTTTCACTTGACTTCTCTTCCCCTTTGACATCAATGGCAAAGGGCACATACTTGCACTCTTCTGCTCTGATCTAATCTCTCTTCTAAACTTTCTTCAACTGACTACTCCCCCTTACTTCATGTTTTCCTGACTACAAATTTGGTTCTTCATGTGAAGTTCTCTCCTTCTTGGTTTGTCAATTCTCACCTTAGGATCTTGCTGCTACTACATTGTTTTCTCTGTCAGCAACACTGCAATACTTATTGCTCTTTATCATAAATTCATATCAACATCATTTACCTTCTTCCCTGGGAGATAACTTCATAACTGTCTTGACTTCATCACCCATCTCTGATTACTACCTATACTGCTACACCTTTTTCCTTTTATTGCTCTGACTACTCCCTCTTAGGAGTACACATTAGACCGTATCTAGCTCATATTAGAACCTTCACATGCTATCACTTCTGGTGTAACATATCTTGTCTTCTCAAAGCTACAGACATGACTCTGTCTACATGTTTTCTTCTATAGTCTTCCCTTATCATCAATCTAGTTGAGACAATGTCTTCTTTAACCTAGCATTCAAGCAGGTAGTCTTCACATCTAATTTGAAGTCCTTATGTGCTACAAATTCTAGAAACAACTTAATAGCCTCCATTTGAGCAACTAAAGCAACATTTTCCATCTATGAGTACCTTTTACACATGGCCTTGCCTTATTTCTTACCACTTCTCTATTCTTACTCAATTTAATCTCTGATCTACTCATCTGTAATTCCTTTTCTTTGTTAATGCACCTTTCCTCTTTTTAGCCAAGAACTGATCTTCAGCATGGTACTTCTGTACAATTTCTGGGGATCTGAGGAATTCTTTTTGGAACTTCTTCTTCTTTAACTTGACTATCTTCTTGTTCACCAGATATTTATGAATAACATACCTAAATCACATATAATGATCTTCAACTATGGAGACATATTGATCCAATCTTTGTTACCTACTTTATACACTGTTCATACATTAGTCATTTTGGGCTTCCAAACCAGAATCCTTTTGTGCCTTGATCTACAGAATTCTTTTCAAGAAATCTACCATATAAATCTTCATATCACATCTTTGTGCCGAATCTCAGCACTGACTATCTGGCTAGGGGAGTTAGAATTTTCAATACAACTCCCCCTGAGCTAGAGTTTTCAACTTACTTCTTGGAGGAGGTATCTACTCTAGAATTTGGTGCAGACTCATCTCTGACTTTATTTACTTCTTTCTTGACCTAGACTTTATTCATCTCCTTCTTGACTTCTACCGGATCAACCTTTTCCACTGATTTCTTCAAGTCTTCTTGATTATCCTTCTTCATGTTCTTACTTCTGCAAAATCTTGCAATATGTCCAGGCTTGTTGCAATTAAAGTACATAGTATTTTTCTGACCATTGTTCCTTTCATTCATCCTTGACCTGCATAGGTTAACTTTATCCCCAAATTTATTGCATTTATAACAGTAGCCACTAAGGGATTCAATTGTTCTAATCTTTCCATAATCATTTCTCACTTGACTTTTACATTTATTTGCCCTATGTCCCATTATGTGGAAAGCATAACATCTAATGGCATTCTGACTAGAGGATGATGGGATATTTTGATTTATCCTATTTCTACACCAATTAGTCTTGCGACCAAATTTGTTACATAAATTATAGTAACCATTGAAAGAAGAATACCTTTGAGCATTTGGTTTCCTAATTGATGGTCTTCTACTTCTTTCTTCTGAATCTATCTAATTTTTTGCTCTTCCTGACCTGCATTGAATCCATTATCTTTTCCAAATTTAATGCCTTCTCTGTCATCATCATTTTTATGTTCTACCATTGACCTATCATATCTGGCAACATTCACACTAAATTGATCTCTTTGATCCTGTACATGTTTCAGATCAACTTTCAAGTCTTCAACTTCTTCTTCAAGTTTTATGTAGACTTTATGATGCAGAGTAAGCAACAAAAACATGGATAACTGATGTGAGTTCATCACCCACAAACATTTACCATTGTCTGTTTCCCCATTTGTCAAATACAATTGGTTTTGTAGATCAGAATTTCTGAAACCCCATTTGTTCATTGAACCCATGAACATACAGTTAAACCATTGAACCTTCAACTAAGGGTTGAACCACTAAATTGTTGAACCGTTGAACCCTTGAACTGGTTTAACCGCATATTCAACTATCGCGCACTTAAACACTATCGGTGATGAACCCGTTGAACCATTGAACCACTAAACTGGTTCAACCATTGTTTAAACTATCGGCACCTTTTACTTCGTTGAACCAACGAACCTATTGAACCATTGAACCTTCAATTATTCGGTTCAACATACACTAGTGGTTCAATATACTCCCGTTGCATAGACTATATCGATTTAACCTTCGAGCTCAGTGAACCATTGAACCCAATACTCCTTGTTGAACTGACAAACCAACTAAACCCGCTGTATCTGTTGAACTGTTTCAACCAGTGGTTCAACTGTCGGCAGCCCTTACTACGATGAATCATTGAACCTTTGAATTGGTTCAACCATTGCAAACATCTATTATCAGTTCCCCCGATATGATTCAACCCGATACACAGATGTAGGATAGCCACAAAATGTATATTCACATATAGACGCGATATACACATGAAATGCACCTTCATACATTTGTGATATATATAGAAATTATATATTTAGCAACCAACACAAACTGGACTCAAATAGATTTTTATACATACCATTTTCAAAGCATATACATAAGAAGTTGCTTGCATGCGAATGAGATATATTCATAGGCTGTCTCCTCATACAATTGATGCATATTTGAACTTCCCATTGATAACTTCTTCTGTGACAAATTCTGCAATTTCTATTCTGCTGTGTCCATCGTACACAAGAAAAACAAATAGAAAACTAGTATACACAACCCATTCCATTGATTTCACAAAAATCCACCAGTGGAATGGATTTAATCATGCATCTCAACCACAGAAGAACTAAATGAAACACAAGGCAAATCTATACAAATAATATACAAGACAGTTTGATAAATAGAGAATTTACACCGAATCCAGAATTTGGTAGCACACAAATTACATAATTTCTACTTCTTCATTTCACATTATCAAACATAGACTAATTATAGAGATTTTTCTGAAGGTGGAAGGACTCTCTTTTCCTTGACCACCTTCCTTGTTTTGTTACCCGACTCCCTTCTCCTCTATTTTCAGTATTTTGCTTAAACCAAGATTATAATCAAAACCCTAACTAATCATATGACACCTGTTTATCTCAAGACAAAAAAACACCTAGTAATATGACACATTTGGTTAATCCTCCACCTAACCCAAGTATCTAATGATGTCCAAATTCTCCCCGAGAGAAGAGATATTAAAACAAACATAAAATGCCAACATTAAATGCTACATTTAACAAGTATGAAATGCATAAGTCATATTAAAGCTTAGTCTTCTCCCTCAGATGTATATTTTGCTTACTAAAGGGGTGCTCTTGCACCATACTTCCCAGGAGAAGAGATCTCAAGCCCCTTTGAGATCAGAGTTTGAAGGTCTGCACCATTGTTTGTGATCTGATCTGCAGTCATCCAAATTGCCTCTGAATCAGGTGTCCCATGCCAAGCCACCAAATATTCCATGTACTCTTTGTTCCTTGTCTTCTTTGTCACTCTTGAGTCTAATATCTTCTTCACTTTTGGTGGATCATGCTTAGGAATATCATCTTCTACTGGATCTTGTAATGGTTCCTATTCTACATCTACATGCTACCTGTATGGAGTTAAATCACTTACATTGAAAATGGGTGACAATCCAAGATCAGGAGGAAGTTGGATCTCATAGGCATTCTGCCCACACTTCTTCAAAATCTGACATGGTCCAATCTTCCTTTGCATTAGCTTGGTATATTTACCTTTTGGGAGCCTCTCCTTCTTTAGATTAACCCATACCAAATCTCCAACAACAAATTATACATCCCTCTTTTTCTTGTCAGCATATGTTTTGTATTTCAATGTAGTTTGTTGAAGCTGGTTCTTGACTTGATCATGCACTTCTTTGATGGCTAATGCAAAAGCTTCTCCATTTGCACTACTAGGCTCTCTTATAGGTAGATCTCTCAGCTCCAAAATACCTCTTGGATGAATACCATATACTACCTAAAAAGGTGACTTCCCTGTACTCCTATTGATGGTGTCATTATAGGAGAATTCTGCTTGTGGTAGGATATTATCCCACTTCTCTCCATGCTACCTTGTTAAACACCTTAACAAATTTCCCAATGAACAATTAACAACTTCAGTCTATCCATCTGTTTGAGGATGGTAAGTTGATGAGAAGGACAAATTGGTTCTGAGCTTCTTCCAAAGAGTCCTCCAAAAGTGGCCAATAAACTTTACATGTCTATCTGAGACTATGCTCAATGGCAATCCAATTATCCTCACTATTTCCTTGAAAAATAGATCAGCAACATATGAAGCATCACAAGTAGTTTTGCATGGCAAGAAATGTGCCATTTTACTAAATCTATCTACTACCACAAAAATACTATCATATCCTTTCCTTGTTCTAGGTAAACCCAATACAAAGTCCATGTTGATGCTCTCCCATGGCCTAGAAGGAATGGGTAGTGGCTAATACAAACCTGCATTTGTGGATCTCCCTTTTGCTTTCTGATAGGTTACACATGCCTCCATGAATTTCCTCACATCTGACTGCAACTTGGGCCAATAGTAATGTCTCCTTACCAGATCAAGAGTCTTATCCAGACCAAAATGTCCTGCCATAGCCCCACAATGTTTCTCCTGAATAATATTCAATCTCATAGAACACCTTGGAATACATAACTGTCCACCCTTGAAAAGTAATCCATCTTGGATTAGAAATTCAAAGAACTCAACATGATACTTGTCCCCAAAGGAAGTACATACCTTGTAGATCTCTCCAAAGTCTTCATCATCGTCATACATGGCCTTTAAGGAATCGATGCCAACACTCTCTAATTGGATCTGATTGATGGTCAGAACCATCCTGCTCAAAGCATCTGCTACTTTGTTCTTAACCCCTTTCTTGTGCTTGAGTGTAAAGGTGAAAGCTTGCAAAGTTTCCACCCACTTCATATGCCTATGGTTTAGCTTCTCTTGACTATTTATAAAATTGAGGGCCTGATTATCTGTGAACACTATGAATTCTTTTGGCATCAAGTAATGCCTCCATTTTTTGAGTGACTGTACTAAAGCATACATCTCCAAATCATATGATGAGTATCTCTTCTTTGCATCATTTAGTTTCTCACTGAAAAATGCAATAGGCCTACCTTCTTGACTGAGTACAGCTCCAATTGCCATGTGACTGGCATCACATTCTACTTGAAAAATCTTGTTAAAGTCTGAAAGTGCAAGAACTGGTTGCTCTGCCACCTTCCTCCACCTTGCTCTTCAATGTTTCAAAGGAATCATCTACCTCCTGTGTCCAAGTGAACTTGCACTTATGTCCTCCTTTTATGGTGTCAAGCATGGGTGCACAAACATGACTAAACCCTTTTATAAACTTCCTATAAAAGGTTGGTAACCCATGGAAACTTCTAACATCACTCAAGGTTTTAGGAGTTGGCCAAAACAATATGGCACTTACCTTCTCTTTATCCATTTTCAGTTTGTTATGTGAGATAACAAATCCCAAGTAGATGATCTCTTCCTGCATGAACAAACACTTTGCTAAGTTGATCATTAGATGTTCTTCATATAACTTTTTGAGGACCAAGTATATATGGTTGAGGTGCTCTTCCCTTGTATTACTGAAAATCAGGATGTCATCTAAATAGACTATGACAAATTTACCCATGAATTCCTTCAGGACCTCATTCATCAACCTCATAAAGGTACTAGGGGCATTGGACAAACTAAAAGGCATGACCTTCCACTCATATAACCCCTCATTGGTCTTAAATGTAGTTTTCCACTCATCTCCTAGCCTAATCCTAATATGATGATAGCCACTCTTTAAATCTATTTTTGTGAAATAGTTAGCACCCCCCAAGCAATCAAGTAAATCTTCTATCCTAGGGATTGGAAACCTATACCTAATTGTTATCTTGTTGATAGCCCTGGAATCAGTACAAAGCCTCCAAGTGCCTTCCTTCTTTGGTGCTAGGACGGTCGGTACTGTACATGGACTTAAACTCTTACCAATTAGGCATGTCTCCAACAATTCCTCAATCTATCTTGCTACCTCTGCATTCTGTTCTGGGGTAAGCTTGTATGCTACTTTGTTTGGAAGTGTAGATCCTAGGATCAGATCTATGCAATGGCTGATATCCCTCATTGGTGGTAGGGACCTTGGTATTCCATCAGAGATGATGCCTTGGTACTTGTCCAACTGCTCTTGGACAGTAGAATCTATGAACCTTTGCCTCTTCTCTCCCTTAACTTCTTGCTACTATTCCTTGTTCACCTTTAGGCATGGAATTAGAGCATATATAACTACTCCTTCTTCTACTATCCCTTTCATGAATTGTTTGCCTTCTACCATCATCACCTTAACTTCTTTCCCTTTTGATTCCAGCTCAGTTTCCATTAATGGTAGCAGCTCTATCACCTTACCATTCTTGGTGATCGAATATGTGTTTCTAACTCCATCATGGTATGCTTCCAAGTCATACTACCATGGTCTTCCAAATAGGAGATGGCAAGCATCCATCTTGGCAATGTCAAACAATAATCTATCCTTATATGGTCCAATTTGAAATTCTACCCAAGCCTATTCTTCCACAATTGTTTGTTGTCCTTGGTGGAGCCATGAGATCTTGTATGGGCAAGGATATGGTAGTCTTCTAAGCTTAATCTTTTCTACCATCTCAACGGACACAAAATTCTCAGGAGATCCAGAGTCAATTAGAACTTTACATACCTTTCCTCCTACTTTGCAAGTAGTTCTGAAGAGAGACTTCCTTTGTGGGGGTTCTTTGTTGGGCACCTTCATGGTGGTCATTGCTCTTCTAATCATCAAAGATTCTCCTTTCTCAGGATATCCATAGCTGTCAGGAGCATTCACACTTTGATTAGTGCTTGCACTTGCTACACTTTGACAATCAGATTCTTGAATCAGATTGATCCTCTTTTCTCCTATTGAACTTGTTGCCTTTGCTAGACATTTGCTAGCTATGTGGCCTTCTTGATTGCAGTTGTAACATCTGATTGGTCCTCTACCCTGAGATCTTCCTCTAAATGGTGGTCTTCTGCCCCTGAAGTTCCCTCTTTGATTGTAGCTTCCCCCTTAGTTTTGATTGTTGTCTCCTCTGTTGTTCTCTTGATTGGATTCACCCTGGTATCCAAATCCATTTCCTTTGCCTCTGAAAGGACTTCTACCTCCCCTTTGTTGTCTCCCTTTTTCTCTATTGTTTTGCTCATGCCTTCGTTTTAATTTCTCTTCCACTTTGAGTACTAACTGATAGCACTTTTGAACTGTCTCTAGATTATGCAGACTTATGTCTTCTTGGATGTTAAATATCAATCCATTGAGGTATCTTGCTACCTTCTCTTCCTCACCTTCCTTTACCTTTGTCTTGACACATAGTTTCATGAACTCTTCTATGTATGCACTGACATCTAATTCCTTCTCCTTCAAATTTTGTTTCCTCTTATGTAGTTGGATGTTGTAATCCAATGGGACATAGGCTTCTTTCACTAAAGCCATCATTTTCTTCCACGTAATAACTCTGATCTTTCCTTCTTTCACCTTGTCATCTTGGATGAAATTCCACCAAGTTAGTGCAGCCTCTTTCATTTTGGATTGAGCTATCTTCACTCTTTGGTGATCTAGTATTTCCTCAGTCCCAAAGAAATTACTCAAGGAGTCTATCCACTCCATCACTGAATCAGGTTCCATTTTTCCTGCAAACATTGGCAGGTCTATTTTCATATCCATGGTTCTTCTTTCCATGGAATTGAGGGAATTGAGTAAGGGTCTCTGGTCTATAGGAATCTCTATCTCTTCCTACTTAGGAACCTCCTCTTCATCCTTGTCTTCTTGCTTACCATAATATTCTTCCTCTTTCTCTACTCTGTCCCTCAACTTCTCTAGTTCTTCTTTCAATGCCTGATTCTGAGCTCGATCTGCTCTGCTCTCTACCATTTGCTTTCTTACTAACGCCATCAACTCAGCATTGGTCATCTTTGTTGGGTACATTTCAGACCCTTCTCCTTCTGACATCTTGTCTTCTTCTTCTACCCAAAGAATACTCCTTCACTTTGATACCACTATGATGCAGAGTAAGCGACATAAACGTGGATAACTAATGTCAGTTCATCACCCACAAACATTTACCGTTGTCTATTTCCCCATCTGTCAAATACATTCAGTTTTGTAGATTAGAATTTCTGAAACCCCATTTGTTCATTGAACCCATGAACATATAGTTGAACCATTGAACCTTCAACTAAGGGTTGAACCACTGAACCATTGAACTGTTGAACCCTTGACCTGGTTCAACCACAGATTCAACTATCGCACACTTAAACACTATTGGTGATGAACCCATTGAACTGTTGAACCACTGAACCAGTTCAACCATTATTTCAACTATCGGCACCTTTTACTCTATTGAACCAAAGAACCTATTGAACCATTGAACCTTCAATTATTCAGTTCAACATACACTAGCGGTTCAATATACTTCTGTCGTATAGACTATACCAATTTAACCTTCGAGCTTAGTGAACCATTGAACCCGATACTCCTTGTTGAATTGACAAACCAACTAAACCCGTTGTATCTGTTGAACCGTTGAACCAGTTCAACCGGCAGTTCAACTATTGGCAACCCTTACTACAATGAATCGTTGAACCTTTGAATTGGTTCAACCATTGCAAACATCTATTATCGACTCCCCTGATATGATTCAACCTGATACACAGATGCAAGATATCCATGAAATATATATTCACATACAGATGTGATAGACACATGAAATGCACCTTCATACATTTGTGATATATACAGGAATTGTATATTCAGCAACCAACACAAACTAGACTCCAACAGATTTTTATACATACCATTTTCAGAGCATATACACAGAAAGTTGCTTGCATGTGAATGAGATATATTCATAGGCTATCTCCTCATACAATTGATGCATATTTGAACTTCCTATTGATAACTTCTTCTGTGACGAATTCTGCAATTTCTATTCTGCCGTGTCCATCGTACACAAGAAAAACAAATAGAAAACTAGTATACACAATCCATTCCACTGATTTCACAAAAATCCACTAGTGGAATGGATTTAATCATGCATCTCGACCACAGAAGAACTAAATGAAAAATAAGGCAAATCTATACAAATAATATACAAGACGGTTTGATATACAGAGAATTTACACCGAATCCAGAATTTGGTAGAACACAAATTATAGAATTTCTACTTCTTCATTTCACATTATCGAACATAGACTAATTACAGAGATTTTTCTGAAGGTGGAAGAACTCTCTTTTCCTCGACCACCTTCCTTATTTTGTTACCTGACTCCCTTCTCCTCTATTTTTGGGATTTTGCTTAAACCAAGATTATAATCAAAACCCTAACTAATCATACGACACCTGTTTATCTCAAGACAGAAAAACACCTAGTAATATGACACATTTGGTTAATCCTCCACCTAACCCAAGTGTTTAATGATGTCCAAATTCTCCCTGGGAGAAGAGATATTAAAACAAACATAAAATGCCAACATTAAATGCTACATTTGACAAGTATGAAATGCATTAGTCATATTAAAACTTAGTCTTCTCCCTCAGATGTATATTTGGTTTACTGAAGGGGTGCTCTTGCACCACTTTAATTTTGTTTTTCAGCCAGTTCTCAATTTTTGTCTTTTCTTCATTGTTCTCTTTTAGAATTTGTTGTAACTGCCTGATTTGCTTTCTTAAATCTTCTTTCAAATCCATATATTCATCTATAGTTCTTGAGTTATCTCTGTCAATGCTAGTAATTAGGCACATATTCAATTGATTCACAATAGCTTTGTTGTCTTCCACGACACTTTTTGTGGTCTTGGAACCTTCTTGTTCTTTAACTTGCAAACCCTTATTGGTTGAGACTAAATTTGCCTAGATGTTCCCAATGACTTTAACATTTGCACTTTCAATGATCCTTCCCAATCTATTGTTGTAACATTGGTAGGATTTGGTCCAGGATGAGTATCCAAGAAAAAACCCTTCCTCATACTTGGCACTGTCCTTTTCCATTCTGATGAGGCATTTAATCCCAAAGATTTTAAAATATTTTACAGTGGGTATTGATCCACACCATAGCTCAACAGGGGTCTTTCCTTCTTTAGTTGTTATCTAAACTATGTTTAGAGTGTAGATAGTGGTTTGAATTGCCTCCTTCCAAAATATATCTGGTAGATTTGCTTTTTCCATTATTAATTTTGCATTCTCCTGAATAGTTTTACATGCTTCTTCCATTATCTCATTTTTTGTAGAGAGCTATTTTTCTATCCCATGGGTTTCACAAAATATATTGAAATATTTGGAGATAAGTTCTTCTTCTTTGCCAATTCTTAGGCCTTTGATGTTCAAGCTTACCTCATTTTCAAGGGTTTCTTTAAAAAATTTGAATGCCTCCAAAATCTTTGATTTATCTTTTAAAAAACTGACCCAAGTCATTCTAGAAAAGTCATCAATAAAAAACATAAAGTACCTTTGACCATGGAGGCTTGGTATTCTTGTAGGACCACAAAAGTTTGTATGAATTAGTTCTAGTCATTTAGTGGAGGATCTTTCTTTATCTTGACATGCTTTTCTTGACAATCTTTGACATTTCCTGCAATTGATGTTGCTTGAGTAATCAATCTCTGGTAGGTCCTTCACAATCTAAACTGAGTTTGTTAAATCATCAAGATTTGTATGGCAAAGTCTTCTATGCCAAACCCATCTTTCATTTGTCTAAGATTCGCATCCAAGAAAGTCACCTTTTCTAAAATGATAGAGATTTTTTTCAGTTCTTTTTTGCAATTTCTATTGTAGCTCCATATTTTTCTTTGACTTCAAAAGAGTCATTATCAAATACAAACTTGAATCCCTTCCTACATAACTATCCAATGCTTAAGAGATTTTGTTTCAAACCTTTTACGTAAAGAACATCTTCAGAAATTTGTCTGTTGCCAAAATTTGTCAATCATGTTGGGACAGTAAAAATTTAAAATTTTTACAATCTTCTCACTTCGCCATATTTGAGCAAATCCTAAAAACATCCCAAAACCATAGTAAAAAAATGATACATCCCACAAGATGTCCATGGATAAGCAATGCAAAATTACTTAAAAGTCAATCTATCGGCAAGACTTTGTGTCATTTATACTGATACATGAGGAGTCAATGAAAATAAGTATCAGCATGAGAATAGATATCAGAAA
This sequence comes from Cunninghamia lanceolata, assembly GCA_027924645.1. Classification (NCBI taxonomy): domain Eukaryota; kingdom Viridiplantae; phylum Streptophyta; class Pinopsida; order Cupressales; family Cupressaceae; genus Cunninghamia; species Cunninghamia lanceolata. Next base: position 4,783,516 of record BSBN01000205.1, read on the forward strand.
GAGATTTATAGAAGTCGCTGATGGAAGAAGTAATATTGATGGCCTTTCATCGGTAAGAAAACCAAGTAGTCACACCGATCGGTATGACTAATAATCATCGGATGGTCCTTTAAAAGCTACCTCAACGGTATATATCATATCGATGAAGTATTTCGGTAAGAGTCTCACTGAACATCCTGCGGGGGAAAGGAAACAATAACCATCGGCAAGAAATGAACCATCGGGATAAAAAGCAAATAAGTCTCCGATACTCCAATGTCTTGGCGAAACAATAAAAGGAACTTTTGGTGTGAGTCACATCGATACACATATCTATCAAAGTAACTTAACATATCAGGATGAAGCAATTATGTCTTGCCGACTCACAAGACACAGCGATGAAAGGGTGTTGGTAACACTTTGACAGATTCTCTCCAGTAAAGAATATAAAATGGCCATCAGGGAGATAATTGTGATCGGGTGATCTGAAAAGAATTACCCCAATGGTATGTCTCACTCCGATGGAAATAAAGTCACCCCATTGATAAGAAGTTTTAAACCATATTGATGAGATATTACGATAGTCATTCTGATCTAGAATATAGAAGACTATCGGGAAGACGATGAAGCTCGAAGGAACATAAATATGTTATCCCGATAGTATTGATCACCCCGATAACAAATTGTTGTCAGTGAGACTCTTACCAATAGTCATATCGGTAAGACTCACTATATCGGAGGGAAATCTAAATCACACGGTGATGAAAGAAGTCATGCCGATGGTCGTGCCCACTTAGATATGATCCAACATAACATCGGGAATACTATTAAGGGGTCACGCCGATTGATTGTTCGCGCCATAAGAAGTATTAAGGTCACCCAGACATTTTAAAAATCACGCTGATGACAGGAGTTATGGTGATGTGACATTTCACAGCAATGAATGACATTGAATTGATCAGATAATTAAATGCAAACGGCTATGAAATCTTTTACGATCATTGTAATTACAATTGACAGGGTTGTATGAGAAGAGAATACAAAGGAATTTTTGAAGCGCAAGTAGAACATTTCGATCATAGCCATAGAACAAAAGGTACATACATACGAACTATTGTATATAGCCTGTGTTTGAATTTTCTACCATAATTTGAATATGGAGACTTCGGGAAAGGAAAAAGGTAGAAAATCACAAGGGGAAACTAGTAAATCTAAGAAACAAAAAACTGATCAAACCCCTGAAGAAAAAATAAAGGATAGAAAACTCAATTAGGACTTAATTGATCAAGTGCCTGGGTCAACTCCCAAAGCCAGAAGAGCTCAACTTAGGGTAGAAGTTGAGAAATTAGAAGATAAATATAAGCGTTTGGGAGATGTCTGGACCCCAATAACAGGATATGAGCTTTTTAGATTCCATTATAATAGACGGTTCAGGAATACCCCTATGTCAAACCCATGGCCCACTTGAATTTGGGAAAATTGGTCATGCCTAATGTATTCCTGAATGTTGAACTCCTCCAGCTACTTGGCAAACAATATAACTCAAGCCTGAAAGCTATATGCAACCCCCAGGGGGAGCCAATTGTACATTTGTCAAAAAATGCCATTTGTGAAGTATTTGATTTAGATGATTTGTGTACTGTCCCTATTATTTATGAAGATCTGGAGAAGGAATATTGGAGAATGGACACAACCTATAATGGATGGAGGTTGCCCATTCATAGGCCTAGAGTTGAAGGAGAAGTGATGCCTCTAACTGAAAATGATGGTCCTCCCTTTCATGTAACTATATTTGAACCATATATATAACACACTTATTATTCTATGGGCCAAGTCCTTGGTTCAGATGTACCTGAGTTCATGACAATCCCTTTAATGGTTATAGCCTCTGACATTCAGTGTCATAATGCAAGGCAGTTTGACTATGCTGCCTATATTGTTACTAGAATAGATTCTAGCTTATCTGCAATAAGAAACAGTGCCCCAGCATGCTTTTTTGAGCATTATTCACTGCTTATGCACATGGTGTTGTATTTTGACTAGGAATTAGGGTTATGGCCAAGTGAACTTAAAGTTGTTGCTGCAGATAAGAAGGGGGAAAAATTGCCAATACAAATATGGACTAGAATATGGGACAGTAGATATGCCCATTCCAGTTATGCCCAATTTGAAGAACACTGTGTAAAGGTAATGTACAGATATTTCAACCACCTTTGTGAATACTCAATTTCAACTGAGATAAAGAGGTTCTTCAGGCCAAGAGATTTTGGTGGCCCCCCTACTGTTTCTGATAGGGCAGATATCTCCAATACAAGAACATTGCTCGAACAACATCAGAAATACTATGATAAACTCAAAGCTGATGCTAAGGAAGGTGCTGAAGCTTCAAATGTAGGAGTGCCCATGTTATTTAAAGACAATGGAGAGATAAAGAGCAAAGAAGAGTGGATTGTTGATTGTTAAGTTATATTACACGAGGCTACAGGAGCTCTGAAAGACAAAGTCTCTACATCTGGAGAAGCTTGCAAGCACCTGGAAAGGATGGTCACACTTGATGTGATTACTAGAAGTGCTGTTGAGCTTACTGATTCCCATCGTGATCAAGAGTACTTGGACCATCTGGCTAAAGTTTACTTATGGCTAAATAGAGCCTAATAATGGTTATGTAATAGTTGTTAATATTGTTAAATTCCCAAAAAGACTTATTGAAGGGTTATGTCTCTTCACAAAAACATCTATATAAGTTCAAACAATTGATGCTGAAAAGATCATCAGCAGTAGAATATATATACATATATATAATTTACAATGTTTCAGAACGACAATGTTGCATGTTTTATTTGAAGAATAGATTGAAGTTCTCTAATTCAGTGGTTCTATCTTAGTATCAATTGTTTGTTATAGTTACTCAATTCTGTGGTTGTCTCTAGTTCCATATTTCCTTGTTATTTAGATAAATATATCAAGCATTTATTTAATTTGTCAATACACATTCGCTGTATCTATGTGATTGAGTAAATTTTTTTCCCTTTGAGGAGTTAAAATCCTTTTGATCAGTCACGGTAGCCTAGAAGTATTAAGTTTGGATTACTAAGTACATCCATATAATTAGGATTGCCATTCTGTCTCCAAGATAATATTATCTATTATTCCTGCTCATTCATTTCAATTGGATCCTTCAAGTAAGGATTAAAATACATTTTGGTGAATTATAAGATATCTGATTATATTGGTTGGATTATCAAGAAGAGTTTGTCAGTCACTCCCTCGCACGTTTATACAAGTTATAAACTAAAATTGTGCCAAACAATTAGAATTAGTACCCATTGTAAGCCACTGGTCTTTGTCCTTCATTTGACTCTGTTACCCTATAAAGCACTGGTCTTATTTACATTCATCATTTAAAATCCTTTTTACTTTATACAATTTCTATTAAACCATTCACTAGACATTAGATATAATCAGATAGTAAGATTTCCATCTATCTTACACCCTTTTCCAGTGTAGATAGATTTAATTAGTCAATACATTTACATTTAGTCTGCTTTAAATCCCAAGGTTCACCCACCTAGGTGTAGCAAGACCTGAAGTGTAGGAAATCATTAAACCTTGAAGGTTGATTTTGTCAAGTTAGTTCAAAAATGTTGCAAATCTGAGTATAGAGCCTGACATCCTCTTAGGATCGGCAACATACATTTTTGAGACCTAAAAAATTGGTGACTCTACTGGGGAGTTAAATAAAAGACCTTAGAAACTAATCATTCCTTTTAGAGAGTCATTTAGAAACTTTGATTTGGTAACTCTACTAGAAACAAGAACCCCTAAAGATAAAACACAAATTTTTCCTATTTACTAAATAGGTGGCGACTCTAGTTACAGTTATAACAAAGAAATTAATATCAAATGGATGGTAGGAGATCTAAGATGGAAGGCAAGAAATTGAAGTCATCTCCACCACTTAGAAACAATTCCAAAAGAAATGGAACTTCAAATTATTCTCACTAGGATAATAATCTAGATACCCAAGAGAATAATGCAGAGCAAAATATTTCAATTCACAACAAGTTCACACCTCTACATAATTCAAATGAGAATCTCGATGGAGCAAATGATGATATTTTTGTAAGATACAAACTGGATCCTCAAGAACAGCCTGAGTATGAAGCCCAGGTCATGAGGGATATTGATCAAAACCAAGCTAAACATGATTTCAAGATGTCATTACATCAGGGAGAAGAGATAGGATATGGATTCTCAAATCAAGGAATGAATGATGATCCAAAAAATTAGGAAATAAATAACAATTCAGAGAATCTAGGAAGTATGAGTGAAAAATAGTGGGAGGTGCTCTAGCTCTAGGAAGAACTCGAAAGGTTCAAGATATAGGAAAATGAAAGGTTGTCACAGTAAAAAATTCAACAGATGAAAAGTAAAGCTGAAACAGTTCCCCCAAAATATGTACCTCCATAGAGGGGAAACAATTCCAGAATTCCACAGCAAAACACAGGTGGAATTTCAAATTCACATGCATCTAGAAATCATCAAAATACTATACCCCGAAACCCTAGACCACCTCCCATACATAATGCATCTCAACATATGGCAAATACTTACCCACCCCCTGGCCAACAATATTATAGACCGCAAAATCCCTACATGAATCCTCACATGAACCAACAGCAACAATATGCCTATTATCAGCCACTAGGTGGATATAATTACTATCCCAATCCACCACCCATGAACTTTCCACCTCAAAACCTTGCAAATATATGTAGTCAATTTGATTTAACTAGATATCAGTTGTATCCATATCCTATGGATAGTACTTGGAGAAATATGGTTCCCAAGTTTACTGGAAACAATGCAATATCAGCAGAAGGTCATATTAGAAGTTTCAATGCTTTCGTGCAGGATATTGGTATGGATTGGGAAGATATTAGAATGAGGTTATTCATGATGTCCCTCACTGAATATGCTAGAGACTAGTTTAATAGCCTGCCTGATGCCTCAATCAATTCAATAACTAATTTCCATAACCAGTTTAAGGACCAGTATGGTAACCAATATGCCCCTAAGTTTGCATTACATGAATTGATAAGTATACAAAAGTATCAAAATGAATCAGTATATGATTTCAACCTAAAATTTTCCAAGTTGCATAATAAGGTACCACATGGAGCCAAGCTATCTGATCTAGCGGCACTGAGTATTTATATGAAAGCATTTGACCCCAAAATAGGGTACGAGCTTAGAAATCGGTGTCCTGCAACCCTAGCAGAAGCACAGAAACCAGCCCTAACCATTGAAAACAATAGGAAGGCTGTAGGAATGGTTAGTAAGAGACTGTATACGCCTAAAAATGACACAAACCATCCTAAATAAATATTCTAAATATTTATTCTATTCTTCTACCAATTAAATAAATATTCTAAATTTATTTAATCGATTCACTGTTCCATAATTAAATAAATTCTATTTATTTAATTAAAATTCTTCTAAATGTCCTACATGATTAAATAATCATAAATTATTTAATTAATCCAAATTCCTCTATCCTAAGTTCTAAATTCTAAAAATCCACATCACCTTTACACCTCACCTTTTCCACCTCACCTTGTCCACCTCATCGGGTTGCACATGTAATTAAATATATTTAATATTTAATTACCTTATTTTCCCTCACCCACATGGCCTATTTCTTCTCAAATCAGAGGTTAGTCAACTAATCAATCAAAAGTGTTAACTAACCTGTCAATTGAGTCAAATCCTCAATTAATTCAGTCAGTTCCACAATTTATTCTTCTAACGGATCAATCAAGTCTGTTAACAGACCAGTCAATGGAGTTAACTCTCCAATCAGTTTTGTCACATCCCCCCTTTCATGATGGAGCTGGGACACTTGTCACATTTCCACTGGTTGCACATTCCTCAACTATCCTTAGCCATTGATCTTCATATCTTCTCTCAACCGTTGATTCCCATTCTTCCAAGTCTATAAATGAAACCTCATCCCTCCATTTAAACATCCAGGCTTTTGACATCGTTACTCTGCAGAAATATCACCAGCGCGCCTATGGCACCCTTTTGTCATCTACAAGCTTGAGATCACATACTTGCATTGGAGCTCATCTTCATTACGTATCACCACAGCCATTCACCATCGACTTCCTACGAATGGCTAAAAAGAGTGCACTCTCTGAGGGCTCACTTCATTTGCAAAAGGACGATTGTGATAGGCAAACAACAGAAGCATCGAAACGGGAGAGGTTTTCACTGTGTTTGTTCATTGCTTCATTTATTGAATCCTTCTTGTTTCACTATTCTATTGATGTTTGGGTCTTGTTTAATTCATTTGATTGATCACTATTTTACCCTTACATTTTTGGCGCCCACCGTGGGGCCTTTGCCCCTTTATTTTACCATTTCTGAGCTTTTTTGAAGGCAGGTTCCGTACAGGTTACGCAAAGTCACGCATAGATTACTTTGGCGCATCTGTTCATTTCCACGGCACATATAAAGACTATTACGGCACTTTTGTTGTTTCTGCACATGTGTATTTTCGCTGCGCTTTTGTTCACTGTTACGGCATTTTTGTTGTTTCTGCGCATCTGTGTATTTTTGCTGCGCTTTTGTTCACTGTTACGGCGCTTTTATTCTTTCTGCGCATCTGTGCATTTGTGCTACGCTTTTGAAGACTGTTACTGCGCATACATTAATACTGTGCATTCATTCCTTTTAACTACGCATGTGTGCAATCTTACGGCGCATTGATTATTGTGGTGCTTCTGTTGATCATTTCTGCGCATCTGATCACTGAAGCTGCGCATTTGTAACAAGCTGAGGTTTTAGTACTTTTCTAGGGGAAGTGGCTAACGCTAACCTTTTCACAGGTGTTGGCTGGAGCGGTTTTGCAGGATAGGTGCAGGTTTAGTTCCATGTAGTTGCATCTAATTAGTTCACATTTCATTTTCAAAGGGAAAGTAAAATTAATGTTCATTCAAATCTTCATCTAGTTCTAATTAGGGAGGAAGTGACTGGATTATTTCTTTCTTGCATTGCAAACACCTTCCAAGTTATTGCTATCTAAAGGTTAAAATTGAACTCATCAATGATCTTGAAGTTAAAATGAACCATTGCTATATCGTGAGACCTGAATTTCAAAGTTAACAATCTCATGCTACGTGGTTTAAAAATTGAACTCACTACTGCTTTCTGAAGTTAAAATGAACCATTGCTATATCGAGAGACTTGAATTTCAAAGTTAACAATCTCGTGCTACGCGGTTTAAAAATTGAACTCACCACTGCTTTCTGGGATTTAAAACTGAACCACTGCTATATTGCTGAAATCACTTCAAAGTTCTGTTTGAGTAGATTAGCCCATTTAGTTTTTCACTTTTAACTAGGGTGGATTAATCAGTGTATTCTATGCTTGCGAATGACAATAGGCTTATGCTCTCCCCTCTTCTGGGTGATCAGACTGCCAGACTTGTCATTCTATCTGTTTAACCTTTAGGAGGGGCCTACCCTTGGATGCACACTTGTCCAAGTGGGAACGACCCTGAGTGGTAACAGGCTAACACCAAGCCCTACCAAGCCACTTAAAATAAATTGTGCTTGAGGTGAAAACTTCCTACAACAAGTGCTGTTATGTTACACTGACAGCCAACCTCCCCCAAAACCCTCTAAGGCGCAACCCTTTGAGGCTGGGAGACTCCATAACGGAGAGTAGCGCCGCCGTATGTGTAACCACTTGAACGGTTGCCTGAATTAAATACCTCTTGTTTTAGTGGCCCAAATCCCTTATAATCCATTTCTCGCCTAGGATTTTGTGCTTGCTTTTGTCCAAAATAGAGTCGAAAAAAATTACAAAAACAATGAAAAACTACAAAATATTTTTTGTGCTTGCTGTGTTTTCTTGCTATTAAATTCATAATCTCAAATCAGGAAGACCTTTTCTAGCCAAAAAATACCAAAAATAGAAGAAAAGCTAAAAATTTTGCAAAAACTTCAGAGCTGCGCATTTACACATTTCTGCTGCACATTTACAGAGACTTGCTGCGCTTTTATAACGACTTGCTGCACATATACCTTTTTTGCTGCGCATATATGCACTATTGCTGCGCATATATAATTCACCAGACCAGTGCATTTACTGCGACTTGCTACGCATTTGTCCATTTATGCTGTGAATCTGTTTCTGCGCATATGTGACAGTGAGCACTTGCCCTATTTTTGAGGAGATATTTTCACCTGATCAGAGCACCCATTTCAGCCTAGTTTCACTTTCCGAGATCAGAGTCAACCTTGCAGTCAATCTCCATCCGTTTCACCCAACTCTTTCTCTTTCGTCCATTGTCTCACTCACTTTCTGTCCAAATCACTCTTGTCCCAAAGTCAGCCTATCCCATATCAATTCGGCATAAGTCTTTTTTTTTGTTTCATTAGTGAATTCACGTAAGCCTAGTAGGTCACAGTACCTTTGCTAGTAGTCTTGTTGAACGACTAAGCCCTACACAGTAAGACTGGTATCGACTACCCTTGCTAGTGGCTAGGGTCTTGTATCAACCATCTTACTTGAAGTCATTGAGCGAGAGAATCCTTTGTCCAAGTCTTATCCTAGGTATCCCATTCATAATAGTCTCGGTTGGCACCTCGCCAAAATTTCTAATTCTAGTCCACTTCATCCCACCCCACCTTGCATGGTTCTTACTCGATCCCAACACAACAAGCAAATAGAAATGGCTGACTCATCCGATCACCTTCTCCCACCACGTGATGGTAAAGAAGAGATTTCTCATGAAGAATTAGTGGCGCACATGCAAGATCGAAAATTCCAACGCGTTGTAGAGAAGATGATCCTTGAAGACCCCCATAAGTATTTCCATCATCTTGCTAGTCTCAGAATCAAAATCTCCGTAGACTTTGACATTAGCTCCATCATGGAAAATGCAGACAATGATCATGAGAGGGGCACAAATGACATAGTCCCACATGTGCATGAGAGAGGCACAAATGACACGGTTCCCCATACAAATGAGAGAGGAAAGCAACCCGTAGATCAAAATGCTCCTATGGAGGACGTGAGACAACAGATCAAAAGTCTAAAGCTCGAGATATCCAACCTTAAGACCGGTACAAGTTCTAAGAACTACTCTTTGGAAGATATAGCACCATACCCCTTTGACAAAAATTTGATCATGAAACCATTCCCCTATCAGTTTGGAGTTTCAAAATTTGACAAATATAAAGGGAAGGGGGACCCTAGAGATCATATCAGGGAATTCACTACAGCATGTTTAGAAGTAGCTCAGAACGAGACCTACTTAATGAGACTATTCCCACGATCTTTAGGTGGTCAAGCTATGGAGTGGTTCTCGCGTCTCCCACCAGGAATCAAAACTTTTGATGAACTTTTCAATAAATTTATAACGCACTTCTCTTACAACATAGAACATGAGGTATCTATGCTAGATCTATGCAACACCAAGCAGAAGAGTGGTGAGTCATTCGTCGCCTTCCTACAACGATGGAGATAGCTAGCTAGTAAGTGTTCTTATGATATGCCTGAGAAGCAGCTATTGGAAATGTTTGTCCACAATCTAAACACTGATCTTAGCTATCAGATTCAGATACAATGCCCTACCTCATTCGCCAAAGTCATTGAAATGGGCCTCTTCATTGAAAGAGCTATGATCACTAAAGGAACTCTCAAGCTCTACAAGGACACACGTCCTTCCAATTACACAATAGATAAATCAAAGTTTTGGACCAAGAACAAGAATGTGGTCAACGATGGAGTAGTGGATGCCAAGGCTGCAGCCCCTAAGCAACAACCCATATTCACTCTTAAGGGAGAAGCAAATACTGGTGCACTCAACAAGCCACCCCCTTGGGAACCTAGACCTTGGTTCAATTCAAATCCAAGGAGAAAATTCACGCCGTTGGGGGAATCTCAAGAGTCTGCCCTCAGGAAGTTGTTGGCTAACAATGAAATTTCTCTACCGCCAACAAGTGACTATGAGCCTATCGTCAAACCTCCCTATTGGAAGGACACAGACTATTGCGAGTATCATCGAGGAAGGGGGCACACGACTAACAATTGCATCTGCCTCAAGAATGTCATACAGGATATACTGGATCAGAATCAGGGAGGGACACAACATCATACCTCCAATGAATCTCATGTGGCCTACCAGGATCCTCTTCTGAACCACAACCGGTCGTATAACAACAATCGCAACAATGGCCACAACAGCAACAATGGTCACAACGGCAACAACTCCAATGGCAATTCCAATAACGACAACAGTCACAACTAACCAAATTAGAACAGCGGGTCGAGTAATGCTAACTATGCAAGCGTTCCATTTGAGTACACCATTAACTGCATTTCTAAGCATATTTCGCAGGTTAATGTCATCTCCCCCGACCAACAACTAGGACCTAATAGAACTGGTTGTAGTATAATTACCCGCAGTGGTAAGGTCACGATCAATACCACTCCACCAAGGTCATCACCATCTCCGTCCAACTCCCGCCCATACAATGTCATCGACCAGTTACAAAAAACTCCGGCTCACATTTCTATATTGGAGCTCTTGCGTCTATCTCCTTCTCATAAGGAGATTCTTGAGAAAGCCTTAGTGGAAACTACTGTCCCCACTAACCTAGCCCAATAAAAGTTTCAGACCATGGTAGGCAATCTGACATCCTCCACTTCCATCTCATTTACGGAGCAAGATGACCTTTCCATATCTCAACCCCACAACACCCCTCTGCACATTGTCGCATTCGTGCACAAGCACTGCATCAAGAGGGTTCTCATTGATGGGGGTGCCGGTTTAAATATTTGTACTTTGAAGCTAGTCCTTGCACTGGGGTTCTTCGAACAGGCAATTGATCCAAGATGGAAAATTATCATCAAAGCCTATGACGAGGAGGAAAGAACCACAAAAGGAATAGTTGTCCTACCCATTCAAGTGGGACCGGTAATTACAGATGTGGTGTGCCAAGTCCTTGATCGGGAGCTTGCTTATAATATTCTATTAGGGAGACCATGGATCCACGCCATGAAGGCTATCCCCTCCACCTATCATCAATGCATTAAGTTCCCACACGATGGCAAGCAGGTCACCATACAAGGCGACCCTGACCCCTACAAACACTGCAATTCTTTCCAAGCAAAATATGAATGTGTCATTCCTAACAACAAAGCCTACATTTCCCCTACTTCGCAACAAGACCATACTGCCGAAGCTTCCTCCTCGAGGCCCAAACCGCTGAAACTTACCATAAAAGAAAATGGAGTGGGGGAGTACTCCATTGAGCACAACCTCAACCTTGCCACCATGCCTTTGTCTCCTCACTCCTTTGGCAAACCCAAGCATCAACCTAGGCATTTTCCAAAGCCATCTGATCCTCCTATAGCTCCCGCAAATCCCTTTGTAAAATGGGGGACCTTATCTTATGAGACAGAGGAGCGAGATCTCCTGCAATGGCTTTATGCTGATGAAGAAAACACACCCCAAGAGCCGCCTAGACTCTCTACAGAACTCTATGGACGGGGTGAAACTATTTTGCACAGGATGGGGTATGAAGGACAAGGCCCCATAGGCCTCAGAAAATAAGGAATCGTTGAACCTATACAACCTTCTTCATCCTCTTCGGCTAGAAACACAACTGGCCTAGGGTACAAAGGCAAAGGTAAAGCCAAGGAAAATGCCTGCCTTGTGGAGACAATTCAAACACTCCAAGTGGATAGTGACACAGATTCAGATGAGTCAAATGAGTATGAGTGGGACGAGCTAACAGAGCACTCCTACGATGACAAGGAGATTGACACCATCCAAACTCTCAGCCCCTACCATGAGGGACAGATGCAATGGGACAGACCACTGGAGTCTGATTTGCCCCTCCCTGAGATTATGGCTTTCGAGGAAAGTTTTGATTCCATTGCGATAAACAACTTGGAGGAAAGTACCACCCAGAACACTACCCCCACCAATGCTCATAACATTTCCATTCACACCATTAATGAATCAGATCTCTCATTCGACTCCCTTCCCCTCTTACACCTTGAGCTTATTGACTGGGATCTGCAAGGAACCCCCCAATTAGATATGTTCCAAAACGATGATGCTTATATTGACTATATGGAACTTAGGGATCACTTACCAAAAGGAGATCATAAAGCTAGTTTTGCTATCGAACTCAATACCGTAGCTTACTTCGGGGAGGGTGCCAAGCCTTCTAGTCCCAAAAATATTAAAATCAAAAATGGATCTGACGGTGAAAACCATCGTGCGACAGTGTCAGATCATAAAACAGTAAAAAGAAAGGACGTATCCGAAGGTGAAAACCCAACTGTGGCACCTGACGATGGAATGCTTGACACCCTCCCTAGTGATATGTACCAGGAACGGTCACAGATTGTGGTGGAACCAACAGAGCTAGTGAATATTGGAACCGAAGAGCAGCCCAAGATTATCCACTTCGCAAAATCTCTCACACCGCCAGAGAAAACCAGGTTTGTACCATTCTTTAAGAAGAAGAGAGGTAGCTTTGCTTGGTCATATGCTGACATGCCAGGTTTAGACCTGAACCTGATTCTGCATCATTTGCCATTGGATCCAGGGGTGAAGCCTGTAAAGCAGAAACTGAGAAAGATGCATCCTCATATAGCCCTTTTGGTCAAGGAAGAACTCAAGAAATTGCTAGATGTGGGGTTCATCAGAGCCATAGATTATCCCGAATGGACATCAAACATTGTGCCAGTGTCTAAACCAGATGGTAGGGTTCGACTGTGCAATGATTTTCAAGACTTAAACAAAGCATGCCGCAAGGATGACTTCCCGTTGCCAAACATCAAAATCATAGTCGACCTTACAACAGGACATACAATGCTATCACTCATGGATAGATTCTCCAGGTATAACCAAATCAAAATGGCACCAGAGGACCAACACAAAATGGCTTTCACTTGTCCATGGGGTACCTTTTGCTGGAATGTCATGCCTTTTGGGCTGAAAAACGTAGGTGCTACATATCAGCGGGCCATGACAACTATATTCCATGACATGATGCATGTGACGATGGAGGACTATGTTGACGACATCTTAAAAAATCTCTCACAAGGGACTCACACCTGGACATATTAGAAAAAGTCTTTCAACAGTTGGATCAATTCCAAGTCAAACTGAACCTGAAGAAGTGTGTGTTTGGGGTAACATCAGGCAAGCTGCTAGGCTTCATTGTGTCAGCCAACGGAATAGAGGTAGACCCTGCCAAGGTCAAAGCAATAATGGACATGCCACCGCCCAAGACTCTAACACAGTTGAGATCCTTACAGGGCAAGCTGCAGGCCATCCGCAGGTTCATCTCACAGTTGGCAGACAAGTGCCAACCTTTCAGCCACCTCCTACATAAGAATATTCCATTTAAATGGGATGAGCGGTGTGAAGAGGCATTCAACAAGCTAAAGGAGTACCTTATGAACCCTCCTATACTCATGCCTCCGATCCAAGGAAAACCTTTGATTCTCTACATATCTGCTACACCTACTGCTCTTGGGGCTCTCCTAGCACAGCAAGACTATGAGAACAAGGAAAGAGCTGTATACTACATTAGTCGAACCTTAGTGGGCTACGAGTTACAATACTCACAGGTAGAACAATCATGCCTTGCGGTGGTTTTTGCTTCACAAAAATTCTGACACTACATGTTGGCACATCCTATCAAACTCATTGCCAAAATCGACCCACTAAAGTATCTTCTCAGCAAAGCAGCTCTCACAGGTCGACTAGCAAAGTGGGTTATGCTTCTTAGTGAACATGATATAGAATATGTGGACAAAAAAGCCATCAAAGGGCAAATCATAGCCGACCAACTGGCTGAGGCACCATTACAAGACACTTCACCAATGCAGTTTGAGTTTCCCGATGAGTCTTTATTCACTCTGTCAACATCTCCTTGGAAACTCTACTTCGACGGGTCTTACAACAACCATGGATCAGGGGCAGGTATCCTGTTTATCACTGCCCAAGGCGACACAATTCCAAAGTCCTACAGGTTGTTATTTCCATGGACTAACAATATAGTGGAATATGAAGCCTTAGTAATTGGTCTCAAGATGGCCACTAAGTGGAAAAGCCCAGCATTTTGTGTCTACGGTGATTCTCAGCTTATCATAAATCAGGTTAACGATGAATATCAAACCAAAGATGAGAAGCTAATCCCATACAAATAGATGGTCGACGACCTCAAAGAACACTTTGGGACCATCTCCTTTGAACAAATACCCAGGATCGAGAACAAAGCAGCAGATGCAATGGCTACCATAGCCTCTCTTCTTGAAATACCTGAATACGAGTCATGGTATGAGTTCTTAGTAGAAACCATTCGGCAACCGGCGTATGATCTCCTCAAAACCCATTCCATTTGCCTCCTAGTAGGATCTGATTCACCTTGGTATGATAAGACCTACACTTACCTCAAGGACAATATTCTTCCACCGGACCTCTCTTCCAACCAAAAATAGACTTTCATCTGACAAGCCTCCCGTTAAACCATCATAGCTAATACCCTTTACCGACGTGGTCTGGATGATACTTTACTCCGTTGTCTAGAACAAGAAGAATCCATAACGGCCTTGCGAGACATACACGAATGGATCTGCCGAACACACTCCAGCGGTCCTTCCTTAACTAAGAAACTCATGCGTTTGGGTTATTACTGGCCCAATATGGAAATGGATTCATATCAATTTGTCAAAAAGTGCAAACAATGCTAGATACACGGGAACCTGATTCATGCACCTGCTCAGGAGTTGAGACCTCTAACGACACCCTGGCCCTTTTGCCAGTGGGGACTTGACCTTGTGGGAAAGATTCATCCACCTTCTTCCAACGGCCATAAATTTATCATAACCGCCACTGAGTACTTCACCAAGTGGATTGAAGCCGTTCCCCTAACCACCGTCACAGGAAAGCAAATTTCCTCGTTCATTCTGAATTACATTATCTGCCGATATGGTATCCCTTCATCCATCATAACGGATAATGGGAGACCATTCAAAAATCAGGATGTCCAGGAACTTTGTGAGCATTTCAAAATCCAACATCATTTCTCCACTCCATACTACCCCCAAGGTAACGGCCAAGCTGAGGCATCGAATAAAACCATTCTAAAAATCCTAAAGAAAACTGTCAATGAAGCTGGTCGCGATTGGCACATCCAACTTAATCCTGCTCTGTGGGCCTACAGAACCAGTATACGCACTCCCACAGGTGCTACACCCTATGCCCTTGTCTATGGTTCTGAAGCCATCCTTCCCATTGAGGTCGAACTCCCATCCCTCAGGGTGTCGTTGAAAGGTCTCATATCAGATGAAGACTACAGAGTGTCCAGGCTACAAGAACTAGAGCTGCTAGAGGAAAGGCGCCAGAAAGATTTTGACCATCTAAAAGCCTATCAACAGATGATGTCCAGAAGTTACAACCACAAGGTTAGACCAAGGTGCTTCAAGGTTGGGGACCTAGTTCTAAAAGAGAACCCTCGCAATCAACAGGATAGAGAAAAGAAAGGTGAGTTCGAGCCTAACTGGCTTGGGCCCTATGTAATTGTAGCTACTTACGGATCGGGGGCATATCAGTTAGCCACATCAGAGGGTGAGTTGTTTGATGATCCAATCAACAGCATGCACCTTCGCCGGTTCTATACCTAGGAGAACGCCAATGCAAGGGGGCACAATAAAATCAAAATTCAAAAAATAAAAAATAAAAATGGAAAAGAGCAAATACAAAAAAATTAGAAAAAAAATAGAAAGCATACAAAAAAATCATCCTTTGGTGAAAACCTGGCAAACAGGCACCTTGGATAGGTATCGTGATGAAAACCTAGCAAACAAGCGTCATGTTACTCTCTAGCTCCTCGTGCAAATAAAAGTAAGTGGTGAAAACCTGGTAAACAGGTGTTACTTGTGATAAACCGCCTTCTCCATCTTTGAGAATCCAATCAACTTGAGTCCATTCTTCCTTCACTCATTTTCCATTCGACCCATATCTACCCCACAATAAACACTTGACAGCTACCTATCATGGCTTGATACTCACCTTGTGGCCTTGCCAACCAAGGTTTTGTCCCATACCGTCTCCTCAATGTGAGCCTACGTAGTGTCTCTCGTCGGTGTCCATAGTCTAAGTCCGTGAACTACGTTGCCTCTGTGCCGTCACGTAGGCAAGGCCTTTATTCTAATGTGCCCCCGAGGCTTCCATTTCTTCCACGGTCCCATTCATCCTCTTTCTTGTCTTCATTCTTGTCGTCTTTCTTCTAGTCCATCCATGGTCCATTAGGGTTTACCCCGAACTACGTTGCCTCTGCGTCATCATGTAGGCAAGGCCATTTAGCAATGAGCCCCCGAGGCACTAGGTCAGTCCCTTAGGGTTCGTCTCCCCAATAAGGATTGTGCAATCTTCTCACCAAGCAAGCAAATGCAAGTAGAACCTGCGCCTCAAGCAGAAATCTTGACAATGAGCATCTTAACCTATCCCATGCAAACCAAATACCCAAGGTCTTCTAATTGATTTTATCTAAATTATGGCAAGAAAAACACATCTAAATGCAAGAATGTTTTGTGGATTGGAACCATGGTTAAGTTACAGAGTCTGGATTTTTGTTATCATGTCTTTCTACACTACTCAAGGATGCCAAAAGCTAGAGCTGCTATGATGGGGGTATGATTATTTTCTTTGTTTGCTATTTGTGGATTAAACTTTAGTAATGTGAATCCTTGTCTAAGGACATGATCGGCAAAAGATCATCGAGGACATCAAAGGTATAACATGAACGGGGGCAATCCTTGTTTGTTGAAATGCAAGGACGTACTCAGGTCATCTAGATTCAATTTTGACTAGATGCTTGTATTAACTTGTTAAATCACAAATCCATGTAAGCGGTACTCAGGTCATCTCGGTTCAAATTATACCTCGATGCTTGTATTCACTTACAACATTTTAGAAAATGTACCAAAAACAAACTGCCCAATGATGAAATAAAGCACTCTAAAAGCAAAACATCCATCCTATATCCACATGCACATCCATGCAATCCTCATTATCCAACAATGCAGAGTAATGATATCAAGTAAAGTTTCTGAGCCATCTTATCACAACCATTCTTCTATCTATCTATCATGTCATTCTTGTGTCGATCAAGTACA